>CM066318.1:6250000-7710000 GCA_033807775.1 Saussurea involucrata
ATCTTCTTCAATTTTAGAAAGTTTTTCTATTTGAAGGTGGCAGTTTTTAAGCTTTTCAGCGAGATCAAGATTTTGGTTTTCAACCACAGTTTTGCCGTTCATGGCTTCGTATAAACTTCTAGTCAAGAGATCGATCTTACGGAGACTATCAGCTTCATCAATATTTGCAATATTGGTAAAGAAAGAAGGTGATACCTGAATAGCAGATGTTGAAGTGGAGGGAATGTCTGAACTTTCTTCCTCTTCTTCAATCTTGGCCATAAGACATAGATTTGCTTCATCATCTTCAGAGTCAGATGATGATGATGCTTCATCAGAAGCAGCCCAATCATAGTCAGCCATCAGGCCTTTATTCTTCTTCTTAAAGCTTTTCAGCTTTGCATATTTTTCTTTCAGCTTTGAATATTTGTCATCTTTATTTCTTGGAACAAAGGGTTTCTTTGTAAAAGCTGAGGGTCTAGAAACTTTCTTTGACCTGCACTCGTTAGCGAAATGTCCTGTCTTTTCGCAGTTAAAACAAGTAGCAGTAGCCTTATCAACAAAAGTTGATGATCTAGGCTTGTCAGTTATGGAAAGAGGTTTGTTCTTTCTAAACATTTTCTTTTTGGCAAATCTCCTGAACTTCTTAGTTAGGAGAGCCAAAGATTCATCATTATCTGAAAAATCAGAATCTGATGACCTTTCAGAGTTACTTTCTAACTCAGTGATGGTGACCGAGGGTCGCTGAGTAGAAGGTTCCTCTGAGATTAAAGCAACAGGGGTGCTTTTGGAATCTTTTACAAGATTCTTCTTAAGATGGCTCGATTGCTCATGATTCAGCAACGTGCCATATAAGGTTGAAAGGGTCATTGATTTTAGATCCTTTGATAGCTTGAGACACATAGCATAATTGTCCCAGCTTTCAGGTAAACATTCTAGAAACTTTGTCAGTACTTCAAAGTTAGAATATTCCTTACCAACAGTTTTCAGATCTATAATTAAACAATTAAAACGTTGGTGAACTTCAGAGAGAGATTCATTCTTACCAGAAATGAAGCTTTCGTATTGTCTTACCAGGTTGATCTTTCTTGAATCCTGGACTTCAGACGTTCCTTCATACTGAACACATATTGTGTCCCACATGGCCTTTGATGTTTTCAGATTCATGACGGAATGGTAGACTTCGTCAGGAAGAGCCATGGATAGTATGGATCTGGCTTTTGTATCTATAGCCACTTTCTTCTTATCTTCGTAAGTCCATTGAAAGATTTCCTTAGGTACCAGCCTTTCTGGAATAGCAGGTCTATTCTCAGCGGCTGGAACAGCAGCATCAATTCTTACAGGGATGAATGGACCATTTTCTAGATAGTAAGGCATAGTAGGGTCTACACCTTCTAAGAAGAGTGTCATCCTATTTTTCCATAAGTTGAAGTTATCTTTGGAAAATCTAGGGGGTTTAGCAAGAGAACCATTGTCTATATAATTTGTGTTTGTGTTGGTGGCCATTTTCAGATAATAGCAAGGAAGAGAAATATCTTAGATTAGATCTTGTTTATGAGATTAAACAAATCCGCTCGGATACCACTTGTTGGTCCCGAAGGCCTATACAAGTTTGTAGAAGGGGGGGGGGGGGGGTTGAATACAAACACACAGATTTTACTTTTCTAAATTGTTTATTGATAAATCATTAACAATTTACAGCTTGTTGCGGAAACAAGATTAAGGATAAACCTAAATCTAAACAAGTTGGAACACTAAGGTTTCTTGCACTAAGAGAGATAAGGAAATTACTAATAATAACCTATCTTGAGATAAGAGATTGAACTTGTCCAGAGTTAGCAAGTTACTTCAAATGAAGTGGGTTCATCTCTTTATATACTGCATGCATTTAATGCAAGTCAGTATACACTTTACACGTGTCATCAGCTGGTTGGTTGCATGTCATTGACCTTGGTTGACAACCTTAGTAGCCGCATGGATGAACAGTGTAGTATCAGAGTGGTTGTACGATTTCAGACAGTCAGAGGTTCTTTTCTGACATTTCGTACGGAGTCGTGCAATGGAGGTTAAGACAAAAGTACTTTGTACGGAGGACTTCATGATCAGCTTTCGTTGATTCAACGATTATCATTTTCTATTCAACGAATGATAAAGTTCAGCGATAGCTGAAGTCTTGTACTTGATACTTCACGTTGAGTGGACAAATCTGAGTCTTCGCTGATCCGCATCAGTTCATTAGGAGACTTGTCGCTGGTTCTTGAGCTTGATCTTCGACTTCAGCGTAGAACCTTTGTTGACGTGAAACTTGTCTTCAGGGATCATAAGTAAACAACTAACTTATCAGCGATCATCATAATGACTGAACAGACTCAGTATTAATGGTGAACAGTTTCGCTGAATGTTTAATTTAAAGAGCGAGAGTTCCTATCAGCGGTACTGTAAGATCTTAGTACTTATCAGCGATAGTGAAACTCTGATACATATTGTTTACTTACAATTTTCACTAAGTATATAAGAGAGGGTCATTATCAAATCACTGAGGGTTTGGATCAACAGGTAAATGTTATGATTTAATGCTATGGTTGTCTTATTGTATCCTTGGGGCGTTACAATGACAATGGTTTTGAAGAAAGTGGGCAGCAAACAATTATTTTCTTCTCCGTCACTCATGATTTCCTTGCTAGGAAAATAACACAAAGTTTACCATAATACGCATTTACCTATACATTTCCAATCAAATATAAATGATAAAGAAATAAAAATTAAAGATTAAAGATTAAAAAAATAATTAAAAAATTTTAATTTATAAATTTTCAACGATTCTTCATTCAAGTTGTTGTCATCAGACACACTTTCAAGATAAGTAGAGACGGGGAGAAAACAAACCAAGTATGATATACACCTTTAAAAGTAAACCTGAAATGAGATGAATAGAGAAGATTTATAAGAGATGAGTGAAGTTGGACAATTGGATGTTAAACATAGTCTTGCAATTAATTACCAAGAGAACAACCAAATTATAATGAAATATATTGTTTTAAAATGATTTTAAAAAGTAATGAAAAAGTATACCTTACAATTGTTTCATGTCGAATTTCACAAAAGAAAAACTTATTTCCCAAGCAATCCTAAAATGACAACACAATTCTTGTGCCCTCTATATATTGATTGATATTGATTGTAACAATTGTTCATTTGTATATAATAATGATTCATAATTGGAAAAAATGAAATGTTTTTTGAATTCATAAGTGGCTTTAATTGTTGAAAATAATCAATATATAATGTAATATTTTTAAAAAAAATAAAAGAATTGCTTATATATAATATATATTAACAATCGTAGTAGCATTCTTTCTTTACAAAAAAATAAAGAAATTATAGAAGTTTTAAAATATAAGCATTGTTAGTTTGCAAAAAGATTATAAGATTAATCAGTTTACGCAGTCACGCTAAGATGTTGCTGTTTGGGGGCAACAGCTGTTGCATTAAGCTGTTGACCCATATGTACTTTTATTCGGTGGGCAGCGGTTGCTTCCAATAAATTGTTGTCCCGTATTTGGTTGTTTTTTTTCATGTGTGCATAGGTTTATCTCTAGCAAACCAACGTGGGGGTGATTTTCATGTGTATTGGTGACTCTTTGTTCTTGTTTGTTTGGTTTGGTTGTGGTAATATAATTGTCTTTCTTTTAAAAAAAATAGAAATGTTGATTTATAGCATTGTTAGCTTATAAAAAAATATAATAAATTAACTAAAAGTAAATTCATTTTGATTTATAAGCATTGTTAGCTTACAATCTTACTAAAAATTGTTAGCTTATAAAAAAATATAATAAATTAAATAAAAATAAATTCATTTTGATTTATAAGCATTGTTAGCTTACAATCTTACTAAAAAATTTTAGCTTATAAAAAAAATATAATAAATTCATTTTGATTTATAAGCATTGTTAGCTTACAAACAAATATAAACAGTTAAATAAAAATAAATTCATTTAATAAAAGTATATATACCTTATTGATTAAATAAAAATATTAATAAGTTTATAAATTTAAATAAAAAATGTTGGATTCATTATATATCTTATTGATTTATAAACATTGTTAGCTTATAAAAAAATATAATAAATTAAATAAAAATAAATTCATATTGATTTATAAGCATTGTTAGCTTACTAAAAAAATTGTATCTTATAAAATATATAAAAAAATAATATGTTTATAAATTTAAAAAAAATTGATTGTTAGCTTATAAAGAAATATAAAAATAAATTTATTTAATAAAAGTATATTGATTTATAAACATGTTAGCTTACTAAAAAATTTGTATCTTATTAATTAAATAAAAATAATAATAAGTTTATAAATTTAAATAAAAAATTGATTTATAAGCATTGTTAGCTTACAAATAAATATAAATAGTTAAATAAAAATAAATTGATTTAATAAAAGTATATATACCTTATTGATTAAATAAAAATAATAATAAGTTTATAAATTTAAATAAAAAGTGTTGGATTCATTAGATAATTAAAAATGCAAGGTAAATAATATTTTATATAATAATAAATATATATTGGTTAATGGTTTTTAATTTAAATTAAAAAATAAAATAAAAAGTTTAAGCATTTAATGTGTTGAAATCAATTAAAAATAAATCAAAATTATAACAAAAAAAGATAAAAGGTCATGGAGGCCTCTCCTTAAACCTTTCTCCAACATTTTGCTTTATATATATATATATATATATATATATATATATATTGATGACTGTTAGCTTACAAATAAATATAAATAGTTAAATAAAAATAAATTCATTTAATAAAAGTATATATACCTTATTGATTAAATAAAAATAATAATAAATTTATAAATTTAAATAAAAAATGTTGGATTCATTAGATAATTAAAAATGCAAGGTAAATAATATTTTATATAATAATAAATATATGATAGTTAATGGTTTTTAATTTAAATTAAAAAAGAAAATGAAAAGTTTAATCATTTAATGTGTTGAAATCAATTAAAAATAAATCAAAATTATAACAAAAAAGATAAAAGGCCATGGAGGCCTCTCCTTAAACCTTTCTCCTACATTTTGCTTTATATATATATATATATATATATATATATATATATATATATATATATATATTGATGATTGTTAGCTTACAAATAAATATAAATAGTTAAATAAAAATAGTTAAATAAAAATAAATTTATTTAATAAAAGTATATATACCTTATTGATTAAATAAAAATAATAATAAGTTTATAAATTTATAAATTTAAATAAAAAATGTTGGATTCATTATATAATTAAAAATGCAAGGTAAATAATATTTTATATAATAATAAATATATATTGGTTAATGGTTTTTAATTTAAATTAAAAAATAAAATGAAAAGTTTAAGCATTTAATGTGTTGAAATCAATTAAAAATAAATCAAAATTATAACAAAAAAGATAAAAGGCCGTGGAGGCCTCTCCTTAAACTTTTCTCCTACATTTTGCTTTATATATATATATATATATATATATTGATTGTTAGCTTACAAATAAATATAAATAGTTAAATAAAAATAAATTCATTTAATAAAATTATATATACCTTATTGATTAAATAAAAACAATAATAAGTTTATAAATTTAAATAAAAAATGTTGGATTCATTGTATAATTAAAAATGCAAGCTAAATAATATTTTATATAATAATAATCATATATCGGTTAATGGTTTTTAATTTAAATTAAAAAAATGAAAAGTTTAAGCATTTAATGTGTTGAAATCAATTAAAAATAAATCAAAATTATAACAAGAAAGATAAAAGGCCATGGAGGCCTCTCCTTAACCCTTTCTCCTACATTTTGCTTTATATATATATATTGATGATTGTTAGCTTACAAAAAAATATAAAAAGTTAAATAAAAATAAATTCATTTAATAAAAGTATATATACCTTATTGATTAAATAAAAACAATAATAAGTTTATAAATTTAAATAAAAAATGTTGGATTCATTGTATAATTAAAATTGCAAGCTAAATAATATTTTAGATAATAATAATCATATATTGGTTAATGGTTTTTAATTTAAATTAAAAAAATGAAAAGTTTAAGCATTTAATGTGTTGAAATCAATTAAAAATAAATCAAAATTATAACAAAAAAGATAAAAGGCCATGGAGGCCTCTCCTTAACCCTTTCTCCTACATTTTGCTTTATATATATATATATATATATATTGATGATTGTTAGCTTACAAAAAAATATAAATAGTTAAATAAAAATAAATTCATTTAATAAAAGTATATATACCTTATTGATTAAACAAAAACAATAATAAGTTTATAAATTTAAATAAAAAATGTTGGATTCTTGTATAATTAAAAATGCAAGCTAAATAATATTTTATATAATAATAATCATATATTGGTTAATGGTTTTTAATTTAAATTAAAAAAAATGAAAAGTTTAAGCATTTAATGTGTTGAAATCAATTAAAAATAAATCAAAATTATAACAAAAAAGATAAAAGGTCATGGAGGCCTCTTCTTAACTCTTTCTCCTACATTTTGCTTTATATATATATTGATGATTGTTAGCTTACAAAAAATATAAATAGTTAAATAAAAATAAATTCATTTAATAAAAGTATATATACCTTATTGATTAAATAAAAATCATAATAAGTTTATAAATTTAAATAAAAAATGTTGGATTCATTGTATAATTAAAAATGCAAGTTAAATAATATTTTAGATAATAATAATCATATATTGGTTAATTTTTTTAATTTAAATTAAAAAAATGAAAATTTTAAGCATTTAATTTATTGAAATCAATTAAAAATAAACCAAAATTATAACAAAAAAGATAAAAGGCCATGGAGGCCTCTCCTTAACCTTTTCTCCTACATTTTGCTTTATATATATATATATATATATATATTGATGATTGTTAGCTTACAAAAAAATATAAATAGTTAAATAAAAATAAATTCATTTAATAAAAGTATATATACCTTATTGATTAAATAAAAACAATAATAAGTTTATAAATTTAAATAAAAAATGTGGGATTCATTGTATAATTAAAAATGCAAGCTAAATAATATTTTAGATAATAATAATCATATATTGGTTAATAGTTTTTAATTTAAATTAAAAAAAATGAAAATTTTAAGCATTTAATGTGTTGAAATCAATTAAAAATAAATCAAAATTATAATAAAAAAGATAAAAGGCCATGGAGGCCTCTCTTTAACCCTTTCACCTACATTTTGCTTTTTATATATATATATATATATATTGATGATTGTTAGCTTACAAAAAAATATAAATAGTTAAATAAAAATAAATTCATTTAATAAAAGTATATACACCTTATTGATTAAATAAAAACAATAATAAGTTTATAAATTTAAATAAAAAATGTTGGATTCATTTTATAATTAAAAATGCAAGCTAAATAATATTTTAGATAACAATAATCATATATTGGTTAATGGTTTTTAATTTAAATTAAAAAAAATGAAAAGTTTAAGCATTTAATGTGTTGAAATCAATTAAAAATAAATCAAAATTATAACAAAAAAGATAAAAGGTCATGGAGGCCTCTCCTTAACCCTTTCTCCTACATTTTGATTTATATATATATATTGATGATTGTTAGCTTACAAAAAAATATAAATAGTTAAATAAAAATAAATTCATTTAATAAAAGTATATATACCTTATTGATTAAATAAAAACAATAATAAGTTTATAAATTTAAATAAAAAATGTTGGATTCATTGTATAATTAAAAATGCAAGCTAAATAATTGTAACGACCCAAAGACATAACAAGACAACCAAAGCATTAAATCATACTCTTGTAACAAAACTCGGTCCCAAAATTCAGTTACATCATTCCCAAACTAAGGTTGGCGGAAACAACCTATACACAACTGAGAACAACTACTACTACAAGTGGCATCGGCACAGTCTCTAGCTGCATCTGTACTCAATCATGCTCTTGCTCACTTACTTGAGCCTCTTACTACTTGCTTACCTGAAAATTGTTTAGTTTTGAAAAGCGAGGGTTAGACCAAAAGGTCTAGTGAATTCCCTCCGAAAACAACATATATAAACATTGGGAAAATCGTTTATAAAATTCATCATCAAACTTCACATAACGTCAAACATGGTACTGCATCGTGATGAGGACAGCATAAACTAACCACGATCGGGGCCCAAGCAGACTCCCCTCTACCCGAATAGGAGGGAAACAGATTCCAACCTATCGGCTCATCACCCATGTCCAAGGGATCATCGGATCCCAGAGCATACCGATCCCACGGTGCAGACCGACTCCACATAGCATACATCACATGTCATACTTCATACAACTTGGAATCTCGTAAACCATATAATCATTTCATCATGCTAAATATTCTTTGAATAAAGTATGAGCTTTCATGTAAAAACATGCATATCGATTTGGTAAACATTCCGTGCTCAAAGTGAACCATTATCAGTTAAAAGAACAATTAACACATTGCGTCGTAAATAGGTTTAGGGAACTCACCTTGATGACGCTGAACGCACTTCTTGAAATCACCAAGCTAATCCAACCGAAGACCTAAGGGCATTGAATTCGAATCAGATAAAATATCTCAGCCCTACTGTCCGGATACCCCTTCCCGGACACAGCACTTATCCGGACACTACACTTATCAGGACACTACACTTATCCGGACACCACACTTATCCGGACACACCACTTATCCGGACACATCACTTATCCGGACACACCACTTATCCGGACACTACGCTTATCCGGACACACCACTTATCCGGACACTACGCTTATCCGAACACACCACTTATCCGGACACTACGCTTATCCGGACACACCACTTATCCGGACACTACGCTTATTCGGACACACCACTTATCCGGACACTACGCTTATCCGGACACACCACTAATCCGGGCAAAACTACCCGGACACCTTCACGAGACACTTACCCGGACACATGCAATATATCCGGACACCACCAAACACTGGTGTCCGGAAAACGCTGCTCTTCGAAATTAGAAATTCTAAAACCGCTTTAAACTCCGATTTAAGCCATTAGTTTGATTAGACAACCATAAGGGTTCATCCACAATCCCCAATCGCTCAGTTAATCCATCTATAACCCCTTAAATCAATTTATTAAGACCAAAACCCACTTTCAAGGAAAAAGTGATTGAAAACTCAATGAATCTCCCCATTCAGACTTATGAATCTAGAACAAGTGAGAAAGGATTCACACAACAATAAGGTAAACGAAATTAGAACGGGTTACCTTGACGATTTCTTCTCTTTTGATTTCTTCCCCAAAGTTCCTTTCTCCTTCTCTTTTCTCCTCTTTTCTCTCTTAGCCGCCAAACACACAAAGAACACCTCCAACACTCATTTTTAGAACAAAAGAGTGGTTGCCCTAGGGATTTGAGGCCATACATACTATTCACTAATTGCCCTAAGGCCCCTCAAGTCGAACTTTCATTCTTTAAACTTCGGCCCCCAAACTTTCGATACTTACTTAGAATTTCGGGTTGTTACAACACTCCCCCCTTAAAAGAATTCCGTCCCCGGAATTCCTTATTGGGAAAAGATGCGGGTATCTTGCCCACACCAAAACTGACACTTCCCCAAGGTAAAACCACTTCTGACCCAGACAAATACTTCATTAAATTCGAAACAATAAACAATGGGTGCACTTCCTTCAATTCTTACGGTACTCCTAACTCGTAGGCTATTGTTCCTACCCGATCGGTCTTGACAACAGAAGATTAACTAAGGCTTCTCAAGCATCTATACTTCCTTTAAGGAGGAACCTGGCTAACTCTCCGTCACAACATAGTATTCACTTACCAAGAGACAAACACACACTTGACAGCTTGGCACCAGGCCAAACCCGTACGTCCCGACAACTCACAACCCAGAGTTCCTTCGTCGCAATACAAGCAATCCTAGATTACTTCCCTCAACCAACAATCGTCTAAGCAGCCAACATTTCCCTTACTCAGACCACCTCGACCACAGTTCGTCAACCAACTCCCTTATCCCCATCACTTCACCACTACATACTTATACGCAACTAAGAGTAGGAACCTCCAAACCCATCGTTGAAGTGTTCACCTACTCAAATTAAACTTATCCTGAAACACATAAATTCCTCGCTGATTGCCACGTTCGCTCAGACATATAACACATAACTCCGGTTATCCTCACTCAACTGGGAGGAGTAACCATGGTCACACCATACTATTCTCACTAGCTCAATCACTGCACAACCAATTCATTTATACATTTCTCACAAGGTCACTTAACTTAACTCATTCAGTCGTCTAATCCACTTCTTTCCTGCACAAAATCATACACAAATCCCTTCCTCAAAACTCGTTCCAAAAGTTCGCACATTTATCACTGACAATCTACAACACAGCACCCTTCTGGTAATACTGCCACATTTACTACTTCCAATTTACTTACTTAATCCGACATACTATCTTCACCTCCCCACGTTAGCGTGGAGCACTGCTCATCAAACATTACTTGCCCCTCTCTCCTGACCTATCCACATGCTGATAACACTTTCTCAATACTTGCCTAACCAAACAGTTGCACCAAGATCTTATCTTAAGGCATTCAACCAAGCTGTCTTGAAACAAGACCAGTGTTCGACATCACTACACATTCTTTAATCTCCAACTTTTACCTTCTCGGACATTTCTCTCACACATAAGCAACAGTTCACATTCTTTAACAATTTCTCGTCTACTATACTACAGCTCGACTAATCTATTCATCATCTTCTTTAAACTTACTCTGCCTTCAAGAATATACTTAACAACATACATAACCACAAAGCTTGGTCTCACAGCTGGGCAATCACCCAATTCTGCCCCGACATTCCATTCCGATAACAGTCAAAATAAACACCAACTTACAAACCACGTACTTCACAACTGGGGTTGCAAAACGTACATTCCACCCGAAAATCCCAAACGGACTTCCTTCTAATCCTTCATCTTTTTAACATCACCTTACCACATCACCGGCTGATACAGAAATCTTGGCAATTGAAGCTATTATTAGCTCGTACATCCACCACTCCTATCATCACACTACCGACCAAGTCTCTCATGGTCATTCGTACACAATTTGAACTTGCCTTCACATTTTCTCGCATACACAATCGAGTCTATCTCGCTACTTTGTCCTTTCTCACTCTAGCTGAACTATAACTTTCTAGTTCCCAATTAGCTCAAATGTAAGCGTTCTTGTTCGCTCTTTACGATCCGAGGCCTTACATAAGCTGGACACAGTCCCTCACTGGACGATAGAATCTACACACTTGCTTCGCTCGTGTTACATACCTCATCATTCTACGAACCCTCCATACTTCGTAAATAGAACGCTTAATCACAACAATAACTTCTCATCCTCTTAGCACCTCTACAAGGTGTTCTATCAACTTTCAACCTTCTGGTTCAAGTCTTCGGCCTCAACCATCTTACACAACAGTCGACTTCTACATCAACTGACAACCTGTAACTACCTTCTTAACTTATTCTATGACAGGGGTTCCTTACGGAACCTAATCCTTCCACATATCATAATCAACTTCATACTCCGTCTCCCTCGTTTCAACACCTACTCATGTAACATCAAAATTACAAGATCACCTTAAGACTCTTTTCGACATCGAAGATGTCTCACTTCTGCCTCAGCACACTACTCATAACGAGTTGCTAATACCAACACCTTGAAGGTTTTAAGTCGTTCCTTCGGACGCAAACGTCCCTTGTCACCCGTACTTCTAGTTACCGAACAAGGGTGCAAACCCTCATACAACCGATACTATAATTCACTTTTGACTCTACCACTGATCACCTTTCCTCTTGAACATAAATACGAAGGCTACAACATTCCTTCCTGATTTGGCCGACACTTTTCCACTCTAGAAGTTCTTCCTTAGCTTATCATGATATACCTTACGACCTAGTGAGTTCATAGCCTTCATGCATGACAACGCAGTAGATAAATCACTTCGTACATTATATCATTTTAAATAAACAACATTTAGAAACAACTCGGGTACCCGTGACCCCATCGCTCTTATAACTTCAAAACTCTGCACAACGATTCGAGAATCGTTGGCATACATCTTTTCGTGAACCTCAATCTTGCTCAATCCGAACAATGTTATTATGACAGTAATAAGTTGCATGGAAATCTTTTCATATTGACACAATTCTGAAAGAATTACTGACACAAGTAAGCCAGTCGGTTCTCCCGCTCATTTGTATGATACAGAGAGGTTAAAACTCATTTTGATTGCAAAAGTTTTGCTGGAAAACGTTTTCTCGACCCTTTTTGTAACAGTGTAACTTATCAGGAAAAGTGTGAAATATTTGCAAATCGTTAAGCTAAAAATTTCTTCGGGCAAGGTAACAAAACAAACAATTATTTGAGTCCCAACTTCCAATGTGCAGACAGACGTTACAATCCCGTACTAGTACTTGATTGAGTGATGTCGCCCGTGTGCCTGCTCCATCCCTCCGTATTTACCTCTCCCACGAAACAGTACTTTAAACATACACTCGTACAAGCTGACTCATTTTGTTCAAAATTGACATTTACGTGTTTACCTTAAATCGTGAAAATTTCATGTTACACAAAAGAACGCCATGCATGAGACTCTACTTGCAATTGAAGGCTACTCACCTACGACCAATGGTCGTCCTTTCGGTCACGCAACAACTTGCTAAACACACTTTCCACCTCTCACTTACTCAACCCCTTTCATACTATTTCGCTTTGAACAACTATCTCACTTTCCACTCCTATACGCTTTCATTTCACTATAGGTATCTTATTTCATTTACCCCGTCCTTGAAAAGCTCGAATAAGAATTCAAAGCTCCATTGGCACTTTCAAGGTTTCGACATCGCCCTTTCTTACCATCCCGACCGATCTATCCCATGATTTCTAGAACTGGGACTCTCCCGAAATAGGAGTCTCACTCAAACTCAACATCCATCCTCTTCGAATCCACGAAGAGTTACCTCCATCCGACTCATAACATTCTATGCAACATTCTTTCTCTACGATGTATACATACATCACATCATAAGTGACCTCTCAAGAAGCTTCCCCAACAAGGGGTCTCAGTCTACCCCTCAGGGATCTTGTTGACAATCTAACGTACTGGAACACGACATGAGCACTAGGTAGGTTAATAAGGTAGGTTAAGCACATACATGTACCTGTAAGTTCGCAATTACACTGGCCAGGTGCAATCTCAAACTTACCTTACATGACAGTCCTCAGTACCTTATTAGTCCTATCTCCATGATAGTGTCCTCCTAACGCATTTCCTGTGTCTACATTAGTGCCCTCTTAACGCGTTTCCTGATTCTCAGTTGTGATCTTCTACTCCCAAGTTTAAGTTTAGGCCTGTCCAGTCACCTAAATCCATTAAACTATGGCTCTGATACCATTTGTAACGACCCAAAGACATAACAAGACAACCAAAGCATTAAATCATACTCTTGTAATAAAACTGGGTCCCAAAATTCAGTTACATCATTCCCAAACTAAGGTTGGCGGAAACAACCTATACACAACTGAGAACAACTACTACTACAAGTGGCATCGGCACAGTCTCTAGCTGCATCTGTACTCAATCATGCTCTTGCTCACTTACTTGAGCCTCTTACTACTTGCTTACCTGAAAATGGTTTAGTTTTGAAAAGCAAGGGTTAGACCAAAAGGTCTAGTGAATTCTTTCCGAAAACAACATATATAAACATTGGGAAAATCGTTTATAAAATTCATCATCAAACTTCACATAACGTCAAACATGGTACTGCACCGTGATGAGGACCGCATAAACTAACCACGATCGGGGCCCAAGCAGACTCCCCTCTCGCCGCGATCGGGGCCCAAGCAGACTCCCCTCTACCCGAATAGGAGGGAAACAGATTCCAACCTATCGGCTCATCACCCATGTCCAAGGGATCATCTGATCCCAGAGCATACCGATCCCACGGTGCAGACCGACTCCACATAGCATACATCACATGTCATACTTCATACAACTTGGAATCTCGTAAACCATATAATCATTTCATCATGCTAAATATTCTTTGAATAAAGTATGAGCTTTCATGTAAAAACATGCATATCGATTTGGTAAACATTTCGTGCTCAAAGTGAACCATTATCAGTTAAAAGAACAATTAACACATTGCGTCGTAAATAGGTTTAGGGAACTCACCTTGATGACGTTGAACGCACTTCTTGAAATCACCAAGCTAATCCAACCGAACACCTAAGGGCATTGAATTCGAATCAGATAAAATATCTCAGCCCTACTGTCCGGATACCCCTTCCCGGACACAGCACTTATCCGGACACTACACTTATCAGGACACTACACTTATCCGGACACCACACTTATCCGGACACATCACTTATCCGGACACACCACACCACTTATCCGGACACTACGCTTATCCGGACACACCACTTATCCGGGAAAAACTACCCGGACACCTTCACGAGACACTTACCCGGACACATGCAATATATCCGGACACCACCAAACACTGGTGTCAGGAAAACGCTGTTGTTCGAACTTAGAAATTCTAAAACCGCTTTAAACTCCGATTTAAGCCATTAGTTTGATTAGACAACCATAAGGGTTCATCCACAATCCCCAATCGCTCAGTTAATCCATCTATAACCCCTTAAATCGATTTATTAAGACCAAAACCCACTTTCAAGGAAAAAGTGATTGAAAACTCAATGAATCTCCCCATTCAGACTTATGAATCTAGAACAAGTGAGAAAGGATTCACACAACAATAAGGTAAATGAAATTAGAACGGGTTACCTTGACGATTTCTTCTCTTTTGATTTCTTCCCCAAAGTTCCTTTCTCCTTCTCTTTTCTCCTCTTTTCTCTCTTAACCGCCAAACACACAAAGAACACCTCCAACACTCATTTTTAGAACAAAAGAGGGGTTGCCCTAGGGATTTGAGGCCATACATACTATTCACTAATTGCCCTAAGGCCCCTCAAGTCCAACTTTCATTCTTTAAACTTCGGCCCCCAAACTTTCGATACTTACTTAGAATTTCGGGTTGTTACAATAATATTTTATATAATAATAATCATATATTGGTTAATGGTTTTTAATTTAAATTAAAAAAAATGAAAAGTTTAAGCATTTAATGTGTTGAAATCAGTTAAAAATAAATCAAAATTATAACAAAAAAGATAAAAGACCATGGAGGCCTCTCCTTAACCCTTTCTCCTACATTTTGCTTTATATATATATATATATATTGATGATTGTTAGCTTACAAAAAAATATAAATAGTTAAATAAAAATAAATTCATTTAATAAAAGTATATATACCTTATTGATTAAATAAAAACAATAATAAGTTTATAAATTTAAATAAAAAATGTTGGATTCATTGTATAATTAAAAATGCAAGCTAAATAATATTTTAGATAATAATAATCATATATTAGTTAATGGTTTTTAATTTAAATTAAAAAAATGAAAAGTTTAAGCATTTAATGTGTTGAAATCAATTAAAAATAAATCAAAGTTATAACAAAAAAGATAAAAGGTCACGGAGGCCTCTCCTTAACCCTTTCTCCTACATTTTGATTTATATATATATATATTGATGATTGTTAGCTTACAAAAAAATAAAAATAGTTAAATAAAAATAAATTCATTTAATAAAAGTATATATACCTTATTGATTAAATAAAAATAATAATAAATTTATAAATTTAAATAAAAAATGTTGGATTCATTAGATAATTAAAAATGCAAGGTAAATAATATTTTATATAATAATAAATATATATTGGTTAATGGTTTTTAATTTAAATTAAAAAAGAAAATGAAAAGTTTAAGCATTTAATGTGTTGAAAATCAATTAAAAATAAATCAAAATTATAACAAAAAAGATAAAAGGCCATGGAGGCCTCTCCTTAAACCTTTCTCCTACATTTTGCTTTATATATATATATATTGATTGATTGTTAGCTTACAAATAAATATAAATAGTTAAATAAAAATAAATTCATTTAATAAAAGTATATATACCTTATTGATTAAATAAAAATAATAATAAGTTTATAAATTTAAACAAAAAATGTTGGATTCATTGGATAATTAAAAATGCAAGGTAAATAATATTTTATATAATAATAAATATATATTGGTTAATGGTTTTTAATTTAAATTAAAAAGAAAAATGAAAAGTTTAAACATTTAATGTGTTGAAATCAATTAAAAATAAATAAAAATTATAACAAAAAAAATAAAAGGCCATGGAGGCCTCTGCTTAAACTTTTCTCCTACATTTTGCTTTATATATATATATATATATATATATATATATATATTGATTGATGATTGTTAGCTTACAAATAAATATAAATAGTTAAATAAAAATAAATTCATTTAATAATAGTATATATACCTTATTGATTAAATAAAAATAATAATAAGTTTATAAATTTAAATAAAAAATGTTGGATTCATTAGATAATTAAAAATGCAAGGTAAATAATATTTTATATAATAATAAATATATATTGGTTAATGGTTTTTAATTTAAATTAAAAAAGAAAATGAAAAGTTTAAACATTTAATGTGTTGAAATCAATTAAAAGTAAATCAAAATTAAAACAAAAAAGATAAAAGGCCATGGAGGCCTCTCCTTAAACTTTTCTCTTACATTTTGCTTATATATATATATATATATATATATATATATATATATATATATATATATATATATTGATTGTTAGCTTACAAATAAATATAACTAGTTAAATGAAAATAAATTCATTTAATAAAGGTATATATACCTTATTGATTAAATTAAAATAATAATAAGTTTATAAATTTAAATAAAAAATGTTGGATTCATTAGATAATTAAAAATGCAAGGTAAATAATAAATATATATTGGTTAATGGTTTTTAATTTAAATTAAAAAAGAAAATGAAAAGTTTAAGCATTTAATGTGTTGAAATCAATTAAAAATAAATCAAAATTATAACAAAAAAGATAAAAGGCCATGAAGGCCTCTCCTTAAACCTTTCTCCTACATTTTGCTTTATATATATATATTGATTGATTGATGATTGTTAGCTTACAAAAAAATATAAATAGTTAAACAAAAATAAATTCATTTAATAAAAGTATATACCTTATTGATTAAATAAAAACAATAATAAGTTTATAAATTTAAATAAAAAATGTTGGATTCATTGTATAATTAAAAATGCAAGGTAAATAATATTTTATATAATAATAAATATATATTGGTTAATGGTTTTTAACTTAAATTAAAAAAGAAAATGAAAAGTTTAAGCATTTAATGTGTTGAAATCAATTAAAAATAAATCAAAATTATAACAAAAAAGATAAAAGGTCATGGAGGCCTCTCCTTAACCCTTTCTCCTACATTTTGCTTTATATATATATATATATATATATTGATGATTAATATTTAAGGCAAGTGATCGTGTTAAACTTGAGGTTAACGTTAGAAATGAATTTGAGACGTTGATCACTTTTAATTAAATGTTCTCCCATGAATTGTGACTTAGAGGAAAATTTATTCGGTGCATCTCATCCAACGGTTGATAACCACTTCTCGCATCTCTCACGTTAACCTCAACTTCTTACCGGAACCCAACCCTAAAATTTAATAAGTATTATATATCAATCTTTTTTAGAGTAAACTACGTTTTCATCTACGTGGTTTGTTAAAAATTGCAGATTTAATCCTATGGTTTCAAAATTTCAGTTTTAGTCCCTATGATTTGCGATTCATTTCTGTTTTCGTCCCTGATGCGAAAACACTACTTTCAAGTATAAAGGATTAAATAAAAATGAACTGTAAACCATAGGGATGAAAAAAGCAATTAAATTTAAGTTATAAGGACGAAAAAGGTAATGAATTATAAACCATTGGGATGAAAATTATAATTTCAAAATCATAAGGACGAAATTAGAAATTTTCAACAAACCATAAGGACTAAAAACGTAATTTACTCTTTTTTATTATCAAATTTTGTAATCGGCTCAAGATGATAAAAGAAAGGGAAATTAATTAAAATACTCATACTTTGACTTTGACTTACCAAAATACCCACTTTCTCGCTAATTTTTCTAAAATACCCATTTTTTCCGCAAAGGGTCCCGCGATCGCGGAACAGTGCCCACGTGGCACCCATGTTTTGCCAAAATGTCCTGCGGAGCCCCCCAACTATGCCCGTGGTGACATGATTGGCCCCTGTCCGCGGTGGTTGTCCGCGATGGGTCCGCGATAGGCAAAAAATTACAATTTTGGTCCTTTTTTGCACGAATCTTTGCATGTTTTTACTGTTTTTTCCACAATTATTGTACTTTGAAGACCAATTTGTGCTTAAAATTCATCTTCCTCAATGAGATTTCATCCATAAATATCAGTAAAATGCAATCCATAATTCACACACATTCCATCCTTCTTTCTTGCTTTCTTTCTTGCTTTCTTTCTTCAGTAAACAAATGGCATCGTCATCTAACCCATCGTCTACACCTGAAAGAATGCCCGTGAAACTCCAGATCGCGATAGCAGAAAGGGAAAAGGAGATAGACCAACTGACACAAGAGTGGAAACAGATGATGGCCAGGAAGGAAACCCACTTGAAAAGGATCGAAGTGGAAGAAAAGGAGATCAAAAGGATGAAAGGGGATATAAAAGATAGGGAGGCTCGTATTCGTCGAGAAAAAGAAGACATTCACCACATTATGCAAGACTTCGCAATTCTTCAAGCGAGGGTAAGCGACAAGCAAAGTTGGATTGATCAAACTAAGACAATTTTTCAGTAGGTGGTGGTACGGGTGTTGCTTTAGTACTTTGTTGTTTATGTGTTGTTGTTTTGTACTTTTCCAGTTCGACATTGTTGTTTCGTTCCTTTCCTGTTTCTATGTTGTTGTTTCGTTCCTGGAGTTTTTATGTTGATGTTACATGTTGAAGTTTGCTCATGAATAAAGGTCTTTCATTAGGCTGAAAAGTAGTCTTTAAGTAGTCTGAAAAATAGTCTGAAAAGTGGTTCATATTAAAAATACAACTCCTAGATGTTATACAAGATTATTTCAGAACAAACACATACTAGTCAGTACAGTACAAAATTATCCAAATTTGAGACTGCGGCTAGACGATGGTTTGGTTTTTGACAATCCGGGTCGACTTCTTACATGCTCAGGCGAGACGAGTCTCAAAGTGTTAAGCTCCACTTTCTCGATGTACACTTCAATCACAGTATGGCCGTCAACATACTGGCGTATGTTGGCTACATCTTCGTCGGTACTCAATTCTACCAGTCCAGTCAAGAGCATTCGGCCTCTTAAAATACAACCTATTATATTTTGGTTCTTCATAGTCTAGCTCTTTTATGATCTGTTCAAGCAGTTGCATAGAAAGATCCTCCACATCTAACATGTCAACATAAATTTCTAGACTACGGAAATAATGTCTTCTGGGTGGTTCCGTGAAGTACCCACCATGGTGGACTTTCATGGTGAACAACTGTGGATATGCATCTGTTGATGAACATTAATTAATATAGTTGGGTCGTAGAACAACGGTAGTAACAAGCAAAACTCAATGAAATATGCACACTAACCATATAACTTTTTACCAGTGTCTGAAAGCGATTCAGATAAACGCCTAAAGCACCAAACATGAAGGTTTGGGGATGCCATGTAAGAATACGTTAACGAATAATATGTTCCCGTATATGTGTTTTACGACTAATCTAGCGTGGGTTATTTATAGGCAAATGTGGATGCTTTTACTGCATGTTGGCCATTTTTCGTCCCTGCCTTTGCTCTAACACAACTTAGGTCCATGTCAACGCTATCATATGATATAGTTGGTAGACCGCCATTGAAGCTTCCACTAAACCCTCCAAGTTGATTGTCTTCCAGTTCTATATAACCAATACTATTCTCTCCATTTAGACTACTACCATTATGATCATCATCCCATGCCATGTGACCATGATTATCCATGTCCATGGTAGACATGAAGTTGTGCTCTCTTTCTCTCTCTCCTGCCATACCCATGTTCTGTTTCAAGTACCTTTCAAAAGATAACTGGTCCCAATCAAGGGAAATCAATGTTCAGATCAACGTAGAACATTCATGTACCGGTCAAACTCCCGAGCCGTATATGCTTTGCATGCCTTCCAGTAGACATCGTGGTAGGTGGTAATACGTTTGTCCTGGCCTTTGGCGTTCATCTCCAAATGTCGACAACATAAGGCGTGAGGGGCGTTTGGGTACATGACAGAGATTGTGGCGCTTATGGAAGGAGCCATGTCGGACATAAACACCAACCCTTGCGGGTCTCCGATAGCTTGTCTCAACATGGACAGAAACCAAGTCCACTCATTCCCGGTTTCAGACTTGCCTACTCCGAAAGCTACGGGAACGATGGAGTTATTCCCGTCCATGGCAACCGCCAGGAACATCATACCCAAGTAAGTGCTCTTTAAATGGGCAGCGTCTATTACCAGGACACGATGCAGATTTGCCACAAATGTGCGGATCTGCAAAAACGTAGGTGGTTTCCCTTTGTAAATGTTATAGTTTATAATGTGTAAACATATGACGTGTTAAAATACGTACCGCGGGTCCAAGGGCAACGAAGCACATCTTAAACTGTCCATTTGAATCGGTCCTTATCTGGGTGACCGTGCCTGGATTCTGCAGCTGCAAATTATATAAATACCCAGGGAGTCGTTCATACGACTCCTCGAACGTGCCTCTAACCATTAGCAGTGCCCTGCATCGCGCACGCCAGCCTTGGTGGTAACCAATTGTGATCTCGTACTGCTGGTGTACATCGTTCACGATGTCCTTTGGACGCATTGACATGCTAGCATCAAGAAATTTGTTTTTTAGTATCGCACCCAAAGTCCTTTTGGTGGCTTGTTTGTGGTTGGGATTCAGTTGCGTCCTCGAACAAGTGTGTTCGTCGTGAAACTTTCTAATGACAAATATCCCTCCTTTATCGCCCACGGACCTCGCGTACAGTCTCCAATTACAATTTTCTCTCCCACATATAACTTCGTATCTGGTTTTGTCGGATCTCGGCGTGTAACTTTCGAAACCCTCTTCTATGAACTTAATTCTGACCTGTGTGGCCAAGTCATCCTTCGAATCAAATATCTCACCTACTTGTATCCTTGAACTACGATTATAAGGTGTAGGTTCGTAGGTTTGTGTATGGGTATTCGGGTCTGGAAGAATAGGGGCATATCAAAAAAGTCATTTAACTGACTAAATGATTTATTACTAGGGGTATATTCTTCGTCCTCATCACTATCGGTATCCGATCTGTCTATATCAGAATTACCCATTGTGAAAACATGGGTTTCGTCATCAACAACTCCAGCAAAGCGTCCTTCTTGGTCTTCTTTTTCTTTTTCTTCTTGTGGATGTTGTTGTTGCGTCTCCGGAACAAAATCAGGCTCCTCCATTTGGAGGTCTTCGTCATCACCTTCGTCATCGTCTTCGTCGCACACCGATGAATCGGCATACACAAAAAGTAATGGAGGTTTTTCTGATTCGGCTGCAAAGTGCAGAAAACCAGAGATATCCCCATCGTTGGATAGCTCCACAAATGACCCGTCACCATTCTTAAACACTAACTTGCAAACAGCAGAAGGGTCGATTCCACATTTTTGCATGGCGTAGGCAACAAACTTCTGATAAGTATAGTTTACTAACAATTTTACACCATGCTTAGATTTATAAGCAAAATTCCACTCATTGTTGTCTTGCACCCATTCACCATCGAAACAGAAAAATAACTTAGCTTTTGCAACAGATGAACTCATTTTTTCAGTAGTATCTCAAAAACAAAATACTGAAGAAAGAAAGCAAGAAAGAAAGCAAGAAAGAAGAATGGAATGGGTGTGAATTATGGATTGCATTTTACTGATATTTATGGATGAAATCTCATTGATGAAACAACCAACATTGATGAAACAACCAACATGAATTGCAACCACAAATTGGTCTTCCAAGTGCAATGATTCAACATTGATGAAACAAGCCAGTGAGTTTTAACTACAAATTGGTCTTCAAAGTACAATAATTGTGGAAAAAAACAGTAAAAACATGTAAAGATTCGTGCAAAAAATGACTAAAATTGTAATTTTTTTGCCTATCGCGGACAACCACCGCGGACAGGGGCCAATCTTGTCACCGCGGGCATAGTTGGGGGGCTCCGCGGGACATTTTGGCTAAACATGGGTGCCCCGTGGGCACTGTTCCGCGATTGCGGGGCCCTTCGCGGAAAAAATGGGTATTTTGGTAAAATTGACGAGAAAGTGGGTATTTTAGTAAGTCAAAGTCAAAGTATGGGTATTTTATTTAATTTCCCTAAAAGAAATGTTTACACCATTGATTAAGATTTATTTTGTCGTAATATATTGATTTGCCCCTACATATATTTTTATAAAATATTTTATATTAACCATGCAAACGTATTCTTGCCTAGTTTTGTACGCTTACGGGATATTTTCGTAATTTGCTTACATATTAATTTAATATACTCGTTTGCAACTTTGGCAAAAAAAACCTTCTCAAACTTGGGTGAACATGGTACGGTATCATGTTTTTTTCATATATCTTGTTCCAATCAATTATAATTGGTACGCAAAAAATAGAACGTGCATCTGATGTTTTAGAAGAGAATTATATTTCATTTAAGGTTATATTGGTAAAACATAAGTCTGTTCCAGCTTGTTCCATGAGGTGGGGGTGGAACAAGCCTGTTCCAGCTTGTTCCACTATGTTCATGTATGTTCGACATAAAAGTCCTACCAAACATGGGGCAGTGATCTATGATTTGTCCTGTCCAGTGTACCAAACGCACCCTTAACGAACTTGAACTCATTTATCTCGAGCTTAATAATTACCTAGCTCGAGTCAATCTCAAATACAAAGTAAAGCTCATTGAAATTAACGACACAAGCTTCATAACACCAATGTTCAACTCAACTCGTTTAAAAACTCAATTAAATTTTTCGAGTCGAGCCTAACCATTCGAGCATACACTTATTCAAGCAAAGCAAAACATGCTCATATGTTCATATCTCATACAATAAAAATATAAATGTTATCGAGCTCAAACGAATAAACAAGTTAATAGATTCTGGGTTCGAGCCATTAAATGAGCATCAAGCTCGAGCTCAATAATTCTAAAAATTCTATCCGAGCTCAAACAACCTACTACTCGACTAACCTAGTTTAGCACCATCAGTGTTGCAGTTTTATTCTATGCACAGACAATATAGAAAATTCTTGCACTTTCAAATCAGAAGATGAAATTCGTTTGGTCGAAATTTGAAAATAAAAGGTTTATATAATTCGAAGTGATTATATGTTACATTACCAGAAAAGAAAAGAGGTTATCCGTTAATAATCGTCGCCTCTCGATATGACCTCTTTGCATGTCGGGCGAAGTAAGATGGTGTGCTCGAACTGAGATACGTAGCTACCCTTTGTGTCACATAATGGAGGGTATGGCTGCAAAACAATAACTTATTAGCCAAATGAAATGAACATCCCACACAGAGGTGGGGTCTTGGAATCCATTGAAGGAATTGGAATGAAATTTGATAAAATTTGACAAGGCGTTTGGTTGGTAGGAATTGGAATGAAAATTCTTTCACTTAAGCCACGGAACGATGAATTCTGTGGAATTCAATGTAATTTAAAGGATTCCATCATTTCATTATGTGAACCAAACATAGGATTTGGCGTTTGGTCAAAGAATTATCCATTCCAATTCCTTCAAAATCCTTGAACCAAACACCCCCCAAGTATTCCCTTGCACGTTTTTTCTACATAAAAGAACTGAAGCGAGTTAAATCGTTTAATGGTAAAAAGTGTAGTGGATGCTATAGATTCACCCATGTAACTATTAGGAGAAAATGTGCATTAACTCAAAACACATTTTTTCCATAAAGGTGATGAAGTGATTTCGATGGTAATGTTAGTGGTTGCCATAGATTTACCTATTGTAATCTTTACGCGGTTATCATAAGAAATGAACAAAATTAACATTACATGTGACCTAGTGTGAACTAGTCCACTCAGGTAAGTGCTTACCGGCAAGGCGGCAACTTTACTTTGTCATTTTACGGAGCGAGAATCTTACTCGGTAAGTGAGGGTGGTGAGTCTTACCCGGTTAGCGCTTATCAGATAAATATGTTTATACTATGTTATCTTAATGACAGAGAATCTTACCTGAAAAGGTTAGAAGGGTGGTGACTCTTACCCGGTCAACGGTTACCCAGTTTGTGTTGATAAACGGCCCTTAAGTTAACATTATAACCTATCAATGAACTATATAGTCAACTTAACATAAAACTTCCAAACCCTAAAATAGGTGGCCAGTCATCATCTAAACTTCATACAAGTGCAACGTCTCAGCCTTCAAACTCTTCCCAAACCTATTTGAGAACTTTGGCAATCTTAACCACATAGGACCTTTGGGTTGGGTTCCGGTGAGAAGCGTGAGAAGTGGTTATCAACCGTTGGATGAGAAATGAACAAACATTAGGATGAGATGCACCAAGGTAAGGTGCACCGAGATGCTCGGGATCAATTCCCTCTTAAGCCGCAATTCATGGGAGGGTATTTGATTAAAAGTGATCCAACGGTTTAAAAGTACTTCTCACACTTCTCACCAAAAATGGCACTTCTCACATGATCCCATGCCTAAAATGGCACTTCTCACATGATCCCATGCCTAAAATGGCACTTCTCACATGATCCCATGCCTAGGACCTTCAGGGTAGCTGTCGGCTGTGGGTAGAGATGGCCAAAAATCGGCCCCGGTCCCAACCCAAATGCAAAGGCCCGTTTAAGCTTTTTGAGGCCCGGTTATGAGAACTGGTACCGGTCCCAGGCCGGGCCCAAACCAGTCCCACTTAAATTTTTTTATTTTTTTAAAATTGATTTTTAACTTAGAAAAAATATTTTTTCAAAAATTTGGTCAATCAAATACACTAACAAATACGTTTTTATTATAATTGGGTCAATCAAATATTCAAATACACTAACAAATACGTTTTTATTATAATTGGGTCAATCAAATATTCAAATACACTAACAAATATGTGTGGGTCAATCAAATACACTAAAAATTACGTTTTAAAATTATGCTTTATTATAATTAAGTCAATCAATTACACTAACAAATACTTTTTTTATTTAAAACTATACTTAAAAATACATTTAAAAATAAATTTTAAATAAAAAATTGTGCCAGTCTCGGGCCGGGTCTTGTTTTTGGATGAAAATCGTAACCGGTTAAGGACCATCAGGCCATAACCGGTCCCAAGTCGGTCCCGATCCCGGGTCGGGCCCATTTGGCCATCTCTAGCTGTGGGTACAGTTTCTTTGGAGCTCACAAGTATAGAAGTTGAAGTTCATGGTTCTCTTTTCTTCTATCCTAAAAAAGGTATCTCAGACTGCAAAAATTATATAACTATGATGGAACTATTCAAATATTTCCATTAGTGGATACTTTGATGTATATGAATATGATATCTAGAAAAACTGCTGGTAAATAGGCATCAATAAGTAATCAGATTTAAGTAAAAAAAAGAGCATGGGGTTGGAGATACCTGAACAACACCAGCATCACACAAATTCTTTAGAGCCATTAAATATTTCGTCTCCCCTAGTCGATCAAGATAACGTCTACAAAACGCCAGTGTAGAGAAATTCTTATCAATTGTGGCAAGAAGTTGTTTTGCTCTTGGTAACCGCAACGGAACATGACCAACGTCGAAATTTTTCATGTAATGGCTGCACTCCAAATCTTCTCTCACGTAGCCCTTGCCTAAACACAACAAACATAATAATATAAATTTCTATGCCAACTACTATTCTTTTTCTTTCTTTCACATTCGAAAGCTAATAAGAAACACAAATGGTTACCAGTGGATCCAAAAGTTTCAATTGCATAAAACTCTCCCTCTTCCATCTTTGTCTGTTCTCCTCCTTTCACAATTGGAACTGATTTTCCTGCGTGAATTTGGTAAGATCCGATGCTGTGTCCATTCAAGTTCCGGATACTTTTCACTGCAAATGTTGCACCATGCGAGTTAAAAACTAAAATTAGTCTAATCTTACAAAATAGAACATTTTTTGATCCAATACTGAGTTTTAGAGAAATGATGTGAGCATTAACAGTATTGCCTATACTATATTAGAGATTATACCTTGGAAGACCTTTCCATTAATTTCTACCTCATAAGACTCCATGACCTCTTGGATTGCAGCACCTATATCACATAAACGTACATCAATCCCTGCTTCCTGCATAGCACAGAATGGAATGTTCCAAAAGTCAGTCTATTGGAAATAACCAGTTTGACGCAAAAGTTAGTTTATAACTATAAGGAACTTTTTCCCTAATTTGCAAACTTAGGGTCCGTTTGGTTGGCAGAAATGGAATGGATTTGGGGGGATTTGGATTTCAAATCCATTCCAATCCCGTGTTTGGTTTGCAGGATTGTGGGGATTTGAAATCCTAGGATTTATTTGAAATCCCTCAAACATAGGATTTTGAAATCTCAAGAGGGTGGCTAGGATTTCAAGGGATTTCGTAGGATTTGCATATAATAATGTCTAAAAATGTGTTAAAAACATTTGTTTCTAATAATCAGTTAAATAAAAGGAAATTTAATTATTTTTATAATTTCTAATGATATCTTTATAAATAATGGAATTAAAATCCATTCTAGATCCTACAAGCCAAACACACAAAATGATTCCAAATCCTCCCCAATCCAAATCCCTCCAAATTCCAAATCCCTACATCAAATCCAATCCATTCCATTCAATTCCTTATAAAAGAACAAAACGAAGAAACTTGTGAACCAAAAACAATGTCACCAACATCTTGTGACGATTACTGCTAGAGAAAAAAGTAAACTTCGATTCAAAAGTTACCCAAAAAGAAAATGTTACATTTATTTTGGAGCAACAAAAAATGAATAAACTAGCATTTATTTCGAGATGTAGTAGAACTTTTATTTTTTTCAAAAAAGGTAGAACATTTTCGCTTAAATGTTTATTTTTCCCTTGTGTGCATTATTCACCTATAACTTCTCACTCCATGTTTCTAACCTTGATACCGGTATTTGTGGCTTCACGAGAGGCCTCAAGCAATGGATCAAACATTGGATTGAATGCAACTGTGAATGCACAGTCAACTATGTGCCCTGAAATGCGTTGCAACAGAAAAGAAAAAAACATGTTAAAAACTGCACATAATAAATAAATGACCAAAATTACTGCCTACTGTGCCAAATCAACTACAAGCATTGTGATTTCTGACCATTTATATGAGTTCCGAAATCCAATTTCATGACATCATCGTATTGAAGCACAGTTTTATCTCCGGAGTTGGGAGTCCAATGGGCTGCAACCCTGATATAGTACACAACGTTAGCAATCAATTTTTTTTACCGGAAGTGGCACAAAGTTTAAAGAAAAACAACAAAAAATCAAGAGTAAACTCCAATTTTGGTCCTTGGCATTTTTTGGATTTCTTTGAAAGTGGGACCTATACTTTCATAAGTCAAGTTTTCGTCCTTAAGGTTTCAACTTTGCTCTGAAAGTGGGACCTGGTCACTAACTCCGTTAAAAAATCTCCGTTAGAGCCAGGGGCAAAATCGTCAAACCATGTTTTTGTCCTTTTTTTGCACTTATTTTGTTTCTTCTTATTATTGTGTAAAACCATTGAACTTTAAGGACCCATGCTGTAATTAACTCATATATATATACATATGAGAGTTATACATAACAGGTCCCTGAAGTTTAAAGGATTTTTTAAATAGAAAAACAAAAAAGAATTGTAAAAAGAGGGAGAAGACAAAGTTGAACAACAATACCCCTGACTCTAACGGAGTTAGGGGCTGTTTGGCAGTTGCTGAATGGTTTAGTGCAGAATGATTAAGTGGTCAGAATGATTAAGAGGCTTTTACGATATAGTGCAAAATGAAATATGGTTGTTTGGTAATTGTTTACAATGAAATCAGGGTGCTGAATGGTTAAGGGAGGCCCAGGATGCTAAATCATTCAGAGGGTTTTAGAACCATTAAGAGACAGACATTTTTTTGCCAAACAGGATTTACCTCTTATCGATTCAGAGGTTGCCTCTTAATGGAACCATTAAGAGGTAAACAAACAGCCCCTTAGTGTCCAGGTCTCACTTTCGGAGCAAAATTGAAACCTTGAGAACAAAAACTTGACTTATGAAAGTATAGGTCCCACTTTCAAAGAAATTCAAAAACGTCAGGGACCAAAATTGAAGTATACTCGAAAATCAATGATAAAAACAAAGATGAGAAGATGATCATCCTAAGGATTAAAAAGTAGTTACCAGTTCAAAGAGCATCCTGTAGGGAATGCAATACCAGCTTGTAGACCATTCTCTGATATTAACTTACGAACAGTATTCTCCAAGGTTTCACACAGGTCGATCATCAGCATTCCAGGCTTTATAATGCTCCTAATATATTTCCGAACCTGAAAAGAAATGAAAAAAGCACCATCTTTTAAGAACATAATCGGTGAAGTACGGAAGTACCCTTGAAGTCCAAATAATAGTTCTGCTAAAAACCTGACGATGAACTTCTGCTGCTTGTCGAACTGAGTCATACATCGGCTTTTCTAAGCGCTCCAAATCTCTCTTCTCCTCAGATGTAGTCCTCCATAAGTTGCTGAGTCAGCAACAAAGTGAGTGACGAAGCAAAAGGTATTATAATTCAAGGGGAAGGATCGTGTGAGAAGTTGAGGTTAACGTGAGAAGCGTGAAAAGTGAATCTGAACCGTTGATCACTTTTAATCAAATGCCTTCCCATGAATTGCGCCTTAGAAGGGAATTGATCCGGTGCATCTCATCCTAATGTGCGTCAATTTCTCATCCAACGGTTGATAACCACTTCTCATGCTTCTCACGTTAACCTTGTAATTCAAATAGAACATGCAGAAAAGTAAAATGTAGATAAAGATTACATAGTAGGCACTTACTCATCCTTATATTGCTGAATTTCACCCTCTGGAAAGTTTCCCTGGGGGAAAAGCTCTGCAACTGGAATAGTAGGTGGATCAGTTTGCTCCTTTGTTTCTTTTTTTCTCCTGTGAAAACAAATTACAATAAATAAGAAGTAAAAACACCCAGCAACTAGGTGATATTGTCAAACTCATTTCACAAATGCATAACATCATACAAATTCTTACTTGCTTTTGTTCTTCTTCTTCTTCTTTTTTGCAGCTTCCTGAACGCCAGCTTCTAAATTATGAAAGTTCAAATGTTAGAAACGTACAAAACATTACATATAAAATAAATAAAGTAAGATCAACTAGGACGTACATTTATTTATTCTAAATACTTTTATTTTTTGTAATCACATAGTGATTCTGTTCTAGAGGGAGGTTCAGGGGAAAACCTCAAAAAAATGAAAAACTGAGAAACACTAAAAAAAACAACTCAATGTACTTGTATGCACAAGTGCATACCATCTAGATGAACGACTACCAGGGTGTTCCTTAATTTTTCATTTTTTTGCGGTTTTTCCCTGAACCTGACCCTTCTGTTCTATACAAGAAATTGTATTTTGTGTCTTGACTAACTTTGATCATAAGAAGAATAAGATTTGCTCCAGAGAACAAAGAATCTTCAAAACAAATTAAAGGGAAAAGGTAACAAGTATCCCTTTTCCCAGGTCAAGATAATGGCTTTATGTTTTTTCGACCATCCATATCTCCATTTAATTAACTTTGTTAAACATACGGTGAAAGTCCAGTTCAGTAGCTTTGAGAAATCCACAGTTTGGCCCTCATATAAATACAAAAGTTTATTTATGAATTAGCCTCCACAGATTTACTTATTGAAATTGAGAATGGCCTTCCAAATAGAGCTTTGCAAGAACACACACATAATAGAAAAGATAAATAGAACTCAAAGCCCGGATATCCTATAAGAGGATCCCTACCCACCATTGGTGCTGAAATTTTATTAGAAAACACCCACCAGAAACCTAGTTTTTTTCTCTACAGATATCGATAACAACTGTAGAATTTATTGTAAGTATCATATATATATATATATATATGTTGGTGTATTCTATATATCCTATTCTCTTCTTAATAATCATGAATTTTTCAGATCAAATCAATTTTAACTATTCTTTTTTCTCACAAATTAAGGTGGATTCCAGTTTTCCCAGAAGCATCAATTTGGTTCTGGGGAGTGGGGAAGTACTCAGCTTCAAATCAAAAAATCTAAACGTGTCATCTTTTCAATAAATAAAATTATAATATAAAAATTAAATAAATTACCTGAAGAATCCGCTAACGCCAATTCATCAACTTTATCATTCACTTCTTCGACTGTAGGGGGTACATCACTGACCATTCCATTTGAGGTTCCTTCTTCACCATTCGTATCTTCTTTCGCCATCTCTACAACACCGTTTTATGAATATCAAACATAAAATTCATACATAAAAATTACAAAAAAAGGGGGAACTACAGTTTAAATATGTCAATCAAACGAAAGCGAAAAAACCTTAACAGAAAAAAAAATAGAAGATCGTATGTAGAGAGTAATGGAAAGAAGAGAAACTAACCAAATGGAGCTCCGCCGTATCTCGTTTCTCACCGCAAAACAGAACAGAGCAGAACCAGTGGTGAATTTAGGGTTTGAAAGTTATAAGTTGTATGTTTTGCACGAAGACGACGGTGGTGTTGACAAGCTATTATAGCACGAGTAGGCAACAAGTTTAGTTTTGGCAAGGTAAGCCCTTCATGTTACTGATATTATCAGATTGACCCCGTATCAGAAAAGTTGCAATCATTTTGGTTGTTTTAAGGTGTTTACCTCTTAATAGTTCCATTAAGAGGCAACCTCTGAATCGTTTAGAGGTGAAACTTGTTTGGCAAAAAAAAAAGTTTGCCTCTTAATGGTTTTGCATCTTGGGTCACTCTTAACCATTCGCCAACCTGATTTTATTCTAAACAAATATCAAACAACCCTATTTCATTTTGCACTATATCATAAAAGTCTCTTAACCATTATGAGCACTTAATCATTCTGCACCAAACCATTCAGCAACTGCCAAACAGCCCCTAAATAGTGTTCAAAAAAACAAGGACATCGAGAGAGCGAACAATTTATTCTGAAACTAAAAAAATCCGATAACTTAAAAAATTGATTAAGTATTCACTTGTTGCTTTTGGTTTTGAATTATAGATACTTGTTTGTACCTAACTCGAAACATATATTGTACATGTATAAGGAATGGTTCAAATAAGAAGGTCCAAAAATGTTAAGAATGTAAAAGAAGATCTTAAACATTAGATGAGAATTTTTTAATGGGCAAAATCGTAAAAGCAATTTATGTAAATGTAGGTAAAATTATAACTAAATAAAGAAACTAAGAAAATTTTGGGGATATATTTACATAATCTTTACCATAACATAATAAAATCTTAACTTTTTATGCATCTACAGGTTATCAATGCATATTTTATATTTGATAAATTATAAGTACAACTCATTAAGGGTGCGTTTGGTACGGTGGACAGGGTGGAACATGACAGAACAAAAACACATTTGTCCTGCGTTTGGTGTCACCATATATGGGACACGCTTGGACTAACTAGAACAGACATGGGACACAGTTGTCCCACCCCACCCTCTGGAACTAAGTAGAACAGCCTCTCATGTTACCAATATACCCCTCAATCGACGCCTTCTCCTTCAATCGTCTTCTCAATCGATTCTCACCTTCAATCGACGACTCTTCTTTTTCAATCGTCTTCTACACGCCTCCACAGCACCTTCAATCGACGACTATTCTCCTTCAATCGTCTTCTCCACGCCTTCACAACCCATCGTTGCTCCAGGTCCTCGACTAACCTAAACCCATCGCTGTCGATTTCTCCAGACCTTCTATCGAAATCTCCAGGTATTCTGTTGGTTTCCACTTCCACAGGTCTCACGATTTTCTTCTGTCGATTTCCATTTTCTCCACTTGATTTCACACACTGATTTCTTCCCAATGCGATTTCCACGAATAGGCAGAATCATGATTTGGAAGACAAATTGGGAAAAGGAGGGAAGGGAAAGGTGTTTTTGTATTGCAGATCGAAGGGGTTTCAACAAATTCTTCTTCATGTTGTGTTGCAGATTGAAGGGGCAAATCTTGAAGATGGTAAAAGTCTCAAAAATTGGAATGTTTTTGCTCTTAACCGAGGTTTAACAACACTTATGATATCAATTTAGGGGGTTTTATCGATTTTATCTTTAAATGGTCGATTAAGTTTTCTTTGTTTTGTTGCAGAAAACATCAACAAATGGTGGCAATGGTCGAGTGTTCTTTCAAGATTTTGTTTTTGATTAATGGATAACTGCAGAAATATATTGAATGGTAAAAACTTCAAAAAACATTCAGTTTTGTTTCTGATTAATGGATATCCTTACATCAATCCTTTGATCTCATGGAAACTACGCACTTTAGTTGTATATTTTGCAACCGATGCAAGAATTAAATCGTTTGTAACAATTTACCATCACGATTTCCCTCGAGAACTTATTAGGGGTAAATTGGTCATTTAACCAGTCTTGTCCCTGTTCTGTTCTGTCCAGTCCTGTTATGTCTTACCAAACGCTCATGTCCTGTTCTGTTTTGTCCTGTCTGCGTACCAAACGCACCCTAAAGCTCCATTTTAAATTCGTATAACTAACAGATAGTGATGGAAATTTTACCCGTCGGGTCGGGTACCCGCGGGTACCCGCCTCTAACGGGGTGGGGATTCCCTGACTAATCGGGTAACGGGCTGGGGATGGGTATTGTTTTTCATACCCGAAGCGGGTTCGGGGTCGGGGTCGGGGATGGTATTACCCGCCTCTAATAATACCCGATATATATTTTTATATATAATTTAATTAGTTTCTTTTTTTGTTGCTTAATAACTTTATACTTTAAAATTTGTTATAAAGTATGATTACACGTGGTTGATTATATCATTATATGTTTTTAAAGTTTGAGGTTTATTTATTTGTTTTTAAATTAAAAAACTTGCCTTTTCTTTTCATTAAAAATAATTTAATTAACTTTTTTCCCTAAACGGGTACCCAACGGGTTCCCGTACCCGTCGGGGATCCCCCCCCCCCCCCCCGAAATCCGTCGGGGATTAGACGGGGCGGGTCGATGTAATAACCCGTAGTAAGTGACCTTATGATTTTATGCAAATTTTCAATTTAGGAGTTTTATGATTTTATGTGATCTTATTAGTTAAGGTGTGTAATGTCATATATTTGGTTCTTGGTGGTTTAATTGGGTGATTTAGTATAGGTTAAGGGCTTGTTTGGTTATTTAGATATAGATTTGGTCTTAAGTGAAAATAGCCTTAGATATATAAGTGAGTCATGTGTGTGTTGATGAGTCATAGACTCATTTGCTGAAAATTCAAAAAGGTGAAGTGTGTGAAGGTGTGTGTGTCGTGAAAGGGAGAAAGAAAGCCAAAATAAGAGAAAAGCTAGGGTTTGTCTCGTCTTGTAAATCCAAGTATTTCCTCAAGGAGTTTTGCTGCAGGTATGTGTTAGTTTTGATGTCTTAGCTTCTTCTTTTTCATGATGGTGTTGGTTTAGGGTTTTAAGGGTTTGTGTAATAGGGTTCTTCCATGGATGATTCTATAGGTTTAAAAGTCTATCTTGTGATTAAAGGTCATGAAGTCTGAGGTTTCTTCCTTTCATGGCTCATATTGCTTGTTTAAGGCTGAGTTTGATACTTTTCCATGGATGGTGATGTAGAGCTCCTTTCATGGACATTCTTGATCATGGACTGGATTGAGTGCATATTTGTATAGAATTGTTACATGGATTCCTCCATGTTAGTTGATGTTAGAATCGCCAGCTTCACTTGCACTTTAGCTGTACTTGAAGGTCAGCGGGGTTGGTTGTACTTTAAGGTACATCGAAAGGGCCTGAGTGCCGATGTATAAAGAAGAGTGCCAATGTTTTTTTTAATAAAGTGAAGAAAGGTTTGACATGAATGGCTTGATGAATGATTTATCGAATTATTATGTTTTTAAATGATCATACCAATGTATGACAAATGCAAGGATTTTCTCACTTAGACCAATTGGTCTAACCCTCATTGTTTTCAAAAATATGTATTCCAGGGAAGACGCAAATTGAAGATAATGAAAATGGAAAGTTGTGGTTATCTATATGGGACTACTATACTTGCAAGTTGAAGATGCTAAATGATAGTTGATTTGGCTATGTGAGTATGTGGATCTTTTATATGAAAATATTATTTGCAAAAAGTTTGTAAGCTATTTCAAATAGTTGTTTAGATTTATAGGTTGAGACCCAATGTGTAACCCTAAAGTGATATGTTATGTATAATTTTTATGTTCTATGTTAGTTGGGAATCCGGGTTGTTACAGTCGAGGACGGGGGATATAAAACGGGGTCGGGGTCAGGGTCGGGGACGGGGGGGTGCATTCCACGCCTAATACCCGCCCCGTTTTCGTCACTACTAACAGATATACATAATCAAATACATAATCAAATGCAAGATTAACACTGTTACTTTTTTATATTAAAACATATTATCCATTTATTTTTAATAAAAAATATCTTAGATATAATAACATTTAAAGTAAACTATCATTAACCACTAACAAAATAATTTATCATTCTCTTTACAAAAAAACTAAATTACATTTTTATTTTAAACGTAAATTATAATTAAACAGTAAGTTAAACAGAAAAAATATAATTTTATAATCTTTAATCTGAAGGATATATCAATATATATTTTCAAATCAAATAATAAGCATCTGGTCTGCATGTTATTTTAAATTAAATATTATAAATTAATTATGCATGAATATAGTTTGTTGAAACCTTATATTTAAATTCGTATAATTAACAAATAAAAATTATCAAATATAGGATACATATTTTGTTTTAAATATAAATTATCTGAAATGTTAAAATTATATGTTGGAATTCATATAACTAACTAATTAACACATACAAGCACAAAATAGTACACCCAATTTTTATTTTTAAATATAAAATATCATAAATATAATTATCATTTAAATTAAACGATTGTTGAATCAATCATTATTTTTATAAAAAATCATAATTAAACTAAATTGAATTACAATTTATTTTAAGTTTAACTTATAAATAAAACTTTAAATTAAATAAATTAAACCAAAAAAATAAGAGTTTTTTATTCTTTAGTTTAAAACACATTATGTATTTTAGGATAAAACAATAGTCACTCTTTCATAACTATAAAATAAAATCAAGAGAGACAACTAATAGCACAAAATATAAATCATGATTGATGGTTTAGTTCTAGATTTCATAATTGTGTGGCATTATGCAGGTATACTTCTAGTGAACCAATATACATGTAAGGATATTTTGTGTTGGTTACATTTCTAACGGCCAGTGAATAACATCAAATTTCGTGTTTACATATGATTTTAAATTTGATTTGTAGATTGTAAAATCACCAAGGTGGAAATTGGATAAAAATTCGATAATTATCAATTTCCAAAAAAGTGTTATAGAAAAAATAGGAGATAATTAAGATGATTTTTTATAGTTATCTTAATTAGTGAAAAGCAAAAAGATTTGGTAATTAAAATTTTAAACTAGTGGTTGAGATTGTTTATCTCATCCCTAACATTTTTGTGTTTCTCATTTGAACACAACACTATAGACATATATAGGGGAGGGTTCAATTGAGAATGCCAAAAATGTTAAAAATGTGAGAAAAGATCTCAACGATTAGGTGAAATTTTCTAATGGTCAAGATCTTAAGGGCAAAATGTGTAAATATAGGCAAATCTATGACTAAATCTCGGTTTTGGTCATTAGAGTTAAGAGTAAACCTTAATTTTGGTTCTTATGGTTTGTCAAAAATCTCTGTTTGGTCATTAGAGTTAATTTATGTAACGACCCGGTATCCCAAAACATACATAATATACATCAATTAACATGTTATACATAACGTCGTTACATTCATAACAAAAGATACATAATAATTCACGTACGGTCCCATAGTCTCAAAAATATACAATACAAAACATAGGCCTTTCCTAATCTTCGTCAGCTATCAACCGCATCCTACACTTTATCCTTTCCTTTATACCTTCTTGAACCTGGAATACATATTTTTAAAAACAAATGAGGGTTAGACCAAACGGTCTAGTGAGATAATCCCTGTTAGTTTAGTAAACATTTTTGTAAAAACACACATATATCACATATAATTTAAATACCAAGCAAGACTCGTGCATTGTGTACATCTCTTCATTCCCATGGCCAAATTAGTTGGTTGCAAGCCAACTAATCAATTAACTCCACCGTACGACAATTACAGCCAACACCATCGTACGACAATTACAGCCAATATTCCGTCGTCATAGTCCGACCAACGTGCACTTGTGTAATGTAATGCTCATATAAATATAATATACATCTCAATATATTATACTTCAAACATAAACACATAATCACACCATCTACCACATTCTCAATCCACACATGTATGTAATCCAGTTTGAAAACGTTTTTAAAGTAAAACTCACCTGATTGCTTTATTACAACTCTTCCAAGCCTTTTCCAAAGATTCAGTCTTTCAATCCAAATCCACTGAGTCTGAAACAGATTAAATACAAATATCCCCTTACTAAATAAACACATAAGACATACTAGGCTAAGAACTCGAGATAACTTAAATCCTCAAAAAGTGACCAAACAGCTAAAACTATTCAGACAACCCAAACAATCCGGTCATAACAACTTCCCGGACAGCATAAGCAATCCGGACACATGACTTTCCGGATAATATCAATAATCCGACGCCATCCGGAAACCGAAGTAACCCGGATACCACTCGGTAACATAAATCATCCGGAAACTATAGAAAAAGAGCACTTACCGGGTAATCGAATCGCCCGGACACCATCGAAAGGAATTACCAGACACTATCAACAAAACTACCGGACACCACCAAAGAAACTACCGGACACATTCATACTGTGTCCGGAAACCTCTGTCGCCAAGAACAAAGCCGTGAGCCAGTGGGGCAAAGCGGACAATATTGTGTCGTGGTAAGCGGGGTGTTACAGTTTACCCATTTTCTACCCAGATTCGACAGAAATTAACCTCAGGCATGAAATTGATGATTCTACTCCGATAGAAACTATCTATAAGCAATTACCAACATAAAATGTAAAGGAAACATACCTCAATTCACTTCCAATGGATCCAAATGAAGCCTTAACCCTATTTCTTTATCTTCTTCTTCTTTTAGTCTCAAAACACACACACACTGAAATCTGGATATTTTCTGTTTTGTGAAATATCTGAAGCTAAAAGGGATAATATCAAACCCAACTTTACCATTTAGACCTTGCACTATTCAATAAAGACCCAAACACCCTTAAACTTATAAATTTACCCAAACTTACCCTAAACATCAATTATAGAGTTAAATAAATTTAACAGAACTAGAATTTCACTAACGAACTTACCCGGGGTATTACATCATCTCCCCCTTAAAAGAATTATGTCCCGGAATTCGGTTAGGCGAAAAGGTATGAATACTTATCACTACTACTTCGAACTCAATCAAAGCCATAGAAACTAACTGAATAGACACCCCACACCCACCTATATCTCTAACACAGATAAGCAACAAAAGCACGGAAATACCAATAACCATTTTGCACCGAAGTCATATAACACCTTAGCACGTATAGAGTTTATTAGAAATGTACATGTAACCTCATCTGGAATTTCCTCCTCTTCTTGTGTTGTCATTTGGAAGACACAACATTTTGCTTTCGGTACCTCAGACCCTTGTACCTCTCCCGACCTAACACCCGTTGGTCTCACCGTCATACTACCCTGCTGTACTTTCCATCGTGGACAGTCTGACTGAATATGATCAAGGAAATTAAACGAAACAGAATCGAGTTACGTGACAGTCTTTAGCAATGTGACCAGTCTTCCCACACTTGTAACATCTTCGGGAATCCACATAACAGTTTCCTTGATGAACACGGTTGCATTTTGGACATAGTCTTTCAGCTGGTCTGAAAGGTGAATGACTATCAAACCTCGGGGATTCGTATTCCTCCAAACCGTACGTCATTTCTTCCAATTTTCTTTTCCCAGCACTCTTATCACCAACGTCTCTCCTATTATCCCGTTCCATATTTTCCGTGGCATCTACTGCGGCTGAGAAGGTATCGGGTCCTTTTGCAATCACTAGCTTTCAAATTTCTGAATTTAACCCGAAAATAAACCTTTCCATATTCAGCGCCTTCGTGGCAACATAGTACTCCGCGAAGCGAGACTTTTCCAGAAACGAGCAGTGTAATCCCTAACCGATAAACTTCTCTGATGTAGGTTCATGAATTCCTCTTCCAGTTGTCTAACTGTTGCTTGAGGACAAAACTGTCCTTTGAAAGTTGTTGTGAATTCGTCCCAAGTAAAAGTTGAGTACACATCAGATCCTCTAGAGGTAATAAGAGCCTCCCACCAAAATAGAGCATCTGCTTTCAACATCGCGGTTCCGTATAGCACTTTATCTTCTTATGCACACTTGCTGGTCCTGAAGACAACTTATATCTCTTTCAGCCACCTCATGGCCTTCACTGGATCTCTTTCTCCTGAATATGTCGGGGGTTTGCAATTTAAAAACATTTTATAGTCACACTTCCTTGGCACCGGTATGACAGTAGGTGTAATGGGCATCTCGTCTTCCAGATTAGGATCTGGTATATCAGTTCCATTGTGGCGAGTTCGATCAAACATAACCTGTATATTGGCTTGTAGTCTTACCATCTCCGCCGTCAAATCGTCTCTTGTAACAAACTCCGTACCTCGCCCCTAAACTCTGCCTCCGGTTCTGCCCCTACCTCTTTCTCCCCCTCTTCCCCTTGCCCCGACTGGTGGATTGGTTCTATTAGGATTTCCTCCTCCCTCTCTATTCGTATTGCGAGTACCGCTGGCCATTCTGTAGATTCAGACAAGATTAATATACGTGTAAGCACATACCCCGTATAATAAGGTATTCCAGTTCAAACATGTACTTGTAAGTTCACAATTACACTGGCCAAATGTAATTTGAATTTACCTTACATGATGTTCCTTCTACCTTTTTATACTTACCATCCCAAGGTTCTAAAATAATAGGGACATCTTACTTCACATGCAGTTTAAGTCTAGGTATAGATCCGTATACCTAAATCTCTTAAACTAGGGCTCTGATACCATCTATAACGACCCAGTATCCCAAAACATACATAATATACATCAATTAACATGTTATACATAACGTCGTTACATTCATAACAAAAGATACATAATAATTCACGTACGGTCCCATAGTCTCAAAACTATACAATACAAAACATAGACCTTTCCTCATCTTCTTCAGCTATCAACCGCATCCTACACTTTATCCTTTCCTTTATACCTTCTTGAACCTGGAATACATATTTTTAAAAACAAATGAGGGTTAGACCAAACGGTCTAGTGAGATAATCTCTGTCAGTTTAGTAAACCTTTTTGTAAAAACACACATATATCACATATAATTTAAATACCAAGAAAGACTCATGCATTGTGTACATCTCCTCATTCCCATGGCCAAATTAGTTGGTTGCAAGCCAACTAATCAATTAACTCCACCGTACGACAATTACAGCCAACACCATCGTACGACAATTACAACCAATATTCCGCCGTCATAGTCCGACCAACGTGCACTTGTGGAATGTAATGCTCATATAAATATAATATACATCTCAATATATTATACTTCAAACATAAACACATAATCACATAATCACACCATCTACCACATTCTCAATCCACACATGTATGTAATCCAGTTTGAAAACGTTTTTAAAGTAAAACTCACCTGATTGCTTTATTACAACTCTTCCAAGCCTTTTCCAAAGATTCAGTCTTTCAATCCAAATCCACTGAGTCTGAAACAGATTAAATACAAATATCCCCTTACTAAATAAACACATAAGACATACTAGGCTAAGAACTCGAGATAACTTAAATCCTCAAAAAGTGACCAAACAGCTAAAACTATCCGGACAACCCAAATAATCCGGTCAGAACAACTTCCCGGACAGCATAAGCAATCCGGACACATGACTTTCCAGATAATATCAATAATCCGGACGCCATCCGGAAACCGAAGTAACCCGGATACCACTCGGTAACATAAATCATCCGGAAACTATAGAAAAAAGCACTTACCGGGTAATCGAATCGTCCGGACACCATCGAAAGGAATTACCGGACACTATCAACAAAACTACCGGACACCACCAAAGAAACTACCGGACACATTCATACTGTGTCCGAAAACCTCTGTCGATTTACCCATTTTCTACCCAGATTCGACAGAAATTAACCTCAGACATGAAATTGATGATTCTACTCCGATAGAAACTATCTATAAGCAATTACCAACATAAAATGTAAAGGAAACATACCTCAATTCACTTCCAATGGATCCAAATGAAGCCTTAACCCTATTTCTTTATCTTCTTCTTCTTTTAGTCTCAAAACACACACACACACACACACACACTGAAATCTGGAGATTTTCTGTTTTGTGAAATATCTGAAGCTAAAAGGGATAATATGAAACCCAACTTTACCATTTAGACCTTGCACTATTCAATAAAGACCCAAACACCCCTAAACTTATAAATTTACCCAAACTTACCCTAAACATCAATTATAGAGTTAAATAAATTTAACGGAACTAGAATTTCACTAACGAACTTACCCGGGGTATTACAATTTAATATAGATTTACCACTGCAGTTTGCATTTTTGTTTGGTTTTGGTCCCTCCTACTAATCGTCGTTAAAAAATCCGTTTAAAGAAAGGCATTTTTGTAAGGTCCGTGTTTACATTAATGAGGTAAAACTCGTCGAGTCCTAAATTTGATTTATGTTTGGTGCTAGCTGTAAAATTACTAATCGTCAATTTGTCTTTGAGCCTTGCATGCCACCTTATGTAGTTAGACCAAAATGTGGGCGCGGTACCGTTTGTGCGAAAGTGACAGGCGATAGTGCCACATGGCACTTTCGTCGGTCAGTTGGTCACAGTCGCTGGCAAGAGGGAAACCTCGCGGTACAATTACATCGAGAGTGACAATGATTGTGCCCTTAGGCACTTTCGCGTGTCACAATCGCGAAGAATGTATCAAGGCCACGGGGGAGTCGGTGAGAATGTCGGCGATAGTGCCATTGGGCACATTCGTCGGGCACAATCGCCCGTGTGCGCAGATGGGTATAAAAACCCTTTTCTTGGACTCAACTCATTTCATCTCCATTTTCACCCGTTTTTTAGAGCATGTAAGGTGATTTCTTCCCTACAATACCTTCCTCTTCATAAATGCAAGCCTAGGGTTTTGTTGGTAGCATTTATTGTTCATCAATAGTCCTTTTGGGAGCATTGATTGTGAAGTTCAAGCTACAATCCAAACATTTCACTTCAAGATCATCTCCTCCAACTTTTAGGGTTTTCTACCATTTTCTAGGTTTTGCACTAAAAAACTAGATTATGAGTTTTCTAACCATTGTAAAACTAGACCATGTCAATATTTGGTATTTATGTTCTTCCTACTTGTTTTTATGCAAACCCTAGTGTTTACAAAAGAGTAATTGACACTTTGAAGTGTGTTTATGGTTCTTAGTGTTGGAAATGCTATATTTTACTAAGTCTAGAGATTATATAAGTTATGTTTTATGGGAAATGACATTTTATGGCTTAACTTCATAAATGGCCAATTTCGGGTTCTGACTCAAGAGATAAATATTTAGTTATATGTTGATTGAGTATGTTCTTGGTGAATCTTGGCTTAATTTGTTGGCTTGTTGGACATATAAATTATGGTATCGAATTATTAGACACTTTTATGTGGTAAACATGTGCTTAAATGGCTAGTTGAGCATTTTGAATTATTAAGAGAAAGTCCCTTATAAAGAAAATGGAAATTAAATCATATGTTGCCTTTGATGGCGTTGAAATTGGGTTCTACACCCTTATGTGCCTTGTCGCCTATTTGGACTTTAAATAAATCAAGTTAAGTATACAGTAGGAGGACATAATCATGGTTGTCACCATGTGGGTATGTGCCTAGACCTCCGCCATTTTGGGCAATGCCTTCGTTGTAACCCCGAATGTGTCGGGCCTTTTGGTGTCGCTCATTGTAGTTGACACTAAGGTATCTCGACTCTTTGGGTGAAACTTACTTGGTGTTATGAGTCTCCCCCATTGACTTCAAATATGATTGTGAAGTTTGGAATTAATTGTTCTTTATGTATAATTCTTGCATGTTATTATATGTTCAAGCTTACTAGGCTTTTTGGCCTAACACTTGTTTGGTGTCGACGTGAATCTCAGGTTCTAATGGAGCCGTCATTAAGAAAGCTTAGGCGGGATAGTGTGAGCTTGGAAAATTGCTTTTGGTGCGCCATCGTTGGTAAGAATTACTTGGATTGGAGATGACACCCTTTTTGTAATCTTATTCTTATTTTAGAAACTAGATTAGTTTGGTTATCATTTATTTCCGTTAAATTGCTATTTGTAATTAAAAGGCGTTTGATATTTCCCCATTTTTGGGAGGCTCGTGCTTTGACATTTATATATCACTTCTTTCGTTTTATGGAAGTTTTTGTTTATCTCAATTTTTTTTGGGGTGTTACATTTTAATCTTTTCTAATGTCGTTTCAGTTTTCACTTTAAAATCATAAAAAACAATATTCAATTACTATTATATATTTATATATAATACTGTATATCCATACAATTACACAAACATAAACCATATATATCATCAGCTTCCTTCCTTGACCCCACCATTATTGGCGGTTACCCCGATCCCCTTCCCCATTTCTACTGTTGTCGTTGTTGGTCCCTCTCTTTGTAGCACACACATTGCAACAACCACTGTCGCTATCGATCTCCTCCTCTACAACACATACTACAACCCCCCATTTCTTTGTTTTTCTTCCTCCGTGAACCCATCGATCATTTTAATTAATCAAAGCAAAACACACACACACACACACATACACTCTCACTCATATTTTAATCAAAGCAAAACACACACACACATACACTCTCACTCATATTTTAATCAAAGCAAAACACACACACATACACTCTCACTCATATTCTGGCTACATCTTTCTGAAATGAACACAAGTTTAGGTTTTGGATTGATTTGCAATATCCTTGGAAGAATCCTACGACCTCGATCCGTTGCAGTATCCCTCTCTCGATCTGGATTTTGTGCTTAGCGAACCCACAAACGAACCTCAATCTTGGTTTCATGTTTGGCAAACGGTGAACCCCACAACCTCTTTCGCAACCTCGCCAAGCTCATCAACTTTCTTCCTCATCTCTTTGCCATGTAATCCCTCTATCAGGTCATTCACCATCTTTTTCAACCATCTGACTTCAAAAACCTTATCAACACCTTGTTCCAACCATAGTGGCTTAGTAATCTTATGATTTGATTTGGGTTTTGTGTTTGTTTTATGTTTTCATTGGCTTTTGATTTGAGTTTGTCTATATTTAAGATGGTTTTGGTTGATGTGTTTGGATTTGAGGTCCTGCTGGAAATGTTGGTTGGGGAGGGGGTGTCTGAGTTTCGCATGAGTAACAACAGTACCAGGAAATGAAGGAAGGATGGGAAGAGAGTTAAAAGGAAACAAATACGTGTATGAATGTGATTGGTTGAAAATTAATTAATTTACAACTATTTAAGTAAGAATGCGAGAAAATGGGAAAAGACCTAGTTGCCCCTAAACTAACTATTCTATTAAAAATCCGTTAGTAGGAGGAATGGATTTGAAATCCTGCAAACCAAACGTGGGATTGGAATGAATTTGAAATCCAAATCCCCCCAAATGTATTCCATTACCGCAAACCAAACATAGATTTGGGGGGATTTGGGTTTCAAATCAATTCCAATCCCATGTTTGGTTTACTTGATTGTCCAGATTTGAAATCCTAGGATTTCTTTAATCCCTCAAACACAAGATTTTGAATCCCAAGGAGTGGCTATGATTTCGTAGGATTTTTATATAATAATGTTTTAAAATGTGTAAAAACAATTGTTTTCTTATTTTTATAATTTTTTAATGATTTTTTTTTGTAAATAACGAAATTAAAATCCAGTGCAAATCCTACAAACCAAAAACAGATAATGATTCCAAATCCTCCCCAATTCAAATCCCTCCAAATCCAAATCCCTGCATGAAATCCAAACCATTCCAACAAACCAAACGGACCTAGGGACACCCGGGTTACTAGTAGACCTCAACCTTCTTGGAGGTCGGGTCAAAGGTCAATGGTTCAAACTTCACCGGACGTTGAGTGTGTGAGTTTTTCTGTATATAAATACTATATACTTAAAACAATTACATGTTCAATGAGCATCCTGTAGGGAATGCAATACCAGCTTGTAGACCATTTTCTGATATTAACTTTCGAACAGTATTCTCCAAGGTTTCACACAGATCGATCATCAGCATTCCGGGCTTTAAAATGCTCCTAATATATTTCCGAACCTGATAAAAGGAATGAAAAAATCACCAATGTTTAAGAACATAATCGGTGAAGTACATAAATACCCTTGAAAGTCCAAATAATACTTTTGCTAAAAACCTGACGATGAACTTCTGCTGCTTGTCGAATTGAGTCATACACAGACTTTTCTAAGCGTTCCAAATCTTTCTTTTCCTCGGATGTAGTCCTCCATAAGTTACCGAGTAAGTAATAAAGCGAGGGTATTGTAATTTATCTAAATCCATACAGACAACTTAATCTATGCATGACTTAATGGAAGTGGAAAAAACAGCTCCTTACTCGTCCCTATATTGCTGAATTTCACCCTCTGGAAAGTTTCTGTGGGGGAAAAGTTCTGCAACGGGAATACTAGGTGGATTGGTTTGCGCCTTTGTTTCTTTTTTTCTCCTAGGGTAACAAATTATAATAACTAAGCGTATTGAACTACTAGGTGATAATGTCAAACACAGTTCACAACTGGATACAAACGCTTACCCGTTAAGCGCTTACCGTTAAGAGTCAACATTGTCACGTACCTTGCCTGGTAAGATTCTAGTCCATCAAAACGGCATGGTATGCAATAAGTTACCTGGTAAGTGCTAATCAGGTAAGAGTCGTTACCCTCACTTACCGGGTAAGATTCTTGTTCCTTGTCGTTGCTCTTACTAAGTAAAACTATAGACCCTTGCCATGTTCTAAGTGACCAGGTAAGCGCCTCCTAGGTAAGCATTTAGTAAACATCCCCAAAATCTTACCTGCTTTTGTTCTTCTTTTTCTTCTCCTTTTTTGCTTCTCATTTTTTACAAATTCCTGAACTTCTAAATTATGCAAGTTCAATTGTAAAAATTTCCAACACATTACAAATAAAATAAAATAAAGTAAGATTTATACTCCTTTCATCCCAAAACTAGATTCTAGGGTTTGGGAGGGTCTAAGTAGGGTGTTAACGAGTCGAGTAGGTTAATCAGGCTCGAGCTAAAAATGTTTTTTTTCACTGTTCGAGCCTATTCTTGGTACTCGTGTATTTTACCCCGGTAATCGTTCATCTGGACGGTATGCACATATGCATACAAGTAATTTGTAAACAATTTGTCCGATATGCACACATGAATAAAAACAAAAAAACAAAAAAAGCTTCAATTTATCGTATGTACGTACTGTCCAGATTTCTTGTACCAGAGTGTTCCTTGGTTTTTCATTTTTTGTGATTTTCTCCTAACCTCCCTCATGATTTATATAAATATGAATATGTTTGACTTGAAAAAGTGTATGATCGAATGGTTTGACTTGACTCCAGTTTTCCAAAAAATCATCAATTTGGTTCTCAGGTAAATAGCTAACGATTCCATTTGAGGTTCCTTCTCCACCATTCGTATCTTCACTTTTCATCTCTACAACATCGTTTATATATATATATATATATATGCATATCAAACACGAAATTCATATACATAGATTAAAATGAAAAAGAAAAACAGAACTTAAGAACCAGGGGCGGAACACAAGCTTTATAATCGCAGGGGACGAACCTAATATCTTATATATTTTCAGAAAAAAATACACTATCCAAAGTTATAACATAATAAAACTCTAAAACGATATGTTAAATATGAAAATGTCAAATATCGTTTAGGGGCGGACCCAAAAAAATTTATATATGGTGGCACCATATTTTTTCATACCTTTTTTATCGACGTGTCTTTATCTTTTTACCAACATTCAACATCGTCTGATGTGCTTTTAGTGTAATTCCGCCGTTTCGAGGGATTTTTAAAGTTTTTCTTACTTGATTTCGAACGATTTTTAAGTTTTTTTTATCGATTTCGAGATACTTTCTCGATTTTGTGGTTGATTTCAAGAGTTTTTTTGATTAATTACGAGGTACGATTGCGTTGTCTAGTAATACGGTTACACCTTTTAAAATAATATGGTTGAACTTTTTACAAACCTAAACGCATGTGCCACCGTTGGCACTTGGCACCACTAAAGATCCGCACCTGATAATCATAATTAAATTCTATTCTAAAATTCTGATGATATTTGAATATGATCATGGTATCAAAGACCTTTTGGCCATCTTTGACCACAACTGCAATGGAGTTTGATTGCATCAAATTCAGCCATTTTTGTGATTATAAAAATAGGTTTAGTAGTGGACTAGGCTTAACCGCTTAAGAATGGAGGGGCCCAAATAAAAGTCTTTTTTTATACTTCAAATTTTTTTGCTGCTACATGGTACTCCAAAAAGCACACGGGCCATGGCCTCTAATAGCCTTCAAAGGGATCCGCCCCTGTTAAGAACTACAAATTAATTATATGAATCAAACAAAATCGTGCGAAAAAACCTCAACAGAAAATGAAAAACGAAGATCGTATGTGAAGAACAATGGAAAGAAGTCAAAGGGAGCTTCGCCGATTGTCAACACTGTTCCTGTTGACAAGCTACATGATCCATAGTCAACATTAAAAAAATAAAGTTGTTAGAGTTATTATCGTACATATGTAAAGTACAAGGGTCGTTCTGTAATTATCTGTAACTTATCTAGTATATATAGGTCTCTTATGTTTCATAATTAGGTTAATCATCTTTTGTAATCATTCTCTCAATATATGAAAAGCTCCTGCCGATTCCAGCCACATCTCTCTTGACTCTCTCATCTACATATCGATTGATCAACTCACCAATTCTAACATGGTATCAGAGTTTTAGGTATGTCTCATCTATTCTTCTGATTACTTGTTTTTTTTCTTTCGTTCCTTCATTGTTCGATTTCTGCTTCGTATTCGTCGAATCGCTAAAACCAGATAACCTAATCTGGAATCTCCTAATTCCGGAACCTCCTAATTCCGGAACCTCCTAATTCTGGTACCTCACGTGTTCCAGATCCTCTTTGTCGTATCTTAAATTTCGGACTTGTTACTTTCGGAACTTCAATCCCAACTCCGAATCATTATTTTCCGGATCTGTGTACCTGCATTCCGGAACTTCTCTCAGTTCCGGATCCTCTTTTTTTTAAATACCGGATCTTCATTTCCAGTTCTTAATTCCGGTACACATACTTCCGGCTCCAATATTCCGGAACTCTCACTTCCGGTTCTCAATTCCGGAACACGTACTCCGATTCTAAAATTCCAGAACTCTCATTTTTTGTTCTCAATTCTGGAACACATACTTCCGTATCTCTAATTCCTAATTCCGGATCTTCCCTTTAATTCCGGAATCCCTCCAATTCCGGAACCATCTCACTTCCGGATATCTAACACCGGAACACCTTTTTCGGAACTATCCCACTTCCGAAACTATCCCACTTCCGGCATCTAACACCGGAACTCTCATTCCGGTACTGCTTTCTTTCACTTCCGGAACCTATTTTTCCGGTACTGCTTTTATTTCGTTTCCGGAACCTACAATTCCGAAACTTCCCACTTCACTCTTCAGGTTCTTCATTTCTGGAACTCAACTCCGATCCTCTTCAATTCCGGAACTCAACTCAGGTTTCACTTTTCTAAACTTAATTCCGGAACACTCAGTTCCGTCACCCACAACTCCGAAACTCCTCTTTTCGGTCTTCAATTCCGGACACAGTTCCGGTACCTCACGATCAGTTTCTTACATTCCGGAATTTCCTTCCGGTCTTCAGTTCCAGTTCTCAATCAGTTCTCTAATCAGTCAGATGGCCCTCAATTCCAGTCACTCCAATCCTATCTCAGTTGTTCTCCATGGGAACAATGATCAGTCTAAATCTGCAAGAAAGGGGAACAATAGTGAATGCACGTTTTGCCACTCTACATCTCACCTTCTCCTCAACTGCCCAGTACGAAAATGTCGTTGGTGTGGGATCACACATCCACGCCACTATGGGTCTGATTGCCCAAAGCATCCAAGGAACTCAGGTAATCAGAAACAACAGTTCCGCACTCAATCTGTGTCTGGATCCATCACTCAGGATACCCCTACGCCTGCAACTCAGGCATCGCACAGCAACAACTCATCCCCTGATCTTATGGAACTCATGCGCCGAAACCAAGATCTTATGGATCAACTCATGACAGGTTCTATGGGTATGAATTCTCAATGCAATACATCTGCATCAGGTAACCCTTGGCTATTTGACTCTGGATGTTGTAATCACATGACACCTAAGGCTGACGGGTTTGTCTCTAAGCAAACCTCCAGAATGTTCTCATCAGTCCGTACTGCTGATGACACTCGCTTACCTGTATCCTTCAATGGGACTGTATCTACCCCCAATATACAATTACCTGATGTGCTACATATTCCTAACTTATCTCTGAGTCTGATTTTAATCACTCAGCTTATGGAAGCCGGTCTAATTGTTCTGTTTCATCCTTCTGGTTGTGTTGTGCAGGATCCAAAGACCAAGCAGATCCTTGGAGTAGGCCGTAAAGTTGGTCGGATGATTGAAGTGGTCTACCTCCGTCTTCCCTTACATTCATCAAATTTTGTTGCTTCTGTTTCTAGTACTCCTTCATTTGAATTGTGGCATGCGCGCCTAGGACATTTATCATTAGCTAGAATAAAAGTGTTAGCTAGTTCAGGACGGTTAGGAAACACTTCTTCTGAAAATGTTTCTTGTTTATCTTGTCAACTTGGCAAACATCATGCTTTACCTTTCCAAATTAACGAATTTAAATCTGCTTCCCCTTTTGATCTTATTCATTCTGATGTATGGGGACCAGCACCGCACCCATCCATGGGAGGTGCTCGATACTTTGTCATTTTTATCGATGATCTCACACGCTTTACATGGATATATATCATGAAACACCGCTCAGAGCTACCTCAAATATATATTACCTTTGCCCGTATGATTCTAACCCAGTTTTCCAAGCCCATAAAGATTCTTCGAGCAGATAATGCTATGGAATACAAGGAATCTTCTCTTATCTTTTTTCTTCAATCTCAGGGTACTCTTTCTCAGTACTCCTGTCCTGGCACCTCTCCACAAATGGTCGTGCAGAACGTAAACATCGTCACATCCTTGATACTGTCCGTACTCTATTAATCTCAGCCAAGTGTCCAGAACGTTTTTGGGGTGAAGCTGCCTTCACGGCTGTCTACACCATCAACCGACACCCGACTCCCATCCTAAATCAAAAGTCGCCTTATGAAGTATTCCATGGGGTCTCCCCCGCATATGAACTCCTTAAAGTGTGGGGTTGTGCCTTCTTTGTTCAGCTGCAATCTCATGAACACACCAAACTCGAACCTCGTTCTTGATTATGCTGCTTTCTTGGCTATGGAATTGAACACAAAGGTTATCGTTGTTGGGATCCAGTATCTAAGAGACTACGTATATCTCGTCATGTCACATTCTGGGAACATCTTCCCTTCTCAACGGTGTCTAAATTTCAGGAAACACCCACCCCTCCACTTCCTTCTTCACTGATACATCTATCTCATTGGACTCACTCCAATTAGATCCCATACTCACCCCTCCATCTGGTCCACCTCCCTCCGTTGAACCTCAATCTGTGCCCTCTTTCGATTCACCCTCATCTGTGCCCGCTGATCATGATCAATCATATGTACCACCTCCAAGGACTACTTTTGAGTCATCTGCTGAGTCTATGGATCCTAGCTCTTCTCAACCACAGGGTGTACGACGCTCAGACCGGGTAAGACAAGTTCCTTCCCACCTTCGTGATTATCATTGTTATGCTACATTGTTGTCCAACCATGAAACCACTTTCTTCAAGGAAGCTTTCTCTAACCCTGTTTGGCGGCAAGCTATGACTGAGGAACTTCAGGCCCTTGACAAAGCCAATACATGGGAGTTTGTACCTCTCCCACCGGGCAAGTCACCTATTGGTTCCAAATGGGTCTTCAAAATCAACACAAAGTCGGATGGATCCATTGATCGATATAAAGCACGTCTTGTGGCAAAAGGCTTCAATCAAGAATATGGCATTGATTACGAGGAAACGTTTGCTCCTGTGGCTCGGGTCACCTCGGTTTGTAGTCTTCTCGCCATAGTTGCCACCAAAAGATGGCCACTTTACCAGATGGATGTCAAGAATGCCTTTCTAAATGGTGATCTCTCAGAAGAAGTCTACATGATACCCCCTCTAGGTGTGATCTTTCGACAGGGTCATGTATGCCGACTTCGAAAAGCCCTCTATGGTCTCAAACAAGCTCCTCGTGCTTGGTTTGAAAATTTTAGCACTACTGTCATTTCATTGGGGTTTTCTCTGAGTAATTATGATTCTGGCCTGTTTACTCGGACCACTGATGCAGGTACTATCTTACTCATATTGTATGTTGATGATATGATCATTACCGGCAGTGACTCTACATGTATCACCCATCTCAAACATTCTCTCAGCTCATGCTTTGAGATGAAAGATCTTGGTACGCTACACTACTTCCTTGGTCTTGAAGTTCTGTCAGACTCTTCCGACATCTATCTCTGTCAAGCCAAGTACATTTCAGATCTGTTGTCCAAAGCTGGGATTACAGACAACAAAGTTGCATCTACACCCATTGAGCAAAATCTGCGCCTTGCTCCCAATGCTGGAACCCCTCTGCGGGACCCTACACGGTACCGTCAACTAGTTGGATCTCTAGTCTACCTGACTGTTACTCGACCGGATCTTGCATATGCAGTTCATATAGTCAGCCAGTTCATGTCTGCTCCGTGCTCCGATCACTATGCCGCGATTCTTCGTATCCTTCAGTACCTCAAAGTGTAACACTCCGAATATTTCATTATGTTAATAGTAGATAAATTGTATTTTGGTACAATTTATTTTTTTGGAGAAAATTAACTTGGAGGGTTGAATTGTCCTTATTTGAAAGTTTGGGGTTTATGTGGAAAATGGATTAATGACTCATGTTATAACATGAGGTGTCACCTTAGGAATTAATCAGTATTTGATAATACCGATTTTTGTTTTGTATTCTAAAAAGAAAAGAAAACAGAGATATAGCGAGAAAGAGAGAGAACGAGTCAGAGAGATAGATATCGAGAAGGAGAAGAAGCAGGTAAGCTTTTGGTTTGAATTTGTGGTAAGAAACTTGAATCTTCCTACTGATTCTTGTAAGAAGGTTAATTAATTTCATAATTATTTGTTTAGAACTGTTTTGGGAGGATTGAATTGAGGCTGTGAAGATTTCGATCAAGAGCTCAGTTCCATTAAGGTGAGTTATTCAACTTTCTTTAAAATTAAGCAATGAGAATGTTAATAGATGTGTGTATTTGTATTTAAATCACTTAGAATGCTTAATGTTTAAGAAAAATCGAGACTGGCTTAACAGGTGAAAGTGACGATGAACAGTAAAGTTTTCGCAACAGTGGTTTGCGAAAAGTGAGGTTTTCGCAACCAAGGGTTGCGAGTTCTAGACTTTTCGCAAAAGAGGGTTGCGAAAAGTAGAGGTTTTCGTAACAGTGGGTTGCGAAAAGTGGAGGTTTTCGCAGCTTTGGCTTGCGAAAAGTGTAGCTTTTCGCTACAGTAGCTTGCGAATTTTGTGGACTTTCAGTAGTAGTTTGAGGCTGTTATGTGACATGCAATCTGATATGAATATGAATATGCTATTTGTTATATGTTTATAACTCTGTTGTTGATGTAAAAACCATGTTATGTTAAATCGTAAGGACTTATTTATAAGTCCGAAGCTGTAGATAATTGTTGAGATGTAGTTCCCCGATGCTAAGTAGCAAAGTGGGGATGATCGTTGAAGTTAATATGCTGTACATAAAGATATAGAATATATGTTGAAATTGTATAGCTTTAGTATACAATAGAATGAGTGTGATATACATTTATTGTGTGGCGTTGGCTAGAAATCTACGTCTGGTCTAGTGGGCATAAAGTACGGTATAATGAGAACCGTTTACTAGCCAGGGACCGTTGGGATGTATTTCTAGTTGTTGGAGTGAATCTTGAATCATCCGTGAGGGTCTCTGGTGGTTGTTGATCGCGATAAAATAAAATCTCATTTGAGAGACCAGTGATTCAAGGTGGGGAGGAAATGAAATGAGGAATGGCAGACTTAGAGTTGTAATTCCCATTTCAATCGAAAGATGAGATATCTTCATTGTTGAGAAATTGTAATCTTAATTCAGAAAGAAGCAGGTTTGGAAACTGTAATTTCTGTGAGTTAGAGTTATTTATAAGTCCGGTGGGATTTATAGTAATTCTTGTTGGTAGTATGATGACTAGATGAAATAGTCATAAGTAAAGGAATAGGTGGTTTCCAATGGTTGATAAGAGCTTGGTATTGTGAGATGGATGGAAACAGGTTTGATATATCTGTTAATATTTTAGTTGTTAAATTTTAATTTGATTTGGATAATCTCACTAGGCGAAAGCCTAATGTTTCAAATTAAACTGTCTTACCAGGTACTGGCTCTGGGGAAATAGTTTGGGAAGTGAGATTTCAGTTGAAGGAAATCAGACTTGGCGATAACGAAGGATCAGGATATTCTTTTGATGACTTTTGGGACAATCCTTAGATAATCTAGTTGATCTTATTGTGATGTATAATTAGATTGATCAGATTATTTAAGTTAATCTACCTGGTGTATATATGGAAACTTACTTATGATCCTTTGGTTTATAAAAGTCTGATATTTTGATGATCATAACGCGTGTATTTTGAGGTTTAAATTAGCCCTGAATTTTAGGGTGTTACGGTATGGTATCAGAGCACTAGTTTAAGCGAACTAAGTATGCTGATGAGATACTTAGACTTAAGCTGAGATGTAGTAGGTTATGATATGTGAGATATGGGTAGAAGTGTTAAGACGGGATAGTCTTAGAGTTAACGGGAATACGTGAAATTAGTGTTGTGACAATGATAACGGGGATTCTCCTGTATGATATGTTCACAATTTCAATTAGCTACTGTTATTATGAATATATTGTTACACGAGCATGTCTATTTCTGAATTGTTACAGTGACTAACGATCGGTAAAGTACGTTTTGTATGTATGTAAGTGCATAACCATTTCTCATGGTTATCCCTGTAAGTTATAGTAGAGTAATGGTGAATACGCCACCAAGGTCCTTTAGAGGACAGAGCAGTAAATGATTGGGGGTTGGAAGGACAACCTGGAATTAGTGGGACTCATGAAAGTCCGCCAAGGCAACCTTTAATAGGTGAATTGATATGTGCAGAGATAGAGTATGAGATGATTGATTAAGACGGAATTAGTATGACATGGTTGAGTATGGGGGCCATGGAATGCATGTATAGCAATTATTATAAGGCCGAGAGGGCGACCTCTGGTCGGAAGTAGAGTGTCAATGATAAGTTACGTAATTAAAACGATTGACCTTGTTTGAGTAAGTAGCCTTCATTGCAAGTAAGTTTTATGCATGGTGTTTTAGTGTATGTTAGATGAGTTTTCTTGATTTCAAACCAAATGCATAAATAACAATTTTTATTCAAGGACGAATTAGTATGTGCAAGTATGTATTTAAAGAAAAAGGGCAATTTCAATTACGCTGCCTAACGAAATTTTGGAGCTTAGCAACTTGCAAAATACTTCATACTTTACATAAAAAGTTGTATGATAGCAAATAGGTCAAGAAAGTGTTGATCAGTAAACTTTTTATAACCAACAAAGGTATTGATTTGATGATATCATATAAATGAGTGTGAAAAACGACTAGTTTACTTTGTGGCAGTAAATTTTAAACTTTTGTTGTATGAAAAGATCTTCATTTAAGATATTACTGTTGTAACAACATCTTTTGGTTGAGAAGGATTGAGTTTTACGAAAATTTATATACAAACGATTTTTGAGATCGTTGTGTAATACATGGGAGTTATGAAAATGATTGGGGTCGTGTGTGCCCACGTTGTTCCAAATGTTGTTTATTTAAATGAGAAAAGGGTGGATTGAGTTATTTATTATATTGTCATGCATGAAGGCTATGAACTCGCTAGGTCGTAGAGTATTACACTATAAGCTAAGAAAGAACTCCAAGAGTGGAGAGATGTTGGATAAACAATGGGAGAATGTTTGTAGTTTTGGTATTTGTGTTCAAAAGAAGAGGTGAACAGTGGGAGAGTCGAAAGGAGACTTTAGTATCGGTTGTAAGAAGGTCGGTATTCTTGTTTGGTACTTAAAAAAAATACAGTTGCCAATGGGACGGTCGTGTCCGGAGGAAGGATTAGTAGTCATCAAAGTGACAGAATTAGCAATTCGCTATGAGTAGTCTTGCGATATTAATGTTGCACGAATAAATTTAGAGGAAGACGATGGGATGTGAAATGGATTAGGATGTGTTGTAAGGATTAGGTTCAGTTAAGGACCCTTGTTAAAGAATAGGTTAAGAAAGTATCGACAGACGACTATTGACATTGAAGTCGACAGTTGCTTAAATGTATGAGGCCCTTTTTCTTGTCATTGGGTGCGGTCTGGGTGCATCCCGCGTATGCCTATGCGGGCGGGAATAAAACCGTGAGCGGTACCGGTATGTTGTTATGCAGAGGGTACGCGCAAAGCAGCTATATATATATATATATCTTGGGAAACACCCATATTTGGGGGATTTTGAGTGTTTGATAAATAAATCACGAGTAAAAGAAGTTTTGGTTAATTATTGCATAAGTGGAAGTTATGTGGTCAAAATACGCTTTTTAGAGTTTATTGTGGTTGTGCAACAATTATGATGTGTTATGTGCTTAAGTGCCGGTTTAAGTATTGGCCTTATGTGTGAAGACCGTGTGATGATCCTGTATTTTAGTACCTTTGGGACTAATAAACCTTGGTGAATTATATACATTGTTGAGTATAGAAGAGTTGCGTATACGTATACATATAGATACAAATATGAATTGGCTTCATTGGGAAGGTAGCAATGAAGGGGTCGTGAGATTATCACACCTCGGAGCATGTGTTGTGTGATGAGGGTTAGATGCATTTTAATTGCATTAGTTGATATTGATAAATGATCATTAGATCCTTTGAACAGATGGTTTGGCTTTGGACTTGGTTGAGTCTTGAGGGCTTTTGCTCAGTTTAATAAGCTCAACGTAGGCTTGGGGTTGGAATTGCAGGAATAGAATTATAATTGAAGTTTACATGATGTGAGTGCATTGGCTATTCATTTGAGGTCATGTATGAATGTTAAGTCTTGAATAAGAAGTTTTAAAATTTGAAGGGATACCTTTAAGGGATGTTAGAATAGAGAAGGATTGTTGTATTAGATAAGCGTTTTACTTACGAGGTGGATGGTTTATAAAAAGATAAAGTATTAGACACGAACAAAGTGGGTGTTCAGACTATATCAATCCGTGGGGGATTGTGTCCTGTCTATGTAATAGTTTGGAATCACAAAAGAGCTAGCAAGAAATGAGTAAATTTAAGTTAATTAAGAAGCTTGTGAGTTATAGTTCAACTAAAGTTGGGGAGGATTATAATAGTGAAATAGACTCAATTAATCATGCGGGAGAACATGAAAGTATGTTTGAATTGTGTACGAATGACCATGAGATATCTGGTCTGCTGTGAGATGTAATGGGTGGAAAAGGTGCGAATGAGTAGTGGCATCAATTGCCGAGATAAATGTGTCAACTAGTACGTAATGTGAAGTTCGAAAGAGGAAACATCCGATGGAAGTCTTTTCGGGGATTCCAGATGAAGAGTACTATTTGTCAATAAAGTTGTTGGAATATGTGATTTGTAAGATGGTGTAGTGGTATGGCTAATATCGGAATAGAATGTCGGGACAGCAGTAAATGTTTATCCAAAGTAATTTTGGTTGTGTGAGTCGCTAAACAAGTTTATGTTTTCGAATCTTTGGAAATTTAACAAAGATGTTGGATGTGTTAGTCAAAATGGGGTGAAGTAAATGCAAAATCTTTAAGGAATGTGAGCTGCTTCTTATGTGGGAAAGAATTGTCCGAAAAAGTATAAGTCGAAGATCAAAGAATGGGTAGTAACTTCAAACGGTGATGTCGTTTCAAGATAACTTGGTTGAATACTTTAAGTTAGAATTTTGGTGAAATTGTTTGGTTATGTATAGTAATGAGAAAATGTTATTGGTATGTGGAAAGTTGGGAGAAAGAGACAAGTAATATGTGAAAATAGTATTCCATACTAACGTGGGGAAGCAAGGATAGAAAGATTGGACTTAAGAATGTAGACATACTACAAGTTCAATGGAGTTATCACCTTTGATATACAACCCCTTAGTGCTTGGTTGCAGCGTGTTTGTGTGGTGCGATAGTAATGTGAGAAGGTGATAACATTTTGTATCAAAGAAACGTGTAAGTCATGGATGCAATGATGGATTGTCATAGTTATTGAAGCATAATTGATGAGAAAAGTTGTTATGTGAAGGAGCGAGAATCGATCTTAGAGAAATATTTGATAAATTACAATCTAAGAGAGTGATTATAGGTATAATGGTATTATATCTTTGAGTTGTTAATGTGGCTTTAGAGTCGGAGGAAGAAATGAAGAAACGATACCCTTAATTGTTTGCTTAGTTTGATTTCGGGGACGAAATCATTTTCAAGTTGGGGAGTATTGTAACACTCCGAAAATTTCATTATGTTAATAGTAGATAAATTGTATTTTGGTACAATTTATTTTTTTGGAGAAAATTAACTTGGAGGGTTGAATTGTCCTTATTTGAAAGTTTGGGGTTTATGTGGAAAATGGGTTAATGACTCATGTTATAACATGAGGTGTCACCTTAGGAATTAATCAGTATTTGATAATACTGATTTTTGTTTTGTATTCTAAAAAGAAAAGAAAACAGAGATATAGCGAGAAAGAGAGAGAACGAGTCAGAGAGATAGATATCGAGAAGGAGAAGAAGCAGGTAAGTTTTTGGTTTGAATTTGTGGTAAGAAACTTGAATCTTCCTACTGATTCTTGTAAGAAGGTTAATTAATTTCATAATTATTTGTTTAGAACTGTTTTGGGAGGATTGAATTGAGGCTGTGAAGATTTCGATCAAGAGCTCAGTTCCATTAAGGTGAGTTATTCAACTTTCTTTAAAATTAAGCAATGAGAATGTTAATAGATGTGTGTATTTGTATTTAAATCACTTAGAATGCTTAATGGTTAAGAAAAATCGAGACTGGCTTAACAGGTGAAAGTGACGATGAACAGTAAAGTTTTCGCAACAGTGGTTTGCGAAAAGTGAGGTTTTCGCAACCAATGGTTGCGAGTTCTAGACTTTTCGCAAAAGAGGGTTGCGAAAAGTAGAGGTTTTCGTAACAGTGGGTTGCGAAAAGTGGAGGTTTTCGCAGCTTTGGCTTGCGAAAAGTGTAGCTTTTCGCTACAGTAGCTTGCGAATTTTGTGGACTTTCAGTAGTAGTTTGAGGCTGTTATGTGACATGCAATCTGATATGAATATGCTATTTGTTATATGTTTATAACTCTGTTGTTGATGTAAAAACCATGTTATGTTAAATCGTAAGGACTTATTTATAAGTCTGAAGCTGTAGATAATTGTTGAGATGTAGTTCCCCGATGCTAAGTAGCAAAGTGGGGATGATCGTTGAAGTTAATATGCTGTACATAAAGATATAGAATATATGTTGAAATTGTATAGCTTTAGTATACAATAGAATGAGTGTGATACACATTTATTGTGTGGCGTTGGCTAGAAATCTACGTCTGGTCTAGTGGGCATAAAGTACGGTATAATGAGAACCGTTTACTAGCCAGGGACCGTTGGGATGTATTTCTAGTTGTTGGAGTGAATCTTGAATCATCCGTGAGGGTCTCTGGTGGTTGTTGATCGCGATAAAATAAAATCTCATTTGAGAGACCAGTGATTCAAGGTGGGGAGGAAATGAAATGAGGAATGGCAGACTTAGAGTTGTAATTCCCATTTCAATCGAAAGATGAGATATCTTCATTGTTGAGAAATTGTAATCTTAATTCAGAAAGAAGCAGGTTTGGAAACTGTAATTTCTGTGAGTTAGAGTTATTTATAAGTCCGGTGGGATTTATAGTAATTCTTGTTGGTAGTATGATGACTAGATGAATTAGTCATAAGTAAAGGAATAGGTGGTTTCCAATGGTTGATAAGAGCTTGGTATGGTGAGATGGCTGGAAACAGGTTTGATATATCTGTTAATATTTTAGTTGTTAAATTTTAATTTGATTTGGATAATCTCACTAGGCGAAAGCCTAATGTTTCAAATTAAACTGTCTTACCAGGTACTGGCTCTGGGGAAATAGTTTGGGAAGTGAGATTTCAGTTGAAGGAAACCAGACTTGGCGATAACGAAGGATCAGGATATTCTTTTGATGACTTTTGGGACAATCCTTAGATAATCTAGTTGATCTTATTGTGATGTATAATTAGATTGATCAGATTATTTAAGTTAATCTACCTGGTGTATATATGGAAACTTACTTATGATCCTTTGGTTTATAAAAGTCTGATATTTTGATGATCATAACGCGTGTATTTTGAGGTTTAAATTAGCCCTGAATTTTAGGGTGTTACAGTATGGTATCAGAGCACTAGTTTAAGCGAACTAAGTATGCTGATGAGATACTTAGACTTAAGCTGAGATGTAGTAGGTTATGATATGTGAGATATGGGTAGAAGTGTTAAGACGGGATAGTCTTAGAGTTAACGGGAATACGTGAAATTAGTGTTGTGACAATGATAACGGGGATTCTCCTGTATGATATGTTCACAATTTCAATTAGCTACTGTTATTATGAATATATTGTTACACGAGCATGTCTATTTCTGAATTGTTACAGTGACTAACGATCGGTAAAGTACGTTTTGTATGTATGTAAGTGCATAACCATTTCTCATGGTTATCCCTGTAAGTTATAGTAGAGTAATGGTGAATACGCCACCAAGGTCCTTTAGAGGACAGAGCAGTAAATGATTGGGGGTTGGAAGGACAACCTGGAATTAGTGGGACTCATGAAAGTCCGCCAAGGCAACCTTTAATAGGTGATTTGATATGTGCAGAGATAGAGTATGAGATGATTGATTAAGACGGAATTAGTATGACATGGTTGAGTATGGGGGCCATGGAATGCATGTATAGCAATTATTATAAGGCCGAGAGGGCGACCTCTGGTCGGAAGTAGAGTGTCAATGATAAGTTACGTAATTAAAACGATTGGCCTTGTTTGAGTAAGTAGCCTTCATTGCAAGTAAGTTTTATGCATGATGTTTTAGTGTATGTTACATGAGTTTTCTTGATTTCAAACCAAATGCATAAATAACAATTTTTATTCAAGGACGAATTAGTATGTGCAAGTATGTATTTAAAGAAAAAGGGCAATTTCAATTACGCTGCCTAACGAAATTTTGGATCTTAGCAACTTGCAAAATACTTCATACTTTACATAAAAAGTTGTATGATAGCAAATAGGTCAAGAAAGTGTTGATCAGTAAACTTTTTATAACCAACAAAGGTATTGATTTGATGATATCATATAAATGAGTGTGAGAAACGACTAGTTTACTTTGTGGCAGTAAATTTTAAACTTTTGTTGTATGAAAAGATCTTCATTTAAGATATTACTGTTGTAACAACATCTTTTGGTTGAGAAGGATTGAGTTTTACGAAAATTTATATACAAACGATTTTTGAGATCGTTGTGTAATACATGGGAGTTATGAAAATGATTGGGGTCGTGTGTGCCCACGTTGTTCTAAATGTTGTTTATTTAAATGAGAAAAGGGTGGATTGAGTTATTTATTATATTGTCATGCATGAAGGCTATGAACTCGCTAGGTCGTAGAGTATTACACTATAAGCTAAGAAAGAACTCCAAGAGTGGAGAGATGTTGGATAAACAATGGGAGAATGTTTGTAGTTTTGGTATTTGTGTTCAAAAGAAGAGGTGAACAGTGGGAGAGTCGAAAGGAGACTTTAGTATCGGTTATAAGAAGGTCGGTATTCTTGTTTGGTACTTAAAAAAAATACAGTTGCCAATGGGACGGTCGTGTCCGGAGGAAGGATTAGTAGTCATCAAAGTGACAGAATTAGCAATTCGCTATGAGTAGTCTTGCGATATTAATGTTGCACGAATAAATTGAGAGGAAGACGATGGGATGTGAAATGGATTAGGATGTGTTGTAAGGATTAGGTTCAGTTAAGGACCCTTGTTAAAGAATAGGTTAAGAAAGTATCGACAGACGACTATTGACGTTGAAGTCGACAGTTGCTTAAATGTATGAGGCCCTTTTTCTTGTCATTGGGTGCGGTCTGGGTGCATCCCGCGTATGCCTATGCGGGCGAGAATAAAATCGTGAGCGGTACCGGTATGTTGTTATGCAGAGGGTACGCGCAAAGCAGCTATATATATATATATATATATATATATATATATATATCTTGGGAAACACCCATATTTGGGGGATTTTGAGTGTTTGATAAATAAATAACGAGTAAAAGAAGTTTTGGTTAATTATTGCATAAGTGGAAGTTATGTGGTCAAAATACGCTTTTTAGAGTTTATTGTGGTTGTGCAACATTTATGATGTGTTATGTGCTTAAGTGCCGGTTTAAGTATTGGCCTTATGTGTGAAGACCGTGTGATGATCCTGTATTTTAGTACCTTTGGGACTAATAAACCTTGGTGAATTATATACATTGTTGAGTATAGAAGAGTTGCGTATACGTATACATATAGATACAAATATGAATTGGCTTCATTGGGAAGGTAGCAATGAAGGGGTCGTGAGATTATCACACCTCGGAGCATGTGTTGTGTGATGAGGGTTAGATGCATTTTAATTGCATTAGTTGATATTGATAAATGATCATTAGATCCTTTGAACAGATGGTTTGGCTTTGGACTTGGTTGAGTCTTGAGGGCTTTTGCTCAGTTTAATAAGCTCAACGTAGGCTTGGGGTTGGAATTGCAGGAATAGAATTATAATTGAAGTTTACATGATGTGAGTGCATTGGTTATTCATTTGAGGTCATGTATGAATGTTAAGTCTTGAATCAGAAGTTTTAAAATTTGAAGGGATACCTTTAAGGGGTGTTAGAATAGAGAAGGACTGTTGTATTAGATAAGCGTTTTACTTACGAGGTGGATGGTTTATAAAAAGATAAAGTATTAGACACGAACAAAGTGGGTGTTCAGACTATATCAATCCGTGGGGGATTGTGTCCTGTCTATGTAATAGTTTGGAATCACAAAAGAGCTAGCAAGAAATGAGTAAATTTAAGTTAATTAAGAAGCTTGTGAGTTATAGTTCAACTAAAGTTGGGGAGGATTATAATAGTGAAATAGACTCAATTAATCATGCGGGAGAAAATGAAAGTATGTTTGAATTGTGTACGAATGACCATGAGAGATCTGGTTTGCTGTGAGATGTAATGGGTGGAAAAGGTGCGAATGAGTAGTGGCATCAATTGCCGAGATAAATGTGTCAACTAGTACGTAATGTGAAGTTCGAAAGAGGAAACATCCGATGGAAGTCTTTTCGGGGATTCCAGATGAAGAGTACTATTTGTCAATAAAGTTGTTGGAATATGTGATTTGTAAGATGGTGTAGTGGTATGGCTAATATCGGAATAGAATGTCGGGACAGCAGTAAATGTTTATCCAAAGTAATTTTGGTTGTGTGAGTCGCTAAACAAGTTTATGTTTTCGAATCTTTGGAAATTTAACAAAGATGATGGATGTGTTAGTCAAAATGGGGTGAAGTAAATGCAAAATCTTTAAGGAATGTGAGCTGCTTCTTATGTGCGAAAGAATTGTCCGAAAAAGTATAAGTCGAAGATCAAAGAATGGGTAGTAACTTCAAACGGTGATGTCGTTTCAAGATAACTTGGTTGAATACTTTAAGTTAGAATTTTGGTGAAATTGTTTGGTTATGTATAGTAATGAGAAAATGTTATCGGTATGTGGAAAGTTGGGAGAAAGAGACAAGTAATATGTGAAAATAGTATTCCATACTAACGTGGGGAAGCAAGGATAGAAAGATTGGACTTAAGAATGTAGACATACCACAAGTTCAATGGAGTTATCACCTTTGATATACAACCCCTTAGTGCTTGGTTGCAGCGTGTTTGTGTGGTGCGATAGTAATGTGAGAAGGTGATAACATTTTGTATCAAAGAAACGTGTAAGTCATGGATGCAATGATGGATTGTCATAGTTATTGAAGCATAATTGATGAGAAAAATTGTTATGTGAAGGAGCGAGAATCGATCTTAGAGAAATATTTGATAAATTACAATCTAAGAGAGTGATTATAGGTATAATGGTATTATATCTTTGAGTTGTTAATGTGGCTTTAGAGTCGGAGGAAGAAATGAAGAAACGATACCCTTAATTGTTTGCTTAGTTTGATTTCGGGGACGAAATCATTTTCAAGTTGGGGAGTATTGTAACACTCCGAAAATTTCATTATGTTAATAGTAGATAAATTGTATTTTGGTACAATTTATTTTTTTGGAGAAAATTAACTTGGAGGGTTGAATTGTCCTTATTTGAAAGTTTGGGGTTTATGTGGAAAATGGGTTAATGACTCATGTTATAACATGAGGTGTCACCTTAGGAATTAATCAGTATTTGATAATACTGATTTTTGTTTTGTATTCTAAAAAGAAAAGAAAACAGAGATATAGCGAGAAAGAGAGAGAACGAGTCAGAGAGATAGATATCGAGAAGGAGAAGAAGCAGGTAAGCTTTTGGTTTGAATTTGTGGTAAGAAACTTGAATCTTCCTACTGATTCTTGTAAGAAGGTTAATTAATTTCATAATTATTTGTTTAGAACTGTTTTGAGAGGATTGAATTGAGGCTGTGAAGATTTCGATCAAGAGCTCAGTTCCATTAAGGTGAGTTATTCAACTTTCTTTAAAATTAAGCAATGAGAATGTTAATAGATTTGTGTATTTGTATTTAAATCACTTAGAATGCTTAATGTTTAAGAAAAATCGAGACTGGCTTAACAGGTGAAAGTGACGATGAACAGTAAAGTTTTCGCAACAGTGGTTTGCGAAAAGTGAGGTTTTCGCAACCAAGGGTTGCGAGTTCTAGACTTTTCGCAAAAGAGGGTTGCGAAAAGTAGAGGTTTTCGTAACAGTGGGTTGCGAAAAGTGGAGGTTTTCGCAGCTTTGGCTTGCGAAAAGTGTAGCTTTTCGCTACAGTAGCTTGCGAATTTTGTGGACTTTCAGTAGTAGTTTGAGGCTGTTATGTGACATGCAATCTGATATGAATATGCTATTTGTTATATGTTTATAACTCTGTTGTTGATGTAAAAACCATGTTATGTTAAATCGTAAGGACTTATTTATAAGTCCGAAGCTGTAGATAATTGTTGAGATGTAGTTCCCCGATGCTAAGTAGCAAAGTGGGGATGATCGTTGAAGTTAATATGCTGTACATAAAGATATAGAATATATGTTGAAATTGTATAACTTTAGTATACAATAGAATGAGTGTGATAAACATTTATTGTGTGGCGTTGGCTAGAAATCTACGTCTGGTCTAGTGGGCATAAAGTACGGTATAATGAGAACCGTTTACTAGCCAGGGACCGTTGGGATGTATTTCTAGTTGTTGGAGTGAATCTTGAATCATCCGTGAGAGTCTCTGGTGGTTGTTGATCGCGATAAAATAAAATCTCATTTGAGAGACCAGTGATTCAAGGTGGGGAGGAAATGAAATGAGGAATGGCAGACTTAGAGTTGTAATTCCCATTTCAATCGAAAGATGAGATATCTTCATTGTTGAGAAATTGTAATCTTAATTCAGAAAGAAGCAGGTTTGGAAACTGTAATTTCTGTGAGTTAGAGTTATTTATAAGTCCGGTGGGATTTATAGTAATTCTTGTTGGTAGTATGATGACTAGATGAATTAGTCATAAGTAAAGGAATAGGTGGTTTCCAATGGTTGATAAGAGCTTGGTATGGTGAGATGGCTGGAAACAAGTTTGATATATCTGTTAATATTTTAGTTGTTAAATTTTAATTTGATTTGGATAATCTCACTAGGCGAAAGCCTAATGTTTCAAATTAAACTGTCTTACCAGGTACTGGCTCTGGGGAAATAGTTTGGGAAGTGAGATTTCAGTTGAAGGAAATCAGACTTGGCGATAACGAAGGATCAGGATATTCTTTTGATGACTTTTGGGACAATCCTTAGATAATCTAGTTGATCTTATTGTAATGTATAATTAGATTGATCAGATTATTTAAGTTAATCTACCTGGTGTATATATGGAAACTTACTTATGATCCTTTGGTTTATAAAAGTCTGATATTTTGATGATCATAACGCGTGTATTTTGAGGTTTAAATTAGCCCTGAATTTTAGGGTGTTACAGTATGGTATCAGAGCACTAGTTTAAGCGAACTAAGTATGCTGATGAGATACTTAGACTTAAGCTGAGATGTAGTAGGTTATGATATGTGAGATATGGGTAGAAGTGTTAAGACGGGATAGTCTTAGAGTTAACGGAAATACGTGAAATTAGTGTTGTGACAATGATAACGGGGATTCTCCTGTATGATATGTTCACAATTTCAATTAGCTATTGTTATTATGAATATATTGTTACACGAGCATGTCTATTTCTGAATTGTTACAGTGACTAACGATCGGTAAAGTACGTTTTGTATGTATGTAAGTGCATAACCATTTCTCATGGTTATCCCTGTAAGTTATAGTAGAGTAATGGTGAATACGCCACCAAGGTCCTTTAGAGGACAGAGCAGTAAATGATTGGGGGTTGGAAGGACAACCTGGAATTAGTGGGACTCATGAAAGTCCGCCAAGGCAACCTTTAATAGGTGATTTGATATGTGCAGAGATAGAGTATGAGATGATTGATTAAGACGGAATTAGTATGACATGGTTGAGTATGGGGGCCATGGAATGCATGTATAGCAATTATTATAAGGTCGAGAGGGCGACCTCTGGTCGGAAGTAGAGTGTCAATGATAAGTTACGTAATTAAAACGATTGACCTTGTTTGAGTAAGTAGCCTTCATTGCAAGTAAGTTTTATGCATGGTGTTTTAGTGTATGTTACATGAGTTTTCTTGATTTCAAACCAAATGCATAAATAACAATTTTTATTCAAGGACGAATTAGTATGTGCAAGTATGTATTTAAAGAAAAAGGGCAATTTCAATTACGCTGCCTAACGAAATTTTGGAGCTTAGCAACTTGCAAAATACTTCATACTTTACATAAAAAGTTGTATGATAGCAAATAGGTCAAGAAAGTGTTGATCAGTAAACTTTTTATAACCAACAAAGGTATTGATTTGATGATATCATATAAATGAGTGTGAGAAACGACTAGTTTACTTTGTGGCAGTAAATTTTAAACTTTTGTTGTATGAAAAGATCTTCATTTAAGATATTACTGTTGTAACAACATCTTTTGGTTGAGAAGGATTGAGTTTTACGAAAATTTATATACAAACGATTTTTGAGATCGTTGTGTAATACATGGGAGTTATGAAAATGATTGGGGTCGTGTGTGCCCACGTTGTTCCAAATGTTGTTTATTTAAATGAGAAAAGGGTGGATTGAGTTATTTATTATATTGTCATGCATGAAGGCTATGAACTCGCTAGGTCGTAGAGTATTACACTATAAGCTAAGAAAGAACTCCAAGAGTGGAGAGATGTTGGATAAACAATGGGAGAATGTTTGTAGTTTTGGTATTTGTGTTCAAAAGAAGAGGTGAACAGTGGGAGAGTCGAAAGGAGACTTTAGTATCAGTTGTAAGAAGGTCGGTATTCTTGTTTGGTACTTAAAAAAAAAATACAGTTGCCAATGGGACGGTCGTGTCCGGAGGAAGGATTAGTAGTCATCAAAGTGACAGAATTAGCAATTCGCTATGAGTAGTCTTGCGATATTAATGTTGCACGAATAAATTGAGAGGAAGACGATGGGATGTGAAATGGATTAGGATGTGTTGTAAGGATTAGGTTCAGTTAAGGACCCTTGTTAAAGAATAGGTTAAGAAAGTATCGACAGACGACTATTGACGTTGATACGTTCTTGTTGATATATGTTTTATAATTACCGATAATGGTTGATCAATTCTATAGAAATATGATTGTTATACGAAAATATATATATATATATATAAGGTACAAATCAAATACAAATCATGTATTTGTTGCACCCCTTACAAACCACAATCTGCATATGTGCAGACTGGTTCTGCATATATGCATTGTCCCATATGAATGTATGTCTATTATATGTATATTCTTGCACGTATTCATATGCATATATGCAGAACTAGTCTGCACATATGCAGACTGTGGTTTGTAAGGGGTGCAACAAATGCAAGGTTTGTATTTTACGGAGCATCTCTCTCTCTCTCTATATATATATATATACCAACCTGTTATTTATCAACCTTGATAATCGATAATGTAGAAAATTGTTGAGGCCTGTAGCAAACACAGTTTCCTTAAGACAGATTCGCCCTCTTTTCCGTGCTAGAGACTGATGGACGTCTATCTCCTAGGATACAACAACAAGAGATAACTCTGGCAGCACGACCAGATTATCTGTGTGAACCAAACTTGTGCCTTATCTCTATTACATGAGCTTGATGAGCAACGAAGATAACGAGGAAAAAGATGGAGCTCTCTTTGGTGTATCATCTCACAAGATTAAGAGATTTTTTTTTCTATTTTTCCATCAACCCAAAACACATATTTATATGGGGTTAATGGATACCCAAAAGACTAAAATAATTAACTCATAATAAATATGATTTAATAAAAAGACAATCCACTTTCCCATAAATTCAATTTCATTCAAATAATTAATAAATTATTATTTAAAATAATAATTTTTTCCAACAATCCCCCACATGAATGAAATTGAGAAGCGAAAAGGAAACAACAACAAAGACTGTAATAGAGATCTGCAGTCGGTATTTGCATAGTACAGGTAGGAATCAACCTTTGAACCTTCCCTTGTGAAAGTATATTTACTTTCTGGCTGATTAGTAGACACAATGTCGTTGAACTGTTCTGCCATTTGTGAAAACGATGATATACCTCACACAAACACCTTCTTGACACGGTTTAGGTTCTCATTGGTGTGTTCGTTATGGTCATGAACATCAGTCTGGTTCTGTAAGAGCTCTTAGGAATTGTGCCCCACAACTCCCTTCGAAGCGACCCCACTTCTCTCTTACATAGGTGATCTCGTCGGGATCATTAAAAGTCATAGACTTATCCTAATATCTCCAAAAGTACGGAAAACATCACCCAATAGTCACACTCTTCCCGTGCATCTAACTGGCATTCGGCTCTTCACAATGTCGCTAGTACCATTCCCTATAAATAAATAAATTTTCAAGTTGAAAGAATGCAATTTAAATCACGATTTATAAGATGACGTCTGTTAAATATGAACAAAACCCGTTTCCCAAAACCTTCAAGTTTTGAAATGAAAACCCCAATATGGACATCTCTGCAAAGTATAAATCAACTCCAAAACTCACCCAAACGTGAACAAAGATCAAATTTCAAAATATTTAAAACGCGAATTAAAACTTTATCATCCGAAACGTTTGTAAACACGGATAAGATAAATTATTCAAACTACAATTCATGAGTATAAAACTTTGCACCAAACGTCACCAAAAACATGGATGAAACTCTATACCCAAAACAACACCTTTCGGTGACGAGGGAGACCTGCTTCCATTGAACGTGGTGGAACACAAAGTTAAACCACATATCTATGTTATCGAACTATACCTCAGACCGTGACTTTATTGTATGCTTTATTAAGCTACACCTCAAGTCGAGACTTTATTTCCTGCTATAAATAGCTACACCTCAAGTCCCCAATTCCTTTATTTCATGCCCCTCAACGAGTGGCACCTCAAAGACACCGTACCCTTTATTACATGTCTTATTAAGCTACACCTCAAGGGTACCCGATCTTATTGCATGTTCGTTCTCTAATAGGGTTACAACCTCAAGGTTCCTATTCGACCTTTAGTGCATACTCACTAGCATTCAAGATAGGAGTCTCAACTCCTTAGTTGATAACTCAAGATATTCAACCCTCATGCACAAGAGTTAAAGCATCAAAACCACAGGACCCATGGTCTCGGAGTACAACCCAATAAGGTTCATCTCCACAACACCGGGACAACAACAATGCCAAAACAACATATTTCCCAAAGTGAGAATATCAAGACTCCTCACTATTTAAATAAGACTGTCTCGTATCCTATGGATCTAATGCAATACAATCTAAAATGCATGACTCCCAATGAATGACACACACACTCAAAACATGTATTCTCTAAATAAAATGCAGTAAATGCAACTCATACCCAAAGCTCCACATAAGCTATTAAAACCGGACCAATGCCCCCAAGACTAATTTGAGCCAAAATCAAGTCAAAACACTTCACACTCGTGTGACTACTCCAAAATACTCCACAAGAGGCAAAACATGCATTTACTCAAAGGTTATGCAAACCTGTGCTCCAAATATGTGAATAACCAAAACACAATTTTTGATTGGGTTAAACCATTTTCCAAAGAAGGCTCTCGCCATTTACACTTTCAAAATGCCACATAACACAATATATGCATTTATCCAAAAAAACAGACGCTCATAATGCATTTTCACCCAAAGACCTTCGTTTATAAGATAAATCATCAAAACACATATAATTATGATTAATTCATCAAAGTACCCGAAAATCCCAAATATGAGTGTTTCACAAGAATTATAAAATCCAATATTCCAAATAAGTAAAACTCTTCAAATATTCCCACATTTGATAAAAATCATGTAAAATACATAAACACCTTAAAATGAATATTTTTGGCATGTAAAACGTTTTCACAAATCAATTTGAACTCACCTTGCTAGATTTAGGCTAAATCTAGATTTTACCCCAATATGAGCTCTTGAAGAAACTTGAATCCACAAGAAATTCCTCAAAACCCTAGATTCACAAGTTTTCCAAACATAAATATACATATATAAGTTCTTAAAATCATTCCCCATACTTCTTATATCAAAATCTCCATTTTGACCAAAACCCTAATTTTGACATAATTTTCCCAAAATCATCCCAACTGAAATTTGATAAATTAAAACACTAGAAAGTCATAAATGGAGCATTTATAACTCATATGAAAGTTTAAAAACTAAGAGGATGAACTTACCACTTAGGTTTTGAGCAAAACCCCAAAATTCTAGAAATCTCAAGAAATGAGGATGAACACTTGATCTAGCACTTGAGGTTGAAATCATAAGCTTTGATGATGAAGGAACACTTTGATTTCCATGAAAATATCTCCAAAATAAGTTAGGGTTCGTGATAACGCCATCTTTGGCATTATTTTATCACCACTTTCCGTGATTAAATTGCTTGAATTCCAAGCAAACGAAGCGTATTTCACGGTTTATTCATGAGTTTTTCAGGAATCCATGTTTCGAGAATAAACGAAGAATTCGGTGCGAAAGAAGCTAATTATAGATGAGAATGAAGTACCCGACGAGTTAATGGCGAATGAAGGATGTACGAGTCAATCCGTGGGTCAAAACTTGGAGAAATGCGTTAAAGAAACTCAAAAAGGTGCCACCGAGACTTGTCAAGTTGGGCCGACAAGAAAATGGGAAATCTTAATTGTTCCAAAACAGTGCCTACCGGTACTTGTGTCGGTACTTAAGTCTCGGTGCAACTATCGACAGCCTGAATTTTGCAAAACAGTGGCCATTGAGACTTCTGTCGGTACTTAACTCTCGGTGGAAGTACCGACGACGTGCTGATACGTTTTTAAAGCCTTTTCACCTAGGGTTTTGATTCATTCTTCACCATATCGACTAGAGGGAGGCAAGGGACGACTTTGGAGCAACTTGGGGCGATTTTCCATAGTTTTTAACGCCGTTTAACGCTACGAAATCATTGGGAAACATCGGATTAACATCAATCAATTCTTTGTTCGTGGGTATTGCGATTCAACAAAAAGGGAGTTGTTCATACATTGATTTCTTGTTCAAGAAACCATGTATACCATACTTTTTCTCCTTTTTGCTTTGTGTTTTAACACCCCCAACATGAACTAATCTTAGATTGTTGGGGGTTGGATGAACTTTTGTTTGTAAGCATATGAAGACGAAACCTTGTGATTCTTATCAGTTTTTCTAATCAATGAAGCATATGAATTTGGTTTTAATGCTTTTGTGAGTTTGATCACCTTACAAATTGATTTAATTGTTAGGAATACGATTCGAGAGAACGATTCCATAACTTGATTTGAATTTGTATGCCTAGGGTGAGAAATTGGATAGAGATATACCAAGTAAACCCTAGTACTTGTTTTCACAATCTTGTTCTTAATGAATTTCTTAACTCCTAGGTTGAGATTGAGAGATGAAACCTACGTTTTCTAGAAATAACTCGGTTGTTGCTCGAGAGAGAATAACAGTTACTTACGTGATTGTGTATTCACTTGATTGGATTAGTATGATAAGTATCATAAGTGGAGTGTTCTTTGTGAAACCATTGGGATTCCAATCCTCAACTACTTTTCTCCCGAAAAATCCAATTTCGTTCTTCGCTTTTACTCTAAAGTTAGTTATTTAATTTAGTTATTAATTGATTATATTACCAACAAATCATCAAATCGGGTAGTTTAGTTAATAGTGATTATAGTCATTGTGATACTCAGTTCCTAGTTCCCTTGGTTCGATACTCATACTTCCAAGTACATATTACTTGATTCGACCCGTACACTTGCGGTTAGATTAGGAGGGTGTAAAACCTCCTATCAGTTCGTAAGGGGTGACGGAGAAATAATTTGGGAGAGAAGGGAAAGAGTTTGGGGAGTGAGAAATGAAAAATACGCTAAAAATCACATTTTTAACACTCTGATACCCATATACGATTGTGACATGCTATTGTGACAGTGTCACAATCGCTCAGATTGTACTACATGGATTTGGTCTTCAACGATTGTGACATTCTATTGTGACATTGTCACAATCGATGTCACAATAACATAGAATGTACCGAACACTGTTTTGACCATAACTTCTTCGTTTTAGCTCCGATTTTGCTCCGGAAAGAATTGGGACTCGTATTTGAATTCTTCATCCAACAAGACTATAAAATATAGGATTTCAAACCAAAATCCTATTTTCTCTATTTCCCTTAAAATGCTAACTTGAAATTGTATTTACCCAAAAATTACGGGTGTTACAGTGGGTCTGTGTGTGGGTCAGATGTCTACCCTACATGAGAGTTCCTTTTCCTGCAGTGGATTCTTTCAAATACATCAAAAGTAGTAGGGGTGACCCTAAAAATCTTGTTACAATAATCGAGTTTATAAAATGTTAGTAACAGACAAGGAATATATTATAAAGTATAACAACTAATAACTATACTTACTAGACGTAGTATACGCTACACAATGTTGATCAAATCCCCAATATGTTTGGACACCACTCCACCAATTACAATTAGTTGATTGCTCTTACCGGCCTTGGATTTAGCTTTCCAATACTCAGTATTCCACACCTTATACAAACATATAATATAAATCAATATAAACAAAATGACCTAATGCACAAACAAGAAATTACCACATACCGTACCTATCATTCCTTCTTCTCTATAGTCCATGGAGAATTATATTGCCTAAGGGTCGCAAAGTCCTCACCATCGAGCTCGATCCTTGTTGCGACCTTGGCCTTTTTAATAAACCAACCTCATACGTCCCGCATCACACCCTATATCTATAATGCATGAAACATGTCCAGAGGCCAAACCTGTTCATTTAATATGGGACCCCACTATTACATCTTCTGTACATACATATAAGACCATCTGCACCCCTGCAAGACCAAACTCCTTTCTAAAGTAATAAATTATAATATATCTAATAAATTAATTATAAAATATAATATAACTAAAATTTTACCGTTGTTTTATTTTACTATATTTTGTGTAAATATAATTTAATTAACAAATAAAAAACATTGCATTAAAAATCATTTTTTTAAATAAAGCGTGGGTAAGAAATTTTAATAAAAATAATAAAAAAAAATAATGTTCAAATAAACTAATAAATGAATTAAATTTAATAAACATAATAATAATTAATGTTTAAACAAACAAATTAATTAAACAAAAATGGATTTGTTTAATATATATTGGTTTGTGAAAGGTCTTTCTAATTATGAAAGAAGTTGCTATATTTGTAAGACCTTGCAAGCCACATGGTATGCCATATTATCTTGCAAGGTCTTGTACAAGACGTATGTAGATGCTCTAACTATATTAAGTGCCTATTCAAAATAATATGGTGGGACAAGTTTTAGTCCTCGTAATATGTGATGGTTATGCAATGAAATGTGAGAAATTCATAATAATATTGCAAATACGATATAAAATGGAAAAAAATGTGTTTCTCTCTCGAGAGAGATTAGGGTTAGAGAGAAATCCAGCCGCTGCCGTCGCCGGCTAACGAAGCTGCCGTCTTGCTGGCTTCCAGGGGCCATGGCCGACGCTGCCTGCTGCTGCCTCCAACGTCCGCACTGCTGCCGCCGCTGCCGACTAACGCCGCTGCTGCCTGCTGCCGCTGCAACCTGCTGCCGCTGCTGCCTGCTGCCGCCTGCTGCCGATGTGACTCTCTCTCCTTGTCTCTCATATTTCAAAATTAAACCCACCGCCGGTAAGTTCTCTGTCATCAACGTGCTTCGATTTATAGAAGTTTCAACTTCTAAATCCCCCATGTGGCTTTGAATCCCTTTGTGGCTCTCATATCTGAGAAGAAGTCGTTCGGCTCCTCTCCGACGACCATAATTACGTTTATCGGTGATACAATGGAAGATCTCCCGACCATCGCCACCAAACTCCACGACTTTTACGACGAAGCCTATGGTGAAATTGTCAAAGCCTATGGAGAGTACTTGGTAACGTTAATGGTAGCAAAAATGTGGAAATACCGTAAACGTTGGAAATTCCGATACCCCTACAAACTCAGTAAGAAAATTAATTTTATCTCGGTTACTTGGCATGATCAGCAAATAGGAAAAATCAAGAAAGTAAAGTGGACCATACCCACTTTCAAAAAGGAGGAAATCGTCAAAGAAAGGTGGCACCTTCCCACTGTTTCTCCTTACCTTCCGGTTGTGATTGTGCAAAAAAGAAGAGGAATCAATTCATTGATCGCCTCTAGTTGGAACTGCAGGGGCCTTGCCTTTCCTCGGAAAGTTCAGGTTCGTCGGGAGATTATCTCGATCCATGCGGTGGATGGACAAGCTAACGAAGCGGCTCACTCGACTACGAGAGACTTTCGTTTTTTATCTTGTCCTAAATGTTACGGTGTTTTTCAGTCTTTCATTTCGCTTTGTATTAATGTTTTCTGTAACAATCAAAAGTTTAATGATAGGATTGTTCTCCCGATCTGGTGATGACTTGGCCGAAGCACGATCGTGACGCAATCATTTCTATTAAAAAAAAATGGGAAAAATGTTTCTTAAACCGTTATTTTTGGTTTGTTTAATTTCAAAGCTTTGTATTTTTATTACTACTTATTTTAATATAATAAAATATATTAATAATTTGTTTTAGTTATATTATATAATATTAGATTTGAGTAAATATTTAACATGTCCTCTTTGATAGTTTTTCAACTATTTTTTATAAAAAAATGTCAGTTATCTTACTACTTTATTAGATTGTTTTTCAAACACAACCTTGAGACTACATTTGGTACATGGAACAAGTCGGGGCAAAACCTGCTCCTCATTCAAATTTCATACTATTATATCAGATTCTCAAATATAATATTTTCTTTGTACGAATCGTGTTTTCTGAAATACCCCAAATTATATTAGATTATTTCATTAGGTTTGTATAATTTGTTACGTGGTTTGCAAATGAAAAACGAACTCTATATATATGTATGTATTTATGTATTTATATGAAAATTGTGTAAAATGTTTATAATTTCATACTTTATTTGTGTCCTTTATAACGGTGTGTTTTATGATATATATATATATAGGGGCCTATTCATGGGAGATCCTAATAAAAGGTGATAACTGTGAGATCCAATCTCATCCACTTATCTTTATAATCAATGGTTTAAAAAATAATTAAATATTAGCATTTAATAGCATAAAATCAGGAGAATAAAATTAATCAAAAGGGTAAAATTGTCAAACAATATTGTGATTCAACATGATCTATTTTGGGCGTGCTCCTATAATTATGGAATTGAATCAAAATACATAAAATAAAAAGAATGAAACAAATCCTTCAAAAATCAATCTGACATTCTCATCGATCTTCAAGGTTTTTTGGTATCACAACATCTTCAAGGTTTTTGATATGTATCACAACATCGATCGATCGTCGCCGCCACCGTTTGGTATCATCGAATATCACAGTGTATCACAAATCTTCAAACATTAACTGCAGTGTTATATAATATCACAGTGTTACACTAATCTTCAAACATATTAATTGCAGTGTTATATAATATCACAGTGTTACACAAATCTTCAAACATATTAACTGCAGTGTTATATAATATCACAGTGTATCACAAATCTTCAAACATATTAACTGCAGTGTTACACAATATCACAGTGTATCACAACTCTTCAAACATTAACTGCAGTGTTATATAATATCACAGTGTATCACAAATCTTCAAACATATTAACTGCAGTGTTACATAATATCATGGTGTTACACAAATCTTCAAACATTAACTGCAGTGTTATATAATATCACAATGTATCACAAATCTTCAAACATTAACTGCAGTGTTATATAATATCATGTATCACAGTAATACACAAAAACTTATATTACCAAGATAATGTAAAAGAAAGATTTCTGGTCCACCATTGTTGATTAAGAAGATTACCTGGTACAGTATCCACCCCATCTGATAGACCATGATCGATCAAGTCCATCCCTTCATCAGATTGTTGATTACATGTAACTTCGTTCGGCTTGAAGGGTGACATACCAATATCAAATTCATCTGGATCCTGCCATAAACTAACATCCATATCAGATGCTATAACCTCATCAGATTCAACCGACAATGAATCATCAACAGCAACACTTTTTCCTGGTTCCATCTAATCGCAAAAATGGATAAAATATATATATAAAAAAAAGAATAAGCTCTTTGAAGAATGCAGTGCTAAACCAGTGAAGAAGATGATAAAAAGAATGATATTTGAAAGAAGTAATTGATTGTCAATGAAGAAGATGATTGAGTCAATAAAAACGTATATCATAAGAATTAGTTTGTTAGAGATAATTTAGGAAAGATAATCAATAATTAATACAAAATAATTGATAATCGATATAATCAAAAAGATATATTATAATTAATTTATAAGATTACTAAAATACCCTCACCTATTAGTTAATAAAAGAAAATTAATTAATTAAAATGAGTGGATGAGATTGGATCTCACAGTTATCACATTTTAAAAAGTTCTCATTTGATTACACCCATATATATATATATATATATATACAAACCCCTATTGACCAATAGGAGTCCAGTTTTAAGCATGGTTGGTAACTTGGTTTCAACATATTAATTATTCATTAATTGTCTAAGGACATATTTGGTATTTCATAAAATATGTTTTTTGGTAGATTTTTTAAATAGGAATTACAAAATTAAACATTAATTAGAAGTTACAAAATTGATTTAGTTATTCTTAATTTTTAACAAAATTACTAGATGTTTTGATTTCGCATTCGTTCATCAACATTTTTGTATGAAAATGGATTTTCGATGTGATCAAAATTGCATTCAACCCGCTTTGTTGAAAGATTCTACTAATTCCGCGAGGTTGGACGTTGTCGATGGAGGAGACGATGTGTATAATGGTTCGTCATTAGGAAATACATCGGCGAAATTAATTGATGAAACACAACCCAACTCCCATGAAGAAGCGTAAACGTAAAACGACAGTCCGAGTAGCGTGGAAACATTCGAAGAATCGAATAAAAAATGCTTGATCGGTCAGTATTTTTTTGTTAGATTAGCTGTTAGTTGGAATAGATTTGATATAATAGCGTTTGTGCACATTTACGAACAATAAGAATGTCGTTGTTATTCATATTAATATTTTTGGATGCATGTTCAACCTTCTCTGAATGTTCAAACTTCTCCGAATGATCAACCTTCTCTGGTGTTCACCACCCGTATTACTCTATGGAGTTGAGTAATTGTTTCATGCATGTTCAACTTCACAAATGTTCACGTTTCAAATAACACAAACCACTGTTTGCAACATTGAACACTTAATATTTTGGATACACATACATGTTTCATGAATGTTCAACCTTTCTCTGGTGTTCACCACCCGTACTACTCTCTGGAGTTGCATGGTTATGATTGTTCACAAAGTTTCAAAAAAGCATATTCCGCCATGGTAATTTATGTTTTGACAAACACGTTGAACGTGTTCCGTTCCTAAATGTTCACATTGTATTAGTGCTGTCAAATAGTGTTATATTAGTGTTGTGACGAACACGATAAGCATTAGTGTTGTACATGTTGACAACAACAGTGGCAAAAACATCAAATAGTTCCTACATGTTCACAAAGTTTCTAAAACGCAAAACGGTTAGGATTGTTCACAAAGTTTCAAAAAAGCATATTTCGTCATAGTAATTTATGTTTTGACGAACACGTTGAACGTGTGGTGAGGTTTTTCTGTTCCTAAATGTTCACATTGTATTACCGTGAATGTTTACGTGATATGAAAGAACTAGAAAACAAAATCTTGCACATCGTTCCTGAATGTTCACAGTTGAAACAATTAAAAAGCATCATTCATTGGTCCATTATTCCTAAATGTTCAATGTTCCAATTAGTGGTTTGTGATACCGAAAAGTGAACACGTGTGAAGTTGAACATGCATGAAACGAGTATGTGTATCCAATGATTAATATGGATAACAAAACTAATATACATTATTATTGTTCTTAAATGTGCATAAACACTATCCGTTCAAATCTATTCTAACTAACAACTAATCAAACAAAAATACTACTCGATCAAGAATTTTTTTTTGGATTCAGATATTTTCGCGCTGCTCTGGCTGCCGTTTTGCGTCACCGCTTCTTCATTGAGATTGAGTTGTTTTCCATCAACTAATTCTGCCGATGTATTTACCAATGATGAATAATTATACACATCGGCTCCTCCATCTACATCGTTCAACAAAACGGGTTGAATGTAGTTTTGATCACATCGAAAATCCCTTTTCATACAAAGAATGTTGATGAAGGAATGAAAAAACAACATACTTAGGGGTTGTTTACCAAACTTTCTATTAAGTCCTGTATGGATAAATTTGTCTGTTTGGATAAATTTGTCTGTCCGGATAAATTGACATTGTTGTTTACTTTTTTACCTGAACAAACAGTCTGAATGACAAAATTGACTGATTTACCCTTACTAAACAAATATTGTTAAGAGAAAAACTATTGTTGGATAACAAGTTATAAATAACAAAGAACCAAAAAGCTATCCACAATGAACAATGAAACTACCTACAATCAATATACGCCCACAATCAAAATCTGAACAATCAACAAAATACGTGAAACTACCCATGATGAAAATCTGAACAATGAACAAAATATGTGAAACTACACGAATGAAAATTTGAACGATGAACAAAATCTGTTAAACGGACAAAAATAACAAAATATGTGAAATTACCCACAATGAACATAAATGAACAAAATATGTGGCGTATAAAGGACAAACCAGGGAGATCGAACTTGGAATCAGATAAACAATGAAACTATCACAGTGAACTTCAAACTTGATTGGAGAATATGAAATTTGCAAGCTTCAATCTTGGAATCAGGGAGATGGTCGCCGGTCATGATCGTGACCGGAAAGATGGTCGCCGATCTCAGGAGGTACATCGACGGAGGAAAGGAGTGCACGTAGCCGGAGACGAAAAGCTGTGATGGAGGAGATGAGCATAGGTAGTCGGAGACGAGGAGATGCGACAGAGAGAGGAGCACTGGTAGCCGGAGACGAAGAACCGACGGGAGAGAAACACAAGTCGTCGGAGATGAGAGATGCGATGGGGAAAAGAGCGATCGAGACAAGAAGGTTTTCCTGTGGCTAGGGTTTATGAAGGGAAGCAGAGGAGCATCTTTTTTTTTCTTTCTAACGTGTGTTTTGTTTGGAGTGTTTTCTTTTTTTGCAAAGAGTAGAATTGTCAATGTTTTGACTTAATGGGGACCACACCTCCTTCCCTACTGTGCGAATAAGCTCTTTTTTGTATCAATAAGTCGCAAGTAAACACCAATTTGCTGTGCGAATAAGCCAACACAGCCATTAAGCTGATTAAGTCAAAAGTAAACACCCCCTTAGTATTTTTGTTAAAATAATAATAATAGCTAAATCAATTTTGTAACAGAACAGGGATCAATGTCCCATGTTTGGCAAGACTTTTATGTGAAACAGACAGGAACAGGGTGCAACAAAGTGGAACAGGCCTGTTCCACCCCACCCCATGGAACAAGGTGGAACAGACTTATGTTTTACCAATATAACCTTAAAATAAAATCTAATTCTCTTCTAAAACATCAAATACACATTTTATTTTATATTTTATTCATTCTTTAAATTTTATTTATTGTATTTTATCTAATGTTATACGTATTGTTCTGTCTACCAATCGCTGAACAACTGTTTTGTCCTTTTCTGTTCTGTCCTGTCCCATCCTGTTCTGTTCTATCCTGTATGCGTACCAAACGCACCCTTAGGGACAACATGTCTAGTCTTGTGCTATTCGGTCATAGTCATTGTTTGGGTAAAATTTCACCAGTCTCGACCTCGACCAGATAAGGGAAAACATTTATTACACTTTTCCATAATAAGGCATAATTATAAACACTTTATCATCTGATCAAAATTGAAATCGAAAGTTACTCACGACGCTCGACCGTCGTAAGGGACCTTACGACCTCGACCAACATACGATATTATTGTTACGTTTTCACTGTTTAATGCAGGGTCAACACCATTAATGGCTAACAGACGTAACCGACAAAGGTAATTATGATCATTAAACCCAGCGACCGTTACGACCGTTAATTGAGATCTTTATGGAGTCATTTAAAGCTACGAAGACTATAAATACAAGGGCTCCATTACCATTTGCGCAGAACGGAACTCTCAAGAACACTCGAAGCAAAGAATTTTCTTTTGAAAGATCGCTCACGACGCACGACGTTTAGTTTCTACGCACGACGCAATTGTTTTTACATTCAATACACTCGTCTACTTTACATCTAAAACATTTCTTTCACTTGTATTGTAATCATTGTACTCTCGATATCCGTAACATAAGGACATCACCCATGTTTGGCGACCATAGTGCAACGACGACATCCATAGTAGTCCGCGGTTTTTTTCCTCGTTGAGGTTTTTCCCGCGTCACCAAAATATCTCTGTCTCATTTACATTTTTTGTCTCCATCGTACTGTTTGTTGAACGATTTCCATTCTTTACTTGTTAAACTCCACAATCAACCTTAAGTTATCCTTCTGGACGATTTTTGGCATTAACAGTTTGGTGCCCACCGTGGGGCCCCATCTAGAGAAAATATTCGACAAACGTGTGTCTTACTAACGATTTCTTGGAGTTTCCTCTTCTTTCTGTTTCAGGAAAATGGCAACCCACGGAAATCAAGAGCAGATCATTGCCCAGATGTATCAGGAGTTGGAAGCCGCGCGAAATCAAATCAACGTCCTTGTTGATCAAAGTCGAAGGGCAGCTGAGGAAATCGCGCGGCTGAGGATCCAAAATCCGAATGGATCTTTCGGACCGCAGAACGGTCCAAGACCATTCGTTCAGAATCCAAGTCCAGGACCGTTCGGTCAGCAGCAGGGACCGTTCATCCCGAATCCGCAGCAGGGATCGTTCATCCTAAATCCCCAGTTTGGGCCGGTTCTTCCTCAGCATCTGAGGCCACCACCCATGCAAAATGGGTCCCAGCCGTACTTCGTCCCTTTCAATGGGGACGCCAATGGTTCATCATATGGAAATGGCACCAGTTCTGGATTCAATCCCCTAGAAGGTGTGAATTCAGGTCCCAATGATCCCGTCGCCCAGCGGTTGAAAATGCTGGAAGACCAGAATGAGCGAGTCATGTCCTTGCTCGCTAAGCTACCGGGGGCAGTCGTGCCCGTTGACGCCGAGCCTCCTTTGGGGTATCAGGCGTCGCCTTTCGTTGACACGATCGCGACTGTCGACGTCCCGAAGAAGTATAACATCCCCTCTTTCACGCCCAAATATTTGGGGATAACCGATCTAACGGAGCACATCGCGCAGTATAAGCAGCTAATGTGTACGGTCTCGATCCCGCATATGTATCAAGAGGTCTGCATGTGCAAGAGTTTCGGCGCGACCCTCACGGGTCCTTCCCTCAAATGGTTGATTAATCTCAACCCCAAATCCATCGGGTTGTTCGCCGAGTTAGTCAACCAGTTCTCCCAGCAGTTTGCCAGCAGTCACAAGATGGAGAAGCAGACCAGCGACCTGTACTATGTCGTGCAGAAGGCCGGTGAATCCATCCGGAGTTATTTCAATAGGTTCAACGCAGTGATGATCAGTGTCCGTAACTGCGACATCAAGACCGCGATCGAAGCCTACAAACGTGGTCTAGACGACAGTTCGGGTCTGTACACCGATCTGACCAAGTATCCTTCGGAGAATTTCGAAGACGTCCGAGCCAGAACCTTAGCCTGTGTGAGGGTGGAGGACGACGCTGCCTTTCGTCGGAAACATTCTGACGACAAAGGCCGCTAAGTGTAAAAAAGCCAGAGTTCAAGACGAAGGCAGTATCCAAGTCAGAGTCTGCACGACAGATCTCGAACGTCTGATTCAAGACAAAGGCGGAGTTCAAAACTGCGACCAAATTTCCTCAGTACCCTAAGATATCCTCGTACGGATTCAAAGGGACCACTAAGGACTTGGTCAAAGCTCTGAAGACCGTTCCGGTGACCATTCGGTGGCCGAAAAAGTCTGACAAAGACGATGGAAAGAAGGATAAGTCAAAGTGATGCGACTTCCACGTCGACCACAGTCATACGATGGATGATTGCATAGCTCTCAAATAGGAGCTGGCATATCACGTCCCGAAGGGCAATCTCAAAGATATCATCGACGACGTCCTTACTCCAGCTAACGACGTTCGACCGCCAACCCCCGAGCATGCAAAGGTCGTAAACTGCATAACTGGTGGTTCCGACGTGTGCGGTCTAACGTATTCCGCAGCCAAACGTCACGCCAGTCAAGCACCTGACGATCGACCTACCCCTCGTTCATCAAGACCCAAAGGAGATCTGGAGTTAGAAGCAATGTAAATCACATTCGATCAAGACGACCTCGGCGATTCGTATCGGAAACATCATGACGGGTTGATCATTCAACTCACGATTGGTAATTGTCTGACCCGACGAGTCTTGGTCGACGAAGGTAGTTTAGCGAACGTCATCTTCCTTGATACCATCAAGGCCATGGGAATCGATCGATCGGAAATCACCCGACGCTCGACTACCTTGGTCGGTTTCAATAGAGATGCAACGAGTACCTTTGGAGAGATTACATTGCCTGTCTATGTCGGAGGAATCAACAAGCAGACCAAGTTCAACATCATCGATTGTCCGTCAGCCTATAACATCATTTTAGGTCGACCATGGATCTATGACATGAAAGCCGTCCCCTCGACATATCATCAGGCCATGAAGTTCCCAACGCCGTGGGGAGTCCAGGAGATCAAAAGTGAGCCAAAAGTGGCCCACGACTGCTATAAGTCGACCCTGAAGCCGCAGAAGCAGGCCATCTAGCAATTACAGGTTCAGGATGCTCCTGGGACAGCCGACGACTATCGCTTGGAGGAAGTCATCATGGATCAGAGCAAGCCTGACCAGAAGATATTTATAGGTTCATCCCTCGATCCCTGCCTTAAAGACAAACTGATATCTCTTTTGCAGGAATACGCCGACTGCTTCGCCTGGTCGCACGAAGACATGGTCGGCATAGACCCCAACGTCATTTCCCATAAGCTCAATGTCGACCCGTCAATTAAGCCTATCAAACAAAAGCGCCGTAAAATTGCTCCTGAAAGGAATAAGGTGATAAATGACGAGGTCGACAACCTCCTCAAGACAAGGAAAATCCGAGAAGTAAAGTACCCCGACTGGCTTGCTAATGTCGTGGTCGTTCAGAAGAAGAATGGCAAATGGAGGGTCTGTATCGATTTTACGGATCTCAACAAAGCTTGTCCGAAAGATCGTTTTCCATTGCCACATATCGATGCCATGGTCGACGCGACAACGGGACATGAACTATTGACGTCCATGGATGCTTATTCTGGATATAATCAGATCTTGATGCACGTCGAGGACTAGGAAAAGACTGCCTTCATGACAGATCGAGGTATTTACTATTATAAGGTTATGCCTTTCAGACTAAAAAATGCAGGTTCTACCTACCAGCGCCTGGTGAATAAAATGTTTAAGGATCATCTTGGAGACACGATGGAGGTGTATATCGACGACATGCTGGTCAAGTCAAAGCAATCAATCGACCACTTGAGGCAGTCGTTCGACATCCTTCGGAAGTATAGCATGAAGCTCAACCCGACGAAGTGTTCCTTTGGTGTCAGTGCAAGGAAATTCCTGGGCTACATGGTCACTCGTCGAGGAATCGAGGCCAACCCCGACCAGATCAAAGCCATTATCGAGATCAAATCTCTGAGAAATTTCAAAGAGGTCCAAAGGCTCACTGGTCGGGTGGCAGCATTGAACACGTTTATCTCTCGATCCTCAGATAGATGCCATTTATTTTACAATGTCCTCGGGAAAAATAAAGGCTTCGACTGGACCGACGATCATGAGCAAGCACTGCAAAAATTGAAAGAATATATGACGTCGCCGGCTTTGCTATCAAAGCCTTACGACCATGAGGTCTTGCAGCTATATTTGGCTGTTAGTCATAATGCTGTAAGTGTTGTCCTGACGCGAGAAGATGAAAAGCAGCAACTGCCGATCTACTATGTAAGTAAATCTCTCTTGGACGCAGAAACCAGGTATTCCTCTATGGAAAAATTGCTTTTATCGCTAGTCACAACCGCTAAAAAATTGCGACACTATTTTGAATCGCATCCTATTACTGTCGTGAATAACTTTCCTCTTAAGTTTGTCTTGAGGAAACCTGAGTTGACAGGTCGTTTGGCAAAATGGAGCATATATCTTAGTGGTTACGATATAGATTTTAAGCCCAGGACAACAATTAAATCGCAAGCATTGGCAGATTTCATCGCCGACTTTATTCCTGAGCTGGAAAAAGAAGCAGAACTTGAAGTGTCTACTGTGGCGACTCACGACGACGCACCTTGGACCTTACACGTCGATGGGTCATCTAACGTCAGGGGTTCAGGGCTAGGCGTCGTCTTAAAGTCGCCACAGGGGGCAAGATGGTGTATTCCGTGCGATGCGACTTCAAAACCACCAACAACGAAGCTGAGTACGAAGCCCTGATCGTGGGAATGAATATGGCCCACGACTCGGGGGCAACCGCGCTACATGTCAAAAGCGATTCTCTCCTGGTCGTGAACCAGATGAATGGAGAATTCGCGGCTAAAGATTCAAAGATGACAGCGTACCTAAAGGTAGCAAAAGAAAAATCAAAAAATTTAAATCTTTTTCTATTGAACAGATTCCAAGGGATCAGAATACTCAAGCCGACGCTTTAGCAAACCTTGGGTCTGCACTGGTCGAACCAATAATCAATAGCATTCCTATGATCCACCTGGCGACTGTTTGGGTAAAATTTCACTAGTCTCGACCACGACCAAAACAAGGAAAACATTTATTACACTTTTCCATAATAAAGTAAAATCATAAACACTTTATCTTTTGACCAAAGTTGAAATCGAAAGTTACTCGCGACACACGACCGTCGTATGGAACCTCACGACCTCGACCGACTAACATGCGATATTACTGTTATATTTTTCGTTGTTTAATGCAGGATCAATGTCATTAATGACCAACGGACATAACCGACAAGGATAATTATGAGCATTAAACCCAGTGGCCGTTACGACCGTTATCAGAAGTTTTTATGGAATCATTCAAGACGATTGAAGGCTATAAATATAAAGGCTCAATCATCATTTCGCGGATCTTGAAACAAGGGAACTCTCAAGAACACTCGAAGCAAAGAATTCTCTCTCAAAAGATAGCTCACGACGCACTACTTACACGCACGACGCATAGTCTATACACACGACTCAATTATTTTCCACGCACGATACACTTGTTACTTTACATTTAAAGTCTTTCTTTCATTTGTATTGTAATCTCTGTACTCTCGACACCTGAAACATAAGGACATCGCCCCAGTTTGGCGACCATAGTGCAGCGACGACATCCATAGTCGTCCGCGGGTTTTTTTCCTCGTTAAGGTTTTTCCCGCGTCACCAAAATCTTTGTCTTATTTACGTTTTCTGTCTTTATCGTACGGTTTGTCGAACGATCTCCTTTCTTTAGTTGTTAAGCTCCACAATCAACCTTAAGTTATCCTTCTGGACGATTTTTGCATTAACAGTTTGGCGCCCACCGTGGGTAGGGGTGTGCTCACGGGTTGGGTTGATCGGTTGAAGGCATTTCGACACATCAACCCATTGTTGGCAGTTTGAAAAAATTTCAACCCAACCCAACCCAACCAAAGATACAACCCAACCTAACCCAACCCGTTCGGGTTGATCAGGTTGGTCGGGTTGTGTTTAAACAAGCATTTAATTAGATTGAGCAGGACAAATTGACCTGCCATAGAGGCATAATAACTTTCTTGCACTGAAGTTAACATTCAAGAGCACCATATTTATTATTTAAAGAGAAGGTTGTAGCAACTCACCAAACATGCACTTGCATAATCTCGTACAAATGTTGCATCCTTGTAACGCTCTTCCTTTATGGCTTTCTGCAACATTAACAAGGTTACAACAGAACAGAAATTGTAACTGTATATGTGATGCTCCTTAATTATAACAAAGTAGATTATATCATTCTCTTACATTCAGGCGAGACATCACCCTGCCAACAGTGTCACTAGTAGCAGCTGCTGCAATTGGCACCTTAATCCTGGCAGCATCTTCGTAGTCCTCTTTAACAACAGCATGGTTTAGTTGTGACTGTAGGGATATGCAAGTCAAAATGCCAGAGTACAAACGTTATCACAAAGATCAAGACACTATGATGACTAGAACAAAACCTTAATTATATTGATAAGTATGAATCGACAAGCTCTAGGTTCCAAAAGAGAAAAGATTATCTCAAAGTCGCAAGATTCTACTTTACACATGGATTGTCACATGGTTTAAACTAGTGTTTGATTATTAATAAAATCTTTAAACTAACCAGGGAACCTTATGGACCAAATGCAATAGCTTTATAATTTCAGCCGATTATATCGAGAATTTTTGCCAAAAATCAACATAACAAGTTTCGTGCAAAAGCCATAAATGGAGATTGCTGCAATTTGCATGCCCAAAGAGAGTGAAAGTTTTCAACTTGCACTAAAGAGTAAAATGTGTTCATTAGAGGATTGGACTTTAATCAAACCGATAGCATAATCCATCAAATGTTTTTATCATATCACATCTTAATCCTGACTAGCATACCCTAACAATAATCTACCCAAGCATATTCAAAATCAAACACAATACCTGCAAGATAGAAACAATACGCTCTTGTTCATCAACCTCCATATCACATTACGAAAGAAAGCAGATTACAAGTTAGAAGTTAGAAAAAACTGAAAGCAGATTACAGATTACAAGTACAAAGCAGATTACAAGTTAGAAAAAGCTGAAAGAAAGCAAAAAAAATCAACCAAACCTTGTGTGAAGAAACTGAAATCGATCAATAGCGCCGCTGTGTTGTTCTTGAAAAAAAATCGACCAAACCGCTGTGTTGTTCTTGAAAACAAATCGACCAAACCTTGTGTTGTTCTTGAAAAAAATCGAAGGCTGAGAGTTTAGAATAGAATAGAATAGAGAGATGTTGGTCGTGATTCGTGAGTTCAGAGAGTTCTTGAGAGGGAAGAGAGTTCAGAGAGTTCTTGAGAGGGAAGGGAGGGAAGAGAGTTCAGAGAGTTCTTGAGAGGGAAAATAGGGAAGAGAGGCGATGCGTGAAACTGTGAAAGACTGAAAATGTTAAAACCCTAGAAAATCATATGAAGCGCGCTATAGGGGATCAGTGTATTGGGTTGGGTCGGGTTCTATTGGGCCTGACCCAATTCCGACCCAAATGCTTCGGGTTGGCTATTTTTTTGATCGATAATGATTCGGGTTACCTCGGGTTGGGATTTTTCGGGTTGGGTTGGTCGGGTTTTTGAGCACCCCTAACCGTGGGGCCCCATCTAGAGAAAATCTTCGACAAACGTGCGTCTTACTAACGTTTTCTTGGAGTTTCCTTTCTTTTCTTTTTGAGGAAAATGGCAGGTGATGGAAACCAAGAGCAAATCATTGCCCAGATGCATTGGGAGCCTGAGAATGCACAGGATGCTCCTGGGACAGTCGACGACTATCGCCTGGAGGAAGTCGTCTTGGACCAGAGCAAGCCTAACCAGAAAGTCTTTGTTGGTTCGTCTCTCGATCCCTGCCTTGAAGACAAGCTAATATCTTTCTTGCAGGAACATGCCGATTGTTTTGCTTGGTCGCACGAAGATATGGTCGGCATAGACCCTGGCGTCATTTCGCATAAACTCAATGTCGACCCGTCATTTAAGCCTATCAAACAAAAGCGGCGGAAATTTTCTCCTGAAAGGAATAGGGTGATAAATGACGAGGTCGACAACCTCCTCAAAACAGGGAAAATTCGATAAGTAAAGTACCCCAACTGGCTTGCTAATGTCGTGGTCGTTCAGAAGAAGAATGGCAAATGGAGGGTCTGTATCGATTTTACAGATCTCAACAAAGCTTGTCCTAAAGACCCTTTTCCATTGCCACATATCGATGACATGGTCGACGCGACAGCAGGACATGAACTATTGACGTTCATGGATGCTTATTCCGGATACAATCAGATCCTGATGCACGACGAGGACCAAGAGAACACTGCGTTCATGACAGATCGAGGTATTTACTGTTATAAGGTTATGCCTTTTGGACTAAAAAATGCAGGATCTACCTACCAGCGGCTAGTGAATAAGATGTTAAAAGACTATCTTGGCGACACGATGGAAGTCTATATCGACGACATGCTCGTCAAATCGAAGCATTTGAGGCAGTCGTTCGACATCCTTCGGAAGTATAGCATGAAGCTCAACCCGACGAAATGTTCCTTTGGTGTCAGTGCCAGGAAATTCTTGGGATACATGGTCACTCGTCGAGGGATCGAAGCCAATCCTAACCAGATCAAAGCCATTATCGAGATCAAATCTCCAAGAAATTTCAAAGAGGTCCAAAGGCTCACTGGTCGGGTGGCAGCTCTGAACAGGTTTATCTCTCGATCCTCAGATAGATGTCATTTATTTTACAATGTCCTCAGGAAAAATAAAGGCTTTAACTGGACCGACGATCATGAGCAAGCACTGCAAAAACTGAAAGAATACATGATGTCACCGCCCTTGCTGTCGAAGCCTCAAGATCATGAGGTCTTGCAGCTGTATCTGGCTGTTAGTCCTAATGCAGTAAGTGTCGTCCTGACACGAGAAGATGAAAAGCAACAACTGCCGATCTACTATGTAAGTAAATCCTTCCTGGACGCTGAAACCAGGTATTCCTCTATGGAAAAACTACTCTTGTCGCTTGTTACAGCTGCAAAGAAATTGCGACAATATTTTGAATCGCATCCCATTACTGTCGTGACTAACTTTCCCCTTAAGTCTGTCTTGAGGAAACCTAAGTTGACAGGTCGATTGGTGAAATGGAGCATATATCTCAGTGGTTACGACATTGACTTCAAGCCCAGGGCAGCAATATTAGCTGATTTCATCGCCGACTTTAGTCCTGAGTTGGAAAAAGAAGCAGAGCTCGAGGTGTCTACTGTGGCGACTCACGACGACGTACCTTGGACCTTACACGTCGATGGGTCATCCAACGTTAGGGGCTCAGGACTTGGCGTCGTCTTAAAGTCGCTACAGGGGGGCAATATGGTGTATTCCGTTTGATGCGATTTTAAAACCACCAACAACGAAGCCGAGTACGAAGCCCTGATCGTGGGAATGAATATGGCCCACGACTCGAGGGCAAACGCGCTACATGTCAAAAGCGATTCTCTTCTGGTCGTGAACCAGATGAATGGAGAATTCGCGGTCAAAGATTCAAAGATGACAGCGTACCTAAAGGTAGCAAAAGAAAAATCAAAAAAATTTAAATCATTTTTTATTGAACAGATTCCAAGGGACCAGAATACTCAAGCCGACGCTCTAGCAAACCTTGGGTCTGCTCTAGTCGAACCAATATTCGACAGTATTCCTATGATCCACCTAGCGACGTCGTCCATTGAAAATGACGATGTCGTCCAGATCGAAGAGCAAGAAGATGACTGGTCGTGCGACATCCGAAATTTTCTTATACACGACCGACTCCCAGAAGACAAGATGGAAGCTCGGAAGATCAGATTCAAGGCATCCAGGTATGTCGTGATTGGAGATAGACTCTATCGACGATCATCGACAGGCTTAAACCTGAGATGCGTCATCAGTAAAAGTCAAGTTCAGAAGATCCTTCAAGAAATGCACGATGGGGAGTGTGGCAATCACTCAGGAGGTCGCAGTTTGGCTAATCGTATCTCTCGACAGGGCTAGTTTTGGCCAACACTGCGACAAGACGCCGTCAGGTATGTCCAGAACTGTGATCCTTGCCAGCGACATTCAGGTACGTCCCACAAACCTTCTGAACCTTTACATTCGACACTGATCCCATGGCCCTTTATGAGATGGGGGATGGACATTGTCGGCAAGCTACCACTTGCCCCAGGGCAAAAGGTATTTCTCCTCGTACTTACAGATTACTTTTCTAAATGGGTAGAAGGTGTTGCCTTTTCCCAAGTTCGGGACAAGGAAGTCGTCTCTTTTATCCAGACTAACATTATTTGCATGTAACACCTTAGGCATATCCCACATCGGCCGTGGACAGGAGAGATGCTGGGTATATTAGTAAACCTTGGCCTTACCAGACACAACGCGTTTTGGGGCCACAAGCATGCGGATTCCTTAGGAACTCTGTGGTTAAGCGTGCTTGGGTGGGAGTAGTACCAGGATGGGTGACCTCCTGGGAAGTCCTTGCCAAGTCCTTGCCAGGTCGCCAAGAACAAAGCCGTGAGCCAGTGGGGCAAAGCGGACAATATTGTGTCGTGGTAAGCGGGGTGTTACAAATGGTATCAGAGCCACTCCTGTGCCATTCGGGATGGTGGGGCAAACCTCATCGAGGACGATGAGTCCCTAAGGGGGGGTGTGTGTAACACCTTAGGCATATCCCACATCGGCCGTGGACAGGAGAGATGCTGGGTATATTAGTAAACCTTGGCCTTACCAGACACAACGCGTTTTGGGGCCACAAGCATGCGGGTTCCTTAGGAACTCTGTGGTTAAGCGTGCTTGGGTGGGAGTAGTACCAGGATGGGTGACCTCCTGGGAAGTCCTTGCCAGGTCGCCAAGAACAAAGCCGTGAGCCAGTGGGGCAAAGCGGACAATATTGTGTCGTGGTAAGCGGGGTGTTACAGTTCAAGGCTTAACGATTCGGGTTTTACGCTACGAGTGTCACCCACTGCCACCGCCCTCCACCCACAGCCACCGCAACGGCGGCGTGCGGCGGTGGTGGTCTCGCCGGAAAAACGAAAAGGAAAAAAAAAGGAAAAGAAACGAGACGAACGAGAGAGTTACTTACCTTACGACGACGTCTCACCACCACAACCACACTTCTCTCTCTCGATCACCGACGAAACCAGGGTGGTGGCGCCCTCCGGCGACAGCGGCGGCGGCGGCGACGGCTGCCGCTGAGTTCTTTCTTCTCATCTCTCCCTTTCTCGCGATCACTCTCACTCTCGTTTCTCTCTCACTCGGCCGTACAACACAAAGGAAAGAAAAGTGGAGTGTAGGGTTTCTTGTTGTGGTGATTATGATTGGCAGAGAAGATACAACGAGAAAGAGGAGGAGGGTCGGTCCTTTTGGGCCGATCCATGCACCACTATCCTCCTCTTGACACATTTGGTCCTTGACCTTTCATTTTTTGACAAAAGCCTAATATCTAAAACTATAATACGCATTTGGTCTAACTTGCTAACCCCGTTAGAAAAGATTCGCTAAAAGGACGATATTAAAACAATTAATTAAAATATATATAAACATACCGGGACACGAGCTTTACAACTCTCCCCCACTTGGATTAGACTTCGTCCTCGAAGTCTATGCCCGTGAATAGCTCTAGATAATTCTCCCGTATCTCAGCCTCGGGTTCCCAAGTCCACTTGGAACCTCTTCGGTGTTGCCCCTGGACTTCCACTAACTGGAACCTAAATTCTCACACCGTCTAAGTATCTCCCGAATACTTCCTTACTAACAACACTCCTTCAAGAACACTGAAAACGCGATTGGAAGAACACTCCAACAATCGGAATCATTCCTAGTTAAACGACTTCGGTTGTCTCCCAACCTTAGATGATCCATACCTCCCGATTCAAATTTCAAACTCTAACCATTCTAAAGTTGCTCACAGTATACCCTACAGGATACTCGACTACGATCATTCCTACCCTTAACTGTCGATTAACTTCCACGAATTCTAGTAGACTCCAAAGATTTTCAATAACTTATACTAACAAAACATCGACCCCCCTGCCAAACATCGGTCCAACCGATTACAATAACAAACATCGGCCACCCGCCGAACATCGGTCCAACCGATTACAATAACAAACATCGGCCACCCGCCGAACATCGGTCCAACCGATTACAATAACAAACATCGGCCACCCGACGAACATCGGTCCAACCGATTACAATAACAAACATCGGCCACCCGCCGAACATCGGTCCAACCGATTACAATAACTCACATAAGCGTGGTATTAACCTAGACACTAACACAAATAGATATCCCCCACTACCAAATCAACTAACACACACGTAGGTCATTCCACCATAACCATTCATCACAAGTGATCATTTCAGGGTTACTACTACCATCACCAAGATTATCTTAAAATCGGCTACAACTCTCCGATTATACCAAAGGTGTTTGGCCTCAAGCCTAAAGGTCGACACCTAAATATACCACCTACCTCGAAATGGTTGATGCGCATTTATTCTCTTAATAACAAAGGGCATCAATCCCTTAACCGATACTATTCGTCCTACAGTACTAACGCGCGTGGAATACCTACCTTCCACCGTCGACGTATCATCCACACTTGCTCTACGAAGCCAAGTCACACCGTATCGAGGATACACCTTGATGTCTACCTCCCAGGTAACGCCTCAAGACCCAGCATACCGGAACTACCTCCCAGGTAAGTGCCCACGACCATATCCTCCTAGTACCTACTGGGAAGTCTAGGTTAAAACACATGAATACCGGGGTGCCACCCCGAGATACCCAACCGACCATTACCAACGACTGACTGACGTGTCTAAGGATCCAAAGCAAACAGCCTACCAACAACATGCCTATTCCTGATTGACTCACTCACCCAAACATGTAAACACTCAACGTGCAAAGAATGCCAAACGGTGCGACAAAAACAACTCATCAACTAGACTCCACATCGAGCCATTAACACCGGGCAATAGGCCCATGACTAACTCCAAGTCATAACCGAGCAAAATGCTCCACGCTTGCTAGACCCATAGGTCGGAAAATGCGTTTAAACAAAGTTTAAGCAAGTAATACTCTGAAATCAACCTTAGTCCCAGACTCAACACGGGTTAACAAAAGAGTTTTCCAAAAGGACTCACACCCTTAAAATTCTCGAAATGACACATGACACTTAAAAGCACATTTCCCCAAATGGTTTACAAAATCATTTACAAAATATTTTCAACATCAGGATTTTCATCTCAAAAAGATCGTATGTAATAAAACTACTATCACCTGATCGATAGTTACGCAAAACTGGACACGCTCGTCCCACATAGGAAAATCATGTTGAAAATCGTTCCATTGCAGTTCCGTTTACTCACACAAAAGCAAGTGTAATAAATAATTTCTTTAAAATGAACCGCCTCGATTCCAGTATGGATTGACTCATGACGTGCACTTAAAGTAACCGCTTGACCTTAAACAGGGTGCGACAAAGGTGTGCACATAATTCAAAATAAGTTTCACGACATTTGATTCAAAAATTCTTCTTTTTTTTATCATAAAAATGACGTGGCACAGGGTTCGCCACAAATTTTTCGCGCGTCAGCTAATCACACAAAACGATGACACGGTTTACAAATATATTTTTGTTAAAACACCACTGTCTCGTGTAAGTTTCAAACTTGAAGACAGAAACCAGTCCGCTTCTGTTAATTAGAAATATCGACTAAAACCTCATAAAATCTCAAACTGGGGGCAGGCATGCAAGCTTGTAACACTTCCTCAAGTTTCGTACTTGGGACATATAACGTCAAAACATTATAGTTTAAAAAAATGTATTTATCGAAAATGCTCAAAATACTCGTTTCCTCCAAAGCAAAAGTTTTTAATTTCCCAAAAAAAAGATCGGTAATTCTAAATTAACCGAATGTCAAAAATCTACGCATTTATATTCCCAAAATATAACACATTGTAATCGTATGCATGATGTTCACAACATTAAAACACTCCTTGAATCAAATGGTCTTTCATTTCGACAAAAAAGAACTAAAACCTTTTCATGCACGACTTATGTCACGCATGAATCAATCCACACACTGAACTATTTGCAATAAAATACTTAGTAACACAAACTCTCGAACGAAAAGTTAAGCGACACTAGAATTCCAAACTCATTTTAGACAAATCACTAGCCTTTAAACAGACATCGTGGAATGTAACTTTCCGTCTCAACTCTAACACATGTGGAGGAGTTCCAATGTTAGAGTCTCAAGCTGTAGTCACTTACCCAACATCTTAACCACCACAAAACACGGATATTATCGTACCCGAAAGAACCGTTGGAAAATAATCAAATGAAACAATCTTTTACAAAGTTTTCAACTCCCGTGATGAAACGGTTTCAAGCATTTTCACTATAATTCGAAATCTTGTGTGTGTGCTAAACATTTCCCAAAGTTTCAAAACACAATACATATAAGGATTGGAAACACAAGGATTAGTTAATGCAATCCTATTTTCAAAATAAACTCTGTGCACGACTCAGTCGACATTCAACGTCTCGACTCATGCTCATCTCTACCTTTCCAATCCACTATCGTCCTCCGGACATTTAAGCCTCTTGGGGCAAGATGGAAAATTACGTCAAATAATCCCTACGATTTTTCCTCAAATCAAAGTCGGCTCTAAAAGCCTATGACTCTAGCACAATCTTCCATCTTGGCCCGAAATGATCTGCTTACAACAAATATCATCCTTATCGTCACTCCAAGTGACTAAAACTATAATCGTCTTCCTATTCCAATGACTGCTAGTTTAGAACCTTCGACACTACCCCAACGATCATCCCATCAAAGCAAGTCAAGTACACACATGTACCAGTGGATCTACTATGTTTGTCTCTCCTCGTGACGGCTATTCAGGGTAGATAATACAACGCGTTATTAGCACATAACAACGCACACTAACAACACTCACGCCCAACTCCTTGGATTCCTCGTGACTTCCCCGACTCGAGCATTGATCTTGTGCTTCCGGTAGTAGGAGCTCTACTACTACCTTCCACACCTATCATCGCTCGCTTCGAGTCTCATCCCGAGGGTCCAAGTAGTTTCTCGCCGAAACTGTACACATAAAATAATTTATCCACACATGCCAGTTCAAGAACATATCCTAAACAGGCAACTCATACAACTACTGTATATATAAAACCATCGGTCTCCCCGATCAGACCGCCACAAATGTATACTTAATAAACCATCGGTCACCCCGATCATACAACAACAATTACATATATAATTAACCATATGCCTGCACCAGCATATATACACATCCACCCTTCCTAGCTCCCTAGGAATTTCCTCTTATCCCATTACCCTTGCTACTACCGAATCCCTACTAATTATAACGGGTGACCTCGCGAATACCCGATTATATGCAGTGCGAAACAAATAGACAGTCGAATACAAGACTCTATCCTAGAACGGTTGGACTCAAACAAGAGCTGCGCAATAGAACTAAATCGAATATTCTAAGGCTATAAATCACTTACTGCATACAACCTAGAGGGCATCCACTTAGTAACCTATCATAATTAGCATAAATTCCTAATAGCAAGTAGTTCAACATACAGCATAGTGTCCACAACAGGCAATCTAGCATGCATACTCTATGATCTAGAAAGCAATAAAACACTAAGTACTGTACCTTTTCCCTTGGCTCCGGCTGACTGTACACATTGCGCCATCGATCACCGTTTCTCAAACGGGTTTTCCTTTCTTTTATTTTCCAAAAAGATTTAATAAAGAATTTGAAAATTTCCCAGCCGCAACTTGAGACCAAACACACCGAGGTGCGTTTGATTCACTCAAGCTGTGCTCTGATACCAAGTTGTAACGTCCCGAAAATTACAAGCAAATTTAAAATTTTAAATTAACAATTCGTTGATAACAACTCATTAAATGATCCCAACGTTTCGTTTGCAAACACATAATTAATATCTTTATAAAATAAAACCAGCGGAATAAACGTTTAATTATCAAATTCATAAAGCGACCAGCTCTCCTCGCGCGCCAGTGTGTACTCGTCACGCCTTGAAGCCGCTCGGACCTGAAACCACAGTTTATTGGGAAAGGGTAAGCACGAAGCTTAGTGAATTCCAACACATGCGCAGATAGGAATTATATACACATCACCCCTATCCGCACATAAGCAACAACATCACAGTTACATAAAACGAGTAAACGCCTACAAGTAATTATGTATCCAACACCTCAGTACCATCGAGGCCTCGGTCCCACCGAATTGTAATGTATCCAACACCTCAGTACCATCGAGGCCTCGGTCCCACCGAATTGTAATGTATCCAACACCTCAGTACCATCGAGGCCTCGGTCCCACCGAATTGTAATGTATCCAACACCTCAGTACCATCGAGGCCTCGGTCCCACCGAATTGTAATGTATCCAACACCTCAGTACCATCGAGGCCTCGGTCCCACCGAATTGTAATGTAACCAACACCTCAGTACCATCGAGGCCTCGGTCCCACCGAATTGTAATGTAACCAACACCTCAGTACCATCGAGGCCTCGGTCCCACCGAATTGTAATGTAACCAACACCTCAGTACCATCGAGGCCTCGGTCCCACCGAATTGTAACACATTTATACCAAGCATTCAAACCAATCAAATATTACACACCACAAACAACTAGATTACACCACAAAGACAATAGTACATACAAACTATTATGACATGCATACAACCCCTAACTACACAGTGAGAGAACTCACCTCGAATGCGCGCCCAGCTTAATAACACAATTCAAGCTTCACAATTACGGTCACTTTCCAGCACCTAAATGCATGTTAAAACGTGTCAATACGAGACCCGGACCCTATGACACGACACACGCTTAAACCGTCACTAAAACTAAATTCCGTTCACCCAAAACAGGTCTGTTCGGGACCTGTTTCGACCCCTTTAAACCCAGAAAATTCCCAATATTATTTCATGACCAGAAAGTCCTCTGATTTAGGGTTCCAAGGACATATTATACGCCTCCTAACGATTTTTCTACAATTAATTACGGATTTTATAAGATCAGCCCGCAGAACAGCGAAAAACAGCACTTATCAGTATAAAACGACAAATCGACTCATGCTACGTCCCGAACTGGGTTTTGCACAAAACACAGAAAAGTTTCTAGACTCAAAAGGGAACTTTTGGCACCGAAATCACCCCAATCCGAGTTACGAGCAGAAAGTTATGGTTTTCGCAAGATCAAGGCAGATTCCAGAAATTTTCACATGAAATGACGAAACACAGAACTTGCGACCACTTTTTCGTCCAGTTAGAGACCGAACCAGTTTTCCGCTAAAACACGGAAAACGTGCCCGGCCCTGAACTGGAACCGTGGGCGCCAGTTTCGGCTCAAACGGAGTTACGACAGAAAAGTTATGATCACGCGAAAACTGGACAGCACACTTAGAATTTTCATAAAAATCACGATTTATAAAAACGGTTCAAGGCTTAACGATTCGGGTTTTACGCTACGAGTGTCACCCACTGCCACCGCCCTCCACCCACAGCCACCGCAGCGGCGGCGTGCGGCGGTGGTGGTCTCGCCGGAAAAACGAAAAGGAAAAAAAAAGGAAAAGAAACGAGACGAACGAGAGAGTTACTTACCTTACGACGACGTCTCACCACCACAACCACACTTCTCTCTCTCGATCACCGACGAAACCAGGGTGGTGGCGCCCTCCGGCGACAGCGGCGGCGGCGGCGACGGCTGCCGCTGAGTTCTTTCTTCTCATCTCTCCCTTTCTCGCGATCACTCTCACTCTCGTTTCTCTCTCACTCGGCCGTACAACACAAAGGAAAGAAAAGTGGAGTGTAGGGTTTCTTGTTGTGGTGATTATGATTGGCAGAGAAGATACAACGAGAAAGAGGAGGAGGGTCGGTCCTTTTGGGCCGATCCATGCACCACTATCCTCCTCTTGACACATTTGGTCCTTGACCTTTCATTTTTTGACAAAAGCCTAATATCTAAAACTATAATACGCATTTGGTCTAACTTGCTAACCCCGTTAGAAAAGATTCGCTAAAAGGACGATATTAAAACAATTAATTAAAATATATATAAACATACCGGGACACGAGCTTTACATGAACCGTTTTTATAAATCGTGATTTTTATGAAAATTCTAAGTGTGCTGTCCAGTTTTCGCGTGATCATAACTTTTCTGTCGTAACTCCGTTTGAGCCGAAACTGGCGCCCACGGTTCCAGTTCAGGGCCGGGAACGTTTTCCGTGTTTTAGAGGAAAACTGGTTCGGTCTCTAACTGGACGAAAAAGTGGTCGCAAGTTCTGTGTTTCGTCATTTCATGTGAAAATTTCTGGAATCTGCCTTGATCTTGCGAAAACCATAACTTTCTGCTCGTAACTCGGATTGGGGTGATTTCGGTGCCAAAAGTTCCCTTTTTGAGTCTAGAAACTTTTCTGTGTTTTGTGCAAAACCCAGTTCGGGACGTAGCATGAGTCGATTTGTCGTTTTATACTGATAAGTGCTGTTTTTCGCTGTTCTGCGGGCTGATCTTATAAAATCCGTAATTAATTGTAGAAAAATCGTTAGGAGGCGTATAATATGTCCTTGGAACCCTAAATCAGAGGACTTTCTGGTCATGAAATAATATTGGGAATTTTCTGGGTTTAAAGGGGTCGAAACAGGTCCCGAACAGACCTGTTTTGGGTGAACGGAATTTAGTTTTAGTGACGGTTTAAGCGTGTGTCGTGTCATAGGGTCCGGGTCTCGTATTGACACGTTTTAACATGCATTTAGGTGCTGGAAAGTGACCGTAATTGTGAAGCTTGAATTGTGTTATTAAGCTGGGCGCGCATTCGAGGTGAGTTCTCTCACTGTGTAGTTAGGGGTTGTATGCATGTCATAATAGTTTGTATGTACTACTGTCTTTGTGGTGTAATCTAGTTGTTTGTGGTGTGTAATATTTGATTGGTTTGAATGCTTGGTATAAATGTGTTACAATTCGGTGGGACCGAGGCCTCGATGGTACTGAGGTGTTGGTTACATTACAATTCGGTGGGACCGAGGCCTCGATGGTACTGAGGTGTTGGTTACATTACAATTCGGTGGGACCGAGGCCTCGATGGTACTGAGGTGTTGGATACATTACAATTCGGTGGGACCGAGGCCTCGATGGTACTGAGGTGTTGGATACATTACAATTCGGTGGGACCGAGGCCTCGATGGTACTGAGGTGTTGGATACATAATTACTTGTAGGCGTTTACTCGTTTTATGTAACTGTGATGTTGTTGCTTATGTGCGGATAGGGGTGATGTGTATATAATTCCTATCTGCGCATGTGTTGGAATTCACTAAGCTTCGTGCTTACCCTTTCCCAATAAACTGTGGTTTCAGGTCCGAGCGGCTTCAAGGCGTGACGAGTACACACTGGCGCGCGAGGAGAGCTGGTCGCTTTATGAATTTGATAATTAAACGTTTATTCCGCTGGTTTTATTTTATAAAGATATTAATTATGTGTTTGCAAACGAAACGTTGGGATCATTTAATGAGTTGTTATCAACGAATTGTTAATTTAAAATTTTAAATTTGCTTGTAATTTTCGGGACGTTACAACTTATTGTAAGATCCCACATTGGTTGGGGAGGGGAACAAAGGTTGCCTTATAAGAGGAACTTGATACCTCCCCTATCAGACGCGTTTTAAAACCGTGAGTCCAGGTGTGTGGACAAAGCGGACAATATCTGGTACGGTTGCCTGGGATGTTACAGATGGTATCAGAGCCGGGAACCGGACTGGTGTGCCAGCGAGGACGCTGGGCTCTCAAGGGGGGTGGATTGTAAGATCCCACATTGGTTGGGGAGGGGAACAAAGGTTGCCTTATAAGAGGAACTTGATACCTCCCCTATCAGACGCGTTTTAAAACCGTGAGTCCAGGTGTGTGGACAAAGCGGACAATATCTGGTACGGTTGCCTGGGATGTTACATTGCAGGTTTGGGATCCCATCCGAAATTGTCTGCGACAATGGATCCCAGTTCATAAGCAACAGTACTCGACGGTTCTGTGAAGACCACAACATCAAGCTGACGACTTCGACACCCAGGTATCCCCAGTGTAACACCCCAGGAGAGTCCTCGTTACCATCGTTACAGTACTAATTTCACGTATTTCCGTCAACTCTTAAGACTATCCCGTCTTATTGTTTCTACCCATTTCTCACGAATCATAACTTAATTCATCACAACTTAAGTCTAAGTATCTCCTCAGCATACTTAGTTCGCTTAAACTATTGCTCTGATACCATATTGTAACACCCCAAAATCCGGGCTAATTTGAACCTTAAATTTCAACAAGTTTTGATAAAATAAACTTCCACTTTCATATATATAGCAAGTGAATTAACCACTAGGAGTATATTTACAAGAACATAATTCTCCAAATAACCTATTAATCTAATTATGCCACTATAATCAGATTAACTAAGTTATCTAAGCAATCCTTCAAAAACTCCTTCTGTTAATTGACTTTTCCGCTAATCCAAAATGCTCGTCCCACATCCCTTTTACCTTCCCGAGCTAGTACCTGGTAAGAAAACATCATTTGAAACGATTAGGCCAACGCCTAGTGAGAACATTCGTTTCCATATGAATATTTGCAAAATCAATGTAAACAAGTTATATCCAACCTGATTACCATTTTTCTTATCATACGTGTAACTCTATTCCGTTAACACGATCTTCATCCAATCCCATGAATATGACTGACACACATTTCATCATCATATCATGTCCTAGAGCCATACTACGAATCTTCATTGATTCTAGATTAATACTCTTATTCCAGAAATCGCAATATACACATGCCCATTTCCATTCATATCCTATTCCAGAGCCACACTACGAATCTTTCTCAGATTCTAGATTAATGCTCTTATACAATAAATCGCAATTACACATGCCCATTTATCGGAAAGAAAGTAGAGATTACAAGCACTTATGTCAATCCCATTTTCTTCCTTAGAATTTGGGAATAACGATTATTACCACACGCCTATTCCACAATTTCCACACACACACTGGAATAACGATTATTACCACACGCCTATTCCAGGGTTTCTCACACACATCAGAATAATGACTAACTTCATCTATTCCACGTGCACATAACCATTTGTACTACACACATCAGAATAATGACTAACTTCATCTATTCCACGTGCACATAACCATTAGTACCACACACATCACTGGAATAACGATTATTACCACACGCCTATTCCATGTGATTACCAAACACTAGTGCCTATGGATCCATTACACTTACTACACACCTGCCTAGTATCAAACTAGAACAATCATTAAGTCTAACAACCTACCATTCAGCTGTAAGTATGTTCAGGCCACTAGAACTGCATTTCAATTCCTAAACCGTACCTGTTTAGAAGTCAGCAAGTCCTAAAGTTACTGAGTACTCCAAAAGTGACCGGACAGTACCAGTTTCCGGACACCTTAAACTATCCGGACAACACAAGTTTTCCGGATACCCAAGACTTACCGGATACACCAACTTTCCGGATACATCAACTTACCGGGTATTTCACTAATCCGGATGACACCCGGAAACCAAGGTAATCCGGATACCATCCGGTAACTTATTTCATCCGGAAACTATACAAAATTTAAGACTTACCGGATGACTTTGTCGCGTCCGGAGACATTCATCACCACGGTTTCCGGATACATGGTTTTATCCGAAAACCTTCGACCTGCAGCTTAAAATTCGATCTAGATACATATCTGTTCGATTCAGCTCATTCCAGACCATTCCATACAGTTCATAACCAATTTATACAACTATTTCAAGGTTTAATTTAACATATAAACACTTATTTGCACAAACCACAAATGAACTCACCTTTTTGAAGAAACCCCACTTTAATCACAATTTGCTTCTCCAATCTGTTGTGAACGATTTTGAGAACCTATTCAAAACACAGATTCGTTTACCACTATGCATCTACAACAAATTTATCAGGAAACATGATCAATTTCCTTACCAATTTAAGCCAAAACCTTGCTTTCTTCCTTTTTCTCTCTATTCCTTTCTCTGCCTTCTAAACCGACCCAGATCAAAGAAATAACATAAATATCTGATTTCTGCTATTTATCCATACACACTTTCCATAAATGACCAAATATACCTTTTAGTTCCAATATTTCCACAATTGACACCAAACCTTAATCTTGTATTTTAACCTTATTGAATTATAAAATTACAACATAATTCAAGGTTTAATCCAAAATACAATTAGATCCCAATTCTCATCAAAATACTATTATTGAAAATTCAGGATGTTACAATACTCCCCAACTTGAAAATGATTTCGTCCTCGAAATCAAGATCAGGTAAACAGATGGGAATACCTATCCTTCATATTCTCTTCCGACTCCAAAGTCACATTAGCACCTCGATGGTGTTTCCACTGTGCTTTCAACATAGCTACTTCCTTGCCATTTCATAACTTTTTAATTGAATTATCAAAATTTCTTCTGGTTTCTCTACACAACAACTCTTCTTATCCACTCTTACTTTAGTAAAAGAAATCACATCATACCAACATGAAATATTTTGTACCTCTCTTCCCTTTAAGTCTTACATACTTAATCACAATTAAAAGTCCAGAAAGAACAAGAATTCATCTTTTTATATTTTCTGAACCTTACCTCTTTCATTAGTATCCGCTCCCCAACTTGGATTTGCAAACCTCCTTAGAGTAACTGTTTATCATCAAATCTTTATCCGACTATTTCTTGGTCTACCATACCGACATTAACCGTAACTCGATCTCCGGGTCTCAAAATAACATTACCATCTACTGCTTGAAAATCTACACTCACCTTAAATCGAGCATACTCACCACTTTTGAATACTTCGATAAATACGACAAACCTTTGTTACATCCATGACTCACACGTTTCTTCAGTACAAAGTGCTACCATTTCCTCACACCACTATCGCACTACGCGACCATATTGCAACCAAACACTAATGTGTTGTATATCAAGGGTGATAATTCCATTGAACCTGTAGTATAACTACATTCTTAGGTCCGACCCTTTTTTTTATCATTTCTTCCCACGATAGCATGGAGTACTACCCTCCAAACATTACTTGTCTCTTTCTCCCAGCTTTTCCATGTACCGATAACATTTCTCATTACTATACATAACCAAACAGTTGTACCAAAATTCTAACTTAAGGCAATCAATTAAGTTATCTTGAAACGACATACCGTCCCAAGTTACTACACATTCTTTAATCTGCAACTAATACTTTCTCGGACAATTCTTTCACACATAAGAAGCAACTCATATTCCTTAAGGATTTTGCATCTTTTACATCACATTTTGACTAACATATCCATCATCCTCGTTAACTTCCAATGATTCGAAACATAACTTACTTAGTGACTCACACAACCAAAATCGCTTTGGATAAACACCCACTACCTTTCCGCCATTCTATTTCGATATTAGCCATATCACTACGCCATCTCGCAAACCACATGCTCCAACAACTTTATTGATAACTAGTACTCTTTATCTGGAATCCCCGAAAAGACTTCCATTTGAAGCTTCTTCCTTCTAGCCTCACATTACACATTAGTTGACACATTTATATCGACAATTTATCCCACTACTCGTCCGTACATTCTCCACCTATAACATCTCACAGCAGACCAGGTCTCTCATGATCATTCATACATAATTCAACTTACCTTCATGTTCTTCCGCATATTTAACTGAGTCTATTTCGCTACTTTATCCCTCCCCAACTTCAGTTGGACCACAACTCACGAGTTTCTAATTAACTCATACCTACTCGTTACTTCCTATTTCTTTGTGATTCCAAACCTTTACATAAACCGGACATACTCCTTCACAGATCAACACAATCTATGTACTCCTTTCGTTCGTGTCAATTACTTCAGTTCTTACTAACCATCCACTTCGTAAATAAAGCACTTATTTAAAACCACGGTATTTCAATATTCTCACGCCTTTACAAGGTGGTCCTTTAACTTTTAATCTTCTGATTCCAGGCTTAATATTCATACATGACCTCAGAAATAATCAATGTATTCATATCATGTAAACTTCAATTATAATACAATTCATATAATTCCAACCCCAAGCCCACGTCGAGCTTATTTACACCAGGCGAATGCTCTCAATACTCAACCGAGTCCAAAACCGAGCCATCTGCTCAACGGATCTAATGATTATTTATCAACCTCTACTCATGCAATTAAATACATCTAACTCACATCATGCAACACACGCTCTGAGGCGTGATAATCTCACAACCCCTTCATTGCTACCTTCTCAATGAAGTCAATTCATATATGTATCTATATGTACACGTATATGCAACTTTTTTAGACTCAACAATGCACATCCCTCACCAAGGTTCCTTAGTCCCAAAGGTATTAAGAATACAAGAGCATCAAACGGTCCTCACACATAAGACCAATACTTAAAACGACACTCATTTAAATAAAATGCAATTAAGCACATATCACATCATCATTATTGTACAACCACAATAACTCTAAAAGCGTATTTTGACCACATAGCTTTCTCTTATGCAATAAATTAATCAAAATTCTTTCACTCGCGATTTATTTGCCAATTACTCAAATTCCCCCAAAAATGGGTGTTTCAAAAAATATAGACCATTCTGTAACATCCCCAGTCTACCGTACACGATAATGTCCGCTTTGCGCATACCCTCTGCATAACAGCATGCCGGTACCGCTCACGGTTTTGTTCCTGCCCGCACAGGCATACGCGGGACGCACCCAGACCGCACCCAGTGACAGGCAAAAAGGCCTCATACACCTTACACAACTGCCGACTTCAAAGCCAATAGTCGACCTATCAATACTTCCTTAACCTATTCTTTAACACGGGTCCCTAACTGAACCTAATCCTTTCAACATATCATAATCTAATTCACATCCCATCGTTTTCATCTCCAATTTATTCGTGCAACGTTAATATCACAAGATCACCATAAATTCTTATTTGACGTCAAGGATGTTTCCTTTCTGTCTCACCACACTATTCCATCACCTTGACGACTTCTAGTCCTTCCTCCGGACACAATCGTCCCTCGGCAACTATTTTTTTCTAGTCATCGAACAAAGGGTACAGACCCTCATATATACGACACTAAAGTCCACTTTCGACTCTCCCACTGATCACCTCTCATTTTGAACACAAATTCCAAAACTACTAACATTCTCCCATGATTTATCCAACACCTCTTCACTCTCGTAGTTCTTTCTTAGTTTATAGTGTAATACTCTACGCCCTAATGAGTTTATAGCCTTCATGCATGACAACTTGATAAATGAGTCATTTCGCACATTTTCTCATTTTAAAGAACAACACAAGGAACAACTTGGGTACCAATGACCCCAACATTCTCATAACTCCAATGTACTGCACAACGATCTCGAGAATCGTTTGCATACAACTTTCCGTAACACTTAATCTTTCTCAACCAAACGATATTGTTACGACAGTAATAAAAATGAAAATCTTTTCATGCGACAAAAGTTTGAAAGAAATTACCGACACGAAGTAAGCTAGTCGGTTCTCACATTCGTTTATATGCTATCCTCAAGTTAATACTCTTGTTGGTTATAAAAAGTTTTGCTGGCCAACGCTTTCTTGACCTTCTTGCTACAATTCAACTTTTCATGTAAAATACGAAGTATTTTGCAAATTGCTAAACTCAAAATTTCCTTGTGCGCCGTAACTGGAATTTCCTTTTTCTTTAAATACACACTTGCACATGCTGACTCAACCTCGACTAAAATGGTTGTCTATGCATTTGTTTTGAAATCATAAAAAAACTCATGTAACACACACTAGGACACCATACATAAAACTCTATTTGCAAATGAAGGCTACTCACTCAAACAAGGTCAATCGTTTTACTCACGCGACTTATCATTGACACTCTACTTCCTACCAGTGGTCGCCCTCTCGGCTTTGTAACACTTACCATACATGCATTCCATGGCCCACTTACTCAACCATTTCATACTATTAAAGTTTGCCTCGGCGGACTTTCATGAGTCCCGCCAGTTCCAGGTTGTCTTTCCAACCCCCAATCATTTACTGATCTAATCTCCAAAGAATTGAAGGACCTTGGTGGCGTATCCACCATCGTTCTACTATAACACAAAGAGATAACCATAAGAAATGGTTATACGAGTATAGACATGCAAAACGTACTTTACCGATCATTAGTCACTGTAACAATTTAGAAACAAGCATGCTTATGTAACAATATATTCATAAATAACAGTAGCTAATTGAAATTCTGAATATATCATACAGGAGAGTCATCGTTACCATCGTTACAGTACTAATTTCACGTATTTCCGTCAACTCTTAAGACTATCCTGTCTTATTGTTTCTACCCATTTCTCACGAATCATAACTTAATTCATCACAGCTTAAGTCTAAGTATCTCCTCAGCATACTTAGTTCGCTTAAACTATTGCTCTGATACCATATTGTAACACCCCAAAATCCGGGCTAATTTGAACCTTAAATTTCAACAAGTTATGATAAAATAAACTTCCACTTTCATATATATAGCAAGTGAATTAACCACTAGGAGTATATTTACAAGAACATAATTCTCCAAATAACCTATTAATCTAATTATGCCACTATAATCAGATTAACTAAGTTATCTAAGCAATCCTTCAAAAACTCCTTCTATTAATTGACTTTTCCGCTAATCCAAAATGCTCGTCCCACATCCCTTTTACCTTCCCGAGCTAGTACCTGGTAAGAAAACATCATTTGAAACGATTAGGCCAACGCCTAGTGAGAACATTCGTTTCCATAATAATATTTGCAAAATCAATGTAAACAAGTTATATCAAACCTGATTACCCTTTTTCTTACCATACGTGTAACTCTATTCCGTTAACACGATCTTCATCCAATCCCATGAATATGACTGACACACATTTCATCATCATATCATGTCCTAGAGCCATACTACGAATCTTCATTGATTCTAGATTAATACTCTTATTCCAGAAATCGCAATATACACATGCCCATTTCCATTCATATCCTATTCCAGAGCCACACTACGAATCTTTCTCAGATTCTAGATTAATGCTCTTATCCAATAAATCGCAATTACACATGCCCATTTATCGGAAAGAAAGTAGAGATTACAAGCACTTATGTCAATCCCATTTTCTTCCTTAGAATTTGGGAATAACGATTATTACCACACGCCTATTCCACAATTTCCACACACACACTGAAATAACGATTATTACCACACGCCTATTCCAGGGTTTCTCACACACATCAGAATAATGACTAACTTCATCTATTCCACGTGCACATAACCATTTGTACTACACACATCAGAATAATGACTAACTTCATCTATTCCACGTGCACATAACCATTAGTACCACACACATCACTGGAATAACGATTATTACCACACGCCTATTCCATGTGATTACCAAACACTAGTGCCTATGGATCCATTACACTTACTACACACCTTCCTAGTATCAAACTAGAACACTCATTAAGTCTAACAACCTACCATTCAGCTGTAAGTATGTTCAGGCCACTAGAACTGCATTTCAATTCCTAAACCGTACCTGTTTAGAAGTCAACAAGTCCTAAAGTTACTGAGTACTCCAAAAGTGACCGGACAGTACCAGTTTCCGGACACCTTAAACTATTCGGACAACACAAGTTTTCCGGATACCCAAGACTTACCGGATACACCAACTTTCCGGATACCCTCATCTTTCCGGATACATCAACTTACCGGGTATTTCACTAATCCGGATGACACCCGGAAACCAAGGTAATCCGGATACCATCCGGTAACTTATTTCATCCAGAAACTATACAAAGTTTAAGACTTACCGGATGACTTTGTCGCGTCCGGAGACATTCATCACCACGGTTTCCGGATACATGGTTTTATCCGGAAACCTTCGACCTGCAGCTTAAAATTCGATCTAGATACATATCTGTTCGATTCAGCTCATTCCAGACCATTTCATACAGTTCATAACCAATTTATACAGCTATTTCAAGGTTTAATTTAACATATAAACACCGATTTCCACAAACCACAAATGAACTCACCTTTTTGAAGAAAACCCACTTTAATCACAATTTGCTGCTCCAATCTGTTGTGAACGATTTTGAGAACCTATTCAAAGCACATATTCGTTTACCACTATGCATCTACAACAAATTTATCAGGAAACATGATCAATTTCCTTACCAATTTAAGCCAAAACCTTGCTTTCTTCCTTTTTCTCTCTATTCCTCTCTCTGCCTTCTAAACCGACCCAGATCAAAGAAATAACATAAATATCTGATTTCTGCTATTTATCCATACACACTTTCCATAAATGACCAAATATACCTTTTAGTTCCAATATTTCCACAATTGACACCAAACCTTAATCTTGTATTTTAACCTTATTGAATTATAAAATTACAACATAATTCAAGGTTTAATCCAAAATACAATTAGATCCCAATTCTCATCAAAATACTATTATTGAAAATTCAGGATGTTACACCTAGGCAAATGGACTTGCTGAGTCAAGCAATAAAACCATCATTGCTTCGATTAAGAAAAGGTTAAAAGCTGCAAAGGGAAAATGGGTCGAAGAACTCCCTTCGGTCCTGTGGGCGAATCGCACGATGCCCCGCACGTCCACAGGTCAAACCCCTTTCTCTTTGGTCTATGGTTGCGAAGCAGTTTTGCTGGTCGAGGTCCAGCTCCCAACCTCGAGGCATACTTCCGTCGACCATAACTTGGTTGATTTAAGTTATGACCTCGACGCCCTCGAGGAACTTAGAGAATCAGCACTGATCAGAATGGCGTCACAAAAGCAGTCGATCGAGCGACATTTCAACAAAAGTGTCAAAACAAAAGTCTTTCAAGAAGGCGACTACGTCCTCCGACGAGTGTTCCAAAGCACTCAAGAACCCAATGCAGGTAAGCTTTCCACCAAGTGGGAAGGTCCTTATCGTATCTCAGAAGTCGTGTGTAAAGGTGTCTATCGACTCCAAACCCTCGACAATCAAGATATCCCACGTAGCTGGAATGCAACACATCTGAAAAGGTATTTCTTCTAAGTCTTTTCTTTTCCTTCATATGATTTTTATCCGTCATAACGATTACTGACTTAAACATCGGAGGGTCGTTGGTTAACCAACGACCAACCGCTGACATCGTTTTTATCGCAGGATCGCACGACATAAATTACTAAGTCTATCGTACGACTTTAGTACACTCTCGCAGGATCGCACGATATTAGCAAACAGGTCTACTTTATGACTTCACTACTTTATCACAGGGATGCACGATTCAGGCTCATTGCACGATTTAATTGTGCAATCGTAAGGTCTCACGACCCCATGATCTAAGTTTTTTAACTTAGAGGATTTGCATGTTCTGAATGAATATTTCGATCGCATGTACTTATGTTTGCTTACACGATTTAAAAGTATAAAAGTCTTATGACTTATGTTCTAGTCGATTGTATTACGATGGATGCCTGAGTAGCACATTTTTTGTTCATTCTGTACTTAGTGAATTTCACAATTGATATTGATATTGTATCTTTCAAGAAGGCGACTACGTCCTCCGACGAGTGTTCCAAAGCACTTAGGAGCTCAACGCAGGTAAGCTTTCCACCAAGTGGAAAGGTCTTATCGTATCTTAGAAGTCGTGGGTAAAGGTGCCTATCGGCTCCAAACCCTCGACGGTCGAGATGTCCCACGTAGCTGGAATGCAACACATTTGAAAAGGTGTTTCTTCTAAGTCTTTTTCCTTCTTTCATATGATTTTTTATTCATCACGACGATCACTGACTTAAGCATCGAAGGGTCGTTGGTTAGCCAACGACCAACCTCTGACATTGTTTTATCGCAGGATCGCACGACATAAGTTACTAAGTCTATCGTACGACTTCAGTACACTTTCGCAGGATCGCACGACATGAGCAATCGGGTCTACTTTATGACTTGACTACCTTATCGCAGGGACGCATGAACAAGTTCATTGTATGATTTAATTGCTCGATCATAGGGTCTAACAACCCCACGATCCAAAATTTTTAACTTAGAAGAATCTCATGTTTTGAATGAAAGCTTTGATCGCATGTACTTATGATTGCTTACATGATTTAAAAGTATAAAAGTCTTATGACTTATGTTCTAATCGTTGTATTACAATGGATGCCTAGGTCGCACGACTTCTTGATTCATTTTGTACTTAGTGAATTTCACAATCGATATTGTTCACAAAATGTATAAGACATAAGTTCAACAAAAAAGTAAACTTCGTTCAATGAATGACCGGTTACATCCAAATGGCTCGACCACCAACGGTCGAGCGATAAAAACAAAAACTAAGAAAAAATTTCCTAAGGCTGAAGAGGAGCGTCGGTCACATCTTTGCCAGAGGCCTCGCCTTTGGAGCCTTCATCCACCTCCTCCTCCTCGACCTCCTTTTCGTCGTCGGAGTCGAGATCCCTCTCGGACCCGACATTGGCCAAGTAGAAGGCCAACTCATCTGACGCCGACATAAGGGGATTCTTCCCCGACAAATGCTGCCTCATTATCGCTTCACAAGCGGTCAATCGGGACAAGGCGAAGACAGACGTCGCCTCGTCCTTGAGGTCCTTCACCTCTTTCTCCAGACTCGCCACCCTGGACTTGGAATCCCCAGCTTCTTTTTCACTCGCAGCTAGAGATTCCTTAGTCTTGTCCAGCTCCGCCCTTTGCTCGACGATCAAGGACAAGGACTGCTTCAGACGAGAGTTCGCCTCGTACCTTGCACGTCCGACGGCCTCAGACGGCCTCCGACTCGTTCTGGGCGTCGTCGAGTCTTGCCGACAGGTCCTCGATGCATGCCAGAGCGGACTTCTCCCTCTCCAACGCCGCATTTTCTCTCTTAAGAGCAGAAGACACTAAACCTTCTATCTTCGTCGTTTCGACGTGGAGAGCCAGGGAAGACTGGAACGCCTGAAAAACATGAGACACAAGTTAGTGAACACTCGACAAAAATCTAAACGACAAAAGTTAAACAAGTCTTGAAAGAGAGACTTACCATGAACGCAAGTCCTGCAACATGGGACCCCGTCTCCCCAGCCGAGACTCCCCGATAACGCTCCCTGAAAGAGGGGAGCTGGTATTTCCCTAGATTGGGAAACAACCTCTTCCCGTCCAGGACGTTATCCGCCATGAAGTCTGACGGCAACGTAAAGTTGACCGTCATGACCTCATCCTCTCCCGTCTTAAGACCCTTGCCCTTGTCGGCCGACGAAGGGGTCGACGTGGCAGTAGGAGACGCAGCCGAGTTCGTCGGAGGTGCAAAATTGACAGGTGTTGCGTCGATCGCATCAGAAGACGTCCTCGTCTTCTCAGCGGATGCAATCGACACCTTCGCCTTCTCAGGCGTGACGACTCTTGACGAGCCGCCCGTCTTCGAAGACGGTTCCCTCGGGACTGACATCTTTGTCCTCTTCAGAACCCCGACCCAGTTGTCGGGGCCTATTTCCTCTTTTCTCTCGCCTTACGAGCCATTTCGGCTTGGGCCGCCCTCTTGGCCATCGCAGACGACGTTTTCGGCTGGGGTTCTCCTGTAAAGCAAGAAAGGAAGAACGATTAAACAACTGAAATAATGGAAGAAATAAGTCGAGCAGAGTAGGGTACACTTACCAGTCATCTCTACCACTTCTTCTTATCTCGACTCCTCTTTCTCTTCTTCCTCCTCTGTCCTCTCTTCCTCCTCCTCCTCCTCTCGTCTCTCCTGTCGATTTTCACCCAAATACACCAGATCCTCGTCCTCGTCCACTAAATGTCGCGTGACAAACGATCGGTCGTCGGTACTGATCTCCAGAAACTTCTCGATCTTGGCTTTGGAGTAAAGGTGACAAACGATCGGTCGTCGTTAGCCTTCACGTCCTCGAATTTAATGTCTGAAGGCACAAAAGATAGAGGATTAGTTGAAAGACAGAGCAGTAAAGGTGATAAAAAACGCTCGACCAAAGCTAAAAACTCACCCGCCATGTTCCAGCTCGACCTAATCCAGTCGCTGTCGGGGTCCAGCGTCGCTACCCGCACGAATGCGTACCTGGTCTTCCACTTGCGGTCGTTGACCGTAGTTTTTAGAACCAAGGTACGATCGCCCTTGTGTTTTGAAAACAAACTGTAGCGACGATACCCGTCCATCTTGACCTGGTAAGCAGTCAAGAGGTCGTTCACATTTATGGACGACTCCCAATGCCCGGTAAGTCGTGCGACGACCTGAATAACTCGCCATAATTGGGGCATCAGTTGCCCCGACGAGAGATCAAACTCGCACATGAAAGCCTTGGCCAGAGGCGAATAGGGCCAATGGAAACCTATCTTAAATGGGTACTCGTATATCACGACGTACCCATCAAGACACATCTCCGGTAGAATCTGACCGGCCTTGCTCAACGTAATCCCCGCAGGGATTTTTGCTAAACTCCTAAGGTCGTCGAGATCATCTTAATCTCGAATGGTACTTTTGGGTTCTGTCGACATCGCTAATCCTGTTAACCAAGTTTGCAGGTCTGAAAAACCCTAGATATCCCAGTTTTTCCTAGGCTTTCTAGCAATGGACTTACGACGCATACAAATGAATAAGAGATCGTACCTTATATAGGCGCTCTAAAACCTCGAAAACTCTAAGTCTAATCAAGATTTTGCAGGTTTGGAAGTGATTCGCTGAAGAATAGCAAGAAATCGAGAAGAAATCTCACTCTAAAACTCTCAGAAATCGTAAACTGGAAAAGATCCACTAAGGGTCGTTATTTATGCAATTGATCGTGTCAGGTCGAGTCACTCGATGATCGATACGTGGCCGCATCTCCTCGAAAGCTCGACGGATCGTCGACACCTGGCATTTACAGCTGTTAAGCACGATCGTACGTCAGCGTGACGTCACGACCTTATCACCTTCTCAACTTCCATAGTTTAAATCGAACCGATTCAGTTTCTAACCAACGACTTTCGACACGTGTCATGACCCCGGACGTCCGTTGACGAAAAATTTAAAAATTTGAAATTTGAATTTGCCACTCTATTTTTAAATTTTGGGGGCAAACTGTTTGGGTAAAATTTCACCAGTCTCGACCTCGACCAGATAAGGGAAAACATTTATTACACTTTTCCATAATAAGGCAGAATTATAAACACTTTATCATCTGATCAAAATTGAAATCGAAAGTTACTCACGACGCTCGACCGTCGTAAGGGACCTTACGACCTCGACCAACTAACATACGATATTACTGTTACGTTTTCACTATTTAATGCAGGGTCAACACCATTAATGGCCAACGGACGTAAATGACAAAGGTAATTATGATCATTAAACCCAACGACCGTTACGACCGTTAATTGAGATCTTTATGGAGTCATTTAAAGCTACGAAGACTATAAATACAAGGGCTCCATTACCATTTGCGCAGAACGGAACTCTCAAGAACACTCACGGCAAGAACACTCGAAGCAAAGAATTCTCTCTTGAAAGATCGCTCACGACGCACGACGTTTAGTTTCTACGCACGACGCAATTGTTTTTACATTCAATACACTCGTCTACTTTACATCTAAAGCATTTCTTTCACTTGTATTGTAATCATTGTACTCCCGACATCCGTAACATAAGGACATCGCCCCTGTTTGGCGACCATAGTGCAACGGCGACATCCATAGTCATCCGCGGGTTTTTTCCTCGTTGAGGTTTTTTCCGCGTCACCAAAATATCTCTGTCTCATTTACATTTTTTGTCTCCGTCGTACTGTTTGTCGAACGATTTCCATTCTTTAGTTGTTAAGCTCCACAATCAACCTTAAGTTATCATTCTGGACGATTTTTGGCATTAACAGTCATAAGAAACGCTATATAGACACTTGTCGTGTCCTTTCTAGACCAAACCTTTCATCTTATCTTATCCAGTTCTATCTTGTTCTATTTTGTCCGATCCAACCACACTTTCTTACTAAAAGGAAGTACATTTTAAAAAAATGCGTTGAGATAATAAAATTATATAATGTCTTAATAATATAATTAATGTAAAGTTATCTAAAATAGAGAATTTGTTAAAATGATATGTAATTTTATTTTAGATTTTTTTAAGAAAAAGAATGGGGTAATTCTTTTCCGGTGAAAAAGCGGAAGAATTTTGCGAGAGGGTTATGGGTGAGTTTCGGACACTTCAATGCATGATTAATAAATCTCCATGTCCAAACCTTATTTCTTAAACAACTCACCATCACCATACTCTCTCTCTCTCTCCCCAGGCCTTTTCTTTCCTTCTCAGGACGGCAATTCCATTTTCTTTCCTTTTTTTCCCAATCTTCTGCGATCCATCGTTGCACCCACTACCTCTTTTCTTCTAGTTTTGGCTAAATAAAATGTCTTTGGATCTTCCCCCTTCACCTCATAAATGCATAAATCATCGAGGGCCCTCGCTGTCTTCTTTAACTTGTTACTGTTGTAAGTTGTTCTTGATGATCCAAAAACCCTTAACTTTTTTGTTATGATTTAGTTAGTATACTTCAATTTTTCACTTAGGCTTTTCGTCGAACATGTTGTAGACACATGCAATCTTTGTTCGGTAGATATGTCTGCTGTAGTTGTTGTTGCTGGAGTTTAAAGATTCAGTTTAGATTGAATTGTTTATGAGCTTCTTAAACTCTAGAGAGAGATAGAGGTGGGTGTGATGTTCAGATCATCATTACAAATCGACCACTTTTGATCCATTTCTTGACCTTACATCATCTAAATCCGGTATGAGTTTAGATGATGCCCAGATTGTCAATGTTAACCCCCAACAACAGTCACCAAATACCTGGCAAAATTCATCTTCTCATGGAGGAATTCAGCCCCAAAACTGGAGAACCAGCTCATTTCAAGAAGTTGGTTTTGTCGATTTCGAATCAAAGAGTATCCCACAGGGATCTCGAGGAGGAAGTGCTGAATCTGAACAGTTTAACATGTCCATGTCCCATAGAGAGATTAACAACGAGGATGCGAGATTAGTATATGTAAATGATGCCTTAAAAACAAACGAAAAGTTCGAATTTGCTGGGAATTCTATTAAGACAGCCAAGTATTCTGTTTTAAGCTTCTTGCCAAGAAATCTTTTTGAGCAGTTTCACAGAGTTGCCTACATATATTTCCTTATCATTGCCATTCTCAATCAGCTTCCCCAACTCGCGGTTTTTGGGCGGGGTGCCTCCATCTTGCCATTGTCCATTGTATTGTTAGTTACAGCAGTTAAAGATGCTTACGAGGACTGGAGGCGACACAGATCAGATCGTATCGAAAACAATCGAATCGCGTCTGTTTTAGTAAATGATAGATTTGAGCACAAAAAATGGAAAGATATTGAAGTAGGCGAGATCATTAGATTATTTGCAAACGACACCATTCCTTGTGATATTGTCCTGCTTTCCACTAGTGACCCAACTGGGGTTGCTTACATTCAGACCATAAATTTAGACGGGGAATCGAACCTGAAGACACGTTATGCAAAACAAGAAACCCTATCTAGAGTCCCCGAGAAAGACAAGATAAATGGCTTAATCAAGTGTGAGAAACCTAACAGAAACATCTACGGTTTCCATGCCACCATGGAGATCGATGGGAAGCATCTATCCCTTGGCCCTTCCAATATCGTCCTTCGAGGTTGTGTCCTCAAGAACACTAATTCCGCAATCGGAGTTGCGGTATATGCTGGAAACGAGACCAAAGCTATGCTTAATAGTTCAGGAGCCCCATCGAAAAGGAGCCGTTTGGAGACCCGTATGAATCGGGAGATTATCTTGCTCTCCGTTTTCCTTATTGCTCTGTGCACGGTTGTCTCGGTTTGCGCTGGTTTTTGGTTGGGGAGATATAAAGATGATCTTGAAATGCTACCCTTCTATAGAAAAATGGATTATTCCGAGCCAGAAGCGGAGAACTACAACTATTCTGGGTTCGGGATGGAGATATTATTCACGTTTCTTATGTCGGTGATTGTGTTCCAGATTATGATACCCATTTCTTTGTATATATCGATGGAGCTCGTGCGTGTTGGTCAGGCATATTTCATGATCCGAGATGATAAGATGTATGATGAAACATCAAACTCGAAATTCCAGTGTCGGGCTTTAAATATAAATGAAGATTTAGGACAAATAAAGTATGTGTTTTCTGATAAAACGGGAACACTGACGGAAAACAAGATGGAATTTAAATATGCAAGCATTTTGGGTGTAGATTACAGTGGAGAGGGAAGAAACTTTGATGGTGAAGAAAGGGGATATTGCATTCAAGGTGCTACATTATTTTCTCTCGTTTATCTCCATCAACTTTTCCATTCATTTTTATTTTTAGGGTCCGTTTGGTTTGCGGGAATGGAATTTGGGGGGATTTGGATTTCAAATCCATTTCAATCCCGTGTTTGGTTTGCAGGATTGTCCAGATTTGGAATACCTCAAACATAGGATTTTGAAATCCCACGGGGGTGGCTAGGATGTCAAGGGATTTCGTAGTATTTTTACATATTAATGTTTAAAAATGTGTTAAAAACATTCGTTTTCTAAGTTCATTTAAATAACAAGAAATTTAATTGTTTTTATAATTGTTTTTAATGATTGTTTTATAAATAATGGAATTAAAATCCATTCCAAATCCTACAAACCAAACACACAAAATGATTCCAAATCCTCCCCAATCCAAATCCCTCCAAATCCAAATCCCTATATGAAATCCAATCCATTCCATTCCTACAATCCAAACGGACCTATCACATGTGAATACCGTTTGGTTTGTATTCACATGTGAATACAAAAGATGAAAAACTGAGGAAAACCTTAGGGTTTGTGATGTGTCCTTCCATCTGTATTGAAAATGGAGTAATCTTTTCATGTTCTTATCTGGTTTCAGTGAACGGGCAGGTTTGGAGGCCAAAAATGATGGTAAAGGTTGACAAGGAGCTACTCCAACTATCACAAACTGGAAATAATATGACGGCTAACAAACAGATTTATGATTTCTTCCTTGCCTTGGCTGCTTGTAATACAATTGTTCCCATTGTTGTTGACACATCTGATCCTGCTGAGAAGTTGGTAGATTATCAAGGGGAATCTCCAGATGAACAAGCACTTGTTTATGCTGCGGCTGCTTATGGTTTTATGCTCATGGAACGAACCTCTGGCCACATAGTTATTGATATTCAAGGACAAAGACAAAGGTATGTTAGTAACCGTTTCAATTGTGGCTTAATTTTTGTTTTCTTTATGTATTTGTTATGCTGGCGGAGGATCGTGTGAGAAGTTGAGGTTAACGTGAGAAGCGTGAGAAGTGGATCTGAACCGTTGATCACTTTTAATCAAATGCCCTCCCATGAATTGAGGCTTAGAAGGGAATTGATCCGGTGCATCTCGGTGCATCTCATCCTAATGTGCGTCACGGTTGATAACCACTTCTCACATTAACCTCAACTTCTCACCGGAACCCAACCCTTGTTATGCTATCTCTTATACCATCCCCACTCCGGATCATGTTCTAGTTAGTGGATTTGGTAGTTTCTTTTATATTAAAGATTTTATAATAGAAGGAAGGATAATCTTTGAAGTTCTATTTTGTTTGTATGTAGATTACATGAGAATTGATTTTTTATAGCCCTCCAAGACTCCAAGTTGATGACGAAATTTTGTCCATGTTAGATTCTTGAATTGTACCCATTTAAGCAAGAAAGAAAGTTTGCTTTATAATTTCCGGTGTCCCAACACAAATGTCATATTTCAAAAACTAGTAATTAGTTATCTGTGATGTAACCTAAAGTTAGGTGGTTTTTGTTTTTTCAAAAAAATCTCTTATTTGCCACTTATGTCTTATTCTGTCAGACATAAGACATTTCAGACGTTTTTTTTTCTTTTCAGAGCCTCTTAACCCTTAATGTCCTCTGATATATTAAGTGATAACCTAGCCACTTAATTACCTCTTATTTTCGTCCAACGTCATTTTTCGATTTCAACGTTGGTTTTAGCCTAGACGCACCCCGAATTTGCAAAAATGCAAAAAACGAAGATTGTAGATATGTGTGTTGGCTTTCTAGAACATCTTGAATCTCTTAAATCGGGGCTTCGGTGTGCGAGATATGATTAAAACTCTACCGTCTCGCAAATCTCCCAACATCCATTTTTTTCGTTCCATTCTTCGATCATCGATGCTCACTTCAATTGATGTATTTAAGTCGAATTTTTGAGGGATAAAATAGAGAATTATACATATTCAGACGTTTGTCAGTTTACAGTCTTGTTGTGATTCAGATTTCAGACTTCAGCACCACCTCTTAATAAACAGAAGTGAAATCAGACTTCAGCACCTCTTAAAAAACAAACGCCACCTTACTTCCTTTTTTGAAGAGGATAGAGTGATATTGTTATTTTGTTCTTCTAGAATGTATCTCTAAATTCCTTCTAGAATGTAAAGTGGACTCTTTTTGGGACCAAAGGAGTATTCTTCCACAGTCTTTTATATGCTATCTTCTGCTTGTAATCTTCTCTATTTAGGGGAAATCACCGAACTACCCATTTTTGGCAAAAAGATTCAAGAAACAGCCATTTTTAACGAACACCAAACTAGAAAAGAATTTTACGGAATCACCTTTTTTGGTTCTTTTAGTCCAATGGTGGGCAATAATGAGCACCTTTTTTGATACTTTGCGGAGATTTGCGGAATTACCGGCTATTTCTTGATGTTGTTTAAAGAACGACTACTTGATTTTTTTTTTTTTGCCAAAAATGGCTAGTTTGGTAATTTTCCCCTATATTTATCTATATTTGTGTATTCTAATTTGATGAACTACCGATCATGCCAGCACAGGTTTAATGTTCTTGGAATGCATGAGTTTGATAGTGACCGGAAGAGGATGTCGGTTATATTAGGATTTCCCGACGGCACTGTAAAAGTCATCGTTAAAGGTGCCGACAATTCCATGTTTAAGATTATAGATAAATCCTTTAACTTGGATATAATAAGCGCGACTGAATCCCATCTCCATTCGTATTCTTCCATTGGTTTAAGGACCCTTGTTGTTGGAATGCGGGAATTGGGTGTTCCTGAATTCGAGCAATGGCAGTCGTCTTACGAGACCGCTAGCACCGCCGTCATGGGTCGGGTCGCCTTGCTCCGTAAAGTCGCCATCAATTTAGAAAACGATCTTTACATAGTGGGTGCATCCGCAATCGAAGATAGATTGCAAACGGGCGTACCAGAAGCGATTGAGTCTCTACGAAAAGCTGGCGTAAAAGTTTGGGTTTTGACCGGGGATAAACAAGAAACCGCAATCTCGATCGGCTACTCTTCTAAGCTCCTAACGAGTAACATGAGCCAGGTCGTAATTAATAGCAACTCTAAAGAATCGTGTAGAAAATGTTTGGAAGACGCGTTGATTACGTCAAGAAAATTTGGGGTGTCGGGTGGTTCTTCTGGAGCTTTGATCATTGATGGAACAAGCCTTGTATATATCCTCGATTCTGAGCTTGAGGAACAGGTGAAAACCGAACACTTTTGAACCCCGAAATTTCCTTTGTGAACTTGATCTTTAAATGTGGGATTTAAATGTTTTTTTTTATCTTTCAGCTTTTCCAATTAGCCAACGATTGTGCTGTGGTGCTATGTTGTCGGGTTGCTCCATTGCAAAAAGCTGGGATCGTGGCGTTGATAAAGAATAGGACAGATGACATGACCCTTGCCATTGGGGACGGTAAGCACTGTTTGGTTTTTATGAACGTGTGCATATGCACGTGTACATAATACAAATTACTTGTATGCACAAATGCATATCGTCCAGATGAAGGGCTACTATGGTGTTCCTCAGTTTTTCATATTTTGAGGTTTCCCCCTTAACCTGACCCGTGGAAATGAATTGTAAACCTTAGGGATAAAAAAGCCAAAAAATTAAATCATAAGGACGAAAAAGGTAATGAATAATAAACCATAGGAATAAAATCGTAATTTCAAACCGATAAGGACGAAAATAGAATTTTTCAACAAACCACAGTGACTAAAACATAGTTTACTCTTTAATTTATTTCCCTGAAACTTGAGAGTTCATATCCAATTGGGGTTAAAGTCAAATTATATCTCTTTTATCTCCGATGATAAACATTTTTCTCAAGTTTTCTAGGTGCCAATGATGTTTCAATGATCCAAATGGCTGATGTTGGAATTGGCATAAGTGGCCAAGAGGGTCGGCAAGCTGTGATGGCATCAGATTTTGCGATGGGGCAGTTTAGGTTCTTGGTTCCTCTTTTGTTAGTCCATGGACATTGGAATTACCAGCGGATGGGTTACATGATACTCTATAATTTTTATCGGAATGCAGTGTTTGTCCTTGTCTTGTTCTGGTAAGTATGCTTATCACCAATTATAAAGATATATGGTTACTTTCATTTTTCAATTAGGTTAATAATGTCGATTACGTGGAGTGAACTTGAAAAAAGTTTTCTAATCGCAATTGGTGTGTAGTACTCAGTATTATCCTATTGATTTTTTCATATTATAGATTATATATATATATATATAGAGAGAGAGAGAGAGAGAGGGAGGTTCAGGGGAAAACCTCAAAAAACGGAAAACTGAAGAACACCCTGGTGGCCTTTTCATCTGGACGGTATGCACTTGTGCATACATGTAAATTATGTTGTTTTTTTGGTTTTTATGCACAAGTGCATTATGCACGTGTGTATGTTACAAATTTTCTTGTATGCACAAGTGCATACCGTCCAGATAAAGCCGCTACCAGGGTGTTCTTCAGTTTTCCCTTTTTTTGAGGTTTTCCCCTGAACATACTTTTGACCCCCAAAAATTTATAAATTTGAATTCCGACCCCCATTACCAAAATTTCTGTATCCACTTGTGTAGTTCAGTAATTACCAATCTTGTCCTCCCTGACATTTGTTCCACCTATTTTGGTGGGACAAAAAAAATGCATTTTTGTGCCACTTAGTCCTGTCATATCCCAATCTAATGTCGCACCACCAGTCAAAAAAAGATTGTGCTCATTTTCTTAAATATACATGATTCTTTCCAGGTATGTGCTCTTTACAGGCTTCACGTTGACCACAGCTGTTACCGAATGGAGCAGCGTCTTATATTCCGTACTCTATACCTCATTACCCACAATTGTTGTTGCGATTCTCGACAAAGATCTAAGTAGAAGATCTCTAATGACATATCCTCAGTTATACGGGGCTGGACAAAGACAAGAAAGCTACAACGCCAAATTATTTTGGCTTACGATAGCAGATACGTTGTGGCAGAGCATGGTTGTCTTCTATGTTCCGCTATTTGTGTACTGGAAAAGTGACATTGATGGTTCAAGCTTAGGTGATCTTTGGACCCTCGCGGTTGTGTTTCTGGTTAACGTACACTTAGCCATGGATGTGATTAGGTGGTCTTGGGTCAGCCACGCCTCGATATGGGGGTCTATTATTGCAACGTGCATATGTGTCATCATTATCGACGTAATTCCCGTGTTACCTGGTTACTGGTACGTATAATCTCTTCCATCATCCCAGAAACGGATACACTTAGAGCCTCTTAATCATTAAGAGGCAACCTCTGAATTGCTAAGAGGTAAATCTTGTTTGGCAAAAAAAAAGTCTGCCTTGTAATGGTTATAAAACCCTTTGAATGATTCTGTATCTTGGGTCTCCCTTAACCATTCAGTCCCCCGATTTCATTCTGAACAATTACCAAACCACCATATTTCATTTTGCACTGTATCATAAGAGGCTCTTAATCATTTTGATCACTTAATGATTCTGCACCAAACCATTCAGCAACTGCCAAACGGCCCCTTACATTACAGGTCAAAGCTTTTAAACATTATTAAAAATTCATAGCTAATATGAGAAATTCTCGACTTTGAAGAATGAGAAATTTTGGTATTGAATTATGAACGTGGAGTTGAAAGTTTCCCATTAGTGTGTTTGGTATACGGATGAGTGAGGTAGACGGGTGAAATGTGGAAGATTTTAGAGTATTAATTCGACATGGGTATTTTAGTAATTTACCATTTTTGTCCTGTCTCCTTGATTTTTGTTCCAATTGTTTCGGTGGGACATACCCCGCATACCAAATGTTCTCCGAAAATTTTGTTCCTGTCCCACTTGTGTTTGGTTAGCATGTACTTTTGTTACCGGTAAAAAGTATAAGAAAAGAAACCATAAATAGGAAAAATAATAGAAAAAAATATTAGGAGAAATTTACCACTTTTGCTTATAATCTGAGTATTTAGTTTCTTGTTCAGGTTATACATCCAAAAGTTAAGATTGTATAAACATATGATATGCATATGTTCAAGTTATACATGCATACATCCAAAGTTGACATTGTATGAACATAGGGTATACACGAGTTCATAAAGAAGTGATGCACCTTGACTTTTGAGGTCAAAATAGTCGCTTTCCAAATTTTAGCATCCATGCATTTTGTTCCAGAACTATGCACCATCATCTTTCACATTGTAATATTTCTCATATTGTCTAGTTTCATTCATCAAATTGTTCCAAAAGTTTCATGAAATCATAAGCAGTTTTGGAGTCGAAAATTGATTGGTTTGACCTCAAAAGTCAAACTGTGTATCTTTTCCTGTAAAGGAGGCATCTGCATTGTTTGCAATAAACTCTTTAACCTAATCATACATCTTTTGCAAATATAGCTTCTCATCCATTTCCTCCTTTAGAGTTTTGTAATCTTCTTTCCTTTTTCTTCCGAGATTTTTGTTGGGTGTATGCTTTTTGGTCAACTTTTGCGTAAATTTTCATTTATTTAGGGTAAAATGCAATGAAGTGTGCTTAGTTCCTATTTAGTATAACATAGCTTTTTTTTCTCGATCAAATGTAACAAAGCTTCAAATTTTCCTACCTTTTTACCTAGTTCGGTTGTAGCTCGCTGATCTTGTAACATTTGATGACGTGGATATCAAGTTTTTCCGTAATCTTTTCATAAACAGGAATCCATGTCATCAAATGTTACAAGATCAACAGGCTACCTGTCAAAAAGAGTACAAAATATTAATATCTGAACAAAATTCTTAGTTACATTAAGTAGGGACTTGAGCCAAACTTTGTTGCATTTTACCCTTTTATTTATGCAAATTCTGGGATTTGTTAGAAAAAAAAATAACATTCTCATGGAATTTGATGTAATCTTTGCAGGGCAATTTTTGATCTTGCAAGGGAGGGATCATTTTGGATTTGCTTGTTTGGCATCCAAATCGCGGCCATTGTTCCACGATTCGGCATAAAAATGTTCATCCAACACTGTAAACCTTCCGATATTCAAATAGCAAGAGAGGCCGAGAAATTTGGGAATTCAATGGAATCAAGAGGTGCCGAAATAGAAATGAACCCACCCCGAAGATGACCTGTTTTCGTTGCAATTTCTCCGTTTTATTATTATTATTATTATTTTCCTCACATTCTTTAGGTTGCTAGAGAAAGAAAAAAAAACTTCTCTTGCTTGCCTGTGTTGTTACTTGTGTAGTCTTGATGTAATTTTTCTAGGTTTGTGTTGATGTAGATTACCATATTTACCACTCGAAAATTGGATGCGTGTTGCATCGACGTTTCGTATGAATTTATTAGTCAAGATACGAATACGACACACAATATTTTTCTCGTTCAATCAATGAAAACTTCTTAACCTGATTATACATATGGATTTTTGTATGTAGATGTTGATATTGTACACATGGATGCTGTATATGGTATTATAGATACAGATGTTTCATGTTTGTATGTAGATATCGTACACATGGATGTTGTATATGGTATTATACATACAGATTTCTGTATGTGATGTTAATATCGTACACATGCTGTATTATACATATGGATTTCTGTATGTAGATGTTGATATCATACACATGTATCACTACAAAAATCGGCCCTATTAGTGACGGAAGTTCCCGTCACTGAAAGTCAGACTTACGTCACTGAGAGTCAGTCGCTGAAATGGTGGTTAACAACGACCAAATTAAACGACAGATTAATTAGCGACGAACCAGTGACAAACACTATAACTGACGGCCTACGGATTAGTATGGATGTTGTATTTGGTATTATACATACGGCTTTCTGTATGTAGATGTTCATACCATACACATGATGTTGTATATGGTGTTATACATACATATCGGGTATTTCCCGTTTTTCTCGTTGTGTATTTCCTTACTATCAGATCCACTTTGGTCCCGTTGGATCGCACCCGTATATTTTTATTTTCTTTAACTACACATTAAGACTTGAAAACTTTGAAGAACATTCAAGTGTTATGAATGAAAAGAAAGACAATTTGCAACCATAGATTTTGTTTGTTTTTTACACAGGGCATGGTATACCACTTCTTGTACTGCCAATGGCTTGATGTGGACTCAAAACACAAATCAAACATATTAACACAAAGTTTTGGACTCAAAAAATTTACTACCTCGAATCGTGGAAAATTCGGGTGCGTCGAGGATAAGAAACACCAAACAGACTGTAATCACCACATCTCTACGAGAAAATAAGTATCGATTGTCGATCTTACTGTTTCTTTTCTTCGTTGTTGTTGGCAACTGCTTCCTTCTCACGTGCTTGGGTAGCAGTCGCCGGAGTTGACATTGACGCATACTTCTCGGTCTTCCCCAGTACAATCTCGATCTAAATCTCACAAAAACGTCAGACGGGTTTGATCTTTTTAGCGACAAACAATCGTAGTTATCGCTAATGGTACCTACGACCAAGATTGCGACACAATCTGTCGCTAAAGAAAAAAAGTCTTTTGATTTTAGCGACATACATCATAACCGTCACTAATGCTACAGACGTTGAGGTCATCGTTACAAAAGCAGATTTCTACATTCGCATTTAGCGACAAAATGTCCATCGTAAAGGTCGTTTTTTTTATGTTGGCGATAAAAATTAAATTCACGTATTTCATTCATGCATGTATCAATCGTTCATCAAACTTACCCTGGCCTTTTGAATTAGTCGGCCCCTCGTTTCATCCTTCATGCCGATGGTGGATGTCACGACCTCTGATGCAAACGTATTTGTTTTAATAGGATAATTTATGATTCGAAATATTAATTCAAAATTGCGGTATACTTACTTTTCTCAACCGCAAGTCCGTTGTTCTTGAGTATCTCAGCTACTGTAACGACGGTAGTGATTGCTATAACAAACCACGAGAATAAACTTCAAGGTAAGATCGACAATGTTCGAGGCCTAATATTTCTTCTTTATACTGTAAAAAAAAATGTTATACCCATGCCCAAAGCAGAGAGTTCAACTTCATCATGTTGTTGAATGTACCTCTACATTAGAAATAAAAATAACATTAATATAAACCAATTTAAAATTAAAAAAAAAAAACGATTTTATTAATGAGATACCTTAGCAAGATTGACGTAAAAGAAAAGAGGTTTTTTCGTGTTCGAGACTTGAATCCGGTTCTTCTTGGGATGGTCGGGGCTTGTGACGGGAGCGACGGCAGTTTCAGTGGTCATATCTCTCTCTCTCTCGCTTTGAACGGAGACACACTTATTAATTCGAATGTATTTGTTATAAGTATGTATCTATATTTACTGCCTCTCTCTAAGCGGGAAAACGTACGGATGGGACCTGTGCTCGTAGAACCGTATCACGTATTAGAAAATCATACATATATACATTGCCCATGTCTCATTTTGGTAATACAATCATTTGATTGGTTGACTTAGTAAAATGGTCATTTTTAGCGAGTGGTTATACGAAATAAATGGTAATGAACGTCACATATTCATTTGGACAACACTTTGTGGTTTAACAAATTGGGTCCCTAAAGTAAATAAACTAACATAAAATGCCCCCATGGTTTGCATTTTCTAACAGTTTGGACCCCTTCTATTAAATATTTTACAGCCCATTTTTTCAGTTTAGACAGGTTATTACAGACAAGATCTACATAAACCTGACCTCTACCCCTAAAAATTAAAATAACCACAATGTATAAATCCAATACATCTCACTCGATAGTAGGGCTGAAGGGGTCTACATAGACCTGACCTCAAACCCCAAAGAGTAAAGCAACTACATTGCATAAAACTAGTATGTCCCTTCCGAGTTCCGAAGGTAAGGTTGAAGGGATCAACGCAGATCTCACCTCTACCAAGTGCTCAGAAAAGACTCGCCACGGTAGCCACCATAGCTCAAGGCTCGTGTCTCATGCCACGTTAAGCATATTATACTCATGGCTCAATTTGCAACACAATATTTGATTTTTCTTACCTTTTTAAATATCTTGCATTTTTGTTTTTAGTATATAACCTAATAAAAATTGTATGAGTAAATCACATTTGTGTCCCTATGGTTTGGTGTAAATTTCTATTTCGTCCTCATTTTGTTGTTTTCTGTTATTTTAGTATTTCATACTTAAAAGTAGATGTTGACCTCAAGAACGAAAATTGAAATGAATTGCAAATCATATCAACAAAAACCGCAATTGACAAAATCCGCAATTTTAACCACATAGCCAAAAAAAAAAAAAAAAAACTTACCCATCGTTTAATATCATTAACCCAAAGAGTAACAATAAATAACATGTGTATCTATATATAATATACATATTTCCCACTATAAATCACATTGAAAAAACATGGCCCCACTGCCCCACAGTGGCTCCTAAACCTCAAGACTTGACCTAACCACCACACCACGTCTCACGCCATTTAAACACTCAACTAGTGAAGCAACAACAATCGGATTTCCGCATGTCAAACCCACCAAAATTTAATGCCCCTTTTCTCATATCCTAACAAAAAAATATATTTCAAGTTCGGCCAGAACGAGAGTTGCGTTTTCTGGGCTTACTCAAAATCTTCAGCATGTTATCAGTAAGATCAGGAGGTGAATTTGGATAACCTTCATCTTTCTTTGCATCGGAAGTGTAAGTCAACCATGCCATTGCCTCAACTGCAGCATCCCGTTCAGCAAGTTGTTTGTTTCGCTTCGGTTTTCCTACGAACTGCATTCCTTTGAATTCTACCAACGCCCTGAACTCGTTTGTTTTCAGATGTTTTGTTTTGTATTTTGGAGGAGAGTGACCTGCCCTCATCAGTAGGGTTTGCAACAAGCTTTTCGGGTTTGCTCCGTCTCTTGTGAAATTATCGTTTTCAGGTGATTCCTTTGGCTTTTTGCTTTCGCGGCCAAATACAAACCTCCCTTCACATAGATCTCCCGCCACAAGCTCTTGAATAGCAAGCATAAGATACTTGCCTTCTTTGTGGATGTCAACGTTGGGATCTTTAAGCTGCCATGATTTAAAAAAAAAAGATTTATTTTTTCAACCGGAACAAAAGAAACTATATTATTGGGGAGAGAGAGAGAGAGAGAGGGAGGGAGGCGGTTCAAATTATCAGGTTCGGAAATTTTCATGTCAAAATTACCTATTTGCCCATTATCACCATCACAAAGAAATTGATGCTATTGGGCCCACATAAACCAAACCAAACCAAACAAGCCTAGTATATCCCACCCAGATGTAAGCAGGCCTTTTCTTTACCTCTTAATAGTTCAATTAAGAGGCAAACTCTGAATTGCTAGGAGGTGAATCTTGTTTGGCAAAAAAAAGTCTGCCTCTTTATGGTTCTAAAACCCTCTGAATTATTTTGTATCTTGGGCCTCCCTTAACCATTCAGCACCTTAATTTCTTTCTGAACAATTATCAAACAACCATACTTCATTTTGCACTATATCATAAGAGCCTCTTAATCATTCTGACCACTTAATAATTCTGCACCAAACCATTCAGCAACTGCCAAGCCCCTCAAGCAGGATGATTCTAGTCAGTATTGTCTCATACCAGATGTCCACTATGACTCGAAAATCCAACTGTGTTGGAGCAAGAAACTTCTTGCTAAACAATATAGGTGGAACAAAGACCGGGAAGATGGGAAAAATATGATAAATACTAAACCACCCACATCAAATTTAAACCCTAAAACCTTCCACAAACACACCATGAATAGTACGTGTGAAACATTAGTATATTTGTTACAAGAGAATTACGATTCCGCCCCTGTGGTTTGCTAAAACTTGCGGATTTCATCCCCATGGTTTCGAAATTTCGTTTTAAGTCCCTATGGTTTGCAATTCATTTCTACTTTCGTCCTTGGGGCCAAAACACTACTTTTAAGTATGAAGAACTAAAATAAAAATGAATTGTAAACCATAGGGATGAAAATAGCAATAAATTTTAAATCATATGGACGAAAAGGTAATGAATTATAAACCATAGGGATGAAAATTGCAATTTCAAAACCTTAAAAGGACGAAAATAGAAATTTCCAAAAACCACAAGGACTAAAAATGTAATTTACTCTTTGTTATAAAGAATGTAAAGGTTGAGGTCTCCGACCTTCTTTTGCAAGAGCTGATCGAGTTCCTGCTTTAGGCTCACATAGGATTCCGCCAATGTAGGATCCATGAAGAAATCGATATACCCTCCTAGCATTTTCAAGTGTCCAGGCTATCAAGGAGAAAAAAAGGCATATAAATTAGACCCTGCAATTACCGAAACTACCCTGCTAATAATATCTGCCACAGTTGAAATTACCGAAACGCCATTGACTAGACCACCACCGAAGAGGATCAGAGTCGAATCAGACACGCCAGTAGAATCACGTATGAATACATTGTTGACCTTCACCTTTTCCCCAAAGACAAGCCAGGGATACGGAATTGTCTGGTATTGTTTGTTGACAGAATTCTGGAGAAGTATCAAAATAGCAGTGATAAATGGTTAGTTTGTAAGATTCAGGACATAAGATCAAGAAATTGAATATAAAAAAAGAAGCATTATATATTGAAACTAATACGTGGATTAAATAAATAGAGTGTGGATGAAAAATGTGAAAGCTCCCTTTAATACTTACTGTATAGAGAAACACCTGGCCATCATCCATGGTTTTAAAAGACATTGATGCCTCCCTGTGCTGCAGATACGCAAAAAGGTAGGAAGATTAGTGTTTGCTTTTTAAACATGAGAAAAAATGTGTAACATATGAATCCATCTACCCTATGTTGTTACAGCAGTCAAAATACAAAATAGCGGTCATGGCTGATATTTAAAATAACGGTTATCGCGGTAGTATAGCGGTTCATATAATATTTCTGAGAATTATATAATATATATGTAGAGTTGGGTTCAAACGAGAATAGAACCTATTTAAAAGAACACGAGAACCAACAAAATCACATACGATTTTACATTAACGCGCGAAAAAAGAACTTTGGCTGCGGCTTCAGGTCCACACGTTAATTTAAAATCACATATGATTTTGTTGGTTCTCGTGTTCTTTTAAATAGGTACGGTTCTCGTTTAATCCTCTATATATGTATGCACACATAACTTAACATATTATATGCATTAATTAAAATAAAATAAGGGCCCAAATAAAAATAAAATAAGGACCCAAATCAAATAGAAGCCCAATTTAAAATAAAAGCCCAAAAAAGAACAAAAATGTAAGCATTAGATTCAAAAGAGGCTCAACTGAGAATATCGGTATTGCGAACCATTATTTTACCCAAATATCGGTGAAATAGCAGTAAATTGCACCGATTATCGAAACCGCAATTTCCACTGCTATTTTGCTTATGACCGATAACCTTATCCGCTATTGCACCGCAATTAACAGCATAAATTGTATTGTAAATTGAATAAGCATACCACTACAGATGCAATGCCAGGAAAGAGTCCTGCACATATAATGGCCCTAACCAATGATTGATTATGACTCAATCTATTGTTAACGCCTGCATCAGCCTCAAGAATTAAAGCATCTTTCAAGATGTAGTTAAACTGATTCCGGAGAGAATGTATAGCTTGAAGCGTTTGAGCAGAAAGGAAATTCCTCCAGCAATACTCATAAGCGGATCCTTCTCTTTCAGCTTCTTTCCATCCTTCATATGCACGCACAAGAGCCATATGATCACTGTAATCCTTTGCAGAAAATCTAGATTTTGCAGTACTAGCTTTCTGAAACAAATACCGTCTATTAATAATCATGTATTAAATCATGAGGTAATCGACTAAAGTAATTGTATTTGCCTAATAATATTAAGGCATGGGATCATGTGAGAAGCGCTATTTTTGGTGAGAAGTACTTTTAAACCGTTGATCACACTTTTAATCAAATACCCTCCCATGAATTGCAGCTTAAAAGGGAAATGATCTGGTGCATCTCATCCTAATGTTCGTCCATTTCTCATCCAACAGTTGATAACCACTTCTCACGCTTCTCACGAAATTTGGCACTTCTCACCGGAACCCAACCCATTATATTAAACTATATACTAAGAAATCTCAATAAGGTAATCGACTTTCTATTGTATATTATATTTCCAACACCATTATGTGACACTGAATTTTACAGGTGATTCTATTACTCACATCTTTCTTATCTTGAGGCAAAAGGAAAGGATCTCTGACACTAAGTCCAGCCACAATCGTAAGAATGGGATCAAAGCAACGAAAGAAAGCACCCATTATTAGCATTTTCCCTAGCTTGGGATCCAGTGGAAGCATTGCCAGATATTCACCTATACAAAGAACAAACTAATTAGCAAATCATCAACAAGGCAAGTTGATAAAAACGTGTGTGTGTGTGTGAGAGATATTTAGAAACTCATGCTTCTCACGTTAATCTCAACTTCTCACCGGAACCCAACCCTCCCTTTGCATACATATTTAGAAACTTGTATGTGTAGCGACACATCATTATTGATAAAATATAAACTAACCAAGATGTGTAAGATTTTCATGCTCATCTAATGCTCCAATCATCTTCAGAAAATCCACAGCATTTTGGACCTAAAGCCAATTATAAGTTAGCAACTCAAATCATCCATAGGGAAATGGATTAATATTAAATACAAGAGTAAATTACATTTTTAGTACCTGTGGTTTGTTGAAATCTTCTATTTTCGTCCTTATGATTTTGAAATTGCGGTTTCCATCCCTATGGTTTATAATTCACCACCTTTTTCGTCCTTATGATTTCAATTTTATTGCTATTTTCATCCCTATAGTTTACAATTCATTTCTATTTTAGTCCTTCATACTTAAAAGTATGTTTTGGCCTCAAGGACGAAAATAGAAATGAATTTCAAACCATAGGGATGAAAACTGAAATTTCAAAACCACATGGACAAAATCCGCAATTTTTAGCAAACCACAGGGACGAAAAACGTAATTTACTCTTAATACAATAAAATCACAAAAAAGGAAAGGATAAAAGAATGAGCCGTTCATTCCAAACTAGAACATAATTTGTTAAAAACTACCACATCCAGAATAGCTTTTGTCCTCTATAGTTAACATAGTGAGACTAGTGACCCCACATTAAAGAAGTACAACTTACCCAATGAATATATATATATATATATAATACCAGGCAACGCCCAACCATCGGTCCATCACCAGTGTTTTTTAGTTAGAACAGGAGATCTAATTTGGTTTCTTAATCTATGCCTTATCCTTGGAGTTATGCATAACCGTATAAGTATTGCTTATCCATCAAAGTCAACATAACGGCCGCTTTCTTGGAAGTTGAAACTAATTCACAAGCAGTAAGAAGATCCAGAAGCTTATGACTTAAAAAGCATAATATGCATTACTACATATGAGAGCAATATGCCAAATAGTAAAGCGCTAAAGACTGAATCTTGGACGGCATCAATTATAGTAATTCCTCAAGATATCCGTAACCACTTTGCACTTTTTAAGTCCTTTTTCTATAGGATAATAAGAACACATAAAAAAGCAACATTTATAGATTTGAAGATGTCCTTTATCAAAAAGAAGATTTAAAGATGTGCAATAAAGCCCATTTTCTAATGGTGCATAGAAATTAAGGTTAGTTCATACTTACAGCTAATGGCGCTGGTGGCTGTAGTGCAGCTGACAGAAATTCTCCAATACTACCAACCTGCAAACTTTTTATTTGCAAGCAAAGTGAATTTAAGGGAGTTCTTAAAAGCTCAGGTAGCTGATATTCAGAGAAAGCTTCATAAACACATCGGGGATAGAGGTGGTAGCATTCTCCTGGTTGCACACGGCCAGCCCTACCTCTTCTCTGATACACAAAACAACAGAAACGACACAAGAGCAAAGGTGAGGAGGGTTTGTGAGTATTTTATATATATATATACACTTAAAAAAAGAGCTTAGGTTAATAGTGAGATTCTCATGTGCCAGGCCCATTAGGTAAACAGTTGAAAAGTAAACACCATCCACGGTCATAACATCCTTTTGGGATCCCATGACAAACACAATCTTTTTCTGGAAATTTTTAAATTATTTATTTTTTTCCTTAAAGAAATCATTTACATAAGTTTTTGCCATTCATTTTAGTTGATGAAAACCATCATTCTATTTCTGAAGCCAGACACTCAAGTTTTGGCAAACTTAGCATAATTCTAACTTCAACTTATAGCTAAGGTGGCAACTTAACGGGATTCAAGAAACTACATAGTATATATATATATAAATAAAATACTCTTCCAACTTTTCTCACTGCTTATATCAAAACACATTATTAGCAACTAACTCTAAATTCATTATTTGCAAAACGGATAGCACATTCATACAAAAAATCAAAATCTTAGACCTACAAATAAGTACAAAAACATTATTAAAATTACCTCCAATCTGAACTTTTTGTATTCAGGCCTATAGCTCTTTTATGCACTAAATCCGGATCAAACCATCAAAAAAAATATCAGCCTAGCAATGAAATTGATTTTTCCTTTAAGAACTAACCAAACTCTGACATTGATCTTAATATTAAAACTGATCTGAAGCAGCCAACTAGAAATTCGTCAGTAGCATTTTTTTCCTTTCCATCAGAAATGCAAACTTCTGATTCGACTTCTTAAATATCAACAAGGATCTGCGTCATATTCTAACTTTATAACATCCGCAAGTAAAATCTAACAAACATCAATTTATATATGCATCAACGTTCTAATTCACGGACAGAAAAGCTACAACTTTTTAAAGTGGTTATGAATCATGTGTCAATCATTTATTTCCTCTTTTACTTGATAAAATTAATCTGGTCATGTAACGTATTCTCCTAAGCATTACTAAATCCGTTTGGTTTGCAGGAATGGAATGGATTTGAGAGGATTTGGATTTCAAATCCATTCCAATCCTGTGTTTGGTTTGCAGGATTGTCCGGATTTGAAATCCTAGGATTTCTTTGAAATCCCTCAAACATAGGATTTTGAAATCCCAAGGGGGTGGCTAGGATTTCGATGGACTTCGTAGGATATGTATATAATAATGTTTAAAAATATGTTAAAACATTTGTTTTCTAATAATCAGTTAAATTAGAGGTCATTTAATTATTTTTTTAATTTTTTAATTTTATTTATAAATAATGAAATTCAATTCCATTCCAAATCCTACAAACCAAACACACCAAAGATTTCAAATCCTCCCTAATCCAAATCCCTACATGAAATCCAATCCAATCCATTCCATTCCTGGAAACCAAACAGACCTTAAGATTTAGCCTACCCCCAACAACTTCAGGATGGAAGACTTGTTTTATGGTCATTTTTCTGTAAGTCCAAATATCTAATAGTAAAGGGTCATAGTACGAAATCCAGCAATTCACTTGATCAAAAAGTTGCAAGAGATCGATCCTATGAGAAGCAGAAAGAACAATAAAAGATAACTTACTTGGCGAGCAGATGCTTGTGATATCCACGAAGGTAGTAAACAAGGAGTATTATTCAAGGCATCATAAGTAGTCTCTTTAGCTTTTCCACAGTCAACTACAAAAACTACATCATTTATTGTGATACTTGCTTCTGCCATATTTGTGGCAAGTACTATTTTACGCACATTTGGAGGTGGCTTCTCAAATATGAGGTTCTGCATGTTGTCAAAGATATAACGACTGAAGGTAGCAAGTAAAACAGTAAAATATTACTACTATAAGTAATTGAGTAGCTTAAAAATAAACCGTTGAATGTTAAAAACTAGAGTCTATCTAAACATCGGTTTGAAACTGTACACACATCGTATAGGGTATAAGTACATTTTTACATCGAAATGAGGATAAAAAAAACGACCGTTCACTATTGTCACAATGTACTTATTTTATAATGAGTTTATAAATTAGATTACAAATTCCAACATAATAAATTATAGTTAGGGAAGAGATAAATGATAAAAAGAAAATCAAAAATAAAACTTAAATATAATGCGTAGTGGAATGTTTAGGTGGAAGGGTATAAAGGTTTTATTTAACAAATGTTGCCACCTATCCTGGCTATCCACATGGTCATTATGACCACTGATTTGGGTGTTGGAATATAAATAGGAAATTTTCTCCTTTAAACTTCATTCTTTAAACAAAAACACATCAGAAGCTCTCATCTTAAATATTGTTTTCCCAGCTACATACACATTGTTCTATGGAAATAGAAGAGGAGAAAGAACCTTAGGAAGAAAAGGAAATTATACCAAAATGGAAGTTATTATACAACTAAAATAATAAAGTGCTTACATGTTTTTGCTTTCAATGTGATTGACAATATGCATTTATTTATAAGGCATAAACTATTGTATAAGGCATTTATTTCATATGCAAGAAAGTAAGCATCATGTTCTCTTTGATGATATGTTTAGTTACTAACAAATTATATATTTATGGATTTCAAGTTAGTAACTACAAGGAAAGCATATCAATTTTTGAATTTATATCAAATTATATCAATTTAAAGTTATCAGATGAAGACGCAAAGATCTTTAAATTCTATAAAATCCGACATGCTGACTCAACTTCCCAAGTTTCTGTCATCTATATATTAATTTTTACAAAAACAACCGAGATAATATCTATAATACTGTTACAGTAGTGGTAATAAAACAATCAAAATAGTACCTGTTCAGACGTTGCCATGGAACCATGGCATGTTAGCAAATGAACCCTGTTAGGATCCCCAAGCAAAGGATGGGCTTTAAGTTGATTTTTCAAACAACTTATATCATCCCAGCCGGTCATAAATACAAGAACGGCACCTGGTCTTTCCTTACGACAAATATGGCACAAAACTGCCTCAATAAGATTAAACCCAATAGCATCTGGTGTCCAGCAAGACAGAGAATCGCGTGCCTTGGAACTATAATTTTCAAAACTTGATTGACTCAAGGCATCCTGTGGAATAATGACAAATGATTTGACACCAAACACACTTTCCATAAATAGAAGTCCATTTCAATGTCAGAAGTTATATTTAGGGTTGAGCCTAGATTTACACAAGAACTTACCTCAACAAGAACAGTTATCTGGTTTTTCCTTTTGCGTGGAACTAGCTGTCTTTGTGTTTTCCACAATTTTTCTTGGCCATAATCATCAACTTGGTTGAAAGGAGTCAACTTATACCCAGTGATTTCCATTATATCTTCTAAAAAATGTGCCTTCACTGGGTGTGTGAAGCCCTATATTCAGAAAGCAGCACATAAGATCAGACTGGAGAACATCCTATAACAAGATGAATGTCGATCACGTAATTTATTGTTTTATCGTCTATAATTTATTTTTATATTATTTTAGATGATAAAAAATACTTTAAAAACATCTGAATATTTAAAAAAAACATCTGAATAAAAAATATTTTTAAAAAACATCTGAAAATTTGTAGGGAATTGGAAATTACGAATTATGGTAAATTTTCTTCTAAAGCTAGTCATTTTTATAGTTAAATAAGGTTTATCCAAAAAGTATATTTTCCAACACCCGAATGGCTGCCACATTGTACTTGGAGGCACTGAAATTTGTCAATCTTGCTTCACCAAACCAGATCGTGTATTTATTTGTTTTTGTTTGTTTGTCTTATTATCAATCAGTTGCCACCGATCACCAAAAAATAGTTGCCAAACGATTTTTTTCAGTAAACTCAAAAATAGGCTAGCTTATAGTTGTCAAAAATGTCAAAACTTCAAAACAACTAGGTAATTTTATGGTTATTTTAACTGTTAATCTTTTCAAAAACCTTTTACAATCAAATGTAGTTATTTTGACTAAAAAATAATCAAAAAAATCAAATCATAAATCTGATTGATTCTAATCTATTAAACCAAAATATGGTTTAAATCAAAAATAAATATTAATTCAAATTTCTACAAGCCTGTAAAATGATAATATAACAAGATAAGAGGATCTCTTACAGGAATGTGAATCATCGGTGCACCTTCAAAGTAATTGGAAAATAACTCAGCATTCAGTGTAGCACTCATCAGTATCAATCTCAGGTCCCTTCGACGTGGAAGAAGATCCTTCAATACAATCAATAGGAAGTCTGAAAATTAAGAGCAAAAAATTAAAAGATCCTGAAACAAAATCAATCTTAAAAGCTCAAAAAATTAAAAGATCCTGAAAATTTAGCAATGCTATAGCAGTTAGCGGTGGCCGAGGAAATAATGGTTAGGGATGAGCCTCGAGGACCATTTTCCCAAACCGAACCCGACCCCGAACCAGTACCATGTAATCGGTCCGGTTATCATTTCCATGATTTCGACAAATTCGGTATTCGGGATTCGGTACCGGTATTTTCACGAAAAAAACCTGAACCAGAATATTAAGGGACATTGACTTTTTCAATTCCTAAACTATGCATATCATCTCCTAAACTGACTTTATCTTTCCTAATCAAAATATATCATCTTCTAAACTAACCAAACATTCTCCACAAGTATCCATATTTTCTCCAGTTTTTGTATCACCAAAAAAAATCGGCCCCTACATACACAATCAAAAAATCAAAGATATGAAAATGTATCTTGTTGAACTTTTGAATGTTTGGGATTGGTTTTGATACACGTTCGAAACATTATGAAGATATTTTGGTTTGCGATTGGTTTTGATACACATTTGATACATTTTCATATTTTCAGTCCTAAGTGGTCCTAGTACCAATTTTCCCGTCCTGAAACCGAACTGGTACACACGGTTCGGTTTTCAGTCCTACTTTTTAGTCCCAAAAAAATTCAGTACCAACCGGTTCGGTACTGGTCTGGTCCCGGGCTCATCCCTAAATAATGGTGGTCAAAAAGCAGTCCATACTAACGGTCCATCAATTACCGACGCTATTTACCCCTATTTGACAGCAAAATGGACCTCCAATAGCTGCTATTTTAGCAAATATTAGAAACTGCACCTTCATTCATGCCTCGCTCATGAATTTCGTCAACAAAGACATGGGTTACACCATGCAAGTTGTGGTCACTCAACAACCTCCGAAGCAAAATACCACTTGTACAGAAAAGCAGGTGAGTATTTTTTCCTTTCATCCCCTCTAATCGAACTTTGTAACCAACCTGTCAAAAATCAAAAATCACCACTGATATGCACATCACATAGGAGATTGGGCTAGAATAGAAATCTTTTGAGTAAATTATATTTTTCGTCCCTGTCGTTTGTTAAAAATTGCGAATTTCGTCCCTGTGGTTTCAAAATTTCGGTTTTAGTCCCTGTGGTTTGCAATTCATTTCTATTTTCGTCACTGAGGCCAAAACACTATTTTTAAGTATGAAGGACTAAAAATAGAAATGAAGTGTAAACCATAGGGATGAAAAACGCAATAAAATTTAAATTATAAGGACAAAAAAGGTAATTAATTATAAACCATAGGGATGAAAATTGTAATTACAAAACCATAAGGACAAAATTAAAAAATTTCAACAAACCACAGGGACTAAAAACGTAATTTACTCAAATCTTTCTTTTAAAAAATTAATAATAATGCCAGAGCCAGGCATTAACAAGTAAAGGCAATGCATAAGACTTTTGCCATTGCAACTAGGGGACTGTTTGGCAGTTGTTGAATGGTCTGGTGCAGAATGATGAAGTGGTCAGAATCATTAAGAAGCTCTTATGATATAGTGCAAAATGAACTATGGTTGTTTGGTAATTGTTCAGAATGAAATCATGGCGCTGAATGGTTGACCCAAGATCCAAAATCATTCAGAGGGTTTTAGAACCATTAAAAGACAGACTTTTTTTTGCCAAACAAGATTTACCTCTTAGCGATTCAGAGGTTGCCTCTTAATGAAACTATTAAGAGGTAAACAAACAGCCCCTAGGTTATGAGTATAGAAGCCTCACCGATTCACCAAGAGGCTCTCCCCTTTCAGTAGAAACTCTTTCTGCGACAGCCATGGCAGAGATTCTCCGAGGCTGTGTACAAAGTATGTTACAGAATGCACCACGACCAGATTCTATCTCAGACTCCAATATGTATTGTGGAAGTTGAGTAGTCTTGCCACATCCGGTCTCTCCAGAGATGATAATAACCTATCATTATAGAGTAATCCCGTAAGATAGTATTATATATTATGCATATTGTTAGTCCCATTATTAACAAGCAACAATTCATTATAGTAACAAGATGGGATATAAGGAAACGTTTGTGTATTTTATTCATATGAAGAGAACTACCTAGAGAGAGAATGGTTCTCTCTCTAGAACACACACACTACACCATGGATTACATTGTAATATGATTTCTTACCCTAATTACACACACAAATCCTATATATACTCCCTTGTTACACACTTAAGCCTAAGCCCATATTTCCTAAACCCAAGCCCATATTACACTTATAAACCTTTACCAAACTATCATATAATTAGGACAATGTGTCCTAACATTCTCCCCCAATAGTTTTGTAAAGGAATCACCCTTCTCAAAAGATCTTCAAATATCTTCGGTTCCTCTCCCCCTTGATTTCTTTAGAAAACCATAGCGATGCAATTTTTCAAATGTAGTCTAGGCTCCCCCTTGAAATAAGCTCTTACTCTTTATATTTCAACCTTGAAAAACCGGATTCGATGTGCGCCATAACTTCGACCGAGTGCACGAAAAACATAAAATGTTGAAACTCTAGCTCGCACCGATAAGCTCACAAGAAAGATAACGAGTGAGTTGTTGCGTGACAAACTAAAGTGCAATCTCAGTTTATAACACCAAATCCATCGATAAATAATATAAAATCCGTTGATATATACATGGTCTCTTAATACTCCAAAAATTGAAAACAAACCTTTTTCAACATGCATTAGGCTTAATATTGATAAATAAGGTTAATGTGCAAAATGTTGATACTTTAGCATGTGGGTGAAGGATCGTGTTAGAAGTTGATGTTAACGTGAGAAGTGGATCTGAACCGTTGATTACTTTTAATCAAATGTCCTCCCATGAATTGCGGCTTAGAAAGGAATTGATCCGGTGCATCTCGGTGTATCTCATCCTAATGTGCATCCACTTCTCATCCAACGATTGATAACCACTTCTCACTTTAACTTCCACTTCTCACCGGAACCAGCCCGTTAAAGGCATAAGGATCGTGTGAGAAGTTGATGTTAACGTAAGAAGCGTGAGAAGTAGATCTGAACCGTTGATCACTTTTAATCAAATGCCCTCCCATGAATTGCGCATTAGAAGGGAATTGATCCGGTGCATCTCATCCTAATATGCATCTATTTCTCATCCAAAGGTTGATAACCACTTCTCACGTTAACCTCAACTTCTCACCAGAACCCAACCCAATAGTCACATAGCTAGAACCCAACCCAATAGTCACATAGCTATCAGTATGTTATTTTGTCTTATTGATTTGATAAAGTTCATTTTCATATATACTTGGCTAAATTCTCAGAATTCTTGCCAGTTCAACTACTTTCAGCTTCTTACTAGTACAATTATGATGTATTCAGCTTGTTCTTAATGATACTAGTCAATCTAGATTCTAGAGAATCTTGTTTTTTTTTGTGTCTTCGATGATACTCCTTCAGTCCCAAACCTTCATTTTCTCCAACCATTTAACCAATATTTACATATTTATGTGTTTTTTCAAACATATAATAACATTTCAAACACTGAGCATGATTATGTATCTTGCTAAGTACTTGAGCCTGTTTATCTCATGACCACAGCCCATCAACCTCATAATTGAAGCAGAAAGAAAGATGACTGATGTCCTAAGTAGAATGAATGTTACAGCAGTCAGAGGGTTAACCATCAAACAGAAAAAACCATACAAACTAAGAGGCTGTTTGGCAGTTGCTGAATGGTTTGGTGCAGGATGATTAAGTGGTCAGAATGACTAAGAGGCTCTTATGATAAAGTGCAAAATGAAATATGGTTGTTTGGTAATTGTTCAGAAGGAAATTTGGACACTGAATGGTTAAGGGAGGCCCAAGATACAAAATCATTCAGAGAGTTTTAGAACCATTAAGAGGCAGGTTTTTTTTGCCAAACAAGATTCACCTCTTAACGATTCAGAGGTCGCCTCTTAATAGAACTATTAAAGGGTAAACAAACATCCCTTAAGAAAATGATCAATATAGAATGCTCAGCCACACAAAATGAATATATAAAGAATCAAAGATAACTTCATCTATAACATATCTAGTAGTCTTATTGAAGATAATTGCCTAGTACAAAAAAGTATGATGCTGAAGACAAACCTGATTCTGTGCAATTGCTTGAAGCAGCCTTTCCTTCTCTCTGAATGCAGGAAGAGACATACGTGCCTGTAGCATCTTCTTGCCTTCTGGCGATTCCTGCAGATACAATGGGAATCTTAAATACTATGAGTAAATGTTAATATGTTATATGTGAAATTGTCATGGAAACTAAGGATCAATAAAAAACTGGTAGAGAAAAGACAATTTACCTCTGCTTACAACAATTTCGACCTAAAATATCTTCCAAGATAGGGCATACTTCAAAATTATGTTCAAAATGCTCAACAGCTCATTTGTTCCGAAAGACTTTTTATGGAAGATATGTATAATAAATTGAGATCGTGTATAATCCAATTGTAGTTTAGCCCATGGTTTTAAAAAGCGTGTGAGGCGTACGGCGGTCCAAAATCACACCTGAGGCGGTGCCTCTCAATCCCCAGACGAGGCGTACGCCTCGGTTGTCTAAGGGGGTGAGGCAGTGGAGAGGTGTACGCCTCAATACAAAGGTTAAATTATTTTTTCTAAAAAATGACTGAAACCTTCTCTATTTCTTTTTTGAAAACCTTGTTCTTCTCTAGTTCTCCTAAGCCCTATCTGCTACTCGTCTCTTGCCTTCGTGAGTTCCAGTTTTCTCCCATTTTCTTTGCATTTTCTTTTGGATTCTCTTCGGTTTTAACGGGAGTATTAAGTAGATGTATAAAGTGGATACAGTTCTTTTATATTTAGTCTCTACTACGTGTCACGGTCACAGTCACACTTCTACTCCTAATTTGATGATCTTGAATATTTTTCTTTTTGAGTTGTGAGCATATTAATACATACGTATACGTACACATATTTGTTATGAATAGATCAATATTTTTTTTCCTTGTTACTATATCTATATTTCGTGATTGAAAAAAAAGTGTATGTAGATTCTTTTAGTAATTAAGTATGATATATATATTTTGTGTCTAGTACTCAAGTGTGAAGTGTGAGTGTGAGTGTGTATATGTGCAATGTATTTTATGAGTAGAAGCAGCGGAATGCACATTGGTATAAATATATTTTGTGTAGTATATATATATATATATTTCCGCCCCGGGGCTCAAGCCTCGCCTCGTTGAGAGAAAACGCCTTGAGGCACGATTCCGCTTTTTAAAACCTTGGTTTAGCCTACTTCCTAACTGGAAACTTACAAATAGAACTTCCACAACACATTTGACAGATCTTGTCTTGGTAGATTAACTGGGTTCTTTGTGTGAGAGTGATTAGTGATTATCTATACTAAAGTTTTCTTGGAAAACACAAATCAAGTTGGGAAGAGAATTATGCCAATATGTGAGAGGGCTTGCTGTCACATAAAAAATCAGAAGTAACATTATCATATGGAAAATCTATGAAGAAACATGAATCTCCATATCCCATCATATACTTCATTTATAAAGTTTAGAGTTTAGGGTTTAGGGTTTGTCAAACAGTGTAGTAAAGCAAATACATAAAAAGCATAAATTCAACAAAAAAATAGTAAGAAACTAACAAAGAAAAGAAGACCAATAATTATGGTACACGCATTCGTACATACTTTTGTTTGGACTATACGGTCACGTTATCATTGATTTTGTAATGAAGATAATCTTATAATTACTTGATTGTAGGCATAAAGTGCATTACAAAACGCATAAACTGCACTGTACAGCACCGCATTTCGCGGTGAGGTTTTTTGCGGTCTGATGTATATGCGGTGCAGTTTGCGGTTTGGAAATATGTTCAAACCGCATATGTGGTGCGGTTTGGCCCCAAACCGCACCGCGAACACCCCTAAGTACAACAATAACTTGAAAACACATAGATAATCTAAAACTTGATGTACCTCCCATGCTCGTTGCATATTTCGCATTTGCAAACTCCGCCTCTGAAGAACCTTTTCCATAAGAGACCCATCTACCAAAGAATCTCGATTACCACCTTTGTTATCAAGCTCAGCCTGATGACCAGTTTCACTCTCACTAGAGGCAAGATTTCCAGAAATCAATTGCATTCGATCAAGATGCTCTAGGAGCAAACCTTCTACTCTTCTTTGCAAGCTTAATGGGATAACTACCTACACATATGGACCATAAAGCACCCATCATTAATTCCATAATTCCAAGATAAAACATTCGATATGGGTGCATTTGGTACCTAGACAGGACCAGACGAGTGAGAGTGAGAGTGAGGTTTTAGGGTATTAATTTGACAGGGTAGTTTAGTAATTTACCAGCCTTGTCCCATCTCCCTGAATTGTTTTTTAATTTTGTTCCACCTATTTTGGTGGGACAAAAATGTTTGTCCTGTCCCCGTCTTGATATCGCACCAATTGTGGGACACCAAGTTTTTATAATCCTACCGTGCGTAAAAAAAATTCAGTAAAAAAATCTTTACCTCCCGTTGGGGCCGCTTATCATCAAGATCTGGCCTGTAGTTGGGAAGAGGCACCTTGCTCGCAACCACCACCTTTCCATACATTTCACTGAACACCCGATGATTAGTGTGAGAGGTGGAAAACACCAAATACATACATAGTCATGAATACGATTTGAATCGCGAAAGAAATACAAGGCCGTAGCTATGAAGTCGGCTACCAGTAAAGACCCATTCTCTTGGCAAGATTAGATATTTGCTCAAAGTCTCTCTTGTCTCTCTTATCTCTGGTCACAATCTCTTGGTCGGTTTCGCTATTTAACAGCATGCTAAGTTTCCACTTCCACTCATCAATATTCGCCACCGATGATGATGCCTACAACACCAAGTTTAGAAATTCCATCTTTAATTTGCACACGCTGGATCAAACGAGCTACACTTGAATTTAATTACTCATTCTCTGTAAACCTAATCAGACGAGATACACTTGAACTTTGGATGTCAAACACGTTAAATTCAACTTCAAAATTGATTGAAACGCAACATTTGAATAGAAAACGACACCAAATTTATTCACAAGTACTTCAATTGGAACAAATTTAATATTAATAAGTACCATATGATTCAACACGAAAGAGTAGAACAAGTACCGGATGGTTCTCGTAATCGCATTCGTACTCATCGTCTGAGAACTGATCAAATGCATGGCCACTAATATAACGTACTCCGCCGGAGTGCATAATCGATGAAAGGAACCGGAAGAAGGGACCCCCATGGTTGATTTTTGAAGAAGCAAGTAGCGCACTTGTTGAGGGGTTGTTTAGAGCCTTGTGTGTGAAGAAAGTAGCAAGGAGTGGAGATTTTCTTCTGGAATTGGATGCCAATAGAAACCCTAACCTGGAATGCATATTGTCGAGGAAGATTGGGGCATGGCTCCCTGTTACTTCGAGCGGTGGCGGGATGAATTGCAATCAAGAAACCCAAAAACCATTGCAGCCAATTCCAGAAGAAAACCAAGAGGGTTCCAAAAACAATGACCCAAAAAAAAAATTATTTTCTTTTAAAAAATAACAAATTTTAGAGTAAAGTTTATTTTTGGTAATTTAAGCGGTTTTCGTAATATATTTGTTTTTTTTATCTTTGTCAATGCCAAATTGCCAACATATTTTCATCCCTCATCTTAACGGTCGTTAAAATTTTCTATTAAGTCTAATTTAATGAGGGATATTTTAGTCATTTTACCTTCTTTCTTAATTTTCTTGTTTTTACAAAAAAAAAAGCAAACTTTAGGAACCTCTTGTGTAATTAATTATAACTAGTTGTGTACCCGCGCAATGCGGCGGGAGTCATAAATGTAAACGATTTTGAAGTTTTGCTTGTAGGGGTGTGTGTAGAAAGGCAAGCAGTCCAATTAGCATCGACCGCTCCAACAAGAACCGATCGACCATAACTGAATATCCAATTTTAATTCGATCGGAGTAGATTGAAGCTTTCAACATCCAATTTGGATCGACCGGTTCTTGGATGACAGTCTAGAAACGACCAAAACCAACCAACCGACCGACATCCAATCAACCATGTGATGACCATCGAGTTATCCATCCAATTAATCTGTTTTCACTTTGCATAAATCGAAATTATTTGTTTACTTTTGAATTTTTAGTCTCGATTGTATTGGTTTTAACACATTAAAAGTGACTAAACAATTTGTTTCATTGTTGAAAAATTGAATTAAATTAACACATTGGATGGATCCGATCCGATTATCCATAGTATGTCGAATGGTCCGATCGGATGAATATGCAAAAAACTAAACTTTACCCTCCTTATTACCCTACAATCAAACAAAAAACTAAACTTCACCCTCTTAATTTACCAATTACCCACAGCTAATGAAAATTATAAATCCCAATTCCACCTTTAATACCAACCTTGAATCATAATCTGAATGAACATAAGATTTCCTCCAATGTTATTTAAAAACCAAAGAAGCAGCCTGGAATAAGAAGGCAACCAAAGGACCAAAATAAAACCATATCTAACACAACCAAAACAGCAACCCTTTAGTCCATATCCAACTAAAATCCATTAGTTGTTAAGAGGATTAAAAATAAAACCCGCAAGATTTATATCTAACACGTCATATATACAAGGATGTAGGCATTATTTTGTGCCAGCTAGCACCTACATATGAACAAATCTTCAGAACATACCATGACCATGAGGTGTAAGTTCATGTTCATCCACCTGTGGATGTGGACTTGACTTTTAACATCAGGTTCTGGTGAAGCCTCAATAGTATCCTCATCTTCCATATCCATGTCTACTTGTCAATCTCATATTAGTCATCATTCATAAGGAAGACATTGGTTTCCAAAGTAACATCAATACCATCTGTATGTCCAAAATAAATAGTCAAGAAAGTAAAATGAAAAAAAATGTTCAATCACTAATTTATACAACCTTGACATTTGTTCCTCCGGTTGGCATAAATTGCTCGTTTATATAAGAACCTTCACGTCTCACTCGTCTGACTTCACGATGAAACTCACTTGATCTGTTTCCAACTTGAAAGAAAGATAAGTCCCTGGACATTTTATAACATAGTAATTACCAAATAAATACTAAAAACGCATACCAACTATGAAAGGGAAATATACAGATGCATATCTAGTAGGAAGACATTTCAGGTATTAAGAAAAGCAAATGACTCAGAATCTAATCCTAAAAGTCACACTACAAGATTCAAAGACCTACTGCTATTTTGATAACTCAGCCAAAATATTTGGGATATTTAAAATCCTTGATAGCATGAGTTTTATGCTGGGAATGAGTCTAAGTCTTCACACAGCAAGTTCTTCACTAACATTTATAAATGATCAACAACTCTCATGTTTCCTTATCATGTTCTACTCATACAAGATAAGGGTTGTGTTGTTTTGGCTTCTTTTTGCTGTTGGTAGCAAACAAAGAAAAAGATGTCGCACAATTAACAAAACTGCTAATCGAAGCTGTTAATACAAATAGTTGTTAAAAAAAGACGCATCTATGCAATTTTCCCATCAAGCCATGCGAAAACAAAAAAATTTAAAGAAAAAACAGAAATGGTGGGTAGGGTACTCATGTTCATATGTACAATCTTTCTCCCTTTGATATATCCATGTTTGCTATCAGCAACACCCTTGCTTCATCATCTACATCAAATCTCACACACTTCAAATTCTGGTTCTTTTTCCCTTCTCTGTATACAACAAAATTCACTAATTAGTAACATGTTGGTCCATTCTTAAACGGGATACATGATACATCACAAGCCAAAAAAGACTTGCGATGTGTGATTATTAATGCTGTAACACCCCGATTTTCGTTATAAGTGGTTTATGTGTTTATTTTGCATGTTCAAGTATTTTATTGGTATAGCATGACTCGTACCTCGTTAAGATCTATTCAAGGGCTGAATGGAGGATCAAATGAGGCTTAGTGCCCTTTGGGCGATAGTGACCGGCGAGAGTGACAGTGTCACTATCGCGGGTGTCACAATCGCCTGGTTTGTACCGCAAGATTGGATTTTCAGACTTTGGGTTTCAGGCGAGTATGCCTTGGGCGATAGTGACAGTGTCACTATCGCATGGTCACAATCGCTCGATGTGTACCGAGACTTTTGGGGTGTTGAGCGAGAGTGCCCCGGCGATAGTGACAGTGTCACTATCGCCCTGTCACAATCGCACCGACTGTTTTAGGTATAAAAATGAGAGTTTCGGATTTTTAGCTCATTTAAGAGTTAACTGAGATCTTTGGCAGACGATTTTCTTTCTCTCAAGGTAGGATTTCGTTGTTCTTCCTTCTTCCCATAATTTATTGATTTATAAGAGTATTAATGGTTATTATTGTTGGGTCCTAGGTGTTCAATCTCAACTTCTTGGGTTGTTAGCTAAAAGTGGTCAAGAGCAAGGGTTCTCAATTCTAGGGTTCTCATAATTTGAGCTTTAAGGTGAGTAACTTTGATTTAAAAGTATACTTGTTACATAATTTACTCTATCATTTCATTTATTTCTAACAAGTTTGCCTTGAAGTATACTTTGAGCCAATAAGCTCTTATTTCTCTAAAGAGGAAATTTAAGGGGCTCAATGGTAAGATAAAGGTGATGTGGTATTTTATTCTATTTGGAATTGTATCTTTTATGATGGCGATCATGTGAAATTGGTCAAACCTAAATATTAGGGTTTGGAGCTTAATGGATTAAGCTATGTCTTAATGAAGAAATTATGATTATAATAGAAGTGACTTAATATGCTAATTTAGTATGTGTTGCCATGCTAAATGATGAACTCATGATATCACTTATATGTATGTGGATAAGTGGAGGATTTCTTGTATGTAGAAATCATGTGCTTAATGAGATAGTTGGACTGTCTTTTGATGAAGTTAATGATTGGATTTATGAACTGCTTGGAGTAGTTGTTTGTTGGTATTCACAAATTGGAGGAGTCTCTAAGTAGGCATTAGGAAGATATAATCTTGGGCACTTACCTTGGAGGTTTGTGTATCGATCCACGCCTTCGGGATTAATACTATATAGGTAGTCCCGATGTGCCGGGCCTTGAGGCGTTACCTTGGAGGTAGACGCTAAGGTATATCTTCAAATACGATGTAACTTGAGTTGATGTTTGAGGTCTTCCCATAGAGTCCGATTTGTGAATGACCAAATTAATATCTCTTATATGACATAACTGCATGTTTTACTATATGTTTAACTCACTAGGCATTCCATGCCTAACACTTGTTCTGTGTCTGATGTGTGTGTCACAGGTTCTAGTGGTGCCATCCCTAAGAAGGCATAGTTGGGGATATGTGAGCGTGGGGATACATTTGAGATGCTAAAGATAGAAGATCAAAGTTAGCCTAACGATGACACTTTTTGTAAATCTTATTTCTATAGTAGAGATTAGATTAGTCGGTTGTCAATTAGTTGTAGATATTACACTTTGTTGTAAACCGGCGGGTGTAATCCCCCTCTTTTGTGAGCTCGTGCAATGGCATTATATATCACTCTTCCGTTTTATGGAAGTTTTTGTTGACCCTATTTTGGGGTGTCACAAGTTGGTATCAGAGCATTAGTTTAAGTGAACTAAGTATGCTGAGGAGATACTTAGACTTAAGCTGTGATGAATTAAGTTATGACTTGCGAGATTTGGGTAGAAGTACTAAGATGGGATAGTCTTAGAGTCGACGGAAATACATGAATTTAGTACTGTAGCATTAGCAACGAGAATTCTCATGTAAAGTATGTTCGCAATTTCAATTAGCTACTGTTATTATGAACATGAGTTACACGAGCATACTTGTTTCTAAATTGTCACAGTGACTAATGTTCGGTAAAGTACGTTTTGCATGTCTGTACTAGTATAACCACTTTATGGCTATCTCTTTGTGTTAAAATAGAACGATGGTGGGTACGCCACCAAGGTCCTTCAATTCTTTGGAGATAAGATCAGTAAATGATTGGAGGTTGGGAAGACAACCTGGAACTGGTATGACTCATGAAATCCGCTGAGGCAACCTTAAATAGGTAGATGGAAATGTGTAGAGATAGAATGAAAGGTGATTGATTAAAAAGAAAATAATACGAAATGATTGAGTAAGTGGGTCGTGGAACGCATGGATAGCAAGTGTGACAAGGTCAATAGGACGACCACTAGTCGGAAGTAGAGTGTTAATGATAAGTGGGGTGAGTTGTCACAATAGCCGTGTCATCTTGAGAATTATAAAGGTGTGAGTCCTTTGGGAAAACCCTTTTTGTTTAACCCGTGTTGAGTTTTGGGGTTAATGGTGATTTTGAATTATAGCTTGCCTAAACAAAGTTTAAATGTATTTTGACCGACGTATGGGTCTAACAAGCTTGGAGCATTTTGCTTGGTTTTGACTGTGAGTAAGTCTTGGGGACATTTGTCTGGCTTAAAGGGCTCGGTGTAGAGTCTTGTTGATGGGTTGCTTTTATTGCACCGTTTTGCATTTATGGCACGTTTGAATATTTACATGCTTGGGTGAGTGAGTCATTCCGGGATAGGCATAATAATTGTAGACTATATTGTATTGGATTCATAGGCATGTTAGTCAGTCATTGGTAATGGTCGGTTGGGTATCTCGGGGTTGGACCTCGGTATTCACATTTTAATGTTTACATTGTGAAGTGGCGAGTGCTAGTAAGGTGCATAAGAGGTGAATAGCTTAAGTTATATTTCCGCATTTACCCTTGGGAAATAGCACTTGTATTTAGATTAAGTGATGTCTAAAGCGGGTTTAGGTTTGGGAATAAGACTTGAGTAGTATGCGTTGTTTGGAGATAACCATAGTTTGTAATTTTAGGTATTTTACATATTGTTTCGGATGTAATGTTGAAAATTTTAATTTAGTTGCTCTTTCTAAATTCGAGGGTGTTACAAGTGGGGTGAGTAAAACGATTGACATTGTTCGAGTAAGCAGCCTTCATTTGCGAGTAAAGTGGTATGCAAAAGGTTCTCAAGATCGTTGTGCAGTACCCTAAAGTTATGAGAATGTTAGGGTCATGTGTGCCCAAGTTGTTTCAAGCATCGTCCGTTAAGATGATAAAATGTGTGAAATGATTTATTCATCACGTTGCCATGCATGAAGGCTATGAACTCACTAGATCGTAGAGTATTACATACTAAACTAAGAAAGAACTCCAAGAGTGAAGAGGTGTGGGATAAATCATGGGAGAATGTTTATAGTTCTAGTATTTGCGTTCAAAAGGAGAGGTGAATAGTGAGGGGATCGAAAGTAAACTTTAGTGTCAATTGTAAGAAGATATGTACCCTTGTTTGGTAACTAGAAATACAGTTGGCAAAGGACGGTTGTGTCCGGAGGAAGGATTAGTAGTCATCAAGGTGATGGAATTAGCAAATTGTTATGAGTAGTGTGATGAGACAGTAAGGAAATACCCTCAACGTTAAATAAGAATTTATGGAGATTTTGTGATATTAGTATTGCACGAATAAGTTTGAAATGAAGGCGATGAGATGTAAATTGTATTATGTTATGTTGAAAGGATTAGGTTCAGTCCTTGTTAATGAATAGATTAAAGAAGTATCGATAGGTCGACTATTGACATTGAAGTCGGCAGTTGTGTAAGATGTATGAGGCCTTTGGCCTGTCACAGGGTGCGGTCTGGGTGCGTCCCGCGTATGCCTGTGCGGGCAGGAATAAAACTGTGAACGGTGCCGGTATGCTGTTATGCAGAGGGTATCCGCAAAGCGGACAATATCGTGTACGATGAACTGGGGATGTTATAGAATGCTATAGAATGCAGATAATACATATCTTGTGAAATACCACACGTGGGGATTTTGAGTGATTGGCGAATAAATCACGAGCAGAAGAGGTTTTGGTTAAATTATTACTGAAGTGAAAGTTAGGTGGTCAAAATTCGTTTTTAGAAGTTTATTGTGGTTGTGCAATAATTATGGTGTGTTATATGCTCAATCACATTTTGTTTTTAGTGTTGGTTTAAACTATTGGTCTTATGTGTGAGGACCGTTTGATGATCTTGTATTCTTAGTACCTTTGGGACTAATGAACTTTGGCAAAATAATATATATATATATATATATATAGTGTTGAGTATAAAAGAGGTTGTATACACGGGTACATATAGGTACACATATGGATTGACTTCATTGGGAAAGTAGCGATGGAGGGGTTGTAAGATTATCACGCCTCGGAGCGTGCGTTGCATGATGTGAGTTAGATGTATTTAATTGCATGAGTAGATGTTGATAAATAATCTTTGGATCCTTGAGCGGAAGGCTTGGTTTTGGACTCGGTTGAGTATTAGGAGTATTCGTCTGGTTTAAATAAGCCGACGTAGGCTTGGGGTTGGAATTATATGAATTGTATTATGATTGAAGTTTACATGATATAAATACAATTATTTTCTGAGGTCATGTATGAATATTAAGCCTGGAATCAGAAGATTAAAAGTTAAAGGACCACCATGTAAAGGTGTTAGAATATTGAAATACGGTGGTTTTAAATAAGTGCCTTATTTACAAAGTGGATGATTAGTAAGGACTGAAGTTATTGAGACGAACGAAAGGAGTACATAGATTGTGTGATCTGTGAAAGAGTATGTCCGGTTTATGTAAAGGTTTGGAATCACCAAGAATTAGAAAGTAACGAGTAGGTATGAGTTAATTAGAAAATCGTGAGTTGTGGTCCAACTGAAGTTGGGGAGAGATAACGTAACAAAATAGACTCGGTTAAATATGCGGAAGAACATGAAGGTAAGTTGATTCGTGTATGAATAATCATGAGAGACCTAGTCTGCTGTGAAATGTTATAGTTGTAGAATGTACGGACGAGGAGTGGGATAAATTTCCGATATAAATGTATCAACTAATTTGTAATGTGAGGCTAGAAGGAAGAAACTTCAAATGGAAGTCTTTTCGGGGATTCCAGATAAAGAGTACTAGTTATCAATAAAGTTTTTGGAGTATGTGGTTGCATGATGGTGTAGTGATATGGCTAATATCGAAATAGAATGGCGGAAAGGTAGTGGGTGTTTATCCAAAGAGATGATAGTTGTGTGAATTGCTAAGTAAGTTTATGATTTTGAATCATAGGAAGTTTAACAAAGATGAGGAGAGTGTTAGTCAAATTGTGGTGAAATAGATGCAAAATCCTTGAGGAATGAGAGTTGCTTCTTATATGTGAAAGGATTGTCCGAAGAAATATTAGTTGTAGATTAAAGAATGTGTAGTACATTGGCATGGTATGTCGTTTCAAGATTCCTTAGTTGATTGTCTTGAGTAGAATTTTGGTACAACTGTGTTGTTATGTATAGTAATGAGAAAATGTTATCAGTATGTGGAAAAGTTGAGAGAAAGAGACAAGTAATGTTTGGAGAATAACACTCCATACTAGCGTGGGAAGTAATGATAAAAAAAAAAGATCGGACCTAAGAATGTATTTAAACTACAGGTTCAATGGAATTATCACCCTTGTTGTACAACACTTTAGTATTTGGTTATATTAAGGTCGCATAATGCGATAGTGGTGGGAGGAAATGGTAACCCTTTGTACTAATGAAACGTGTGAGTCGTGGATGTAACAAAGGTCTGTCGTAATTATTGAAGTATTCAATAGTAGTGAGTATGCTCAATTTAAGGCGAGTGTAGATTTTCAAGTAGTAGATGGTGATATTCTTTTGAGACCCGGAGATCGATTGCGATTAATGTCGGTATGGTAGACCAAGAAATAGTCGGGTAAAGATTTGATGATGAACCATTACTCTAAGGAGGTTTGTAAATCCAAGTTGGGGAGTGGATACTAACGAAAGAGGTAAGGTTCAGAAAATATGAAAAGATGAATTCTGGTTTTTCCTGGACTTTTAATTGTGATCAAGTATGTAAGACTTAAAAGGGAAGAGATGTACAAAATATTTCATATTGATACGATGTGATCTCGTTTACTAAAGTAAGCATGGAAAAGAAGAATTGTGGTGTGGAAGAACCAGAGGCAATCTTCGAAAGGTCAGTTAAGAGGTTACGAAGTAGTAAAGAGATGTCTTTGTTAATAGTGCAATGGGAACCGGAACAGGACATAAGACGTCGATATCCGGACAATCTTAAATTTCGAAGACGAAATTTTGTTCAAGTTGGGGAGAATTGTAACACCCCGATTTTCGTTATAAGTGGTTTATGTGTTTATTTTGCATGTTCAAGTATTTTATTGGTATAGCATGACTCGTACCTCGTTAAGATCTATTCAAGGGCTGAATGGAGGATCAAATGAGGCTTAGTGCCCTTTGGGCGATAGTGACCGGCGAGAGTGACAGTGTCACTATCGCGGGTGTCACAATCGCCTGGTTTGTACCGCAAGATTGGATTTTCAGACTTTGGGTTTCAGGCGAGTATGCCTTGGGCGATAGTGACAGTGTCACTATCGCATGGTCACAATCGCTCGATGTGTACCGAGACTTTTGGGGTGTTGAGCGAGAGTGCCCCGGCGATAGTGACAGTGTCACTATCGCCCTGTCACAATCGCACCGACTGTTTTAGGTATAAAAATGAGAGTTTCGGATTTTTAGCTCATTTAAGAGTTAACTGAGATCTTTGGCAGACGATTTTCTTTCTCTCAAGGTAGGATTTCGTTGTTCTTCCTTCTTCCCATAATTTATTGATTTATAAGAGTATTAATGGTTATTATTGTTGGGTCCTAGGTGTTCAATCTCAACTTCTTGGGTTGTTAGCTAAAAGTGGTCAAGAGCAAGGGTTCTCAATTCTAGGGTTCTCATAATTTGAGCTTTAAGGTGAGTAACTTTGATTTAAAAGTATACTTGTTACATAATTTACTCTATCATTTCATTTATTTCTAACAAGTTTGCCTTGAAGTATACTTTGAGCCAATAAGCTCTTATTTCTCTAAAGAGGAAATTTAAGGGGCTCAATGGTAAGATAAAGGTGATGTGGTATTTTATTCTATTTGGAATTGTATCTTTTATGATGGCGATCATGTGAAATTGGTCAAACCTAAATATTAGGGTTTGGAGCTTAATGGATTAAGCTATGTCTTAATGAAGAAATTATGATTATAATAGAAGTGACTTAATATGCTAATTTAGTATGTGTTGCCATGCTAAATGATGAACTCATGATATCACTTATATGTATGTGGATAAGTGGAGGATTTCTTGTATGTAGAAATCATGTGCTTAATGAGATAGTTGGACTGTCTTTTGATGAAGTTAATGATTGGATTTATGAACTGCTTGGAGTAGTTGTTTGTTGGTATTCACAAATTGGAGGAGTCTCTAAGTAGGCATTAGGAAGATATAATCTTGGGCACTTACCTTGGAGGTTTGTGTATCGATCCACGCCTTCGGGATTAATACTATATAGGTAGTCCCGATGTGCCGGGCCTTGAGGCGTTACCTTGGAGGTAGACGCTAAGGTATATCTTCAAATACGATGTAACTTGAGTTGATGTTTGGGGTCTTCCCATAGAGTCCGATTTGTGAATGACCAAATTAATATCTCTTATATGACATAACTGCATGTTTTACTATATGTTTAACTCACTAGGCATTCCATGCCTAACACTTGTTCTGTGTCTGATGTGTGTGTCACAGGTTCTAGTGGTGCCATCCCTAAGAAGGCATAGTTGGGGATATGTGAGCGTGGGGATACATTTGAGATGCTAAAGATAGAAGATCAAAGTTAGCCTAACGATGACACTTTTTGTAAATCTTATTTCTATAGTAGAGATTAGATTAGTCGGTTGTCAATTAGTTGTAGATATTACACTTTGTTGTAAACCGGCGGGTGTAATCCCCCTCTTTTGTGAGCTCGTGCAATGGCATTATATATCACTCTTCCGTTTTATGGAAGTTTTTGTTGACCCTATTTTGGGGTGTCACAAATGCCATTGATGAATCGGGAAATATTGTTGCGTTTGTCAGGGAAAATCACAAAGACTTTTTGATGGATCAGCAACAGAAATTAGAGTCGTGATACTATCTCCATCATCATTATCTTGACGTTCTAAGTAATCAACATCTCCAACATATTCAGTGATTATTGTCAAGTCTTTGATAAATTTATCTGCTTCTACGGTGAAACTGTTGCAATTATACAACCACGCTCAATTTATTAATCTCTTCATCAAATACCAAAAGGACAACAATAGAGAATACTTTGCTAAATTCCACTCACCCTTCTACTGGATCGAAAACAACGATAGGAGGTGGGCATCCTCCCTTTCCCATCATACTCTTGCATAGATTCAGTGCTTCATTGTCTTCTCCCGATAAAACCTGATCCATTATTCATTCAACTTGTCATCATCATGTTTAGAGTGAAGAAACTTGAATAAAATCTTAAAGAAACAAAAACAATGTTGGAATTGGAAATGAAGATTTACCTGCATTCCCCCTTCTCATAAGCTGGACAATTTGCTAGCTTAGGAGCCCTGCCAAGAATATACGTGAGCTCATTACCGAACTCGACTCTTGTTGCTGTCAATGACGTTGCTAGTGATTCTGCAGAAAAAGAATAAAGACCAGAGAGAGATAAGTGACAAATAACAATCATCATTTAAAATGGAGAAGTAACATATTAAGCAGAGTTCATCAAACTTATTTTTCCCAATCTCTTGACTACCTCCTGCAAGATATATCTTGCTTAACCCTATCTCTCTTTCTAGCAGATACAATTATTGGTCTACATGGTACTAAGTTAAAATTGAATAAATAAAAAGCATTACAATAATAGTGTCAATAGAAGTACTGAATTTGATAAAATCATAATTCATATCATACTTCATTATATGGGTGTAGAACACTATACATATAAACATTTACATTTTCAATTTTGATAAAATCAGAATAAATAAGGTATGATTGCACGTGTTTACCTGTTGTAAGAGGGTGGAAACGAAAAGAAATGAGCAATGTATGGCATACTTGATGCTCACTTCTAAAAGTGCATCATCCAGTTCCTGAGTTCCATTGGTTGTCTAAACACACGTTCATCTTAAGATTATGAACAAACCAAATGTCAGAAAATGTAGAAGACTTGAAAAAAACCTAGGGTTTTGAAGAATTTACCAGAAGGACGTACGTGAGAAAATCGAGATGAAGAGGGCGAAAGTCTAAAAATCACCTGGAAAACAAGTCTTTCACCATATTTGAACCCACCACACAAACCAGTAGGAAATCTGAATGGAACCCATCACACAAAACAAGCGGAAGACATCGTCGGACGGAGTAGAGAGAGACGTTGGAGAGAGCCCTCGAAGGAAGATATGACAATTCGATCTCTTGGGAGAGTGTTAGACTACTTGCAATGGCAATCTCGAGTTTTAGAAGGAAAGAAAAGAAGAGAAAGGGAAGAGAAACAAAAGAAAGGAAAGGAAAAGAAAAGAAAAGGTAGGAAATAAATATTTGTATCTGCATTCTTGAGATTGAAGGAAAAGAAAGGAAGGAGATGGAAAGAAAATAAATTTCCATGTTCTTGAATAGGAGAGAAAGAAAACGAAAGATGTTACTTTTATTAATATACCCTCATTTATTTCGTAATGAAATGTAAATAATGGGTATATGTGTAATTTTATAAATATTTTTAATTCTTTTTATTTCATTTATTTCCTTTCCTCCCACATTTGGGCGGAAAGTTTTGGGAGGAAAATCAGCAATATTTTCCTTCCCCTTCCTTTCTTTTCCCTCTTTAAAAAAACTCGAGAACACAACATTTTTTATTTTCCTCCTACTTTCCTCCCATTTCCGTTCCTTTTCTTTATAAAACAAACTCGAGAACACAGCGTAAATGGGATTGTGAATAAGTTAAAAACTTTTTTTAAAAATAAAATAAAAAATAAATGAAACCAATCCAAACTCTTTCAATCTACAGCATGGGCCGATCAAGATTGCAATCTCACTTTAATTCATTTTCAAATAATTGGTGACACATGGCAATTGATTATTGGTTGGTTTTAGATTTTTAGGATAAAACTTATCTAATAAAAAGATCATTTTTGTAAAATAATTAAAAATTAAAAAATATATCAAAATAAATGGTTTTCAATTCCCTACAAATAGAGCCCAAGATTGACATATTATTTTTGTTACTTGTTTTATTTAATTTTAATTGTATGGTATGTTTTTTATAATAATAATTACATTTTAGTTAAATAGTTGTAGTCTGTTTAATCTATTTTTTATACTTTAAATTAAAAAAATAGTTATATATAATAAAAAAATAGTTATATATAATTTTTATTAAATGATATTTTGGATTAGATTGGATTGGAAGAGATTGTGGTTAAATGATAAAAAAAAAATGAGATTGGATTGAAGTTGAAGATTGTGTAGGTGGATGAGAAAGAAAGTAATATTTTAATTGAGATTCGATTGGTTGAGATTATGAATGTTAAGACTACCTTTAGTGGTGATCCAATCCGATCCCACCAAAGAAAAAGACAAATGGATTAATAAAAAGAAAAAGATAAAATAAATTATTTTGAGTCAGTAAACCCAATCTCATTCGCAATCCAATCTTGGATTGAGCAATTTATTTTTTATTTTTTTATTTTTTTATTTTACACATGGCATTACATGATTGGTTTAAGTAGATTTTTTTAGATAAATCTTATCTTAATAAAAAGATAAGTTTAACAAAAAAATTAAAAAATAAAAAATATACCAAAAAGTCATATTTTTCAATTCTCTACAAATAGAGACCAATATTGACATATTTTCAGCACACCAATCTTTCTCTCTATTTCAATACTCTCTTATCTTGAAAACTCTATTTTTTGCAATTTTCTGTTATAGATCCAAACTACCCAAATTATTGTTTGAGTTCTGAATATCCTGATAACCTTCAAAATTACTCAAACACACAATATGAAAACCCTAAGTTACCTTCTTATGATAATCACATTAGCATCCTTGAAAATGTCCAAACTTCGCAAAAGGGTTCAAGAGTCGATTCATGGGATACGAGAGAAGATATGGTTCTGGTGTCATCATGGATCTTCGTTAGTGAAGATGCTACTCGTGGCAAAAACCAAATGAAAGGAAAGTTGTGGTCACGAGTGAAAAAACACTATGATGCAACTCGAGCAGAAAATCCAGAAGGGCTTGGTGTCCGGAACGAAAATCAAATGAAAGGTCGTTGGTCTCGACTTAACGAAAATGCAAGCAAGTGGGTTGGTGCTTACAGAGAAGCATACCGTCAAAAAAAGAGTGGAATGAGTAACACGGATGTAGAGAACGTAGCTCACAAAATTTATGAGGCGACTGGGAAAAAGTTTAATGATCTGAAGGTATTTAATGAAGTTATGTGTAAACATCCCAAGTGGGACTTACAGTTACATCGTGAAACAACACGTTCTCTATATTTGGAGTTCTACAAGCTCGTTTTGCCTTTATTCGACACCCATGTCTTGTTTGGGACAAAGATAATATGAGACGAATTATGATTGCTTGTATCATCCTGCATAATATGATTGTTGAAGACGAACGAGACACATACCTCCATTATTATGATCCTACTGAATCTCTTAACGATATGCCCACAAATCGACAACCTACAGAAGATGATGGTCAACCGTCCGCATTCTCTACCGAACGGATTGGAAACCTAGCCACTTATATGACTAATAGGGAACAACTTCGTGATAGGGAGGCACATAATGCTCTAAAAAATGATTTGATTTAGCATATATGACAAAAATTCGGTACTGCTAATTAACTATGTCATTTATGCCTTTTAATATGTAATTCCGTACTTCTATTTGTAACTTGTTTGATTTATTTTCAATGTAAGTTTCTTTTTTATAATTATAATTATGTTTTATAATATTAGATAGTTTTTTTTATCTATTTTTTATATTCAATAATAATAATAAAAATATTATATATATGATAATATATTAAATATATATATATATTTTTAAAAATATTTGAGATTGGATGGATTGCTAATAAACTGTAAAAAATGTAAGATTGGATTGAGATTGAAATTAGGTAGGTGGAAGAGAGAGAGAAATGGAATTTTTAATAGAGATTGGATTGGATTGGATTGCTTATAAACATAGTCTAATAGTCTTAGGGCATGAAGAGAGATTTTGAAAAGGAATTTTATTTAATTTTAATTGTATGGTATGTTCTTATAATAATAATTACGTTTTAGTTAAATAGTTGTAGTCTGTTTAATCTATTTTTTATACTTCAAATTAAAAAAATAGTTATATATAATAAAAAAATTCAATATATAATTTTTATTAAATGATATTTTGGATTAGATTGGATTGGAATAGATTGTGGTTAAAAGATAAAAAAGTGAGATTGGATTGGAGTTGAAGATTGTGTAGGTGGATGAGAGAAAAAGTAATATTTTAATTGAGATTGAATTGGTTAAGATTGTGAATGTTAATAGTCTTAGGGCATGAAGAGAGATTTTGAAAAGGAAGAGAGATTTTGAAATTTGAGTTTAGATTAGGAACAGGAAGAGGCAGGCTGGCTTGGGAAAAGGAAGAGACGGGATGGGCTTGTACTTAACAGCTCAAGTTTCTCATTCTAAAATTTTAAGTAATCATGCTTTAAATGGTTGTACACAAAGCTTAAAGGGTTGTTTTTAAGAGTTTGGGGGTTATTTGCTTTATAAGATAGTATAGATATATAGGGAAGGGTTCAAAAGAGAAGTAAAAATATGTTGAGAAATAGAGAAGTGATATTGGCCATGCATTCGGTCAAGATCGGCGGCTTTGACCGAGAAGCATATGATAATTCCTCGCGTGGTCTGCACAAGATAGAGGGGTAGTTTCGTAAAAAATACGCGGGACAGGTTCATATATAAATTTGTGTGATTCATATATGAACATTTGTGTTCATATATGAACCTTTGTAATTCACATATAAAATATTTTTAACTAATTCATATATGAACTTTTGTGATTCATATATGAATCTTTGTGATTTATATATGAATTAGTTAATTTGTTCATATGAGAATTAGTTAAAAAAAAAATCATATATAAATCACAAAGGTTCATATATGAACACAAAGGTTCATATATGAATTAGTTAAAAAAAGTTTATATGTAAATTACAAAGGTTCATATATGAACACAAAGATTCATATATGAATTAGTTAATTGGTTCAACTGATTCATATATGAACCTACAGTTAATTAGTTTCATATATGAAACACAAAGGTTCATATATGAATCACAAGATTCATATATGAATTAGTTATAAAGAGTTCATATGTGAATTACAAAGGTTCATATATGAACGTATAGTTCATATGTGAATCACACAGATTCATATATGAACTCAGCCCGTGTTTTTTGTAAAAGTTACGAAATTGCCCTTCTATTTTTGGAACAACCGCAACTTTTGACCAGTCAAAGTCGCAACTTTTGACCAATTATAACCGATCTTGACCGAATGAATGGTCAAGATCACTTCTCTATTTCTCAAAAACTTTGCACTTCTCTATTGAACCTAAGGCTAGATATATATACATGTATATATAGAAAGACTTAGGATCATGTGAGACCAACATGTTTTCGTGAGACTGGTGAGGCCAAGTTTTTACACTTGAAATTTCACAGCAAAATACTGTGAAGGTAACCTTCACAGTAGTGTTTTTACTGTGAAGATCGTATCTTTTTTAACATTCACAATGTTTTACTTTGAAGTAGGGGTGTTCAAAAAAACCGTCAGACCGTTTAAACCGGTCGAACCAAGTCAAGTCGGACCATTTTTGGCAGTTTGAGCGGTCTGGCGGTCCGACCTGGTTTGAAAAATTGCCAAACCGGGCGGTCCGGTCCGATCTGCGGTTTGACGATTTTTTGGGCGGTTTTGACCAAACCGACCGCCAAATATATATATATATATATATATATATATATATATATGTGGGAAAAGATCAAGAGAGAACCTTGAAAAATAAAAGAACCGGAGAACCATGGAAAAACGGATGAAAAAATATATCAAAATTGATGTCAAATTAAAGATAATAAAATGATCGATTTTTTGGTGTAATTTGTTTCGCTCCAATTTTTTTATAATTCACCGATTTTCGATTTAAAAAAATAGCGGGTGATCTATTTTTTTCTTTCTAAAAAGTGATTGTAACCACCTTTTTAATCATATCCGTTGGATCATCTCAATTTAACGGTTTTGATGAGTTCTTCGGTTCTTTCTTTTTTCAAAGTTCTCCTCTGATCTCATCCCTCTCTATATATATATGTATATGTATATATTATGCAATTACTTTTGTATAAAACTCTAGCCCAACTTTTAAAACTTAGGCTTAACTTTGTCTTAAATAACCCAAACATAAATCTACTTTGTCTTAAATCCTAATATGCATTCACTGTTCGTTGTTCTCGTTCACGTCTTCACGAGTCACGACTTCAAAATTATATTTGTTTTTTAAGTTTAAATTTAAAACCCATAAAAGGCCCAAACCGCCTAAACCGCAGTCCGATTTGACCGGTCTGGGCATTTGAAGTCAAACCGCTCGGTTTAAAATTTTAATAAACCGCCATTTGCGGTTTGGTTTGTGGTTTGAGGGGTTAAACCGCCCAAACCGGACCGCAAACACCCCTACTGTGAAGTTTCAAGTGTAAAATCTTGGTCTTACCGGTCTCATGAAAACATGTTGGTATCACGTGAACCCAAACTATATATAAATATATATATATATATAAGGAAATGAAATCTTATAAATTATATAATGCGATGTACAATATTAATATTAAATAGATTTTATTTATCCAACATTTTAATGTATTGAGAAAATGATTGGAAATGTTTTCTATTTAAACTCCAAACTTATTTAAAAAACAATCATTTCTATAAATAAATAAAAATAATGGAAACTAATTTCAAACACTAAAATAAAAAATACTAAAAATATGGCCCATTAAACATTAAAAAGGTCAACTTCAATCATACATTAGAAACGCATTTTGACTATTATAACAATAACAATAATAATAAAATAATATATTTATGTTTTATCTGGACCTTTCCTATTATTTTGGAGGCCTTGTGCAAAAAATAGATGTGTTCTTAATTTTTTTATTTCCATTATTTTTTAAAGTATTTTTACTACATGACGAATAAATCATCTTTGGTTTTGAACAAATTGTTTATCTTTTCTTATTTTTCGATACTAAATTTTAATTTTAATGTTATTATGTTAGCGTAAATTCAAAATTTATAGTTGTTTTTTTAATGTTAGTGTTTACTAACTTTCGTAACCCCTCCTAAATTTTAATTTTTAACAGTTATTTTATAATTTTTCTAAAATAGAGAATTTTAAAGAAAAAATATATTCAACTCAAATATCTCTATACTAAAATTAAGTTTTAAAAATTACTACCTTTTTTATTTTATTTTTTCTATTTTAACATACACTAAAGCATAACTGTTAAAATAGGTCTGAATCTTTTTAAAGTAGAACTTATAAAAAAGAAATCTAAATGAAGATGAATGAATATTGATGAAAACAAAATAGAAGAATGAAAATAAGAATCAAGAATTTGAATTTTAAGAATAGATTATAAAAAAACTTATTAAAAATAGTTATATAATTTAATCATTCAATTTGAAGAATAAGTTATACAAAAAAAACTTAGTAAAGGCATTTTTTAACTTTTTGTTTAAAGGGATGAGAAAAGTGAATGGACAAAATTGCCCCCTCCTAACTTTAGTTTATTTAATGATGTTAATAAGGACCTTGTGTCATGAAAACTGAAAGTAGAGGGACCTTGTTCATAAAAAATTCTTTGAGGAACCTTAGTCGTTAATTTTTGTAAACCACAAGGACCAAATTTGCATTTAACTCTGTAATTTAATTATTCAATTAATAAAAATTTAGAAAAAAATAATAAAAATAAAATTAGATATTTAAGTCATCCTTGAAAATAGAAATAAAATGAAATAGTTAAAGTTTTGTATATTTAATTAATCACAAGAAAATTTGTAAGAAAACAAAAATTGCAAAAAAATCTATTAAGAGATTCGAACGGGGAGAAATGGAAAGTAGCATCCGCTTATACCTTAATCAGCTTGTCGTTGCGCCAAGAGCGTTGTTTGTTAATTCTTTGTGTTATTTTATATATATATATATATACATGAATTATTAGAGGTAAAAAAATTAAAATATATTCAGAGGCCCTGTTCGATAGAACCGTTTGGAATTGGAACACCCTAAGGAACAAGCCTGTGTTTTATCATATTATTTTATTGAGTAAGTTACATGATTGGTCCCTGTGGTTTGTCGAAAATTGCATTGTGCGTCCCTAAATAAAATAATTATGGAAAACATACATGTGGTTTACATTTTCACACGTCGTTGGTCCCTATATCCTAACACCGTTAAAAACTTCTAGTAATTGGATTAGTTAAAGGGGTAGTTTAGTCATTTCATAATCATTTCATCATAATTATTTGATGTTTAAAACCTAAATGTATCTTGATAGAACTTTAACATCTCCGCCGTATTGCGCGAGTACTCAACTAGTATATATAATATAAAAAATATGGGGAGATAGATGATTAATCCGTCTGATTTTGGTGTGAAGAAAGGTTCTATAGTAAATATTAATGATGGTGAAGAGGAAAGTTGACAGTCGGTGACGACGCCATCCCATATCCATCTCACCGGAGACATCCATCCCACCCAAAAAGACATTCTTCGGTTTCTTTCCCATATTCACCACCTATATCACCTACCATATTCAAGTCGAGGACCCTCATAATCGAGAGTATAGCTGACGGGGTCGTCCATATCCTATCTCCACGTATTAAACTCGATGCAACTGCGCATATTCACTCGTCATAATCGATTATTCATCGTCACGCAAGTACTGAGCCAGCTTCTGAATTCCATCGACTCTGACCGCTTGATCGATCTTGGTAGCGACGGCAGAAGAGCAATCGTAAGCTGCACGTTTGGCCGGTGAAAGATCTGGCGTGATTCCTTTAAGTTTGTCTAGGGGTGAGCATCGGTCGGGTCGGGCCGAAAAACCCCCAACCCGATCGGGTTTCGGGTGGACAAAACAGGCCCCGAAACCCGTCCTAAGTAAAGTTCGGGTTTCGGACTTCGGGTCTAATCGGGTTTCGGGTTTATCGGGTTTCGAACTTAGATCTAAGCATAAAGTTTTGTTTGTTGAAAAATCCGTATAAAATCACTCATTGGTCTGATTGAGGTGTATAATATATCGATGGAAAGCTCTTTGTGTCTATAACAACTTTCTAGTTTGCAACGAGATCTAATTGTGACTTTAAGGGGCTCGAAATAGTGTATTTCCAAAACTGGTCCTGTTAAAACGGGTTTTGCGCACTGTTTTTGTAAAATTCATATAAAATTGGTCATTGATCCAAATAAGGTGCATTTTATGCGATTAGATTCCTAAGAGATAGTAGTACATTTTAAATTTAGATGTCAAATCTTAATTTGTTCTCTAAGTATGAGTAAATCGTCAAAACTTTTGAAGGACAGAAGCTGTTTTGTGCATGTATAGCTTTTTAATAAGTGATCAAATGATAAGTTGGTGGCGTAAGTAACTAGGATATGAATATGGATTACCTCCAAATATGTGGCGTAAGTAGTAGCTTTTTAAAAATTTCGGGTTTCGGACGGGTTCGGGTTTGGAAAACCCAAACCCAAACCGAACCGTAAGTGAAGTTCGGGTTGATCGGGTTCGGGTAATTCGGGTGTCGGGTTGTCAGGTTTAGTGTTTTTGGGTTAGTTCAGGTTTCGGGTCTGTCGGGTTCTTCGGGCCGGTCGGGTTTTGCTCACCCCTAAGTTTGTCGCCGACGGAGTAAATGTACCAATCTAAAACGCACACCAAAACATCCAAAAAGACTAAATTGTCCTCCCAGTTAACTTACTTAACAAAAGGCATGATACGAAAGCTCGTGACATCAACGATGACGAAGTTCGTGATGACCCAATTGAGCAAGTTAGTGAATCAAGTGAAAAGTATGTGCGTCGCTCAAGAAGGATGCACGTGGCACCTAAGTGGCAGAGTAACTATGTGGTTAGGAAGAAGTAAATTAATGTTTATCTATGTAAAGTAGTTGCATGTTTGTAGGAGTCTGCATGTGTAGTGAATGTGTAGTGGGTATCCTGTTTGTATGTAGGACGTATGTATGAAAACCAACTTATGGTTTTCTTAGCTATGTAACCGTAAGTACATAAATGGAAAAGAAGGAGGAAGGGAAAATAATAAGTTTTTGCTTGAAACTCTATCTTCTCCCTACTTAAGTTCTGGAGTTGGCACTCACTCGAAGAGTGTTATTCGTGATCTTATCAACTGGTGCTTTCATTAAGAGTTGAACGATGGCAGATGAGGCCGCTTTACGAGCATTAGTCAAGGAGCAGGTCGACACCTTGACGCGCAAGATCGATCAGTTGTAACAGAAACTTCATACGGCACGCGTGCACGGTGATCCACCGGGGCATGGCGAGGTCGGGTCGTTGCCACAGTCCATGCGTCTGGATGTTCCAAGATTTCACGGAGAGGATCCCGAAGCATGGATTTTTGCGATGGAGGAATACTTCGTTCTCCATGGAACCGCTGACGATAAGAAACTCCGTTGAATGGTTCCGTTGGATGCGTCGCAATAACTTGATTACGACGTGGACGTGTTTTCTAGAGAGCGTCCGTACAAGGTTTGGCCGTCTCGATTTGAAGATCCGCAGGGGGCACTGTCGAAGTTGTTGCTATGGGGGTCCGTGGCGGAGTATCAGGCCGAGTTTGAGAAGATGATGAACAAAGTGACGGGAATCAACGAACACCTTCTTATCTCTTTTTATACATCAGGATTGAAACCGGTGTTGCAGCGTGAATTGTTAGTGGCTAAACCCCCAACCCTCGTCGAAGCTTTCGCATTAGCTCAAATTGCCAAAGCAAGGGCGGAAGAGAGTTGGACTTTCGGGTCAAACCCCCCGCAAGGACCGGCCTTGGGGAGTCTCGACGACTATGACATCAACCGCCGACCATAAACCGCAGTCATCTAACAGTCAACCATCAGGCACGGCATGGGAAGTTTCACCGCTCTGCACAATCAGTACCATCGCCCACCGCTCATGCCAACGCCAAGTACAACCTCACACCAGTCATCCTCTCAACAGAATCCCATACTTCCTATTAAGTGGATTTCCACCACAGAGCGTCAAGAGCGCATTAGCAAGGGGTTGTGTTTCAACTGTGACCAGAAATTTGTACGTGGACATAAATATCCGGGACGGTTTTTGCTGTTGATGTCGTCCGAAGGAGAGGAATACACCGAAAATGACACCGAGATGGAGAAAGACGAAGATGTGGTGGAAAGCGGGGACGTGTCGTTGCTAAACTCATTGGTGGGTCAGGGCAGCCCACGATCACTACAATTGTGGGGGTCGATCGGCAAAAGTCGAGTGCATGTTTTAATTGACAGTGGCAGCACCTACAATTTTATTCAACCGGGCGTAGTAGAGAGACTTCGACTTCCTATTCAGGCCACTCGAGCTTTCAAGGTTTATATTGGGAACGACGACACCTTGTTGTGTAAAAATGTATGTTTGAAGGTCCCATTGTGTATGCAGGAACTCCAGTTCGAGGTCGATTTATACGTTTTGCCTATCAAAGGAGCCGAGATCGTCTTAGGCATCCAATGGCTACAACGACTTGGAAAGGTCACTCACGATTACTCGCAACAACTCATGGAGTTCCAATTAGACGGACATACACGAACTATATGCGGTGATGATACCCTACGAATGAAACGAGTAAGTTTCCAACATATGCAAGCGTTAATGAACTCATCGAATGTGTATGGTATCTATGAAATGTATTCGTTGGAGGCGGGGTAGTCCAACCTCACACAGATCAACAACGTGGCCTCAACACCGGTACCGGAACCCATCGCACGCCTCTTAGAGCAATTTCAGTCTCTTTTTCAGGTTCCTTCAACGTTGCCACCACATCGCTCGATCGACCACAAAATTCATCTTCTTCCTAATACGAAACCTGTTAATGTCTGACTGTATCGCTACCCGCATTATTAAAAGGGTGAGATGGAGAAATTGGTCGCAGAAATGATGGAGCAAGGTATAATTCGGTTCAGTCAAAGTCCCTTTTCATCCCCCGTGTTGCTGGTTAAGAAGAAGGATGGCACTTATCATTTTTGTGTCGACTATCGGGCTTTGAATGCTGTCACAGTTAAAGATAAATTTCCGATTCCGACAGCGGACGAAATGTTCGACGAATTAGGCGGGTCTACTGTTTTTAGTAAATTGGATTTGCGTGTCGGATATCATCAAATTTGCGTGCATGATCGTGATATTTGCAAGACGACTTTCCGAACTCATGAGGGTCACTATGAATTTTTAGTGATGCATTTTGGCCTCACTAACGTTCCCTCGACCTTTCAAGCCACGATGAACTGTCTTTTCTCTCCATATTTACGCAAATTTGTCATTGTTTTTTATGACATTCTTATTTATAGTGCTTCACTCACGGCGCATGTCGAGCATCTGCACCTAGTTTTCCAATGTTTGCAGGCCCACCAGTTTTATGTCAAGCGGTCCAAGTGCGTTTTTGGGGCAGCTTCTATCGAGTATTTGGGGCATGTCATTTCGGGCCATGGGGTAGAGGTTGATGCCAAGAAGGTCGAAGCACTCACAACATGGCCGCACCCCCGTAACCAGCGGCAACTTTGCGGGTTTTTAGGTCTCGTGGGCTACTATCGTCGTGTAACACCCCGAATTTCCTCGTAAACTTCCGATTTATTTATTAAGTCTTATTTCGAATTCTTAGTATCCTCTCTATTTTTCCTTCGACCTCCCTCCTCGTGGCTAGCCTAGTGTGAGTTTTTGTAGAGGTGTGTGTGTGTGCATGTAAGTATGCATGCATGTGTTATGCGACCACGTGTCCATGCAATCATTGTACATTAATTCAAGAATGGAGTTTTTAGAACCATTCAGACCATCGCAGCAAAGCTTTTCCAACTTGCCATCTTCTCGTGGGTTTTACTGCAACTGACTTTAGCTCTCGGTACTGTTTCGGCGAGAGTGCCCGACGAGAGTGCCGGAGTCACTCTCGCGGTTGTCATTCTCGCGACCTCCATCCAGAATCAATTTCGTAGACCTGCGGTACATTTCGGGCGAGAGTGCCCGACGAAAGTGGCCGGGGCACTCTCGCATGGTCAAGGTCGCCGGCGTGTTAATTGGTTATAAGGGCAGCGACGTCGATTTTCTTTTGGTTTGAAAGGGTCATTAATGTGCAACTGCTTGTCTACTTGCTTCATTTCCTTTCGCCCAACACCACCCACCTCATCCCATTTCTCTTTTATTACCCCTCTACTATTCGTGATTATGATCTTGGGTGGAATCTAGGGTTCCTAACTTATTTCCTTCAAGTATTCAAGAGGGTCTCCAAGATTCAAGGAAACTGTTCAAGTCAACTCCAAAATTAGGGTTTCTATATTTTCTAGGGTTTTGCTTGCAAATCCTTAGGTGAGTTACTTTGATCAACCATCTCTATTTTAGGGTATGTTTACTCCTAATAAGAAGCTAACTTGAGATCTTTTGTTAAATCTAGGGTTTCCACCATTTCTTGGGGTTTTCTCACTACAAACCCTCTTTTGGTGAGCATTTCTCCACCCCTAACTAAGTATTAAATTTCTTGTTATCTAGATGAAGGGTCTCTCATGGGTTTATGTCTTTGTTTGAAAGACTAGGGTTTTCCTTGTTTATTTGGGTTTGGTTAATACACATTTTATACATATGTACATTTATCTTTTGTGCCAATGTGACTTGTATATATACGTATACATACATATCCATTTATGCCTATATATATATGGATGTATGTACAAATGTATATATATAGAGAGGTATGTGTAAACTTTATAAATAAATATGAGTATATATATATATATATATGACTGTTTATATATGAACGTTCATATATGAACGGTCCCGTGTTTTTTTACTTCTCTATTTCTCTAAATATTTGCACTTCTCTATTGAACCTTTCCCTATATATATATATATATATAGATGTATGTGAAAACTTTATATATCAATACAAGTATATATATATGCATGGATGTAAATGTTTGGAATCTACACGAGTCTGAGTATCGCATGCTAAATATTCACTGTGTAGAGATGGTCGTTATGCCATAATTTGTATGAGTCGATGTATACGTTTTTCTCTACCGTGGTACGGAATTTATTGATGGCTATCTCCTTGTGCACGAGGATTTAGACATTTATGGGTTAATAATTCATGTTATTGTTGGTCGTATTGGATCACTAGCGAGTAGGCAATAGGGGACGTTGGGGTCCTTGAGGTGTAACTCGTCTAGTTCGGATGTGCAATGTGGTCCCATAAGTCCTTGAGGTGTAACTCGACGGAGTAGGCATTAAAGGCATGGTACGAGATGATTTGAGGTTGTGATGTCTTTATGGCATGGGAACTAGGACCGGTACCTGAGGTGCAATCCGATAACGTTGTGGGTGACTCCATTCCCGTGTTCTTGTCACCCCGACGGCAACGGGTCTCCCCCGTATTTTGTTGCGAAAGAAATGTTCCTCGGTTATATAATTATGTTCAGGTGGGAACGCTTAACGAATTGAAATGTGGTAATTTGAGATCGCACGGAGCCGGTAACATTATTTTGTGTCTTTTTGTCACAATTGTATAAATGTGTATTTCTTGTAATCTCGCTAGACTTTTGTCTAACACTTGATGTTGCATGTTTATGGATTACAGGTCCCACTAGCGGTGTCTAGATCTTATTGAGTTGCCGACCATGCTAGGAGCTTGGAGGGTCGGGCTTTTGGGGATTCGAGATGAGAGACTTTTTGGAGATATAGTGACACCCGGATTAATCTAGCTTACTTTAAATTCTAGATTAATAGGTTGTTGTGTTTTATGTCTCAATACTCCTATATTTAATCATTGTCCAAACTATCCCGTTGCATTTAAGGGTTATAGTTGGGTTATATTTTGAGGTTTAAAGTTACCCATTTTCCGGAAATCCCCTATACTTATCGTTTAAATTTTAGGGTGTTACACGTCGCTTCATTCGCGAGTATGCTTCTATTGCTGCCCCTCTCATGGATTTATTGCAGCGCGACGACTTCCAATGGGGTGAGGATGCGACGACCGCCTTTACGCAGCTTAAGGAGCGCCTGTCCCACACTCCGGTATTACGCCTGCCTGATTTTACTCGTCCGTTTATTGTTGAGACAGATGCTTCCGACGACGGGGTAGGAGACGTATTGTTACAAGGTGGCCACCCGATCACTTTCTTCAGTCGTAAGCTTGGGCCTCGTATGCGGGCAGCCGCTACTTATCAGAAGGAACTTTTTGCTATCGTCGAAGCTGTGTACAAGTGGCGACAATATTTGTTGGGGCAACGGTTTGTTATTCGTACGGACTATAAGAGTATAAAAGAACTCATGCAGCAGGTCATTCAAACCCATGTTCAACATCAATATGTTCGAAAACTAGTGGGATTCGATTTCACTATCGAGTACAAACCCGACGCATCGAACACGGTGGCAGATGTTTTATCGCGCGTGCAAGAGGATGAGGTTTTTATCGAATCAGCTTTTCTTGCCTTAAGTCAACCGGTCAGCGGGGTTCTCGATGAGTTACGGTTGGAAAATTCCACTTTGGATGATATGCGTATTCTCCACGACAGGTTAGCCCGAGGGGACCTTTCACCGGCCTACTCACAACGAGATGGCATTCTCTTGTTTCGAGGGCGTTATTACTTGGGAACACAGTCTGGCCTCAAACAACGAATGCTTCGTGAATTTCATTCCACTCCGAGCTCGGGCCATTGCGGAGTCAAGAAGATGATGGTATGTCTAGCTGCTCTATTTTTTTGGCCATCGATGCGCCAATCGATCCGCGAGTTTGTGATCCAGTGCCTTCCTTGTCAGCAAACCAAGTACTCTACGCAAGCACCAGGTGGGTTGCTGCAACCGTTACCGACTCCTAAGGCCGTATGGGACGATGGATTTCATCACTGGTCTGCCTTTGTCTCGCGGTGTTTCTGTCATTTTTGTAGTTGTTGACCGCCTAACCAAGTATGCCCATTTTGGGAGTCTGCCTCCACACTTCAACGCCAAACGAGTGGCAGAGTTATTTATCGATCTCGTGGTCAAGCTTCATGGGTTTCCGAAATCCATTGTATATGATCGTGATGCTATCTTTCTAAGTTCTTTTTGGCAGCATTTGTTTCGGCTCAACGGAACGACCCTCAAGCACAGTACCGCCTACCATCCCCAAACGAATAGCCAATCCGAAGTAGTCAACCGTGGTTTGGAGCAGTACGTATGGGCCATGGTCATGGATCGACCCCACCAATGGGCCACGATGTTGAGTTGGGCGAAGTATTGTTACAATTCCTCTTACCATAGCAGCATCAAAATGTCGCATTTCCAAGCTTTGTATGGCCAGTCGCCGCCGACTTTGATTCCTTATGCTTCAGGCTCCTCAAAATTAGCGGTTGTGGATGAGATATTGCCTGATCCAGACGTGTTGTTACGTCAATTAAAATCCAACTTGCATAGCGCCCAACAACGCATGGAGATGATCGCTAATCGTTGACGACGGGATGTCGAAATTTCTGTGGGTGACCAGGTGTTGGTCAAGTTGCAGTCGTATCGGCAGATCTCTGTTGCTAATCGTTCTTCCAATAAGTTGGCTAAACGTTATTATGGACCATTCTCGGTTTTAGAACGCGTCGGGGCTGTCTCGTACCGACTCGACCTCCCCGCGACTAGTTGAATCCACCATGTATTCCATGTCTCTTGCCTTAAACCGTTTCGGGGTGCTGCTCAAAATGCCCCTGCGTCTCTACCTCCAACATTCGAAGGCGGACAACCCATCGAATCACCCCTCACAGTTTGTGGTGTACGACGCGCTTTGTTGGCGGGTCGACCATGTACTCAGATTTTGGTTCAATGGTCCAACCGACAACCAGAGGATGCTACATGGGAATATGTAACACCCCGATCTTTGGAGGGTATCGATCTTTTAAGATAAATATGAAAAATAGAATTTTGAATTGAATCCTAGATTTTATGGTCTTGTTGGATGGAGAATCCAAATACGAATCAAACGGTCTTTTCCGGAGCGAAAACGGAGCTAAAACGAAGAAGTTATGGCCAAAACGGTGTTCGGTACCTTCTGAGCGACTATGCCCCACGACTATGACACGTGTCAATGTCGCTGGTCAATGTAGCGCCAGGGAACAGAAGGTGGTACCAACCCCGTGACTGTGACACACGAATATGCCAAAGGGCATAGTCGCCGGGCATTGTCGCACGGGGGCACCTGACCCATAAAAACAAGATTTTCACCCATTTTCCTCATTTCACTTCACCCACTTCATTTTTCTCTCCCAATAACCGAAATCCTTCACCCCCAATGTCGATTTTGAGCCTCTAAGACCCCAAGAATCAAGATTCCAAGTGACCCTTCTTCATCTATCATGGTTTTGGAAGCTAAAGCTAGAATCCTTTCATTTCATCTCCCTCACCAAAGTTTTCTAGGGTTTCATCCAACCCCTTTTCTCCTTTTTGAAGATTTGGAGTTTGTGGTTAGTGATTGAAATTTTACCCGTCGGGGCGGGTACCCACGGGTACCCGCCCCTAATGGGGCGGGGATTCCCCAGCTAATCGGGTAACGGGGCAGGGACGGGTATTGTTTTTTATACCCGAAGCGGGTTCGGGGTCTGGGTCGGGGATGGTATTACCCGCCCCTAATAATACCCGATATATATTTTTATATATAATTTAATTAGTTTCTTATTCATTGCTTGATAATTTTATACTTTAAAATTTGTCATGAACTCTGATTACACATGGTGTATTATATCATTATATGTTTTTGAAACTTGAAGTTTATTTATTTGTGTTAAAAATTAAAAACTCGCTCATTTCATTTTCTTTAAAAATAAATTTTTTTCCCGTAAACGGTTACTGAACGGGTTCCCCGTACCCGTCTGGGATTTTCTCCCCCGAACCCGTAGGGGATTAGTCGGGTCGGGGTCGGGGACGGGGGGCTTAAACGGGGGTCGGGGACGGGGGATGCATTACCCGCCTAATACCCGCCCCGTTTCCATCCCTATTTGTGGTTCGTTTTGGCAACTCCAGAGGCGTTATGGTTGGTGGATCCAAGTTGTGGGTAAGGTAATTTTCTCTTTTCTTCACCTATGGAAGTTAGGGTTTGATATAAGTTGAGATATTGATGTAAAATATTTGGGGAATGATTTACCTAGTCGAATATGATTATTGGTGGTTGGAACTCTTGGATCTAGGTTTTTGGAAGATTTGGCTTGAGGATTCAAGTTTTTTCAAAGGAGCTCAAATTAGGGAAAATCTAGATTTAACCTAAATCTAGCGAGGTGAGTTCAAGTTGCTTTGTGAAAACGTTGTACATGCCAAAATGTCCATTTTCAAGTGTTTGTGTGTTTACATGAAAATTATCTATGGTTGAGTCATTTATTGGGTTTTGACAATTTGAAGTATTTAATCTTGAAAACATTATAAAACACCCACATTGGGATTTTTGAGTAAATGAATGAATGTATCGCAAGAAAAAAGTGTTAAATGGATTTTTGGGTACAAATGAGGGGTCTTTGGTAAAGAATGCACCTTAGTGTCGTTGGAAGCATGCATAATTGTTATTATGGGTCATTGGGATATATATATGGTTGTGAATTGTGTGGAAAATGATTTAATCAAATAAATGATGGGATTTTGGATTTTATCATATCTTGGAGGTATGTGTTTGCATATATGACACCGAAAGGCGTTTTCATGTGTTAGTGATCTTTATTGTTGGTCAATTGTATTGTTGAGCCATTGACTCGTATTTGACTTCAAGTGAGTCTTGGGGACTTTGGTCTAAGGTGAATTACTCTATGTCGAGTTTTGAGATTATATGCATTTGAGTCATATCCATTACTTAATTACATGTGTTAAAGATGTTGGACATTCTTTTGTGGGTCATGTAATTGTTTAACTATATTTGCATTGGATGCATAACATATGAGTCGGTCTTGTTTATGTGTAACGTCCCAAAAATTTCGAGAAATTTAATTTTTTTTAAAATGACATTTCATTAATTAAACTCGTTAAATAACCCAAAACATTTCGTTTGCAACCCAAGAATAATTATTCTCTAAAAAAACAGTCAACAGCGGAATAAATAGTTTAAAAAAAAATTAAATTTCTCGAAATTTTTGGGACGTTACAACTTGGTATCAGAGCCACTCCTGTGCCGTTCGGGATGGTGGGGCAAACCTCATCGAGGACGATGAGTCCCTAAGGGGGGGTGTGTGTAACACCTTAGGCATATCCCACATCGGCCGTGGACAGGAGAGATGCTGGGTATATTAGTAAACCTTGGCCTTACCAGACACAACGCGTTTTGGGGCCACAAGCATGCGGGTTCCTTGGGAACTCTGTGGTTAAGCGTGCTTGGGTGGGAGTAGTACCAGGATGGGTGACCTCCTGGGAAGTCCTTGCCAGGTCGCCAAGAACAAAGCCGTGAGCCAGTGGGGCAAAGCGGACAATATTGTGTCGTGGTAAGCGGGGTGTTACAAATGGTATCAGAGCCACTCCTGTGCCGTTCGGGATGGTGGGGCAAACCTCATCGAGGACGATGAGTCCCTAAGGGGGGGTGTGTGTGTATCACCTTAGGCATATCCCACATCGGCCGTGGACAGGAGAGATGCTGGGTATATTAGTAAAACCTTGGCCTTACCAGACACAACGCGTTTTAGGGCCACAAGCATGCGGGTTCCTTGGGAACTCTGTGGTTAAGCGTGCTTGGGTGGGAGTAGTACCAGGATGGGTGACCTCCGGGGAAGTCCTTGCGAAGTCCTTGCCAGGTCGCCAAGAACAAAGCCGTGAGCCAGTGGGGCAAAGCGGACAATATTGTGTCGTGGTAAGCGGGGTGTTACAAATATACCCAACATCTCTCCTGTGTAACACCTTAGGCATATCCCACATCGGCCGTGGACAGGAGAGATGTTGGGTATATTAGTAAACCTTGGCCTTACCAGACACAACGCGTTTTGGGGCCACAAGCATGCGGGTTCCTTGGGAACTCTGTGGTTAAGCGTGCTTGGGTGGGAGTAGTACCAGGATGGGTGACCTCCGGGGAAGTCCTTGCGAAGTCCTTGCCAGGTCGCCAAGAACAAAGCCGTGAGCCAGTGGGGCAAAGCGGACAATATTGTGTCGTGGTAAGCGGGGTGTTACAAATGGTATCAAAGCCACTCCTGTGCCGTTCGGGATGGTGGGGCAAACCTCATCGAGGACGATGAGTCCCTAGGGGGGGGGGGGGGGGTGTAACACCTTAGGCATATCCCACATCGGTCGTGGACAGGAGAGATGCTGGGTATATTAGTAAAATCTTGGCCTTACCAGACACAACGTGTTTTGGGGCCACAAGCATGCGGGTTCCTTGGGAACTCTGTGGTTAAGCGTGCTTGGGTGGGAGTAGTACCAGGATGGGTGACCTCCGGGGAAGTCCTTGCGAAGTCCTTGCCAGGTCGCCAAGAACAAAGCCGTGAGCCAGTGGGGTAAAGCGGACAATATTGTGTCGTGGTAAGCGGGGTGTTACATTATGAGATTGCATGAGTATTGCGGGGTTGGACTCCGGGACCCATGTTTATGACCTTAAACTTTTCAAGTAGGCACTAGGAGGGTTGAGTCCGGAGGTGCTACCTTGGAGGTAGGCACTAGGACCTTCACCGCTTTGAAGGGGATGCCTTAGAGGTAGTCCTAAGTGTGTCGGGCCTTGTGGTGGAATTTGTGAGAATAGACACTATGGTCAACCGTCTCTTGAGGTGAAACTTGTTGAGAAGTCGTAGGAACCTTAGACGTCTAGTCGAGGTGTTGTACGATTAACGTTGTACGGGTGGTATACTTATGTGTTCCCTCCACCCTCAACGGATACGGGTCTCCCCCGTTGTTGTCAATATTATAGTGAGTCTTGTGATATGCATGTTTTAATTACCGTAAGCCTTGTGCGAGTAATTACAAGTATTGACTTTAATATTGGAACATTAAGGTTTGCTTGAATGACTACTCCCATGCTTGGGTATTTGGACTTTATTTATAATTACGCTTTGCGTGGGTTGTCGAGTTGGTCACATGCTTCGGGAACGTATTATACGTATTTGGATTGTTTTCCATGTTCTTATGGGTGTCGTGTTACTTCTTCTCCATGTTGGTGATACAGTTTTATTCACGCCCGCCTTATTTGGAAACTTAATATTTATTCATGCTCAAGTGTTGTAACACCCTAAAATTTAACAACAATAATAGAGAAATTCCAGAAAATGGGTAAAATAGAATTTCTAAAATGAGCCAACTAAGACCCAAATAATACGGGATAGTTTGGACAAAATATAACATCGAGTATCGAGACATAATACACAACAACCTACTAATCTAGAAATAGTTTTAACTAGATTAACACGGGTGTCGCTATATCTCCAAAAATCCCTCATCTCAAGTTTTCCCAAAAAGTCCAACCTCCAAGCTCCTAAAGCACGGTCGGCCAAAAAAAACCAACGCGTCAAAGACGCACCGCTAGGAGGACCTGAAAACCACAAGTTTCAATACCACAAGTGTTAGACCGAGAGTCTAGTGAGAATCTACATAAACATGTGAATTATAAAAGAATGGAAACATTAAATAATTTGTCGTTACCGGAACCATGTGATCATAATTAGTACATCTCAATCTCGTCGAGCATTTCCATCTGAACATACACGTATAAGAAAATATATATTTGAAAACAATTACGGGGAGACCCGTTACCATCGGGGTGACGAGAACACGTGAATGGAGTCACCCGTGATGTTATCGGATTGCACCTCAAGTCCCGGTCCTACTTCCCATGCCATCAAGACATCACAACCTCAAACCATCTCAAATTCGTGCCTTTAGTGCCTACTCCGTCGAGTTACACCTCAAGGACTCATGGGACCACATTGCCTATCCGAAGTAGACGAGTTACACCTCAAGGACCTCAACGTCCCCTATTGCCTACTCGCTAGTGGCCCAAAACGGCCACTAAAATATGAGTATAAAACCCAAATACTAAATCCTCGTGCACAAGGATTCAACAGTATCAACAATTCCCAAATCATGATTATCAATAGAAATATTAAATTGACACAAGTAATGGCATGTTGATTTACTCATGTGGTCACATAAAAGGATACCCCATTTATCACCTAAAAAGTGCATGATTAACCTCTTTTCTCCCACATAAGTGTATATATGTGGACATACATATATACTTATTTATATAAATGTCAAATATGTGAACTTTATATTCACTTCACTAGTTCTCTATTTAAAATCCACATTTCCCACCACAATATCCTCCAAGTATAGATATTCATGTATAAGCCTTGTTTGATCAAAACTCTCATAACCCTAGTTTAGGTTAAAAGTCCACCAAATCGGTAAAACACAAGTACCTACAAATTTGCACATTTAAATCAAGCATTTAATGTAAAGAGAGTGAAAGTTACTCACCTAAGGGGTTTTCACAAGAAACCCTAGAAATGAAGAAATACTTGATCTTGAAGGGGAATGGTGGTCTTCCGTTTGGAAGTGAGAAACCCTAGATTCAAGAGATAAAACTCCTCAAGATGGCGTTTCTTAAACAAAGTGTAGTAGGATTTATGGATGATACTAACTTGAGTGGATGATCTAGACTTGAAGTCTTGAAAGAGATGGTAGCTTCCAATAATCATGACAAGGTCACTTAGTTACAACTACCAATATTATTAATGAACCCTAGCATTAAATGAGGTGGGAGAAGAGAGAAATGGGGAAGAAATCGCCAAGAGAAAGAGGGTGCCGATCTGCAGCAAAATGAATCCCAAAAATGAGTGAAATGCTTCCAATTCGTCGACTTAAGTGTTGATCCAAACCCTCAGTGATTTGATAATGACTCTTTAAGAAACACTTAGTGAAAATTGTAAGTAGACAATATGTATTAGAGATTCACTATCGCTGATAAGTACTATGTCTCTACAGTACCGCTAATAGGAAACTCATGTTCATTAAATTATGTTCAGCGAAACTGTTCATCAATAAAGCTCTGAGCCTGTTCAGTCTTGTTGATGATCGCCGATAGTTTTAGTTGTTTACTTATGATCCCTGAAGACAAGTTTCACGTCAACAAAGGTTCTACGCTGAAGTCGAAGATCAAGCCAAAGAACCAGCGACAAGTCTACTAATGAACTGATGCGGATATCAGCGAAGCCAAGATTTGTCCACTCAACGTGAAGTTTCAAGTAGAAGACTTCAGCGATCGCTGAGCTTTGTCACTCGCTGATAAAGTACTGTTCAGTAATCGCTGATCATGAAGTTTCCTCTATAAGTTACTTTTGTCTTATCCCCTTGCACGTCTCCGTACGATCTGTCAGAACGGACATCCCTTTTGTCCAGAATCGTACAAACAACTCTGATTCTACACTGTTCATCATCATGCGGCTACTAGGTTGTCTACCAAGGTCAAAACATGCAACCAATCAGCTGCTACCACGTGTAAAGTTGTACTGTTGTGCATTAAATGCATGCAGTATATAAGAAGAACCCTACTTCAGAAATGAAGTGCTCGGCCATCTTCTTCTCTCTACTATCTGTGTGTTAGAATATTATTAGTAATATTCTTATCTCCTTTCTAGCTTAATTCTAGTGCAAGAAACTTAGTGTTCTCATAACTTGTTTAGATTAGGTTTATTCCTTAATCTTGTTCTGCAACAAGTTGTAAATTGTTTGATTATATCAATAAACAATTTAGAAAGTAAAAATCGTGTGTTTGTATTCAACCCCCCCTTCTACAAACTTGTATAACCCTCCGGGACCAACAAGTGGTATCAGAGCGGATTGTTTAATCTCATAAACAAGATCTTGCTTATACTAATCTTTTCTCTTCCTTGCTATTTCTAATAATGGCTACCAACACAAACACAAACTATATTGACAATGGTTCTCTTGCAAAAGCCCCTAGATTTTCCAGAGATAACTTTAATCTATGGAAAAATAGGATGATACTCTTCTTAGAAGGTGTAGACCCTACTATGCCTTACTACATCGAAAATGGCCCATATATTTCTGTTAGAATTGACCCTGAAGTTCCAGGCACTGCTACTAGAGCTACAATTCCTGAAAGAGTTGTGCCTAAGGAACCTCACAATTGGTCTGAGGAAGATAAGAAGAAAGTGGCTATCGACACTAAAGCCAGATCTATCCTCTCTATGGCTCTTCCTGACGAAGTCTACCATTCCGTCATGAATCTGAAAACCTCCAAATCCATGTGGGACACAATCTGTGTTCAATATGAAGGTACGTTTGAAGTCTAGGACTCAAGAAAGATCAACCTGGTAAGACAGTACGAAAGCTTCATTTGTGGTAAGAATGAATCTCTCTCTGAAGTACATCAACGGTTTAACTGTTTAATAATAGATCTTAAAACCGTTGGTAAGGAATATTCTAACTTTGAAATTCTGACAAAGTTCTTAGAATGTTTACCTGAAAGCTGGGACAGTTATTCAATGTGTCTCAAGCTATCAAAGGATCTAAAATCTATGACTCTTTCTACCTTATATGGCACTATGCTCAATCATGAGCAGTCATGTCATCTTAAGAAGAATCTTGTAAAATATTCCAAAAGCACACCTGTTGCTTTAATCTCAGAGTCACCTTCCACTCAACGATCCACTGTTACTATCACTGAGTTGGAAACTAACTCTGAATGCTCATCAGATGCTGACTCTTCAGATCTTGATGAATCTATGGCTCTCCTATCTAATAAGTTCAGGAGATTCGCCAAAAAGAAAAATTTCAGAAAGAACAAGCCCCTCGCACTTACTGACAAGCCAAGATCATCAACCCCTGTTGATAAGGCTACTGCTACCTGCTTTAATTGTGTAAAAGTAGGACACTTTGCTAGTGAATGCAGGTCAAAGAAAGTCTATAAACCCTCAGCTTTCTCCAAGAAATCCTCTAACCCCAGGGCTAGAGATGACAAGTATCAAAAGCTGAAAGATAAGTATGCAAAGCTGAAAAGCTTTAAGAAGAAAGGCAAAGGCCTGATGGCTGACTTTGATTGGGCTGCCTCTGACGAAGAAGAATCATCTGACTCTGAAGATGATGATGAGGCCAATCTCTGTCTCATGGCCAAAATCGAAGACGAGGAAGAAAATTCTGACATTCCCTCTACTTCAGCCTCTGCTACCAAGGTATCACCTTCTTTCTTTACACATATTTCAGATATTGATGAAGCTGATAGTCTTCAAAAAATCATCTCCTGACTATGAATTTATATGATGCCATGAATGGCAAAACTGTTGTTGAAAATCAAAACCTTGATCTCGCTGAACAGCTTAAAAACTGTCACCTTCAAATAGAAAAGCTTTCTAAAATTGAAGAAGATTTAAAAGATCAGGTTCATATAAATCAAACAGTCAAAATCGAGCGCGAAGAAGCTATTGCTGCATTGAAAGCTGAAAAAGCTACTGTTGAAGGATGGCGTAAATCCTCAACAACGATCACTGAGATAATTAAGTCTCAGATTCCCCTGAGTGACAAACGTGGTCTTGGTTACAAAGCTGACGCTGAAGAACCAACCACTGATCATTCCATGCTTAAGTTTGGAATGTTTGTGTCCTCTATCCCTGACACTTCATCTTCTCAGTGTTCCTCTTCAAAAACCCCCATCCCTGAGGAAAAACCTACCTTAACTTCTAAAGGTAAGGGCAAAGAAAAAGTTTTCAACCAAAAACCTCATAAGGGTACCTTTGTACCTAAGTTGAATGCTTCAAAAGCTTCAGTGACTTATCCCTCTACTTCTAAAAACAAGATTCCTGGATTCATTCAGAAATCTACTCCTAGAATCAGAGTAGATATTATTGGTAAGAAATCCGAAGAACTGATTGTTCCTCCCATTTCCAATGCCAAAGGTATACTTGGTGCTGGCCCTGCTCATTTAAAATTAACGGCTAAGCATGCAAATGGTCCTAAAGATACTTTTAGCTATAGGAAATGTTATCATTGTGGACTTACCGATCACATTGCTAGTAAGTGCCCCACAACCACCAAAGCTGAAAAGTTGGCTAAGGTGAAGATCAATGCCCCCAAGGCAAAGAAGACCACATAGGTTAAGAAATTAACCAAAGTGAAGAATGATTCTGAAGCTGAATCTTCAAATGCTGCGAAGATTGCTGAACCTTCCACTTCCTCTACCACCACTGACAAATGTGGACCCATGGTTAAATGGGTGCCCAAGTCAAACTAATCTTTCTTTGTTTGCAGGTTAAGAAGGGTATCTGGTATCTTGATAGCGGATGCTCTAGACACATGATTGGAAAGAAAAACCTGTTAACTGAATACAAGGAAGAGAAGGGTCCCTTAGTGACCTTCGGTGGAAATGGAAAAGGCTATACCCGAGGGTTTGGTGTACTCTCAAATGGTACAACAACATTTGGAAGAGTTGCATATGTTGAAGGACTGAAGCACAATCTTCTAAGCATTAGTCAGCTGTGTGACAAGGATAACAAAGTGATTTTCACTAAGGAATCCTGCTTTGTCACTGACAAAAAGGAGAAGATAGCTCTCAGCGGTTATCGTATGGAAAATGTTTACGTAATAAACATGGACTCTACAACCACTGAGAACTCCTGTTTCTTCTCAAAAGCCTCATCTGATGCCAACTGGCTATGGCATAAGAGGCTCTCCCATCTCAACTCCAAGACACTGAATACTCTTTCTTCTAAAGAGTTGGTCACTGGTCTACCTCAACAATCATACGCTAAGGAGTCCTTATGTTCAGCGTGTGAGAAAGGGAAACAGACCAAAGCAAGCTTCAAATCTAAGCAAGTTTCCTCAGTGTCATCTCCTCTACAACTTCTCCATATGGATCTGTTTGGCCTTGTTAACAAACAATCCATCGCTGGAAAGAAATATACATTGGTCATAGTCGACGAATTCTCTCGCTATACCTGGGTAATGTTTCTCCGTTCTAAGAGAGACACCCCTGAAGAACTCATCACTTTTGTCAGGAAAATGGAAGTCCTGAACAACATGACCGTTCGCTCAATAAGGAGTGATCATGGGACTGAATTCAAAAACAGTTCTCTTGATTCCTTCTTTGAAAGTAAGGGTATTTCTCACAACTTTTCATCAGTGAGAACACCACAACAAAATGGAGTTGTTGAAAGAAGAAATAGAACTATCATCGAAGCTGCACGTTCAATGCTCAGCGATTCTCACCCGCCTACTCAGTTTTGGGCAGAAGCTGTCAACACTGCTTGTTTTACTCAAAACAGGTCGCTGATTGTCAAAAGATTCAAGAAGACAACCTATGAACTCTTCCATGGGAGAAAGCCTTCAATTAGCTTTCTTCACATCTTTGGATGTCAGTGTTTCATACTGAACAACAGAGATGCCCTTGGAAAGTTTGATCCTAAGGCCGATGATAGAATCTTTCTTAGATATTCTTCAATCTCCAAAGCCTTCAGAGTCTTCAATCGAAGAAGACAAATTGTTGAAGAAACAATCCACGTCACCTTTGACGAATCCCGTTCAGCGAATTCTAGACCTTCTACTGATACTGAAGAACTGAATCAATGGATGTTTTCTCATCTTGGTGATTCAGAAGATACTCCTCCATCTCATACTCATCCCGCTGAAGATGATGATCCTACTATCATCCCAAGCATGCAGAATAGTGAAGCTGAAACATCATGGGTCTCAGTTGTTCCTCTTAACACTATGCCTGCCTCTGAACCTTCTGTCTCAGACATACCATCTACTTCTCAGCAATCAGTGAATGAAATGACATCTGAACCTATTCCTCTCTTGGCTGATATACCAGAAGTTGCTGAAGCCTCATCTTCAGCTCCTCCAGAAGTTCAGATTGAGCCACCAACTTATGCTCCGGCTCAGCGATGGACTATCAATCACCCTATTGAACAAATTCTTGGTGATCCAAACGCTGGTGTTCAGACTCGACGAAGTGCAGGTAATATTTGTTTATTTGTTAACTTTATCTCTCTGATTGAACCAAAGAAAACAGATGATGCCCTCGAAGATCCAAACTGGGTCAGCGCTATGCAAGAAAAGCTGACGGAATTCGAAAGAAACAGAGTTTGGAAGCTTGTTCCTAGACCATCCGACAAGTCGGTGATAGGCACTAAATGGTTCTATCGAAACAAGTTGGATGAACATGGAACTGTAACCCGCAACAAGGCTCGACTTGTTGCTCAGGGATACAGACAAGAGGAAGGTATAGATTATGACGAAACCTTTGCTCCAGTGGCAAGACTAGAAGCCATTCGTCTATTCTTAGCTTACGCTGTAAATAAAGACTTCAAAGTTTATCAAATGGATGTAAAGTCAGCGTTCCTCAATGGAAAGCTGAATGAAGAAGTCTACGTGGAACAACCTCCAGGATTCTCAGATCCTAAGCATCCAGGTTATGTTTATAAACTGGATAAGGCACTCTATGGCTTAAAGCAAGCTCCTCGTGCATGGTATGACACTCTCTTCTCTTATCTCCAAATCGAAAAATTTGAGCGAGGTAAAATCGACAAAACTCTATTTTTCAGGAAAGTTAAAGGTCATATTATTCTTGTTCAAATATATGTCGATGATATTATATTTGGTTCCACTAACCCTGACCTCTGTACTCGTTTTGCGGATAGAATGAAAGCTGAATATAAAATGAGTATGATGGATGAGCTAACATATTTCCTTGGTCTTCAAATTAAACAGAATGAAAAAGGAACTTTCATTCATCAGGGAAAGTATGTTAAAGATATGCTGAAGAAATTTGATTTAACTCAGAGTTCGGCTATGAAAACCCCTATGGCACCACCGCTGACACTAAACAAGGATCCTTCTGGAAAATCTATTAATGTCACGATGTACCGTGGGATGATCGGCTCTCTTCTGTATCTTACAGATAGCCGACCTGATATTATGTACGCAACCTATTTGTGTGCACGATATCAAGCTGAACCTAAGGAATCTCATTTGATCGCTGTAAAGCGAATCTTTCGTTACCTTAAGGGTACTCCTAACCTAGGTCTTTGGTATCCCAAAGACTCAGGGTTTGATCTAATCGCCTATTCAGATAGTGATTTTGCAGGTTGCAAATTGGATAGGAAAAGCACCACGGAAGGTTGTCAACTCCTGGGTGGAAAGCTGGTGAGTTGGACAAGTAAAAAGCAAAACTCAGTGTCCACCTCAACCGCTGAAGCTGAGTACGTAGCTGCTGGAAGCTGTTGTTCTCAGGTCTTGTGGATGAGAAATCAACTACTGGACTATGACCTACAACTCTCAAAGATTCCAATCTATTGCAACAACACAAGTGCCATCGCTATAGCCAATAATCCAGTGCTACATTCAAAGACCAAACACATCGAAATCAGGTATCATTTTATCAGAGATCATGTGATGAATGGTGATATAGAACTTCATTTTATCCCAACTGACTTTCAGTTAGCTGATCTTTTCACCAAACCTCTTGATGAGACAAGATTTAACTTTCTCATCAGCGAGCTTGGAATGCTGAACTTAGAAGAGTAAAATCTTCAGCGGTTCACATTTGATCAGTGATAACAATGAACTTGTATAACCCATTAATCATCTACTCTCTGAACAAAATTGATTCGTTGATATCAAGGTATGTTCTCTATTACTCGCCGACGTTCGCCTAGAACTAAAAGATTTCAAAACAAATTGCATCGCTGAATATCTCTTCCTTTCAGTGATACTTTGAAATTTCAAAACCTAACACTGATATTTATATTCAGTGCTTCATGTTTTTCAAAAATGTCCCCGAGCTTTCAAAAACCTCAGAGACATCCTAAAATATGAAAGGACGTTTGTGACATCATCACAACGGATAAGTCATGGCACGTTTTCTCTGACACGTTCACCCGTTTCGACTTCCTTGTCCAATCAAATTCAAGGGACGTGTCCGTGTCATCATGAAAAACTTTCCCGCTCATAGTTTTTCTCTCTCTACTCTCACTATATAAACCATTTGTGTTTATATTTTTACCTTTACGCGAACATCATCTCCTTCAAGCAAGAATTCTCTGTTGCATTCAAACTTGTTTTTTTCAAGAACTGTTCATCTTCTTCAACAATCGAAAGGTTAATATTCTTATTATTTTCCTTGCATAAAACTTGTTTCTGATCTTATTATTGTTTTTAAAAGATCAAACAAAAGAACTTTCTTAAAATGAAATCATTTCTCTTCATGATTTTATGAACACAATCTTCATGGTTGTTCTTCAAGTTTAAAAAAAAAATCTTAAACTTGTATGTTCATATGTTTTTCTAGAATCCTCCCTTTAAAAGGAAACTGGAAAATAAGACATTCACTAGATTTTGAATTTTTCTTTGTCAAAACTAGAAAAACCCTAATTTCTATTCGTTTTCTAAATAGAAATTACAAAATCCTAAAAACCCTTATTTTGGATATTTTATCCATTTTAAAATCTTCTGTTCATATTCTTCATTATTATATTATAAACAGAAATAGCATCCTCCACTGACGCTCCTACCACCAAGTCTCCTACTACTGCTGAGGTTACTGTGCTCACAAAACCTCCTCAGGTCACCTTTAAACTTGAGCAAGTTACCTTACAAAACAACAACCCATATGCTCTCTTCGATTTCCCTCAAAAGAAGCAGGTCACACATCTTGATGACGCTGTGAACTTTCTGAAGACATGCCCTCTCTCCACAGCTCTAACCATCACTCATCCAGCAAACAAACATCTACTAGCTCAGTTCTGGTATTCTGCCAGAAGAGCTCAGATCACCTCTACCAAAGACCCCAAGAAGAAAATCGATGTCATTCTCTTTGACACCGATCATGGTACTTCAAAGATTACACCTGGTAATATCAGGTGTGCCCTCAACCTCCCCACGACCACAAAAGAAAAGCGCTTTATCTCTCTTCCAGACCCCAAAAACTCAGCCGGTAGGGAAGCCTTGATTGCATTCTTCGATGCAATGAAATATGTATGGGACACAGGGAGAGATGAACTCCCTGAGAAGAAGCTGACAGCCATAAAAAAGTCAAAGATGCCCAGCGAGATGAACTTCATCTTCGCTCACTTGATCAACTGCATGACAGCGAAAACCGGGTCAACTGACCAAGCATCACAACACCAACAGGCCATGGGGTACTCACTACTGAAGGGTCTCCACGTTGATTGGGCAAAAATCATTTATGATGATCTGATGCTCAAGGTGGATGCGGCTGACAGACCAACATGTGTTTCTTCTGAAGATAACTTGGCTATTCTCTTCAGGAAGCCAGTTTGTCAGGTAACTTACACTCTATTTCCTTATACTGCATCCCTCCTCTATCCCTTCTCTACCTCAGTTCTCCTCTCCATAAAACCTCTAAACACTTAACCCTCATTCTTTCTCTATCTCTTCTACCAAATGATCTTACTTAAACGATCGTTGTGTTTCAGCTAGTCCTCTCCCCTGTTTGAGGATATAGCTGAAGTTCCTCCTACTGCATCAATAATAATCCCATCCTCTAGTGCTGAAGAAATCATCCCGGTCTTGGATCTCACTGAGACTGAAGAACCTGAAGAACAACCGCTCTCTCACAAAAACAGACCTTCCTTGGATCCTCAAACGCTAAGTGAAGAGGATCAGAAAAAGAGAGAAACAATGATCAAACAACTTGAAGATCAGCGAATCATCCTTCCTCGTTCCAAAGTCAACCCTGACCCTAAGTTCAGACTATCAAAGAAGGAATACGTTGAACAACTCAAGGCTGAAAAACAACTCGCTGATCGAAGGAAAGCTGAAGAACAAGATAAAGCCTACGCCATCCAGCTTGTCCAACAATCAGTGAAGGATCCTGATTTGAAGAAAACTCCCATTGATGTCCAACGTCAATTGTGGAAAGACGCCAAGAAGATCATCGAAGAAAAGACCAAGGTATCTGACTCTACCTTGGAATGGTGCAAAGAAAGACTGCACTATCGATCTCGGGCATCCAGAATCAACAAAGTGAACATCAGGGGAAGAATGACCATAAAAGTTCCTGTTGTTGAAGTTGACATATTCAGAGAAAATGGTACCAAGGAGACCATCTATGCTGCTATGATCAAGAAGTACGATTTCTCTGAATGGTTGGAGATGCGAATAGCCATTCAGCGATCTCGCTCAGCATACAAAAGCCATGTCGAGAAAATTATAAATTCTCAGATTGACTTGGTTTCTTCTGCTGTGGATATTCCTCCTCCTCCTCCTAATCCATCTCAACAAAGAAGGGGCTCTGCAAAGAAAAAGATAATACCTTCAGACTCAGGCCCTCCTATCAGAAATGAAACAGGTATTGGTTTTTCACGTGCTGAAGTACTTGGCCCTGAACCTGACCTCTCAGCTCTCGACACCTCTCTGGCCCTGGTGAACGCTTCATCCCTGGAAAAGTCTTAAGAGAACCTTATGGTATCTTCTTTCACGACTTTGATGGACGAGAACGCTTTCAACGCATCTCTGAGATACCCATCACTCCCATCGAACAGCTCAGAGATCTTATCTACTGGTGTGAATTCAGAAAAGATCTTCTCGGACACTTCATGAAGCCCCTGATCTTTACTGAAGCACAGAATAGACGAAATCTCGGAGAAAAAGTCACTGACTGGATGATCCCCTCTACAAGAACCCTTGATGAACTTCTCGTTAAGGAATAACCTGAATAGCTGATAGGATTCCTTGTAATTCTTCTATCCTTTATCAGCTTATATCTTTTGTACCGGTAAATTTATTTGTTGTACTTGTAATTTTTCCACTTCCCTCTGTAACTTATACGAAGTTAAAAGAAAATTTTCAGCGAATGTACTTTACTCCATCAGTACTTAAAGATCCTAGAAAACAGTAAAAGGGACAAATATTTTACGAGTTCTTTTTATCCTTATGTTTTCATAGTTAGCAATTTTCTTTTGTTGCTATGTCATAATCAAATAGGGGGAGATTGTTGATCCAAACCCTCAGTGATTTGATAATGACTCTTTAAGAAACACTTAGTGAAAATTGTAAGTAGACAATATGTTTTAAAGTTTCACTATCGCGGATAAGTACTATGTCTCTACAGTACCGCTGATAGGAAACTCATGTTCATTAAATTATGTTCAGCGAAACTGTTCATCAATAAAGCTCTGAGCCTGTTCAGTCTTGTTGATGATCGCTGATAGTTTTAGTTGTTTACTTATGATCCCTGAAGACAAGTTTCACGTCAACAAAGGTTCTACGCTGAAGTTGAAGATCAAGCCAAAGAACCAGCGACAAGTCTACTAATGAACTGATGCGGATATCAGCGAAGCCAAGATTTGTCCGCTCAACGTGAAGTTTCAAGTAGAAGACTTCAGCGATCGCTGAGCTTTGTCACTCGCTGATAAAGTACTGTTCAGTAATCGCTGATCTGAAGTTTCCTCTACAAGTTACTTTTGTCTTATCCCCTTGCACGTCTCCGTACGATCTGTCAGAACGGACATCCCTTTTGTCCAGAATCGTACAAACAACTCTGATTCTACATTGTTCATCATGCGGCTACTAGGTTGTCTACCAAGGTCAAAACATGCAACCAATCAGCTGCTGCCACGTGTAAAGTTGTACTGCTGTGCATTAAATGCATGCAATATATAAGAAGAACCCTACTTCAGAAATGAAGTGCTCGGCCATCTTCTTCTCTCTACTATCTGTGTGTTAGAATATTATTAGTAATATTCTTATCTCCTTTCTAGCTTAATTCTAGTGCAAGAAACTTAGTGTTCTCATAACTTGTTTAGATTAGGTTTATTCCCTAATCTTGTTCCGCAACAAGTTGTAAATTGTTTGATTATATCAATAAACAATTTAGAAAGTAAAAATCGTGTGTTTGTATTCAACCCGCCCTTCTACAAACTTGTATAACCCTTCGGGACCAACATTAAGCTGTTGGAAAACGAGCCTGATCGCGACTATGACTCCGCGACTATGATCCGGGCAAAGTCGCCGGGCATAGTCGCCCTCCACCCCGTGCCTACTGCCGAAAGTGGCGATTTCTCTGCGACTATGACCATCGCGACTATGCCACGTCATAGATGCCGGCCACACCATGGCTGCTGCCCAAACGCTCCAAAGTGTCGAAAACGATGGTGAAGACCCCAAGTGTCCAAGCGAGTCGTTCATGGGCGTGCACACGATCATGCATGCCTAAAAATCATGCACGGTCAACCTCGAGTTTCTTGAGAACGTAAGTATGAACCTTATTACTTGGTTGATGAAACCCGATAACTTAATAGACAAAAGAGATTGATAATTGTAACACCCTCAAAATTGGAAAGAGCAACTAAATAAAATTTTCAATAAAACAACCACTTAAGGATAAAATTCCTTCTACAAACCAATCTTGAAATTACCTCAAGAAAACATTATTATTTCAACAACCAAAACCTAAGTCATTAGCCACTTAAGGATATTCCCCAAGTGCGGAAGACTTCACCAAGCTATTTACTTCTTGAGCACACAACTAGCTCCCCACTCTTCACATCGTCACTAGAACTACAACCCAACCGGAACCTGTTGCACATGCCGACAAATAAAAAGGTTAGGCTAACGCCTAGTGAGTTCAAGAGTTTTTACCATGGTTATATAATTCGTAAGACGAGAAAGGTGCAATTTAAATCATGAGTTCCAAAAAGGATTTCTTTAAATGCAAATCACCCGTTTTCCAACGCACACAAATCTCGTGATGAAAGCTCCAATATAACACGATTCTAAAAAATGGACTCAACCCAAACTCACTTGAAAAGTGAACCAGTATTTGATTTCGAAAATCATAAAAAAACATGAATAAATCTCTATTATTCAAAACATCCCAAATACGGATGAGGCATAATACACATCCCATAAAATATGGAAAGCAATCCATATAAATGTAATACGTCACCGAAAACATGAATAAAATAAATACCCAAACAACACCTTTCGGTGACGGGGGAGACCCGATTCCATTGTATGTGGCGGAACACAAAGTTAAGCCGCATAACTATGTTATTGAACTACACCTCAGATCGTGACTCTATTGTCTACTTTAATAAGCTCCAACTCGAGTCGGACTTTATTGCCTGCTATAAAAGCTACACCTCAAGTCCCACACCCAACAACGGGTGGCACCACCATATCCTTTATTGCCTGTTGTGCCCAGCTACACCTCAAGGATACACGATCTTATTGTCTGTTCATTCTCTAGTAAGTTACACCTCAAGGTTTCTATGGAACCTTTATTGCCTACTTACTAGCATTCAAGATTTGGAGTCTCGACTCCTTACTTGATAACCCAAGATGTCTAACTCTCGTACACAAGTGTTAGAACATCCCAATAAACCAAAATCCTGGAGTACATCCCAATATGGTTCCTCTCCACAACGCCGAGACACAAAATGTCGAGACGACGTACATCCCAAAGTGAGAATGTCAAGACTTTCCATCATGCAAATATGACCGACTCATATGCCTATGGATCTAATGCATTACGGTCTAATAGTACACGACTCCACTTGAATGACACACACACTCAAAACATGTACTCTTCAAATAAAATGCAATAAATGCAACTGACGACCAAAGCTCCATATTCAAATGTTAAAATCCGGACATATGTCCTTAAGGCTCATTTAAAGTCAAAACCGAGCAAAATGCTCAAAACCCCTTTAGGCCGATAAATAACGGTCCTCATAATATAAAATGCATTTAAACATCACTTAGATAAACGTATACCACAAATCATTATTAACCCGAATCTCGTCACGGATTAGAACCAATGGTTTCCCAAATGGACTCATACTCTTATAATTTCTCAAAATGACCCATGACACGAAAATGTGCATTTCCTCAATGGTTTATAAACTCAATTACACCAACATGTTTAAACCATTGAATAAAATCCATTGGAGCAATAAATCAATTAAGGGCATATTTATGATTCCTACACATCAAAATATCCGAAAATCCCAAAATATGGGTGTTTTACAAGGTTTATAAAGTTAAACACTTCATGTAGTCAAAACCTACCAAATAACTCAACAAATGATAATTTCATGTAAAACACATAAATACTTGGAAAAGAACATTTTTTGCATGTACAACGTTTTCACAAATCAACTTGAACTCACCTTGCTAGATTTAGGCTAAATCTAGATTTTCCCCAACTTGAGCTCCTTTGAAGAAACTTGGATCTTTAAGCCAAAACTTCCAAAACCTAGATCCACAAGTTTCCAACCATAAATAATCATCCCCAAACACTTAGATGCGTTTCCCCCAACATAAAACGTTCAAAACCACCAAAATACCAAACCCCTAATTTCTTAGATGGAGAAAAGAGAGAAGCTTACCTCAACCACCACAAAAATACTCTTGGATCTTCTAATAAACTTCAATAATCTGTCTAGATCCTTGAAGATCTCTCAAAAACGAAACCATAGCAACTTAAATCACTAAAATCGGAGTTGGGATGCAAAAGTTATGAAGGAATGAAGAATAAGGGCTGAAATCGCGACTTAATACTCCACACCCGCTCCCGCGGCTTGCCTTGCGGCTTCAAGTCGTGTGGAAGGTCGCGCGCCTCCCCAAGGCGTGGAATCCAAAGACTTACGCGGCCCAGCGCGACCCCCTTTTGGTCGGATATTGATTTGGCCATAACTTCTTCGTTTTAGCTCCGCTTTCGCTCCGAAAAGAACCGTTGGACTCGTATTCAAATTCCCCATCCAACAAGACCAAAAAATCTAGGATTTAATTCAAAATCCTATTTTTCATATTTATCTTAAAAGATCTATTTCTACACTGTCTCGAAATTGTACTTATCCGAAAATTATGGGTGTTACAATAATGACACTAAATAAGTTGTGGAAATTTAATTGCTCGAGAGTGGAAAGGTTTCCTTTACTTACATGAGATTTTCGAGGTGTTACAAGTGTATTTTGAATCTAAACCCATTATTGAAGAATGTTTAATTTTGGAGTTTTCGGCACAGGTTTTGTGTGCGTTGGAAAATGGATTGTTCACATAATTAATTATAATCCTTTTTGGAAATCATGATTTTGAGAGTACTCATTTGGTTTAACGAACTATTTTAATCATGATAAAAACTCTTGAACTCACTAGGCGTTAGCCTAACCTTTTTATTTGTCGGCATATGCAACAACTTTAGTTGAGTATTATTTCTAGTGACACTGGGAAGAGTTGAGAGCTAGATACGAGTTCAAGAAGTAAGTGGCTTGGTGAAGTTTTCCGCGTTTTGGGGATAGCAACCTTGTAATGAGTTGAGTAGCACACTAGCACTCGACCTTTATATCTTGGTGTAAGACTTAGGGTTTTGAATTATTGAAGTTGTGTACGATTTTATTATCGAGGTATTTCTAAGAGTGGTTTGTATAAGGAATTTTGTCCTTGTTTGTTGTTAAATCAAAGTTTTTGTTTAGTTGCTCTTTCCAAATTTGAGGGTGTTACAGAATGGTTGCATGATTTCCAGCTTGCATACCCAGATTATCACCTTGAGGACAAGATGCTCCTTGAAGGGCGGGGGAATGATACGGCAGCTCGTGACATCAACGATGACGAAGTTCGTGATGACCTAATTGAGCAAGTTAGTGAATCAAGTGGAAAGTACGTGCGTCGCTCAAGAAGGATGCACGTGGCACCTAAGTGGCAGAGTAACTATGTGGTTAGGAAGGAGTAAATTAATGTTTATCTATGTAAAGTAGTTGCATGTTTGTAGGAGTCTGCATGTGTAGTGGGTATCCTGTTTGTATGTAGGATGTATGTATGAAAACCAACTTATGGTTTTCTTAGCTATGTAACTGTAAGTACATAAATGGAAAAGGAGGAAGGGAAAATAAGAAGTTTTTGCTTGAAACTCTATCTTCTCTCTACTTAAGTTCTGGAGTTGGCACTCACTCGAAGAGTGTTATTCGTGATCTTATCAAGGCATCTAACGGTGTTAGGGCAAAGGGACCAAATGCGTGTGAAAATTGTATACCACATGGACGTTTTCCATAACTATTTCATTTTAGGGACGCACAATGTCTATTTTATTAAAACATAATATTTATAATATATAATTAATTTTTGTAATCAAGAAATAGTTATCACTTAATTAATAAATATGACAGTTCCAAAACAGATTAAATTGCAATAGTTCAATTCTAGAAAATACATTCATTCAAAAGCAACTTAAACTACACTGGTTTTCGAGATTAACACACACAAGTGTATGTATATGCCGCCTTAGGGCACGTCTTGAAAAACATTGTGGCCTCGTCGTAACTTGTAAAGCTTGAGGTTAGACATCGCCACCACACCACGTCATTTAGAACCTTGGTGCTTTGCAACAATCAAATATAAACGTCCTTAAATCCATCAAAAAGTCATGCATTTATTTAAAAAAATATATTGTTAGGTCGAAAATAACGATTATAGACAAAATTTATTTATATTCGAATAATCGCGTGACAATGATACAGAAAATGATATTACACAACACTCATTCTTCAGTGATCAAGTACAGTTTCTGGTCATCTATAATCATATCAACATCAAGAATTTTACCTGCATCTTCGGTTACTATACAAGAATCAGGTTGAAGCTGCAACTTCAACTGCTCTGCTGCCATCTTGATGAGTTCGTCAATGGTGCGTGGAATCCATACAACTACTCCAAACCTGCTCTTTTCCTTTGGTTCCCATGGGTGAAATGGATATATTGTACATTTCCTTGGATGCATTTTATCTGTCATCATCATACGATATACCCATATATATGTTTTTATTTTTGTCATAAAAACCAAATATTTCATTCAACTTAAAACAATTTACTTTTAAATCCATGACCGGTTTGAGAATGTCACTTCCATATAACTTGTCAGAAGGTTATATAACAAAATTCTTATTTAATGTTATTGAGCAAAAATGAACCTGTTATTTCTTGAGAGCCTGCGGGGAGTTCAGACAACTGAACAGATTTTGCCTCTTCTAGTAGTTTGATCAACATTTTGTTTCCAGACATTCTCCCTTCATCAAGTGGAGTATTACCCCACCTGTATATTCAAAACCATATAATGTTTTAGTTGCAAGAAAATACACAACAATCTATTGGCATGTGGTGGCTTTTGTTTCAACATTTTCTAATTTAACTTTCACACACACACACACACATATATATATATATAGAGGGTATGGTGTAGGGGAAAACCTAAAAAAAGTCGAAAACTGAGTGACACCGAGGTAGCCCTTCATCCGGACGGTATGCACTTGTGCATACAAGTAAATTAAGTTGTTTTTTGGTTTTTATGCACGTGTACATGTTACAAATTACTTGTATGCACAAGTGCATATCATCCAGATGAAGGGCTACCGACACCAGGGTGTTCCTCAGTTTTCCATTTTTTTGAAGTTTTTCCGTGAAAATAACCCTATATATATATGTATATTACTATATCATGTTCAACGTCTAACTAAGAGAAATCTAAAGAGTGAAACAATGTGGTACCTGTCTTTTGATAGAACACTAGCCCCAGCTTCCACCAGCAACTTGACTATTATATAAGATCCTTGTGACGCAGCTACATGAAGTGGAGTTCGGAAGTCAAAGTCTTTCGAGTTCGGGTCAATACCATTACACAATATCCGCCTGATATAATCAATATCCCCCTTCGCCACGGTTGAACACAAGAAACAACCAGCATCATCTATCTTCAATAAGCCACCTTCTTTTACTAGTAAGGAAGCCACTTTATCATGTCCACTCTTGATGGCTTCTAATAAGGGTGTGTTTCCAAAATTATCTACCACCAAGATTACATATTAGCTCCGATGAGTTGCATAAACCACACACACCAGAAAATAATTTTCTAAATTTACCTAAAACATTAACTTCAACTCCTTCTTGAATAAGGAAAAGAGTGATATCTTCATATCCTTTTGATGCAGCAAGATGCTGTTGACATCAACAACAACTTGTTAGAAGCAGCGCTTTTTCTACATTTTCTTCTGAATTTAGAGTTATGCATATGGTTTATTGATTGTACTACTATTAGATAAGGGTTGGGTTCTGGTGAGAAGTTGAGGTTAACGTGAGAAGCGTGAGAAGTGGTTATAACCGTTGGATGAGAAATGGACGCACATTAGGATGAGATGCACCGAGATAAGATGCATCAGATCAATTCCCTTCTAAGACGCAATTCATGGGAGGGCATTTGATTAAAAGTGATGAACGGTTCAAATCTACTTCTCACGCTTCTCACGTTAACCTCAACTTCTCACACCACGATCTTCGCCTATCAGATAAATGTATAGCTCACAATGAACAATATATAATAACCTTGTGACACATATGATGCTGAAGGTTGCATTAGAAAAAAGGCGCATACCAATGGTGTCCTTCCATCATAATCTTTCTTGTTTGGGTCAGCTCCAGCTCGAATTAAGCTCTTAAGCTGATACAGATCACCATAATAAGCCGAACTGTTGACCCTGAGCGCAAGCTCTGCCTCTTGTTTTCCAATATGCAATGTTATATCTGTCTCTAATTGCTTCATGCGATCATCAGTTGCCTTAAACTGCCAGCATATATTATTTTTTTAAAAGCCTCTCAAAGAAGTTTAAATCTTAAATGAAATTGAAAATCATGTAGATAAATTTATGAAATTTATTTATTACCTCGATTAGATTGTTGAGAATTTTTCGGCCATCATGAAAATATATCTCAAGGATATTAGAGAATGATTGTTTGTCAAGGCGAAGAAGTCTACAAAGCTCACAAACTCGAACTGTATAAGGCTGGGGAATATTACACAGAATAGAAACTTCTCCAAATGAGCTATGAGGTTTTAGAATTGATACAGTCTCTTCAGTTCCATCTTCACATATACCAATTTCCTCCTGTACCCAATTTCATTTAATCAATCTTATAAAATGATGATAATTATGCTGAAGATAATAAAAGGAGCAAAAAAGGGTCTCTATGCCATTTATTTGGAAATAAAATATCCTATATGTGTAACCAGCTCTAAGACAATTTTCTCTTATATGGGTTGGGGAGAGCAGACTCTAGCATGAAAGCAAGTGGCAGGGTTGAAGAGCCCATATTATGTCTCTTAAACTTATTAAGTTTCTGAATGCATGTATGAATATAGAAGTGTATTTGCTAATGGATGAAATTAATCTTTCAGGCCAGATGGATGATCCTTATAGGGAGGTTTAGGGGAAAACCTCAAAAAAAGGAAAACTGAGGAGCACCCTTCATTTGGACAGTATGCAACTTAGCACTTGTGCATACAAGTAAATTAAGTTGTTTTGGTTTTTTTGCACGTGTGCGTGTTACAAATTACTTGTATGCACAAGTGCATATCGTCCGGATGAAGGGCTACGAGGGTGTTCTTCAGTTTTCCCTGAACCTGACCCTATGGAACCGGGTACTTAAGGTGCATCAGACAAGTATTAGTCTTTTAGACCAATAAAGTAAATGAAGCACAACGAGAGAGACTTGAATACAAAACAAAAACAACATTATAGGGAAGGAATTGAAGTTATACCAGCTCACCATGGCAGATGAAATATATTTGCTCAACCGCGTTGCCTTGTTCCATAATTACTTCCCCTGGGAGGAAAAACTCCTCGTGCACTTTACTTACCTGGAAGAAAATCAGTTTGTTGAGATGTTACTTACAATCAACTTATAAAACTCAGAATCAACTAAGTCACACGAGGTCTATCACATCAAAACAAGACCAACTCTTTCAAGGGTTAATACTTCAGAAAGTTGGCCAAAAAAAGGTGAAACAACACTGAAAATGACTTACAACTTGATTGATGAATTCCAAGGAGCATCCCTTGAAAAGAGAAACACTTCCAATATACGACTTATAAAGAGTTTGAGATATCTGCAAGGAATGACAACATCATTTAATATCACTACAAATAGAAGATAATGTTAGATGACCAATGTAATATAACATAAGAATCTAATTAAACAATGTGTATGCTATAACTTAAACAGGAAAGAGCTAAATACTTAGGTGGCGTTTGTTTTTTATGGGGTGCTGAAGTCTTATTTCACTTCTGATTGATAAGAGGTGGGGCTGAAGTCTGAAATCTGAATTCAATAAGACTGTTTTTCAAACTGATAGTTGTCTGAATTTGTTTAGATTGTCTATTTTACCCATTAGAATATTATAGTGTTGAATTTACATATAAGTTTGTACAATTTCACATATTAATTTATTCATTATCATTACGAAATTTTCATCTAAATTATAAAGTTTTCCATTCATTTAAATGAATAAGGTTAATTGATCGAGGGAAATAATATATTTAAATTAGAAAGTCACCTAATTATAGTAAATTAAATTTTATTATAATCCAAGTGGATCGATTGACAGAAAGGATCTATTAAGATTAATCCATTGAGAACAACAAGAGGCAAATAAGGGGTTGGTTTACCTCTTATCAGATAAGAGGATGGTAAGACATAAGTGGCTCTGAAAATTTGGAAAAAACAAACAGTCTGAATGGCCCCCTACCTCTTGACGAATCAGATATAAGAGGCTAATAAGAGTTTTTTTCCTAAGAAACAAACAAGGCCTTAGTGAAAAGGGTGCTGCTATTATATGAACATAACTGAGTTGATTAGATGTTTCTTTTTTTGTTTTTATATACCTTGGCACGTATAGAAATTGGAAGGTCGTGAAGAATAGAAGAATCAGTGTAGCTGCTCTCATACTGTAATCGCATGTGACCTTTGATCTGATTGCGTATATCTCTTCCAAGTCTATTTCTGTTCATATATTTAAGAAGATCTGTCATTCTATCCCTATATCTTTCTGTTTTTGATCCTTTCACGATTAAGGCCGTCATGTTACCAATCAAATAAGCACCAAGAACCATGTCAAATGAGACATAAACCATTACGAATATCATTTCTCTCAAATTCACTGCATGGATATCGCCATAACCTGTAGAAAGAAATCCACAAACATTTAATTATGAATTTATTACTCAACTTTCTATTTTGGTGTAAGCTTGTGAAAACAAAACATAGATTCTTAATTTCGATTGGTTTATGTAAACCATAATAATGGTTTCTATTTATAGTGAACTTACCAACTGTAGCCATAGTAACGATAGCAAAATATAATGAAGTTGTATAGCGTTTCCATATATCGATCTCTCTGAAGTTTGAATAACTATAATCACCGAGTTTAAGACTCCCAATCCAGGTGTATCCTTCTTCAACCGCTGGCAGAGTTGTAGCCAAATAATAGAACATGCATGCTGCCGTATGTGTGCAATAGAGTTCAACCACAATAAGTTTTATGATCCTTGAAAACAGATAGTTAACCCTTATGTCCTTCTCCAGCCTTGAAAAAAATTCTAGAACTTTGCGTACCCGAACCAGCCTAATTAGCAAAAGGTACCTCACTTCTTCTTTTCTTCCAGAAGCCTGATTCACACAGTTTCCTCTCAGTTATAATATATATATCGTGTCATGCCTAAGAAAAACTTGTTCGATAAATATAACATTGTTGTTCCATCAGGGTGCGTTTGGTACACAGGACATGACAAACGCTGAACAACTGTTATGTCCTGTCCTGTCCCATCATGTTTGCATGCCAAACGCACCCTCAGTGTGATGGAATGCTCAATTTGAAGTTTGAACAGCATACATGCAGTATTCATAAGATGCTATAAGCATTCTTAACTTTAAGGGTGCAACTTTTTTAAGTTTTTTTTAATTGTATTCCTAACTATAGGAACCTTTGATCAGTGATGAGTGAATGGAACAAGAAAGCTATCAAGATATGAACTTTTAGTAAATATGGATAATTATCTAGCATACCCTGTAGATGTTATCCCAAGGCATACAGGCAAGTATATCAAACACAAAATGAGATTTGAGGTACCTGAAAATGGAAAGAAATTTGATTGTAAAGACTAAACACTACATGGGTATCGTAGGAGACAGTTTTATACAGAATTAATATTCATTTAGATGGAAAATAAATAAACTAACCGAACAGCAATCAGATTGCGATTAGATATCATTTTGTAGGTCTGACTGTCTCTGTAGGCTACAAAGAATTGTAGAACAACGTCGACGAGAAAAGCCATCTGACCGGCTATGTCTAAGAAATAGAGATTTTCGGGTAATCCTCTAAAGAAACCGAATTCCATAGGTGTAAAGAAAGAAGAGTACAATGCCCATATTAATATGAATTTCTCCCAAGCTCGGTACCAACTGCATCATAAAGTTCTCTTGCATGTTAGCCAAAGAAACTATGAGAACAAACTAATGAAATCAAATGCACAAAAACTGATGAAGAAAAAAGATAAGAGAAAGAAAAACTTCCATGTATAGGAGTCAATATATATTATACAAGAAAATGGCTACTCATCTACTCTTTAAATGATAAGTTGGTAATGTTAAGATTGTAACATGTGATTCTTTTTCTTATAAGAAGAGTTGCAAAAATTTGCATCCTTGGATGTAGGGGTGGCATGGGTCAGGTTGGTTTGGGTTCAACCAATTTATTAAATAGGTTGAACAACTTGATACTTAAATGGATTGGTAGCGCGTTGACTTGTTTATGATTTTTTTAACCCAAGCTGTTAAATAAATGGGTTAAACCTTAGTTGACCCATTTAATTTTAAAAATTTAAATAAAATAAAAAGGATTAAGCTATTTAATTTTATGACAAATACAAATAAATTGTTCATAGTTTGAATAAAACAGAACCATAATTGCAAATAAATTGTTCAAATATCATTGAAAACCTTTAATTTTTAAGTAACTAGATTTCTTCACTAGGTTGTAATTATATAATATTTTAAATATATATTATGATTAATTAATGATATTTAAGTATAAAAAAATAAAATTATATGATATTTTAAATGGGTTGAGAAGAGGTTAAAAACAGGTCAAAAATTTCAATTCAATCCAACTCATTTAAATAACTGCGTTAGATGAATTGACTCATTTACCTAAATGGGTTGAAAATCTCAACTTAATCTACTAATTTTATGTTTAGGACTTTGGATGAATTGATAGGCTGGGTCACTTTTTACAACCGTTGGATAGAAGTAAATTTCTTTATTGGTCACAAGATCCATGTGGCGGTTTATCTAAGTGGGTGTTTGGTTCATTTTAAAGAATGGAAATGAAAATAAAAATGGGAATGAGATTGAGATTGTGAGATTGAGCATATTAAATGTTACAAAAGAATAGGCTTTTATCCGTTGATGTTATATATAATATTATATATAAAAATATATGTTTTGTAGTGCTACTCGATGATCCGGTAGTAGTAAGCAAGTTAAATTAGATTATATATTAAAAAACTTGCAAATAAGACATAAAAAACGTAAAGAAAAATCAAATATCGCATTATGAAAATTGCACATTAGGCCATGGCGCGCCACGGGCTTAACGTGGCGTGAGACACAAGCCTTGATGTCATGGCACGCCATGGTGGCGAGTTTTTTAGAACATTGATTATACGTCGTAATTCATTGCTACTTTTATTTTTAAAAACATAATAGTGGAAATACATAAAAAAAAAGATATAGTGTACTCAAAACTAGTTATGTTATTATTGAAACATATAATAAAAGTTTATAGATTCTGTCTATCAATATCAGTCACTACATCGACAAGTATTTTGATTGTGAATTGGATGGTATTATTTTTTTAAAAACACAAGCCTTATTACCAAAGGGGCCGAACCTAACTTTTACATAATATGTCTTATAAACGAGTATAATTTGTTTCAAAGGCCCACAAATTCGTCGAATGTGTTTTTAGCCGAATTTAACCGTTTCGAGTGATTCCGTTAAGTTTTTTGATTGATTTTGAGAAAAAACTAAAGTTTTTTTTGTTGTTGATTTTGAGAGATATTTTAAGTGTTTTTGGTTGATTTTTCAAGGTTTTTTGGTTCATTTCGAGAGACCATTTTGGTTGATTTTTGAGGATTTTTTTTTCGATTTTTTGCACACCCATGGTACAAAAGTGGTGAAATTTTTTGTTGTTAGTTACCACAGAAAAACACAAGAAAACTATAAAATGATTCAATGATAGCATACTACTAACGAAACAAATTATATCTAAAGAATTGTAGGTGAATATGAAATTAAAAAAGAAATAACTCAATAAGTGGAGTGGAGGGGCCAAAGTAAACCATTTTCCTTTTAGTACATTAAACACAAATATAAAGTCTAATTAGCCAATCCAAAAACGGAGGGGCCATTCCCCCCCCCAAAGCCCCTATGACCATCCGTCTAGGGCCAAAACCTTTAATGATACAAATACGTCACTAAATTCTGGTTTGACTTTGCCAAGCGTAGCATTCTCATGCCAGCCATCTTAAAAGTATTTCTAATAGAGGTTTTTGTTGAGGTTTTATGAGAACTTTTATTATGAGACAAATGTTTTGAACTTCTTATTTAGTTACATAAATTCAGGTGTTTAAACAAAAAGTTGAGTTCTTGTCTAACTTTTTTTCATCATTTTATTTTGTTTTAATAAATCTTGTAAGACCTTGAGTACCCGTATCCAATGAACTCACTTGCCACCTCAGCGTCACATCAGCTTTTCACTTTCCTACCCTCCTTACCCAAAAGTGGAGTACCAGTACCCAATGAACCCACTTGCCACCTCATCTTTTTTAATTCTTTTATTTATACATTTAATTATTTAACAAAATAAAAATAAAAATTCATATCATTCATTAAAAAATTAAAAATTACAAAATAAATTTAAAAATTACAAAATATTAAAAATCTACTCGTCATCATTGTTGGGAACTTGGATACGCCAAATATGTTCGACCAAATCCGACCGAAGGTTATTATGAGTGTCCCGGTTTTTGACTTCTCGAACATTTGCCGCACGTTGTTCCTCACTGATTTGTGTTTCGATATCATCCGTGAAAATGTCGTTTTTATCGCCACCACAAATGGCATGGTCTTCGTCTTCGAGTATCGTATTGTGTAATATGACACAAGCGTACATAATGTTTCCCAATCTTGTCGGATGCCATCCGCGTGTCGGGTTATGAAGTATATGCCAACGTTGTTTAAGCACGCCAAAAGCTCGTTCAACATCTTTACGTGCCGATTCTTGCACGGACTTGAACTTTTGTCGTTTAGGGTCATGTGGGCACGTAAATGATTTTACGAAAGTAGTCCATTCCGGATATATCCCATCCGCTAGATAATATCCGTGGTTGTAGGTGACTTCATTCACCTTAAAAGGGCACTCGGGTGCTTTTCCATCATATAGATCGTTGAAGATGGGCGACTGATTGAGAACATTGATGTCGTTGTTGGAACCGGCAACACCAAAGTATGCGTGCCAGATCCATAGATCATAGGAGGCCACAGCTTCTAGCATGATTGTCGGGTGCTCATGATCACCTCTCATGAATTGACCTCACCATGCTACCGGACAATTTGCCCACGCCCAATGAGTACAGTCTATGCTGCCGAGCATGCCGGGAAATCCGTGTTTAGCTTCATGCGAGGTGTACAACTTCTGAATATCAACAAAAGTAGGCTTGCGTAAATATTTTTTACCATAGAGTTCACTAATACCTGTGTAGAATTTGTACAAACAATCTCGTGACGTTTTGTCTCCCATCCTCAAGTACTCGTCAAGTGAGTCGGCAGCTACTCCATACGCCAATTGCCGAATAGCGGAAGTACACTTTTGTATCGGAGAAAAACCTTGTTTGTTGCTGGCGTCCACCCGAAGTGTAAAATACGGATACTCTACTTCTAAATCTTCAACTATTCGTTCGAATAGTTGCCTGCTCATCCTGAACCGCCGTCTAAACATATCCGGTGTATAAACCGGGTTGTTGCCAAAGTAGTCCCGCAAAAGCCGCTCGTTTGCAGCTACCCGACCTCTTTCTATGTTCCCGACCCTCGGTTCTCTTCTTGACGATGAGGCGGTGCTACCATAAATTAATTTTGCAGTTTCTCGAACCAACCCTACAAAAATTTCCCTTTGATGATGCAAGTACTCGTCGGTGTCTATGGATGATGATGATGCGGTCGATGAAACGAGTTGTGGCGAATCCATATTGTCTAAAATTGAAGAAATAAATGGAAGAAAGTATAAAGAATGGAAGAAAGTATAGAGTTGTTTGGTGTGAAAAAATGAAGATGATAGAGGTTAATATATATAGTGTGTATAATTTGAAAAAAAAAATTAATAATATAGCCGTTGGTAAACGGTATTATTTAAAAAATATAAAAAAAACAAAAAAAATAATTAAACCACAACGGGTTCCATTGGGTTCACGAACCCGATACCCCGAACCCTTGCACGTACCCGATCCCCCCTACTGGTACCCGCTGAACCCTTCCCTTACCCGAATCCTTACCAGACCACCGCTACGGATGGTCTAACATATTTATAAAACATATATAAGTTATAATATATATATATATATATTATAACTTATAAATCAAATACAACCCATGTATTTGTTACACCCTTTACAAGCCAATGTGTGCATAATCTGAGATGCATATATGCATTATCACATATGAATTTATGTTCATTATATGTATATTCTTGCACGTATGCATATGCATATATATATGCGCACTGGTTGTTCACATATACACATTGTGGTTTGTATGTTGTGCAATAAATGCAAGATTTGCATTTTACGGAACTTCTCTCTCTCTATATATATATATCTATATGGGGGCAGGTTCAAACGAGAAGCTAAACCTTATGCGAGAATGCGAGAAGTGTATTATCATATATGATACACAAGCTTAATCGTATATGATTAAACATAAGTTACATTGGCAATACATAGACGTTTAATCATATATGATTACACGTCATATGAAACACTCATATGACGTGTAATCATATATGATTAAACACTTCTCGCATTCTCACATAATGTTTAACTTCTCGCATGATCCTTCCCCCCCCCCCTCTCTCTCTCTCTCTCTCTCTCTCTCTCTCTCTCTCTATATATATATATATATAGGGTTGGGTTCCGGTAAAAAGTTGTGGTTAACGTGAGAAACATAAGAAGTGGTTATCAACCGTTGTATGAGAAATTATAGCATATTAGAGTATCTCCAACATGTTTTCTATAGTTTTTCTAAAATAGAGAATCAAATGTTAAAATCTCTAAAAAGAGTTACATTATCTCCAACAGATTTGCTACCTTAAATATTTTAACACAAATTATATTAATATAATATTATCTAATTTATATTTCCAATACACTTTTAAAAAAACTTAATATAAAATGACAAAAGATTTATGTTATTGGTGGGATTAAATAAAATAATTATTTATGTCTCCTATTTAGATAATTATAGAGAGTTCTCTATATTTAGATATTTTTCCACGAATCTCTATTTTAGCAAACAGGATAGCAATGCTGTTGGAAAAGAATAACAAACAAAAATTTTCTTTCTATTTTAGAATAAGATGCACTGAGATAAAAGATGCATCACATTAATTTCATTCTAAGCCGCAATTCATGGGAGAACATTTGATTAAAAGTGATCAATGATTCAGATCTACTTTTCACGTTTCTCACGTTAATCTCAACTTCTCACATGATATTTTGCACATATATATATATATATATATATATATATATATATATATATATATGGATGAGATCGAAAGAGAACCCTATAAAATAAAAGAACCAATGAACTCATCTAAACCGTTAAATTAGAATGGTCCAACCGATTATATTAAAATGGTGGTTATAACCATTTAAAAAAAAAACCATTTCCTACTAATTTTTAAAATCAAAAATCAAAGAAAACAACAAAAATTGGAACGAAACAAACTACACCCAAAAAATGATCACATTATTATCTTTAATTTGACATCCATTTTGATATACTTTTTCATCACTTTTTTTGTTGGTTCTCCGGTTCTTTTATTTTTCAGGGTTCTCCCTGATCTTTTCCACACACACACACATATATATATATAGGGAATGGTTCAATAGAGAAATCCAAATATTTAGAGAAATAGAGAAGTGATCTTGGCCATTTATTCGGTCAAGATCGGCGGCTTTGACCGAGAAGCAGCGGATAATTACTCGCGTGGTCTGCACAAGATAGAGGGTAGTTTCGTAAAAAATACACGGGCTGAGTTCATATATGAATCTGTGTGATTCACATATGAACTATACATTCATATATGAACCTTTGTAATTCACATATAAACTCTTTTTAACTAATTCATATATGAACCTTTGTGATTCATATATGAATCAGTTAATTTGTTCATATGAGAAGTAGTTAAAAAAATGTCATATATGAATCACAAAGATTCATATATGAACACAAAGGTTCATATATGAATTAGTTAAAAAAATTCATATATGAATCACAAAGGTTCATATATGAACACAAAGATTCATATATGAATCAATTAATTGGTTCAACTGATTCATATATGAACCTACAGTTAATTAGTTTTATATATGAAACACAAATGTTTATATATGAATCACAAGATTCATATATGAATTAGTTATAAAGAGTTCATATGTGAATTACAAAGGTTCATATATGAACGTATAGTTCATATGTGAATCACACATATTCATATATGAACCCAGTCCGTGTTTTTTTGTAAAAGTTACGAAATTGCCCTTCTATTTTTGGAACAGCCGCAATTTTTGACCAGTCAAAGCCGCAACTTTTGACCAATTATAACCGATCTTGACCGAATAAATGGCCAAGATCACTTCTCTATTTCTCTAAATATTTGGACTTCTCTATTGAACCTAAGGCTATATATATATATATATATATATAGATGGAGGTTTAAAGGAAAACCTAAAAAAACGGAAAACTGAAGAACATCCTAAGGGTCCTTCATTTGGACGGTATGCATTTGTGCATACAGATAAATTAAGTTGACTTTTTGGTTTTTATGCACAAGTGCATTATGCATGTTTGCATGTTACAAATTACCTGTATGCACAAGTGCATACCGTCCAGATGAAGAGCTCCTAGGGTGTTCTTCAGTTTTCCGTTTTTTTTAGATTTTCACTTGAACCTGACCCTATATATATATATATATATATATATATATATAAGGGAAATTAATTAAAATACCCCAAGTTTGAAGTTGACTTACCAAAATACCCTTAAAAAATTAATTTCTTACCAAAATGTCCTTTTTCCCCGCGATAAGATCCCGCGATCGTGGGCAGGGACCAATTGTGAATTTTTTTGCAAGATATATTTACACTTTCAGTCCCTGGCCCCCGCGATCGAGGCCCGCGATGGCCCGCTATGGGGACTGAAAGTGTAAATAATCTTGCAAAATTTTACACTTTCAGTCCCTGCCCGCTATAGAGGGCTTCCTCCGCGGAAAAAGGGCATTTTGGTAAGAAATTAATTTTTTTGGAGTATTTTGGTAACTCACTTTCAAACTTGGGGTATTTTAATTAATTTCCCTATATATAATCACATAAAGAGTAAACTTCACTTTTGATCCCTAACGTTTGTCAAATTTTAATGTATGTCGTCCTTAAACTAACGAAACTTGGATTTGGTTGCTCACGTTTGTCATTTCACTTTGGTTTCGGTCCCTCCTGCTAATGATCGTTAACTTTTTTCATTAAGCCCAATTAAATGAGGGGTATTTTGGTTATTTTTATTATAATCTGATATATATATATATATGCATTTTCTTGGATTTGTGGTGGCGCCACACATCGTTCTCCCTCCATCTCCATCTCCATCTCCATCTCCATCTCAGACGTGAAGGAACCAGATATGCAATGGAATCACATCTATGAATAGCCTGAACCCAGATCTATGCTGACCAACGAACTCCATCTCCATTTTTATCTAAGTTTATCATTTAAGGCTTGAATTAGATTTTAGATACTAGGGTTATTATTTAGGTTATCATCTTATGGTTTGATTAATGTTTTAGGATTTGTTCATCTTCATCTCCATCTCCATCTCTTTTTATTTAGTGTTTTGGGTTTTGTTTTTGTGATTAATTTAAGTTTAGGGTTTTATGGTTGATAATATATAATAATATAAGTTAAACTTTAATAGAAAAAGTTTAGGGGTGTTAAGAAGAGGGTCTAAAACCAAAGTGAAATGACAAACATGAAGGATCAAATTCGAGTTTTATTAGTTTAGGGATTAAAATTGACGGAACAAAAGTGACGTTTGCTCTCATATAAATAAAGTTAAATTTTATAAATAAATAAACAAATGGAAAGTGAATAAGAACTTGGATTGCATAGCTCTATTAATGTTCCTATTCTATTTAGGTGGCTAAGAGAAGTTGAGTTAATGTTAACTATTTTAAAGACTCAGAAATCGTGAGCAAACTAATATATATATATATATAAATAAAAGGATGATAAAACGAGAACAATAACTATTTAAAAGAACACGAAAACAAACAAAATCATTAATGATTTTACATTAATGCGTAAAAAAGCCACGCGGACCTGAAGTCGCGGTCAAAGTCATTTTTTCGTACGTTAATATAAAATCACTAATGATTTTGTTCGTTCTCGTGTTCTTTTAAATATATATTGTTCTTGTTTGAACCCAACTCTCTCTTTATATATATATATATATATATCCAAATATTTTAAATGGAAATTGCACCTTATTTTTAAATATAAAATATGAATATTTTATGTTTGATATGAAGTATGGCGTATATAGTAGTAGCCGGTGAGAAAAAGATTGGATGCGTGGCAAATTGATACTCCCTCTGTCTCAAATTAAGTGTCCACATTTCTATTTTAGATTGTTCCAAAATAAGTGTCTACTTTCAAAAGTAAATTTTTACTTTCCTATTCTACCCTTTATTATGAGGTGGATAAAGTTTCTCTCTCTATTATCAAGGGTAAAAGTGTAATTTGTTTATTTAAAAAGTGTAATAATTACACATTCCTAAAACTGTGTGCCATTTTCATTGTGGACATTTATTTTGGGACGAAGGGAGTATCATATAATACAATTGTAAACACGAATTGAAAATTCATTTGGTCCTAAATATATAGGGTTTTTAGAGCATCTCCGATGAAGGTTCTTATAAGAACCTTCTTTTTGTATTTTTTGGTACCACCTTATTTCCATCTCATTAATTTAAAAATTCATAATGATAGTTTTATAAGAACCTTATTTTTGTGAGTCCCATGTATTTGTCTATATCAATAATTATTTTATATTAATAAAAAATATTAAATGATAAAAAAATAAAATGTACCAATAAAAATGAGGACATTGACATTTCACACAAACTTCATGATAAGAATCAAGGTTTTTAAATAAGAACTCAAAGGGAATGAGGTTTTTATAAGAACTCTCTGCAATGATAGTTTCTACAAGACGCCAAAAATATTTTACAGTGATCCTTGATGATTCATACCTTCTTAATTAGTTGTTAGTCTTTGATTGACTTTGATCAACAAATCTTGATAATTTTCCAAAAAAAAAAGTGGAAGCAACCGTAAAAGTGTTTGGGATTGTTTATTTACAATAACATATGTTTTTTTTTTCTTAAAGTTATATCAACTTATATGGTGATAAAAAAGAGTTTTATAAAAGTGTTCTGATTATCTTATTGTGGTATCAAAATATAATAAACTAATAAGTTGTTATTTAGGGTGTTTGATATTGCTTGTACATGTAAAATAACCAAAAAATTATAAACTGTTTCAAATTGAGTGAATTACACCGGTGGTCCTTGTGGTTTACCCAAATTCTGGATTTGGTCCATAAAGTAAACTATCTACGGTGATGGTCTCTAACTTTTTAATTTACTTTCACTCATGGTCCTCTTATGTTTAGCATAGAAAGACCACGAGTGAAAATAAATCAAAAAGCTAGGGACCACCACCGTAGATAGTGTATTTTAGGGATCAAATCCAAATTTCAGGTAAACCACAAGGACCACCAGTGTAATTCACTCTTTCAAATAAGTTGATAACCTAGTATGAACTAACTTATTAAAAACAACTTATCTATGGTGACAAAAAATCATAAACAATTTTTCTTTTTCCATATCCAAATATCATAAATAACTTATCTAGGATCACAAAATGAAATAAGTATACAGATGATTTAAAGTACTAAGACCATCCGTAGCGCAAGGCGGGCTTGAGCCCGGGCTTGTGCGGGTTCGTTCGGGAACGGGTACCGGGGGGGGGGGGGGGGCTCGGGCTCACGACGAGCTTCCAGCCCCGGGTTCCCCAACCCGATTCATCCCGATGATTTTAATTTTTTTTAATTTTTTTTTTAAAATTTTGAAAATAATAAACTCCAACGGCTATGTAATTTTATTTTATTTTTTTTATTTTTTTTCAATTTAATCACACTATATATATTAACCCAAACCTCTTATTTTTTCACACCAAAATCTCTTAAATTCTCTCAAATTCTCTCAAACTCTTTCAAATTTCATCATGAAATTTACTCCGGCCAACTACCATTTTCCTTCACCCGCAATCGATCTCGACGACGACAATCCACAAGGTTTTACTCCGGCCAACTACCATCTTCCGGAAACCCAAGATTTTATCCCGCACACACCACAATCCATCTCCACACAATGATATGAATTTTTATCTTATTTTTATTTATTAAAAAGTATATAAATATTTTTATTTTGTTAAATAATTAAATGTATAAATAAAAGAATTAAAAAAATGAGGTGGCAAGAGGGTTTGAGGGTATGGGTACTCCACTTTAGGGTAAGGAGAGGGTAATGAGAAAAGCTGATGTGGCGCTGAGATAGCTTAGGACGTGAGGGTATGGGTACGGAAGGCCTAACCGTAGCCGGACAAATGGCAGAAAAAGCCAAAACTAAGCATCAATATGTATAGATATAGATATAGATATAGATATAGAGAGAGAAAGTAATAGAGAGTATATATATATATAGAGAGAGAGAAAGTAATAGAGAGTATATATATATATATATATATATAGAGAGAGAGTATGGGAGAGAGAGAGAACCTGTTTTGAGGATGGATGAAGAGACCAGGAGAGCAACCTCTAATTCCATCGATGAACTTATCTTTATTGAAACCTCTACGAGTTGGATCCAGCCCTAAATCACCTGCCAATAACGTGAAACGACTTGGACGTTTCGCTAACCTCCCGTGATCGTGATCTCGAACATCCTCCACCACATACTCCTCCGCCACCACTTCCTCCTCCTCATCCTCCACCGCCACCGCCTTCTTCCTCCGCCTCTCCTCTTCTCTCTCCGCCACTGTCAACGTCCTCCCAATCCTCATGATTCTGTAAATCTGTATATCAAATTAATATCACGAACTGTACCAAAATGTAACTTGCTTGATCGATAGATCAAAATGACTAATAAATTAACATGAATCGAATCGATGGATGTTTTGATGGGTCAATGCTTATTGACGGAATTGATTGATTGAATGAACGGAGTGAGTGATATGTAGTGAATCGATGGGATATTGGATAATTGATTGAACTAGGGTATTAAGTGTTTGAAAAAGAAGGAAAATGTCACGAGAAATGGGGTCTGAAAATCAAGTTGCGAAACAGATGGAAGGAGAGAGAAGAATTTGTATGGAAGATGAAGATGGATGTAGAAGACGATGATACCACTATTTATTTAAGCCGTTCATAATTAAAGTAATAATATTATAAAAACTAATTAACAATAAATAATTAAACACACTACTATAGTACTATTATTAAAGGGTAATTAATTAAAATGGCACAAGTTTGACTTTGTTTTACCAAAATACTCTAAATCTCGTTCAGTTTACAAAAATGCCACAAATTTCTGCGGTGGGTCCCGTGATCGCGGATCCACACCCACGTGTCACAAAGTTTCGGCCTGGCCCGCGGTGGTTTCCCGCGATGGACCCGCGATAGGCCAAAATTGTCACCGCGGGCAGGGATCAAACTTGTCACCGCGGCCATAGTTGGAGGGGCTCCGCGGGACATTTTGCCCAAACCTGGGTGACATGTGGGCTTGGCCCACGATCGCGGGGCCCACTGCAAAAATTTAGGGCATTTTGGTAAACCGGTAGAGATTTAGGGTATTTTGATAAGAAGAGATCAAACTTAGGGTATTTTAATTAATTTCCCATTATTAAAAATAAAATTTATTTTAATATATCGGATATCACTATCATATCTCGAACATTTAGACAAAAATACGTTATATTAAATAAAAATAGGTTAAAATAAGTTGTATTTTTAATGTAAATCAAATACATAAATATTTAAGATATCATATTTAAGACGAAAAAATTAAATTTTACACCAAATATCAACTTGACACTAAACACCAAATCTTACACCTAAATTGGTGTAATGAATAGTAAAACCTCAAATTTGGTGTAATATTATTCATTTTGGACAAAATTTTACATCAAAGGAAGAAGATACAAATTAATTTACCTATAATCCTACATTTTGTGTTATTCATTGGAGCAATATATTGTTTGCATCAAATTTTACAACACATTTTGAGGATTTGGTGTTACACCTTGGAGATGCCCTTAGGTAACAAAATAAGGGTTTTAGAAGTATGTTACACAAAATAGGAATTGGACCTATGTTATGATGAAAATCTCATAATCGCAACCGATGTCATACACTCGTGACTAGTCGAACCTACAACCCAGATATCGACGATCAAAGCAACCGTGACTTACGATTGTTGTTACTGTCAATGGTCGAAAGTAAATATAGACACATGACCAATAAACTAACGACTAACCGTGACATACGTTATGTTTTGTTGTTTAAATGCAGGATTCGATTCATTAAAGCGAAGATTGTAACCGAAGACATAGATTCAAGGTCATTCAATGATGAAGATTGTTGACGTAATTATAAAGATTATAAAGACGACCGTTACAAAAGAACATCTATATAAACCAAAGGGACAATTTCACCAAGGGCATCGAGAATCAGACTATACAAAGCTATATATATTTAGTGAAACCTTTGCTTAAGAATCTATGAACATTATTGTAATAGCGACTATTGTTACCAAGGACGACATCCATGTTTGACGTCCACTAGTGCATCAACGATAAAAGATCGTTCGTGGTTTTTTACCATCGACGGGGTTTTTTATGCGCCACCAATTCTCTTGTCTCATTTACTTTTTGTTAATTGTTGTGTTTATTTCAAAAAACCATTTTTAGTTGTAAAAGCTCCACAAACCAACATCAAATTATTTTAAGTGTAATTTTTGGCATAAAGAGTTTGGCGCCCACCGTGGGGTCCAACTAAAAAATTTCTTCGAAATAAACACACGTTGATCATATAAACGACTCTCAATGCTTGCTACATTTACCTCATTGGCTTTTGCGGGCTCTCTCCTCATATCACTCCTCACACTAAAATGTTGGGAATTTTCGGCCATAGTGGTGATTAGAGCTCTAACCTCGATCGAGGTCTTGTTAAACATGGCACCGCCACTTGCGGCGTCAACCATTTTTCTATCCATAGGTAAGAGACCCTCATAGAAATATTGCAAAATCAATTGCTCCGAGGTTCCTTGTTGTGGACAACTCACACAGAGATGTTTGAATATCTCCCAATACTCATAGAGAGTCTCAACATCTCTTTGCTTAATGCTACAAATCTCTCTACGGAGGTTAGCGGCTCGGGAGGCGGGAAAGAATTTATCTAAAAATAGCCTCGCCATTTGGTTCCACTTCGTTACCGAATCGGGGGGTAACGAGTATAACCAATCCGTCGCACGATCCTTTAAAGAAAAAGGGAATGCCTTTAACTTTATAAGGTCCTCTGTAAACTCACTAGGTTTCATACTAAGACACACTATATGAAATTGCTTCAAGTGCTTATTGGGGTCCTTATTCTCTAACCCATGATATGTGGGTAAGAGATGGACCAAACCAGTCTTAAGAACAAAGTTTTGGTTACATGTTGGATACCTGATACAAATGGGAGTCTGAGCAACATCTTGGGTTGCTAGTTGACGTAGCGTCTGCTCCGCATCACCCATGTTGACCTTCGACTCTTTCTCCTCTTCTTCTTCTTCAGATTCCTTCGTCGGCTCCTCGACTTCTATTTTTGGATTTTCTTTTTTTTCTTCGCCCGAATCGCTTGACAGGTTAATATCTTTCCAGATATTTACCCCTGGTGACGAAGTTCCCTCACCTAACTTCTTCCGAAGTTTGGCTTGTTTCCTCAGTCGTTTCGCGGTCCGTTCGATTTCTGAGTTTATTGGAATAGGTGTACCTGTACATGAAGATCTAGGCATAAACCGTTAGAAATAACGAGTCCCCGGCAACGGCGCCAAAAAATTTGACGGATGCTGAGTCCACCAAATAATAAATACCAACTATTCCCTTGTTAACAATTAAAATTGCAACAGTGGTAAGTCGGGTCGATTCCACAGAGACTCGGTTTAACTTATTACAACTAGAAAATTCGCACACAAGAATGGAACTTTAAAGTAAATACGAAGGGGGGGGGGGGTTGGATTTGATTTACTAAACTAAACATACGATTAAAAACGAATTATAAGCAATGAATTAAAAACCAACATTAGATCACTCTCGATGATGATGTGAACACTTATCATCAATTTCGCAAACGTAAAGGGATAGGACAAGCTTAAGCCGACTATAGCTAACAACAAGCTCTGAAAGCCTTTGTTTTCACTTAATTGAACATTAGCTAAAATAAGCTCTTTAGCCAAATCTTAACTACAATTGGATTAATGAATAAGCTCTCAAACATCCTAATTGTAATTAGGTTTACGAATTAAGAAAACGCCAACTCAAAGAATTAAACTCATAAGCTCGGTTTAATACCACTTTGATTATGAAATTTCATGAACCCATCTCGAAAACCTTGCTGAAATCGATTAAGTTCAATTGTCACTTTTCAAATTCTCTAAACAATTACGTATTTAGAAAATGACTAACATACATTCACATGAACATTAAAAATTGGCCAAACCATCCAACATTTCAAGTAAAATTAACATTTAACAAAGAAATCCCACAAATAAACTTGTCCAACAACCATTACAACGAAACCTCAAAGTGAACAATACCAAAATCTAGAGTTTACTAATGTTGAAATGAGAAATCTAGCCACACATGGCTAAATTAGGTTACCAAATTGAAAAGTTCAAGAAATTACCTAAGCAATTAACAAGAAATGGATGAGAAATCTCCTTGCTTTTCCTCTTCAAAAATCGCTTTCTTCCAAGTGATTCCCCCCTCAACGACGGTTTTCAGTCCTCCTTTAAAAGTCCTCCTTTAAACCCTCCAGTCCATAAACCGCAAAAAGTGGCTCACACGATCTGATTTTGAACCTCGCGACTTGGGGCGCGGTTTGAGGTTGCGTAACGGGTCACGCAGCTTTCTGAAGTGCCAAATCGAACAAAGACATCAGCGGCTTGGAGCGCGGTTTGAGGTCGCGCAAGAGACCGCACAAGTCTCTGTTTGTTTGAGATGATGCTGCTGTCCGTTCTTCCTGCCGACGAGAGAGAGAGGTTGCGTTCTCTTTTCCTTTTTTTCTTTGGGCTGCTCACGACTGGGCCTTCTTTCTCTTCTTTTGTTTTTGTTTTTTTATTTATTGAACTGGGATTCACATAAAGTTGGCCTGCTTTCCAGATGACATCAAAAGTCCATTCTTTTCTTGTTCTTGTTTTGCTGCACGGGTCCATCAAATCACAAGGACTAAGTTATTTTTTCTTTTTATCTTTCCTTTAAATGAAACACACTCACACAATTAATTATAAAAACTATTATATATATTTTTTCAATTAAAATACACACACAAGTTAATTAATAAATATATTTTTCTTTTCACTTTTTATTTACAAATAACAAAATAGCAAAACATAATTTAATAGGGGTATTTTAGTCATCTCATTGACGCTAATTTTAGGGGATATTTGACGTAAAAATATATAAAAATCGCACTTATCAAATTCCCCCACACTTAAACCATTGTTCGTCCCGACAATGAATTAAGTTAGCATGTAGTGATCGAAACGAATCAAACGAGAGTGTTAACACATATAGCATATCATGAACTCGAGATTTGCATCTTAGCATCAATTATAGCACATACCGGTTAAAAGAGACATAAGCTAATCTCAAGAACTCTCACGAATAGGAAGATTAAAACAACACTCAATTCACTCTTGGGTTCAAAGTGTATCACTCAAATCGTCTCTACACTAGTATATACCTACCATATTCTTGAAAAGTTTCTCACTCTCCAGTCTCCACTACTCGGATAAAATACATGCAATTAAATCAAAAGGGCTTTTCGGGTGTAATGAACTCAGGCTTTGGGTAAGGTAGGAATATACTTTGGGAAGAGTGGCTAAAGATGGTACACCAAATGGGGAACCCAATTACTTACTCATGAGAATTTCTCTTCACAAGGGACTTTTTATCTCTATCTTTGAGGTACATCTCCCTTTTTATGATAAGGGGTAGAGATAATCGCTTGTGAATAAACTTATCGTCACTTTCGTCGTCTTATTTTCTTTTCTTTATTCTTTTGACGACGTATTTATTTTTTCACATATTTCTTTTTGATTTTCTTTTCGCTCTTTCTTTTCTTTCCCAACATATAATTCTACTTTCGAGCATAAAGGGATATCGGGATCACTCCATTGGCGATTGGTCGGGTGAGTCGTGTTTGGTTTGGTTTATGACGTGGGTGGCAAAAGACATAGGCTAAGGCTCAAAGTGGTGTACAAAAAGGGTAATTATAATATAAAGGGTAGGCTTAAGGCTAATTGACTAAATAAAATTTATCAAATGATGGCCTTTATCATATTTATAAGCATGTAATTATCATGTAATCTTAAGGACAGACAATTCAAGTTCTAGAGGTACACATCTAGACATGACGTAATCACACAAGAAATGAATTCGAGACTAATTTAAATGCTTAGTCTAATAGGCTCAAAGTCTCACGGTGTTAAAGCTAGTTCAAAAGATTAGCAAAAGTCTAACTTTAACCGGTATACTACCACTAGTCGACGCTAAACGCTATCAATCAAATTCAATCATGCTATACATGTATCCAAACTCATAATCATCAACAATTTAAGCAATAAAAGAATGCTAACACATCACCAAAACGAACAAAGATCCACATTTAAACACAAAATTTGCATAAATTTACCCCTAAAAAACAAACATATACCCAAACCATGCCCAATTCATGCAAACTCAACTCATAATCGAAATACACCCCACCCCCACACTTAGACCATACATTGTCCCCAATGTATTCAATAAAGCTAAGGACATTTAAAGCAATAAAAGAAAGAGGGGAAACAGTAAACTCCTCTGATTTGGTGAATAATCCTCTAATGTATGTGTCCGTGAAGGTAGATGCGTCCGTTCAGCTCCAAACTCCCGGGTGAATCCTGAAAATAACCAAGGAAAGCGCAAGAGTGAAAGAGGAGAATCTCACGAAACTAAAGTAAGTACGGAAAGCAATAAAAACAAGTAAATGGAAATCCATGGGTTGCCTCCCATGCAACGGCTTTCTTTAACGTCTTTGGGTAGACTCCTTCATGTCTAAGGTGCTCCTCCCTCCTGCACCTCTATCTTGAAAACCTCCACATCAAGAGGTTTGAAACCTTCATAAAATGGCTTTAGACGATGGCTATTAACCTTGAACACCTTACCCGTTTTCTCACTTTTGATCTCTATTGCACCATAACCAAAAACGTTAGTAACAACAAATGGTCCCACCCATCGGGACCTAAGTTTTTCGGGAAATAATTTAGGACGAGAGTGAAAAAGTAAGACCTTTTGACCTAAAACAAATGTCTTACGGGAAGACATTTTGTCGTGAAAAGCTTTGGTCTTTTCTTTATATAAATAACTACTCTTGTAAGCATCATTGCGTATCTCTTTCAATTCTTGGAGTTGGAGTTTTCGGTGAATACCGGCTTTATCAATGTCAAAATTGACATTTTTCACGGCCCAAAAGGCCTTGTGTTCCAACTCAACGGGAAGATGACAAGCTTTCTCGTAAACTAAACGAAAAGGGGACATACCTATCGGGGATTTGTAGGCGGTCCGGTAGGCCCATAACGCGTCATTGAGCCTCAAGCTCCAATCTTTCCTACTCGGATTCACCGTTTTTTCCAGGATTTGCTTGATCTCCCGATTTGACACTTCCACTTGCCCATTTGTTTGAGGATGGTAGGCCGAGGATATCCGGTGCTTTACACCATACTTCTTGAACAATGCCGCCATCACTCCATTAACAAAATGGGTGCCCCTATCGCTTATCACCACCTTGGGGACTCCATACCTGCAGAAAATATTCTCCTTCACAAAATCTGAAACATCTTTAGCACTGTTAGTCCTTGTCGCTTTCGCCTCTACCCACTTAGAGACGTAATCGACAACAAGTAAGATGTAATAAAACCCAAAATAACATGGAAATGGGCCCATGAAATCAATGCCCCAAATATCAAAAATCTCACAAGCATGAATGGGAGTCAAGGGCATTTGATCCCTACGGCTAAGATTTTCGGTGTGTTGGCAACGAGGGCAAGCCTTACAAAACATGTACGCGTCTCGATGAATATGTGGCCAAAAGAGGCCACTCTCGAGAACCTTACGAGCTGTCCTTGTTGGGCCAAAATGTCCACCACATGCATAAGAATGACAAAATTCTAAAATAGAAGTTACCTCATCGTCACTTACACATCGCCAGATGATTTGATCGGATCCTTGCTTCCACAAATAAGGATCATCCCACATGTAGTACTTGGAGTCACTCTTGATCTTGTCTCTCTTCGACCTCGATAGATCCTTAGGTGTGGTCCTGGTGACTAAATAGTTGGCTATATCGGCTTACCAAGGAACCGCGGTCTTCACCTCGAAAAGATGCTTATCCGGGAACTTGTCATCTAGCGGTAGTGGCTTTTCGTTGGAAACAATCCGGCTCAAGTGATCCGCTACTAGATTTTGTGCTCCACTTTTGTCTCTAATCTCCAAGTTGAATTCTTGGAGCAACAAAATCCATCGGATGAGCCTTGGCTTGGCGTCCTTCTTTGTCATCAAGTACCGCAACGTCGCATGATCTGTAAAAACAATAACTTTAGTACACAAGAGATATTGACGAAATTTTTCTAGAGCAAAGACAACCACAAGCAATTCCTTCTCCGTAGTGGAGTAGTTTGCTTGCGCGCTATCGAGGGTCCTCGAGGCATAATAAATAATATTTGGGCTTCTTCCAACCTTTTGCCCGAGTACCGCTCCAATAGCGTAGTTGCTTGCATCACACATAATCTCAAAAGGAAGGTCCCAATTAGGCGGTTTCATGATTGGGGCGGATGTGAGCATCTCCTTAAGCTTATCAAAAGCTTCTTTGCACTTCTCATCGAACTTGAACTCCACATCCTTTTGAAGCAGACTGCACATCGGTCGGGTAATGCATGAAAAATCCTTGATGAAACGCCTATAAAAACCTGCATGACCCAAAAATGACCGGACTTCCCTCACCGAAGTGAGGTAGGGTAAGCTTTTGATAACATCTATTTTAGATTTATCTACTTCAATCCCCTTGCTAGAAATGATATGTCCTAAAATAAGCCCTTGGTTTACTATAAAATGACACTTTTCATAATTTAAAATTAAGTTGGTCTCTATGCACCTTTGAAGAATTTTCGTGAGATTTTCTAAACACTCATCAAAGGAGTTTCCATAGATGGTAAAATCGTCCATGAAAACTTCAATGATGTTTTCAACAAATTCAAAAAAAATACACATCGTACACCGCTGAAAAGTAGCTGGTGCATTGCATAGGCCAAAGGGCATTCGACGATAGGCAAAAGTGCCGAAAGGACATGTAAATGTGGTTTTCTCTTGATCTTCCGGTGCAACCGGAATTTGGTGAAAACCAGAAAAACCATCTAAACAACAATAATGGGACTTACCTGCCAATCTTTCGAGCATCTGATCAATAAACGGTGGAGGAAAGTGATCCTTCCGGGTTGACGCGTTCAACCGCCGGTAATCGATGCACACTCTCCAACCACTTTGTACTCTCGTTGGGACCATCACACCATCAACATTCTCCACTACAGTCACTCTGACTTTCTTTGGAACAACTTGCACCGGGCTCACCCATTTGCTATCGGAAATAGCAAAGATCATGTCCGCATCAAGTAACTTTTGGATCTCTTTCTTCACAACCTCCATCATGGGCAGATTCAACCGCCTTTGAGCCTCACGAAACTACTTGAAATCATCTTCCATCAAAATCTTATGCATGCAAGTTGAAGGACTCAAGCCTTTTATGTCGGCTATCGTCCACCCAATGGCTTCTTTATATCACTTGAGCACGCCTATAAGCCTCTTCTCCTCGGATGTGTCTAAGCTACTTGAAATGATCACCGGGAGTTTATCTCCTTCTCCTAAGTAGGCATACTTGAGATGATCGGGAAGTTGATTTAGCTCTAATTCGGGTGCCTGCAAAATAGAAGGAAGTAGCCTTGTGTTAGATGGTGGTAAAGAAACATGAGCAATATCATACCTTGTGGTCTTCTTGTGATCCATAGAAGCTACTAGCTCGTGAAACTCGGGTCCGAGCTCAATCCTCTTCATGAGTTTAGTCACTCCTGCTTCATCTACAAACCTACTCAAGGTTGTGTCTAAAGCATCAAAATGGGTTAGTTTAAAAAACTCTTGAGAAATAGGTTCAATAATATCTATGGCACAAAGAGATGATACATCGCTTGGAAAACACATGGCTTCATAGATATTAAAATGAATGGTGTTACCATCGAATTCCATAGAAAGTGTGCCATTATGAACATCTATCTTTGTCTTTGAAGTTTTCAAAAATGGCCTCCCTAACAAAATGGACGTGGATTTAGGATGAGAATCCTATTCCATATCAATTACGTAAAAATCAGCGGGGAAGACAAGTTCATTCATTTGAACCAATAAGTCCTCTAATACACCTTTTGGGTGTACCACGGATCTATCAGCCAATTGAATGACCACCCCGGTTTCTTGTAAGGGGCCTACATTTAAAGTCTTAAAGATAGAGTATGACATCACATTGATAGATGCACCCAAATCAAGCATAGCCCTATTAACCGTAACGTTCCCCAATTTGCAAGGAATGGTGAAAACATCGGGATCTTTGCACTTTGGGGGTAACTTCTTTTGAAGCATGGCGGACACATTTTCACTCATATTTATTGTCTCGTTACCCCTAAGTTTTCTTTTATTGGTGCACAACTCTTTCAAAAACTTAGCGTAACGAGGGATTTGCTTGATTGCATCTAAAAGAGGGATATTCACCTCAACCATCCTAAAAGTCTCTAAAATCTCTTTTTCTTCTTTAGATTTGTTAGACGTATGAAAACGTGTAGGAAAGGGAGGTGGAATTACCTTTGCTTTCTCACTTACCTCAATGGTGGGTTCCGGTTGTTTCTCGCTTTGCACCGGCTTTGGAGTTACCTATTTCTCTTTCTCCACTTCTCCACTCTTCATCAACTTTGGTTCTTCAAGCTCTTTTCCACTCCTCAATACGATTGCACTCACATTTTGCTTCGGGTTCGTTTCCGTTTGGGAGGGTAACTTTCCTTGGGATTCCAACCGGCTCACGGAAGTAGCAAGTTGTGTCATTTGAGCTCCCAAATTTTGAATGCTTGTTTCCGTTTTCTGTTGGAATTCGAGAGTATTAGTAGCTAAATTTTTAACAATGTTATCAAGAGACATACCTGGGATACTAGAAGTAGCTTGATTTGGATTGAAGGGTGCTCTTTGCTGAAACTGCTGTTGTGGCGGCCTTTGCACAAAATTCTGAAATTGAGGAGGTATTTGGTTGCCAAAGTTGTTGTTGAAATACCTTTGATGCTGTTGTGGCTGACCTTGAAAAACTCTTATGGCGTTCACATCTTCGGCCGTCACCAACACATCTTCTTGAAGTTGTGGGCACGCATCGGTTGGATGGCCGGTCGCCAAACATATTCCACAAGCTTTTACATGTTCTTTGCTAACTACAAGTTGTTTAACCAGGTTAGTAAGATCATATAAACGACTCTCAATGCTTGCTACATTTACCTCATTGGCTTTTGCGGGCTCTCTCCTCATATCACTCCTCACACTAAAATGTTGGGAATTTTCGGCCATAGTGGTGATTAGAGCTCTAACCTCGATCGAGGTCTTGTTAAACATGGCACCGCCACTTGCGGCGTCAACCATTTTTCTATCCATAGGTAAGAGACCCTCATAGAAATATTGCAAAATCAATTGCTCCGAGGTTCCTTGTTGTGGACAACTCACACAGAGATGTTTGAATATCTCCCAATACTCATAGAGAGTCTCAACATCTCTTTGCTTAATGCTACAAATCTCTCTACGGAGGTTAGCGGCTCGGGAGGCGGGAAAGAATTTATCTAAAAATAGCCTCGCCATTTGGTTCCACTTCGTTACCGAATCGGGGGGTAACGAGTATAACCAATCCGTCGCACGATCCTTTAAAGAAAAAGGGAATGCCTTTAACTTTATAAGGTCCTCTGTAAACTCACTAGGTTTCATACTAAGACACACTATATGAAATTGCTTCAAGTGCTTATTGGGGTCCTTATTCTCTAACCCATGATATGTGGGTAAGAGATGGACCAAACCAGTCTTAAGAACAAAGTTTTGGTTACATGTTGGATACCTGATACAAATGGGAGTCTGAGCAACATCTTGGGTTGCTAGTTGACGTAGCGTCTGCTCCGCATCACCCATGTTGACCTTCGACTCTTTCTCCTCTTCTTCTTCTTCAGATTCCTTCGTCGGCTCCTCGACTTCTATTTTTGGATTTTCTTTTTTTTCTTCGCCCGAATCGCTTGACAGGTTAATATCTTTCCAGATATTTACCCCTGGTGACGAAGTTCCCTCACCTAACTTCTTCCGAAGTTTGGCTTGTTTCCTCAGTCGTTTCGCGGTCCGTTCGATTTCTGAGTTTATTGGAATAGGTGTACCTGTACATGAAGATCTAGGCATAAACCGTTAGAAATAAAGAGTCCCCGGCAACGGCGCCAAAAAATTTGACGGATGCTGAGTCCACCAAATAATAAATACCAACTATTCCCTTGTTAACAATTAAAATTGCAACAGTGGTAAGTCGGGTCGATTCCACAAAGACTCGGTTTAACTTATTACAACTAGAAAATGCGCACACAAGAACGGAACTTTAAAGTAAATACGAAAGAGGGGGGGGGGGGGTTGGATTTAATTTACTAAACTAAACATACGATTAAAAACGAATTATAAGCAATGAATTAAAAACCAACATTAGATCACTCTCGATGATGATGTGAACACTTATCATCAATTTCGCAAACGTAAAGGGATAGGACAAGCTTAAGCCTACTATAGCTAACAACAAGCTCTGAAAGCCTGTTTTCACTTAATTGAACATTAGCTAAAATAAGCTCTTTAGCCAAATCTTAACTACAATTGGATTAATGAATAAGCTCTCAAACATCCTAATTGTAATTAGGTTTACGAATTAAGAAAACGCCAACTCAAAGAATTAAACTCATAAGCTCGGTTTAATACCACTTTGATTATGAAATTTCATGAACCCATCTCGAAAACCTTTTTGAAATCGATTAAGTTCAATTGTCACTTTGTCAAAATCTCTAAACAATTACGTATTTAGAAAAATGACTAACATACATTCACATGAACATTAGAAATGGCCAAATCATCCAACATTTCAAGTAAAGTTAACATTTAACAAAGAAATCCCACAAATAAACTTGTCCAACAACCATTACAACGAAACCTCAAAGTGAACAATACCAAAATCTAGAGTTTACTAATGTTGGAATGAGAAATCTAGCCACACATGGCTAAATTAGGTTACCAAATTGAAAAGTTCAAGAAATTACCTAAGCAATTAACAAGAAATGGATGAGAAATTGCTCCTCAATCGATCTCCTTGCTTTTCCTCTTCAAAAATCGTTTTCTTCCAAGTGATTCCCCCCTCAACGACGGTTTTCAGTCCTCCCTTAAACTGTAACACCTCGAAATTTCATAATCATTGTACTTTTATTTTGGAAGAATGTTTAAAATAATGAGAAGATATTATTTTAAACGGAATGTTGAAAAGGTTGAAATTGTAATTGACCCAAAGTTTAAGTTAAGTGTGAATGTTGAAACTCTGGGGTTGGTTTTGTCATTCTTGGATAGTTGTGTTTGTATTTAAAGAAAGAGCCGGCTGAATTGAGAATTATCTCAATTGCTTTTGGTTTGGAGTCGGTCTAGAGGCAGAGAGAATTCAAGTCTGAAGTTTCATCAGGTAAGAAATTGATGATCTTTTTCCAATCCTATTTGATTAAGATTAATAGTATGAGTAAAGTTTGGCTTTCAATTAGGTTTTGAATCATTGAGAAGCAGATTCGAATTTGAAGTACTAGGTTGAATTGACTTCTGTTCGATTTCTAAGCTTAGGTGAGTTCATCTGCTTATGTTGCTAATGAAACCTACATGTGGATTGAAATGGTTAAATAAGTTTATTGATATATGTATGAGATAGATACAAAACGAATTTTAAAGTACTCGATGGAAAATAATTGAATTGGGTAAAATTGATGAAATCCGGAAGATGAATAATCTGGGTAGTTCCAGATTCCGGATGTTTTCCGGATTGTTTCGGATTCCGGATAGTTGTCCGAAATGTACCGGATACCGGATTGATTTCGGATACCGAATGGTTTTCCGGATAGAATACCGGATTTGATTCTCGGATGGTTCCGGACTTGGAGTCCGGATACTCTTTCCGGATGTTACCGGATTCCTTTGATTTTCGGATGTTTTCGGATAGATGTTCCGGATTTGGTTTCCGGATATGGTTCCAGACTGTTTTCCGGACTTGGTTTCGGATGAGTTATCAGACAAGCGTTCCTGTATATTTTTTGTGTATGTGTAAAGTTGTATTGTTTAAGCATCTTTCTGAATATGAAATATATTCTGATATTAACAGTACGAATGTGATTATAATTCAACTCCGAGTAAGATATGAGTTGTTATGTGTTTTGAAATGATGTGCACTCATTATAAGTAAGTGTAATGTATCCATAGGCACTAGTATTATGTGAACACGTGGAATAGGCGTGGCGCTAATAGTAATTCCTGTGGATTTGATAAATGAGGAATAGGTCAGGCTCTAATGGTAATTCCCATTTAGTGTTATGATGTGATAAACGTGGAATAGGCGTGGCGCTAATCGTAATTCCCGTTGATTTGAAATGAGGAATAGGCAGGGCTCTAATGGAAATTCTCATTTCGTATTGTGATGTGAAATCGTGAAATAGGCGGGGCGCTAATCGTAATCCCCGATTTCTATTGGAAGATAAGGGATAGGCCAGGCGCTTAATGGTAATTCCTACTTCCACTTCAAGAAATAGGCATGGCACTAATTGTAATTTCTTGACATGAGCAATGATCTAGAATCCGTGGTGATTCGTAGTGGGCTTTGGAACATGAGACTATGACTTACTTAGTGTTTGTCATACTCATTGAATCGGGTATGATTCTTGTCATCGAAAGATGTTATGTGTACGGTAAGAAAGATTGTGATCAGGTTAATCGATATGCTTTGTCTACAAAGTTGGTTTTCAAAGCTCATAAAGATTTTGAATTGACATTTGGATGTTCTCACTAGGCGTAAGCCTAATCTTTTCAAATTAAATTTCTTATCAGGTACTAGCCCGGGAAGGGATAAGCAGGGATGAGTGTCGAGGAGTACCAACGCTATGGTTTTTTTTGAAGATATTGTGAATAACCTTTATGAACTGATTTTGTGTTCATAGATCAGATTAGTTGGTTGTTTATAGTGTATCATTTGTAAGTATGAGACTTGTCACTATATCTCGGTTGTAAATGAAAGTTTGGAAGTTGAAATGGTAAACTCTGATAAATATAAGGTTTAAATTATTGTGGTTTTTAAGGGTGTTTCATAAACCCTCCAATCCAGAAACTGCAAAAAGTGGCTCACACGATCTGATTTTGAACCCCGCGGCTTGAGGCGCGGTTTGAGGTCGCGTGACGGGTCGCGCGACTTTCTGAAGTGTCAAATCGAACAGAGACATCAGCGGCTTGGGGCGCGGTTTGAGGTCGCGCAAGAGACCGCGCAAGTCTCTCTTTGTTTGAGATGCTGCTGCTGTCCGTTCTTCATGCCGACGAGAGAGAGAGAGAGAGGCTGCGTTCTCTTTTCCTTTTTTCTTTGGGCTGCTCACGGCTGGGCCTTCTTTCTCTTCTTTTGTTTTTGTTTTTTTATTTATTGAACTGGGCTTCAAATAAAGTTGGCATGCTTTCCAGATGACATCAAAAGTCCATTCTTTTCTTGTTCTTTTTTTGCTGCACGTGTCCATCAAATCACAAGGACTAAGTTAAAAAAAATTCTTATCTTTCCTTTAAATGAAACACACTCACACAACTAATTATAAAAACTATTATATTTTTTTCAATTAAAATACACACACAAGTTAATTAATAAATATATTTTACTTTTTACTTTTTATTTACAAATAACAAAATAGTAAAACATAATTTAATAGGGGTATTTTAGTCATCTCATTGACGCTAATTTTAGGGGATATTTTGACGTAAAAATATATAAAAATCGCACTTATCAGTCGCACGTCAACAAATCGCACGATTGAACAAGCAGAATCAGAAAGGTAGTCATGAGCTTTCCGTCCTTCGATAGCAAAGTTGATGAATAACCCTTGGAACCCCATGTCTGTCAACTCGAACCCTGATTGTACCCTTAAACACTTTGGGCTTACCATTTTCTGGATCACGTGATTCCAACTTCAGTAACTTCATCTCGCCTACCCCCAACTCCACCTCTAATGCACAACATGACATTCTTTCCTCCACCTTTAATAAGCATCCCATCAATGCGACCCCTTCGATCTCCTATGCATACCAAGGCAGTTAACTGTATCACCGGTGGTTCAAACGTTTGTGGACTAACTTATTCTACATCGAAAAGACGTGTTGGTCAACAACGAGTCGTCTATTTTCAGGTCAGATAGGTCCAAGATTAAATTGGAACTGGAGTCAATGCCCATATTATTCGATCAGGCAATCTATGTGTTCCATGGCAAAAGCATCATGACGGATTGATCGACGAAAAGAGTTTTGATCGATGGGGAAGTTCGGCTAACGTCATACTCCTCAATAAGATCAAAGCTATGAGAATCGATGACAAGAAAATCATCCGACGACTAACGCTTTTATTAGGCTTTAATGGCAACACTGCTAACACGGTCGGAGAAATAATTCTTCCGAGGTATGTAAAAGGAGTCAACAAGAAAACTAAGTTTAACGTCATTCTTGGATGACCATGGATCCACGATATAAAAGTCGTTCTTTCGACGTATCATCAGATGATCAAACTCCCAACACATTTGGGTTTTCAAGAAGTAAAAAGTGAACAGAAGACGGTGCAAGATTGCTATAAAACAACGTTGAAACCACGAAAGCATAACATCTAGAAATTACAGGATTAGAGAAACACTGCAAATACTTTCAATTATAGGAAGTTGTCAGCGATCATAATTAAGCCTGGCCAACATGTATTTGTGGGAGCATCGTAAGATCCTAAAATCAAGAAAAAGTTAATTGAATTCTTGAAAAAGAACGCCCATTGTTTTTCTTGGACGCACGAAGACATGGTCGACATTAACCCCAACATTATTTCACAAAAGTTAAACATTGACCCGACATTCAAGCATGTCAAGCAAAAGCGTCGCAAGTTCGCCCCTGAAAGAAATAAAGTTATCAACGACGAGGTTGATAATCTGCAAAAGACTAGCAAAATTAGAGAAGTGAAATATCTTGGTTGGTTAGCCAACGTTGTCGTCGTACAAAAGAAGAATGGGAAATGAAGGGTATGTATCGACTCTACATTCCTTAACAAGGCATGCATGAAAGATCCATTCTCTCTACCTCCTATCGATGTTATGGTAGACACGACGGCAAGACAAAAATTCTTGACATTCATGGATGCCTATTATATAATCAAATCCTGATGCAACCCGATGACCAAGAAAAATAGCGTTCATGACCGATAAAGGCATATATTGTTACAAAGTAATGCTATTTGGTTTGAAAAATGCTGGTGCAACATATTAGTGATTGGTCAATCACATGTTCAAACGACATATAGGTGACACAGTGGAAGTATATATCAACGATATGTTAATTAAATCCAGAAAAGCGTTAGACCACATTGGTCACATCAATCAATCATTCGAAGTATTCAGAGAATATGAAATGAAAATGAATGCCATAAAACGTTTCAGAGTATACACAAGAAAATTTCTAGAACATATGGTCACACATCGCAAATTCGAAGCAAATCCCGACCAAATCAAAGCGATAGTCAATATTCAATCGCCCATAAATTCTAAAGAGGTACAACGTCTTACCGGACGTGTCCCAGCTCTGAACAGTTTTATTTCCAATCCCTCCGATAAGTGTCATCTCTTTTTGTAAAGCCCGTGTCCCGGTACGGTTTTTTTTTTGTTTAATTTTAATTATTTAAGCGTTTACCTTTATTTGTTGTGGTTAGTGGTTTGGTGTCAAAAAGAATCAAAATGTTAGCATACGTGTCGTTTTGGGGTAAATTGTGAGATAAGGTGTAGACGAGGGACTAGTTGCGCATTTCTTGGAAACTTGTGGCATGGGTTCGGCCCATGCACTCTAGGCCGAACACCCCCCTTTGTGATATCTCGTTTTTTTTTCTTTTCTTGCATTCCAAGCATAACCAAACTCACCCCAAAACCCTACCTTGTGTGGTTCGGCCGTAGAGGAGGAAAGAAGTCACGAGAAGAAAGGGTTAGAGAAGGTGAGAAACCTGCAGTCGCCGGAAAGAGAGAGAGAGAGAGAGACCGCCGGAAGTCACCGTCACCACCTCCTGCTGTTCGCCGGAGTTTCGAGGGAGGGAGGATCGAGTGCGGTTACGTGGCATTTGAGGTGAGTTCTCTCACTGTGTAGTTAGGGGTTGTATGCATGTCATAATAGTTTGTATGTACTACTGTCTTTGTGGTGTGAACTAGTTGTTGTGGGGTGTAATATTTGATTGGTTTGAATGCTTGGTATAAATGTGTTACATTACAATTCGGTGGGACCGAGGCCTCGATGGTACTGAGGTGTTGGTTACATTACAATTCGGTGGGACCGAGGCCTCGATGGTACTGAGGTGTTGGTTACATTACAATTCGGTGGGACCGAGGCCTCGATGGTACTGAGGTGTTGGTTACGTTACGATTCGGTTGGATACATAATTACCTGTAGATGTTTACTCGTTCTATGTATCTGTGATGTTGTTGCTTATGTGCGGATAGGGGTGATGTGTCTATAATTCCTATCTGCGCATGTGTTTGAATTCACTAAGCTTCGTGCTTACCCTTTCCCAATTAACTGTGGTTTCAGGTACGAGTGGCTCCAAGGCGTGACGGGTACACACTGGCGCGCGGGATGAGCTGACTGATATTAGTTTTATTTATTGAACATTGTTTCCGCTGGTTTCTGATTACTTGAACAATATTTATGATTTTGCAATTAATATGTTGGGATTATTTATTGAGTTTTTATATAAAGCGTTTAATTAAAAATCAAAATTTCCTTGAAATTTTGGGATGTTACAACTTGGTATCAGAGCACAGCTTGAGTGAATCAAACGCACCTCGGTGTGTTTGGTCTCAAGTTGCGGCTGGGGAATTTTCAAATTCTTTATTAAATCTTTTTGGAAATAAAAGAAAAAGTAAAAACCCGTTCGAGGAACGGTGATCGAGGGCGCAGTGTGTACAGTCAGCCGGAGCCGAAGGGAAAGGTACAATGCTTAGTGTTTTATTGCTTTCTAGATCATAGAGTATGCATGCTAGATTGCCTGTTGTGGACACTATGCTGTATGTTGAACTACTTGCTATTAGGAATTTATGCTAATTATGATAGGTTACTAAGTGGATGCCCTCTAGGTTGTATGCAGTAAGAGATTTATAGCCTTAGAATATTCGATTTAGTTCTATTGCGCAGCTCTTGTTTGAGTCCAACCGTTCTAGGATAGAGTCTTGTGTTCGACTGTCTATTTGTTTCGCACTGCATATAATCGGGTATTCGCGAGGTCACCCGTTATAATTAGTAGGGATTCGGTAGTAGCAAGGGTAGTGGGATAAGAGGAAGTTCCTAGAGAGCTGGGAAGGGTGTTTATGTATGAGTACGTGTGCTAGATTGCTTTCTAGAACATAGGAGTATGTATGCTAAACTGCTTGGTGCTTGTTACACTGTATTGCATGTCTGCTGCTTGCTATTAGAGATTTGGCAGTAGCAAGGGTAGTGGTTTGGATGGAATTCCTAGGGAGCTAGGAAGAGCGAGTATATATGCCGGTGCGGGCATATGTGTGTAGTTGCGGCAAGAAGCTACTTGGACCCCTTGGGATGGAACTCGGAACGGGCGATGATAGGTGTGGATGGTAGTAGTAGAGCTCCTACTACCGGAGGCACAGGATCAATGCTCGAGTCGGGGAAGTCACAAGGAATCCAAGGAGTTGAGCGTGAGTGTTGTTAGTATGAGTATTATGTGCTAATAACGCGTTGTAATATCTACCCAGAATAGCCATCACAAGGAGGAGCAACTATAGTAAACCTGCTAGTACAAGTGTGTACTTGACTTGCTTGAGGTGATGATCGTTGGGGTAGTGATGAAGGTTCTAAACTAGTAGTCGTTGGGATAGAAGGATGTGACTAGTATCAATCACTTGGGGTGACGATAAGGATGTGGTTTGTGTTAAGTAGACCATTTCGGGTCAAAAAAAAAATTGGCAATTGTGCTAGAATCATAGGCTTTTGAGCCGACTTTGATTTGAGGAAAACCCGTAAGATGATTTGATGTGATTTCCCAAGTTGCCTTAAGTGATTTAAATGTCCGGATGACGATTGTGGATCGGGGAGTTTTGGAGGGATATGAGTCGAGACATCGAATGCCGACTGAGTCATGCACAAAGTCTATTTTGAAAATAGGATTGCATTAACTAATTTTTGGTGTTTCCAATCCTTATATGGATTGTGCTTTGGAATTTTGGGGAAATGTTTAGCACACACACAAGATGTCGAATTATGGTTTTGAAAGTGCATGAAACCGTTTTATCACGGGAGTTGAAAACTTTGTAAAAGATTGTTTCATTTGATTATTTTCCAACGGTTCTTTCGGGTACGATAATATCCGTGTTTTGTGGTGGTTAAGATGTTGGGTAAGTGACTACGGCTTGAGACTCTAACATTGGAACTCCTCCACATGTGTTAGAGTTGAGACGGAAAGTTACATTCCACGATGTCTGTTTAAAGGCTATTTTAGTGATTTGTCTAAAATGAGTTTGGAATTCTAGTGTCGCTTAACTTTTCGTTCGAGAGTTTGTGTTACTAAGTGTTTATTTTGCAAATAGTTCAGTGTGTGGATTGATTCATGCGTGACATAAGTGATGCATGGAGGAATTTTGGTAACATTTCATAAGGAGTTGTTTAGTGCGCTTTTTTAGTCAGCTAAAGGTTTTATTGACATTTTCATGAAAATGCGATTTATCGACTTAGGGGTATGCATACTGGGGTGACCTTTGTTCTCGGCATTTTGATGAACGAGTCGTGCAAGAAAATGCTTTAGTTCCTTTTTGTCGAAATGAAAGACCATTTGATCCAAGGAGTGTTTTAATGTTGTAAACATCATGCATACGATTACAATGTGTTATATTTTGGAAATATAAATGCGTAGATTTTTTTGACATTCGGTTAATTTAGAATTACCGTTCATTTTTTTTTGGGAAATTAAAAACTTTTGCTTTGGAGGAAACGAGTATTTTGAGCATTTTCGATAAATACACTTTTTTAAACTATAATGTTTTGACAGTATATGTCCCAAGTACGAAACTTGAGGAAGTGTTACAAGCTTGCATGCCTGCCCCCAGTTTGAGATTTTACGAGGTTTTTAGTCGATATTTCCAATTATTAGAAGCGGACTGGTTTCTGTCTTCAAGTTTGCAACTTACACGAGACAATTGTGTTTTAACAAAAATATATTTGTAAACCGTGTCATCGTTTTGTGTGACTAGCTGACGCGCGAAAAATTTGTGGCGAACCCTGTGCCACGTCATTTATGATTAAAAAGAGGAATTTTTGAATCAAACGTCGTGAAACTTATTTTTAATTATGTGCACACCTTTGTCGGACCCTGTTTAAGGTCAGCGGTTACCTTAAGTGCATGTCATGAGTCAATCCATACTGGAATCTAGGCGGTTCATTTTAAAGAAATTATTTATTACGCTTTGCTTTTGTGTGAGTAAACCGAACTGCAATGGAACGATTTTCAACGTGATTTTTCCTATGTGGGACGAGCGTGTCCAGTTTTGCGTAACTATCGATCTGGTAATAGTAGTTTTATTATATACGATCTTTTTGAGATGAAAACCCTGATGTTGAAAATATTTTGTAAATCATTTGGGGAAATGTGCTTTTAAGCGTCATGTGTCATTTCGAGAATTTTTTTTTGGGTGTGAGTCCTTTTGGAAAACTCTTTTGTTTAACCCGTGTTGAGACTGGGACTAAGGTTGATTTCAGAGTATTGCTTGCTTAAACTTTGTTTAAACGCATTTTCCGACCTATGGGTCTAGCAAGCGTGGAGCATTTTGCTCGGTTTTGACTTGGAGTTAGTCATGGGCCTATTGCCCGGTGTTAATGGCTCGATGTGGAGTCTAGTTGATGAGTTGTTTTTGTCGCACCGTTTGACTTTCTTTGCACGTTGAGTGTTTGCATGTTTGGGTGAGTGAGTCAATCCGAAATAGGCATGTTGTTGGTAGGCTGTTTGCTTTGGATCCTTAGACACGATAGTCAGTCGTTGGTAATGGTCGGTTGGGTGTCTCGGGATGGGACCCTGGTATTCATGTGTTTTAACCTAGACTTTCCAGTAAGTACTAGGAGGATATAGTTGTGGGCACTTACCTGGGAGGTAGTTCCGGTGTGCTGGGTCTTGAGGCGTTACCTGGGAGGTAGACGTCAAGGTGTATCCTCGATACGGTGTGACTTGGCTTCGTAGAGCAAGTGTGGGTGATACGTCGACGGTGGAAGGTAGGTATTCCACGCGCGTTAGTACTGTAGGCCGAATAGTATCGGTTAAGGGATTGATGCCTTTGTTATTAAGAGAATAAATGCGCATCAACCATTTTGAGGTAGGTGGTATATTTAGGCGACGACTTTTGGGCTTGAGGCCAAACACCTTTAGTATAATCGGAGAGTTGTAGCCGATTTTAAGATAATCAGGGTGATGGTAGTAGTAACCCTGAAATGATCACTTGTGATGAATGGTTATGGTGGAATGACCTACGTGTGTGTTAGTTGATTTGGTTGTGGGGGATATCTATTTGTGTTAGTGTCTAGGATAATGCCACGCTTATGTTTGTTATTGTGATCGGTTGGACCGATGTTCGGCGGGTGGCCGATGTTTGTTATTGTGATCGGTTGGACCGATGTTCGGCGGGTGGCCGATGTTTGTTATTGTAATCGGTTGAACCGATGTTCGGCAGGGGGTCGATGTTTTGTCGATATAATTTATTGAAAATCTTTGGAGTCTATTAGAATTCGTGGTAGTTAATCGACAGTTAATGATAGGAGGGATCGTAATCGAGTATCCTATAGAGTATACTGGTGAGCAGCTTTAGAGTGGTTAGAGCTTGAGATTTGACTCGGGATGTATGGAATGTCTAAGGTTGGGGGACAACCAAAGTCGTTTGACTAGGAATGATTCCAGTTGTTGGAATGTTCTTCTGATCTTAATTTCAATGTTCTTGAAGGAGTTTTGTTGGTAAGAAATGTATTCGAGAAATTTTTTAAGGCGGTGTGAGAAATTTAGATTCCAGTTAGTGAAAGTCCAGTGGCAACACCGAAAGGGGTCCGAGTGGACTGGGGAACCCGAGAATGTTATGCGGGAGAACTATCCGGAGCTATTCGTAGGCAGAGACTTCGAGGGCGAAGTCTAATCCAAGCGGGGGAGAGTTGTAAAGCCCGTGTCCCGGTACGGTTTTTTTTTGTTTAATTTTAATTATTTAAGCGTTTACCTTTATTTGTTGTGGTTAGTGGTTTGGTGTCAAAAAGGATCAAAATGTTAGCATACGTGTCGTTTTGGGGTAAATTGTGAGATAAGGTGTAGACGAGGGACTAGTTGCGCATTTCTTGGAAACTTGTGGCATGGGTTCGGCCCATGCACTCTAGGCCGAACACCCCCCTTTAGGGGTGCTCACGGGTTGGGTTGATCGGGTTGAAGCCGTTTCGACACATCAACCCAATGTTGGCGGTTTGAAAAAATTTCAACCCAACCCAACCCAAACAAAGATACAACCCAACCCAACCCAACCCGTTCGGGTTGATCGGGTTAGTCGGGTTGGTCGGGTTGTGTTTAAACAAGGTAAAATAAAAATTAAAAACATAAAAATAAAGGAAACATGTATTTAAAATACAACCGATAATTCAGACAATATTTAGATACAACATATAAAAATGTCTAAACCATATATGATCAAATAACTTGACGTTTCCAATTTGCATATTTCTTAAATCTTAAACATATCGTAATCAAATGTTTTTCTCAATTTGCATATATATGTTAACATTTACTATATATATAAATATATGTGTGTGTGTGTGTGAAGGAGTTATATAAAGATGGATAAGAGATTGAATATATATATATATATATATATATATATATATATATATATATATATATATATATATATATATATATATATATCGGGTTCATCGGGTTGGGTTGGGTTCAAAATATCGTAACCCGATATCAACCCAATACATACGGTTTGAAGATTTTACAACTCGATTGGACAACGGGTTGCTTCGGGTTGGGTTATTCCACGTCGGGTTGGGTTGGGTTGATCGGGTTGGTCGGGTTGATCGGGTTTTTGAGCACCCCTACCCCCCTTTGTGATATCTCGTTTTTTTTCTTTTCTTGCATTCCAAGCATAACCAAACTCACCCCAAAACCCTACCTTGTGTGGTTCGGCCGTAGAGGAGGAAAGAAGTCACGAGAAGAAAGGGTTAGAGAAGGTGAGAAACCTGCAGTCGCCGGAAAGAGAGAGAGAGAGAGAGACCGCCGGAAGTCACCGTCACCACCTCCTGCAGTTCGCCGGAGTTTCGAGGGAGGGAGGATCGAGTGCGGTTACGTGGCGTCGTCGTAAGGTAATCACCTCCTGTTTCGTTTTCTTTCCTTTTTGTTCCCGTCGCCGCCGCCGTTCGCCGCCGCTGTGGCAGTGGTGGATGGACGTCCGTGGCTGCCGTTGTGGATGCGTGTGCGTGAGACTGGTCGAGAGAGAGAGGGAGAATGGCCGGGTTGTGTCTCGTGCGTTCGTAATCGAAAAACCACCGCCGGCCGCCGCCGGTCGCCACCGGCGACCACCACTGCCGGAGATGGCAGTGGGTGGCGCGTGGCCGTGACCAGACCTTAGTCTCTATAGAGCCCTTAACCCGTGACTTATTCATTTAAGCCGAAAAGTTCAAACCGTTTTGATAAATCGCATCTTTATGGAATTTTTTTTAAGGGTACTGTCCAGTTTTCGCGTAAGCATAACTTTTCGGTCGTAGCTCCGTTTGAGCCGAAATTGGCGCCCACGGTTCAAGTGCGGGATCGAGCACGTTTTCCGTGTTTTAGCAGAAAACTGGTTCGGTCTCTAACTGGGCGAAAAAGTGGTCGCAAGTTCGGTGATTCGTCATTTTATGTAAAATTTCCTGGAATCTGCCACTGTTTTGCGTGGACCATAACTTTTTACTCGTAACTCGTTTTGAGGTGTTTTTGGTGGCCATAGTTCCCCATTCGAGTTGGGAAGGTTTTTCGTGTTTTGCCGAAAGTCTGATTAAACCCGTAGCTAGGCTGTTCTGGACTGTTTATGCAGACTGGAACGAAAACTGGCAGTTTTGGTAACCGTTCGTATTTAATTCATAATAAATTGTAGAAAAATCGTTAGGAGGCGTATAATATGTCCTTGGAACCTTAACTCAGAGGAATTTCTGGTCATGAAATAATATTGGGATTTTTCTGGGTTTAAAGGGGTCGAAACGGGTCCCGAACAGACCTGTTTTGTGTGAACGGAAATTAGTTTTAGTGACGGTTTAAGCGTGTGTCGTGTCATAGGGTCCGGGTCTCGTATTGACACGTTTTATCATGCGTTTAGGTGCTGGAAAGTGACCGTAATTGTGAAGCTTGATTCGTGTTGATTAAGCTAGGCGCGCATTTGAGGTGAGTTCTCTCACTGTGTAGTTAGGGGTTGTATGCATGTCATAATAGTTTGTATGTACTACTGTCTTTGTGGTGTGAACTAGTTGTTGTGGGGTGTAATATTTGATTGGTTTGAATGCTTGGTATAAATGTGTTACATTACAATTCGGTGGGACCGAGGCCTCGATGGTACTGAGGTGTTGGTTACATTACAATTCGGTGGGACCGAGGCCTCGATGGTACTGAGGTGTTGGTTACATTACAATTCGGTGGGACCGAGGCCTCGATGGTACTGAGGTGTTGGTTACGTTACGATTCGGTTGGATACATAATTACCTGTAGATGTTTACTCGTTCTATGTATCTGTGATGTTGTTGCTTATGTGCGGATAGGGGTGATGTGTCTATAATTCCTATCTGCGCATGTGTTTGAATTCACTAAGCTTCGTGCTTACCCTTTCCCAATTAACTGTGGTTTCAGGTACGAGTGGCTCCAAGGCGTGACGGGTACACACTGGCGCGCGGGATGAGCTGACTGATATTAGTTTTATTTATTGAACATTGTTTCCGCTGGTTTCTGATTACTTGAACAATATTTATGATTTTGCAATTAATATGTTGGGATTATTTATTGAGTTTTTATATAAAGCGTTTAATTAAAAATCAAAATTTCCTTGAAATTTTGGGATGTTACACTTTTACAATGCCCTAAGAAAAAATAACAAGTTTCAAGTGGATTGACGACCGTTAGAAAGCTCTACAAGATCTAAAGAAATATATGTCGTCTCTTCCCCTTATTTCGAAACCAAAGGACAGTGAAGTCTTACAACTTTACCTCGGCGTAAGGTCCAACTCTGTTATGTCGTCTTCATGCGTGAGGATGAAAAAAAGCAGTTACCCATATATTATGCCAGCAAAACCTTGCTTGACACTAAAAAAAGGTATTCCTTTATGGAAAAACTTATAATGTCGCTAGTAACTGCGGCTAAAATGTTACGACGTTATTTCGAGAGTCATCCTATAATTGTCTTTACTAACTACCCTTTAAAGCTTGTCTTGAGAAAACCTGAGTTTACATGACGACTATCCAATTGTAGCAAATATCTCAGCAGTTATGACATCAACTTTAAACCAAGGACGACGATAAAATCTCAAGATATCGTGGATTTCGTCATCGATTTCAGCCCAGAATTGGAAAAAAGGTCGAATACGAAACTCTCCTAGTAGTGACTAACGACAACGACATATGGACCATTTATGTCGATAGATCCTCCAATTTCAGAGGGGAGGACTAGGTGTCGTCTTAAAGTTGCCACAATAGTATATTCATTATGTTGCGACTTTAAAGCGACCACTAACGAATCAAAATATGAAGCTCTAAATGCAGGTATGAATTTGGCAAAAGACCTCAGAGCAAAAAACCTACAAATCAAAAGTGATTCTCTCCCGGTGATGAATCAAATGATCGGAGGTTTCTTAACTAAAGATTCTAAGATAACAACTTATCTTAAAATAGCTAAAGACAAAGCGAAGACATTCGATCCATTCTCCATGAAACGTCCAAAAAAGCACAATAGCAAACTGAAACGTCAAAAAAAAAACACAATAAATTTGAACCTTAAAATTTATCAGAGTCTACCACAACATCTTCCAAAACTTTCATACATAAATGAAGAATTAGTGACAAGGTCTATAATTACAACTGATCTATCATAAACAACCGAATAATCTAATTCATAACCAGCAAAATCATATTATACGGGTTGTCTATAATATCTCCAAAATAACCCCAGTCCACTAAATTCTCCATAACGTCTCCAAAATACAGTTCTGGTACTCCTCGACGCTCATCCCTTTGTATCCCTTCCCGAGCTAATACCTGGTAAGAAAATTTAGTTTGAAAAGATTAGGCTTACGCCTAGTGAGAACATCCAGTTTTCAAATTAAAACTTTATAAGCTTTGAAAACCAAATTGTAAACAAAGCATATAAATTAACCTGATCGCAATCTTTCTTACCGTCACATAACCTCTTTCGATGACGTGAATTATACCTGATTCCATGAGTATGACAAACACTAAGTAAGTCATAATCTCACGTTCCAGAGCGCCACTACGAATCACCACAGATTCTAGATTTCAGCTCATGTCCTAGAAATTACAATTAAGCCATGCGTATTTCTTGGTGTGGAAGTAGGGATTACAATTAAGTCATGCCTATGCCTTATCTCTCAATAGAAATCAGGAATTACGATTAAGCCACGCCTATTCCATGATTTCACATCACGATACGAAATGGGAATTACCATTAAGCCCGACCTATTCCTCATTTCAAACAAACGGGAATTACGATTAAGCCACGCCTATTCCACGTTTATCAGTTCACAATAATAAATGGGAATTATCATTAAGCCCGACCTATTCCTCATTTATCAATTAATGTTAGGGCCTATGGATCCATTACACTTACTAGCATACGTGCATCACATCAAGACATTCATCAAATCATATCGTACTGTTAAAATTGACATTTAAATAATTAAGAATGTTCCCTGTCAAAAGTTACCGGAAACTCACTAGTTACCGGACACTTTCGGAAAACTATCCGGACTAAGTGTCCAGAACTCATATCCAAAAACTATCGGAATCCGGGGACAGTCCGGAACTTGTATCAGGAAAACCCACTTACCGGATACTTTCGGAAAACATACCGGAAACTAAACAATCCGGGTATCATCCGGAAACCAAAGTAATCCGGATACCATCCGGTAAATTAACTATCCGGAAACTAAATACTTACCGGATATTTTCAGCATTAACATTTTACCGGACACCACTGAAAAGAAAACTACTGGATACTAATAAAACTCATCCGGAAACTTCGACCTGCACACCAATTTCTTAACCCAGATCGATAACCATTCCAGCCATCTTATTATACAACTAACCATACATCTCCAATACCCTTAACAAGACCAATTTACTCATTCATTTGATAAAAGACATTGAATTAAATGAAAAGATGAACCCACCTTAGAATTTACTCAAACCCGATTCTCAATGATTCAAAACCTAATCAGAAGCCAAACTTTACTCATACTATCAATCTTAATAACTTGGAATTGGAAAAGATCATCAATTTCTTGCCGATTGAGAGTTCAGAATCTTGATTTCTCTCTGCCTCTTTAGACCGACTTCACCAAAAATGGAAATTGAGATAATTCAATTTCAACCGACCTTCACGTTTTATACTTCCAACTTTCAACAAATGACAAATTAACCCCCAAGGTTTCATAATCTTACTCTTTAGCTTAGAGACTTTGGCCAATTACACTTTGATCCTTCGACATTAAAATCATACACTTTGTTTAAAATAACGTCCCTTAATATTTTAAACGTTTTCCCAAAATGTACAATAATTGTGGAAATTTTCAAGGTGTTACACTCCATACGACAGATAACAAGAGACCAGAATGCTCAAGCTGACACCCTAGCTAATCTAGGATCAACCCCTAAGAAAATCTCTTTTCGACGTCGTTTTGCTAGTTTGTCTATATTCATCGTCTATTGAAAGCAACGACTGAATCCATGTCTTGGACGAAGGAAGCGATTGGTCGAAAGAAATAAAAGACTATTTGATACACAACCAACTTCCTGAAGACAAATGGGTAGCACGAAATATCTGGTTCAAAGCATCCAAATATGTCGTGGTTTTAGGGACATGTGCATGTGCATACCGTCCAGATGAAAGTTATCAAGATGTTTCTCAGTTTTTCATTTTTTGAGGGGTTTCCCCTAAAAAAATATATCAAAATAATATATCATATATGATTAATTTGTTTAAATTAAAAAATTAATTATACTAACCATGATTTAATTTTGTTGGTTTTTTTTTCATTATTGCAATAAACAAACTTATTACCGATATTCTAACACAATATCATTAAAAGCATCGACAAATGAACTCCAATTTTATCATCCTAAAACTAGGGGTTTTCATATTGTTCTTCATCTAAAAACTCAAAATCAACCATTAACCAAATAGAAATTCATACATACCATCATTTTGGTAACTTAAAATTGAACAAATTCTTATATACACTTCATATGAAAAGTAAGTTTTCATATTCAAATATACACAAAGACTAAAACAATAAAATTAATTCATTTTTAATATAATTAGTTCTTTAATTTAAACAAATAAAATAAAAAAATGATATCTTATTTCTTTTATATTGATATCCTTATTTATATATATGTGTGTGTATGCAACTATTTTCTGTACTTTTATATATAAATAAGACAAACAATATGGGCAAAACTAGTAAAATAACCTTTGGTTTAACTTAGTTAACGGAATTATTTTAATGGTATTAGTCAGATAGACTATGATTAGGGGTGTCAATTTTGTAACAAGACAAACCAACCAATTCACATACCAACCGTATCAATTTAATTGGTACCAATTTAGTTGGTACCGACATAATTGGTTGGTATACCGTACCAACTATCTAAACTTGGTTGGTACGTGGTATTAGAAGTCATATACCACGGTAATACCGTACCGTACCGACTTATTTATTTATGGATTAATGTTTAACTTATAATACAACATATTTTGATTTAAGAAATTAAATTGTCTTGTTTTATATTTTTCTAAATTATAATACAAATAGATATAATTTAATTGAATTCATTCACCTAACCATAACAACTTAGTAACTTGTCACACCTCCATGGTCCATCGACGGTCCTCAATGGCCGCTTGTAGTAGATTATTAGTGAATGCTTATATTATATGAAGACTATTCGAATGTTTATATGTAGGGATAAGTGGTACAACGCATGTCAAATTATCAACATGTTATGTGAATGGTCGAAACTTTCAGATTTAGATCTAGTTGGTAAAGATGTCACTTTCAATAAATTTCTAACATGAACTTTTACGATGTTGGTACCAACATGTACCAACCGAAAAAAATTGGTACCAAGTATAGTTGGTTGGTACATGGTATAAAATTTTGCATACCAATTATAATTGGTTGGTACATGGTATATGAAAAACAAACATGGTACCGTACCGTGTTCCCCCCTAACTATGATCTAGGGGTGGCAAAAAGTGACCCAACCCGCCAACCCAACCCGAACCCAACCCAATAGTAGCAGGTTGGGTTGAGATTTTCAACCCATTTAAGTTAAATGGGTCAACCCGCCTAACCCAATTAATAAATGGGTTGGGTTGGAATTTTCGACCTGATTTCAACCAATTTACAACCTGATTTCAATCCATTTACAACCTGTTTTTAACCTATTTACAACCTGCTTTCAACCCATTTACAACCTGTTTGTAACCCATTAATGACTTGTTTTTAGTTTATTATCATTATTTAATTATAATTAATAATTAAAAAGTTAATAAAAAAACTAAATATGATTTCACTAAAGTCTAAACAGAACTCCTTTGGTCATTCCACTTCAATATTCCATCGTTCAAACTTTTAAAGTCTAAATTCTCTAAACCCTAGCCAACACTTCCTTCCAGTTCCAGCCAAGAGAGCGACACCGAACTTAGAAACTTATTTGTTTGACATTATGGTTGTGTTATTGAAACTTTGAACAATTTATTTCACTTTATGGTTGTGTTTTATTGAAATTTTGAACAATTTATTTGGTTTTGTGGTTGTGCCTTGTGTATTTGTCATGGAATTATGTTTTTGTCCTTTTGTATTTTATTTAAAGTTTTAAAATTAAATGGGTCAACCCAGGTTGAACCCATTTATTAAGGGAATTTAATTAAAATACCCAATGTTTGACTTTGACTTACCAAAATACCTACAATATCGTTGAGTTTACCAAAATACCCAAAATTTTCGCGGTGAGCCCCGCGGTCGCGGGCCAGGGCCCACGTGTCACCACTGTTTGGCCAAAACTTATGCGGAGGCCCCTAAAAAATTCCCGCGGTACACTTTTGGCCCCTCGAGATTGGTCGCGGTAGCAAATTCGGCCCCTGTCCCGCGGAGGTACCACGCGACCGCGGGACCGCCTTGATACGTGTCAACACAGGGTTGAAACCCTAATTTCTTTAATGTATCCAACCCCCCCCCACCCACCTAATCGGCCGCTATAAGAGAGAGGGTGGGGGACCTCATTTGGCGACCACTTGCATTATAAAATTTTTCTCCCAAACTCTCTCAATTTGTCGTGTGGAATACGCGCTAGGTTTGTTTGAAGATGGCTCGTGTTACTCGTTTAGTAAGTTTTTCTTAAGTTTTTCTTAAGTTTCTTGTACTTTTCTTTTATGTTGTTATTTTAAATTTTAAAATATATGATATGTATGTTGTTAGAGTGTTTTTAACTTTGTTGTATGTTTGAATGTGTTATTTGTATGTTATAATGTTGTGTTTATTATAGATGTTAGAGTTTTTAAAAAAAAAATGTTATAGTGTTTTTTTTAAAGATGTTAGAGTGTTTTTTATAAAAAATTATGTTAGTGTTTTTTTTTATAAAAAGATGATTGTTTTTTATAAAAATAAATGTTAGTTTTTTTTATAAAAAAAGATGTTAGTGTTTTTTTTATAAAAATAAATGTTAGAGTGTTTTTTATAAAAAAAGATGTTAGTGTTTTTTTTTTAATAAAAAGATGAGTGTTTTTTATAAAAAAAGATGTTAGTTTTTTTTTTTATAAAAAGATGAGAGTTTTTTATAAAAATAAAAGTGTTTTTTTTTTATAAAAAAAGATGTTAGTGTTTTTTTTAATAAAAAGATGAGTGTTTTTTTATAAAAATAAATGTTGAGTTTTTTTAATAAAAAAAGTTGTTAGTGTTTTTTTTTATAACTTTGGTGAATGACAACTTAGGTCCCTAAACTTTGGTGAATGACAACTTAGGTCCCTAAACTTTGGTGAATGACAACTTAGGTCCCCTAACTTTGCTAAATTATTTAATTGTTTATCTTTCTTTTGAGTTTCCTAGTCATAAATAAATTTCCGTAAATAAATGGTATGAATATATAAAAACATTTAAATTGGCTTCACATGCCACACTCAAATTCATTTTGGCCTCTTGCCAAAAGCATCTATATATAACACTATTATATATTGAAATAAAATAAACCGCAACATATCTATTTGTATTTTGTCAAACGGGTGTAAATAGCCCTAAGGTATGTGGGGACTTAAGCAATCCTTGTGATTCCCCTGCTACCGGGAAGTCCAATAGATTGAATGGTTTCTTTTCTAAAACTAAAACAGACGAATAATAATCAACACAATAAACCAAACAAGCAAAAGCATCTATATATAACACTAACTATAACATCTGTGAATGACTATGTAGAAGGATTTCTTTTACATCGACTTGACGTTAAAGTGCTGCGTTGGCTACATGGTGGAGTTGAGACAGCGCTTCGCGGAATTAGGTGATCGCGCAGCTAGCGTTGAGGACATCTTTAGAGGGACACCTTTCGGTCCATGGATGGATCTTACCAATTCTGGTGGCGACCCCATGCTAGTCCACATGTTTCTACAGTTGGAGGTCGAGGCCTCCAATGGTGATCCGGAGGAGATGTATTTTGATGTCTTCGAGCATCAAATGCGGTTTGGGCGTCGTGAGTTCTGTCTAATTACAGGACTACTTTTTGGAGAGGCTCCCCCCTTCCTCCCTTAGCAGACATTTCCTTCGTTCGTAGGGTTTGGCCTGGCGTGTCAGCATCTCGTTTGAAGCTGAAGACAATCGTGGAGACGATGAAACAGGGCCTTCGTGCCCTAAGCGACCAGGATGTTGTCCGTGTATGCTTGGTGGCGATCGTGGATATGAGCTTCATGGGCCGTGAGTGGAGCCAGACTGCTTCCGAGACGGTCCTTAGGGCCGTCGAGGACTTGGATTTGTTTAACAGGTACCCATGGGGTAGCCACATCTGGACACATAGCTACACCCAGATGCACCGAGCCATCGCCAGACGCCCCGATCGACTTGCCAAGATAAATCTTTGTGGATTTACATACGCCTTCAAGGTTAGATACGTAGTATAACATAAATTATAATACATACAAACTGTTTGGCTTTCCTTTTTACGTACTTGCTATTCTTGTGTAATTCCAGATATGGATCTTGGAGATGTTTCCCGTATCCATTCAACATTTCACCAAGCGCACCGACAGATTATTTAGGGGAACCCGTTGGGACCGGGGTCTTTCCCTAAATAGGCAGACTTGGATTGAGTTCTTCAGCCAATCTAGAAATGTAAGTTCTTTTACTATGTTTACAATGTTGCCTACGTTAGTCCCGCTTATTAAATTTTTTGTGTTTTATCATATATTTAGCCGCCGCTTATGCCTTTCACAAACCTTCTGCCTACTGCCTACGAGAGGGACACGCCTTGGTACAGAAACAGCGTGGTCTTTTTTGACAGAGAGGCGGCAAGGGTCCGACGTCCCTCTCCTTCCCCATCTGGGTCCAGTTCCTTATCTGACGAAGATGAGGAAGACGACGCGAGGCCCGACCATTCTTCCATGCCTCACGATCGATATGAGGCGCCCCTTCCTCATCCCATCACGATCCGCCGCACCCCGAGCCAAATATGCGTACGTTAGACCAACTGTGGGACTACGTACACGGGCCAGTAGACACGCGTCTTGATGATTTAGAGAGGTTGGTCATACGGTTTCGCTCTGTTCAGGTTAATGTTTAACTTAATTTGTCGGCCACGATCTTTTAGTTTGTATATTAATATTACGTTCTAAATTTGTTTTAGCTGTCGAGTACGACGCCGATTTCCGCTCCATTCGGACAGGGGGCACATGCGACGTTTGCCACCACATCCTATCCGTCATTCCCGGAGACTATAAGTCACATTGAGTAACCATTATAGTTATATGTTAGTTCCTAAATTTGTAACTCTTATAATGATCAATGTCACGTAGGTCGGGATGTCGGGGCCAGGGGGTACACATCCTAAATGCCGCCGTTTGGCACCATATCCTATTCGTCAATCCCGGAGACTGTAAGTCACATTGAGTAACCATTATAGTTATATGTTAGTTCCTAAATTTGTAACTCTTATAATGATCAATGTCACGCAGGTCGGGATGTTGGGGGCAGGGGCTACACATCCCAAATGTCACCGTTTGGCACCACATCCTATTCGTCAATCCCGGAGACTGTAAGTCACATTGAGTAACCATTATAGTTATATGTTAGTTCCTAAATTTGTAACTCTTATAATGATCAATGTCACGCAGGTCGGGATGTTGGGGGCAGGGGCTACACATCCCAAATGTCGCCGTTTGGCACCACATCCTATTCGTCAATCCCGGAGACTGTAAGTCACATTGAGTAACCATTATAGTTATATGTTAGTTCCTAAATTTGTAACTCTTATAATGATCAATGTCACGCAGGTCGGGATGTTGGGGGCAGGGGGTACACATCCCAAATGCCGTCATTTGGCACCACATCCTATTTGTCAATCCCGGAGACTGTAAGTCACATTGACTAACCATTATAGTTATATTTTCGTTCATAACTTTGTAGCTCTTATAATGAAAAATGTTATGCAGATTGGGATGATGGAGCCAGAGGGTTATACAACCCCATATTCGACGTTCGGCACCACATCATTCACGGACTTCCTTGGGCTATCGGACACAGACTATTACAGGCCAGAAATGTCGGGGTAGTCGTACGTCACACCGCCAGCTTACACACATACTGTAAGTTATTTTGGTAGTTTTGGTTTAATTGTGAACATGATGAAATTGTACTTAAAACATCTAATAACTTAATTTTTAGTCGATGGGGTCGGGACAACACTTCCATCAACCGGAAATTGTCGAGGACCACTTCTCGGAGCCGGAAGATGACCCGATGGATGTGGTAGATCCACAGGCGGAGGTGACAGACCCGTCTAGGCCGGTTCGGGAGACTAGACGTTCACACTGGTTCGGTTCCCCATGGACACGGCAAAAATCTACCACACCGCCCCCTCAAAAGAAAGCAAAGGGAGCAGGAAAGAAAGCGGGAAAGAAAGCGGGAAAGGGAAAGATGGCTTCACCGGAGCGTCTTCCGGCCTTGGAGATAGCGAACCTGTGCTAGACTGGTGACCTCCCCTGCCTGATATTAATCCCTTACATCAACCTGGACATCACCCCCTGGTTTTTCAAAGTTTTGCTGGCAGTTGACCCTTTGCAGTCTGAATTAGAGGATGTGGTTAGTATTGAAGTTTAACTATAGTCGTATAATCAAATATATTTATATTACATGTCTAACCATCTATTTTTTGTGTATAGCATATCGATTGTTGGGTCGCCATGCTCCTACATTTCCGTCAACCAGACACGAGGTGGACCATCATGCACACTACTTTCTTTGAGTTCATGGTCCATGAGAATCAAGGTGTCGACTCCGTGGTTAACTCATGCAATGGTGTGGAAGGGGTTTCTTGGCGGGACGTCGATAATGTATGTAAATCGTTTTACTCTTATTTTATTTAAGTTGTTTGGTTTCTAACTAAGTTGTCTAATATTGTAATATTTCAGGTGTACATCCCTATCTGCATTCATCCCAAACATTGGGTGCTCGGAGTGTTTGAGCTTTGTCGTATGTTGATGACCATATATGACAGCGACCCTTCCAGTGTCTACACAGAGGATTTGCATCAGCGTCTTGCCACATTTAAAGATGAGTTGTCGAAGTTCTTTAGACTGCTCGGGGAGGTGGACCATCGCGACAACTCAGAGCACTACAGGAATGCACCACGCCAGCATGGGATGAATGCGGATTGCGGTGTCTGGGTATGCCGTAATGTCAGCATCTTGATTGAGGGCGATGTGGTAGATTTAGCCCCTTCCCGCACCGAACGAGAGGCCATGGACTTTCGCATACATATGGCGGAGACCATTTATGCGCATTGTGTTCCACGGGTAGATGATTAGGTTGTTTATGTAACATTAAATGATTGTTATTTTTAGTGTTAACTTATTTTGTTAAAGTATTTAACTGGAAGTTATAATTTTGTTTATTATTTTGTTAAAGTATTGCACATATGAATACTTGAAGCAAAACAAAAGCATTGTAGGACAACACAACTCACTTTCCACGTTTTCATACTTTACACGTTTTTCATACTTTACACGTTTTTCATACAAAAGCATCCACATTTGCCTATAAAAAACCCGCACTAGATAAGTCGTAAAACACATATACGGGAACATATTATTCGTTAACGTATTCTTACATGGCATCCCCAAACCTTCATGTTTGGTGCTTTAGGCGTTTATCTGAATCGCTTTCGGACTTCCTTTTGCAGACGAATCTTGCAGTTACTTTTTCAGTCGAATCTTACAGGCTCTTTTCAGACGAATCTTGCAGTGAACTATTCAGACGAATCATGCAGGCAACTTTTCAGACGAAATCTTTGACCATATCCACATCCCTGATGAAGAACATACATTTTCACGGCTATAAGTAGATGGCATGATGAAGTAGTAATTCACAACTTACTATCTATCTTTTATACCCTCTACACCGTTTACAAACATTCTCTCTCTTTTCTTAACACTATGGCTGGAGGTTCAAGATCAAGGGGGAACAGGTCGGTGAATGGGGCTGGAACTTCACGTTCGGCAGCCTACCAACCACTGAATGATGGAGCTCGTCGGAGTACCTGGAAGGTACCGGAAACAGACGAGGAGTGGAGAAACCATGGGCGAACTGCGGCCGATGATCCATTCACGGCTGAGGAGGCAGAGGACTGGGAGATGGCATGGGAGAAATACTACCTCTATAATGCCTGGAAAAGCCCACCAAGGTATCATTGTACCTAGCCGACGGGTCTTCCACAGAGTTAACGAATTACTCCCTTGGTGCAAGCATCCATTGATCAGGCGAACGCCGATATCGAAAGGGTAAAGGCTATGTGGAACCATAACAGGGAGGTTCAGCAGGGGAAAATGGAGTATCTAGCGGAGAAGAAACGAGAACTGGCCATGACTAGGGCTCACGTTCGAGAGGTGCAACGACAGATTAAGGAAGTAGAAGAGGAACTAAAAGAAATCGAAGAGGACTACATGGGAATTGAGGACGAGATCAAGGGAAAGGTTAACTTCATCACTGGAATCCAGGACGCCTTCCAGTAATAGATTTCTTTGTTTACCTGTACTGTATTCGTTTCAGTTAGGAAGATGATTTGCAATAATACATCTTTTAATTAATTTCCCTATTAAATAACTTAAAATGGGGAAATATTTCTTTAATTAATTTTTATATTAAATACATTAAAATGGAAAGGAAACAATACATTAAAAACCTCAACTACATAAAATGATAACCTAAAAACTACAAGGACCAAAAATGTATTTTTTTTTGCCCCAAACTTGAGGGGCCAAAAATGTAATTTCATTTTACCGCGGGGCCACCGCGGGCTACTACCGCGGACAGGGGCCAAAATTGTACCGAGGCCAAAGTTGGGGGGGTCCGCGGCTACCGCGGCCAATCTTGAGGGGCCAAAAGTGTACCGTGGGATATCTTGAGGGGCCAAAAGTGAAAGTTTTGGCCAAACAGTGGTGACACGTGGGCCCTGGCCCGCGATCGCGGGGCCCACCACGGAAATTTTGGGTATTTTGGTAAAATCAACGAGATTGTGGTATTTTGGTAAGTCAGAGTCAAACTTTGGGTATTTTAATTAATTCCCCATTTATTAAACAGGTTGGGTTGAGAAAATCATAAACAGGTCAACCCGCTGTCAACCCATTTAAGTACCATGTTGGGTTGGGTTGAAAATCTCAACCCATTTACTTAAACAGGTTGGGTTGGGTTGAGGTTTTCAACCCAATTAATAAATGGTACGACTGTCCTCCTGGTTCTTTGGATAAGTTAAAAAGGAGATATCAGCTTTTCAGAAGTCAACCTCTACAATGAATGGAAGAGTGACAAGTGTTCCAAGCATTAAATGATGCATGGACTATAAATAGAGGTAAAGACTCTCCATGCAAATCACGCTTCTGAAGATTACTAAGTGCAAGCTCCTTTCTTACTGAAACTGCATCTTGTGTCTAAGTGCCCAATTTGTTCTAAGTGTTTTTCAGTTTACTTTGTGTTAGATTGTTAGAATAGTTTAACTGTTCTTTTCCGCAACAATCTTTTGTTTTCTATGTGTAATTCTTATTGAAAGATTTTCAATAAATTGAATTAAAACTTGTGAAAAATCTGAGTATTGTATTCAACCCCCTTCTACAATACTTGTTGAGCCATTTTGGGACCAACAAGTGGTATCAGAGCGGAAAGTTTAATTCATAAACTTGATCCGCAATGGCTGCCTCATCTTCATCCCTAACTGTTGAAAACACTGGTCAAAACAATTTTGCTGAAAATGGTTCCATTTCAAAACCTCCCAAGTTTAATCCTAGCAACTTTTCTCTATGGAAAAGCCGTATGATGCTATTTATGGAAGGAGTGGATACTAGATATCCAACCATTCTCAAGGAGGGACCTATCATCCCGAGAGTTTGGGCTCGCTATGAAAAGCAGAGGCCTGGTAAGGAACCAGTTGATAAATCAAGTGACTCTGATGAATCTGAACCTTCCGACATAGAAAAAGCAAAGACTACTGGTCGTTACATTCTAAAAAACCCAAAGGAATATACTGATGAGGAAAAACGATTGGTGTCTCTGGATTCTCGGCTTAGAGCAATCATTGCTCTCTCACTTCCTGATGAAGTCTATCACTCTCTTGTTAATTTCGGTACTGCTAAAGAGATGTGGACTACTTTGTGTGTACTTTATGAGGGTACAGAGGAAGTAAAGAAAAGCAAAAAGATTGGCCTCATTCGAAAATATGAGCTCTTTGCCCATGAAAAGGGAGAATCTCTTCCAAGCTTTTATAACCGTTTCAACTCTCTCTTAAATGATTTAAAGTTACTAGGTAGAGTTTATGATAATGAGGAAGTTCTATGCAAGTTTATGGATTGTCTTCCTGACTTTTGGGAAAACATTTGCACTTGCATTAAAACTACCAAGGATTTGGAATACATGCCTTTAACTGTTTTGTATGGAACTCTGTTCAACTTTGAACAAACCAAGCTTCATAGGAAAACCATCTTCAAAGAGATAAAAAGCTCTTCAATAGCTCTTATCTGTGAAAGTTCCAAGAAAAGTCAAAATGTTCCTTGTATCACATATCCCTCATCAGACTCTGACACCGAAAATCAGAACAACCGCTCTCACCAAACGGAGGCATATCTGAGTGATGCCGATGATGAAGGTGATGAAATTTCGGTAGACCGAATGTCTGATGAAATGGCTATGATGGCCGGTTTTAAAAATAAATCTCGAAATTTCAACAAACCCAGAAGTTTCAGAAAACCATCCTTTACAAAAATGTCTTCTTCTGATAAGGCAGATGAAGAATGTTTCAACTGTGGTAAGAAAGGACACTTTGCTGCTGAGTGCAGAAACAAGCGTGTGTCAAAAGTCAATTCTACGTCCTCTGACAAAAATCCTTCCAAATTTGAGAAATCCAAAGATAAATCATATTTCAAAAAGGATTCTCAATCCTCCTTACTCTCTCATCAGGAACGTGCTGAAAAGTACAAAGCTAAGTACAAGAAGGAAAAGAAAAGAAATGAAGGATCTCAAAGGAAAGGAAAAGGATTAATGGCTGAGGCTCATGACTGGGAAGAAGAAGAAACCTCTGACAGTGATTCTCAAAATATGTGCTTTATGGCCATATCAGAAGAGGCGAAGGAAGAAAAGGCAAAGTCTCCAATGGCATTAGTTTCAACTGAATGCTCATCATCATACTCTCAGGTACATCCCTTCAATGACATGACTGATATTGAAAAGATAAATGCTTATGAGCCTTTAACTCAAGATTTTTACAATGTCAAAGAAAGCAAGAAAAGAAAATCTGCTCAAGTTAAAAATCTTAAATCTCAACTTGAAGCTTTCATGTGTCAACTTGGAAAGTTTGAGATAATCAAAACTGAGCTTGAAAATCTAAAAGTCATAAATCATGAAATTGAAAAGGAAAAGAATAAACTGTTCAAGAAGTTAAAGAAAGAACAGGAAATTGTCAGAAAATGGACAAATTCTTCAAGGAATCTTGAACAGATCTTTCAAGACCAAATCCGTGGTGGTAACAAGTCTGGGTTAGGATATGAAAAATCCATGCTTGAAAAATCTACTCATGCACTTGTTCCCATCACCGATGATGACTCTGAGTCAAGCTCTTGTGATTCCATTTCTTTAAATTCTGCTGATCTTAGTGAAGCCTTAAAATATGGAATGTTTTTAAAAGCCAAAGAATCTTCATCTGATCAAACCCATAAAGTGCAAGATGTTGTCAAACCCATTCATGATGTGTTCAAAGATCTAACCATTGACAACAACTCTTCTAGTCTTACAAAACCACAAGCTCTCAAAGAAAACCACACCACCGAAAAATCCTTCGCCGATTTTGTGAAAAAGGGAAAGTCCAAAGCTTTCTCAAGAGAGACCCCTGACCATGCTTCAACCTCAAGAACCGAACTTTTTAGAGGTCCTCGCAATCCCCTTCTCGGTCCAAAGATTAAGATTGATATAATTGGAAAAGAAAAAGGAAAGGAACAAAAACCCAAAATAACTTTCATCTACCGAAAATGTTATAATTGTGGTGATACCTTTCATCTTGCTAAAGACTGTCCAAAGGAAAGAATTGACAGATCTAAACCCAAGGTCTCTCACACTTCTAACCCAAAAGGACCCATTACCAAATGGGTACCTAAGAACTGATTTGATGTTGTTTGCAGGTTTTTGAGCACCAACAAGTTTGGTATTTAGATAGCGGGTGCTCACGTCACATGACTGGAAACAAACATCTTCTTGTAAACTATGTGTCAGAGAAGGGTCCTTCTGTAACTTTTGGGGAAAACTCCAGAGGTCATACTCAAGGATATGGCAAAGGAAGGAAAGATACCGAATGTAAGTAACTTGAGTCTTTCCCTTCCCTCTTCGGTATCATATCCCACGACAACTCTGGGTCTTTCACCGATTCCTGGACTATACTTCAACGATGGCTTCGGCAAACGAGCCTTCTTCAGATTCTCTCAAATTCCCGTTGCCGACACCATGTTTCTTGAAGGCCTCCACAACTTGTTCCCTCACATCCCCGAAGCTCAACCCTACTACCGAATCTTAATGGACGAGATCAAACGCCGACAATCGTCAAAGAAGTAGGTCATTTTTTTTCTTTCGGTAGTTGTGATAATCTTTTGCTTACCGATGTATGAGAATGACTTATGCAATTCAAAGTGCTTCTCTTGTTTATATTTTGTACATACCTTTTATTTCCCTGCTTCATATACACTGTATAGATATACTCAAACAAACATAGATCAAAAAAAAAACAAAAAGAAAGGCCTATGTGAAAAAGAACCCAAAAGAGTAAAAAGGGTCAAAATGCTCTTATTTTCATTTGCTCTTTAATATTCTAAGGATAGAGATCAAATTCAAATAGGGGGAGATCCCTAAACCCTAAACCCAATAAAGTGGCATTTGTTGAAGGTCTCATGCATAACCTCCTTAGTATTAGCCAACTGTGTGATCTTGGATACAAAGTCATCTTTGAATTGCGTATCTGTACTGTTGTTGACAAGAATATGAAGGTTGTCCTCTCTGGAAGAAGGCTAGATAATGTGTATATCATTGATATGAGTCAAAACAACTCTTCAAATGTCTGCTTCGTGTCTGACGATACAGTCAAAAGAAACTGGCTGTGGCATAAACGTCTGTCTCATCTTAACTTCAAAACCCTTCATAAGTTATCAAACAAAGAGCTGGTGACTGGCATGCCTAAGTTAAACTTCGTCAAAGAAAAGATATGTGATGCATGTGAAAAAGGGAAGCTCACCAAATCCTCTTTCAAAACCAAGCAATGCACTTCCATCAATCTTCCACTTCAGATGCAGCATATGGACCTATGTGGACCAGTCAGCACTCCCAGTCTAGGAGGAAGAAGGTACATTCTTGTTATTGTTGATGAATTCTCTAGATATACTTGGGTGTCTTTTCTCAGGTACAAAAGTGATGCAACTGAAGAAATCATCAACTTTGTCAAAAAGAATGAAGTTCTGAATGGTCAGCTTGTGAGATCAGTAAGAAGTGACAATGGCACCGAATTCAGAAACAGCAGTTTAGAAGATTTTTTTAATGAAAAAGGAATCTCTCAAAACTTCTCTGCGTCAGGACTCCACAACAAAATGGCGTTGTGGAAAGAAGAAACAGGACACTATGTGAAACAGCAAGGTCTATGTTGTGTGAAGCAAATCTGCCAACCTATTTTTGGGCCGAAGCTGTCAACACTGCCTGTTTCACTCAAAACAGGTCGGTGATAACAAAAAGACATGAGAAAACTCCATATGAAGTCTTTCATGGAAGAAAGCCAAACATTGGTTTCCTTCATGTCTTTGGCTGTGTGTGCTTTATCCTAAATGACAGGGAAAATCTTGGGAAATTTGATCCTAAGGCAGATGAAGGAATCTTTGTGGGATATTCCTTGAATTCCAAAGCCTACCGAGTTTACAATCTTCGGAGAGAATGTATTGATGAATCTATCCATGTAAAGTGTGATGACTCAAGATCATCTTCTATGACAAATGATGATGAAGAACTACACAGATGGATATCATCATGCATTGGGAAATCTCCCATTTCAACCTCCACCGATTCACCCTGTATTCCAAATATTCCTTCTGTTCCAAACAATCAAGCTGAGTCATCGTCTTTAACACCTGAAATCCCCTCTGCCGAAATTGCCTCCACCGAACCCTATCCATCATCCACCGAAATTAACCTCATTACCGAATCTCTTCCTGCCGATAATTCCTCTGACAACCCACCTTCATCACATCCTTCCGACACCCCAGCCTCGAACTTTCCTTCCACTTCAACTATTCCTCCACCGATGCCCCCTGCTCTTAAATGGACCAAAGATCATCCCATTGATCAAATCATCGGTGATCAGCTAGTTGATGTTCAAACAAGAAGAGGCACCAGTAACATCTGTCTCTATGTGAATTTCCTATCTCTTGTTGAACCTAAAAAGATTGAAGAAGCCCTAACTGACCCATGTTGGGTTTCGGCCATGCAAGAAGAACTCTCCCAATTTCAAAGAAACAAAGTCTGGAGACTTGTGCCTAGACCTTCAAGAAAAACAATCATCGGCACAAAATGGGTCTTCAGAAACAAAATGGATGAAGATGGTACTGTCATCAGAAACAAAGCCAGACTCGTAGCTCAAGGCTACCGACAGGAAGAGGGTATTGACTATGATGAAACTTTTGCTCCAGTTGCCAGACTTGAAGCTATCCGGATCTTTCTTGCTCATGCTGCTCACAAGAACTTCAGGGTATTTCAAATGGATTTAAAGAGTGCTTTCCTGAATGGAGAACTAGTTGAGGAAGTATATGTGAAGCAACCTCCAGGCTTTGAAGATTCCACACACCCAGACTATGTGTACCGACTTGACAAAGCTCTGTATGGGCTCAAGCAAGCTCCTCGAGCCTGGTATGACACTCTCGCCATCTTTCTACTCAAGCATGGCTATACTAGAGGTACAATTGATAACACTCTCTTCCACAAGCAATCTTCAGGTAATCTCATTCTTGTTCAAATTTATGTGGATGACATTATTTTCGGTGCCACCGATGAGTCTCTGTGTGATGATTTTGCTTCTCTCGTGAAAAGTGAATATGAGATGAGCATGATGGGGGAGCTAACTTTTTTCTTAGGTCTTCAAGTGAAACAAATTTCAGAAGGAATTTTCATAAACCAAAGCAAGTACATTAAAGACCTTCTAAAGAAATTTGGCTTTGAAAACTCATCCCCTATGAAAACTCCCATGGCACCACCTTTGAAACTTGACACCGATTTAAACGGTGAATCTGTGGATGTCACTCATTATAGAGGCATGATTGGTTCTTTGATTTATTTAACTGCTAGCAGACCAGATATCATGTTTGCTACTTGTCTATGTGCCCGTTATCAAGCAAATCCAAAGAAATCTCATTTGGATGCTGTGAAACGGATTTTCAGGTATCTAAAGGGTACCATGCATCTGGGTCTTTGGTATCCCAAAGACTCAGGTTTTGAACTCATGGGATATTCAGATTCTGACTTTGCAGGTTCAAAAATTGATAGAAAAAGCACAACAGGCAGTTGTCAATTCCTTGGTGGAAAACTGGTAAGCTGGTCCAGCAAAAAGCAAAATTCAGTCTCAACATCCACTGCCGAGGCTGAATATGTTGCTGCTGGAAGTTGCTGCGCACATATTCTATGGATGAAAAACCAGTTGAGAGACTACAATCAGTTCTACTCCAAGATACCCATCCTATGTGATAATTCAAGTGCAATTGCAATTGCAATTGCAAACAATCCTGTTCTTCACTCACGGTCCAAACACATCGATATCCGATATCATTTCATCCGGGACCATATCTCCAAATGTGACATTGAGCTGCATTTTATTCCAACTGATCTTCAGCTTGCAGATTTGTTTACTAAATGTAACACTCCGTTTTTTTCAAGTAAGTATAACCTATCTTTCTCACTATAGTAGTTTTGGCGACGGCGTGTGTTCACGACAATTTCGTTAAGTTGCTTCTTTATCTTGAACTCCCATGTTTGGACATACTATTTAATTGAGGATAATAATAATAATAATAATAATAATAATAATAATAATAATAATAATAATAATAATAATAATAATAATAATAATAATAATATTATTAATAATAAAGTAATAATAGTATTAATAATAAAGTAATAAGAAGTATTAATGATAAAAGTAATAATAGTGATATTGGTAACTTCTATCTGCATGCTTTGGTCGTGAAACAGAAAAGAAAAAGAATAAAATAAGGGAGAAAGTCAAGTTTTCCTGCTGCACCCCAACACCCCTGGTATTTTTCACCGTCGGTACAGGTACGGCGAGATTGCCCCGGCGATAGTGCCAGGGTCATTCTCGCGAGATGTCACTATCGCTGCTGCCTCTTTTGTGAACCCAAACTGCTCTCGGTACGTTTCCAGCGGAAGTGACAGGCGAGAGTGCCATGGTCACAACCGCCGTTGTCACTCTCGCCGTCGATCTGTTTTGCGTGGGTTTTGGCAGCAGGTAACTTTGCTTATTTATGACATTCTCTACTCTTGTAAAAGAAAAGAAGACTCACTCTCCCTCTCTTATTTTCTGCCGACTTTTCTCTCTCTCCTTGCGATTTCTTCATCCCCTTCCACCCTCCTCTCTTCATTTACTACTCCCAACAACAACCTTAGTTGCATTAATGGTGGAACTCTAGGTTTTTTTTAAATCTCTTAGCTTCTTGGTATAAAAAGATCTCAAGGTTGCTAGTTGAAATCTCAAAGGACTAGAGCCCTCAAGTGTCTAGGGTTTCACTTTCAAGCCTTTGGGTGAGCTATTCTTGTCACATCCTTCATATATTGAAGTGATTTACTCTAAATGTGTTGATCTAACCATGGAATTGCTATAAATTAGGTCATCTTCTAATTTGGGGGTTTTTCTCACTACAAAACCCTACAATGTGAGTTTTCTCATATACACACTATATTTGTTGTTATTAATTTAAATGTGTAAGATATAAATGTTGTAGGATTTGATCTTGGATTATGAATGCTAACCCTATTTGATGAAATGTGTGATTAGGGATAAATATATATACACATATATATATATACACACATATATATATATACACACATATATATATACATATATATATGTATATAGGAATGCTTATACGAATAGAAAGACCTATATATGCTTCTTTGTAGTATCATTTATAAGGAGAATGTATTTATTCAATTTCGTAATACTATGATATAATTCATGTGGGTTCATAAACTTGAATATATTTTATTGGCCAACAAGAGTTCATGGGAATCGTAGTCATGCCTTAAACGTGGTAATTTAATTAAAGGCCTTTATGAATCATGACTTGGAGGTTGTGTCATTTTAATTTTTATGATCGAGGGATCTAAATCTATATGGTATACATGTATGGATTGGGTAAGCCATTGGTGGCCACTAGCGAGTATGCAATAAAGGACGTGGGTTCTTGAGGTGTAACTCGTCTAGACGGATATGCAATATGGTCCGTGTAAGTCCTTGAGGTGTAACCCTAGGGGGTATGCAATAAAGGCGATCTTTATGGTTCGAGGTTGAGATGTCTATATGACATGGGAACTAGGACCGGGGCTTGAGATGTAATCTATTCATGTCATGGTGATATGAATAAGATGTTCTTATTATCAAGGGGAGGTATGGACTTTCCCCGTGTTGGGGCTTTGTATGTCTTATGCCGTGACAGGTATGGATCATGTCAACTTGGGAATAGTGGTAATGTGGAATGTTGTCGGTGACGGTATCTATATTATTGTCAATACATATAATTCTTTATTATTAATTGAATTTATAAACCTTTGACTATTGATCTGACACTCGGGTGTATGTTGTGGATTTCAGGTTCCACTTAGCAGCGTTTAACTCGTTGCGTGCCGACCATGCTTAGGAGCTTGGGAAGGTCGGGCTTTTTGGGAATCAAGAAGAGAGAAATTTTTGGAGACATAGTGACACCCGGATTAATCTAGTTGTACATTTATGGTCTAGATTAATAGGTTGTTGTAAGATATGTCTTGATACTCTTTTTTGTACATTACTAAAACTACTCTGTTACTCTAAGGGTTAAGTTGGATGTTTTGAATGTTTAAATTTACCCAAATTTCCGGATTTCCCTATGGATTAAGAGCTCAAATTTTAGGGTGTAACAAGTTGGTATCAGAGCAATGGTTTAAGTGAACTAGGTATGTTGTTTGGTGCCTAGACTTAAACTGGAAGAAGGATTAAGAATGAATTGGCGAGTTTGGGTAGAACTTCTAAGATAGGATGGTCTTAGAGTCATCGGGAGTGCATATGTTGAAAGTTGTGACCTTGGTAACGAGAATTCTTATGTGAATTATATTCATAATTTCAATTAGCTACTGCTATTATGAATGTATTATTCCGTGAGTATGCTTAGCTTACTATTGTTATGATGATTGAAGCATGTATTGGTACGATTCCTTATGTTCGAATCTTATAACCTGTTTCTTATCTTATCCTCGATTGTGTGACAGACATCGATGGTTAATACTCGGAATCGTGGGGAGGGTAATGACGCCGTTGCGTCTATAGCTGATCAACCAAGGGTAACGGCAACAGCTAGACCTCCACCGCGTGATCTTACCTTGGGAGGGATGACTGAGCATATTCCTCAACGAAACCTAGAAACATCTGATCCCATTATACAGGAGAACACAGCTGAGACACGAATGATGGACAGGATGATGGTGGCTATGAACAGGGCTATGAGTCAACAACAAGAGCAATTTCTGAAAATTTTAGAGGACCGGGATACGAGCAATCGTAAGAATGAGGCGGTTGCTGAAAACGTTTTGGGAACTGGATCTGGGGAGAATGCAATTCCCACCGTTGGTACGGGAACCTTGGAGATCGAGCAAGCGGGAAAGACTTGTTCTTTTAAAACTTTCCTCAGTTGCCGTCCGCCTGAGTTTAAGGGTACTGATGATCCGGTTGTGTGCATGAACTGGATAAGGGAAATGGAACAGGCTTTTCGAACTAGCGAATGTGGGGAAAGTCAGAAGGCTAAATTTGGCTCACAAATGTTGAGAGGGGCGGCCCTCATATGGTGGAATGTTTACTCTACTTCTCTTCAGGCGTCTGTTTTGGCTCAACTAAGTTGGGATGTGTTCAAAAAGAAAGTGTTAGAACAGTACTGTAACGAAAGGGCGATGGGCCGAATTGAAGAAAGTTTTCGGAACTTGAGGAAAGGAAACATGCCGGTGACAGAATACAACTGTTTATTTATGGATAAGCTGGGCTTGGTAGGGCATCTAGTCCCTAGTGAGAAGGAGAAAATCAAGGCCTATCTCAAGGGCCTTCCCTCTGACATGATGACAATGGTCCGAGTATCTAAGGTCTCTACTCTCCGTGAGGCAATCGAGGAAGCACAGTTGGTTGAAGACGCGTACAGTCGGGATAAAGAGGTGACGAACCGATTACCGGAGAAGAGGAAGTGGGAAGGTTCACAGAATTCGTTTAAGAGGCCGAGGTTTCAGCAAAGCAGTAGAGGTGGGGACTATCGTCGAGAGGCACGGTGGTGCCCTAAGTGCAAGACTAGGCACGTTGGGTCTTGTATGCCGAGTCAAGTTACTTGTTACAAATGTGGGAAGACGGGGCACACTAGCCGGGATTGCTATATCAAGGGGATAGTTTGTTTTGAGTGCAAGGAGATCGGGCACGTGCAACGGGATTGTCCTAAGAAGAAAGGGGATTCAAGAGGGACCAATTCTGGAAGCCAACCGAAACGGGAGGCCATCCCCAAACCGCAAGGGAGGGCTTTCCTAATGACCAAGGAAGAAGCAAAGGAGACTGCCGACGTGGTGTCGGGTACGTTTTTACTCAACTCCTTACCCGCTAGAGTATTGTTTGATTCGGGTGCAGATTATTCGTTTATTTCGACTATGTTTTACAAATCTTTGGGTGTGCCTAGTAGTCCACTACAAAATGCTCTAGTCATTGAGGTAGCAAATGGGGAAAAATCGGTTTTGCGTGAAATTCTAGAAAGGTGTAGTCTCGAGATCAGTGGCGAAACTTTTGATGTAGATTTACTCCCTATGCCTATTGGGAGTTTTGACGTGGTAATTGGAATGGATTGGTTGGCCAAACATAAAGCTGAGATTTTATGCTCGAAGAAGATTATAAGGATACCTCTCTTAAGTGGGGACTTCGTGTTAGTATATGGAGAAAAGCGCAAGGGTGATGTGGCTATCATCTCTTCCATCAAAGCAAGGAAGTGTTTAATGAAAAAGCATCCAGCGTTCTTGGCCTATGTGGTGGACATCAAGTTAGAGAAAAAGAAAGTGGAGGATGTAAAAATTGTTAAGGAATATCTGGACGTATTTCCCGACGATTTACCGGGTTTGCCGCCCGACCGTCAAGTAGAGTTCAAAATCGATTTAGTTCCGGGAGCGGCACCGATAGCACGTGCGCCTTATCGTCTCGCTTCGACTGAAATGCAGGAAATGATGACGCAATTGCAAGAACTTTTAGGGAAAGGGTTCGTGAGGCCGAGCTCATCGCCTTGGGGAGCTCCGGTACTTTTTGTTAAAAAGAAAGATGGGTCGATGCGGATGTGTATTGACTATCGAGAGTTAAACAAGGTGACCGTGAAGAACAAGTACCCACTTCCCCGTATTGATGACCTATTTGATCAACTTCAAGGAGCCGGATGTTTCTCCAAGATCGATCTCCGATCCGGTTATCATCAAGTGAAGGTAAAGGAAGAAGACGTTTCAAAAACGGCATTTAGGACTCGGTACGGACACTACGAGTTTCTAGTTATGCCATTTGGGTTGACAAACGCGCCGGCAATTTTTATGGACTTAATGAATCGAGTGTGCCGACCGTTTTTGGATAAGTCCGTCATCGTGTTCATCGACGATATTTTGGTGTACTCTAAGAACGAAGAAGATCATGAGCAGCATCTTCGGGAAGTGTTAGAAGTGTTGCGGAGGGAGAAATTGTATGCTAAATTCTCTAAGTGTGAGTTTTGGTTGCAAGAAGTACAATTCCTCGGGCATGTGGTGTCACAAGACGGTGTAAAAGTGGATCCCGCTAAGATTGAGGCTATGATGAATTGGGAGCCTCCGAAGAGTCCGACTGAAATTAGAAGCTTTTTGGGGTTAGCCGGATACTACCATAGATTCATACAAGACTTCTCCAAGATTGCTTCGTCACTCACGGTTTTGACTCGGAAGAACGTGAAGTATGTGTGGACTAAGGTACAAGAGGAAGCCTTTCGGACCTTACAACGAAAGCTTTGTGAAGCTCCAATCTTATCCTTACCTGAAGGAACCGAAGACTTCGTCGTGTATAGTGATGCATCCAAGATGGGTTTGGGTTGTGTTTTGATGCAAAGGGGAAAAGTGATAGCCTACGCATCGAGACAATTGAAGGAGCATGAAAAGAATTATCCAACTCACGATCTCGAATTGGCAGCGGTCGTTTTTGCCTTGAAGTTATGGCGACATTACTTGTATGGCACCAAATGCACGCTCTACACCGACCATAAAAGTTTGAAGTACGTTTTCGATCAGAAAGAGTTGAACATTCGGCAACGAAGGTGGCTGGAGTTGCTTAAGGACTATGATTGTGAACTATTGTATCATCCGGGCAAGGCAAATGTAGTAGCGGACGCCTTGAGTCGTAAAGAGTATAGCGGGAAAGTACAAACTTCGCTGGCAAGAATTGAGGTCATCTCGAGCCTGATGGATATGATCAAGACCGCTCAATCCGAAGCACTACTTGAGGCGAACCTAAAGGATGAATCTATGGTGAAGTATCATCTTCTATTGACGGAAGATGGTAGGGGATTGAAACTTTTCCAAGGAAGGATTTGGGTGCCTAAAACTGGAGGGTGTCGGGAATTACTTATGGAAGAAGCTCACAAGTCAAAGTACTCAATACATCCCGGGAGCACCAAGATGTATAGAGATTTGAGGTTGAATTATTGGTGGCCGGTTATGAAGCTTGACATAGCCAGTGTTGTGGAAAGGTGCAATACGTGTTCGTTAGTGAAAGCCGAGCATCAACGACCTTATGGCAGTTTGCAGTCGCTCGAAATACCGGAATGGAAGTGGGATCACATTACAATGGACTTTGTGACGAAACTGCCGAAGACTTTGAAGGGTCACAACACCATTTGGGTAATTGTGGATCGATTGACCAAGACAGCTCACTTTTTGGCCATGCGGGAAACATTGCCTTTAGACAAATTGGCAAGATTGTACATCAATGAAGTGGTCTCAAGGCATGGAGTGCCAAAGTCTATTGTATCCGATCGGGATAGCCGTTTCACCTCTCATTTTTGGAATGCCTTTCAACGGGAATTGGGGTCAAGGGTGAATTTAAGCACGGCTTACCACCCTCAAACTGACGGACAAAGCGAGCGTACGATCCAGACTTTGGAAGATATGTTGCGAGCATGTGTAATCGACTTTGGGGGAAATTGGGACTCTCATCTTCCATTGGTGGAATTCGCTTACAACAAAAGTTACCACTCGAGTCTGGGTGCGGCTCCATTTGAGGTTTTGTACGGGCGAAAATGTAGAACACCTGTTTGCTGGCTTGAAGCGGGTGAAAAGCAATTTGCAGGTCCCGAACTTGTGCAAGAAACGGCCGACAAGGTAAAGGGCATTCGGGAACGGCTGAAAGCCGCTCAAGATCGTCAGAAAGGTTATGCTGATAAAAAGAGACGACCGATAGAGTTCCAAGTGGGGGAGCGAGTATTTTTGAAAGTTTCACCTTGGAAGGGGGTAATTAGGTTTGGAAAGCGTGGGAAGCTTAGTCCTCGTTTTCTCGGACCTTTTCCGATCATTGAGCGTGTGGGACTCCAAGCTTACAAGTTGGATCTACCGCCCGAGATGAGTGGGATTCACCCCACGTTCCATGTTTGCTATTTACGAAAGTGCTTGGCGGAGGAACCCGACGTTATTCCCCTATCGGAGGTCCGGGTAGTCAACAACCGGTGTGTAGAGGAACCGGAAGCTATTTTGGATAGGGAAATTCTGAAACTTCGTCATAAAGAGGTAGTGAGAGTAAAGGTACAATGGAAACACCATCGAGGGGCGAATGTCACGTGGGAACCGGAAGAAGAGATAAAGAGGAGGTACCCTCACCTTTTCAGTTAGTGCCAAATTTCGAGGACGAAATTCATTTTTAGGGAGGGAGGATTGTAACACTCCGTTTTTTTCAAGTAAGTATAACCTATCTTTCTCACTATAGTAGTTTTGGCGACGGCGTGTGTTCACGACAATTTCGTTAAGTTGCTTCTTTATCTTGAACTCCCATGTTTGGACATACTATTTAATTGAGGATAATAATAATAATAATAATAATAATAATAATAATAATAATAATAATAATAATAATATTATTAATAATAAAGTAATAATAGTATTAATAATAAAGTAATAAGAAGTATTAATGATAAAAGTAATAATAGTGATATTGGTAACTTCTATCTGCATGCTTTGGTCGTGAAACAGAAAAGAAAAAGAATAAAATAAGGGAGAAAGTCAAGTTTTCCTGCTGCACCCCAACACCCCTGGTATTTTTCACCGTCGGTACAGGTACGGCGAGATTGCCCCGGCGATAGTGCCAGGGTCATTCTCGCGAGATGTCACTATCGCTGCTGCCTCTTTTGTGAACCCAAACTGCTCTCGGTACGTTTCCGGCGGAAGTGACCGGCGAGAGTGCCATGGTCACAACCGCCGTTGTCACTCTCGCCGTCGATCTGTTTTGCGTGGGTTTTGGCAGCAGGTAACTTTGCTTATTTATGACATTCTCTACTCTTGTAAAAGAAAATAAGACTCACTCTCCCTCTCTTATTTTCTGCCGACTTTTCTCTCTCTCTCCTTGCGATTTCTCCATCCCCTTCCACCCTCCTCTCTTCATTTACTACTCCCAACAACAACCTTAGTTGCATTAATGGTGGAACTCTAGGTTTTTTTTTTAAATCTCTTAGCTTCTTGGTATAAAAAGATCTCAAGGTTGCTAGTTGAAATCTCAAAGGACTAGAGCCCTCAAGTGTCTAGGGTTTCACTTTCAAGCCTTTGGGTGAGCTATTCTTGTCACATCCTTCATATATTGAAGTGATTTACTCTAAATGTGTTGATCTAACCATGGAATTGCTATAAATTAGGTCATCTTCTAATTTGGGGGTTTTTCTCACTACAAAACCCTACAATGTGAGTTTTCTCATGTACACACTATATTTGTTGTTATTAATTTAAATGTGTAAGATATAAATGTTGTAGGATTTGATCTTGGATTATGAATGCTAACCCTATTTGATGAAATGTGTGATTAGGGATAAATATATACACATATATATACACATATATATATATACACACATATATATATACACACATATATATATACATATATATATATGTATATAGGAATGCTTATACGAATAGAAAGACCTATATATGCTTCTTTGTAGTATCATTTATAAGGAGAATGTATTTATTCAATTTCGTAATACTATGATATAATTCATGTGGGTTCATAAACTTGAATATATTTTATTGGCCAACAAGAGTTCATGGGAATCGTAGTCATGCCTTAAACGTGGTAATTTAATTAAAGGCCTTTATGAATCATGACTTGGAGGTTGTGTCATTTTAATTTTTATGATCGAGGGATCTAAATCTATATGGTATACATGTATGGATTGGGTAAGCCATTGGTGGCCACTAGCGAGTATGCAATAAAGGACGTGGGTTCTTGAGGTGTAACTCGTCTAGACGGATATGCAATATGGTCCGTGTAAGTCCTTGAGGTGTAACCCTAGGGGGTATGCAATAAAGGCGATCTTTATGGTTCGAGGTTGAGATGTCTATAAGACATGGGAACTAGGACCGGGGCTTGAGATGTAATCTATTCATGTCATGGTGATATGAATAAGATGTTCTTATTATCAAGGGGAGGTATGGACTTTCCCCGTGCTGGGGCTTTGTATGTCTTATGCCGTGACAGGTATGGATCATGTCAACTTGGGAATAGTGGTAATGTGGAATGTTGTCGGTGACGGTATCTATATTATTGTCAATACATATAATTCTTTATTATTAATTGAATTTATAAACCTTTGACTATTGATCTGACACTCGGGTGTATGTTGTGGATTTCAGGTTCCACTTAGCAGCGTTTAACTCGTTGCGTGCCGACCATGCTTAGGAGCTTGGAAAGGTCGGGCTTTTTGGGAATCAAGAAGAGAGAAATTTTTGGAGACATAGTGACACCCGGATTAATCTAGTTGTACATTTATGGTCTAGATTAATAGGTTGTTGTAAGATATGTCTTGATACTCTTTTTTGTACATTACTAAAACTACTCTGTTACTCTAAGGGTTAAGTTGGATGTTTTGAATGTTTAAATTTACCCAAATTTCCGGATTTCCCTATGGATTAAGAGCTCAAATTTTAGGGTGTAACACTAAACCTCTGGATGAGGCCAGGTTCACTTTCCTCATCGGTGAACTTGGCATGTTGTACTTAGAATAGGTTCAAAAAAAAAATCGGTCTGATAACTTTCGGTGGATTCATCTTTTCGGTGATTCATCCTTTCGGTGATTAATATTTCGGTGATTCATATTCCGGTGATTCATCGTTCGGTGATTCATCCTTCGGTGACTCTTCTTTTCGGTGAGTCATACTAAGTGATCTTTTCGGTGATTCAAGTGGTCATGATTACTTTTTATTTTATTTTATTTTAACCGTTCCCCCCATTTTTTTAAACCCTATATATACTCGATCCTCCACTCTCATTTTTCCTTTCCGTTTTCTGATTCTCCTTCGTGCTTCCTCTATAACCTGCAACTACACCAACTTCGTGCTCTCTCTCTTGATCATCAATGGCGTCCTCGAAGAACATCTCCCCTACGTGTTTTGCTGATCTCAAGTTCAACCCATGCAATCACGTTGCCAGATTTGAACCCGATCCCTCCCATCCAGAATTTTCCCATGTGATCAAGTTCCTCACTCGATCTCCCCTTCTTCATGCCTTCACTTGCAATCTCAAAATGAGCAAAATGCTCGTTGGGACATTCTGGCTCTCCTGTGTGTATGACCCCTCCAATGATGTGATTCACGCATCCATACTTTCTGAAGACGAGGATGATCACGACCTCACTTTTGGGGTCGATGATGTTCGCTCTGCCCTGAAAATCGATGCTTTCGATTCCTATGACGATTGGCATTCCGATACTGTTCTCGAAGATGTTCTCGATGCCACAGGATACGTGGTCGACGACAACTCCAAAAGCTCCAAAGGTCCTGGAACTATTCTTCGGAGTCACATGGGTAGTATATGGAACTTTTTCTTTGCTCATGTGATCCATTGCCTCTCCCGAAAGACGAGCGGCCATGATCAATCCCCCTCATACATCACCAAACTCGCCCATGCCCTCATCTTTCAATGCCGAGTTGATTTCGCCCAGTACTTCTTTACCGAATTAGTGGAAGTGATCTCCCATCCAAGGAAGTGCCACGTTGCCTATCCCCGATTCATCTCCATGATCATCCAGCACAAACTTGGAAAGTCCCTGGACGAAGATCTCAAGTCCCGCACTCCCCGATTCTCTTATGACTGGGCTCCACCGATCGTCGGCAGCAAAACTCTCAACGTCGGTGCTCTAGACACCGATCGTCCTTTACGCCGAGGTATGATCACTTTGGCCATCTCCCCAGAACTTCAATGGGGTGATTCTGAAATTCCAGGGTTTCACCACCCCGATATCCCCGAAGTCCTTGCTGCTGCGATGGCATCTTCCCCCCGTTCCAGAGCAAAGTCAGTCGGCGCGAAGAAGAAATCGGCCGCCGACACCTCCGCCGCTGCTTCCAAGACCACGACACCGATTAACCCATCGGTGACTTCCCCGGTCCAAAAACCTTCTAAGCGGAGGCACTCTTCGTCCCCCCCGAAAAGTCGTTTAAAACGATCTCGGGGCCCTGTCCGTGGGTCCTCCCCTTCCGAATCTTTTCTATTCACCACCAATCACTTGGTTATTCCTAAGGCATCCCTCAATGTACCCCTTCCCACCCATTCTCTGAGTGAACATGCTGCTTCTCCCGCCGAATCTCTAGACTCTCCCTCCGACAGTCTGGACCTTGCACTGCACGCCCTTTCACCCGGTCAGTTCTTGATCGATGATGATGCACAACCCGATCAGGGTTCCCCCCCATTAGATCCCCCCATGACTTCTTTGCAGGTCTCTTTGACGACACTGGTTCTCCCCGAACCTCCCCGTCTGACAGAGCGATCCTCATTGAGTCCGCTTCCCCCTCCCCGATGAAGTCTCCTGTGAACCAAACTTCTCCCCGAAGTTCCCCCCGGGTTCACTCTCCCCGAAGGTCGCCTACGCAACACCGATCACCCCCCCGGTTCAGGAATCTCCCCGGCGATCTCCCCCTCCGCCACCGAGACCGCTATTCCCCGATGAAATGTTATATCCCAGCAACACTCCCTTCTCGGCGGAGGATCCCCTTCGCATCCGCTACATCGTTCCTGGGGATATCGGGGGTCACACAACTGTTCAAGAACCCTCTCTCATTGAAGACTTACAGGAAGGTGCTCGACAGTGTCGGCTTGTGGGCACCCAATTTGAATCCTTAAACATGCCACTCTTGCAATGATCGCCATGACGAGCTCCCGAATGTCCACCGTCGAGTCTCGGCTGCCGCAGATTATTTCAAATACTATTACCGATGCTATCAGGCCTCTTACCACCGACATCTCCACTTTTTTTCCCAAGGTGGACTCCTTGTCCCGATCTCATAGGGACCGCCTTCTCCTTCGGTGCTTTCAAGGCGGCCTCCACTGTCAAGGACTCTGAGCTTCAGAGGTTGCTTCAAGAAGCTAAGTCTCATCAAGATTTCGGCCAGGCCACTGCCAACTCTCTTCGTGATATCAACACCAAACTTCGGGAATTCGGTCACCTGGAGATGGATCTCGGTGACTTCACCATGGTCTCTGATGAGGTACCAAATCGTCTTTCCCTTCTTCATGAAAAATTCGACTACATTTTCTGACAGATGGGTTTGAAGATTCTGGCTGGTGCTGAGGGGGAGAAAAAGATAACCCATCCCAAGTTGCCATCCCTTAAACAAACGGTCATCCCCAAGCCTCCATCTTCCACCGATGACATCCATGTAACCACCGAAACCCACGCTGAAACCGCCGATATTGAGGGGGAGCAACTCTCTAAAGAAAAAGAGTCGAAAGACAAGTCAACTACTGAGGGGGAGAAGTTTTCTGCGGCCGAAACTGACAAGGGAAAGAAATCTCTTACTGCCGAACAATTGGCCGAACAAGAAAGACTAGAGAAAGAAAAGATGAAGTATGGGACTCGTCCCACCGATGCAGACAAATTCAAGCTTAAACCTCAATCGCATCCGCAGGAACCCAATCTTGGTCTGACTCCTCAGGAAATTGAGGAAGCCAGATTAGCCTAAAAAGCCCTTGATGATACCAAGGCCCTCTCTCTAAAGGTTGCAGAGGAAGAAGCCAAGAAAGCCAAGACCACCGATGCCGTGTCGGCACAAAAATCGGTACTGAGTGAATTTGAACAAAAGAGAAACGAAGAGGTTAGATGGTACAAGTTGAAGATGCACCACCGATCCGACAGAACCCCAATCTCGGGTGTCAAGATCGCAACCTCCAGATCCAATCCAAAAGACATCAGGCTTATCATTGATCGGGAAGATGGCTTCTTAAAAAGTGTGAGAGACTACCAACTCAGAACCTACGGTCTCCCCGAATGGTACGAAATCTCTCGACACTTGGCCAAAAATCCAAACCCAAAGAAGGACATCTTTGTCAAATACATTGATGATCTAATGGCAAAGATGAAGGAGATCAAAAAGAAGTATAGCATCGTGCTTACCACCGATGAAAGATCGAAACTGCAATCCTTGAAGGAAGAAGTGTGCCTTCCTAAAGTTCAAAATCCCCCCGACACTGTCTTCAAGGATATGGCAAAGGAAGGAAAGATACCGAATGTAAGTAACTTGAGTCTTTCCCTTCCCTCTTCGGTATCATATCCCACGACAACTCTGGGTCTTTCACCGATTCCTGGACTATACTTCAACGATGGCTTCGGCAAACGAGCCTTCTTCAGATTCTCTCAAATTCCCGTTGCCGACACCATGTTTCTTGAAGGCCTCCACAACTTGTTCCCTCACATCCCCGAAGCTCAACCCTACTACCGAATCTTAATGGACGAGATCAAACGCCGACAATCGTCAAAGAAGTAGGTCATTTTTTTTCTTTCGGTAGTTGTGATAATCTTTTGCTTACCGATGTATGAGAATGACTTATGCAATTCAAAGTGCTTCTATTGTTTATATTTTGTACATACCTTTTATTTCCCTGCTTCATATACACTGTATAGATATACTCAAACAAACATAGATCAAAAAAAAAAACAAAAAGAAAGGCCTATGTGAAAAAGAACCCAAAAGAGTAAAAAGGGTCAAAATGCTCTTATTTTCATTTGCTCTTTAATATTCTAAGGATAGAGATCAAATTCAAATAGGGGGAGATTGTTGGGTCTTCACAGATTTGAAATTGACTCAATTAAACCCTCTTAGGTACTTAGAATATTTTTGGATTCTTTTGTGTAACTTGTACTCTCATATCAATTGTTCGGTGAAGTCGAAGATCAACCGAAACCAAGTGCGAAGACTATCTCATTGCGGAAGTGAGAAAATCGGCAGCAACTCTCTACAAGTTACACCACCACCGATATGCTTGTACTATCGGTGGACAAGCATCACCGAATTGAAGAAATTCGGTGAGAAGCTCAAGAAGACTTTCACCGATATGCTCTCAGACATCGGTGGAAGTTCAAGAAGATTTCCACCGATATATGTTCAGAGATCGGTGGGAATTTGAGAAGACTGCACCGAAATATTCTACACTTCGGTGAAGGATCTCTCTTCTCTAAAGAAGTGAGATTTCAAATTGGTACAGTTTCCAATACAGGAGGTCGGCAGCCTTATTCTCTGAAGACAAAAGAAAAGATCATTTATTATGAGACAATATCCTATTGTCAGATAAAAGTGGCAGTTTGTCATCTTATCTATTCTCAGATAAGGTCTTTTTCTGGTACGACTGTCCTCCTGGTTCTTTGGATAAGTTAAAAAGGAGATATCAGCTTTTCAGAAGTCAACCTCTACAATGAATGGAAGAGTGACAAGTGTTCCAAGCATTAAATGATGCATGGAATATAAATAGAGGTAAAGACTCTCCATGCAAATCACGCTTCTGAAGATCACTAAGTGCAAGCTCCTTTCTTACTGAAACTGCATCTTGTGTCTAAGTGCCCAATTTGTTCTAAGTGTTTTTCAGTTTACTTTGTGTTAGATTGTTAGAATAGTTTAACTGTTCTTTTCCGCAACAATCTTTTGTTTTCTATGTGTAATTCTTATTGAAAGATTTTCAATAAATTGAATTAAAACTTGTGAAAAATATGAGTATTGTATTCAACCCCCCCTTCTACAATACTTGTTGAGCCATTTTGGGACCAACAGATATGTACAATAACAACAAGACGATACCACCACCCGACTTACCACTACCTCGTAAAGACCGTGGCATTTCAACTGACTAATATCATCATAAAATCCCATCTTAAACCAATTATAGCGAAAACGTAAAAATATTTAACTAAACATTCAAGAAAATTAAAGAAGTCAAAAATCAAAATCAAAATATAGTCAACTAAATATAAACATCTTAAGAACATAATAAAATATGAATATAAATGATAAATTGATACAAACTTTAAAATCAAAACCTAAATATAACCTCAAAACTTCATTAAAGTCAAAACCGAGCAAAATGCTCAAAACTCATTAGACCCATAAATAACGGCCCTCATAGCATAAAATGCATTTAAACATCGTTCGGGTAAACACATACCACAAAATCATTATTAACCCAAAACTCGACCCAGGTTAAGACAAAGGGTTTCCCCAAATGGACTCATACCCTTATAATTCTCAAAATGACTCATGACACTAAATTGTGCATTTCCCAAATGGTTTATAAAATCAATTACACTAACATGATTAAACCATTGAATAAACTTCATTTTGAGCAATAAATCTTGTAAGGACATATTTATGATTTCTACACATCAAAATATCCAAAAATCCCAAATATGGGTGTTTTACAACATTTGTGAAGTTAAACACTTCAAAAGGGGTTAAACCCATCAAATAACTTAACAGTTGATAATTTCAAGTAAAACACACAAGTACTTGGAAAATAACATTTTTGGCATGTACAAAGTTTTCACAAATCAACTTGAACTCACTTTGCTAGATTTAGGCTAAATCTAGATTTTCCCCCAAACGTAAGCTCCTTTGAAGAAACTTGCATCTTCAAGCCAAATCTTCCAAAAACCTAGATCCAAACGTTTCCAACCATAAATACTCATATCCAAACATGTGGAACCATTCCCCAAGCATTTTTACATCAAAATCCCAACTTATACTAAACCATAATTCCATAGATAAAGAAGGAGAAGATCACCTTACTCAAACACAACCAAAATCACCCAACAATACCTCAAAATGGAAGAGAAAGTGAAAACAACAACAATCTAGCTTTTGGGTAGGGAGAGATTACCTTCACCACTTGAATCCTCCAAATAAAAGCTCTTAGTCTCCACAAAAGCTTCAAGCTTCCATATCTTCAACAATGGTGGAAGTGGGTTTGATTTGAGTGGAGAAGAAGAAGAAGAGAGGAAATGATTTAGGGTTTTCTTGAGAGGAAATCGGTTTAGAGAGAGAGAGAAACTGAGTTGTGGGTTTGGAAAATGAAATGAGGAAAGAGAGAGAGAAAGGTCTTAAAAGCACAAAATATCTCATTAGACAGGTCGCGGACGTCCGGCCTAGACACCATGCGGACGTCCGACCCTTGAGCTGGTCGAACCCCAAAATGTCTCTGTTGCTTTCGTGGACGACACGCGGACTTCCGCACTACGCGGACGTCCGGCCTTGCGCCCATGCGGACGTATGCAAGTCCAAATTCCGTTTTTTAATTTTCGGGGTGTTACAAAAAGTTAATTGAATTCTTGAAGAACACCCATTGTTTTGCTTAGACACACGAAGACATGGTCGACATTAACCCCAACATTATTTCACAAAAGTTAAACATTGACCCGACATTCAAGCATGTCAAGCAAAAGCGTCGCAAGTTCGCCCCTGAAAGAAATAAAGTTAGCAACGACGAGGTTGATAATCTGCAAAAGACTAGCAAGATGAGAGAAGTGAAATATCTTGATTGGTTAGCCAACGTTGTCGTCGTACAAAAGAAGAATGGGAAATGGAGGGTATGTATCGACTCTACATTCCTTAACAAGGCATGCATTAAAGATCCATTCCCTCTACCTCATATCGACGTTATGGTAGACACGGCGGCAAGACAAAAAATCTTGACGTTCAAGGATGCCTATTATATAATCAAATCCTGATGCAACCCGATGACCAAGAAAGAATAGCGTTCATGACCGATAAAGACATATATTGTTACAAGGTAATGTTATTTGGTTTGAAAAATGCAGGTGCAACATATCAGTTTGGTCAATCACATGTTCAAACGACATATAGGTGACACGGTGGAAGTATATATTAACGATATGTTAATTAAATCCAGAAAAGCGATAGACCACATTGATCACAACAATCAATCATTCGAAGTATTCAGAGAATATGAAATGAAAATAAATCCTGCAAAACGTTTCGGAGTATACGCGGGAAAATTTCTAGAACATATGGTCACGCATCGCAAAATCGAAGCAAATCCCGACCAGATCAAAGCGATAGTCAATATTCAATTCCCCATAAATTTTTAAAGAGGTACAACGTCTTACCGGACGTGTCTCAGCTCTAAACAGTTTTATTTCCAAACTCTCCGATAAGTGTCATATCTTTTACAATGCCCTAAGAAAAAATAAAAGTTTTAAGTGGATTGACGACCATTAGAAAGCTCTACAAGAGCTAAAGAAATATGTGTCGTCTCATCCCCTTATTTCGAAACCAAAGGACAGTGAAGTCTTACAACTTTACCTCGGCGTAAGGTCCAACTCTGTTATGTCGTCTTCATGCGTGAGGATGAAAAATAGCAGTTACCCATATATTATGTCAGCAAATTCTTGCTTGACACTAGAAAAAGGTATTCCTTTGTGGAAAAACTTATATTGTCGCTAGTACCTGCGGCTAAAATGTTACGATGTTATTTCGAGAGTCATCATATAATTGTCTTTACTAACTACCCTTTAAAGCTTGTCTTGAGAAATGAGTTAACATGGCGACTAGCCATCTATAGCAAATATCTCAGCAGTTACGACATCAACTTTAAACCAATGACGATGATACCACCACCCGACTTACCACTACTTCGTAAAGACCGTGGCTTTTCAACTGACCAATATCATCATAAAATCCCGTCTTAAACCAATTATAGAGAGAAAGTAAAAATATTTAACTAAACATTCAAGAAAAATAGAGAAGTCAAAAATCAAAATCAAAATATAGTCAACTGAACATAAACATCTTAAGGACATAATAAAATATGAATATAAATGATAAATTGATACAAATTTTAATATCAAAACCTAAATATAACCTCAAAACTCAAAATTTATTGGCATACAAAAACACAACAAACCACCAAACCAGAATAAGCATATCCAAAAGGTTCATTCAAATTTGGTTCCTCTTGGTTGTTGTGAAACAAACCACCAAACAGAGATCAAATCGAGAAGGCTCTATGGCTCACAACCACCCCCAAATAAGAAAATCGGAAATCACTCCCAAAAAAGGTCAATGATGTGATCGATGGTGGAGAACATATTGTCCCCCAAAAGAAGAAAACCGACCAAAAAAGGGTGCTTCCAGCGATGTTGGTTGAAGAGAGGATCGTGAGGATGGGGTTCAGGACGAAGTGGTGCTAGTGATTTATGACCTTACCAGGCCATCGTTGGAACTTTCGCCGATGAAGGTGATTTTTGAGATGACGTCGGTGAGGGGAGATAAAAGGGGTGATGATGGGGAGGGAGAGGGAGAGAGAGAGAGAGAGCATACGTATTTTAGGGTGCGTTTGGTACGCAGACATGATAGAACAGGACATGACGGAACAGGATAAAATAGTTGTTCAGCGTTTGGTAGACAGAACTGGACATAACAAAACATATAACATTAGATAAAATACAATAAATAAAATTTAAAGAATGAGTAAAATATCAAATAAAACGTGTATTTGATGTTTTAGAATATAATTGGATTTTATTTTGAGGTTATATTGGTCAAACATAAACATGTTCCAACTTGTTCCATGAGATAGAGGTGGATCAGGCTTGTTCCACTTTGTTCCTGTCTGTTCCACATACAAGTTTTGTCAAACATGGGACAGTGATCCATGTTCTGTTATGTCCTGTCCAATGTACCAAACGCACCCTTTGGGGGCGTTTGGTTCGCAGAATGTTTTTGAATGGAATGGAATCTGTCAAAGAAATTTGACTTTGAAGGAATTTGAATGGAATGTTGTCAGGTTTGACCAGCTGTTTGGTTGACAGAATTGGAATGGAATATGTTAAAGGAATTGGAATCTGTCTGTTTGGTTCACAGAATGTAGTTTTGGAATTGGAATGAAATTTGGGTAAATGACCAAAATACCAATCAGATTGTAAATTCCATGAAATTCCATACACATAAATCACTAAACCACATAAACCTCATAGAAACAGATTGTAAATTCCATAAATCGAAAACAGATTGTAAATTCCATAAATCAAAAACAAATTGTAAATTCCATAAATCGAAAGCAGATGATAACAAGATTCGAAATCAGTTGCAAAATCGAACCATTATAAATCGAAATCAGTTGCAAAATCGAAATCAGATGCTAAATCAGATGCAAAATGGAACTCAGATGCAAAATCGAAATTAGATGCTAAAATCGAAATCAGATGCTAAAATCGAAATCAGATGCTAAAATCGAAATCAGATGCTAAAATCGAAATTAGATGCTAAAATGGAACTCAGATGCAAAATCGAAATCATATGCTAAATCGAAATCAGATGGTAATCTAAAGCATAAATCGAAAGCATTACCTAAACCCTAAACAATAGATGCGATGGAGAAGAACAGCAGTGATGGCGATGGAGAAGAACAGATGCGATGGAGATTGGAGAAGAAAGCGAGAGACAGATGCTAAATCGGCTCAATTCCATTCCTTTGAAATCCTTTGTATTTAGGATGGAATGTTTAAATGGCTATTTGATGGAATTGGTTGGAACTTGAGATTCCATTCCTTTAAAAACCTTGAACCAAACAATGGAATTGAATCTGGTCAAAGGAATTTGAGATTCCAATTCCATCAAATTCCTTCACTTTCTGTAAACCAAACAGCCCCTTAGAGAATAGTTAAAAAGACAAGTTTAAGTTCGTCTACAAGACACATGATGGGGGTTTAATGGGAGGAAATCTAACGGAGTTAGTTTTAAGGACCTAAACCAAGCTGTTTTGCACACCACGAGGGTTTTCTTCCAATAAAACTTTTGTAGGGATCCAAACAAGAAAACAACAAACCACAAGGACCAAAATTGAAATCTACTCTAAATAATAATATAGATGGCAGGCGCTGGCCTGATCTTACGTTATAGCCTAGTCCAAAACCAGCCCGATCCATTTAGGCAATTCTAGCTTACATTTCCAACTCTTTATTGTTCTAATTAATTTATAGTTTTTCGTGTTTATTTTTTTATAATTGTAATATTCAAATCATTCACATTTAGTTTTATTCAAATAAAATAATATTGGTTGTCAACTTTTAACGTCGGCAAAACTTTGTACACACCGATAACTATAGCTAAACTAAGGTGTTGTTCGGTTCGTTTGATGTTAAGACCCGAATGGATATAGCTGTCTAAGTGGATATGGTTGTCTGAGTGTTAACATATATGTTGGTGTTCGGTTGTTGTGCTGAATAAACAGTCAGAATGTTAGAAATGATCATTTTACCCTCAGTCTTTATTTTGGCTTATATAAATAAACTGTTTGATAAAGATATCGAATAAATGACTTATAATTATTAAAAAAATACCAATTTAAACGTTATTAAATAAAAACAACTTGATTTAACATAATAATATGAATTCAATGTTATAATGAAAACAAGATTAATAAGCACTTAAATAAAAACAAGTCAACATCATAGTTCGGATACATTTAAAAATTTCAAACTAGTCCATTTGCGATTTGATCACACAAATTAGCCATATATTGTGTGCTATTAGCACCCCATTGTGATTCATCTAAACCGGGACTGAAACTAGTTTAGTTTACCTCTCAATTTTATAAACTTTTTAAAATTAGCCCTCGATTAGGTTTTGGTTATTTTATAACAAAAAATAAGTAGGTTAATTTTTTGTTTTCCGAAACATATATAATAGATATTGTTTTAGTATTAGATTTTTCAAACCACAACAAATGATAGAAAACTAAGGGGCCGTTTACAAAACGCTTACTCGGATAAGTGTTTATCAAGTTACATTAGCTTACCGAATGAATACGGCAAGCCTCAAGAATCTTACCCGGTAGGAGTGGAAGCAAGGATCGAGAATCTTACCCGGTAAGTGAGTGCGACGACTCTTACCACGGTTAGCGCTTACCGGCTAAATTGTTGCATACGATGCCATTTTGGTGGACTAAAAATTTTACTCGGAAAGTAAGCGATAGTGTTGAATTTTACCGGTAAGCACTTACCCGGGTAAGTGATTAGGTAAACGACCCCTAAGTTTATTTTAATTTGAAATCGGGCAAATATTAAAGCAATTTAAATCAGTTTGATTCTCAGTTTTACCAATTTTAATTTTTTTTTATTTCACTTTTGGATAAATTAGGGATGAGCATCGGAACTGGTTTGGAACCGGAACCGCTCTGGAATTGCCGGTTCCAGAACCGGAACCGATGTGATTGGTTCCGGTTCCTAAAATACGGAACCGATCATGACTGGTTCTGGTTCTCATTTTTTTGGAACCGTTACCCGCTGGGTACCCGGTCCCGCTATTTTTTATTAAAAATATTTATATATTTATGATATTTATTATATTTAAATATTTAATGATGTGATATTAGTTTTGTACTTTTATTAGGTGTTTTATTCGTTTTCATCCAAGTGTTTTATTTGAGGTGTTAGAAACGTAAAAACGTGAATTGTTATGAAAGTCGTTTTGTTGATCTCAAGACTCAATACTCGAGAGTTTCTAATTAGTTTACGTAATAGTTAGTTTTTATCGGACTATTTTTCACCATTTGTTGTATTTATTACTTTATGTTGGTACTTTATAGTTTGCAACAAATTTAAAATTACAAATTTTATTGTATGAATTATTAAAAAAAGTTAAAAAAAGTTGTCATTGGGTACCCGGAACCAGAACCGGAACCGACGGTTTCGGGACCGGTTCCAAAATATAGAGAACCGATGTAAGTGGTTTCGGTTCCGGTTCCGGTTCCTTCATTCTAGGAACCGTCGATTTCGATTTCATGAAATTTAGCCGGATACCCGGTTATGCTCACCCCTAGGATAAATTGCCAAGAAACGAACAACCTACCTAGAAAAAAAAACGTTAACCACATGCATCATACTGATTATTTATATCTATAATTTAATTAATTAAATCAAAGTGAATTTAATGTTTGTATTGGACAAAGTGAGAGGATAATGCCTTCCCACCCAAACCCTAAGTATGTCATTCTATCCATTGCCCTTTTGTGGAAACCTAATGCTTTAGCATGTTGTACAATGTGCATAAAACATTTTCTTTATCTATTACAACATAACTTTAATGGAGTCTCTTTGTTAATTGCCATTTTTATGGTTGGACGGTGGTGTCCCAATATTTAATGTATTATTTAATATTATAAAATAGTTTAATAAAAATGGTTGATTATTAATTAGATAGTAATAATTTTCTTTGAATGGTTTTGGAATAAATACGTTTTATAAATCAAATTATAAGGGTGTGCAAAAACTGAATAGTCCGGAATTTGCATCTGAACTTAAGGTGTTTGTGTAAAACTGGAATACCCCAAAATCCGAAAACCCAAAACCCCGACCTTTGAGGCATATTTGGGTTTGGGTTGGGTTTGACCTTTGGCCACCTAACCGGTCCGAAAACCTGAAATAATATACATATATATTTTAAAGTTATATAATTATATTTATTTATTTATTTGTCTAAAAATCTTTTGAAAATTGTAAATGTTAGTCGGTCGACATGGTTTCTAATTTCTAAGCTTACTATCGATTTCATTAATCTCTCAATCCATTGAATTTATATATATTTTGTTCATTATAATAATAACCGAACTCGACTGACATCTACCTGAAACCCGACCAACCCGAAGCAATCTGAAATCCGAAACCTAAAATTCGGGTATTGATTTCCATATCCGAAATCCGATCGTGGTTTTGGTTTGTCCACTCGAATCCGCCCAATGCACACCCCTACAAAATCATGATCGGTTAACTCGTCTTTGAATGAAATTTTATAAGCCTTTGAAAACAAAAGGAAACGTGGGTTGAACCCGATAATCGAACCAAAGAAAAACTTATGTAAGTCGTATGTGTAGGGTTGATAATGGTTTCCCGTTATATTTTGACTGATTGAATTAGGACATGGGTGAAAAATTATCCATAAATGATCATTTCCTTACCCACTACCTGTTAAGATACACATGCATACACACACGTGCACACACACACACACACACATATAGGGCACAAGGCAATTAAGAACTTCTAAAGTTAGAAACTGGAAAAAATCAGTTTGTATATGTTGTTTCATAGAGGAAACAACAAATGTGAACATGGAAACACAAAGATATGTTTTTACATGAGATGTGTAACATCTCGATTTTTATAAAAGATGATGTTTGGGTTTATTAAATAATTTGAGTATAATTATTTGATAAGGTACGATTTTATGAGATAAGTTAATATTAGAGTTTGTCCCCAATTAAGTTACGTTGTTTGTTTTGTGGAGTAATAAGTTAAGGGGTAAACTTTAATTTTAATTTATTAGTTGGGGGATGTAAATTGTCATTGGATGATAGTTGAGGGACTAGTTTGGTTAGGTGATGAAAGATGTGTCATTACAACCGACTCTTGTGATTAAAGAAGGGTGAGGTGTCCTTCATTTAACATTTTGGTAAATGTCTTAAAGGTGTGTGTGTGTGAATTGTGTACAACAAAGAAAAAGGAGAGAGAGAGAGAGAGCCGTAGGAGAAAAGGAGGAAAGAAGAAGAAGAGAACAAGAAACTGAAGTAATTTCATACTGGAATTTTAGTAGCAAATTGAAGACATAGAGGTAATTTTCTTATACAAATTCTCATTTTCATGTAGTTAAAGTTTTCTATGGGCTTAGAAAATGTGTTATGATGATTTTGATGATTATGATAAATCTGGGTTGATGTTTATGTTCAAATAGTAGTATTGAACATATTTGCAAGTTTATAGAAACATGCATGGCTTAAAACTAGAGATTTCTGGGTTTTTACGTTTTTCAGTTAGTTGAGATATTCATGAACTCAGTTAGTTGCGACAGTTATGAACTCAGTTAGTTGCGACAGTTATGAATTTAGTTGGTTGCGATATGGTGCTATGTCTCAACAGTTGGTTGCGATATGGTGCTATGTCTCAACAGTTGGTTGCGATATGGTGCTATGTCTCAACAGTTGGTTGCGATATGGTGTTATGTCTCAACAGTTGGTTGCGATATGGTGCTATGTCTCAACAGTTGGTTGCGATATGGTGCTATGTCTCAACAGTTGGTTGCGATATAGTGTTATGTCTCAACAGTTGGTTGCGATATGGTGTTATGTCTCAACAGTTGGTCGCGACAAGAGTGAGTTATCGCAATAGTGGGTTGCGACAAGGTATATCGCAGCTAGTTGGTTGCGATAAGAGACGAGAATTTTGGATATTTAGGATTTTAAGTACTTAAGGGTCCTAAACAGTAGATTAATATCAGTACATTATGTATTTGGGTATTTCAGATCTCTGTGAAGTTGGTAACTGAAGTTCCTTATAACTTTGAGAAAGGAAAAGTAGCTCTACTGCTATCAGGTGAGTTCATTCTTACCTTACCTTTTTATAATGTTTTAAATTGTGGTAAGGTGTATTTTTATAAATGAACTGATTGGATGACTTTTGGAAGAATAATTTTATTAAGTAAAATTATATCAAGACTCGTAAGTGTTAATATTGATGATTAGACTTATAGAATGAGGAATTGACGTATTAAAATATGATCGACTTATATTAAAAGATATAAGAGATCTACAAAGGAGGTTTCGATCTTATTGAATGATATGAGGAATTTGTGTGATAAATATGTGATTGACTTATACTGAATAATATGAGAAATACATATAAGCATTATCTGGTACGAGTAAGAGGAACGGATTCATAGACACTAGTTTTATTTGATAACATAGGGTAGGCAAAATATAATTGCTATTCCTGTTTATATTGGAATGTAATGAATAGCAAAGTAGAATTGCTATTCATGTATAAATTGCTAGATTAAGTAAGCTTGTTTTGGATTGTGGAATTCCAAGGTAAAGATCCGGTCGGGTTGAACTTGGTGGTTTTAGGCTAGAGATCAAGTTTGGGTTGATGCCTCAATAGACTAAAGATCTGGTTTGGATTGATGTCTCCGTGGACTAAAGATCTGGTTTGGATTGATGTCTCACTATGCTAGAGACCCGGTTTGGGTTGATGCCTCATTTGACTAAAGATCCGGTTTGGATTGATGTCACAATATAATTGTTATTCCCGTGTATCCTTGGAATGGTTGAATAGACAAAGTAGAATTGTTATTCATGTGAATGATTGAATAGACAAAGTAGAATTGTTATTCATGTGAATGATTGAATAGACAAAGTAGAATTGTTATTTATGATGAATGATTGGATAGGCAAAGTAGAATTGCTATTCATATAGAAATGGGGGAATATGTGAAAGTATAATTACTATTCATATGGAATGATTGAATAGGTAATATAGATTTACTATTCATATAGAAACGATTGAATAGACAAAACATAATTACTATTCAGGTTGATTGATTGAATAGATAAAGTAGAGTTATTATTCGTATTTGAGATGTGGAAATATGAATTAGAAGAAGTGTAAGTATTGTTTTCCTGTGATTTCAGCGGATTAAAAATAGGCAATATATAAGTGCTATTTCTATATCCATTTAAAGAAGAAGGTATGATGTTTGAATGGAAGTCTGTAGGATTGATCGATAAACTAGAATCTGTGATGATTCGTAGTAGGTTATTGAATATGGTGATATGATTTTATGAATGGTAACTATACTCGTGGGATTGAGTATGATACTGATATTATGAGACGAGTATGAATATGGTAAGAAAGAGTGTAAGTCAAGTTGATAAAATTTGTTTACATTGATTTAAAAGTATTATTTTGAAGCCGAATGTTCTCACTAGGCGTTAGCCTAATCGTTTCAAATTATATTTTCTTACCAGGTATGAGCTCAGGGAAGTAATGGGATGAGTGGAGAGTTTATGGTGACGACAAGTTGATGTAACTTAACTTTTGTAATTGTTTTCACTCGTTAAGAAAGTTTATGATATGGATTTTGGAGGAGTAAACCCTTTTATTTCAGGTTTAAATTTACCCTGATTTTAGGGTGTTACAATATGGTATCAGAGCTTTAGTTTAAGTGAACTAGGTATGCTAAGTGAGATACCTAGACTTAAGCTGAGATGAATTAAGATATGATATGTGAGAAATGGGTAGAAGTACTAAGACGGGATAGTCTTAGAGTCGACGGAATTACGTAAATTAGTACTGTAACGATGGTAACGAGAATTCTTATGTATAGTATGTTCACAATTTCAATTAGCTACTGTTATTTTGAATATATTGTTATATAAGTATACTTGTTTCTAAATTGTTACAGTGACTAATGAGCGGTAATGTACGTTTCGTGTATCTGGTTAAGTGTAACCATTTATTATGGTTATTTCTTTGTGCTAACTTATATGTTATATTTTTGGTCCATATCAAAGGTTAGCTATATCAGTTGTCATTATTGTGGCTAGATGCTTTAATGATTAAAAAGAGTAAAATAAGATCAAGTTATAGTTGATATAAAGATTTGATAATTGAGTAGTTACCCCAAGGAGATCAGCAAATTTTAAGTTGGGGAGTGGGTAATGTTGAAGGATGTAATATCCAGAAGATGTGGAAAGCCGAATCCTTGTTCTTTTTGGACTTTTATCTATGATTAAGTATAAAAGACTAGAAGTATTAATGTGTTGGTATTGACAAACTTGTTATGAATAAGTGTGGTGAAGTAGGAATGAAATGTCCTTGACATCAATTAAGAGTTTAAAAGTGATATTGTGATATTAACGTTGCACGAATACGTTTGAGATAAAGACGACGGAATGTGAATTGGATTATGATATATTGGAAGGATTAGGTTCAGTTAAGGACCTTTATTGAAGAATAAGTTAAGGAAGTATCAAATGGAAGTTTTCGGAGATTTCGAATGAAGTGTACGATTTGTTAATAAAGTTGTGGGAGCATGTAATTTGTAAGACAACGTTGTGATATGGCTAATATAGGAATAGAATGTTGGGGTGGTAGTGGGTGTTTACCCAAATAAGGAACCAAATGTTTTGGTTGTATGAGTCACTAAGTGGGTATATTTTGGATTCATTGGAAGTTTAAAGAGGAGGATGGCTGTGTTAGTCGAAAGGTGATGTAGTAGATGGAAAATCATTAAGGAATGTGAGTTGTTTTATGTAAAAGAATGGTCCGAGAAAGTATTAGTTGAAGATCGAAGAATGTGTAGTAACTTCGAATATTGGTGATGATTTAAGATGACATGGTTGAATGTCTCAAGTTAAATTTTGTGCAATTGTTTGGTTATGTATAGTAATGAGAAAATGTTACAATATGTGAAAAGGTCGAGAGAAAGAGGCAAATGATGTTTGGAGGGTGGTGCTCCACACTAACGTGGAGAAAGATGTTAGAAAATCGGATCTAAGAATGTAGTCATACTACAGGTTTAATGGAAACATCATCGAGGTGATAAGGTGACTTGAGAGTCGGAAAGGATATGAAGATTAGATATCTTCAATTGTTTACCTAGTTTCGATTTCGAGGACGAAATCATTTTCAAGTTGGGGAGTATTGTAACATCTCGATTTTTATAAAAGATTATGTTTGGGTTTATTAAATAATTTGAATATAATTATTTGATAAGGTACGATTTTATAAGATAAGTTAATATTAGAGTTTATCCCCAATTAAGTTACGTTGTTTGTTTTGTGGAGTAATAAGTTAAGGGGTAAACTTTAATTTTAATTTGTTAGTTGGGGGATGTAAATTGTCATTGGATGATAGTTGAGGGACTAGTTTGGTTAGGTGATGAAAGATGTGTCATTACAACCGACTCTTGTGATTAAAGAAGGGTGAGGTGTCCTTCATTTAACATTTTGGTAAATGTCTTAAAGGTGTGTGTGTGTGAATTGTGTACGGCAAAGAAAAAGAAGAAAGAGAGAGAGAGAGAGAGAGAGAGTCGTAGGAGAAAAGGAGGAAAGAAGAAGAAGAGAACAAGAAACTGAAGTAATTTCATGCTGGAATTTTAGTAGCAAATTGAAGACATAGAGGTAATTTTCTTATACAAATTCTCATTTTCATGTAGTTAAAGTTTTCTATGGGCTTAGAAAATAGGTTATGATGATTTTGATGATTATGATAAATCTGGGTTGATGTTTATGTTCAAATAGTAGCATTGAACATATCTGCAAGTTTATAGAAACATGCATGGCTTAAAACTAGAGATTTCTGGGTTTTTACGTTTTTCAGTTAGTTGAGATATTCATGAACTCGGTTAGTTGCGACAGTTATGAACTCAGTTAGTTGCGACAGTTATGAATTTAGTTGGTTGCGATATGGTGCTATGTCTCAACAGTTGGTTGCGATATGGTGCTATGTCTCAACAGTTGGTTGCGATATAGTGTTATGTCTCAACAGTTGGTTGCGATATGGTGCTATGTCTCAACAGTTGGTTGCAATATGGTGCTATGTCTCAACAGTTGGTTGCGATATGGTGCTATGTCTCAACAGTTGGTTGCGATATAGTGTTATGTCTCAACAGTTGGTTGTGATATGGTGTTATGTCTCAACAGTTGGTTGCGACAAGAGGGAGTTATCACAATAGTGGGTTGCGACAAGGTATATCGCAGCTAGTTGGTTGCGATAAGAGACGAGAATTTTGTATATTTAGGATTTTCAGTACTTAAGGGTCCTAAACAGTAGATTAATACCAGTACATTATGTATTTGGGTATTTCAGATCTCTGTGAAGTTGGTGACTGAAGTTCCTTATAACTTTGAGAAAGGAAAAGTAGCTCTACTGCTATCAGGTGAGTTCATTCTTACCTTATCTTTTTATAATGTTTTAAATTGTGGTAAGGTGTTGTTGGTCCCGAAGGGCTATACAAGTTTGTAGAAGGGGGGGAGGGGGGGGGGGGGGGGGGTTGAATACAAACACACGTTTTTACTTTTCTAAATTGTTTATTGATAAATCAAGACAATTTACAACTTGTTGCGGAACAAGATTAAGGATAAACCTAATCTTAACAAGTCTTGAGAAACACTATGTTTCTTGCACTAGAAAGAGTTAAAGAAATTACGAATAATAACATAACAATAAGAGAGAAATAAGAAGATGGTCCGAGCACACTTCAAAACTGAAGTAAGGTTCTTCTTATATACTGCATGCATTTAATGCAAGGCAGTATGGCTTTACACGTGGCAGCAGCTGAGTGGTTGCATGTCATTGACCTTTGTAGACAACCTTAGTAGCCGCATGGTGCACAGTGTAGAATAAGAGTTGTTGTACGATTACAGACAAAAGGGATGTACATTCTGACAGTTCGTACGGAGACGTGCAAGGGAGGTAAGACAATAGTAACATGCAGGGAGACTTCATGATCAGCTTTCGTTGAGTCAGATCTTTATTAGCGAATGATAAAGTTCAGCGATTGCTGAAGTCTTCTACTTGATACTTCACGTTGAATGGACAGGTCTTGCTTCGCTGATATCCGCATCAGTTCATGAGTAGACTTGTCGCTGGTTCTTGAGCTTGATCTTTGACTTCAGCGTAGAACATATGTTGACGTGAAACTTGTCTTCAGGGATCATAAGTAAACAACTAACTTATCAGCGATCATCTCATAGACTGAACAGGCTCAGAGCTATAAGATGATGAACAGTGTTCGCTGAATAACTAATCTAAAGAGTGAGAGTTCCTATCAGCAGTACTATAAAGTCTTAGTACTTATCAGCGATAGTGAAACTCTAATACATATTGTTTACTTACAATTTTCACTAAGTGTTTAAGAGAGGGTCATTATCAAATCACTGAGGGTTTGGATCAACAATCTCCCCCTATTTGATTATGACATAGCAACAGAGAAAATTGCTATTTAATGAAAACATAAGGATAAAAAGAACTCATAAAATATTTGTTCCTTTTACTGTTTTCTGGGATCTTTTCAGTACTGATGGAGTAAAGTACATTCGCTGAAATTTTTCTTTAAACTTCGTAAAGATTACAGAGGGAAGTGGAAAAATTATAAGTACAGCAAATAAAATTACAAGTATAGAAGATGTAGACAGATAAGGATAGAAAGAATTACAAGGCGATCCTATCCGTCAAAAGGTTCTTCCTTGATGAGAAGTTCATCGAGGGTCTTTGATGTGGGAATCATCCAGTCAGGGAAAGTGACACCTTGATCCTTTTTGTTCTTTGCTGCTTCAAATATCAGGGGCTTGAGGTGACGTGCCTTAATGTCGCGTCTGACTTCACACCAGTATATGAGATCTCTGAGCTGTTCGATGGGAGTGATTAGAAGCTCAGAGATGCGTTGAAAGTGTTGATTTCCATGGTAGTCTAGAAAGAATATACCATAGGGATCACTTACGACTTTGCCAGGGATGAAAGTTTCACCAGGTGGTAGGGAGGTGTCAAGCGCTGAGAGATCAGCATCAGGGCCAAGAACTCCAGCACGAGAGAAACCAATACATGTTTCATTCCGTATAGGAGGACCTGAGTATGAGGTTTTCTTTTCCTTTGCAGAGACTCTTCTTTGTTGAGGAGGAAGAAGAGTGGAAGGAGGAATATATACAGCAGAAGAAACCAAGTCGATCTGAGTATTTAAAATTTTCTCGACATGGCTCTTGAACTTTGAGCGCGATCCCTGAATGGCTAATTTCACTTCCAACCATTCAGAGAAACCAAACTTCTCTAAAGTAGCAGCATAGAAGGTTTGCTTGGTTTTGTCTTCTCTGAATACGTCAACTTCAACAACAGGAACGTCTACGAACAGTCTTCCTCTGATGTTTACCTTGATGATTTTGGATGGTCGAGATCGATAATTCAGCATTTCTTTACACCATTCCAAAGTCGTATCAGATACCTTAGTCTTTTCTTCAACGATCCTTTGGGCATCATCCCATAGCTGACGTTGGACATCAATGGGAGTTCTTTTCAGTGCGGGGTCTTTCACCGATTGTTGGACAAGCTGGATGGCGAGAGCCTTATCTTTTTCTTCAGCTTCCTTCTTTTTTGCGAGTAATCTTTCAGCTCTTAGATGATCCTCGTATTCTTTCCTTGAAATCCTGAACTTTGTGGGAGCAGGGATTTTGTCACGAGGAAGAATAATTCGCCGATCTTCAAGCTGTTTGATCATTGCGTCTCTCTTTTCTTGATCCTCTTCACTTAGCTTTTGAGGAGCCAAGGAAGGTTTGTTTTTGTGAGAGAGCAGCTGTTCTTCAGGTTCATCAGTCTCAGTGGTTAAATCCAATACTGGGATTATTTCTTCAGCTCTTGTGGCTGGGATTATTCCTGGTGTAGTCGAAGGAGCTTCAGCGGGATCCTCAAACAGGGGAGAGGACTAGCTGAAATACAGCAATTGTTTAAGTAAGAAAAGTTGGGAAGAAAGAGATAGAGAAAAGAATGTGGTTAAGTGTATAGAGGTTTTAAGGATAGAAGGATTGAGATTGAGAAGGGATAGAGGAGGGATGCAGTGTAAGGGAATAGAAGGTAGTGTACCTGACAAACTGGCTTTTGAAGCAAGATCATCAGATTGTCTTCTTCAGCGAGGCCTTTGTTTTTGCCTTTGTCAGCTTCAGACGCTGCAGGCTTTGTCTTGGTCCGCTCCCCTGAAGGTTCTTTTATCTTGATCCCTTTTTGAGCAGGGGCTTTTGCAACAGGCTGGACGTAGAAGAAGTCGTCATCATCATCGTCATCTTTGGGGGATGATGATGGTTCTTCATCAGAGATGTCGACAGGTTCATCATCTTCAGTTTCTTCTTCAGACTCGACCTCTTCAGCATAAGGTTCGGTCACGTCAGCAGCAGCTTCCTTATGTTGCTCATCGAGTTGCTCCCCCTCAGATACACAGGAAGGTTTCTCGGTTTCCTCAGGGTTTTCAACTCCCTGTGGTCGTGAAGTAGAAGTACCAGCAGCAGCAGTTTCAATACCTCCCCCTCAGCATTATGGGGAAGGTCTTCTTTATTCTTCTCCCCCTCTTCCACATCATGGTTGGGGGATGTTGATCCAAACCCTCAGTGATTTGATAATGACCCTATCTTAAATACTTAGTGAAAATTGTAAGTAAACAATATGTATCAGAGTTTCACTATCGCTGATAAGTACTAAGATCTTACAGTACTGCTGATAGGAACTCTCGCTCTTTTAGATTAAACATTCAGCGAACACTGTTCACCATATCGCTGAGTCTGTTCAGTCCTTATGGTGATCGCTGATAAGTTAGTTGTTTACTTATGATCCCTGAAGACAAGATTCACGTCAACAAAGGTTCTACGCTGAAGTCGAAGATTAAGCTCAAGAACCAGCGACAAGTCTCCTAATGAACTGATGCGGATCAGCGAAGACTCAGATTTGTCCACTCAACGTGAAGTATCAAGTACAAGACTTCAGCTATCGCTGAACTTTATCATTCGCTGAATAGTAAATGATAATCGCTGAATCAACGAAAGCTGATCATGAAGTCCTCCGTACAAAGTACTTTTGTCTTAACCTCCCTTGCACGCCACCGTACGAAATGTCAGAAAAGAACCTCCGAAAATCTGAAATCGTACAACCACTCTAATACTACACTGTTCATTCATGCGGCTACTAAGGTTGTCAACAAAGGTCAATGACATGCAACCAATCCGCTGATGACACGTGTAAAGTGTATACTGAATTGCATTAAATGCATGCAGTATATAAAGAGATGAACTCACTTCATTTGAAGTAACTTGCTAACTCTGGACAAGTTCAAATCTCTCTTAAGATAGGATTTTATTAGTAATCTCCTCATCTTTCTTAGTGCAAGAAACCTTAGTGTTCCAACTTGTTTAGATTTAGGTTTATCCTTAATCTTGTTTCCGTAACAAGCTGTAAATTGTTAATGATTTATCAATAAACAATTTAGAAAAGTAAAATAGTGTGTTTGTATTCAACCCCCCCCCCCCCCCCCCCCCTTCTACAAACTTGTATAGGCCTTTCGGGACCAACAAGTGGTATCAGAGAAGATTTGTTTAATCTCATAAACAAGATCTAATCTAAGATATTTCTCTTCCTAGCTATTATCTGAAAATGGCCAACACAAACACTCACTATATAGACAATGGTTCTCTTGCAAAACCCCCTAGATTTTCCAGAGATAACTTCAACTTGTGGAAAAATAGGATGACACTCTTCTTAGAAGGTGTAGACCCTACTATACCTTACTATCTTGAAAACGGCCCACACATCCCTGTAACAATTGATCCTGCAGTTCCAGCCACTGCAACTAGAGCTGCTATTCCAGAAAGGCTGATTCCAAAGGAAATCCATCATTGGACCGATGAAGACAAGAAGAAAGTGGCTATAGATACAAAAGCCAGATCCATACTATCCATGGCCCTTCCTGACGAAGTCTACCATTCCGTCATGAACCTGAAATCCTCAAAAGCCATGTGGGACACAATATGTGTTCAGTATGAAGGAACGTCTGAAGTCCAGGATTCAAGAAAGATCAACCTGGTAAGACAATACGAAAGCTTCATTTCTGGTAATAATGAAACTCTCTCTGAAGTTCATCAACGTTTTAATTGCTTAATTATAGATCTAAAAACGGTTGGTAAGGAATATTCTAACTTTGAAGTGCTGACAAAGTTTTTAGAATGTTTACCTGAAAGCTGGGACAATTATTCCATGTGTCTCAAGCTGTCAAAAGATCTAAGATCAATGACACTTGCTACCTTATATGGCACATTGCTGAATCATGAGCAATCTAGCCATCTTAAGAAGAATCTTGTAAAAGATTCCAAAAGCACCCCTGTTGCTTTAATCTCAGAGGAACCTTCTACTCAGCGACCCGTGGTCACTATCACTGAGTTAGAAAGTAACTCTGAAAGGTCATCAGATTCTGATTCTTCAGATGATGATGAATCCTTGGCTCTCCTAACTAAAAAGTTCAGGAGATTCGCCAAGAAGAAAATGTTTAGAAAGAACAAAACTCTTTCTATAGCTGACAAGCCTAAGTCATCAGCTTTTGTTGATAAGGCTACTGCTACTTGTTTCAACTGCGAAAAGACAGGTCATTTCGCTAACGAGTGCAGGTCAAAGAAAATCATGAGACCTTCAGCTTTTACAAAGAAATCCTTTGTTCCAAGGAATAAAGACGACAAATACTCAAAGCTGAAGGAGAAGTATGCAAAGCTGAAAAGCTTTAAGAAGAAAGGAAAAGGCCTGATGGCTGACTATGATTGGGCTGCTTCTGATGAAGAAGCCTCATCATCTGATTCTGAAGATGATGAAGCAAATCAATGTCTCATGGCCAAGATTGAAGAAGAGGAAGAAAGTTCAGACATTCCCTCCACTTCAACATCTGCCATTCAGGTATCACCTTCCTTCTTTACCAATATTGTAAATATTGATGAAGCTGATAGTCTCCGTAAAATCGAACTGCTGACTAGAAGTTTATACGAAGCCATGAACGGCAAAGCTGTGGTTGAAAACCAAAATCTTGATCTCGCTGAAAAGCTTAAAAACTGCCACCTTCAAATAGAAAAGCTTTCTAAATTTGAAGAAGATTTTAAAGATCAAGTCCATTTAAATCAGCTAGTCAAAATCGAACGAGCGGAAGCTATCGCTGCATTAAAAGCTGAACAAGCTACTGTTGAAGGATGGTGTAATTCTTCAACAAAGATCACTGAGATAATTAAGGCTCAGATTCCTCTGAGTGATAAACGTGGTCTGGGTTATAAATATGATACTCCATTACCAACCACTGAACGTTCAATGCTTAAATTTGGAACGTTCGTATCCTCAGTAGCTGACACTTCTTCATCTCAGTACTCCTCGTCGGTTACACCAATCCCTGAGGAAACTCCTACCTCCTCAAAAGGTAAGGAGAAAATGGTTTATTCAAAACCTACCTCTGTCTCTAAAGACAAAGGTAAAGGAATTGTTATTTATCAAAATCCTCAGAAGGGTACCTTAGTACCTAAGCTGAATGCTTCCAAAGCCTTAGTGATTCATTCATCTGGTTCTAGAAATCAGACCTCTGGATCAATTCAGCGACCTACTCCTAGACTCAGAGTAGATGTCCTTGGTAAGAAATCTGAAGAACTGAATGTTCGTCCTATTTCAAAAACCAATAGTGTACTTGGTGCTGGCACTTCTAATTCCAAATTAAAAGCTCAGCACTCAAGTGGTCCTAGAACTAATTTTAGTTATAGGAAATGTTATCATTGTGGACTTACCGATCATATTGCAAGTAAGTGTCCCACAGCCACCAAAGCTGATAAGATAGCTAAGGTGAAGATAGCACCCAAGAAGACCAAACCAGTTGCAATTCAGGTCAAGGTGACTCCTACCTCTGAGGTCAAGAAATTGACCAAAGTGAAGAAAGACAAAGCTGAATCTTCAAATGCTGCGAAGACTGCTGAACCCATTCCAACCACTTCCACTGACAAACGCGTATACATGGCGAAGTGGGTACCCAAGCAAAACTAATCTTCCTTTGTATTGCAGGTTAAGAAGGGTATCTGGTATCTCGATAGCGGATGCTCTAGACACATGACTGGAAAGAAAAGCCTGCTCGCTGAATACAAGGAAGAGAAGGGTCCCTCTGTAACTTTCGGTGGAAATGGAAAAGGACACACCCGAGGGTATGGTGTACTTTCAAATGGTACAACATCCTTCAGAAGAGTCGCATATGTTGAAGGGCTGAAGCATAATCTTCTGAGCATCAGTCAGCTTTGCGACATGGATAACAAAGTGATTTTCACTAAGGAATCCTGCTTTGTCTCTGACAAAAAGGAGAAGATAGCTCTCAGCGGTTATCGTTTGGAAAATGTTTACGTTATAAACATGGACTCAACAACCACTGAGAACTCCTGTTTCTTCTCAAAGGCATCTTCTGATGTCAACTGGCTATGGCACAAGAGGCTCTCACATCTCAACTTCAAGACACTGAATACTCTTTCATCCAAAGAGTTAGTCACTGGTCTACCTCAACATTCATACGCCAAAGAATCCTTATGTTCAGCGTGTGAAAAAGGGAAGCAGACCAAGGCAAGCTTTAAGTCAAAGCAAGTTTCCTCAGTATCATCTCCTCTTCAACTACTCCATATGGATTTGTTTGGCCCTGTTAACAAACAATCCATCGCTGGAAAGAAATATACGCTGGTCATAGTTGATGAATTCTCTCGTTACACATGGGTAATGTTTCTCCGTTCTAAGAGTGACACCCCTGAAGAACTCATCACCTTTGTTCGGAAGATGGAAACTCTGAACAATATGACTGTTCGCTCAATAAGGAGTGATCATGGAACTGAATTCAAAAACAGTTCTCTTGATTCCTTCCTTGAGAGCAAGGGTATTTCTCACAACTTTTCGTCAGTGAGAACACCACAACAAAACGGAGTCGCTGAAAGAAGAAATAGAACAATTATTGAAGCTGCACGTTCAATGCTCAGCGATTCTCACCTGCCTACTCAGTTTTGGGCAGAAGCTGTCAACACGGCTTGTTTTACGCAAAACAGGTCACTGATAGTCAAAAGATTCAAAAAGACAGCCTATGAACTTTTTCATGGGAGAAAGCCTTCAATCAGCTTTCTTCACATCTTTGGTTGTCAGTGTTTCATACTGAACAACAGAGATGCCCTTGGAAAGTTTGATCCTAAGGCTGATGATGGAATCTTTCTTGGATACTCCTCAGTTTCCAAAGCCTTCAGAGTCTTCAACCGAAGAAGACAAACTGTAGAAGAAACTATTCACGTCACGTTTGACGAATCCCGTTCAGCGAACTCTAAACCGAACGCTGATACAGAAGAACTGAATCAATGGATGTTTTCTCATCTTGGTGATTCAGAAGATGTTCCCACTACTCATGCTCATACAACTGAAAATGATGGTCCTACTATCATTCCCAATATGCAGAATAGTGAAGCTGAAACATCTTGGGTCTCAGCTGTTCCTATAAACACTATACCCGCAGTTGATCCAAATGTCTCAGAAATTCCATCTATTTCTCAGCAATCAGTGAATGAAGTGACAAATGCAAGCATTCCTCTCTTAGCTGATAATCCAGAAGTAGCTGAAGCCTCATCTTCAGTTTCTCCAGTTCAGACTGAGTCAGCGACGCATGCTCCGGCTCAGCGATGGACTGTAAATCACCCAATCGATCAAATTCTTGGTGATCCCAACGCTGGTATTCAGACTCGTAGAAGTGCAGGTAATATTTGTTTATTTGTTAACTTTATTTCTCTAACTGAACCAACGAAAATAGATGATGCCCTCAGAGATCCAAACTGGGTCAGCGCTATGCAAGAAGAGCTGACTGAATTCGAAAGAAACAAAGTTTGGAAACTTGTTCGGAGACCAACTGACAAAACAGTGATAGGCACTAAGTGGGTCTATCGAAACAAGTTGGACGAACATGGTACTGTAACTCGCAACAAAGCTCGTCTTGTTGCTCAGGGATACAGACAAGAGGAAGGCATAGATTATGACGAAACCTTTGCTCCAGTAGCAAGACTTGAATCTATTCGTCTTTTCTTAGCATATGCTGTACACAAAAACTTCACTGTACATCAAATGGATGTTAAGTCAGCGTTTCTAAATGGAAAGCTGAATGAAGAAGTTTATGTGGAACAACCTCCAGGATTCTCAGATCCTAAGCGTCCAGGTTATGTTTATAAGCTGGATAAGGCACTTTATGGCTTGAAGCAAGCTCCTCGTGCATGGTATGACACTCTTTCTACTTATCTCCACCTTGAAAAATTTGAGAGAGGTAAGATTGACAAAACTTTGTTTTTTAGAAAAATAAAAGGTCATATCATTTTAGTTCAAATATATGTTGATGACATTATATTTGGTTCTACTAACCCTGAGCTTTGTACTCGTTTCGCTGATAGAATGAAAGATGAGTATAAAATGAGTATGATGGGTGAACTAACATATTTCCTTGGTCTTCAGATTAAGCAAACTGAAAAAGGAACTTTTATAAATCAGGGAAAGTATGTTAAAGATATGCTGAAGAAATTCGACTTAACTGAAAGTTCAGCTATGAAAACCCCTATGGCACCACCGCTGATACTTGATAAGGACACAAAGGGTGTTCCTGTCAATGTTACGCTGTACCGTGGGATTATCGGCTCACTACTGTATCTTACAGCTAGCCGACCCGATATTATGTTTGCAACATGTCTATGCGCACGATATCAAGCTGAACCTAAGATATCCCATATGAAAGCTGTAAAGCGAATCTTTCGATATCTTAAGGGTACAGCGAATCTAGGTCTTTGGTATCCCAAATATTCAGGATTCGACCTAACCGCCTATTCAGACAGTGATTTTGCAGGTTGCAAAATGGATAGGAAAAGCACCACAGGAGGATGTCAGCTCCTGGGTGGAAAGCTGGTAAGTTGGACAAGTAAGAAGCAAAACTCAGTGTCCACTTCCACAGCTGAAGCTGAGTATGTAGCCGCTGGAAGCTGCTGTTCTCAAGTCTTGTGGATGAGAAATCAACTACTAGACTATGATCTTCAGCTCTCCAAAATTCCAATCTATTGCGACAGCACAAGTGCCATCGCTATAGCAAACAATCCAGTGCTACACTCAAAGACAAAACACATAGAAATCATATATCATTTTATCAGAGATCATGTGATGAATGGTGATATAGAACTTCATTTTATCCCAACTGATTATCAGTTAGCTGATTTGTTTACCAAACCTCTTGATGAGACAAGATTCAACTTTCTCATCAGCGAGCTTGGAATGCTGAACTTTGAAGGATAAATCTTCAGCGGTTCACATTTAATCAGCGATACGTTTATACATTCTTGTATAGGCTCTCGGATAAAATAAACTTGTACAATCCATTTCATCATCTTCTCTCTGAATAAATTTGGTTAAACTGATATCAAGGTATGTTTTCTCTCTCTGACAAAACGCATGAAAATGCAAGATTTCAAATTCTTACATCGCTGAATATCTCTTCCTTAACAGCGATATTTTGAAACTTCTTAAAACCCTCACTGATATTTCTATTCAGTGCTTCATATTTTCCAAAGAGTCCCTGAGTTTTTCTTTCAAAACCTCAGAGACAACGAAAGAATGTGAAAGGACAGTTGTGACGTCATTGCAACGGATAACACCAGGCACGCCCTTTTTCTGACACACGTTTGCACGTTTCGTTGTCTATCCAATCAAATGCAAACACGTGTCCGTGTCATGATGAAAAACTTTCCCGCTCAAGTTTTTCTCTCTCTACTCTCTTCCTATATAAACACTCTCAAAGTTTATATTTGTCTTTTACGCGAATCAATCTTTCTCCGCAAGAAAAGAACACTGTTGCATTTTGTGCTCTCAATCTTCAAGAACTGTTCATCATCTTCTTCATCAAACTCAAGGTTAATATGTTCTTATCTATTATCAAATGCGAATAACTTGTTTTCGATCTTATCATTGTTTTACACAAGATCAAACAAAAGAACTCAAAAATAAAATCATTTTCTTTCATGGTTTTATAAACACAACCATTTCATGGTTGTTCTTCAAGTTTTAAATCTAATATCTTAAACTTGTTCTTCTTTCGTATCCATTTTTTAAGAAACTGGAATACAAGGCTTATGGGTGTTATATTCGTTTTTTTTTTAAAAACAAGAAAAACCCTAATCTTCATTAAGACTTTTTTTTTGTCTGAATGAAATGGACAAAATTCGAAAAATCTTAATGGAAATTTTCTTTCCACATTAAGATAATTCTTATTTGTTAACATCTTTGGTTGAACTGGTAATACAGTGAAATGGCAACTTCAAAGCTGAATGTTACCGCTGAGTCCATCTCCGCTGATTCTGAGGAACTGGAAATCACTAAAGCTCCTCAGGTTAAGTTTGAGCTGGATCAACTAGACTGGACAAAGGCAAACAACCTCTCAGCGCTTCTCGAGTTTCCTCCTCGGAAGCAGGTATCCCATCTAGACGACGCTGTAAATCTTTTGAAGAATAGCCCCATCTACACAGCACTAACAATCACACCTCCTGCCAGTCAGCGTCTCTCATCCCAATTCTGGTACTCTGCCAGACACACCGACCTACCCTCCGCCAAAGATCCATCTAAAACCATCGACTGCATACTCAGCGATACTGAGTATGGCACCATCAAGATAACCCCCGCAATAATCCGCAAAGCCCTGAAATTCCCCAACGCTACCTCAGAAAATCCTTTCATTCCATTACCTGACCACAAGAAGCACGCTGACAGGGAAGAAATCATTGCTTTCCTTGATGCGATGGGTTACATCTGGGAGACTGGAAGAGACAAGCTACCTGAGAAGAAGCTGACGCTGATAAAGAAATCCAAGATGCCCAGCGAGATGAACTTCATCTTCGCTCACCTGATCAGCTGCATGACAGCGAAATCCGGATCTTCTGATCAAGCCGCTCAACCTCAGCAGGCCATGGGTTACGCACTGCTGAAAGGTCTCAACATTGACTGGGCCTCCATCATCTATGAAGACCTCATTCAACGTGTTGATTCTGCCGCTGACCGACCAGCATGGGTTCCTTACCCACGATTCATCAGCGCCATCTTTCAATATGGCCTGAAGGACAGCTATCCTGAAGAGGGTGATCTGAAACTCTCTCAGATTGGCCCTAAAGTTCTCGACTTCAAGCCTGTCGCCAACGAGGTACGTCTCTCTACCCTTCTCACTCTACTTAATTCTCCGCTTTCTGTGGCTCCTTCAGCGACAATACCCCTCGCTGATTCCCAGGCCACAAAATCCATTCCTTCTAAGAAAAGGAAACAATCCCTTACCCCTCTTGATTCCAAAAGGATCAAGAAAACCAAGGAGCAACCCCAGCAATTCCATGCTGAAGACTCCTCAGCTCATTCTGAAGAGCTGAAGGAAAGTTCCGTGGTACGCTCTGCCACACCAATTCAAGCCATCCCTTCTAAACCTACTTCAGCGTCCTTAAACGCTGAAGTTAGAACTTTGGAATCTACCCAACCTTCTTCAGTCTCTCAAAAGACTGATGAAGTACTTCACAGCGAATCCAACGCTGAACTTGAAACCCAACCCCAATTCTTATCCTTAGATCCTCCCTCTATTTCTTTGGACACTCCTCCAGCTAAAACTGGATATGCCATCATTCAAGAAGCCGTTGAAGCTTCTCAGCGAATGACGAAGAAAGGACCTGCAGAGATCTCCATCCCTCACGGAACTTTTGAGGGAGATATGGAACACTATGGAGGGACTCGAAACTTTGATGAGTTCGTCAACGCTCCTGCAGGTACAGATCCCACCTTAAACACTGTAACTAAACCTGAAACTTCTGAGCTTTCCTTTGTTCACAAGTACTTATATGTTACAGGTCCTTATTTGGGAGACATCAACCAGTCTCTGAAGTCCATGGAGATGAAACTTACAGATCTCACCACCGGTCTATCAAATAACTCTACAGCTGTAACAAACGCTGGAGAGAATCTGACGAAGCTGACTGCTGTGGTGGAAAAGAAGGCCTCCTCTGATGACATCAAAGGCCTTGATAAAACTCTCGCCGACTTTGCCAAAGTGCTCTCCGACATCTACACTGACTACACCAACCTCAAATCGTCAGTTTCCACCGTTTCCAGCGAGGTTACAACGCTGAAGAAATCGGTTGGTACACTCGAAGGTGATATGTCAGTGGTCAAGACCGACTTGGGCTCAGTGAAGACCGACCTTGGTTCTGTCAAGACAATGATCGAGACGCTGGTGAACAAGGCAAACAATCCAGCTCCTGCTCCGGCCCCTGCACCTATTTTGGACTCATTCACCGCAGAGGATCGCCAAGAGCTGAAGAAAATCATGCCTGCTATTTCTGGCCTAGAAGACAGAATAGCTAAGCTTGAAGGTTGTGTGAAAATCTCTGGCCTAGAAGACAGAGATAACACCAATGCTGAGTCTACCCATTCCTCCCCCGCCCATCATGAGAAAGAGGGGGAGAAGAGCGCTGAACAAGAGAAGAGCGCTGAAGATCAAAATAAGAGCGTTGAAGACCTTTCCCATGATGAATCTATCAGGGGAGAGGGTAATGAAGATCTGATTACTGGACCTCAGGAAGATGAAAACCCTGAGGGAACCGAGAACCTCGCCTCTGTATCTGAGGGGGAGCAACTCGAAGAAGATGCTGAGGAATCCGAAGCAGAAGAAGACGAAGACATCGACATCCCTGAAGCTGAACCATCCTCCTCTCCAAGGAACGATGATGATGATGATGATGAAGATGACAAATTCTTTGTCGTCAAAACTGCTCCTCGAAAAGCTCTTAAAGGGATCGTGATAACCGAATCCACAGGGGAGAAGACAAAAACAAAGACAAAGCACTCAGCCTCTGGCGCTGAGAAAAGCAAAGACAAAGGCATCGCTGAAGATGATAATCTGGCGATCTTGCTTGCAAAGCCGATTTGTCAGGTACACTAAACTTATTTTTCCTTCCCTGATCATCTCTGAACAATCAGTTATCCATTCCACAAACACCATACACATCCACATTATTTTTTTCTATCTTTTCTACCCAAGTTCTTCTACCCAGTTCTTATTTGTAAGATCGTTGCGTTTCAGCTAGTCCTCTCCCCTGTTTGAGGATATCGCTGAAGGCTCTACTATTGCGACTTCACCAATAATTCCAGCTACCGCTGAAGACATAATCCCAGTCTTAGATTTAATCTCTGAGACTGGTGAACCAGAAGAACAACCTCTCTCGCACAGAAACAGACCTTCCTCAGTTCCTCAAAGGCTGAGTGAAGAAGATCAAAAGAGGAGAGAAGAAATGATAAAGCGATTCGAGGATCAGCGAATCATTCTAAGGCGCGATCAACTACCTTCAGTTCCTCCTAAGTTCAAAATTTCAAAAGCTGAATACCAGGAACATCTCAGAGCTGAACGCCTCATCGTTGAAAGGAAGGAAGCTGAAGATAAAGACAGAGAATACGCCATCAAGCTCACTCAAGAATCTGTCAAAGACCCCAAGCTGAAGCGTATTCCCATTCAAATCCAACGAAAGCTTTGGGAACAAGCCCAGAAGATCGTGGAAAAGAAAGCTGAAGTTTCTCAGACCACCCTGATCTGGTGTAAAGAGAAAATCCACTTCAGATATCGTCCAGCGAAGATCAACAAGGTATTCATCTCTGGAAGAACCTCCATCGGAGTACCTATTGTTGACATCAAACTGTTCAGAGAAGATGGCTCATCTGAAACCTTTCGCGCTGACACTGTAAAAAGGTATGGTCTCTCTGAATGGCTGGAGATGAGGTTAGCTATCCAACCATCACAATCTAAGTACAAGGATCATTTCGAAAAGCTGATAAACAGACAGATCGATTTGATATCTTCTTGTGTGGATATTCCTCCTGTTCCTGATCTAAAGCCGAAAAGAAAAAGGGGCTCACCAAAGAAGAAACGTCAAGATTCAAACTCATGTCCTGTCATACGAAATGAAACTGGAATTGGTTTCTCTCGCGCTGAAGTACTTGGTCCTGATCCTGATCTATCTGCCCTTGACATCTCTTTGCCACCATGTGAACTTTTCGTCCCTGGTAAAGTCATCAGTAATCCTTATGGAATATTATTTCTTGACTACGACGGACGTAAATGCTTTCAACGGATCGCTGAGCTTCCAATCACTCCAATCGAACAGCTCAGAGATCTCATCTACTGGTGCGACTTCAGAAAAGACATTCAGGCACGACACCTAAAACCCTTGATTTTTGAAGCTGCTCTGAAGCTAAAGAATAAAGGAGAAAAGGTTCCTGACTGGATGATTCCAACTAAAAAGACAACCCTTGATGAACTTCTCATTAAGGAAGAACCCTTTGAAGGCTGACAACAATCACCTCATTCTCTATTGTATCAGTCATCCTTCAGTACTTGTAATTTATTTCGCTTGTACTTGTAATCTTTCTTATTCAAATTGTAACCTGATTCAAAGATTTAAAGAAAGATTTCAGCGAATGTACTTTACTCCATCAGTACTGAAAAGATCCCAGAAAACAGTAAAAGGGACAAATATTTTATGAGTTCTTTTTATCCTTATGTTTTCATTAAATAGCAATTTTCTTTGTTGCTATGTCATAATCAAATAGGGGGAGATTGTTGATCCAAACCCTCAGTGATTTGATAATGACCCTATCTTAAATACTTAGTGAAAATTGTAAGTAAACAATATGTATCAGAGTTTCACTATCGCTGATAAGTACTAAGATCTTACAGTACTGCTGATAGGAACTCTCGCTCTTTTAGATTAAACATTCAGCGAACACTGTTCACCATATCGCTGAGTCTGTTCAGTCCTTATGGTGATCGCTGATAAGTTAGTTGTTTACTTATGATCCCTGAAGACAAGATTCACGTCAACAAAGGTTCTACGCTGAAGTCGAAGATTAAGCTCAAGAACCAGCGACAAGTCTCCTAATGAACTGATGCGGATCAGCGAAGACTCAGATTTGTCCACTCAACGTGAAGTATCAAGTACAAGACTTCAGCTATCGCTGAACTTTATCATTCGCTGAATAGTAAATGATAATCGCTGAATCAACGAAAGCTGATCATGAAGTCCTCCGTACAAAGTACTTTTGTCTTAACCTCCCTTGCACGCCACCATACGAAATGTCAGAAAAGAACCTCCGAAAATCTGAAATCGTACAACCACTCTAATACTACACTGTTCATTCATGCGGCTACTAAGGTTGTCAACAAAGGTCAATGACATGCAACCAATCCGCTGATGACACGTGTAAAGTGTATACTGAATTGCATTAAATGCATGCAGTATATAAAGAGATGAACTCACTTCATTTGAAGTAACTTGCTAACTCTGGACAAGTTCAAATCTCTCTTAAGATAGGATTTTATTAGTAATCTCCTCATCTTTCTTAGTGCAAGAAACCTTAGTGTTCCAACTTGTTTAGATTTAGGTTTATCCTTAATCTTGTTTCCGCAACAAGCTGTAAATTGTTAATGATTTATCAATAAACAATTTAGAAAAGTAAAATAGTGTGTTTGAATTCAACCCCCCCCCCCCTTCTACAAACTTGTATAGGCCTTTCGGGACCAACAGGGGAGGTAACAGATTGTTCAGCAGCAGTGTGTATTTGGTCTCTGTCTTCCAGGCCAGAGATCCCAACACAGTTTTCAATCTTTGCTAATCTAACTTCCAGGCCAGTTATAGCAGGATTGATCTTTTGAAGAGCTTCGCGATCGACCTGAGAAAAATTTGAAGTTGGGGCGTTCAGGCGATCGAGCACTTTCTGAACAATTTCTTTGACGGCGGAGACGTCAGCCTTGATCGTGGAAACTTCACCCTTTAGAGAACTAACCTCTGTCTTCAATGATGTGACTTCATTGGACAGAGAGGTGAAGTTTGTTGAAAGAGAGGTGGTGGCGGTTGAATTGTCAGCGAGGGTGGTAGCAAATTGAGCGATGCTACCATCCACCTTCTCCAGATCAGTTTTGGAGGCTTTTGTATCGACGATCTCGGTCAGCTTTTTGAGTTTCTCTCCAGCGTCTGTAACCGCTGAAGAGTTTGTGGAGAGAATGGTGTTGTAATTTTCCACCTTTGTTTCCAGGGCCTTCAGGGAGGTGTTGATATCCCCCAAATTAGGACCTGAAACAGTTATTAACTTATGAACAAAGGAAAGCTCAGAAGTTTGGGTAGAGAGAGAGGAGTGTTTTGGATTGTGTTTATACCTGCAGGCGGGTTGGCGAAGTTGTCGAACCCTTTGTGTCCTGAATGAAATTCCATGTCGCCTTCAAGAGTACCTTGGCGCATGGAGGTGCCTGCAGATCCTAAGTTTTCATCCATCATCGTATTCAGAGTGTCTGCAGCTGAGTCATGTACGATGAAGGGTGTCCCTGAGAAAGTTGGGAAAATTGATGGAGAGACCAAAGATTGAGCAGGAGGAATGAGGGATGAGAATGATGGTTGGGTGTGGGGTTCAGCGTTGGATCCGCTATCAATCACTTCAGTCTGTAGAGAGGCTGAAGGAGGTGGGTTCATTTCCAAGTTTATAACTTCAGCGTTTAGAGACGCTGAAGCCGGGATGGAAGGTGTGGCTTGATCAGTTGTGGCAGAGCGTACCACTGAACTTTCCATCAGCTCTTCAAGATGAGCTGAGGAGTCTTCAGCATGTAAATGCTGGGGGGTTTGCTCCTTGGTTTTCTTGATTCTTTTGGAACCAAGTTGGGAAGTAGATTGTTTCCTTTTTTCGAGAAGGAGTGGAGGGTGCAGCGTGGGTATCAGCGGTGGGGATTTCCACTGAATGAGCTGCAGAAGTAGAAGAAGGAGGATTGAGAAGAGATAAGAGAGTAGAAAGACGTGCCTCGTTTTCCAGCGGCTTGAAGTCGAGTACCTTAGGGCCAACCTGAGAGAGTCTCAAATCACCCTCTATTGGGTACCTTTCGCCAAGTCCTTGTTGAAAGACGGTGCTGATGAATCTGGGATAAGGAACCCATACAGATCTTTCAGCCATATCTACTCTGAACGCAAGGTCGTCGTAATTTTGAGGCCCAATCAACTTTTAGACCTTTCAGCAATGCATAGCCCATTGCTTGTTGAGGTTGAGCAGCTTGATCAGAGGAGCCACTATTCGCTGTCATGCAGCTTATCGGATGTGCGAAGATGAAGTTCATCTCGCTGGGCATTTTAGACTTCTTGATCAAGGTCAGTTTCTTCTCAGGCTTCTTGTCCCTTCCAGTGTCCCATGCATAACCCATTGCATCGAAGAATGCAATGATGGCTTCCCTATCATCATGGTTTTTGTGGTTTGGGAGAGGGACAAAGCGGTTTTCTTTGGTAGAGGTAGGAAGGCTCAGTGCTTTCCTAATTATGGCAGGGTTGATTTTGGTGGTGCCAAATTTTGTGTCACACAGAATGGAGTCAACGATCTTCGTTGGGTCTTTGGCATGGGGTACCTGAGCTCTTTTGGCAGTATACCAGAACTGAGAAAGTAGGAATTGATGAGCAGGGGGTGTAATGGTCAGGGCTGTGGATAAGCAACATGTTTTGAGATAGTTCATAGCATCATCCAGATGTGTGACTTGCTTTCGAGGAGGAAACTCAAAAAGGGCATGAAGGTTGTTCGATTTTGAAAAATTGATTTCCTCAAGCTTGAACTTGACCTGAGGAGCTTTGACGAGAGTCAGTTTCTTTGCAGCCGTGGATTTCTCAGCGGTAGGAGCAGGAGTAGAATATGCCATTTCTGTTTAACATATCAACCATGAATCATAAAAAATACAGTCTTATTGTGAAAGCTTTTCCAATAAGATGTTTTTCGATTTTTGTCCATTTCATTCAGACAGAAATGTCTTAATGAAGATTAGGGTTTTCTTGTTTTGAAAAAGAAAAACAAACCCAGTAATAGTCTTGTTTTCCATTTTTTTAGATAAGGATTCTGGAAAAACGAATGAAGAACAAGTTTAAGATTTTGAGTTTTAAACTTGAAGAACAACCATGAAAAGGTTGGGTTCATAAAACCATGAAAGAAATGATTTTATTTTAGAAAAAGTTTCTTTTGTTTGATCTGTTAAAAGCAATAAGAAGATCAGAAACAAGTTATGCAGGTAAATAATAAGAATATTAACCTGGTAATCGAAGAAGAAGATGAACAGATTTCTGGAAATAAGCAACAGTAAATCTTTTCTTGCTTGGAGAAGAAGTTCGCGTAAAGAGAAAATATAAACTCGAAATAGTTTATATAGAGAGATTTGAGAGAGAGAGAAACTCGAGCGGGAAAGTTTTTCATCATGACACGGACACGTGTTTGCATTTGATTGGAAGGTAAACGAAACGTGCAAACGTGTGTCAGAAAAAGAACGTGCCAGGGTTTATCCGTTGTGATGATGTCACAAACGTCCTTTCATATTTTAGGATGTCTTTGAGGTTTTGAAAGCTCAGGGACTATTTTGAAAAACATGAAGCACTGAATAGAAATATCAGTGTTAGTTTCAGAAAATTTCAAAGTATCGCTGTTAAGGAAGAGATATTCAGCGATGCAATTTGTTTTGAAATCTTACATTTACATGCGAACGTCAGCGAGGAAGAGAGAAAACATACCTTGATATCAGCGAATCAATTATGTTCAGAGAGAGAATGATAGAATGGGTTATATAATTGTTTTATCCTATCACTGATCAAATGTGAACCACTGAAGATCTTACTCTTCAAAGTTCAGCATTCCAAGCTCGCTGATGAGAAAGTTGAATCTTGTCTCATCAAGAGGTTTGGTGAACAGATCAGCTAACTGATAGTCAGTTGGGATAAAATGAAGTTCTATATCACCATTCATCACATGATCTCTGATAAAATGATACCTGATTTCGATATGTTTGGTCTTTGAGTGTAGCACTGGATTGTTGGCTATAGCGATGGCACTTGTGTTGTCGCAATAGATTGGAATTTTCAAGAGCTGAAGGTCATAGTCTAGTAGTTGATTTCTCATCCACAAGACCTGAGAACAACAGCTTCCAGCGGCTACATACTCAGCTTCAGCAGTTGAGGTGGACACTGAGTTTTGCTTTTTACTTGTCCAACTCACCAGCTTTCCACCCAGGAGCTGACAGCCTCCTGTGGTGCTTTTCCTATCCAATTTGCAACCTGCAAAATCACTATCTGAATAGGCGATTAGATCAAACCCTGAGTCTTTGGGATACCAAAGACCTAGGTTCATAGTACCCTTAAGGTAACGAAAGATTCGCTTTACATCGGTCATATGAGATTCCTTAGGTTCAGCTTGATATCGTGCACACAAACAAGTTGCGTACATTATATCGGGTCGGCTAGCTGTAAGATACAAGAGAGAGCCGATCATCCCACGGTACAGCGTGACATTAACAGGTATTCCATTTGAATCCTTGTTTAGTGTCAGCGGTGGTGCCCTAGGGGTTTTCATAGCTGAACTCTGAGTTAAATCGAATTTCTTCAGCATATCTTTAATATACTTTCCCTGATTAATGAAAGTTCCTTTTTCATTTTGTTTTATCTGAAGACCAAGGAAATATGTTAGCTCACCCATCATACTCATTTTATACTCTTCTTTCATTCTATCACAGAAACGAGTACAAAGATCAGGGTTAGTAGAACCATATATAATGTCATCAACATATATCTGAATAAGAATGATATGACCTTTCACTATTCTGAAAAATAGAGTTTTGTCGATTTTACCTCGCTCAAAATTTTCAATTAGGAGATAAGAGGATAGAGTGTCATACCATGTACGTGGAGCTTTCTTTAAGCCATAAAGTGCCTTATCCAGTTTATAAACATAACCTGGACGCTTAGGATCTGAGAATCCTGGAGGTTGTTCCACATAGACTTCTTCATTCAGCTTTCCATTGAGAAATGCTAACTTAACATCCATTTGATATACTTTGAAGTCTTTGTGTATAGCGTATGCTAAGAATAGACGAATAGATTCTAGTCTTGCTAATGGAGCAAATGTTTCGTCGTAGTCTATGCCTTCCTCTTGTCTGTATCCCTGAGCAACAAGTCGAGCCTTGTTGCGGGTTACAGTTCCATGTTCGTCCAACTTGTTTCGATAGACCCATTTAGTGCCTATCACTGTCTTGTCAGTTGGTCTTCGAACAAGTTTCCAAAGTTTGTTTCTTTCGAATTCAATCAGCTCTTCTTGCATGGCGTTGACACAGTTTGGATCTTTGAGGGCATCATATATTTTCTTTGGTTCAATCAGAGAAATAAAGTTAACAAATAAACAAATATTACCTGCACTTCGTCGAGTCTGAACACCAGCGTTTGGATCACCAAGGATTTGATCAATTGGGTGATTTACAGTCCATCGCTGAGCCGGAGCATAAGTCGCTGACTCAAATTGAACTGGAGGAGCTGAAGATGAACCTTCAGCAACTTCTGGAATATCAGCCAAGAGAGGAGTAGGTGCAGATGTCATCTCCTTCACTGATTGTTGAGAAGTAGATGGAATGTCTGAGACATTTGGTTCAGAAGCAGGTATAGTGTTTAAAGGAACAGTTGAGACCCATGATGTTTCAGCTTCACTATTCTGCATGTTTGGAATGATAGTAGGACCATCATCTTCAACTGTATGAGTATGAGGAGTGGGAATATCTTATGAATCACCAAGATGAGAAAACATCCATTGATTCAGTTCTTCAGTATCAGCAGAAGGTCGAGAATTCGCTGAACGGGATTCGTCAAAAGTGACGTGAATAGTTTCTTCAACAGTTTGTCTTCTTCGATTGAAGACTCTGAAGGCTTTGGAGACTGAGGAGTATCCAAGAAAGATTCCGTCATCAGCCTTAGGATCAAACTTTCTCTGTTGTTCAGTATGAAACACTGACATCCAAAGATGCGAAGAAAGCTAATTGAAGGCTTTCTCCCATGAAAAAGTTCATAGGCTGTTTTATTAAATCTTTTGACTATCAGCGACCTATTTTGCGTAAAACAAGCAGTGTTGACAGCTTCTGCCCAAAACTGAGTAGGCAGGTGAGAATCGCTGAGCATTGAACGTGCAGCTTCAATAATAGTTCTATTTCTTCTTTCAGCGACTCCGTTTTGTTGCGATGTTCTCACTGAAGAAAAGTTGTGAGAAATACCCTTACTCTCAAAGAAGGAATCAAGAGAAATGTTTTTGAATTCAGTCCCATGATCACTCCTTATTGAGCGAACGGTCAAGTTGTTCAGGGTTTCCATTTTCCGAACAAAGGTGATGAGTTCTTCAGGGGTGTTACTCTTAGAACGGAGAAACATAACCCATGTATATCTAGAGAATTCATCAACTATGACCAGTGTATATTTCTTTCCAGCGATGGATTGCTTGTTAACAGGGCCAAACAAATCCATGTGGAGAAGTTGTAGAGGAGATGACACTGAGGAAACTTGCTTTGACTTAAAGCTTGCTTTGGTCTGCTTGCCTTTCTCACATGCTGAACATAAGGACTCTTTGGTGTATGAGTGCTGAGGTAGACCAGTGACTAACTCTTTTGAAGAAAGAGTGTTCAGTGTCTTGAAGTTGAGATGAGAGAGCCTCTTATGCCATAGCCAGTTGACATCAGATGAGGCTTTTGAGAAGAAACAGGAGTTCTCAGTGGTTGTTGAGTCCATGTTTATTACATAAACATTTTCCAAACGATAACCGCTGAGATCTATCTTCTCCTTTTTGTCAGCGACAAAGCAGGATTCCTTAGTAAAGATTACTTTGTTATCCTTGTCGCAAAGCTGACTGATGCTTAGAAGATTATGCTTCAGCCCTTCAACATATGCGACTCTTCTGAAGGTTGTTGTACCATTAGAGAGTACACCAAACCCTCGGGTATGTCCTTTTCCATTTCCACCGAAAGTTACAGAGGGACCCTTCTCTTCTTTGTACTCAGTGAGCAGGTTCTTCATACCAGTCATGTGTCTAGAGCATCCGCTATCGAGTTACCAGATACCCTTCTTAACCTGCATTTCAACAGAAGATTAGTTTGTCTTGGGTACCCACTTAACCATGTGTACACACTTGTCAGTGGGGGTAGAAGAGGAAGTGGAAGGTTCAACAGTCTTCGCAGCATTTGAAAATTCAGGTTTGTCAGTCTTCACTTTGGTTAATTTCTTAACCTCAATGGTCTTCTTTGCCTTGGGGGCAATGATCTTCACCTTATCTATCTTTTCAGCTTGGGTGGTTGTGGGGCACTTACTAGCAATATGATTGGTAAGTCCACAATGATAACATTTCCTATAACTAAAAGTAGTTCTAGGACCATTTGCATGCTGAGCTTTTGATTTTGAATTAGAAGGACCAGCACCATGTAAGCTATTGGCTTTTGAAATGAGAGGAACATTCAGTTCTTCGGATTTCTTCCCAATAATTTCCACTTTGATTCTAGGAGTTGATAGCTGAATAGATCCACGCTGAATAAATCCAGGGATCTTATTCTTTGAATCAGAGGGATAAGTCACTGAAGCTTTAGAAACGTTCAGCTTTGCTACAGAGGTACCCTTCTGAGGCTTTTGGTTAAAAGCAATTCCTTTACCTTTGTTTTTAAAGACTGAGGTAGGTTTTGGATAAACAACTTTTTCTTTACCTTTAGAAGTTAAGGTAGAGATTTCCTCAGGGATAGGCAGTTTAGAAGAGGAACACTGAGATGAGAAAGTGTCAGGGATAGAGGATAGGAACATTCTAAATTTAAGCATGGAATGGTCAGTGGTTGGTTCTAGAGTATCAGCTTTGTAACCAAGGCCACGTTTATCACTCAGGGGAATCTGAGACTTAATTATCTCAGTGATCTTTGTTGAGGAATTATACCATCCATCAACAGTAGCTTTTTCAGCTTTTAATGCAGCGATAGCTTCTTCGCGCTCGATTTTGACTAGCTGATTTAAGTGAACTTGATCTTTAAAATCTTCTTCAATTTTAGAAAGATTTTCTATTTGAAGGTGACAGTTTTTAAGCTGTTCGGCGAGATCAAGGTTTTGATTTTCAACCATAGTTTTGCCATTCATGGCTTCATATAAACTTCTAGTCAAGATATCGATCTTTTGAAGACTATCAGCTTCATCAATATTTAAAATATTGGTAAAGAAGGAAGGTGATACCTTAGTAGCAGAGGTTGAAGTAGAGGGAATGTCAGAATTTTCTTCCTCATCTTCAAGTTTGGCCATGAGACATAGATTGGCTTCATCATCATCTTCAGAGTCAGATTATTCTTCTTCGTCAGAGGCAGCCCAATCATAGTCAGCCATAAGGCCTTTGCCTTTCTTCTTAAAGGTTTTCAGCTTTGAATACCTTTCTTTCAGCTTTTTGTATTTTTCATCTCTAATCCTGTGAGTAAAGTTTTTCTTGGGAAAAGCTGAGGGTCTAGAGACTTTCTTTGACCTGCACTCGCTAGCAAAATGTCCTATCTTTTCACAGTTATAGCAAGTAGCAGTAGCCTTATCAACAGGGGTTGATGATTTTGGCTTGTCAGTAATAGCAAGAGGTTTGTTCTTCTTGAAATTACTCTTTCTAGCAAATCTCCTGAACTTATTAGCCAGGAATGCCAGAGTTTCATCATTATCTGAAACATCAGAGTCTGATGATCTTTCAGAGTTAGTTTCCAACTCAGTGACAGTGATAGTCGATCGTTGAGTGGAAGGTGACTCTGAGATTAAAGCAATAGGGGTGCTTTTGGAATCTTTTACAAGATTCTTCTTAAGATGACTCTATTGCTCATGATTCAGCATCGTGCCATATAAGGTAGAAAGGGTCATTGATTTTAGATCCTTTGACAGCTTGAGACACATAGAATAATTGTCCCAGCTTTCAGGTAAACATTCTAAGAACTTTGTCAGTACTTCAAAGTTAGAATAATCCTTACCAACAGTTTTCAGATCTATTATTAAGCAGTTAAAACGTTGGTGTATTTCAGAGAGAGTTTCATTCTTACCACAAATGAAGCTTTCATACTGTCTTACCAGGTTGATCTTTCGAGAGTCCTGGACTTCAGAAGTACCTTCATACTGAACACAGATTATGTGCCACATAGCTTTTGAGGTTTTCAGGTTCATGACGGAATGGTATACTTCGTCAGGAAGAGCCATGGAGAGTATGGATCTGGCTTTGGTGTCGATATCCACTTTCTTCTTATCTTCATCAGTCCACATATGAATTTCCTTGGGAATCAGCCTTTCTGGAATAGCAAGTCTATTCTCAGCGGCTGGAACTGCAGCATCAATTCTTATAGGAATATATGGGCCGTTTTCAAGATAGTAAGGCATAGTAGGGTCTACACCTTCTAAGAAGAGAGTCATCCTATTTTTCCATAGATTAAAGTTATCTCTGGAGAATCTAGGGGGTTTTGCAAGAGAACCGTTGTCAATATAGTTGGTGTTTGTGTTGGTAGCCATTTAAAGAAATAGCTAGGAAGAGAAATCTTAGTATAGATCAGATCTTGTTTATGAGATTAAACAAATCTGCTCTGATACCACTTGTTGGTCCCGAAGGGCTATACAAGTTTGTAGAAAGGGGGGGGGGGGGGTTGAATACAAACACACGTTTTTACTTTTCTAAATTGTTTATTGATAAATCAAGACAATTTACAACTTGTTGCGGAACAAGATTAAGGATAAACCTAATCTTAACAAGTCTTGAGAAACACTAAGTTTCTTGCACTAGAAAGAGTTAAAGAAATTACGAATAATAACTTAACAATAAGAGAGAAATAAGAAGATGGTCCGAGCACACTTCAAAACTGAAGTAAGGTTCTTCTTATATACTGCATGCATTTAATGCAAGGCAGTATGGCTTTACACGTGGCAGCAGCTGAGTGGTTGCATGTCATTGACCTTTGTAGACAACCTTAGTAGCCGCATGGTGCACAGTGTAGAATCAGAGTTGTTGTACGATTACAGACAAAAGGGATGTTCGTTTTGACAGTTCGTACGGAGACATGCAAGGGAGGTAAGACAATAGTAACATGCAGGGAGACTTCATGATCAGCTTTCGTTGAGTCAGATCTTTATCAGCGAATGATAAAGTTCAGCGATTGCTGAAGTCTTCTACTTGATACTTCACGTTGAATGGACAGGTCTTGCTTCGCTGATATCCGCATCAGTTCATGAGTAGACTTGTCGCTGGTTCTTGAGCTTGATCTTTGACTTCAGCGTAGAACATATGTTGACGTGAAACTTGTCTTCAGGGATCATAAGTAAACAACTAACTTATCAGCGATCATCTCATAGACTGAACAGGCTCAGAGCTATAAGATGATGAACAGTGTTCGCTGAATATCTAATCTAAAGAGTGAGAGTTCCTATCAGCAGTACTGTAAAGTCTTAGTACTTATCAGCGATAGTGAAACTCTAATACATATTGTTTACTTACAATTTTCACTAAGTGTTTAAGAGATGATCATTATCAAATCACTGAGGGTTTGGATCAACAGGTGTATTCTTATAAATGAATTGATTGGATGACTTTTGGAAGAATAATTTTATTAAGTAAAATTATATCAAGACTCGTAAGTGTTAATATTGATGATTAGACTTATAGAATGAGGAATTGACGTATTAAAATATGATCGACTTATATTAAAAGATATAAGAGATCTACAAAGGAGGTTTCGATCTTATTGAATGATATGAGGAATTTGTGTGATAAATATGTGATTGACTTATACTGAATAATATGAGAAATACATATAAGCATTATCTGGTACGAGTAAGAGGAACGGATTCATAGACACTAGTTTTATTTGATAACATAGGGTAGGCAAAATATAATTGCTATTACTGTTTATATTGGAATGTAATGAATAGGCAAAGTAGAATTGATATTCATGTATAAATTGCTAGATTAAGTAAGCTTGTTTTGGATGGTGGAATTCCAAGGTAAAGATCCGGTCGGGTTGAACTTGGTGGTTTTAGGCTAGAGGTCCAGTTTGGGTTGATTCCTCAATAGACTAAAGATCTGATTTGGATTGATGTTTCCGTGGACTAAAGATCTGGTTTGGATTGATGTCTCACTATGCTAGAGACCCGGTTTGGGTTGATGCCTCATTTGACTAAAGATCCGGTTTGGATTGATGTCACAATATAATTGTTATTCCCGTGTATCCTTGGAATGGTTGAATAGACAAAGTAGAATTGTTATTCATGTGAATGATTGAATAGACAAAGTAGAATTGTTATTCATGTGAATGATTGAATAGACAAAGTAGAATTGTTATTTATGATGAATGATTGGATAGGCAAAGTAGAATTGCTATTCATATAGAAATGGGGGAATATGTGAAAGTATAATTACTATTCATATGGAATGATTGAATAGGTAATATAGATTTACTATTCATATAGAAACGATTGAATAGACAAAACATAATTACTATTCAGGTTGATTGATTGAATAGATAAAGTAGAGTTATTATTCGTATTTGAGATGTGGAAATATGAATTAGAAGAAGTGTAAGTATTGTTTTCCTGTGATTTCAGCGGATTAAAAATAGGCAATATATAAGTGCTATTTCTATATCCATTTAAAGAAGAAGGTATGATGTTTGAATGGAAGTCTGTAGGATTGATCGATAAACTAGAATCTGTGATGATTCGTAGTAGGTTATTGAATATGGTGATATGATTTTATGAATGGTAACTATACTCGTGGGATTGAGTATGATACTGATATTATGAGACGAGTATGAATATGGTAAGAAAGAGTGTAAGTCAAGTTGATAAAATTTGTTTACATTGATTTAAAAGTATTATTTTGAAGCCGAATGTTCTCACTAGGCGTTAGCCTAATCGTTTCAAATTATATTTTCTTACCAGGTATGAGCTCAGGGAAGTAATGGGATGAGTGGAGAGTTTATGGTGACGACAAGTTGATGTAACTTAACTTTTGTAATTGTTTTCACTCGTTAAGAAAGTTTATGATATGGATTTTGGAGGAGTAAACCCTTTTATTTCAGGTTTAAATTTACCCTGATTTTAGGGTGTTACAAGATGCATATTCATACTCACACACAAGAAAAAAAATATGTGAAACAATATGAATCATAGCTTAAAAATGGAACTCATTGGATGGTTTTCGTTGATTCACACGTTTTATTTCTCATGTGTTGTTTCACCTACAAAACAATACATGAAGTTAGTTTTTACGGTTTATAACTCTTAGTAGATTTCTATTTGATTTGTGATATATATATGTGTGTGTGTGTATATATATATATGTATATATAGAGAGAGGAAGAGGGCGGGAAAGTTCAAACGAGAACAATAACCAAATAAGAAAACATGAAAACCTCAAAAAATGAAAAATTGAGGAACACACGGGTAACTGTTGATCTGGACGGTATATACATGCGCATACAAGTAAATTGAGCTGCTCTTTTATGCGCACGTACATGCTACATATTTTTTTATGCACATGTGTTTACCGTCCAGATGAACGACTACCAAAGTGTTCCTCTGTTTTTCATTTTTTTTGCGGTTTTTCCTATGAATCCGACCATATATATATATATATATATATATATATATTTGTAACATCTCGAATTTTCACTATATTATATTTTAATATATGGAGCCGGTTTGTAAATTTAGTCTAAGTTGTGGACTTTTTGTAATTTTAACTCCAGGGTTGAAATTGTAATTTTGACCAAAGTTAAAGTTATTGTTGAAAATTAAACTTGGAGGACTATTTGTTTATTTCTATTAAGTTAAGATTACTTAATATAAGGAAAATCTGATTTGAGATATGATCTCAAATCAGTGTTTGGAGTCGGTCGCTTTTTACAGAAAGAGTGAAGAAGGAGAAAGCAACTGGAGTTGGTAAGAATCTGATAGTTATGTTGGATTACTCCTTTTCAATCTGCTAAGTTAGGTTTCATATATATAATTTTTTGAATATCGATCAGTGTTTGGAAGAGATTTGGAAGCAGAGAAGGTTTATATCAAGTTCGTATTTCAACCAGGTGAGTTCATCCTTTTCATTTTAAGCATTACAGTTGAAATTAAATCAGTTTGTGTATATAAACTGTATGAATGATTTGGTATATATGTATGGAATTGAAGTCGAGTAATAATTTGAACTTAGATAAGCTTTTTGAAATTAATTTGACGAGAATCGAACACCCAGTATCGAAGATCCGGAATTGGGCTTTTGAATCCGAAAATGGGTTTGGTTCCGGAAATAGGAAATTCCGGAAAATGGGTTTGGGTTCCGGAAAATTATTGGCTTCCGGTATGTGGTTGGGTTCTGGAATTGGACCGGATCCGGAATGGATTTGGGTTCCGGAATTGGACCGGATCCTGAGTGGATGTGGATACCGGAAGTTAGGACCGGATCCGGTATCGTTTAGTTCCGGTGTTGGGCCACAAAATCCGGTATTAAAATGTGAGTTCCGGTATTTGGGCTCTTTGGGAGATCCGGTATTAACCAAATTCCGGAAGTGGGTCGTAAGTCTCTTGGATCCGGTATTTTAATTAAATGAATTGTGGGCCGGATCCGGTAGGGTTTAAATTTCGGGAGATAGGCTTTTGGGGTCCAGTATTAATTTTGGATTCCGGAAGGTTAAATTGATTCATAAAATTAATCTCAGAAATTGGTTTAGGATTCTATATGAATTTTTATTTATAAATCAAATAATAGTTAAGGATCTAATCTTAATTTAGAATCCGGTTTCGGATTGGTTACGTAAATGGATTTCGGAATACTTTATGTTATAATATTTGGAAGGGAATCAAGTGAGAATAAAGAAACGATAAAGTGTTAATATTCTTAAGTTAAGAATATGTACGAGATATAGCGTGATATGTCTTATACATATACGTTGGTAAGTGTAATGGATCCATAGGCACCAGTTGTATGTGATCGTGTGGAATAGACCGGGCACTGAATGGTAATTCCATTTGTGATTAGTAACGTGGAATAGGCGGAGCGTTAATCGTAATTCCCGTTGACCTATAATGTGGATTGTTAATCCCATTTCGAGAGGTGATTATTAACGTGGAAAATACATAAAGTAATTTGTATTTCCTATTAATTCGATAAAATGTGGAATAGACCGGGTTCTTAATGGTATTCCCGTTGATTGAAATGAGGACTGACCGGGCACTTAATGGTAAATCCTATTTCATATTGTGATATAGAATCGTGGAATAGATGGGGCACTAATCGTAATTCCCGGTTCCTGTTAGAAGGTAAGGGTTCAGCCATGCACTTAATGGTAATCCCTACTTCCACATCAAGAAATAGACATGGCACTAATTGTAATTTCTTGATAAGAGCAATGATCTAGAATGTGCAATGATTCGTAGTAGGCTCTTGATGGTGATGATATGACTTTTCGAATGTTAGTCATAATCATGGGATCGGGTACGTTTCAGTCTTTATGGGACGAGTATGAGTACGGTAAGAATGATGGCAACCCAGGTTTGTTTATATGCTTTGGATATCTGAGTTTCAAAGCTGTTAACGTTTTAATTTGAATTGGATGTTCTCACTAGGCGCAAACCTAATCGTTCAAATTAAATTTTCTTACTAGGTACGAGCTCAAGGAAAGTATTGGGATGTAGGACGAGAGCTTTTGAAATATTCAACTTTTGAGATAAGCGGAGAATTTAACTAACACGATGAGGCTTTTGATGGATTGCTTAGATAACCCAGTTGATCTGGTTATAATTGATATGATTAGATTAATAGGTTATTTGGAGAATTCAAGATTTATAAATATGAATCCTCATAGTTAGTTCTCTTCTTATATATATATATATAAAGTTTGGATGTTACTCTGTTATATCTTGTTAAAAATTTGAGGTTCAAATTGGCCCTGATTTTAGGGTTTTACAATATATTAGTCTAGGGTTGGGTTCCGGTGAGAAGTGCTAAATATGGTGAGAAGCGTGAGAAGTGGTTATCAACCGTTGGATGAGAAATGGACGATCATTAGGATGAGATGCACCAAGATAAGATGCACCGCACGTGATGCACTGGATCAATTACCTTTCAAGCCGTAATTCATGAAAGGGTATTTAATTAAAAGTGATCAACGGTTTAACAGTACTTCTTACATGATTCTAGACTTATTAGTCTATGGCCTTTTAAATATATCATTTTTTAGTATATTTCTTTTTATTGATATAGTGCTTTGAAGTCTTGTATCCAACTTCTTGGCAAGATCATTCTCTTTGTAATTTAAGGAAGATGGTGTATGATGGAGAATGGAAGTTCACACTCCACAGTGCCATAAGGCCATGAGTAGCGCAAGCCCTCAAGCTCTCAATGTCACATCAGCGTCACATCAGCTTTTCACCTAACCCTCTCCTCAAGCCCTCAAACCCTAAAGACCAGTAGCGCAAGCCCTCAAGCCCTCTTGCCACCTCATTTTTTTTAATTCTTTTATTTATACATTTAATTATTTAACAACATAAAAATATTTATATATTTTTTAATAAATAAAAATAAGATAAATAATAAAAATAAAAATTCATATCATTCATTAAAAATAAAAATTACAAAATACAAAACACTACCAATTATGATATTTTTTAATTTGCTCTTTTCTCGCTACCGTAGCCATCAAAGCGGGGCCCGAAAGGTGATCATGCGGGGTTATGAAAAACTCGAAGTCTTTATCAAATCGTTTTGCTCGTTCGATTTCTCGTTCGTGTTCCAACTTTTCTCGTTCGAGTTCGAGTTTTTTCATTTTGTAAGACATTGTATCATCAATCTTCTCGTTGAACGTCGTGAACAACTGAGTAACACTTTCGTTCGTATTCGACCCGCCCGTATTACTCGTTGATGTTTTTTTTCCTTGTTTCTCCCGATGGGTCGTTGAAGTTGCTCGATGAAGTTGTCGTCATCGTCATCATTGGAAGGGTTGGTACGTTTTGAACCCCGCGATGAAGTTGTCGTCATCGTTGGAACGGCTTCCCATTTTGGACATTTTTTGAGGACTTCCCAAGCTTGTTCGTGAGTGAAAGCAAGCCCAAGTTGTGCTCGGTACCGTTCGTGTGCCGTTCGTGAAATGTCGGCCTCACTCGTTGAACTTGGTGTTGAGTTGATGAGTTGTTCTATAATTGGCGCGACCCATCAAACTAAAGAATACTTACCCGATTCGGGTCCAAAAACTTTCTACATTTATGTAAATTCAAGTATAAGAATATTAACAAGAATAATAATAATATTAATAATATTAATAATAACAATAATAATAATAATAACAATAAAAATATTACCACCGGTTTGTGCGTTACCGATAACGGGGTCCTCTGAAACGTCAACCCACGCCGACACTAACGCGAGTTCCTCCTCTTTACTCCACATCTGTTTGGGGGCTCTATTTTCATATTGTTTGTTTTTTCCTTTTCTCGTTGGTCTCGGGTTTGATGGTTGTGTGTAGATGGATTGTGGTGTGGGCGGGCTAGAATGTTGGGTTTCCGGAACAATGTCGTCGGCGAGATTGATTGCGGGTGAAGGAAGATTGTAGTTGGCCGGAGTAAAACCTTGTTCAATCAAACCGGGATGTGTAAATTGGTAAGGAAATTGTTGGTGAAATTGTTGGGGATATTGTTGCGAAAATTGTGGCGGATATTGTTGCGAAAATTGCGGATGATAACCTTGTTGTGTAAACGCTTGGAAACCAAGCTCCGGGTCTTCTTGCGGTTGTGGTGTATCCGGTCGGTTACGACGGGATGTAGGTGTTTTGTTTGGATTCATGATGAAATTTGAGAGAGTTTGAGAGAGTTTGAGAGAATTTGAGAGAGTTTGAGAGAATTTGAGAGATTTTGGTGTGAAAAAATAAAGAGGTTTAGATTAATATATATAGTGGGATTAAATTGGAATTTTTTTTTATAAAAGTAGCCATTGCAACGGCTTTATTTTTAATTTATTTATAAAAAAATTAAAAAAAAAACAAATAACACTCGGGTTTCTCGGGTTTTCAAACCCGCTACCCGAGCCCGAGCCTCAAGCCCGCAAGGGGCGTACCACAGCCCTGCGGAGCCCGCAGGAGCCCGAGCCCGGCCTCAAGCCCGTAGCGGTACTCTTGGCCTAAACCACTAACTGTTTATATTTAAACCACTTGCAACTTGAAACCCCAAATGGTTGTCTTTGGAGCACCCACTTGGCCACTTCATACTAACCTACCAACCCTTTCTAATATTATCTTCCAAGAGAATGTGATATTATTTATATAATCTTGTTTTTTGTTTGGTTGTAACACTAAAAGCAAACGGTTTATATCTTATTGAAAGTAGGGTATGAGAATATATATATATATATATATATATATATATATATATAGGGTCAGGTTCAGGGGAAAACCTTAAATATCTGGAAAACTAGAAAACCACAAAAATACGGAGAAAAAAGTATATCAATATGGATGTCAAATTAATGAGAAAAATATGATCGTTTATTTGGTGCAATTTATTTGCTTCGAATTTTGTTCATTTTTCGTATTTTTTCGAATAAAAAACAAGGGGGGTGAGCTTTTTTAATTTAATTAATATTGTTGTAACCGTCCGTCTAATCACATCCATCAGATCATCTAATCCAACGGTTAATAAAGTGTTTTTTAGTTTTCCATTTATTTGAGGTTTTCCCTTGAACCTCCCTCTATATATATATATATATGCATATATATATATATATATATATATGCCCACTATTTTGTAAAAAAAATCGTGTAAATTTTGGATTTCATAGGTTTTCTTGATGAAATTGTTTATTTTGATGATATTGTTTTATATCATTCATGTTTTGATGAAATTGTTTCATATATTTGTGTTTTTTATGTAGTTTCATATATATTTTTTTCATTCCTATGAAACTGTTTCATATATTTTCATCAGTTTGATGAAACTTTGTCGGTTTTACATAAGAAACACAAATATATGAAATAATTTCATCATGAAACGAATGATATGAAACACTTTCATCAAAATAAACAATTTCATGAAACAATTTCATCAAGAAAACCTATGAAATCCAAAATTTATACATATTTAGAGGTTTACAATTTATTATCCCTCTTATATATATATATATATATATATATATATATATATATATTTGGTTTGTAAATGAAACGTACCCTATATATATTTATATTTAGTTTGCAGGGTTTGTACAATCTATTTGGTTTGTACATATTTAGTGGTTTGCATTTGGTTTGTACATATTTAGTGGTTTCTACAATCTATTTGGTTTGTAAATGAAACACACCCTATATATATATATATAGGGGAGAGATCAAACGCAAACCACTTTTATTTTGCAAACCGTCGATTTCATTGGTTAAGTTAATGAAAATTGGTTCATGAAATTGTTTAACCTGATGAAATTGTTTCATATAATTCGTTTCTTGATAAAATTGGTTCATATATTTGTATTTTTTTTAGAGTAAAGTTCACTTTTGGTCCTTAAAGTATGTCAATTTCAACGGATTTCGTCCTTAAAGTTCATTTTTTGAGAAAAGACCCTGATCTATCATATTTTCTCTCGCTTTTGGTCCAAAGGACTCACACCGTTTAAATCTTGTCGTTAGTACCTACACACGTGCATCTCACGTGAGGGTATTTTTGTCAATTTTACATGATTTCTATTTTTTTTTTTGTTTTTACAAAAATCTTCAAACATTAGGGACCAATTATGTAATTACTCTAATACATATATGTGTCTGTATATAAATAACCTGATAACCTGATGATGAGTGAAGAAAACCCAGCCGCCGGAAGAAAACCCCGCCGCCGTCGCACCTCCGGCGACTGGTCGTCGACGACACCCACCCTCACCGTCATCTTCTATGTCTCTCGCTCTCTCTGTCTCTCTTCTCCGTCCCTCTCTCTCTCTCTGTCTCGATTTCTCTGTCCTGATGAGTGGTCAGGAAGAAAACCCAAGGACCAAAACCTCAGGCCAAAAACCGGCGACTCCACCGGTGATACCTCCGGCGACACCTCCGGTGATACCTCCGGTAACACATTCGAATCTATCTTCACTTTTCTCTGTATCTCGATCTCTCTTTCTCCGTCTCTCAAATCTTTCTATCTCTCAAGGGGCTTGGAGTGGGTGAAGGAGGGGTGGTAGACGGTGGCCGACGGTGATGTTCTTCAAGCACTCAGTCGAGATCTGGTGTGTTCTTCCGACACTCAAATCGGTAGCTTAGGTTTCTGATTTTGCTTCTTTTGTTTAGATAGATGATAATTTGGTTGTAATAGATTTTTACTTCTATTTTAGTTGTGTATATGAATGAAATTGTTCTTAAGATATAAGATATTGATGTTTATTATCTGGGTTAAAGGTTATGTTCACGGAATAAATTTATAAATTATTTGAGTTTTGATTTTAGATTCAAGATTTTTTAATGCTTTTTAGAGTTATCTATTCTTCATTTGTTCTTGTTTTGGGTGATGTTCATAGAAAATAATGTTTTTGTTTATATATTTTTGAAGTATTTTTTAAAGCTTTAAATATGATACGGGGTTTAGGTTGAGACTTGAGTGTTGGTGATTTGGATTTGTATTTTGGTTGAGTTTTTGTGATTGAGGTTTAGCCGGAGAAGATGACCGGAGATGGGGTTATTGCCGGAGAAGAAGACCGGAGAGGGGTTATTGCCGGAGAAGAAGACCGTAGATGACAAAATGACCGGAAGAAAACTACCATTTTGGCCCTGAAATCAAAAACAAAATTACTGTTTTGGCCCTTTGTCTTTGATTTTCTATGAATATGTATATATATAATTTTATTTTTAATAGAAAATAACATAAATGTTTAAAATGACAAAAATGCCCTCACGTGAGATGCACGTGTGTGGGTACTAACGGCAAGATTTAAACGGTGTGAGTCCTTTGGACCAAAAGTGAGAGAAAGTATGATAGGTCAGGGTCTTTTCTCAAAAAATAAACTTTAGGGACGAAATCCGTTGAAATTGACATACTTTAAGGACCAAAAGTGAACTTTACTCTTTTTTTTATGTAGTTTCATGTATTTTTCTCATTCTGGTAAACTGTTTCTCAGTCTGATGAAACTTTCTCATTTTTACATAAAAAACACAACTATATGAAACAATTTCTTCAAAAAAAGAATGATATGAAACAATTTCATCAAATTAAACAATTTCATGAATCAATTTCATCAACTTATCCAATGAAATCGATGGTTTGCACGATTTGCAAAATAAAAGTGGTTTGCAAATGAAACTACCAGGGGCAGACCTACCTTCACTCCGGGGGGTCACGTGCACCCGCTCACTTGTCTACCGTAAGAGAAGAAAATCTAGATCGTTTGACGGTGCACCCGCTTAGTTTTGAGAGTGCTCTTAAGTATTTTTAAACTGAACACTTAAACAAAACGAGCTTCTAGCGTGATGGTTTGTGTTTACTAATTAGTGCTTCTAGTTTCAAGAGGTTTGGGGTTCAATTCCCACTCTTAGCACCTATGTATTTAATTTAACTAGAGAAAGCTCATTACTCCTCTTCATAAATTGCATTTAATACACATTGAATACTCTATTAATATAATGTAATTTGATCGTTAACTCTCTCCAAAATTATAAAATTTTCATCTTTATATTTCTAATTTGTTTTTAGTTATTGATTTGATTATTATTACATGAAAGTGTATATGCATAGTTAATTTTGATTTGCAAAATTTCCCAAAAAAAAATCTCGAAATCAACCAAGAAATCAAAAAATTCTCTTGAAATCAATAAAAAAAACCCCAAAAATTATCTTGAATCGACACAAAAAACCAAAAAAATTAATCGAAATCAACAAAAAACTTAAAAAATCCCTCGAAATCAAGCAAAAGATTGAAAAAAAAATCTCAAAATCAACTAAAAGCTTAAAAAGTCCCCTAAAGACATAATTCAGCTAAAAACACATCGACAACAATTTTTTAGACTTTTCGTTTGTACATCCGCTCATCTAAAATCTTGGGTCCGCCACTTATTAAAAATGTATGCTTGAATAACAAAAACTCATACTTATTAAAATATAGGTCCCCCCTTTAAATATTTCACTAAAATCTCAAGGACCAAAACTTTAGTTTACTCTATTTTTTATTAATTTTTATTATACTTTTGTTCCTATAGAAAAGGTACAAAATTAATCTTTTTTTAAGTGGCAATTACCATGTAAACAAAGGGTGTCATATGTAGCAACTTTTCTGCCCACTCACAAGTCACAACCCAAAAATAATACACACTAAAATCTCATTGGCCAACAACTTGTGGACGGGTGTCATTCAAAATGATTATACCCAAGGTTCTAAATAGCGTGTGACGTGGCGTGGCGGCGAGACCAAGCCTTAAAACTTACGGCGAGGCCACGACGTTTATCAATGCGTGACTTATGGCGGAAAATCTGTATATCATATATAATATTATATATAAAAACGTACATACGTTTTGTACTATTACTCAATGATTCAATGATAATAACAAGTTGAATTAGATTATATATTGAAACTTAGGAAATAAAACATAAAAAACGTGAATAAAAATCAAATACTGCGTCACAAAAGACCGTACATTGGGCCATGGCGTGACACAAGCATAACGTGGCGTGAGGCACAAGCCTTAAGTCACGGCGCACCATGATGCCTGTTGCGGGCTTGCGGCGAGTCTTTTAGAACAATGGTTATACCCCAGTTTTGTCTTTTTCTTTTTTTTTCTAATAAAAAAGATGAGATCAAACCATTTTAACTTAATTTTTAAGTTGATCTTTTAAAGTCTAAAAATTATTTTAAAAATGAATATAAAAGTTTCAGGATTTGACAAAAGGTCGGTCTAGATAACTTCTATACATCTTGATAAAGTCTAATAAGTTGATAAATAGACAAAACTCTTTAATGGTAAATTTAGAGGTTGTTTATTAATGGCTTAATAAGTTATATAAGCTAATAGCTTATTCGTTTGGTTATAATACGTTATTCGATTGAGATATATGTTTTTTGATTTGCTTCTTGTTTATAATTTTCTTGATGATTGATTAACAAATTGTTGCCGTAAAAAGAATTAAGTTTTACAAAAATGTGTTTGTTCTTTATTTGGTTGAAGTAATAAGATTGATTTATAATGTAAATCAAATGGAAAAACAATCATCTTCATTATTCATACAATTTATTTCAGCATAATAACCGAACACCAATTTAGTTAAATTAATACAGACAACTTTATCTATATGGATAACTTAATCCATACAGGACTTAATGATAAACGAACGAACAACCCCTTATTAAGTTTTAGTGGAGTCTCTTGTATCTGTTTAACTTATTTGTGTAAGTAGAATTTTTTTTTGCGGTATAAAAGGTGCTCCGGGACATTAAAAGATACAAGGATCATCAACCAAACAATAAAATAAAAAGTCCCTCAAAATCAACCAAAATTTAAAACTCCCTCTAAATCAACCAATAAAAACGAAAAGATCTCTTGAAATCAATCAAAATTTAAAACACTTTCAAAATCAAACAAAAAACTTCAAAAAAAAAACGTAGAAACGTAGAATTCGGCTAAAACACATCGGACGATTTTGCAGGTCTTTGATCTAGATTAAAGGAGCAGTTGCTTGGCAAAAATCCTGGGCATTTCACTGTCTCCAATAGCAGTCTAGCACTTGAATAAACTTTAGTGAGTTTTATGGTGATTTAGTGGTTCTTATTGAAGGTATAGTGAGTCTTAGTTGTCTTATCGATCCCAATATACACCACACGCATCTATGCAATACATACGTTCACACAAACACATAATAAGTCACCATTGGTGTTTTTGGACCCTAATAAGTCATAAAAGGTCTTATTGGGTTATATAATGATTCTTAGTGAGTCTTATTGAGATTCTTAGATGTATTATCAAGGTCTTGAAACGCTTCATGATGGAGGGTTCCAAAAGAAGAAACTTGCCAATGGTACATGATATATAACTGAGCAAGACTCGGTGTCTTAATACAAAAGACGACATGAACTGTATGAAGGGTATTCCCTACGCTTCGACCAATGTTTCTATATGTATGTCATGTTATGTACTAGACCTAACATCTCGTATGCCCTAAGCATGATGAGCAGATATTAGTCAAACCCATGTGATTCTCATTGGGTAGTAGTGAAAAACATCCTTAAGTAACTAAAAAAACTAAAGATATGTTCTTACTGACCGGCGATCAGGAAAGAGATTTGTGTATCCAAGGATATACAGATGCTAGTTTCCAAATCGACAGTTATATATTTAAATCGCAACTGAGATACGTTTTAATGTTAAATGGTGGTGTTGTGAGTTGGAAGAGCTACAAACAAAGTACGATAACATATTCGACTACAGAATTGGAGTACATTTCAACGTCGGACGCCACAAAGGAAGCTTTTTAAATGAAAAAATTCATCTTAGACTTAGGAGTCGTTCCTAGCATTTACGACCCTGTCGAGATCTATTGCGACAATGAGTGTGTCATAGCGCGGGCAAAAGAACCAAGGTCACATCACCTCTCCAAGCATATTCTAAGATGGAATCACCTAATTCGAGAGATCATTGATCGAGGTGACATGAAATATGCAAAGTTCGATCAAAAGACAATGCAAAATCCTATCACCAAGTATGTGAGTCAAAGAAATCATGATGCTCATACTAGTTCGATAGGCTTGGGTGTTGTAATATATTGATATTGTAACGCCCCGAAATTTCACGTAAGCTACACTCGACCTATTGACATGTTTACTTGTGTGTATATATATATATATATGTATATTGAGAGAGAGGTGTATATAGAGGTGTGAAATAGGTATATATGTCTATGTGAACTTTTATGCATGCAAACCCTAACCTCCATGCATGGATTCCTCACCCTATATTTGTAACCGACCAAACATCCTCGGAGACCACTTTACGTCGCAAAACGAACTCGGAAACAGCAGCTTGGATGCGAACCGCGACTATGCCCCGCTACAATGCCCCAGGCAAAGTCGTTGGGGCAATGTCGCTCTCCTAGGTCGAATTCGGGATTTTGGGCAGAAAGATGCACGCCGAGGGCGACTATGCCCGGCGACAATGCCCTGGGCAAAGTCGCCGGGAAATGTCGCGATGGAGGGGACGATTTTTGTGGTTTATGTCGAGTTTGTACGGATTCCAGATTCATTTTCCTCACTTGCAGCTCTAGGTCGACTCTCTCTCTATTAGAGGCGATTTCTCTCAAGTTATCTCTTCCTCACCTCGCTTAATGATTTTAGGGTTCCAAGATACCATATCACCCACTTAGATTGTAGTTAATACAAAGAAGAAGAAGGTGGGTTAAGGAGCAAAAACACCCAAAATATCAAGTTCTCCATTTCTAGGGTTTTCCAAGTAAAACTAGGTTTTTACCTTACAAACCTTCCAAGGTGAGTTCATCTCTTACTTAACTCTCATACATTTGAAATGCTTCCTTTTAACACATTCAACTATCTTCGTTTCATTATTATTATTTTCTGGGATTTTAGCTCAAAAACCTTATTTTGAGAAATTTGGGGGTTTGTACTTGGATGGAAACTTCATAAAGAAAGTAAAGAATGTTCATGGTTAGGTTCTTGTAGATTTCTAAATTTTAACTTGAGCCTACTCCAAACTTGTAAAATGTTACTTTTGAAGAGAAAACTAAGATTTTGGTGTTACGATAAGTTTCGACAAAAATGTTTGGAATAATGAACTTTACATAGTAAAGTGAGGTATGGGAAATTATGTGGGATAAATGGTATGATGTGGAAAATCCTTGATAGATGTATTTATATGTATATATATATGTATACATAAAGAATCTATATACAAGTGTATATAGATATAGATACACGTATACGTAAATTACATATGTGCATATATATATATATATATATATATATATATACTTATGTAAATGATTATTGTTTTTGGTATTGAGTGTAATGGATCCATAGGCACTAGAGTCTTTATGGCCGATGCCGGAACGCTAGTTTTCCCATCGAGGCACGATTAGGCATCGACGGTATGGTGTAAGTCCTACGTGCTAATTACGTTGATTGGATGTTGGTAATTCCGGAGTGTTGGTTGTAAGTAGCCTCACTCGACATCCTATGTATGATATGTTGTGTACTTGGTGTTACTAACAAATCAAGTGGCTTACTACCGTGTTCCGTTACTTGTGTTGGTAAGCGGGACTTCCCCGTCAACCCAAAGAGGTAAGTGTATATTAGTAATGTGTATTTATATGTGCGACATTCTCCAATTGATCAATGTAAATTAAAGGCTTTCATTTATTAAAACTGTCTGTTGATCTCACTAGGCTTTGGCCTAACACTTCTTCTTTAATGACATGTATATCAGGTAAATCTAGCGGTGGGACTCCTCGGGGTTGAGCGTGAAAAGGGCGATAGCATTTTTGGACGGACATAGAGGCGAACTTTTGATGTATAGAACCGTTATACTTTTGAGAGCGAAATAGCAACACCCGCGTTTAATCTGAACTTTGTAAAGTCTAGATTAGTAGGTTGTTGGGTTATCCCGTTCGATTACTTGTGTTGTAAACGCCGATATTAGTTCCCCTTTAATTGGGTGATATTTCTATGCCATTTAAGTATTAATTCCGTAATTATTCCAGGTTTAAAATTGTTCAAATTTTAAGGGTGTTACAAGTTGGTATCAGAGCAGTAGTTTAAGCGAACTAGGTTCGTCATTAAGATACCTAGACTTAAACTGAAACGATTAAGTATTGATTGGGTGAGCTTTGGGTAGTATTCATAAGATAGGATGATCTTAGAGTCGACGGAAGTACATAAGTTGAGAGTTGTGACTATGGTAACGAGAATCCTTATGTGAAGTGTGTTCATAATCTCAATTAGCTACTGCTATTATGAATATACCATTACGTGAGTATACTTAGATTGCGATTGTTATGATGATTAATACATGTATTGGTACGTTTCCTATGTTTAAACTATTATAGCCTAATTCTCACCTCACCCTCGAATTGTGTGACAGACTCGATGGTTAATACTCGCAGTAGGGCGGATGGTCTTGATGCTACGGTGTCAACGGCCGAGCAACCAAGGGTGACGGTGGCGGGAGGACCTCCACCTAACACTAACTTGTTGGGTGGTGGACCCGAGCATATACCTCGACGAAATTTGGAGACGTCTGATCCCGTCTTAGAGGAGGCAACGGCTGAGACCAGAATGATGGACCGAATGATGACGGCCATGAACCGAGCTATGGCACAACAGCAAGAGCAGTTCCTGAAATTTATAGAGGATCGAGATGCGAGCAACCGTAAGCACGAGGCAGTTGCCGAGAACATTCTGGTGGCCGGATCTGGGGGAAATGAAATTCCCACCGTCGGTTTGGAAACTTTGGAAACCGGTCAAGTGGGGAAGATTTGTTCATTCAAAACTTTTCTGAGTTGTAGACCGCCCGAGTTTAAAGGCACGGACGATCCGGTTGTGTGCATGAACTGGATAAGGGAAATGGAGCAGGCCTTCCGAACTAGCGAGTGCGGAGAGAATCAAAAGGCTAAGTTTGGTTCGCAAATGCTAAGAGGGGCGGCCCTCACTTGGTGGAATGTCTACTCCACCTCGCTCGAGACTTCTGTTTTGGCCAAGCTGAGTTGGCCAACGTTCAAAAAGAAAGTGTTGGAGGAATACTGTAACGAAAGAGCCATGGACCGGATCGAAGAGAGCTTCAGGAATTTGAGGAAAGGTAGTATGTCGATCAAAGAGTACAACCGATTGTTTATGGAGAAGTTGGGTTTGGTGGGACATCTGGTCCCTACCGAGAAGGAGAAAATTAAGGCTTACATCAAGGGTCTTCCGTCGGACATGATGACCATGGTTCGCGTGTCAAGATCGGCTACTCTTCGAGAGGCGATAGAGGAAGCCCAGTTGGTAGAGGATGCCTACAACCAAGGTAAGGAAGAGAAAGTGGTAATACCGGAAAAGAGAAAATGGGAAGGGAATTCCATGTCTTCCAAAAGATCACGGCCGTTTATTGCTAACAATCGAGGGACTGACTCGAGACGTGAAGCCAAGTGGTGTCCCAAGTGCCGAAGCAAACACTTTGGCCCATGTGGCTCTACGCCCGGAAGTTGTTATAAGTGTGGAAAAATTGGTCATATCTTTAAGGATTGCCCGGTTAGGGGACAAATATGTTATGAATGCAAGGAGCCGGGCCATTTCCGAAATGAGTGTCCGAAATTGAAATCGGGGGGAAAGAAGTTGGAACCTCCAAGAGCAACGGCGAGGGCCTTTCAGATGACTACCGAGGAGGCAAGAGCTTCGACAGATGTGGTGTCGGGTACGTTTCTTCTAAACTCCGTACCTACGCGTGTGTTATTTGATTCAGGTGCGAGCTTTTCTTTCGTGTCGAACTATTTTCTTCCAAGATTGTCTATGCCCACTAGTAGTTTAGAAGATGCCATAGTAGTAGAAATAGCGGATGGCGGACAAGCGATAGTTCGTGAGGTCTTAAAGGGGTGCAAGTTAGAGATTGAAGGAACGGAATTCCCGATTGATTTGATGCCTATGGTAATTGGGGGATTTGATGTAGTAATCGGAATGGATTGGCTAGCCACAAACCAAGCTGAAATTGTTTGCGCAAAGAAACTAATACGTATTCCCAATTCGGATGGGGGTGTGGTAACCGTTTTTGGTGAGCGTAGAAAAGGGGACGTGGCGATCATCTCCATGCTTAAGGCGCGAAAATGTATGTTGAAGGGATGTTCGTCATTTTTAGTTTATGTGATCGACGCCAAGTTAGAGAAAAAGAAGCTTGAAGACGTAAGGGTAGTGCGCGAGTTCCCCGACGTGTTTCCGGAGGACTTGCCGGGTTTACCACCGGACCGACAAGTGGAGTTTAGAATAGATTTGGTTCCGGGAGCGGCCCCGATAGCAAGAGCTCCTTATCGGTTGGCTCCATCCGAGATGCAAGAAATGATGTCATAGCTTCAAGAGCTGTTAGATAAGGGGTTTGTGAGACCGAGCTCGTCGCCTTGGGGAGCACCGGTCCTATTCGTAAAGAAGAAAGATGGCACAATGAGGATGTGCGTCGATTATAGAGAGTTGAATAAGGTAACCGTGAAGAATAAGTATCCACTCCCTCGAATTGATGACTTGTTCGACCAACTCCAAGGAGCGGGGTGTTTTTCAAAGATCGATTTACGATCGGGTTATCATCAAGTGAAGGTAAGGGAAGGTGACATCCCAAAGACGGCTTTTAGGACGCGGTACGGCCATTATGAGTTTTTGGTGATGCCTTTCGGTTTGACAAATGCGTCGGCGGTGTTCATGGATTTGATGAATCGGATTTGCCGGCCGTTTCTCGACAAGTCGGTGATCGTGTTCATTGACGATATCTTAGTATACTCTAAGGACGAGTCAGATCACGAACAACACCTTAGGGAAGTGTTGGAAGTCCTGAGAAGAGGAAGGTTATACGCTAAGTTCTCCAAGTGTGATTTTTGGTTGGAAGAGGTCCAGTTCTTGGGACATGTGGTCTCACGAGAGGGAGTAAAGGTTGATCCTTCTAAGATTAAAGCAATGATGAATTGGGAACCTCCCAAGAGTCCGTCAGAAATACGAAGCTTCTTGGGCTTAGCGGGTTACTACCGAAGATTCATTCAAGATTTCTCCAAAATTGCCTCTTCCTTGACAAGCCTGACACGGAAGAACGTGAAGTTCGTTTGGACCGACAAACAAGAGAAGGCGTTCCGGACACTACAAAAGAAGTTATGTGAAGCCCCAATTCTATCATTACCCGAAGGGTCGGAAGATTTTGTGGTTTATAGCGATGCGTCGAAAATGGGTTTGGGTTGTGTGTTAATGCAACGGGGAAAGGTGATTGCCTATGCATCAAGGCAACTCAAGGATCACGAAAAGAATTACCCCACTCACGATTTAGAACTTGCAGCTGTTGTGTTCGCTTTGAAGTTGTGACGACATTACCTTTACGGCACGAAATGTACTTTGTACACGGACCATAAGAGTTTGAAGTACGTCTTCGACCAAAAAGAATTGAACATGAGGCAACGAAGGTGGTTGGAACTACTGAAGGACTATGACTGCGAGTTACTCTACCATCCGGGTAAAGCCAACGTAGTTGCCGACGCCTTGAGTCGGAAAGTGTATAGCAGAAGCCTCCGAGCGAACCTCTCAAGGATCGAGCTAGTGTCAAGTCTTATGGAGCAGATTAAGGTGGCACAAACCGAGGCATTGTTGGAGGAACACCTTAAAGAAGAGGGGATGGTTAAGCAAAGGCTACTCTTAACGGAAGATAGTCGGGGCATCAAATTGTTCAATGGGCGCGTGTGGGTGCCCAAGGTTGGAGGAAACCGAGAACTAATTCTGGATGAAGCTCATAAGTCCAAGTACTCCATACATCCGGGAAGCACCAAAATGTATAGAGACTTAAAGTTACATTATTGGTGGTCGGTCATGAAGCTAGATGTGGCTCGTTGTGTAGAAAAATGCGTAACTTGTTCGTTAGTAAAAGCCGAGCATCAACGACCGTATGGTAGTCTAAAATCGTTGGAAATCCCCGAGTGGAAATGGGAAAAGATCACCATGGATTTTGTGACCAAGTTACCAAAGACGGCAAAGGGCAATGACACCATTTGGGTGATAGTAGATCGTCTAACCAAGAGTGCTCATTTCTTAGCTATGCGGGAAGCTGCTCCAATGGAAAAACTGGCAAAATTATACATCGACGAGGTTGTATCAAGGCATGGTGTACCCGTGTCAATAGTCTCCGACCGCGATAGCCGGTTCACTTCTAGATTCTGGCAATCTTTGCAAAAGGAATTGGGTACGAGAGTGAATCTGAGCACGGCCTATCATCCGCAAACGGATGGGCAAAGTGAAAGAACAATACAAACTTTGGAGGACATGCTAAGATCGTGCGTAATTGATTTCGGTGGAAATTGGGATACGCACTTGCCTCTAGTAGAGTTCGCTTACAACAACAGTTACCATTCAAGCATCAGTAGGGCACCGTTTGAAGCATTGTACGGTAGGAAGTGCCGGACTCCGGTATGTTGGTTGGAAGCGGGAGAAAAACAATTTGCGGGCCCAGAAGTTGTCCAACAGACGGCGAACAAGGTTAAAGAAATCCGGGAACGCTTGAAGGCAGCTCAGGACCGTCAAAAGAGTTACGCCGACAAGAGACGACGACCGGTAGAATTCCAAGTTGGGGAGCGGGTAATGCTAAAAGTATCCCCTTGGAAGGGCCTAATACGATTTGGAAAGCGTGGGAAGCTGAGCCCCCGTTTTATAGGACCGTTCACCATTTTGGAACGAGTTGGATTACAAGCATACAGATTGGATTTGCCGCCGAAAATGGATGGAATCCATCCTACTTTTCATGTATGCTATTTACGAAAGTTCTTGGCGGAGGAAGAAAACATCATCCCAATGTCGGAAATTCGTGTGGATAATAACCGATGCATTGAAGAGCCCGAAGCCATTTTGGATAGAGCAACTACGAGACTTCGACACAAGGAGATGACCAAGGTCAAAGTGCAATGGAAGCACCACCGGGGCGCCAACGTGACTTGGGAACCGGAGGAAGAGATGAAGCGTCGATATCCTTACTTATTTGAGTAGTTGAAGATTTCGCGGACGAAATCATTCTTCAAGTTGGGGAGGATTGTAACGCCCCGAAATTTCACGTAAGCTACACTCGACCTATTGACATGTTTACTTGTGTATATATATATATATATATATATATATATATATTGAGAGAGAGGTGTATATAGAGGTGTGAAATAGGTATATATGTCTATGTGAACTTTTATGCATGCAAACCCTAACCTCCATGCATGGATTCCTCACCCTATATTTGTAACCGACCAAACATCCTCGGAGACCACTTTACGTCGCAAAACGAACTCGGAAACAGCAGCTTGGATGCAAACCGCGACTATACCCCGCTACAATGCCCCAGGCAAAGTCGCTGGGGCAATGTCGCTCTCCTAGGTCGAATTCGGGATTTTGGGCAGAAAGATGCACGCCGAGGGCGACTATGCCCGGCGACAATGCCCTGGGCAAAGTCGCCGGGCAATGTCGCGATGGAGGGGACGATTTTTGTGGTTTATGTCGAGTTTGTACGGATTCCAGATTCATTTTCCTCACTTGCAGCTCTAGGTCGACTCTCTCTCTATTAGAGGCGATTTCTCTCAAGTTATCTCTTCCTCACCTCGCTTAATGATTTTAGGGTTCCAAGATACCATATCACCCACTTAGATTGTAGTTAATACAAAGAAGAAGAAGGTGGGTTAAGGAGCAAAAACACCCAAAATATCAAGTTCTCCATTTCTAGGGTTTTCCAAGTAAAACTAGGTTTTTACCTTACAAACCTTCCAAGGTGAGTTCATCTCTTACTTAACTCTCATACATTTGAAATGCTTCCTTTTAACACATTCAACTATCTTCGTTTCATTGTTATTATTTTCTGGGATTTTAGCTCAAAAACCTTATTTTGAGAAATTTGGGGGTTTGTACTTGGATGGAAACTTCATAAAGAAAGTAAAGAATGTTCATGGTTAGGTTCTTGTAGATTTCTAAATTTTAACTTGAGCCTACTCCAAACTTGTAAAATGTTACTTTTGAAGAGAAAACTAAGATTTTGGTGTTACGATAAGTTTCGACAAAAATGTTTGGAATAATGAACTTTACATAGTAAAGTGAGGTATGGGAAATTATGTGGGATAAATGGTATGATGTGGAAAATCCTTGATAGATGTATTTATATGTATATATATATATGTATACATAAAGAATCTATATACAAGTGTATATAGATATAGATACACGTATACGTAAATTACATATGTGCATATATATATATATATATATATATATATACTTATGTAAATGATTATTGTTTTTGGTATTGAGTGTAATGGATCCATAGGCACTAGAGTCTTTATGGCCGATGCCGGAACGCTAGTTTTCCCATCGAGGCACGGTTAGGCATCGACGGTATGGTGTAAGTCCTACGTGTTAATTACGTTGATCGGATGTTGGTAATTCCGGAGTGTTGGTTGTAAGTAGCCTCACTCGACATCCTATGTATGATATGTTGTGTACTTGGTGTTACTAACAAATCAAGTGGCTTACTACCGTGTTCCGTTACTTGTGTTGGTAAGCGGGACTTCCCCGTCAACCCAAAGAGGTAAGTGTATATTAGTAATGTGTATTTATATGTGCGACATTCTCCAATTGATCAATGTAAATTAAAGGCTTTCATTTATTAAAACTGTCTGTTGATCTCACTAGGCTTTGGCCTAACACTTCTTCTTTAATGACATGTATATCAGGTAAATCTAGCGGTGGGACTCCTCGGGGTTGAGCGTGAAAAGGGCGATAGCATTTTTGGACGGACATAGAGGCGAACTTTTGATGTATAGAACCGTTATACTTTTGAGAGTGAAATAGCAACACCCGCGTTTAATCTGAACTTTGTAAAGTCTAGATTAGTAGGTTGTTGGGTTATCCCGTTCGATTACTTGTGTTGTAAACGCCGATATTAGTTCCCCTTTAATTGGGTGATATTTCTATGCCATTTAAGTATTAATTCCGTAATTATTCCAGGTTTAAAATTGTTCAAATTTTTAGGGTGTTACAGATATGATATGTAATTTTAGTAAGCCCTAAATTTATTTGAACATTTAAACAGTTATGTTTTACCTATTAATGACATCTTGGATATGAGTATTTACATTAAACATTTTAGTGTTCTTTATTAGCATGTTAAGTATCCTTAAAGAAATATGATGATCATATTATTTTAAACTGTCTTTGATCGGTTATTACCAGAGACTGCTAATAAATCAAGATCATTGTAAAGTCTGGTCATGATCCAAGTTGGGATTGTACTTGGTGCAACCTGAGTCACATGTGTTTGTCATTACACAAGCATTGGACAGAGGATCATTTCATAGATCAATGTCATAAAGTTATGCTTTGACGTAGTTTAATGTTACCCTGAACCGGGTCGCCGGGGATTAGTCGGGTGGCATCCTTAAGTGGGAGCCCGGATACCTCGGGAAAGTGTGCGTGTGTGCTGCCTTTCAAAAAAAATGTTACCCTGAACCGGGTAATTATAAGGGCTACATTAGGTATAACATGAAATTATGTATATTTCGTGTACATGCAATATAAGACTTGCTTCTTTCAAGATGAGAGAGATATTTTTTTAGGCCTCTTGATGACATAATATGATTTACATGGCCATGGACAAGTGGTCGGGGAGCTAGAGGAACTAACGAACGTGCTAGAAAACCCGGGGGAGAGAGGTCAGGGAGCTAGAGGAACTAACGAACGTGCTAGAAAACCATAAACCGAATGGGGTGTGTACGGATAAAGCGTCATGGGCTTTGGATCCTCAAGAGGGGTACACGGTGAAGCGGATGCGGCCGATGTTGGAGGAGAAAAGTAGGGGGAAACGTGGCAGCAACTTCGTGGAGTAGTGCCATACCAAAGAAGGTATGCATATTGTTGTGGCGTGCAATATTGGGAAGACTGTTGGATCCCACTGATCGGATCTCTATATCTATGAATGATCGAATAACAATAGTAATCAAACTAATCTTTATTGATAAACAATCATCCACTCTTTAATTTGTGAATACTTGATACATATTTATAGACACCGAAAGGGTGCCTTTGAACCATCGCAATGGTTCGGCTATAGTTGTGTTGTTTCATGAACAGTCACAACTTTACATAAGTAACTACCTATACATAAACTATATATATATGTATATTTACATACAATTAAACATTTGAGATTAATCTATCAACTAGACCCTTAATTTATACAAACACTAATTATGGATTAATAAGTTAGTATCCAATACTCCCCCCTAATTTATTAATCCATGCCTTTGATATCTTCAAGCTTCATCATCTTTATCTTGGGCAGATTGTAGCAGGTCTTGCTCTCTGAACTTTGGCTTGTTTCCACTTCCTTTGACTTTGTCTTTAACACGAACTATGTCCTGAACTTCCTCTTTGATTTGACTTCTTTCTTCCTTGTCTTCAATCTCATCTCGATCATCTTTGTTAGCTTTGTCACTATCTTTCTTCATTCGTATCATTTCATAATCTTGAATCTTCAACGATTTGTTTGTAGTACTTGTATCATGATCTTCTGGTTCAACTTTCTTGTTGCTTGATTTTATGTCTTTCTCAACTTGGCTTTCCATTGGAAATCTTGATAGTGTTTCATGATGCTTCTTGCATTTGCCCTTGTCAATGCTTGGTTCATTTTCTTGATGTTTCTTATCTAAAACAACTTCATGATTCTCTTTCTCAAACTGTTCTGCTTTTGACTCTTTCATCTCTTTGCTTTTGCAATTTCTCAACTTCTCCAGGTTCTCTAACTTTCTCTGCATTTGTTTCTCAAATGCTATCTCTCTATTTCTCATTTTCTTCTCAAACTCTTGTTTCTCCATTTCTATGTCTTGAAGTATTTCTAACTTCCAAAACTCTAGTTTACTCCTCAAATCAATTTCCAATTTTGACCTCATGTCTTCTAACTTGTCTTTTGGAATTTCATCCTTCTCAATGACAATTCCATTCCATCTTGGTTCTTCTTCTAAAGATGCCATCTCGTTTTCATCCTTGCTCATAGCCATTAACAACGTTGGTTCTAAATCTTCTTCTACAAGGTTTGATATTTCTTTTCTATGGTCTGGTTTTGGACAATCTGCAGCATAGTGTCCGAACTCATGACAATTGTAACATTCTATTTCTCTAAAATCTCTTCTATGGTAGTTTTGATCTCCAGGGTTTTTCCTTCTTCTATCATAACTATCTTCATTCTTACTATCTCTTGTAAATCTTCCTCGGCCTCTTCCTCGTGTCTGATTACCACCTCCTCGTCTACCATTTCCATAGTTGTGTTCATAATTTATGTCATTCCCTCGACGTGTGAACAACAACTTCTCACTATTATCTTCCTGATTTCCTTTTCTAAACTTGATCCTTTCTTCATAGGTCTTAAGTTTCCCGATAATCTCCTCCAACTTTACAGTCTTAAAATCAACAATCATTTCAATGGTTGCTACTACTGGTATAAATTTATCTGGTACTACACTAAGTACTTTCCGTACTTTTGTTTGCTCATCAAACGTTAATCCATATGTGGCAGCCTTTGTAATAATACTCATCAACTTCCTGGCATATGAATCTATTGATTCATCTTCTTTCATTACAAGTCTCTCGAATTCTGATTTAAGTTGTTGCGAGTGTGCCTGTTGTACATCTTCTGTCCCAATAAATCTGGACTTTAGAGAGTTCCAAATTTCTTTTGCTGTTTCACATCCCGCGACTTGCATTTGCAAATCTTCTGGTAACCCTTGAAATAGGTATGCTGATGCAGAACTATCCTTTTTTACATCAATCTCTTTTGATGTACTTGTTCCTTCTACTAAATCCCATACTCCATTTGCCACTAGTATCTTCTTCATCCTTAATGACCATAATGTATAGTTCGTTTTATTTAGAACTGGGCATTGATATGATGATAGTGGTGTGGCGACTTCTCTATAAACAACATTGTTGTTTTCCTTTTTATCTCCCGTCATATCCTTTATCTTTTATGTGTGTATCGTGTGAATCAGGAACACTGTCTTCGAACCCTTCTTCTTCTCCGTTCAAATCTTCGCCGGCGTGCCTTTTGATCGATGGTTTCTTTTCAAGCGACGGCGGCGGTGGTGGTGTATCTCTTCTTCTCCGGCAACTATACAGCGGCGGTTTCTCCTTCGCACAACCGGTATGTTTTTTTTTCTCTGATTCGATTTTCACTTAATCGAATCGTGTCTATCTCTCTCTCTATTCGATTTTTCTGAATCGAACTAGGGTTTCTCTAACCCTTTCTCTAATCGTGTCTATCTCTCTCTTTATTCGATTTTTCTGAATCGAACTAGGGTTTCTCTAACCCGTTCTGAAGAACGATCTAATCCCGATCGGTTCTTCTCTTAATCGATTTTCCTTATTGATCTAATCCCGATCAATTCCTTCTTTCTCCCTTCTCTGTATCCTTCCTGTGGCTCTGATACCACTGTTGGATCCCACTGATCGGATCTCTATATCTATGAATGATCGAATAACAATAGTAATCAAACTAATCTTTATTGATAAACAATCATCCACTCTTTAATTTGTGAATACTTGATACATATTTATAGACACCGAAAGGGTGCCTTTGAACCATCGCAATGGTTCGGCTATAGTTGTGTTGTTTCATGAACAGTCACAACTTTACATAAGTAACTACCTATACATAAACTATATATATGTATATTTACATACAATTAAACATTTGAGATTAATCTATCAACTAGACCCTTAATTTATACAAACACTAATTATGGATTAATAAGTTAGTATCCAATAAAGACTTCCAGCAAGAGAGGTTTTGGATAAATCGGAGATGGATTTACACTCCACCCTTTGTCCAAGATGTGATAGTGTAGTGGAGACGGTGGATCATGCGCTCGTCAAGGTGAAAGAGCTATGGAAGAAAGTAGGTAGATGGTGGAATGTCAATTTGGGCATAGTGAGCAGTTTGGAAGACCTTCTCAAAAGAGGTGGGAGTTTGGGACTATCGACGAGAGGGCTTAGGAGGTGGCAAGGAATGGTTTCGTGCATACTATACTTACTTTGGGAGAATCGGAATAAATTGGTGTTTGGGAAGGGTAATAGCATCACGGAAGACCTCTTCTTCGGGTTCCAAATGAAAACATACGAGTGGGTGACGAAAAGAGATAAGGAACTAGCGTTGGATTGGGGTTCGTGGCTGTCAAATCCCTCTGTGGGGTGAATCGAGAAAGCGGTTACTGGCCTTGAGGTGCGGGTGTGCGGTGTGCTTAACTGATAGAAGAAGCCGTGCAGTGTTGGTCTAGAGTTGTGGGTTGTATTGGTGGATGATCCTTTGAGTAATTGGCTTTGGTATCAGACAAAGTGGTGTGCACCTCTGAACTGATTCGAATCAGCTGCCTGATTGAGTTAAGTCGCCTGCTTCGATTAAGCCCTCCAGGTCAGTGCTGCTGCTGTGGGCGTGAATCTTTGGGGGGATAAGGGATTGGGGCAGAGGAGTATCATTCGGGTGCGTTCGTGTGCGTAACTGCAGGTCGTGGAGTCTGAATACGTGCCGGCTTATCCCGGACAGCTGGGCTGATCTGGTGTTTCAGCAGGCTTCTTCATGGCTCAAAAAAACTAAAAAATCCTCGGTCCCATCCTGTCTAATAATCTCTGGATCGTGGCTTTGAAGTCTGGAGTAAGCTGTTGAGTCATTAAGATGTCTGCATCAAGCGGTTCTGTTTCAGCTCTGTCATAGGTGCTGACGCGGTTGTAGGGCTGGTCTGAACGTGGGAAGACGTCTGTATGGCAGTGGGGTCTGGGTGTGGTGGCTTAATAGTTGTTGTTGCTGTTTGTTCCTCGCAAACGGCTTATTGGGTTCAGCTATGGTCTGTTGCCTATGGTTGCGATGGCTTATTGGCTGCCCCTTTGGTTTCTGTTTGGTGGTTTAAGTTTTGTTCGTTTTGGTTGTTATTCTCCTGTTTCGGTTGTATTAACATTTTGATGGTAATAAAATTGGTTGCTTGCCGTTCAAAAAAAATAAAAAAAATCAGGAAAATAAAGCATTTTCTATACCGTTAAATAAATATAGATATAGGGTTTTGAGCTAGCAGCCGAGAAAGTGTGTTCGTATGTGGATAAGAAAACTCACTTTGGTTTCTAGTGCTGCATGAGAACTCATCCGGTCTAAAGGTAACCTCTAAACATCGAATGGTGTGTTTAGAACTTGTTTTAAGTGTCGTTGTGTGAACTTCTTGGATCCATAAGATTCATTCTTTAGTCCAAATGTTATAATTAATGAAGAAGGTTAAATAAGTAAATCTAAAGTGCAAGTTACTTAATGGTATTAAATCGGATGTTATAAAAAATAATTGCATGTTTTTATGGATCATAGTCATAGATTCTCGAATGATTATGTTAAAATTAATTTGAACAATGGTTAATTAAACACAAAAACATTAACTTGAACAATGTAAATAGTTAGCTCCCTTATTAGGGTGCGTTTGGTACACTGGACAGGACAGGACAGAACAGGGTCCACTGTCCCACGTTTGGCAGAATCTTTATGTGGAACAAACCGGAACAAGGTGGAACAAACTGGAACAAGCTGGAACAGACTTATGTTCTACCAATATAACCTCAAAATAAAATCTAATTCTCTTCTAAAACATCAAATAAACCTTCTATTTCATATTTTGTTTTTAAATTTAGCAAGGGTAAATTGGTCAATGTTATCTGTTTTGTTCTATCCAGTTCTGTCTTACCAAACGTGGAACAACTGTTCTGTCATGTCCTGTTCTGTCTCACATTGTCCTATCCTATCATGTCTGCGTACCAAACGCACCCATATGAACATGGTTCACTCACTAATACAGTTCACTTACGAACAAGTTTCAGTAATGAACACATTCACTGTTTCACTAATGCACTTGTTTCATTTACGAACTTGTTCAAGTAGAATCTCCATCTTTTTCCCTTGATGAACTTGTTTTGTTGTTCATTGAAAACTTAAGAAACTTGATGAAAGAAATGATCATCCCTTAAATAATGTAACTCTTTTTTTGTAACATCCCATTAAATGTATTAATTAAGAAATAACTAAAAGTCTCTTTGATTTTTCCAAAATTAACCTAGTCCATTGTTGTTCACACACATTAATTTCAATCTTATTACAAAATTATCATTAATCAGTTTCATCCATAGATTGAATAAATGAAAGTTCATTATTGGTTTATATATTTAACATTAATTATAAGGTTAACAAATGAACCGACCAATATATATATAGGCTAAGTATCAAATACAAACCAGTTAGTTTTTGTACAAACTCGTACAAACCATACCTAGCTTCATGATTTTGTAAATTTGGCTTCATTAATATATATATATATATATATATAGGGTCAGGTTCAGGGGAAAACCTTAAATATCTGGAAAACTAGAAAACCACAAAAATACGGAGAAAAAAATATATCAATATAGATGTCAAATTAACGAGAAAAATATGATCGTTTATTTGGTGCAATTTATTTGCTTCGAATTTTGTTCATTTTTCGTATTTTTCGAATAAAAAACAAGGGGGTGAGGTTTTTTAATTTAATTAATATTGTTGTAACCGCCCGTCTAATCACATCCATCAGATCATCTAATCCAACGGTTAATAAAGTGCTTTTTAGTTTTTCATTTATTTGAGGTTTTCCCTTGAACCTCCCTATATATATATATATATATATATATATATATATATATATATTGGCTTCATGAATATTTCATTTGGCATTTTTAACTAATTTTTTTACAAAAATACCCTAAAATACCCTTATTTTTGTAAAAAAATTAGTTAAAAATGCCAAATGATATATTCATGAAGCCAAATTATATATTCATGGAGCCAATATATATATATATATATATTCATGAAGCCAAATTTACAAAATCATAAAGCTAGGTATGGTTTGTACGAGTTTGTACAAACTAACTGGTTTGTACCCGATACCACCCATATATATATATATATATATATAAAATGAAAAGTTATATTAAAATGAAGTCAAACTCAAGATAATAAAGGGATTGTATATTAGTAAAGTTTGTTTTTTTTTTTGGAAAGGCATCCAGGCACAGCCCGGACTAATCCCTGACAATTTTGAAACTTAAATATGTCTTATCAATGTTGAGGACGTCTGGGATCGAACCCTGGATAGATGGAATATTCCATCACATCACCCAGGGCAATCAACCACTGCAAATACTTTCATAAGACTATCCACTTTTCATGAGACCTTTAAGATCACCTCATAAACATTAGGTCACCTACATCTCACCCAACCTAGTATATCCCGTCGAACGGTCTAGAGGTTGTTTGCTAATATAAAGAAGGGAAACCATGAATCTGGAGAGAACCGTGTATCAAACAACTTATGTAGATTAACATCCTTGCCGCAACAAATGCATGAAGCATAGGATATGTTTGGTTTGCCGGATTTCATAGGATTTGATGCAATTTGGAATTGTTGTCCATTCCAACCCCACGCGCGTTTAGTTTAAGGAAAGTGCGAGGTTTCAATGAAATCTCCAAGCATTGGATTCAAAAATCTCGTACTTTAAAACATGTTAAAAACACTGATTTCGTAGCAATCAATTAATAAAAAGGTGATTAAACTATTTTTATGCTTTTTTATAAATCATTTATAATAAAAGAAAATCAATTTCATTCCAAATTCTACAAATCATTTATAACTTTTCAAGAAATGCATCTAGGCTTATTTGGGTCTATCCGGAAGAGAAATTGCTAGGAGACCAATTTGCTTGGGTAAAATGGCTACTTAAGTCATTTTCCCTATAAAAATAGCCTGGAATCCCACAAATGGCTTTGCAAATTCTGCTTTTCTACTGAGGAGCTCACATGAAAATGACTACTAAATCTGGATGTGGTTTGCAAATTTGCTATGCTATTTTGGTACGAAAAAACGACCATCATATGACAAGCATAAATGTGCAATGTACAAATGCATGTAACAGGACTGCTGTAGCTGTTCAACAAGGATGCTTCAAAAGATACTAGATGATCAAAATTGACTATAAAATTGATCAATGCCATGAAAATTAATCATTATAGCAATCATCATCTTCAAGACCAAGTGACCCACTAAAATGCATGCTAACTTGGACCTGCCTGCAAAAAGATTCAGCATCTATGCCATGAAAACAAACACCCAACACAAGTATTGTCTTCATGAAAACAGCCGCTCAACCCTTTGGTCTGAATTTGAATCCTGTTTTAGTAAATTCCCTTTTTTCAGACTTTAATTTTGGGATTTTATGGCTTTTCTTGTTTTGTTGTTTTAAGGAGTGGAATGCAGTGGTTTAAGGAGGGTTTAGGAAGAATTGTACCATGGAGTAAAAAGTTGTCTACAAATGTTTGGCTCTCCAGTCAACAGCATCATCATCACTATCCTCATCACTTGAGGACTCGTTACGCCTACTTTCTTTCTCCACCGCTTGATTCCGGTTGCCAGACCTAGCAGCCTTCAGCTCCAATCTTTTCCTCTTGAATATTTCCACTCTCTCCCGGCAAGCCCTGCAATAGGTTGCATCTTAATTTCAGCCACTCTTGAATGAATGTGGCTCAAGTATATATATATATATATATATATATATATATATATATATAGGGAAAGGTTCAATAGAGAAGTGCAAATATTTAGAGAAATAGAGAAGTAAAAAAACACGGGACCGTTCATATATAAACAGTCATATATGAACGTTCATATAACAGTCATATCTGAACGTTCATATGAACGTTCATATATGAACGGTCCCGTGTTTTTTTACTTCTCTATTTCTCTAAATATTTGCACTTCTCTATTGAACCTAAGGCTATATATATATATATATATATATATATATAGAGGCTCCGTAAAATGCAAACCTTGCATTTGTTGCACCCCTTACAAAGGTTCTGCATATATGCATATGAATACGTGCAAGAATATACATATAATGGACGTACATTCATATAGGACAATGCACATATGCAAAATGGGGTTTGTAAGGGGTGCAACAAATACATGGTTTGTATTTGATTTGTACCCTATATATATATATATATATATAGGGGAGCGATCTTTTGAAAACCACTATTATAGTGCAAACTTTGCACACCAATTCTAACCAATCAATTAATTTCATTTTTTCTTTCATTAATTTTAATTTTAAGGGCAAGGTTGTCCTTTTCTATTTTATTCATTTATTTATGGTAATTATCATCTACCATTATTTTTAGATTTAGGGTTTAAAAAATAATTAAAATCAACTTTAATTACTATTGCCGCTTTCTTTCTCATCTTTACCGCTGCAAGCCTGCAACTCTTTTCCGAAGCACTCCATTCTCCCCCATCTAAACCACCAAACACTCTTCAATCCCCCATATTCATGTATCCACACAACCTTTTGACTTTTCTTTTGGCTTTTGAGCCGCATATATGTGGCCATATTCAGTACCAGAAAATAAAATATTTTTAGTTACGCTTTTCATATGTTGCATCATTATCGAGCACCAACAACAGTTTTTTTCATCCGATATCGAGTGCTAACACCTTTCTCGTTCAGATAGATTCATCTCCGTCCAGAAGGAAATCAAAAGTTGTTTCATCTCCGTTTTCATCGAAACAAACTGGTTCATATCCGTTTCATATTTGTTTCATATCCGTTTCATATCTGTTTTCATCGAAACAAGCCATTTCATCTCCGTTTTCATCGAAACAAACAGGTTCATATCCGTTTTATCTACGTTTCATCGCCGTTCATCTCTGTTCATTCGCCGTTCATCTCCGTTTCATCTCTGTTCATTCGCCGTTCATCTCCGTTCATTCGCCGTTGCATCTCTGTTCATTCACCGTTCATCTTCGTTTCATCTCCGTTCATTCGCCGTCACCGTTGCATCTCTGTTCATTCACCGTTCATCTTCGTTTTCATCTACTTTCATCGCCATTCATCTACGATACATTTCAGTTCATGTTCGCTTTTCCTTTTTAATTAGTAAGATAATAATTATAAAGTTAATGAATTCAACCTTTTTAGTAGATTATATATAGCAATCTCAATCGAAAATATGTACACAGCGAGAGATGGGATGCCAAATTGAGAAGGATGGCAATTGACAAGTTTGCCCTTTCATCAATATCTTTTCCACTTAAAATTTTGAAATAATTTAATTATTACCATAATTACGACAAATGCATCTTAACCGTTGATGAATTTAATCTATGGTGGAAAGATGGGTTTCATAGTTTGCTACATAAGAGTGGTTTGCAAATGAATATATATATATAGAGAGAGAGGTTATGGGAAAACCTCAAAAAAATGGAAAACTGAGGAACACCAAGGTATATGTATATCGTCCTGATGAAGCGCTACCAGGGTGTTGTTTTTCATCTTTTTGAGGTTTTCCCCTGAACCTATATATATACATAATATTTATATACAACAAATTAAGCGGCTATATTCGTATTCCCAGTACTAAAAACTACTTACCTTTGCTCCACAGTTTCCGCCTCTTCAATCATCTCTGCTGCATCATACTACATGATAATCATTACAAAACTAAATGTTAGAACAACTTGGTGTAACTGGCACATTACAAAACAAAAATTTAGGAAATGAACAATAATTTCTTTGTTTAGTAGGGTTATTTAGAAGAATAACCTTTTGACAAATTTAGGAGAAGAACAAAAATTTCCTAAATATATATGTCAGAAGGTCATGCATTAAAAAAATCTATCAGAAACGAAATAAGTGAATATTTCATATTAATTATGTAGATACTAATCCGAACCTCCTCTTCTTCCATCCGGTTATCAACCTCCTTCAAGTCCTTTTGTATCGACTTCTCAAACTCCTTGTACTCATCTCTGGTAAGGTTTTACATAAATTAAGATTTAGCTGCTTCATGTAATCGAAATTGAAAAAAAAAACATATCAAATTTTAATTCCCTTTTTGTATTTAACTAGCAAGAAATTGTTAATTTTGTATAATAGATCCTTGTTTTATATTCCAATGAGTTATGTTGGAAAGAAAAATCAGATAATCATAAGATGATAAGACCAATACACATAACAATAATCCATGTGTGAGAACTTACATGATATCTAGCTTAACGGGCGTAATTCCACGTGCACGTAGATCAGCATCTTTATCATCAAAGAAACCTTCAGGAAGAGCTCGTGGCTGAATTTCTTCAGCCGTTGTCTCGACAACTTTGACATTAGAGACTTCAACTCTTTTGTTTTCCTCATCAATCGCATTTGTAACTTGAGGTTGGGCAGAACCCAACACCTTTAACTTTTTATCATTCTCCATCAGCTTTGTATTAGTAATTTCTAGTGAAGAAACAACAACCAGATTGAGCATAAAGAACAAAAAATCAGTACTTCATATCCATGATAATAATAATTAATAAGAAGAAGAAACGTCTGATTGAAATGCCATATGTAACTAGTAGAGAAATTACACAGAGAGTTCACAAAAGCAGTCCTACTGATATCTTGATAGGCGAAGGATCGTGTGAGAAACTGAGTTAACAGTGAGAAGCGTGAGAAGTGGACTTGAACCCTTGATTTTAATCTCATGGCCTTCCATGAATTGCGGCTTAGAAAGGAATTGATCCGGTGCATCTCGGTGCATCTCATCCTAATGTGCGTCCATTTCTCATCCAACAGTTGATAACCACTTCTCACGTTAACCTCCACTTCTCACCGGAACCCAACCCTATCTTGATATACACATTCATCCAAAAAATAACATTTTGGCATACGCTTAGGGGGCGATTGGTTCACGGAATTCGAAGGAATTAGATGGAATTGGAATGACAAATTCCTTTGACCAAATTACAATTCCTTTGTTTGGTTCAATTCTTGAAATGGATGGAATCCTTTGAATTCCACAAATCAATGAACCTAATGGAAAGAATTGAATTCCATCCTTTTGAATTAATTTTAACCAACACCGAACACCGACCACCCCCCACCCCACCTCGACCATGCAACCATTGTCACTGTCACGCCTCCATCCCCACCCCACCCACCCCCACCTGCTACCAGTCCCACCCTGTCCTACTACCCACCTTCCACCCCTGCCCACCCCTGCCAACCCCCTCCTGCCGCCACCCCTACCCCAACGTGCCCCTGCCTTCCCCACCTTGACCACCCACCCCACCCTGCCTAGCCCAACCATCCTACCACCACCCTGCCCCCTCCGCCCACCCACCCTGCTCCCATCCTTGCCACACCCCACCCCTTCTGCCCCCGCCACCGCCATCCCCCAAACAAAGATGGAGATCCAATTATTTTTAAAGATTCCATTCCAATTCCATCCAACCAAATGTAATCAAAGTATAATCAAAGTGCGTTGTCAAATTCCATCCCAATTCCTTCAAAGTCAAATTCCATTCCAATTCCACCAATTTCCATTATGCGTTCCCCTTACCCTTTTACCAACTTGACACGTGTTATTAAAAAGAATATAAAAAAGTGATAATTGTAATCCTTCACCAAGGACTATCTTTGAAGATTAGATTTGTGTCTCCAATAACTTCCACCATGGTTTTAGTTGATTTGGAGGTATTGGGGCATTACAATCCAAATGTGTACGAAATCTAAAAAAACTTTTCATGTAAAATATGAAATGTGTGCATCCCGGATTTCATGTGGTACCTCAACTGGACCAATAGAATGCAAAATTCTCATAGATATATCCTCCATATGTGGAAGAAATGGGACAACATATATATATATATATATATTTAATTCCATACTAAGTCAGTGCACTTGAAACATTTTCTTACCATTCTTTTGCCTCTTCGTCTCAGGCTTATCAAAGAAATCAGAAGGAAGTACAGATTGGGGTTTCGCTTGAGTTGGCACAGTTTGACTTTTATATGACTCAGCAGGAACCTCTGTTTTAGCTTTATCAAAATCCATAGAAGCCCCTGGTTTTGCATTGTTAACCCTACTAGCTGCTGCTGCAGCATTTGCTTTTAGATTTTTAATTGCCTGTTAAAATTCAGCACGCTTGTTAAAAATCAAGTGTCACCATTTATCATTTCATGATATTTATATACCCTTATGATAAGCTTTAGAGTTACGAATAAATAGTAAATTATATAACCTCCCGATGTTTGGCAGATATTTGATGTGCACTCCAAGCGGAATCAGATTTTAGAACAATATCACAGACCCTACATACGGGCTGGTCAGATTCGTTGTACCTGGAACCAGAAAAAAAAGTAAGAGACAAAAAAATGTTATGAGAAGCATTTTTTTAATATAATTCATCAAAATTTGTCTAAATGAAAAAAATATATACTGATAACAAGCAGATATAGATTTATCAAATGCAAGCAGACAAAGATAGGACAGAACAGAACTAGACAGTTGCTCAACGTTTGGTAAAACAGAACTAGACAGGACATATCAGATAAAATGACCAATTTACCCCTAATGAGTTGTTTATATCTTTTATATATTTTAATTAATTTATGTAATTTATCAAATTATAATAAAATAAATATTTTTTATGACAAACTATATCATTAGTAAGCTTTGGTCAAGACGATTAAAATGACACCAGAAAAAAAAAGTTTATGTAGTTTCCAATTTTTATTTTATACTTTTTCTACATTATTTTTTATTATAATCTTTAATAAATTACATAAACTAACAAACATATAGAAACCGTATAAAAATAATATTTTGAGGACAATAAGTGAGTTTATAGAACATAAAATACAATAAATAAATTTAAAGAATGAATAAAATTAAATAGGGAGGCGTATATGATGTTTTAGAAGAGAATTAGATTTTATTTTGAGGTTATATTAGTAAAATATAGGTCTGTTCCACCTCGTTCCATGGGGTGGGGGTGGAACACGCCTGTTCCACTTTGTTCTACTATGTTCCTGTATGTTCCACATAAAAGTCATAAAAGTCCTGCCAAACGTGGAATAGTGATCCTTATTCTGTTGTCATGTCCGGCGTGTACCGAAGGCAGGTGGCTTTTTGTTCACAATGTTCGTTGAACCATTCACAAACTCTAACTTTCGAGCTCTTTTTGTGTACATAAGTATGTCATTTTAGGTCATAATCTTATTATGATGGTCATACAAACTTGAAATCCTCACAAGTTAACGGTAATACCCTGACTTAAAAGTGATAGAAACGAGAATCGAATATCCAAACAATAAATTGGAACAATGGATTAACTGTTGAATTACTGAAATCAAAGGAACATGAAGATAAAATCAAAAGGGAGCCACAGATTGGTCTACCCTCCTGCCCAAGCTAAAATAGCCGACCTCTCAAATAGAAAAGCTAAATTCTCACACGACTCTCTTATTCTTAATAGGGTTTATATTTATAGTATAGTTACTTAGAATTGGGCTTGGGCCAGTGGGCCGTTCCCTATCAATGCCGCCGTCTTGAAGAGTAGACTTGTCCTCAAGCCAGAAATCAGGGAACCGAGTTTGAATGCCGGTCGCGTCCTCCCAAGTGGCTTCTTCAATGCTACTACTTTCCCACGGTCCTTTATGAATCTCCTACAGTCCCCTGTTAAGTCAAGAGATTCCCGAACAGCCTTGGTATTTTTGGGAATTGGCCAGTCGTGAGTGGCCGAGATTTTAGACATAGGTAAGCCTCGAGGAGACTGGATTAACGAAGAGAATTGGGGCAAGTCGGTATCCGATTGAATCTGTCCGCGATTGGTAAGGGTTGTTGTACCCTCTACATTCACTGAAAAGAAGCTGAGTTGTCCTTCTAGTCGTGTCTTAAGCGAAGGTTGACTGTAAGGTGAAGAGGAGACACCCTGCAATTGAATAAGGGTTCCATCCTTCCAGAACCGCATTTGTCGGGTCTGCCAATTAGAAACAACGTCACCCAATGTTTCTAGCCACGCTATGCCAAGAATCATATCCAACGATCCCAGATCATAGACCAAGGCATCGACTATGCAGGTGAAAGTCCCTAATTGTATTGAGACTCCTTGGCACATTTCAGAGATACAAACTCGGGTACCACCGCCAAAACAGATAGAAAGTGGGTTTGTTTGTCGAATTTCTAATCCTAGAGTCACTGCTAACTGCTTCGAGATGAAGTTATGTGTTGCCCCACTATCAACCAAAATTAGAGCGGGTACGCCCCATAATTCCCCGACTAGTTTAAGTGTCTTCAAGGGTGGGGAGAAGTCTGATTCCAATCCACAGAACTCTAGGGCATTACACTCCTCATCTATAATTGGTTTGTCGTTTAATATTCCCATAATATGTCGAATTTCACCGTCCTCATCTATCTCTTCACCGTCGGCCAACAAAATCACCCTGAGTTGTCCTTCGGTGCATTTATGTTGAGGAGAATATCTCTGCCCGCAACCGAAACACAACCCTTTTTTCTGTCGATCCTCCCATTCCTCCTTAGTAAGATGTCAAGTTCCCGAGTTTTGATTGGCAGAAAAATTGACTTTGGCCGTATCGTAGGATTTGGATTGGGCCTCGTTGAGTCGATTAGGCTGTAAGTGGGCTGAATTTATGGAATTTGGCCTATCTACGCATTGGATTGAATCTCGCTGGTTGTATTTCCAGGAGTAATTTTGGGTCAGACCATTTGTTCCCTGGTTGAACGTCGTCTTACCCTTGGTGTTGGATTCATCTCCGTAAATGGTCGTGGCCGTTGCAACATGACGAGCGAGATCCATTGCTTGATCGCATGTGGTGGGACGAAGTGCCCTAACCCAATTCCCGATGTCGTTTTGAAGACCTCGAAGAAACATACCAACTGCCTGCTCTTCAGATTGATCGGGAATTAAGGCAGACAACGCTTCAAATTTCTCGATGTAATCATCGATGTTCCCATCCTGATAGAGAGAACCCAGGGCTTCGTGAGCATTATGGTACCGGGTACCACCAAATCGGGTAAGTAATTTCTCACGGAACTGTTCCCAGGTGGTTTGAGGATGTTTGATGAGGAGAGTGGTGAACCAATTGACTGTTGAACCGTCCATACACATCTGAACGAGATTAAGTTTCTGAGAGGGAGGGGTCTGATGAACCTGGTAATAGAGCTATGCTTTGGTAATCCATCCTCTGGGATCGATACCTTCAAACACTGGTAGTTTAACTTTTGGCATGGAGAAAAGGGATGTTTCAAAGTGATTCTGCTTGACGAATTTTCCCAGATCTGGGTGCAGGGTTTACCGTTGGAATCGAACACCCCCGATCCTGAAAAATCGCCTTCTTCCTATTGCTGACGGAAATTTTTGGCTAACTTCTCGAGAGTGTTAGGTAATTCGTTTAGAAGTTCCTTCATGGAGAGGACTGTGGCTGAGAGATCACGTACCTGGTTGGCGATGGAATCAATCTTCTCATCCTGGGCGTCTATCCGTGATTGTAATCTGGTGTTGATTTGTGGTTCAGGAGCAACCATGATGTTTGTTCCCGCCAGTGGGCTGAATTTATGGAATTTGGCCTATCTACGCATTGGATTGAATCTCGCTGGTTGTATTTCCAGGAGTAATTTTGGGTCAGACCATTTGTTCCCTGGTTGAACGTCGTCTTACCCTTGGTGTTGGATTCATCTCCGTAAATGGTCGTGGCCGTTGCAACATGACGAGCGAGATCCATTGCTTGATCGCATGTGGTGGGACGAAGTGCCCTAACCCAATTCCTGATGTCGTTTTGAAGACCTCGAAGAAACATACCAACTGCCTACTCTTCAGATTGATCGGGAATTAAGGCAGACAATGCTTCAAATTTCTCGATGTAATCATCGATGTTCCCATCCTGATAGAGAGAACCCAGGGCTTCGTGAGCATTATGGTACCGGGTACCACCAAATCGGGTAAGTAATTTCTCACGGAACTGTTCCCAGGTGGTTTGAGGATGTTTGATGAGGAGAGTGGTGAACCAATTGAGTGTTGAACCGTCCATACACATCTGAACGAGATTAAGTTTCTGAGAGGGAGGGGTCTGATGAACCTGGTAATAGAGCTATGCTTTGGTAATCCATCCTCTGGGATCGATACCTTCAAACACTGGTAGTTTAACTTTTGGCATGGAGAAAAGGGATGTTTCAAAGTGATTCTGCTTGACGAATTTTCCCAGATCTGGGTGCAGGGTTTACCGTTGGAATCGAACACCCCCGATCCTGAAAAATCGCCTTCTTCCTGTTGCTGACGGAAATTTTTGGCTAACTTCTCGAGAGTGTTAGGTAATTCGTTTAGAAGTTCCTTCATGGAGAGGACTGTGGCTGAGAGATCACGTACCTGGTTGGCGATGGAATCAATCTTCTCATCCTGGGCGTCTATCCGTGATTGTAATCTGGTGTTGATTTGTGGTTCAGGAGCAACCATGATGTTTGTTCCCGCCAGTGGGCTGAATTTATGGAATTTGGCCTATCTACGCATTGGATTGAATCTCGCTGGTTGTATTTCCAGGAGTAATTTTGGGTCAGACCATTTGTTCCGTGGTTGAACGTCGTCTTACCCTTGGTGTTGGATTCATCTCCGTAAATGGTCGTGGCCGTTGCAACATGACGAGCGAGATCCATTGCTTGATCGCATGTGGTGGGACGAAGTGCCCTAACCCAATTCCTGATGTCGTTTTGAAGACCTCGAAGAAACATACCAACTGCCTGCTCTTCAGATTGATCGGGAATTAAGGCAGACAACGCTTCAAATTTCTCGATGTAATCATCGATGTTCCCATCCTGATAGAGAGAACCCAGGGCTTCGTGAGCATTATGGTACCGGGTACCACCAAATCGGGTAAGTAATTTCTCACGGAACTGTTCCCAGGTGGTTTGAGGATGTTTGATGAGGAGAGTGGTGAACCAATTGAGTGTTGAACCGTCCATACACATCTGAACGAGATTAAGTTTCTGAGAGGGAGGGGTCTGATGAACCTGGTAATAGAGCTATGTTTTGGTAATCCATCCTCTGGGATCGATACCTTCAAACACTGGTAGTTTAACTTTTGGCATGGAGAAAAGGGATGTTTCAAAGTGATTCTGCTTGACGAATTTTCCCAGATCTGGGTGCAGGGTTTACCGTTGGAATCGAACACCCCCGATCCTGAAAAATCGCCTTCTTCCTGTTGCTGACGGAAATTTTTGGCTAACTTCTCGAGAGTGTTAGGTAATTCGTTTAGAAGTTCCTTCATGGAGAGGACTGTGGCTGAGAGATCACGTACCTGGTTGGCGATGGAATCAATCTTCTCATCCTGGGCGTCTATCCGTGATTGTAATCTGGTGTTGATTTGTGGTTCAGGAGCAACCATGATGTTTGTTCCCGGCAATGGAACCAAATTGATAGAAACGAGAATCGAATATCCAAACAATAAATTGGAACAATGGATTAACTATTGAATAACTGAAATCAAAGGAACATGAAGATAAAATCAAAAGGGAGCCACAGATTGGTCTACCCCCTGCCCAAGCTAAAATAGCCGACCTCTCAAATAGAAAAGCTAAATTCTCACACGACTCTCTTATTCTTAATAGGGTTTATATTTATAGTATAGTTACTTAGAATTGGGCTTGGGCCAGTGGGCCGTTCCCTATCAAAAAGACTCTTAAAGCTACTTTTCCCTTTTTATCCCTTGTAACAAAAAGCTCCCACTTCCAAAATTGCCCCTGAAACCTATTAACTACTACTATTACAGCCTTATTAAAACTACTCCCCATTCTACCCCTTCCCTTATCATAGCCAACGTAACTAATAGCAACTTCTAGGGTATAAAAATAAACTTATAAAATAAGATAAAATAAAATAAAATGAGCCTGCTACTAAAATTACTATTCATTTCCACTTCAGTCGTTAATCAGCTACCAGTTTATTTGTCTAAGCATATAAACATTATATTCTCAAACATCATTTTACATGAAAATTGACATTACACCTTATGAGAGGAGAGTCAATACGTTTGGCCTGCTTTTGCGCTTTCAATTTATCACGATATGCCTTCTTCTTTGCTTGAGCATCCATTGCTCTGAAATAAAAAATTCAAAGATAAATCAAATATACTATCTCGAAATACTGGTGTTGAACAAATAATCAAGGGCAATGCAAGGACTTAGATTCAGGGTGTGTCTGTTTTTAAAACTAATCAGAAATAAAATAAAAGAGGGTCGTTAAGTATTAATAAATAGAAAAAGAGGTGATTATTTGTCTCTTCTTTTGGTTTGATTCCAAAACCTGAGATACATATTTGTGTTTTCATAGAATTTGTTCATATTTAGTTATTATAAACAATATGAACAACTTCTATGGTATAGCTATGTATAGCATGTTATATGTATCTTTGAAATGCATAATAAGAATAAATTTGGTCGACGGTGGAGTGAGAATCACCAAGACAGTACAACCGCGGTAGGGGTCGTGGAAACGGTCCCGAACCCTTGACGAGGGGTTCCGAATAAAAGCCAGAAAGGGGCGACACCCAACGAAAGAAATCAAAATCTGGAAATCTTAAATTTTTACATGCATATTCATGATACAATAGCTTCCTTGAGATTGTGATTAGATTTTCTGGAAATTTTATGCATTAAAATGAGATTTGTAATCACCAAGTTATAAATATGTATCTCAGTTGTGGACAAGACTACTTGAGAGGTGGAAAAGAAGTCTCGAAGGGATTATCGAAAGCTACATTTCATGGTCTAATCAGGTGGTGTTATAATTTGGTTTTATAACGTACTTTAGTATGTGTTATTAGAATATAGAAGGGTACTTTGTAACTATGATCCATCGAAATGTTTGGCTTAAAATAAACAATGTTTTCTTTGAAATTTAATCGATTGCGCATTTTTCTAATATGTTTCTTTCATTTATATACAAATGGCTATGAAACTCGGTTCATAACACCCTTCGTTTGGGTCTCGGTTTTCGTTTGGGTCTCGGTTTAGAGACGGAAATGCGGGGTGTTACATGGTGGTCCTCAATATCTTTATATTTGTATTCAAGCTCACATAGAGAAGCGTGGTATAGCTATGATGATCTCATTTCATTAGTTGCACCGAATCAAGGGTGGAATCGGATTATTGCGCAGGGTGGTCTCAGTGGCGGACCCATGATTTGTCGAGCAGATACAGCCTTTAAGAGGGTGTTTGGGAATGCTTTTTAAATCTACTTATTGACTTATTGGCTTTTCAAAAAGTCAATAAGTCAAAAATGGTGTTTGGCAAATCCAAAAGTGCTTTTAAAATAGCTTTTGGCCAAGCCTTGGAAACGTGATTTTAAGAAGTCAAGGAAACCTGACTTTTGGATTGGAAAATGACTTCTTGGTAGCAAATTTACAGAAATACCCTCATCCTATAAAATATAACAACAAAACTATAAATACATATGTTTACCATAATTTAATAATAAATAATTTGGTATGAAAAATAAAATAATTATTGTAAAATAAAATAAATTATTTAAATAAAATATCATGTAATATATCTTGTTTTGCGTTGTATAATTAAATAACAAGGCATGTCCTTTTTGGTCATTTTACATGTATAAGCTAAGCCAAACACTTTTTTAAAAATAACTTATTGACTTATTGACTTTTTCTATCTCAAAAGCTAATCCAAACACTTTTTTAAAAACTCCTTTTCCAAAAGCAATAAGTCAATAAGCACTTTTGGCCAAAAGCACTTTTGGACTAAAAAAGCACTCCCAAACACCCCCTAAATTGGATCAGATGCTCACAAAGCCGCTTGATGCGTTCTTTTAGCCAAATTCCGCCTTCGAGGGATTTTTAAGTTTTTTGGTATTCATGGGACTTGGTCGGGTTTTGTGGGTTGATTTCGTAAAATTTCTCAACTCTAAGGATTTGATTTACATTTTTTCTAGGTTTCTAATTTTGTTTCGTTATGCATTTAGGATTTTAGTACTAAATAACTAAATAGAATGTTTTGAAAATTTAAAATTAACTAACCAACTTTAGAAGAACCCTAGATTGATTAAACATTAACATCAGCCATGGTTTTAAAAAGCGTGTGAGGCGTACGCCTCGAGGCGAGGCGGTCCAAAATCGCACTTGAGGCGACGGCGCGACGCCTTTCAATCCCCAGACGAGACGATGGTTGTCTGAGGCGGTGAGGTGTGAGGCGATGGAGAGGCGTACCCCTCAATAGAGAGGCTAAGTTATTTTAAAAAAATGACTGAAACCTTTTCTATTTTTTTTGAAAATCTTGTTCTTTTTTAGTTCTCCTAAGCCCTATCAGCTACTCGTCTCTTGCCTTCGTGAGTTCCAGTTTTCTACCGTTTTCTTTGCATTTTCTTCTTGGATTCTCTTCGGTTCACCGGAGTATTAAGTAGATGTATATACCGGATACAATTCTTTTGTATTTAGTCTCTAGTCTCTACTACGTGTCACGATCACAGTCACACTTCTACTCCTACTTTATTGATCTTTAATTTTTTTTCTTTACAAGTTGTGAGCATATAATATATATGTTATGAATAGATCAATACTTTTTTCTTGTTACTATATCTATATTTCGTGATTGAAAAAAGTGTATGTAGATTCTTTTAGTAATTAAGTATGATATGTGTATTTTGTGTCTAGTACTCAAGTGTGAATTGTGTGTGTGTGTCTATGTATATATACATTGCATATGTTTTCTTAGTAGAAAGAGTGGAATGGAGATTGGTATAAATATATTTCGTCTAGTATATATATTTCCCCCTCCGGGCTTACGCCTTGGTCCGCCTCGCCTCGTTGAGAGAAACGCCTTGAGGCACGATTCCGCTTTTTAAAACCTTGACATCAACAAGCCAACAACTATAAAAACTAAAAGCTCAAAACAAACAAATAAATCATCTAAACAAATCAATAAAATCATGTAAACCTGACTGTATACAGTTATAACTAACCAATTTACGGCAAATACTAATATCAAATTTAGGACAAGTGACTAATATCAAATTTAGGGCAAACAAATAGATCATGTAACCAAATTATAAAATCATTTAAACTTAATTGTATAACTTTATGACTAATCAATTTAGAGAAATGACTTGTATCAATTTTAGGGCAAAATTTTAAATTTGAGATAGGTTTTGGGAGAAAACCTGAATGAGAGATTGAGAGGTTGATTGAGTGTGAGACAGTGAGAGCCTGAGAGAGTGACTGGCCGGAGAAATTGACCGTCTGTCCCGTGACCTGCGTCCGTGCGAGCTGCGACTGTGGAGTATGCCCGTGCGAACAGAACAGGGGCGGAGGGCTTGAGGCTTTGTTTCTGTAGTGCGGTTTGTTTTTACAAAAGAAAAAAAAATGTTTTTAAAGTTTTTTAACCTCTGAGGTGGCGTTTGATGCATTTTAAATTTGTATTTTTATCTCCACAATTGGTCCCTCGTTGCTAGGGGTGTCTACTCGAGTTCGAACGTAAAATAATGCTCGTTTAAGTTAACGAGTCGATCTCAATAAAACCAACACTCGACATGGCTCGTTCGAAAACTCGATTAACTTTTTCGAGTCAACCCGAGCCGAGCCGAGCCGAATATACATATAATTTTCGAGTAATATTATTCTTAAACATTATAGTTAAAAATTAAAAAAATGCATATATACAAACAGGAGTCGAACCTGAGATCGTTGGTACAAATAATCCAACTGCTTGTTTTAATTAAAAGTTGACATTTAAAGCCTATAACCTGCACCAATAAGTCAATAAAACAGTAACCAAAATCAACAATTAAAATATTTTTGTTTACTACCCATTGTTGGGGCCGCTTTTTGTTATAAACAGATGGTTTCAAACAATCAAGGTGAAGTTGATTCACCTTCTAACCAAAATGAAGTTGAAGTTGATTCAACTGCAAACCAAAATGCGGAAGAGGAACATCAACTCAATAAAAGGAAAAGAGTTAAAAAGTCTGCAGTTTGAAAAGATATGATTGTTGTTAGTTCTACAGCGACTACAACGACATTAAAGAGGCATTTGCAAACCTGCAAAGCTGAGAGGATTGTTGTGAATAAACAACGACTGCTTAATTTTCAGCCAGTCTCCGATACAGGTGAGCTTTAAGAAACTTTTCTCCCAAATCTTAGTAATGGTAAATATGATCCGGTTGTTACTAGATAATTGATTGCTCATTCGGTTCTTATGCATGAACACCCTTTCACTATTGTTGAAGAAGAAGGTCTGAACTTAATTTTCAAAATTATGGTAACTCAGTACGAAAAAGTAAGTAGGCATACCGTGAAGAATGATTGAATGTCTGTTTATGAGCTTGAGAAAAAAAAAGAGTCTTTTAGAAGGGGTTAACAAATTTATGGAAGTCTAAAAACCAAGATACTGAGTACATGGTCATTACATGCCACTTTGTTGACTCTAATTGGAAGTTACAAATAAGAGTTTTGAGTTTTGTGCATATTCCTCCACCTAGACGTGGTATTGATATTGCTGATTCTTTATTGAAATGTCTAAGGGAATGGGAAATAGAGGGAAAAGTTATGACCATCTCTGTAGATAATGCTTCAGCAAATGATTCTGCTATAATAGTGTTAAGAGAACATTTTTCTAGACTTAGGAAATTGTCTTGTGGGGGTAAGTTTTTTCATGTTAGGTGTTGTGCACATATTTTGAATCTTATGGTGCAAGATGGGTTGTCAGAAATCAAAGCTATAGTAGATAAGATTCGTGCTAGTGTGAACTTCATAAAAGATAGTGACTCGAGATTAAAGACATTTTCTCAAGTTGCAAAACAACTTCATTTGCCCGATAGAATGCTCATTTTGGATTGCAAGACTAGATGGAACTCTACATTTAAAATGTTATCTACTGCAATCATATTCAAAGATGCATTTTCTATGTATGAAGTGAAGGATCCATCTTATACCTCTTGTCCTTCTATTGATGATTGGGAAAAGGTTGAATGCCTATGTGAGATTTTAGAAGCTTTTGATTCTTGTACCAACATAATTTCGGGAAGTGACTATCCAACTTCAAACTTGTTTTTTGGGGAGGTATATTATATCAAGCATATATTGGATAAGCGGTACAATGATCCTCGTGATTTTGTTAGAAAATGGTGGGAAGTATGAAATTTAAATTTGATAAATATTGGGGTGAGTGTAACATGCTTATGTGTATTGCTAATGTTTTGGATCCTCGATGCAAGTTAGAAATGCTCAAGTACTCCTTCCCAATGATTTATAATAAGGTGGACATGAACGAGAATATGTTGAAGGTGAAAGATTTGTTGTATGCGATTTATGATGAGTATGATTCTTCATTGCATGTAAGACATGAAACATCATCGTTAGTCATCAATCATGTCAAGTCAAGAAGTCACCAATGAGTGTACTATTCAAAAACGAGGATTTTCGGCATTTTATTCTCGTATGAAGCAAGTTGAAAGTTGTGATTCCGAAAAATCTGATTTAGATGCATACTTAGAAGAGGGATGCTACTTTTGTGACGATGATTCAACTCTGAAGTTTAATATTTTTGATCGGTGGAGATCTCGTGAGACAAAATTTCGGATTTTGTCAAAGATGGCAGCTGAGATTCTAGCTATTCCCTCTTCCCGAGACTTAAATTGAAACATTTTTTTTACTGAGGTAACATTTGTTTTACAAGAGGTGTTCAAGTTTGGAATTTTATTTATTTTTTGATTCATAAGAGGTGTTATTAAAGTCTGAAATATAAATTAATAAAATTATTTCTTTTTATAAATTGATAAATGTCTGAACGTGTTTAAATTATGTATTTGACGCATTAAAATATTATAGTGTTGAATTTATATATAAATTTATAAAATTTTACGTATTTATACATTATCATTACGAAATTTACTTCCAAATTATAAAAGTAGCATTCATTCAAACGAATATGTCTAATCGATAATATATTTAAATTATATACATTTAAATTTGAAAGTCACCTAATTATAGTAAATTGAGTTTATTATATTCCAAATCAGACTCGTTCCGGATATTTTATAGGCCTTGTGCGAGATGTAGAACAAGGTCCCTGATAACTCTAATTTTAGAGTTATTATTTCCTTTTATTTTTATTTTATTTTGTCAAATTTTAGCCATTTCACTTCTCAAAACACTCATTCTTGGTAATATTCCTAAAAATGAGTAAAAAGAGTGAACCACAGTTTTTATAAACCATTTGGTAGAGTTTTGTTGTTTTTTTCACAAAAAATCTGCAGTGACTTGCGGAGTGCCCACTTTGGATCTCACTGGCGAGCCAAGAAGAAAACAAAGAAAAATTAAATCTTAGCATGGAAGTAAATCCTGGAGAATAGAAGGATCTATGGCAGAGGCATGGGATGAAAAGCATCAAGCATGTTCCATTATGGATGGCAAAATGAATTGTTTATTAAAACTCATGGTACTTAAAGTGGACTTTTTGGAAAAGGTGAAGAGACCTTGGGGTAAAAGGCTACAAACTTGTGGAAATAAGCTTTACTCATGGAAGCTGAATTTTATGTCTTCCATTTCAAATCTTTAGCCTCTAGACAATTACCCATCTTTTGTTGGTCCAACTTTTCCTCTAAGTATATAAAGAGGTGTTGGGTTTCATTTAATTCATCAATTCCATCTACCACATTTAGTGCAAGATTAGTTGTAGTTGTTAGCTCTAGAATTTACTGCAGTAGCTCTTTAATTTTCTGTATTCTTAGTGTAATTGTTAGTTTGAAGTAATTAGTTGCAGTGATGTACTCTCGGTCCCCACTGCAGTTTTAATCAAAGTCACTTTCAGTTTACTTATGTGCAACTTTTCATCTTTTGTTTTCTTTACTTCGGTAAGTATGAGCTAAACATCCCTTGGGATGTAGGAAGGAGAAGTACCTGGATTTTATGAAAAATGCTTGAGTAATCTTCATACTTTGAATATTTATTGTTTTGGTCATTCACTCTCGACTTTTGTCCAATGATGCAAACAAGTCGATCACTTGTAAGGATCTAAAGTCTAGTTCTCAACTCAGAAATGAGTAGAACGCAGTGACACGAGCTTGGATGATGCTAGGGAATTCGAAAGAATTCTTATGACACTTGCGAAAGTGAGGTCGACACAATGAGCTAATCTCAACCCACTGGAGTAGTAGGCAAGCTAGTTGGTGTATTTAAAAACACTTAGAGTATTTGTCTCTACACATTCCATCGAGGCCTGAAAAGGTCCATTTGTGAGTATTTTGTAACCGTACTTTTCTAACAAGAACACCCACTTCAAGTACAAGGATCACTTTTGGGATCGAGTATTTAATATAAATGATAGGGAAAATCTAACCTATATTCCGTCTTTTAAATCTCTAGTAAATCGTTAAAATAGCGTCTCACCAAATAAACCAAAATATTGCTTCTTCTGTAACTGAAACTTGTAAAAGGAAGCTCATGAAAACCGTATTGTCTTGATTGCCCAGTCCCTGTAGATACGATTCTGGTATTTTACCAACTATTACTTGTTGTGACGATCATAGTGGACAGTGTACACTTGCGTTTCCCACTGTGGACAGTTTGCATCCCCCTGTGATTAAACACATATTTCGCACGTACCAAGTTTTTGGCGCCGTTGTCGGGGACTGGCGTGATTTTAAATCTCAAGACATTAGTTTTTGTTCGAGCCCAAGTAACTCGTTTTTCTAAGTTGTTCGTGTTGCATGCCAAGGCAACAACACGGACCTTTGGTACCAATCGATCTTGAAATAGAGAAAACTTTTCGGAGAAGACGTAAAAACAAAAACACAAATCGACAACCCCCTGTGAACCCCACTATAAATATGGCAGGTGTGGGAGGTGAAAGAGCGCTCAACCCACCAGTAGTGGAGACTACAGTGACGATTGTCGATAGCAAAGATCGAAAAATACGGGACTATGCTACTTCCGGAGTTAGTGACTTAAGCTCCGGGATTTTAAGGCCCAACATTATTGCACAACACTTTGAACTCAAACCAGTAATGTTTTAAATGATCCAAGCCAGGGGTCAGTTTGGAGGGTTACAATCTAAGGATCCGCACTCGCACTTAAAATCCTTTTTGGAGATGACTGATTCCTTTCAATTGCAAGGTGTGAGTGATGAAGCTTTAAGGCTGGAACTTTTCCCTTTTACATTGAGGGATAAGGCGAAAGCTTGGCTGAATTCACATGAACCTAATTCGATAACCACTTGGCAAGAACTTGCTGATGAATTTTTGCAAAAATACTTTCCTTCTACAAGGAATGTAAAGTCTCGAAATGAAATTATTTTGTTTCAGCAAGGCGGAGATGAGGCTGTTTCGGATGCATGGGAACGTTTTAAAGAGTTACTTCGAAAGTGCCCACATCACGGCATTCCACATTGCATCCAATTGGAGACCTTTTACAATGGTCTTTCCAATGCAGCCAAAATCATCTTAGATGCAACAGCAGGTGGAACTTTCACATGTAAAACCTACAATGAAGGGTATCAAATCTTAGAAAAAGTGTCCAACAACAACACCGAGTGGTCAAACCCTAGAGCACCCATGCCAAAGACCAACACCATTGACTCCGAGGCACTCAAAACCATGAATGCATAATTGGTAGCCTTAACCAAATTAGTTTTGAATCAAAATAGAGGACAAGTCAACTCCGCAGTCCATCTCGCTGAGAACTTCTCCCTTAGTGGAGAAGAACATGTTTTTGACTATTGTCCAGCAAATCCTGAGACCGTTAATGTTATACGAACCAACCCGAGGAACAACCCATTTTCACAGACTTATAATCCAGGATGGAGAAATCACCCGAATTTCTCTTGGGCTGGTAATCCAGGACTCCAACCCCACGGGGAAAGTCATGTCCAACAAAGACCACAAAACCCCCCTGGATTTCACCAACATCACAGTGGGGATCCCCCACACAACTTTCACCAAGGGAAGTCCTCACAACAGTTCCAACCACGACCAACTCACCCCACTGAGACTCAACCATCACTCGAATCAATTCTCAAAGGTTTCATGAATCAAACTCAAGCAGCCATAAGGAACATAGAGACCCAAGTAGGACAACTAGCCGTCGAAGTTAAGAATAGGCCGCCAGGGACATTACCTAGTGACACCGAACACGCTAGGGTAATAGGAAAAGAACAAGTCAAGTCCATAACGCTTAGGAGTGGAAAGGATCTGAATGATATCATTTTTTATTCTAATGATCCGCCTCAAATACCCATTGTCCCTAAAACCACAGTTGCCACTCCTAAAGTCACTGACAAACCCACAGTGAGAACCGATGTCTCTGAGCTCCCCACTCTTGAGACCATACCAAAACCCACTGTTCCAAAGCTAACACCACAGCAAACTCAAATTGACCCACGAAGTGTACCTTTTCCTGAAAGAATGAAGAATAAAAATGTCGATGTTCAATTTAAAAAATTCTTAGACATTTTTAAACAACTTCACATTAACATACCCTTGGTAGAGGCTCTCGAGCAAATGCCAAGCTATGTTAAATTTTTGAAAGATATTTTAAACAAAAAAAGAAGGTTGGGTGAATTTGAGACTGTGACATTGACTAAGGAATGTAGTGCCCTCCTTACTAGCAAGATTCCACCTAAGTTGAAAGACCCGGGTAGTTTCACCATTCCATGCACAATAAGAGGACAAGAAGTAGGTCAAGCACTTTGTGATTTGGGACCTAGTATAAACTTGATGCCATTATCCATTTTTAACAAATTGGGTATTGGAGAGGCTAGACCCACAACCGTGACATTACAATTAGCCGATCGATCCATTGCCTATCCCAAATGAAAAATTGAAGACGTTTTGGTCCAAGTGGATAAATTTATCTTCCCTGCCGATTTTCTAATATTAGATTATGAAGCCGATAAAGATATCCCAATCATCTTAGGGCGTCCGTTTCTTGCAACCGGGCGTACTTTGATTGATGTGCACAAAGGGGAACTCACTATGAGAGTCCATGACCAAGAAGTAACATTCAATGTCTTCAAGTCCCTTAAGTTCATAGAAACCGAAGACTGCTTTGCTTTGAGTTTGATTAGTGGTACCCCAAGTCTTGACACAATGAGTACAATGGGTAGTGAGAGTGAGCACTCCGACTCTGAGAATGATGACACTTTTGAGGATGAGTGTAACGAAATTGTGGCAGCCTTTGAACCTCTGGACTTTAAAGACAGAAATGTTCAACCCCCTTCAATAGAACAACCCCCCGAGTTAGAGCTAAAACCATTGCCATCCCACTTGAAATATGCGTATCTCGGTAAGGATAATAAACTTCCCGTTATTATCTCTTCCAAACTTAGTGAGAAACAAGAACAACTTCTGATTGATCTGTTGATGAAGCATAAGAGGGCAATTGGTTGGACCATAGCGGACATTAGAGGTATTAGCCCTTCCCTATGTCAACATAAGATTAACTTGGAGAGTGACCACCCTGGAAAAGTCCAGCCCCAAAGAAGATTGAACCCCATAATGAAGGAGGTAGTCAAGAAAGAAGTTTTGAAGTGGTTAGACGTCGGTATTATCTACCCAATAGCTAGTAGTAGTTGGGTGAGCCCCGTTCAATGTGTCCCTAAAAAGGGAGGAACAACCGTAGTGGAAAACGAAAAGAACGAGCTCATTCCCACTAGGACTGTTACTGGATGGAGAATATGCATGGACTATAGACAACTCAACCTAGCCACCAAGAAAGACCATTTTCCTCTACCCTTCATCGACCAAATGCTTGATAGATTAGCTGAAAATGAATTCTATTGTTTTCTAGATGGATACTCCGGATACAACCAAATCCATATGGCCCCCAAGGACCAAGAAAATACCACATTTACTTGTCCTTACGGTACCTTTGCATTCCGGAGGATGCCATTTGGATTGTGTAATGCCCCAACCACTTTCCAACGTTGTATGATGGCCATTTTCACCGATATGATTGAGGACACCATAGAAGTATTTATGGATGACTTTCTGTGATAGGGACATCATTTGACAACTGCCTGGGAAATTTAGAGAAAAGCCTAGTGAGATGCGAGACCCATGACCTTATTTTAAATTGGGAAAAATGTCATTTTATGGTCGAATAGGGTATTGTCCTAGGTCATCTCGTCTCAAAAAGAGGGTTGGAGGTTGACAAAGCCAAACTTGAAGTAGTGGCACAACTTCCCGAACCCACAACCGTGAAAGGTATTCGAAGTTTCTTGGGTCATGCCGGTTTCTATAGGAGGTTCATTAAAGATTTTTCCAAAATAACTAAACCCCTATGTAACCTTTTGCAACATGAAAAAGAATTTAAATTCACCCAAGATTGTCGTGATGCTTTTGAAACAATCAAGAAAGCCTTAGTAACTGCACCCATAGTGACCACTCCTGACTGGTCACTCCCATTCGAAGTCATGTGTGATGCCAACGTGTGGGCTGTGGGGGTTGTTCTAGGACAGCGGAAAAACAAAATCTTTCACCCCATTTATTATGCAAGTAAAACACTAATTGAAACTCAGATCAATTATACTGTCACTGAAAAAGAATTACTTGCGGTGGTGTTTGCTTTTGATCGTTTCAGGTCTTACTTGATAAGGACGAAGGTTATAGTGCACACTGATCATGCAGCAATAAAATACTTGATCAACAAAGCCGATTCCAAGCCACGTTTGATTCGTTGGGTATTATTGCTGCAAGAATTCGATCTTGAGATCATTGATAGGAAAGGAACAAGCAATCAGGTAGCTGACCATCTGTCCAGGCTCGAGAAGGTAGTGACCACCGTGGAACCCACTCCGGTTCAGGAAAATTTTCCCGATGAACAATTGTTAGCAGCTCAACATCACGATAATAATATTCCTTGGTATGCTGACATCGCAAACTTTTTGGCAAGTGGACTAAAACCCCACGGGATGAGTGGACAACCATTTAAAAAGTTTTTACATGATACTCGTCAATATGTTTGGGACGACCCTTTCTTATATAAGATAGGGACGGACCAAATATTGAGGCGTTGTGTCCACAGGAGTGAGCAACATCAAATACTCCAAGGTTGTCACACATCCCACTACGGCGGCCACTTTGGTGGAAACCGCACCGCTGAAAAAATATTGCAGAGTGGGTTCTTCTGGCCCACTGTGTTCAAGGACTCTTATGAATTCGTGAAAAGTTGTGAGCAATGTCAACGAACCGGGAATATCTCCCAAAAGAACGAAATGCCTCTTAATAACATTTTAGAGGTAGAGCTTTTTGATGTTTGGGGGATCGATTTCATGGGTCCTTTCCCAAACTCAAACAATAATTTTTATATCTTGGTCGCGGTAGACTATGTTTCAAAAGGGGTGGAGGCAATTGCATGTCACTCCAATGATGCAAACACCGTGGTGAAATTTTTGCATAAAAATATTTTCACCCGATTTGGAACACCACGGGCATTAATCAGTGACGAAGGCACCCATTTTGTGAACAAAGTCATGAGCTCGGTCCTTGCTAAATATGATATACATCATAGAGTGGCCACCGCATATCACCCGCGGACCAACGGTTTAGCCGAACTTTCAAACCGAGAAATCAAAAGCATTTTAGAAAAAGTCGTTAAACCACACCGTAAAGATTGGTCAACCAAACTTGATGATGCTCTTTGGGCCTATCGTACGACCTACAAAACACCTTTGGGAATGTCTCCGTTTAAGTTGGTTTTTGGCAAAGCTTGCCATTTACCGATTGAATTGGAACATAAGGCGTTTTGGGCCCTTAAAGAGCTTAATATGAGTGAGGATGCGGCGGGAACCAAGAGGTTTTTACAATTGCATGAGCTAGAAGAGTTGCGATACCATTCCTATGAAAATGCAAAGTTCTACAAGGAAAAGACAAAGATGTGGCATGATCGAAGAATCAACCATAGGAAGTTCATCCAAGGCCAACAAGTACTATTGTTCAATTCCCGTCTCAAATTATTTCCTGGTAAGCTCAAATCTCGATGGACGGGACCATACACAGTAGTCAAGGTAAGTCCCTTTGGAACAGTGGAATTAATGTCCCCACAATCTGGTCAGACTTTCAAAGTCAATGGGCAAAGAGTGAAGCACTTTCTGAGCGACAGTGCCCACTCTCCATCCCACTTTGGTTAAGAAAAATCCAAATCATGTGTAAATATTTTGTTTCAGTTATTTGTTGTCTTTTTATTATTTTTGGTACTTTTAATTCCTTGTGGTAGTTTATTTTGAATGTGTGTAGGATGAATTGCCAATTTTTGAAGAAAAAGTCAACAAATGCTTCGCAGTGACATCAACCATACCACTGCGCATCCCACTGCGTGCCTGACATATGGATGTGACGGTTTGGTGGCCCAAGAGACTGAAAAACCATCACCTTTTTCTTACACTCCATCACCTTTTCCTGCCACCTCACCCTAAAACCCCTATTTCCAAGAAAAACCCTCATAACCCCTCATAACCTCTCAATAACCGTTCCCTCCTAAACTCTTACCCAATGAATAATCCCTTTTCTACACTAAAAACCCAAAACAACCTTTTTGCTCTCACAAATTCAAAAACACTCTTTCTTCCCAAAATCTCTCTCAAGAACAAGAAAGAAAAACCCTCTTCAATGGCAAGGAGTAAATGGCCGGTCCTAAATCCAAACGAACCCAGCTACGCCACGCGCCGCCGCATGACCACCGCCGATAACCCGCCGAAGAACATCACCGGCGACCTAAACCAACCTCTGCCATCTTCCGACGAACACACCATAATGACCGTCGTGCCGGATGCAGAATCGTCAAAACAAGAAGGGTCGAAGGCAGCATCGTCATCGAAAGCCTCAGACACAAGTATGAGTGATTTCTACTTTGAGGAGCAACAAACTGAGGAAGAAATGCTAAAGTTGCAGGAGGAATTTGAACAAAAACTCCCGGCACTTTGAAGAAAGAAAGAAGAGGTCGAGAAGAAAAGGAAAGAAGAAGAAGAAAGGTTGAAAAGGGAAGAGGAGGAAAGACTAAAAAAGGAAGAAGTCAAACGGTTGCTAAAAGATGAAGAGGAGAGAAAAAGGGCTGAGGAGGCAAGGTTGAAACAAGAAGAAGAGGATCGAGTTAGGCAGGAGGCAGAAGCTACATTGTTCCGAGAGGAGGAGGAGTTGAGGAGAAAGGAAGAGGAGGATTACCACAATCAATACCTCCAAATCGGAAACACCGTCGATTTGGAGGCCCTTCAAAAGGCAGCCCACAGTGAGGAGAACCCCATTAAGAAAGCTTCAAGGAAGAAAGGCATGGTCACCCGATCTGCGGTGACCATTTCAGAAAAATCGGCGGCCAGAAAAGCAAAGAAGGCACCATCTGGAAAAGGTAAGGGTCTTGCTCCCTCTTCAAGTACATCATCAGATGAATCTGATGCTGGTGATGAACAAGTGTTAACTCAAAACCCTCATGAATCCATAGTGGGCACTGAGCATGCCCCCAGTGGCGTGCCCAGGAAGTTCACGACTCCTGCAGTCGCTGCCCACTATGACTGTATTGTTAAGCAAAAGTTGAACCTGGAGAGAGGTTTTGACCCTGACTTTGTGGAGGCTAACCCTTTTATCAAATAGAGGGTTATTCAGCAAGATTGGGCAACATTGTCAACTTCCAATAGAAGGGCCAACGCCTCTTTGGTAAAGGAGTTTTATGCCGAAGCCTCTCAGACTAAAGCCACATACGTGACAGTTCGGGGTCGTAAGGTGCATTATGGCGCATCCACGATCAATCGGGTGTAACAACCGGGTTTTCTTTTTTGTAAGTATGCAAGTTTAGTGGTCCTTGTGCAAGAATTTGAAAGTTAAAGTGAGGGGCTAGTTCGCAATTAATGAAAGGTACATAAAGGCACTAACTTCTAGGACAGCCTCCATTTTATTGCAATTCAGTGTTTTACCCTTGTGTGTGCGCGCTGGCGTGAAACAAGAAGGAGCAGCAGTATTTGAAATCAGTTAAAAAGAAGAGTCTTGAAGGTAATCATCCCATTCATCTTCTTCAGCTTATTGCAAGTTCTTATTCTCTTGGGTCTAGGAGTTATGGACGAAATCTGTTGAGTTTGCTTGGTTTTCACCTAAAAACCCTTCTCTTGAATACTTTAGATTTATGTGTTTTGATGAGTCGTTTTGGGGGATTAAAAGAGGATTAAAATGAATGTTTAGAATGGATGGATGAACCCTAGGTTTGTCAAATCAAACTAATGGCAGAAAATGGGTATGCTTCTAATTGAGGTTTCAAATCACTGTTTTAAAGAGTAAGATGGAAGGAATTAAGTAAAGTCTAACATTAGTTCTCTTGGAGTAATCATTTGTTAAAGAAATAGTTAAACAATTGAACCAAAGGAACCTGTGCTTTGTGTCCCTGTTTGAGACCTGCGTATGAACAGTGAGGAAGAAACCAGGCTGACGCAAAGTTCAGACTTGCGCCATAGGCGCTGGCGCAAAGTTCAGATTTGTGCCATAGGCGCTGGCGCAAAGTTCAGATTTGCGCCATAGGCGTTGGCGCAAATTGGTGGTCTTTCCAGTGTTGGACCGATCTGATGGTTGGGCCGTGTGGATGTTTTGGGCTTAGGTCTGTTTCGGGTTATTAGATTTAAGGCCCAATATGAAGAGGATAATCTTGGTTATTTATTTAAGTTAAGGTTAAGAGAAGAACGTAGATTAAGATATTGAGTCAAACCTAATAAATTTATAAATTAATTATTAGGTGAACGGTCGGTGCAAGGCTACAAGTTAAGGAAAGAATTTGCTATCAGGTGAGTTCCCTAAACCTTCTTTACGACGCAAAGTGATAAATGTTTTAACTGATTATGGTTCTTTACGAGCATGAAATGTTATGAACTGATTGCATGATTTTCACAAACGTATCTATTTATTTAAATGAAATGTTTGGCATGAAGAAATGAAAGACATGACGTATGAATATTTTAACTTACATGTTTTCATAAACTTACTTGCATGCTATGTGGTGTCGGTCTGCACTGTGGGGTCAGAGAGAGGTCCTCGGGATCTGAGGATCCCTTGGATATGTATGACAGACCGGTAGGTTGGAATTTGTTTCCCTCCTATCCGGTAGAGGGGAGTCCGAGTGGGCTCCAATGAGGGCGAGAAGGGAACCTAATGGAACCCTAATCGCGGAATATTTATGTGATCCATACACAGTGCAGTACCATGAATGATGATGCATTATAATCCATTGATAAATGTTTTCCAACTATTTTACATGTTGTTTTCGGAGGGAATTCACTAGACCTTTTGGTCTAACCCTCGCTTTCAAAACTAAACCATTTTCAGGTAAGCGCTCAATCGGTTCTTCTGGTAAGAACTAGGAAAGACAACAAGAAAGACTTGGAGATTAGAGGAACTCCAGATTTTTGCTTGTGATGCCTATAGTTAGTACTCGGCTATGGATTTAGAGACTTCCGTTGTCATTTTGTTTAGCTTATGATTTTGACGATGTAAAGACAAGTTTAATTATGTAATTTGAATGCTTATTTCTAGATGATTGCATGCTAAGTGTTTGGGACGTTACATCGGGTCCTTGGAATAAGGACCCCACTTTCATGCACCTTTGCTAAATTCTTGCAAAGGATGACCCCGACTGATGAGGAGGCCATTTTGAAAGCTCTGGCGATTGAAGGAAAGACTTGGGACAAGGATGGCAGTAGGAGGTGCCTACACGCTAGCTCCCTCACTACAGGGGCCGCTGTGTGGTTCCAATTCCTACGCCACTCCCTGTCGCCCACCACTCATGATACCACTCTCTCGATGCACAAGTGCGGTCTTCTGTACTACATCCTAGCGGGCAAAACAATCAATCTAGGAATCCTGATACAGTCCACAATCTAACAGGCCCGAACTCGTAAAAAAGTAATCCTCCCACTCCCTTGTCTCATTACATCTCTACTAATCGATGTTGGAGTTCCTTCTGCTCCAGATGATGTTTGGGTCACTTCTGCTAACAATATCAGCGTGGTGACCATAAAGACGATGGGGAGAGCAATTACCACTCCCACTGATGACCCCACTGCTGAAGAAGTCCCAGTGACATCTGCCACCAACCCACTCCCCAATCCCACTCCAGGAAACGCCAGCAATCCCATGGTCGCCATTTTTGATGCACTAAAAGCCCTCACTGATTGCATCACCACTGTGGAGCAACAACAGAAGCATATGGACAGGGCCACCGAATCTTTCTGGATGTACACTAAAGAGTGGGATGCGGTCATGAATCAAATACTACAAGGTGCTGACCAAGAATTGGCCGCGCAACTCCCTAACTTCCCAGAAGGCATCTGTCCCACCACAGCAAGTGATGATGATTTCAAAGGCGAGTCTGCAGAAAGCTCACCGATGGCAACCCCTACTCATTAAATGGTTTGTTGGGACTTTGGTTCCCACTCTTAATGCTCTAAAAACAATTTCTATTTTATGTTTGTTTGGTATTTGCCTATGGCTAGGCTCTTGACAATTTGTTACTCTTTAATTTTTGGTTAATGATGCATGCATACCTGCTGTTAAGTAGGTACTTTTGGGTACTAACATATCTCTCGTTTGAATGCTTTTTGATCATCTTCCATTTCAAGGTGCACAACTTTCGGCTTCCAACTTAAAAAGTCACTTTTGTAAGTACGATTCTTAACTTGTCACGTTGAAATGATATAGGCCATTTTTGCATCCATTCGCCCAAACTCGACCTTTTTGTACCCCAAATACCTCTTTGAACCCACTTTCCAAGTCACAGTGGGGGCACTGTGAGATCTTAAGTTTGAGGTGGGGACTTCCAGTGTGACTTCCAGTCTTTCCACAGTGTGGACACTGAGAAGTCTTAAGTTTGAGGTGGGTAAGCTATACCCCCTCCCAAAAAAACAGAGAAAATCGGAGCATCACTCCAAGAAAATGATGGTGTGCCTTTTCTGGACCATCAGAGTGCTCACTCCCAGAAAACGATGATGTGCCTATTCTGGACCATCAGAATACCCACTCTCACAAAAAATACCCATACCCAAATAAAAGCCTGAAGTGTGCGTACTTACCCTTGCAAAACACAGAAACACTCACTTCTTGAAATAAAAATCTCAAAGCGAGATTCTTGGTCCATGTTTGGAATTGTTTGCTACAAAACCCTTGGGAAAAATATTCAAAGTGACAAACCCTTCAAACCCAAGAAAGTCCTATTGATTAAATGTGAACAAGGGAAAGATATTGTCGAATGCACGAAGTGAAATTTTAGCCTTGGGGCCCAAAGAAGCATCCATGGAGGGAGATCAACATTCATTCAAAGTGAGAAATCGGTAAGTCCCTGAAAGTTCAAAAGTGCATATTTTTAATTTTCTATTTCTTTTTATTACTTGGGGACAAGTAATGGTTTAAGTTTGAGGTTGTGATAACTCTAATTTTAGAGTTATTATTTCCTTTTATTTTTATTTTATTTTGTCAAATTTTAGCCATTTCATTTCTCAAAACACTCATTCTTGGTAATATTCCTAAAAATGAGCAAAAAGAGTGAACCACAGTTTTTATAAACTATTTGGTAGAGTTTTGTTGTTTTTTCACGAAAAATCTGCAGTGACTTGCGGAGTGCCCACTTTGGATCCCACTGGCGAGCCAAGAAAAAAACAAAGAAAAATTAAATCTTAGCATGAAAGTAAATCCTGGAGAATAGAAAGATCTATGGCAGAGGCATGGGATGAAAAACATCAAGCATGTTCCCTTATGGATGGAAAAATGAATTGTTTATTAAAACCCATGGTACTTAAAGTGGACTTTTTGGAAAAGATGAAGAGACCTTGGGGTAAAAGGCTACAAACTTGTGGAAAGAAGCTTTACTCATGGAAGTTGAATTTTATGTCTTCCATTTCAAATCTTTAGCCTCTAGACAATTACCTATCTTTTGTTGGTCCAACTTTTCCTCTAAGTATATAAAGAGGCGTTGGGTTTCATTTAATTCATCAATTCCATCTACCACATTTAGTGCAAGATTAGTTGTAGTTGTTAGCTCTAGAATTTACTGCAGTAGCTCTTTAATTTTCTGTATTCTTAGTGTAATTGTTAGTTTAAAGTAATTAGTGGCAGTGCTGTACTCTCGGTCCCCACTGCAGTTTTAATCAAATTCACTTTCAGTTTACTTATGTGCAACTTCTCATATTTTGTTTTCTTTACTTCGGTAATTATGAGCTAAACATCCCTTGGGATGTAGGAAGGAGAAGTACCTGGATTTTATGAAAAATGCTTGAGTAATCTTCATACTTTGAATATTTATTGTTTTGGTCATTCACTCTCGATTTTTGTCCAATGATGCAAACAAGCCGATCACTTGTAAGGATCTAAAGTCTAGTTCTCAACTCAGAAATGAGTAGAATGCAGTGACACGAGCTTGGATGATGCTAGGGAATTCGAAAGAATTCTTATGACACTTGCGAAAGTGAGGTCGGCACAGTGAGCTAATCTCAACCCACTGGAGTAGTAGGCAAGCTAGTTGGTGTATTTAAAAACACTTAGAGTATTTGTCTCTACACATTCCATCGAGGCCTGAAAAGGTCCATTTTGAGATTACCATTGACAAATCAGTAAGTAGCAAGAGTATGGGATTTTTACTCAAAGGTGTGAGTATTTTGTAACCGGACTTTTCTAACGAGAACACCCACTTCAAGTACAAGGATCACTTTTGGGATCAAGTATTTAATATAAAATCTAGGAAAAATCTAACATATATTCCCTCTTTTAAATCCCTAGTAAATCGTTAAAATAGCGTCTCACCAAACAAACCAAAATATTGCTTCTTCTGTAACTGAAACTTGTAAAAGGAAGCTCATGAAAACCGTATTGTCTTGATTGCCCAGTCCCTGTGGATACGATTCTGGTATTTTACCAACTATTACTTGTTGTGACGATCATAGTGGACAATGTACACTTGCACTTCCCACTGTGGACAGTTTGCATCCCACTGCGATTAAACACATATTTCGCACGTACAAAATACGAAAAGTTCTTTAATAAATCGATTTATACCATAAAATTACACTGAATTCAAGAAATACTAATAACTCATATAAACCATTTCCTGTGAATTACTAGCGCAAAATTAATCAATAATTTATTTATAAATTAATATCATCTACCATATCATTTTTACATAGAATCTTTAATCTGTTCCACCGTAAAAAACATCCTTATGATATATATATATATATATATAGAGGAAAGTTTAAATGAAAACTCAAATTCAATTGTAAACATGAGGACAAATCTCGTCCATTGATCGCAGCCATATTTAAGCCATTCCTAAAATTCAGCTTTAGGGATATTTTCGTCAAATTAGAATGAGCGCATCCTTTATTGACTTTTTATTTTCTTTTTTAATTAAAAAACTTTTACCCCCTTAAATTTTAAAATAAATTATCTCAAAAATTACTAACATTTTAATCAAACAAATTACATCAAAAAAACGAGAATTTCGTGCTCTTCGATATGACATCCATCATGATATAGTTTTTTTTTCGTTTTAACCGTTTTACGTGAAATCGTGTATATGTGTTATATTCGGAGTGAATAAAGGTACATTTATTCAGTTTTGAATATTTACATTTATTCAGTCTGAATATAACACATATTCAGACTGAATATAACACATATTCAGACTGAATATAACACATATTCAGTCTGAATATAACACATATTCAGTCTGAATATAACACATATTCAGACTGAATATAACACATATTCAGACTGAATAATCTTCTATCAGAACTTGTTTCTATTTTTGTTCTTCGTTTTGTTTCTACATTCATTGCTTACGGTTTCTAATTGTTGATTATGTTTCGTGTTATTCACTTATTCACTCGGATCGTTTAGTTTTTTAACGCGTGTCTGCTGAATTATTTGCTTGTTTTGGTTCTTCATAGTGTTGATTGTGTTCTTCGGGCATCTATTAGATTAGTTGATGTTTTGTGATTATCAGCTTCTAGCTTCACTCTGGACTCTGAATCGAAGTATTTTTCTCCATGAATTCCCGTCCAATTTATAGTTTTTAAATATTATACAAGCTGTTTATTTGTATTTGTTTTGACAGAGCAAAAAAAACTGACTCGTTTCGTGGAGCAATAGCTGGACAATTATGTGACTGATCACTCTAGTTTTGTTTGCTGAGTGAAAATTTTGCATGATGTGTATTTTGTTGATATTGAATTCATTAAAATCTTATATCCATCTTCAATGCCAGAATGTAATTATATCAAGTTCTTCTAGATGGCATTCGTAATAGTTCTAATGTTCTTTCTTCTTAAGGTATGAGCTCGGAAGGCAGCCCGCCAACACTAAGATATCTAGCAACAAGACTGTTCGGAGGGTGAGGGTTCGAGGTGGTAATGTGTTATATTCAGTCTGAATATAACATATATACACGATTTCACGTAAAAAACGGTTAAATCGAAAAAAAAACTATATCATGATGGATGTCATATCGAAGAGCACAAAATTCTCGTTTTTTGATGTAATTTGTTTGATTAAAATGTTAGTAGTTTTTGAGATAATTTATTTTAAAATTTAAGGGGGTAAAAGTTTTTTAATTAAAAAAGAAAATAAAAAGTCAACAAAAGAGGGCTGATTCCAATTTTACCCCTGCGCGCTAAAAATTCACTAAGCCATGGACATAGTTTTCAAGTTATTTACAAAATTGCCACCGTGTTTTTTATTCATTGATCTGATCTCCGATTTTTTAATCAAGGGCTGTGGTTTGTCCTCACGTTTACAACTGAAATTTGGTTTTTATTTGAACCCACCCCTATATATATATATATATTGACATCATTTGGGGTCCCATTGTTACTATTTGGAATACCACTCTATCTAAACCAATATAAATCATTTGAGTTCGCATCTCACCTCAAGTTAATGTTTTTCATCGTTGGGAAATGGATACCATGGAAGATTTTTTTCCCTTGTCTAATATGGCACACTAAAGTACTAATTTAACATCTTTACTAAAAAAACAATTTTATTAGTAAATGTAGTAACCATTGGATTAGTATAAATCAAAGTCTATGGAGCTATTTTTCAGTTTTTTGCGGTTTTCCCATGAACCTGATGTAATGCCTCAATTTTTCTACAAGCGGTCGGTGAACGGTCGAGGAAGGGTCGATATGTCATTATAATTGTAACAACCCACAATCCAAATATACATATAACATATAATTCATAACATGTTTTCAATACATAAGTAATTCATATTGCACATTTGGTCCCATAGTCTGACTAATCAATATAAAATTCAGTACAAACTTGATCCGATTTAGATAACAAAATAACTAATAACAAAGTTATAAGTACAAAAGTATCCACATTTTCTTAACGATCATCTTCTCAAAAGCTACACATCAAGTATTCTAATCACTGGGTCTTACTGGAACCACCATCTGGAATACATATTTTTAAAACAGAAAATGAGGGTTAGACATAAGGGTCTAGTGAGTAAATCCCTGACATTTGGAAATCATTAAAAATTCATTTATATAAAATACTCTTTATATAAATACACATATATCACACGTAAATTAATACCAACCAAGATTTTGTGCATCATACTTGTCTCATCCCACCTTATCCCTCCACCAATGGCCAAATTTATTGGTTGCGAGCCAATTTAACACACCGGTCCAAAGCCCGGCCACGTATTATATTCTCATATAATACTCACGTAATTATAATATCTCAATATATTATAATCACCCACGTATGACATATTCATACAATTTATCAAGTATTTGTTATCCACAAAATGTATTCCAGTAAAAATACTTTAAAGTAAAACTCACCTTGTTGGTAGTTTGAAGCCACACACGCGCAAACGATACCAATGAGCAAAACCGGCAATTAACGCCACAACCGAACACCACCCAAGCCACACTAACGAGGGGTAACCAAACCTGTATATAATATATACATATTGATGAAATCCACATACTTATATGTATACAAGACTCGCTACGACAATTGACAACCTTAGCAACTCACCGAACACCCCTGAATTGCAACCGAGCTAGAAACCGAACAACCAACATTAAAAAGAATACTTGGAGTTCTTATACGCCCAAACTAACATGTTCAAAGTGTTCAAATGCTATTTTCCACTCAAAACGAGTACCCATACCCCTATATTACGCCTTAAAACGACTCTTGTACTCAAGAAACAAAATCGAAAAAAATGCAGAAACAGTGCTTGGCGCGCCTTCTGGCGCGCCCCAAGCCGCGCCCAGACACGCGCGACACGCGCGCGCGTGTCTGTTGGGCAGCAAACATCCCTGTTTTAATCCTTTAACACCCCAACTCGAACCCAAATCAATTCCCAGTCGTTTTGGCTCATTTCTATGGAATTTTAGCATCAAAAATTGAGATTTTAACATCAAATAACATGGAGAAATTCATGTAACAACTCTAAACCCATATGCACTCAACCAATTTTAAACCCAAAAACCCAAAACTTCATTAACACCTAAAACTTGTTAGAACCAACTTCCACCATTGAAATGGTGAAGGATTCTCAAAGAAAGCAATAACACCCATAAATCCAACTCTAGAATACCCCAACAATACTTCTAGCTAATCATCTCCACAAGGAAGGAAACATTAAACAATCAACAACAAAAGATTAGAGGAGATTACCTTCAAAGATTATACCTCAAACTCCAATTTCTCCTCTTAATTTTGCTTATTTTCTTTCTTCTTCTTCCTCTTTTCTTCTTCTCTTCTCTTCCTCCTCTCTCTATCTCTGGACGTCTCTCTCCCTCTCTCTTTTAATCCCACACACACATAATACACTAATATATATAATATACATAATATCTAGATATTAACCTTATTTACCAAACGAGCCCCAAACTCCTCTTAATTGGCAAAATACATCCTTAAACTTCCAACTAATATTAAAGTCTACCCCTTTAACTTATAACTCCATAAATAAATCCCAAACTTACCTTAAAACCAAAATTATAAATTTAATAAACCAATAATATACCCGGTTATTACAATAATAGACGATACTCATTGGAAAGGGCGTTTCTTAGGTAACATGTTCTTAGCGGTTGACATAGACACAAATAACCAAATTGTACCCATTGCTTTTGAAGTGGGTAGGTGGGAGAGTGGGGACTCGGGAGGCGTGGACTTGGTTCTTTGCAGTGATGCAACAATGTATAAGAGAATTGGAAGGCTAGGTGTTTGTATATGATATCGCTTCTTCTATTAACCAAGCAATTACAGTTGTATTCCTTAATCACATGTGACTTTATTGTAAAATCACATGTGTTATACGTTTTTTTCTAGTTTTTTTGTTACTTTCAACAACGTTTTTATTTTGAACCCCCTCTTTTTCTCTATAAAACAAGGTTAATGAGGGGATTTCATTTTATCGTTATATCTTTTTTCTCACCTTTTTATGTATTTTTAAATGGTTACTTGTAAATCAGAAATTAGTTATAAAAAACCATTATACATTGTTGATTAGTAGAGCTATCAAATAAAAAAGACGACAAAATTTATGAAAACAAGTTTTTGTAACAGCCTGTCCCGTGTGGTCGTAGGACGGTGTGACACAATGGAATTCAAAACAACATATCTAAATAACTTACATGGGAATAACAAAGCTGCTACAAAAATCCATCAAAGTAAAGGCGCAGGAGACTAAATTAAGACGACATAGTTATAATTACAGTATTTACAGAAACAAAAGGTATACTATCCAAGGTTGTCTTCAAAATAGTCACATTTCATAGCACTCTCTCCCAGTGATCCCACCTGCGATCAAGTACTCGCCGAGGACAAAACAAACCTCGAATGAGACAATTGTTCAATGAGTGGATAATTAATATGTTAGTCCCGGATGGCTAATAAGATTAAGAACAGGTATTGTAGAAGGGGGGGTTGAATACAATACACAAATTTTTTACTTAATTTAATACTTTATTGATTTATAAAATCAAGAATTACACATAGAACACTTTAGATTGTTGCGGAAAGAACATATGAAATCCATTCTAACAATTTTCACAAAGTAAAACTGAAAACTACACAACTTCTAAAAACACAAAGATTGAAAGCTATTTAGCTCAATGGAGGAGAAAGGCAGAATGTCTTGTGCACTGAGAAATCTTCAAGTGGAGTCGTTTGCATGCAGAAGTCTTCATCTTTAAATAGTACCATGAGCATTTATTACATGGGACACTTGTCACTTTGTCATTTGAAGGTCAGGTTTGACTCTCAAAAATTGAAGTGTCTTTTCCTATTTTTTATGGTGCTAAAAAGCTTTGATGGTGACAATATCTAATAATGGGAGAAAGGACAGATGAACCTTTTCCCCATACCAGATGTTACCTTTAATGAAAATATTTTTAGCAAAGAGACAAGGGAGGATCCTCTTATTTTGAGCATCCCACCAATTTGTCATGGAGAAAATCGGTGAGATAGCAAATGTTACCTCTTTGATGAAAAGCTTCTTAGCAAAGAGACAAGGGAAGATTATCCTATTTTGAGGATCCCACCGATTTTTCATGGAGAAAATCGGTGAGATAGCTTAGTTTGGGTTGAGAAGTTCAACTTCAATCCGCATTGGTAGATTTACTTCTTCTTGATTTCGACTGATCTTTGACTTCACCGGACTTTGAAACATGACTAAGCTATTACAAAGAACATAAAATTTATCTAAGTATAAAAGATGTTTTTCAAAGGATGTAAGGAGATCAGGAGGTCATCTTCAAATCTTTGATGACCCAACAATCCCCCTCTATTTGAGGATGACATCCATACTTAGAAAATACATGAGTAAGACAATGAATAATACATGTTGACCCTGTTTTACTCTTTTGAGTTCTTTTTTACATAGTCCTTTTTTTATATCTGATATTTACAAGTGAATGAAAGGAATGAAAGAATAAACAATAAACAATAAACAATGTGATTGAAATAGAATGTACTTCCATCATAGAAGAAACTGATCTGCCCAAACCCAAATCGGTGATAATCTTTGAGGGAGGTTTAAGTTTGAGTGAATCAGACTCAAAATGTCTCTGCCCATAGCTTGCAACTTCTTTCTTTCTCTTAGCATCTTCACCTTCCTATTCGGCAGTCATCGCCCTTTTTCCTTTGTCTTTGTTTGCCTTCCCTTAGGCCGAACTAATCTGCTTCCCTGGGTTGGTTCGTCGCTAAATATGAGTACTGAGGGTTGGTATTGTTCGAGTTGGACGCTGGTATTGCCCCCCCTCACCGGCCGACAGAGAAAAAACACCATGAAAAATAGGAAATTTTGGCAACATTTGTTTTTTGAAACCCACCGAAATCTAAGATGAACCACTGATTTTTAGGGTAAATTTCTAAAAAATCGGTAGAAAGAAATTTAGGAATTTTCGGAGTTTTTTTTAACCCACCGTTTTTTTAAGAAAACCCACCGAAATTTAGCAAGTGTTGGCAACAAATGGTAGGAAAAATCGGTAGACTTTTTTTTGCAAGATCTTCGGCAATGATCTTCAGCAAGATTTTCCAGGCATCTTCAAAAGAAAAATCTTCAAGACAATTTCAAGAGGAAATCTTTAAGGTGAAGAGAAGATTGGAATTGCATCTTCCAATCTTTGATGACCCAAGATAGATTAAATTTGTAGGATTTTAAGAAGGGAGGTTTAAATTGGATCGGTGATCAAGTGGAAGATTTGGTGAAGTAGGAGGAATATTTTGAGAAGAAGAATTTAGGATAGCATCTTCAGGAGAGTTTGGAGTAGGAGGGTTTTGAAGAGAGGAAAGTTGAATGGATGACCCAGAGTGAAATTTGGTGAAGTAGGAGGATCACCATTATGAGAGGGGATATCTTGAGAAAATGGCACATAAGGAGTTGGGTCTGGTGAAGTAAGTTGAGGTCCTTCACCAACACAAGAATAAATCCATTTATTCAATTCATCATCCTTACATGAGAGTGATGAGAATCATCAAAATTTACATGTATGGAAGCATCAGTATAGTTACTTCGAAGATTTGGGTAAAGTAAAATCGGGCAGCTTCACACAATTGTTTTTACCACCTATTTTTTAGGAAACCCACCGAAATTTCGGAGATGTTGGCTAAAAAATCGGTTGGAACATTTTTTGTGTGTGTGGGAGGTAGATCAGTAGGTGGAGGATTATGCTGATCAAGAATGAGTTTTGAAGAAATAGGTAGAGGTTGTAAGAAAACCATCACTAATGCATGAAGATATCCATCTATTTAGCTCAGAACCTGCAATCACAAAGAATTTAATTCCTAGGTACCCATTTGGTAGTGGGTCCTTTTGGGCTAGATGTTGAAGAAAAAGAATTAGTATCAATCAGGTCAATTCTTTCTTTCGGACAGTCTTTGGCAAGATGAAAAATATCACCACAGATATAGCATTTTCTATAAATAAAAGCCTTTTTAGAAACTTGACATTTTTCCTTACTTTTGCCTTTTATGTCTATCTTCAAAGATTTTGATGAAGTAACAAAGATTTAGGGTGCAGAACCTAATATTTCTTTTTCAGAATTTGGGAGGAAAGTGTAATACCCCGGCCCCCGGGTAAGTTCGTTAGTTAAATGTTAGTTCCGTTAAATTTTGTTAACTTTAAAATGTGAAGTTAAAGGTAAGTTTGGGTAAATTTATAAGTAAAGGGTGTTTTTGGTCATTAGTGTTTAGCTTAAGGACTAGATGGGTAAATTGGTTTGATATTACCCTTATGGATTCAGATATTTCATAACATCATAAAATATCCAGAAAGTTAGTGTGTGTGTGTGTGTGTTTTGAGAAGAGAAGAAAGGAAAGAAAGTCTTGTGGCTAAGGGATTCAATTTGGTGTACTTGGAAGTGATTTTAGGTATGTTTCCTTTACAATTTATGTGTGTAATTGCTATTAGGTAGTTTCTATCGGAGTAGAATAAACGATTTCACGTTTAGGATTGATTCTGTCGATTTCTGGGTAAAAAGTAGTCAAACCGACAGAGGTTTCCGGATAGATTGAAGGTATTCGGGTGGTTTTGTTGGTAGTGTCCGGGTAATTTAGCTGGTGGTGTCCGGATGGTGTTCTAAGGTGTCCGGACGAGTCTTTTATCCGGGTAAGTTCCTTTTTGTTATAAGTTTCCGGATGTAATAAGATACCGGATGGTATCCGGGTTACTTTGGTTTCCGGGTGTCGTCCGGATTGTTTATGCCGTCCGGAAAGTTATGCTGTCCGGAAAGATGGTGTTGTCCGGAAAAGTTGTGTTGTCCGGATAATTTGAGGTATCCGGATACTTTAGCTGATTAGTCAAACTTTGAGAGTTTTGATGCTTTTAAGTATCCAGTAGCCTGTGTTTTGTTAATTCATGGATAGGGAATGAATGAGGACCGAATGTACTGTGGACTTGACTTAAGTTCGGGTTTGGGGGCAACATTTGAGGAGTTGAGTTCTTTAGAGTTCCTAGCTTTAGTAAGACTTATGTGTTATATGGTAAAGAGATATATGCATCTATTTGTTTCAGATACTGTGAATCGAAGGTGAAAGCTGAGTTCTTTGTTGAAGGAGTTTTGGATAAGTAAACAAGTGAGTTTTTACTTAAAATGTTTTCTAACTGGAATACATATATGTGAATGAGTGTAATAATGTGCATATGGTGTTTATATGAGTATTACACTGCATGGGTGCTAGTTGGTCGGGCTTAGGACCGGTGAAAGTTGGCTGTACAGAGGGACAATGGTGTTGGCTGTATTAGTACAGTGGTGTAAATTGATTAGTTGGCTCGCAACCAATTAATATGGCCAATAGAACGAGATGGAAAGATATATGATGCATGAGTCTTAATTGGTATTCTTATGTGAATTATGTGAATGATGTTGTGCAAATGGTTTTCAACTAACGGGGATTTTATCACTAGACCTCAAGGTCTAACCCTCATTTTGTTTTAAAAATATGTATTCCAGGTCGTGGATCGAGTAAGGGAAAACAAGGAGGTTATACCGCGAATAGCTTTTGGAGGACTATGTAGTTAAAGACTATGACATGTTTAGTAGAGATAGCATGTTGTTAGTAATGATGTAATCTTCTATGTAAATGGTTGTAATGATGTACTGGATGTTTGTAAAACACTAGGGGACCGTATTTGTTATAAAATGTATCTCTTGTTTTAACGACGTTATGCAATGTATGCTATTTGAACTATGTATGGGATTTCGGGTCGTTACAGATGGTATCAGAGCCCTAGTTTAAGGGATTTAGGTATTAGTATCTGTACCTAGACTTAAACTGCATGTGAAGTAGAATGTCCCTATTATTGTAGAACCTGGGGATGTTAAATATAAAAAGGTAGAAGGAACATCATGTAAGGTAATTTCAGAGTTACACCTGGCCAGTGTAATTGTGATCTTACAGGTACATGTTGAACTGGAATACCTTGTTATATGGGGTATGTGCTTATGTGTATATTAACCTTGTCTGGATCAACAGAATGTCAAGTGGTACGAGACAAACAAATCGGGAAGGAGGAGGAAGCCCGAATAGAACAAATCCAACAGCCGGAGGAAGGGGAAGAGGGGGAGAAAAAGGCAGGGGCAGGACTGGAGGCAGAGTACAGGGGCGAGGCACAGAGTTTGTTACAAGAGACGACTTGGCTGCTGAGATGGGAAGATTACAAGACAATATTCAAGCCATGTTTAACCAGACGCATAATAATGAAACGAAAAGACCAGATCCTAAATTGGAAGACGAGATGCCTATCACACCTACTGTCGTATCAGTACCAAGAAGGTGTGACTATAAGATGTTTTTAAGCTGTAAACCACCAACTTATGGAGGGGATAGAGATCCAGTGAAGGCGATGCGGTGGCTGAAGGAAATTGAAGTTGTATTTAAAACCAGCAAATGTGCGGAAGAGGATAAGGTGTTATACGGAATTGCAATGTTGAAGGCAGATGCTTTATATTGGTGGGAGGCCCTTATTGACTCTAAGGGATCTGATGTATACTCAACCTTTACTTGGGGCGAATTCTCAAGGGCATTCAAAGAACAGTTTTGTCCTCAAGCAGCAGTCAGACAATTGGAGGAGGAATTCCTGAGCCTACAACAAGGGAATTTATCAGTCAGAGACTATACTGCCCGTTTCCTAGAGAAGTCGCGTTTTGGAGAGTATTATGTTGCCACGGAGAAAATGAAGATGGAAAGGTTCATATTCGGATTGAATTCGAAAATTCGAAAGTTGGCGACTGCAACGAGACCTGATACCTTCTCAGCAGCAGTAAATGCCGCGGAAAATGCGGAGCGCGATAATAAAAGGGATGCCGGTGATAAGAGTATGGGAAAGAGGAAATGGGAAGGACCTCAGTATGATCCGAAAAAGTCCAGGTTTCAAAGATTCGATAATCGCCCGCCTTTCCGACCAGCGGAAAGACCGTGTCCGAAGTGCCACCGTTTTCATCAAGGAAGTTGTCAAGTGGATCCTAGAAACTGTTATAAGTGTGGAAAGATCGGTCATATTGCTAAAGACTGTCGAGTAGTTAGATTTTGTTTCTCGTGCAATTCTCCTGATCACCTTCAGTCCGATTGTCCACTGGAGAGAATACAAACGGGTGGTACGTCAGTAAGACCAACGGGTGTTAGACCTGTAGTACCAAGGCCAGAAGTACAAAGAGCAAGGGGCCGTGCTTTCCAAATGACAGAACAAGAAGCATATGAGACTCCCGATGTGGTTACAGGTACATTCTTAATAAATTCCACACGTGCTAAAGTGTTATTTGATTCCGGTGCAAACCGATCATTTGTGTCGCCTTCTTTTGCTGCCTATATGCATTTAAAGCCTAAAGTGTTAGATCATGCGTTAATGGTAGATACGGCTAATGATAATCAAGTACCGGTTAGTGAGGTATTTGATAGTTGTGTGATAAACATAGATGGGTGTGGAGTGCCTATTCAGTTATTTCCTATAGCCTTGATCGAGTTTGATGTGGTAGTGGGAATGGATTGGTTAGCCGAGAATCAAGCTAATATAGTTTGTAATAAGAAGTTGATAAATGTTGTCTTACCCAAGAAGGAACCAGTAGTGATTTATGGTGACCGTAGAAATCATCAGTCTTGCCTTATCTCTTTGTTGAAAGCTCGTAAGTGTATCAATAAAGGCTGCTCAAGTTACTTAGCTTGTGTGATAGATATTAAGCTAGAAAAGAATAAGTTGGGAGATATTCCGGTTGTTCGTGAATTTCCGGAAGTTTTTCCAGAAGATCTGACTAGCCTTCCGCCCGTTAGACAAGTAGAGTTTGGTATAGATCTGGTTCCTGGAGCTGCTCCTGTTGCCCGTGCACCGTATCATTTGGCACCTACAGAGATGAAAGAGATGATGACTCAACTACAGGATCTTTCAGATAAAGGCTTCATTAGACCCAGTTCTTCGCCGTGGGGAGCACCAGTTCTGTTTGTGAAAAAGAAGGATGGTTCGATGAGGATGTGTATTGATTACCGGGAACTGAATAAGCACACAATCAATAACAAGTATCCGCTTCCTAGAATTGATGACCTCTTTGATCAACTAGTTGGAGCTTGCTATTTCTCCAAGATTGATCTGAGATCTGGTTATCATCAGCTGAAGGTTAAAGAAGAAGACGTTCTGAAAACTGCTTTTCGCACCCGGTATGGTCACTATGAATTCTTAGTGATGCCTTTTGGATTGACGAACGCCCCAGCTGCTTTTATGGATTTAATGAATCGAGTATGTAAGCCATATCTCGATAAATTCGTTATTGTGTTTATCGGTGATATCCTTATCTACTCCCGGTCCAAAGAGGATCACGCACAACATCTTCGGTTAATTTTGGAATTGTTGAAGAAGGAATAGTTATACGCTAAGTTCTCTAAATGTGAATTCTGGCTACGGGAAGTTCAGTTTCTCGGACATGTAGTTTCTGAGAAAGGTATTCAAGTTGATCCAATGAAAGTAGCAGCAGTTGAAAAGTGGGAACCGCCGAGAACGCCAACCGAGGTACGAAGTTTTCTGGGTTTAGCCGGTTACTATCAAAAGTTTATAAAGGATTTTTCTCGTATCGCGACGCCTCTCACTAAGCTAACCCAAAAGAATCTAAAGTTCGAATGGAAAACAGAACATGATGAAGCATTCCGGATATTGAAAGAGAAACTGTGCAGCGCGCCGATTTTGTCGCTACCTGAAGGTTCTGAAGACTTCGTTGTCTACAGTGATGCTTCCAAACTAGGATTGGGATGTGTACTAATGCAACGTGGAAAGGTTATTGCTTATGCCTCTCGTCAGTTAAAAGATCATGAAAGACAGTATCCTACACACGACATGGAATTGGCAGCAGTTGTATTTGCGTTGAAGATTTGGAGACATTACCTTTATGGCTCTAAATGTCAAATCTATACTGATCATAAGAGTCTCCAACATCTTTTCGATCAGAAGGAACTAAATATGAGGCAAAGAAGATGGCTAGAATTGGTAAATGATTACGACTGTGAAATCCTTTATCACCCGGGAAAGGCAAATGTGGTAGCTGATGCACTAAGTCGTCAAGAAAGGAGTGGAACAATAAAAGCTATTTCACTACGAGCCGAACTCCTACCTAACATCTTTGACGAATTGCAGAAGTGTCAAATAGAAGCTTTTCAAGAAGAACACTTGAAACCATAACGGTTAGTAGGTATATCAGCATTACTTGTAAAAGATGATCGTGGATTGTTGTGTCTGGGGAACATAATTTGGGTGCCTCGTTTGGGTGGTTTACGTGATCGGGTACTACAAGAAGCTCATCAATCTCGTTTTTCTATTCACCCAGGTACGAATAAGATGTATAAAGATCTGAAACAATTTTATTGGTGGTCGGGAATAAAAAGGAGTATTGCTCAGTATGTGGAAGGTTGTACTACCTGTAAGAAGGTAAAGATTGAACATCAGAAGCCGTTTGGGCAATTACAGCGTTTAGAAATACCGATGTGGAAATGAGATCAAATTACTACAGATTTCATCACGAAGTTACCAAGGACTCCGAAGGGATTCGATTCTATTTGGGTGATTGTTGATAGATTGACGAAATCTGCTCACTTCTTACCAATAAAGGAAACTGATTAGATGGAACGCTTAGCCAAGTTGTATATTGACGAAATAGTAACTCGACATGGGGTTCCAATCTCGATTATTTCTGATCGGGATAGTCGTTTTACCTCAAGATTCTGTAGAAGTTTTCAAAAGGAGATGGGAACGCAGATAAAGTTAAGTACAGCATATCATCCTCAAACTGACGGTTAGAGTGAACGAACGATTCAGACATTAGAAGATATGCTCCGGGCTTGCATTGTTGACTTTGGGGGATCGTGGGATAAACATTTACCGCTGATAGAATTTGCCTACAACAACAGTTATCATTCCAGCATACAAGCGGCACCGTTTGAAGTTCTGTATGGTAGAAAATGCCGAACGCCTCCGTGTTGGAACGAAGTGGGAGAGAAACAGTTAGCAGGGTCGGATATAGTCCAGTTGACCGCGGATAAGATTTCTCAGATTCGGGAACGTTTGAAAGTAGCTCAAGACAGACAGAAAAGCTACGCCGACCGACGCCGAAAGCCATTAGAATTCCAAGTTGGAGATTTTGTGATGTTAAAAGTCTCGCCTTGGAAAGGAGTCATCCGATTTGGGAAACAAGGTAAACTAAGCCCGAGGTACATTGGACCGTTTGCAATTACAGAAAAGATTGGTAAAGTAGCCTACAGATTAGATCTTCCGCCAGAGTTAAGCAGGATTCATAATGCTTTTCACGTATCAAATTTCCGAAAGTGTTTGGTTACGCCGGATCAGGCAGTTTCTCTACCAGATATACAAGTTGATGAAAAGCTGAATTATGTGGAGGAACCTGAAGCCATAGTTGACCACAAAGTTAAGGTGTTGCGGAATAAGGAGATCAGACAAGTGAAAGTACAGTGGCGACATCATAGAGGTCAGGATGCTACATGGGAATCAGAGTCAGAGATGAGAACTAAGTACCCGTACCTTTTTGCCTAACCGAATTCCGGGGCGGAATTTTTTTAAGGGGGAGATGATGTAATACCCCGGGTAAGTTCGTTAGTTAAATGTTAGTTCCGTTAAATTTTGTTAACTTTAAAATGTGAAGTTAAAGGTAAGTTTGGGTAAATTTATAAGTAAAGGGTGTTTTTGGTCATTAGTGTTTAGCTTAAGGACTAGATGGGTAAATTGGTTTGATATTACCCTTATGGATTCAGATATTTCATAACATCATAAAATATCCAGAAAGTTAGTGTGTGTGTATGTGTGTTTTGAGAAGAGAATAAAGGAAAGAAAGTCTTGTGGCTAAGGGATTCAATTTGGTGTACATGGAAGTGATTTCAGGTATGTTTCCTTTACAATTTATGTGTGTAATTTCTATTAGGTAGTTTCTATCGGAGTAGAATAAACGATTTCACGTTTAGGATTGATTCTGTCGATTTATGGGTAAAAAGTAGTCAAACCGACAGAGGTTTCCGGATAGATTGAAGGTACTCGGGTGGTTTTGTTGGTAGTGTCCGGGTAATTTAGTTGGTGGTGTCCGGATGGTGTTCTAAGGTGTCCGGACGAGTCTTTTATCCGGGTAAGTTCCTTTTTGTTATAAGTTTCCGGATGGTATCCGGGTTACTTTGGTTTCCGGGTGTCGTCCGGGATTGTTTATGCCGTCCGAAAAGTTATGATGTCCGGAAATATGGTGTTGTCCAGAAAAGTTGTGTTGTTCGGATAATTTGAGGTATCCAGATACTTTAGCTGATTAGTCAAACTTTGAGAGTTTTGATGCTTTTAAGTATCAAGTAGCCTGTGTTTTGTTAATTCATGGATAGGGAATGAATGAGGACCGAATGTACTGTGGACTTGACTTAAGTTCAGGTTTGGGGGCAACATTTGAGGAGTTGAGTTCTTTAGAGTTCCTAGCTTTAGTAAGACTTATGTGTTATATGGTAAAGAGATATCTGCATCTATTTGTTTCAGATACTGTGAATCGAAGGTGAAAGCTGAGTTCTTTGTGGAAGGAGTTTTGGATAAGTAAACAAGTGAGTTTTTACTTAAAATGTTTTCTAACTGGAATACATATATGTGAATGAGTGTAATAATGTGCATATGGTGTTTATATGAGTATTACACTGCATGGGTGCTAGTTGGCCGGGCTTAGGACTGGTGAAAGTTGGTTGTACAGAGGGACAATGGTGTTGGCTGTATTAGTACAGTGGTGTAAATTGATTAGTTGGCTCGCAACCAATTAATATGGCCAAGAGAACGAGATGGAAAGATATATGATGCATGAGTCTTAATTGGTATTCTTATGTGAATTATGTGAATGATGTTGTGCAAATGGTTTTCAACTAACGGGGATTTTCTCACTAGACCTCAAGGTCTAACCCTCATTTTGTTTTAAAAATATGTATTCCAGGTCGTGGATCGAGTAAGAGCAAATAAGGAGGTTATACCGCGAATAGCTTTTGGAGGACTATGTAGTTGAAGACTATGACATGTTTAGTAGAGATAGCATGTTGTTAGTAATGATGTAATATTCTATGTAAATGGTTGTAATGATGTACTGGATGTTTGTAAAACACTAGGGGACCGTATTTGTTATAAAATGTATCTCTTGTTTTAACGACGTTATGCAATGTATGCTATTTGAACTATGTATGGGATTTCGGGTCGTTACAGAAAGAAATCTTCTCTTTTGAGTTGGATATTTTGATGTTCACAGATCGGGGAACAAAATCAGTAGAGGAAGCCACAAAAGTATTTTTTTAAATATCTGAGGATTTTATTTTTGAGAAAAAATCGGCACCAAATACTTGCCTTTTTCAGATGCAGATTTTTTTTTTGTTTGAGTTGGAAAGATTTCATTTGAAAAGTTTAGAAGGCATGGGTTCAGAGGAGGATGCTTAATCTAAAGTCAAGATTTTCAGAAGGTCATGAATAGGTTTGGGAGAGTCATTGGAATCTTGAGCTTCTTTATTTGGAAAGGAAATGGGATATTTGGCCTTTATAAACATACCAACTTTTAGAGCGTCAGAAAAATCAGCAGAATTCATGGACACAGACCCAATTGAACTAGATTCGGAGGTTTCGCAAAAAGTTGTTGAAGCACAGGAGGTGGGAGCATGTGCTTTTGAAGATTGATCAATTTTCATTTTTCCAAAGTATAAACCAGTTTTGTCATCACAAGAAATCTGATCTTGAAATTTTCTAGATTTTTGGAAGAGCTGGTCCATTTTCTCACAATTTCTTGCTCCTTTTTAGAACGTTTAAATATTTTGTTTTTCTCCTTAGCAAGAGTGAAATTTATGGTTTTCAAATCTTTAAGCTCAACCTTGATTTTATCAAAATGTTTGAGTTGAGACAGACATATTTGAAGTTGAGAGGAAAGAGATTTTATCTGGGCATTTACCTTTTTTCTTATAATCTTTTCAATCTTTTCAATGTCAGATAGAGTGAAAATGATGTACCTATGATGAGGAGGATAAACACTTAGCTGATACAAGAGCAGTTGAGGGGGTGTGACCTTTTGGATCATCCATGTCATTTATCTTGGCCATGAAGCACACATTTGAAGTGTCCTTCTCGCTTTCAAATGTGGGTTCATCTGCCAAATCATGAGTTTCAGCAGGCATACCCTTTCCTTTTCTGACAAGTCTTTCATTTCCTTCCTTTTCTCTCTTGTATTTTTCTTTGTATCTTTTAGCACGGTCAGAATTTACAAAAGAGAGAGGTTGGCTGAATTTTTGGGAAGGGGAGAGACTGATAGAATAATATTTGGATCTTCCCGATTTTGAGGAAAATCGGCCTGAGGATGAAGTTTTGGGTCTTTCAAGGTGTTTACTTCTGCACTCTGAGGAAAAATGACCCCTTTTACCATAGTTAAAACATTTTTCGTTAGTTTTGTCGGAAGATGAGTGTTTGGAGAGAGAAGAGGAGGATTTTCGACAAAACTTAGATTTTCCAGAAGAGAAGAGAGATTTGGATTTAGAATACCTATCCAACATGGCCATTCCATCTGATAATTTGTCAGCTGAAGTTTCCTCACATTCATCCTCAGCATCACTAAGATATGCATCTGAATGCTCATTGGTATCTTCTTGACTATCATGGTCAGAGCAGATGGGTAGGTGATTCTTGGAATACACATAGTTCTTTTGGAAGAGTCACTTAAGAGAGCTAGAGAATATCTCTTTATATTTGTGATGACAAACTTCCTTTGCAGCTTAGTCTGCTCATAGTTGAAGAGAGTTCCATAGAGAGCAGTGAGAGACATATGATCAAGGTCCTTGGTTGTCTTTATACAAGTATAGATGTTTTCCCAAAAATTAGGAAGACAGTCCATAAACTTGCATAGGACTTCCTCATTGTCATACACTCTACCTAACACCTTTAAGTCATTAAAAAGATTGTTAAAGCGGTTATAGTAGTTGGAGAGAGATTCTCCATTTTCATAAGAAAACAATTCATATTTTCTAACAAGAGCAATTTTTCTACTCTTTTTAACTTCATTTGTACCTTCGTACAGAACACACAGAGTGGACCACATCTCTTTGGCAGTAGAGAAATTTACCATAGAGTGGTACACTTCATCAGGAAGAGAGAGAGCAATGATTGTTCTAACTTTAGAATCAAGAGACACAAGGTGTTTTTCTTCATCAGTATATTTCTTAGGATTTTTAAGAATATAACGACCAGTGGCAGTAGATTTTTCTTCATCGTACGAAGCATCAGAATCATCTTGAGTTGTACTTTCTTTGCCAGATTTTTGAGTTTCATAGTGAGCCCAAACTCTAGGTACAATGGGTCCCTCGCTGAGAATGGTTGGATATCTACTATCCACTCCTTCCATGAAAAGCATCATTATGCTTTTCCACAAAGAAAAGTTGTTTGGATTAAACTTAGGAGGCTTAGCAATAGAGCCATTTTTAGAAAAAGTGTTTTGAGAAGAAACTTCATTGTTTGAGGAGGAAGCAGCCATTGCAGATCAAGTTTATTGAGATTAAATTTTCCTGCTCTGATACCACTTGTTAGTCCCAGATGGCTAATAAGATTAAGAACATGTATTGTAGAAGGGGGGGGGGGTTGAATACAATACACAAATTTTTCACATAATTTAATTCTTTATTGATTTATAAAATCAAGAATTACACATAGAACACTTTAGATTGTTGTGGAAATAACATATGAAATCTATTCTAACAATCTTCACAAAGTAAAACTGAAAACTACACAACTTCTAAAAACACAAAGATTGAAAACTATTTAGTTCAATGGAGGAGAAAGGCAGAATGTCTTGTGCACTGAGAAATCTTCAAGTGGAGTCGTTTGCATGGAGAAATCTTCATCTTTAAATAGTACCATGAGCATTTAATGCATGAGACAGTAATCACTTTGTCATTTGAAGGTCAGGTTTGACTCTCAAAAGTTGAAGTGTCTTTTCCTATTTTTCATAGTGCTAAAAAACTTTGATGGTGACAATATTTAAGAATGGGAAAAAGGAAAGATGAACCTTTTTCCCCATACCAGATATTACCTATTTGATGAAAATCTTCTTAGCAAAGAGATAAGGGAGGATCCTCCTATTTTGAGGATCCCACCGCTTTGTTATGGAGAAAATCTGTGAGATAGTAAATGTTACCTCTTTGATGAAAATCTTCTTAGCAAATAGACAAAGGAAGATCCTTCTATTTTGAGGATCCCACCGATTTGTCATGGAGAAAATCGGTGAGATAGCTTAGTTTGGGTTGAGAAGTTCATCTTCAATCCGCATTGGTAGATTTACTTCTTCTTGATTCGGCTGATCTTTGACTTCACCGAACTTTGAAACATGACTAAGCTATTACAAAGAACCTAAAATTTATCTAAGTATAAAAGATGTTTTTCAAAGGATGTAAGGAGATCAGGAGGTCATCTTCAAATCTTTGATGACCCAACATAATATAACAAAGATCACAATTATAATCGAGTTAATAAAAAGAATATGAGTAAAAGATGAATTAAGACCGAAAACCGGAACATGAAGCTATTTTATCTCAACTGAGTAAACTAAAACGTATCAGCACATCAAGAGTCGAGAAGAAATAAGAAATTTAATTGGGTTTGAGGGTTGTATGGGCCACTCAAACAATAGGAAATGCCTATAGGGCAACACACTCAAATCCCTTCAGATAATCGGTACCCGAAAATGGTTCCTAAAAACCGCTCCTATTATCGATCCAGTCGCCCTTAAATTGGCCGTTACCAAGCCAAACCCACTTATTGACATTAGGGTACTAATAACAAGGATACTATGACAATTTATAACCGCTTTGGAGGGATCACAACATCGTTGCCCTCGATGTCGTGCCTTAAAGCACGAAATATTCAAATAGTTAGAAACATGTCAATTTGATATGTAAAGAGTAATTTTATAAAATATGTGACTTTTAATCACTACCTATCGAAATAGAATTTGGAAAATGACTCAAATCCGACAACAATTCAACATCAAAAAAGTCAAATCCAAAGGTAGTTCAATTCAAACTCAAATAGCCATTAATGAATATATCAAAGACAAACTATGACAATAGCTCCAAATAATAACCATGATCATAGACATATTGAACACTGATAGTTAGAGTAGTTATCAAACTTACAATATCCCAATATGATTTTGTGAATAATATGAAGGATTATAATCATAAAAAAGTGATAGATGGTGTATTCACCAAATATGTGGTGTATGCGATGTCGTTAAGAGGAATTTTGTGTATCTATATATAAATTGAAGATACTATGCAAACCTTTTTGTATTTTTGTATTTTCTTTTCAAATCATTCAAATAGATGATAACCATTATTGATTTTTGAAGTTTGTATGTGCTATAGAGTGATTATAAGTGTTTGCATGTTTCTTATGCTTATCGAATGTTTGTGTTTTCTGGTTTAATGTTTGTATGCATTATATAGTTTAATGTTTGTATCTATGTATAACATATAGAGCCAATATGCACTTGTGTTTTCTGTTTAATGTTTGTATGCACTTGTGGTTAGTAACTCTCCCATTATGACTATATGAATTTATTATGTGATATAATGTATATGTGAATTCATATTCACTTGTGTACATGTTTTCAAGATTGTTGCAGCTTGTCTTTAATTCTTCAGTATTCATGGACTTCACCTTTTCTGCTGTAAATAAAAAGCCGAAGATTTCTTCGTATTGTCTATATTGCTCAAACCTTCGTTCCAGTGAACCGATAGCTTGATCAACTATGTAGACAAAATATTGAATTCTGAATGATTCTTGAGGTGAAAGCTCATGTACCGGTTCTGATGACTCGATGTTACTCTCATCAAAATGTCTTTTCTTACGAATTTTTCTTTTATTCGTTTTCTCAACGAACACCGGATCAATTCCCAAATCAGAAGCTATAACTTGTGCACAATTCAAAGCCTTTGCAAACCCATGTCTCGATAGTCTTTAATAAATTCAATAAGACCCCCCCCCCCGGTACTCATTGCGTCATCAATACGCATACTTTCATATTGTAGTTGTATACTCAAATTATTAACTTTAGCCAAAATATGATACCAAATAACTATACGTGTTATGAACTCAAATTTTCCAAATTCATACTCTGCTAGGCAAGTGGCTTTGCTTTTTATCTTTACATTTGTTTCTTCATGAGCAAGTTGTTGTAGAGCTTCTACTGTTTTAGGAGCTTGATTGACAATTGCTTTCACACTTTCAACCCTACTTTCCCACCTTGTAGTCGACAATGATTTAAGAGTGAAACTCTTTTTGGGTAATTTATCTTTCAGAATTTGCCATCTTTTCGTCGAACATGCAAACAATGTATAAATCCGTTGTACAACTCCAAAGAACTTTACAGTTTTTTCACACGAGTTTGCCATATCCGAGAGTGTCAAATTAAGGGAATGAGATGCACATGGGGTGTAAAATGCTCTAGGATTAATATCCAAAAGCTTCTTTTGTACACCTTTGTGTTTCCCTTTTATGTTTGATCCATTATCATAACTCTGCCCTCTTACATTATCAATGTCAAGATCAAGATATTTTAGCAAACTTTGTAATGAATCAAATAATCCCTGACTTGTTGTGTCATTGACAATTAAAAATTGAAAGAAATATTCCTCCACCTTAACAGGATTAGTAGAGACATCAATGCACCTCAATATCAATGTCATTTGCTCTTGCTTACTAACATCTGGAGTACAATCCAATATTACTGAAAAGTACATGGCTTCTTTATTTTTTTCAGAATAGCAGTTTTAATTTCAGAAGCTAGCGAGACAATCAACTCATTTTGTATCTTATAACTCAAATAATGGTAATGAATCTCATGATTTTGTTTCCTCCGAATATGCTCTGCCAAAGTTGAATCCCACTCCCCAATCATTTCAACTAAATCCATAAAGTTGCCATTATTTTCATCATAGATCTTCTCATTAATTCCACAAAAAGCCAAACTTTGTTTGTCTAAATATTTCACAAGTGCAAACAACCTTTTTAATACTTTCCTCCAATGTTTGGTCTCTTTGTTGATTTCATCCTGGAACTTTTTATCAATAACTTGGTTAGTTTCCAGCCTTGCACGTAGGTCAAACCAAATAGACATGTGATGGATATGCTCTGCACTACTTTCATGCATCTTTAGACTATGAGCAAGATGTCCCCAATCACTTTGTAAAGCCCGTGTCCCGGTACGTTTATTAATTAATTTTAATAATTTAAAATGTTCACCTTTAATTGTTTTTGGTTAGTGGTTTGGTGTCAAAAGGACCAAAAATGTTAGCCTTCGTGTCTTTCGTTATAGATTGTGAGATGAGGTGTAGTTGAGGGGCTAAAGGTGCAATTTTTTTGGAACTTGTTCATGGTTCACGGCCCATGACCGTATCCCTATTCTCGTTTTCCTTTTCTTTGTCTTTCCTTGTGAATCAAGCAAGCAAACCTCTCCCAAGAACCCTACGACCCTCCCTTCTCGTTTGGTTTGTGTTGTGCGGCCGGAAAGATAGAAACAAAGAGAGAGAGTGAAATCGCGAGAAGGAGAGAGTGTCGAGAAGAAAGGATACAGCAGTAGCCCTCGCCGCCGCTACTGCTGTCGCCGGAGACCGCCACCACCCGCTGTCGTCGGAGTGATCGAGAGAGAGCGGTTTGGTTGTGGTGGTGAGACGCCGTCGTGAGGTACGTGGTTCTCGTTAGTCTCGTTCTTTTCTTTTCCTTGTTCCTTTCGTTTTTCCGGCGAGACCACCACCGCCGCACGCCGCCGCTGCGGTGGCTGTGGGTGGAGGGCGGTGGCAGTGGGTGTCACTCGTAGCGTAAAACCCGAATCGTTTAAGCCTTGAACCGTTTTTATAAATCGTAATTTTACGTAAATTCTAAGTGTGCTGTCTAGTTTTCATGTAGCCATAACTTTTCTGTCGTAAGTCCGATTGAACTGAAACTGGCGCCCACGGTTCTAGTTCGGGGTTGGGCACGTTTTCCGTGTTTTAGCGGAAAACTGGTTCGGTCTCTAACTGGGCGAAAAAGTGGTCGCAAGTTCGGTGTTTCGTCATTTTATGTGAAAATTAGTTTTCTGTCCAGTTCGTATTTCGGCCATAACTTTCTCGTCGTAACTCGGTTTGAGGCGATTCTGGTGTCCACGGTTCACATTCTGTGTCGGGCACGTTTTTCGTGTTTTAGCGAAAGGCTGGTTCGGCCCCTAGCTAGGCGGAAAACTTCTGTTTTTACAGCAGGTCGGTAAACCGACAGTGTTGTAATCTGCCACTGTTTTGTCATGGTCATAACTTTCTGCTCGTAACTCGGTTTGGGGTGAAATCGGTGTCAAAAGTTCCATTTTTGAGTCTAGAAACTTTTCTGTGTTTTGTGCAAAACCCAGTTCGGGACGTAGCATGGGTAGATTTGTCGTTTTATACTGAAAGGTGCTGATTTTCGCTGTTCCGGAAACTGTTTTTGTAAAATCCGTAGTAAATTGTAGAAAAATCGTTAGGAGGCGTATAATATGTCCTTGGAACCCTAACTCAGATTACTTTCTGGTCATGTAATTTAATTAAGGTTTTTCTGGGTTTAAAGAGGTCGAAACAGGTCCCGAACAGACCTGTTTGGCGAGAGCGGAAATTAGTTTTAGTGACGGTTTAAGCGTGTGTCGTGTCATAGGGCCCGAGTCTCGTATTGACACGTTTTAACATGCGTTTAGGTGCTGGGAAGTGACCGTTATTGTGAAGCTTGAATTGTGTTATTAAGCTGGGCGCGCATTCGAGGTGAGTTCTCTCACTGTGTAGTTAGGGGTTGTATGCATGTCATAATAGTTTGTATGTACTACTGTCTTTGTGGTGTGAACTAGTTGTTTGTGGTGTGTAATATTTGATTGGTTTGAATGCTTAGTATAAATGTTTTACATTACAATTCGGTGGGACCGAGGCCTCGATGGTACTGAGGTGTTGGTTACATTACAATTCGGTGGGACCGAGGCCTCGATGGTACTGAGGTGTTGGATACATTACAATTCGGTGGGACCGAGGCCTCGATGGTACTGAGGTGTTGGATACATTACAATTCGGTGGGACCGAGGCCTCGATGGTACTGAGGTGTTGGATACATAATTACTTGTAGATGTTTACTCGTTTTATGTAACTGTGATGTTGTTGCTTATGTGCGGATAGGGGTGATGTGTATATAATTCCTATCTGCGCATGTGTTGGAATTCACTAAGCTTCGTGCTTACCCTTTCCCAATAAACTGTGGTTTCAGATACGGCCGGCTCCAAGGCGTGACGAGTACACACTGGCGCGCGAGAAGAGCTGGTTGCTTTATGATTTTAATAATTAAACGTTTATTCCGCTGGTTTTATTTTATAAAGACATTAATTATGTGTTTGCAAACGAAACGTTGGGATCATTTATTGAGTTGTTATCAATGAATTGTTTATTTAAAAATTTAAATTTGCTTGTAATTTTTGGGACGTTACACACTTATCCCCCCGTGTGCTAAATTACTTGGATGTGGTTTCTTCTTAAACAACTTGCAACAAAAACAAAATACTTTGTCAAGTTCTTTTGAATATACAAGCCAATCTCTATGATGTTTCTCTCCGTTTGGTAAGTACTTGCTGTAAAATTCAGAACTAAAACGCATGTTCCTTCTATCTTTACGACCTTTCCTGGTTAATAGATCTCTTATAGGGTCGTTTTCACTAATAAATCCCTCCATTTAGTATCAAGGTTATCCCAATTTCTAGGATCATAGATGTTCAAAGGAATATCATCTTCTTCATCGCTATTACCATTCAAGTTGGCTTTAACTGACACAGGCACATCAGCTTCTTCTACCCTTAGTTCTTCTTCTTCCATAATTTCATCAGCATCATCCACACCCACACCTACTATTTCTCTATCCACCCCCTCATTATTTTCAGCATTATTAAGAGTACTATTTTCCAATACATTTGGCTCTACTTTCATTGACTCTCCATTACTTGGACATTCCGGTGTCTGTTTGATAATAAATCCATCAATGGCTCCTCTTTGACTTTGAATAAATTGTTCATCTTTTCTTTTTTTGGCGTTTAGAGTAGCCCGACTCAAATTTTCTAGTTGGAGGCATCCTATTTTATATAAAATAGTTAATCATTAATTCATTATTGGGATATACAAAAACACGTATCAACAAAGTTTTCATTTACGTCTTGTTATTAAAAGAACACTAACATTAAAAGTTAAAAGACTTTCAATGAAGACATATAAATAATCAAATAATGAAGTTATAAAAAGACATTAAATATAAGTAATAATGTTTGATATAATACCTGAATACAAGTAGAATTGAAGAATTTGCAAAGCGGAAAAACTAAAACAATCGAAGAATTGAGAGAAAAGCCATTTCAATAATAAAACAATGGATTAAAAAAACTGCAATTAGAATATAGAAGTACACATACAAAAGCCATTTCAATAATAAAAAATAGAGTAAATTACGTTTTTCGTCCTTATGGTTTGCTATAAATTGCGGATTTCATCCCTATGGTTTAGAAATTTCGGTTTTCATCCCTATGGTTTGTTTTTCATTTCTATTTTCGTCCTTGAGGCCAAAATACTCCTTTTAAGTATGCAGGACTAAAATAGAAATGAATTGTAAACCATAGGGATGAAAATAGCAATGAAACTTAAATCACAAGGACAAAAAGATGATGAATTATAAATCATAAGGATGAAAATTGCAATATCAAAACCATAAGGACGAAAATAGATTTTTTCAACATACCACAAGGACTAAATATGTAATTTACTCTAAAAAATAATACATGCAGCGCGGGGGGGTCAAACTTGGGGCTGTGAAGTAGAGGTCAGATGTTCTAACTAGCCACTCCACAATAGCATTTGTGTTATTTTACATCGTTTTTGCTATATATGTATACTAAATATATATAATATAATAGTAAAAAAAATCGGAGCCCCCGTGCGCCGGCACCACCAGCACAACCCCCCCCCACCCCCCACGCCCCTGTTCCAAGTGGATCAATTGAGAAAAATGATATATTAAGCTTAGTTTACTTCTTACCAGATAAGAGGACGCTCTGAAATTTGAAAAAACTAAACAAAAAGTCTAAATGGACCTACCTCTTAATGAATCAGACGTAAAAGACTAATAAAAGCTATTTTATAAATTAAAAAACAAACAAACAAGACCTAAGTGAACCTTTAACACTCTTTTTTAAAATATCTTCAAACATCCCTCAAATTTTAAGAGTGCATCTTTAATTTAAAAAAAAAAGGTTTACTTACAAAATTAGATTGAGCGGATGCATGGACCCGCTCCCCTCTCTAGAGATCCACCCTAAGGTGGCCCTTTCAAATAAAACAAGGATCATGACCTTGTTTAATAAGAATCGTAGTTGGCTCCAATTAATCAACTTAGGGCCCGTTTACAAAACGTTTACTCGGGTAAGTGCTTACCAAGTCACATTAGCTTACCGGGTGAATATAACAAGGACCTAAAATCTTACCCGGTAAGAGCGGAAGCAAGGACCGAGAGTCTTACCCGGTAAGTGAGTGCGACGACTCTTACCACGGTTAGCGCTTACCAGCTAAATTGTTGCATACGATGCCATGTTGGTGGACTAAAATCTTACCCGGGAAGTAAGCGATAGTGTTGAATTTTACTGATAAGCACTTACCCGAGTAAGTGATTAGGTAAACGACCCCTTAACAATTTCAATAATTAGAGTCTTAAGACTCGAACACTTTTAAACAAATATGATAAACATGCGAATTTCAATAATCAACATAAGAATTTCAATTGGATGCTCGATGATATTATTACGAATAACGACCCTACAAATGGATTATGTAACGTACGAGATTGATATGCATAGTTTTTCATCAAAACGTAATCAATGCAGAAATAACCGTTGTATGTTGGAAAGTGGGTATCTTTGCCGAGAATTCCTTTATGTCCATCCGAAGACGGGATGTTCCCATTAAACTAAAGCAAAAACAATTTCAAATTCGTTTGAGCTTTGCTATGACAATCAATAAAACTCAAGGCCAGAAATGTAGGAGTTTATCTAACGGAACTAGTATTCTCGCATGACCAACTTTACGTAGCATTATCCAGAGGTATATCACAGGGAACTACAAAGGTATTGGTGAAACCTGCTAAAAGAATTAATCATCATGGACTCTATACATCAAACGTGGTGTATCAAGAAGTTTTGTGCGATTAGTAAGGTACAATCAAATATCTATTATGTAACATTTGTTAAATTATGAGTGTATATATATATATATATATTCATTACATATATATTTATAATAACTATGTACTTCTTGCAGGACATGTCTGCATATTGATGTTTTGAGTAAGTCGGCCTGGTCCTTGATTTTGGCTTGTTTTGTTTTACGTTGTTCTTTTTGTACATGTATAACCTTATGAGATGTGTGCATATTTTTATTCGCCAACCTTTCTAATGGGTCTCAGTTTTACTATAACATCATTGGTGACTATTCAAGTAGGAAGTATATGTTCACCAAACTTTTCTTTAATGCAAGATCTATAATTTATGCGGTCGACACGGTTCACGTTTTGGACGATGTACACATAATAGATAAAAGGGCATACCAAAGTACTTTAGAGTCGACGTATGATTCACGTATATGCCCACTAAGCGACTCAAGCACCATGCCTTTATAGACTTGGTATCGGCAAGGATGAAGAATACAAACTTAACATGAAACATGGTTGTCATTTTGATTTCGAGATGCTTCACGCACGGGTATATATATATACCTTTGCCAATTGTTTTTCGATTTTTGATGCTTCGTGTTGCATCACGCGCTGGTGTGTAACTAGTATATATATATATATATATATATATATATATATAGAGTAATCACATGTAATGTACAACACATCTAGAGGAATGTGGACAACCGATTCAAAGATAAACTTGTTAGGATGATTATTTAATCAAGGATTATCTTAATCACTCGGTTCTTAAGACTTTGCTTTAGTAAGACATGCTATACGCACCCTTTTTTATGTCAAAATCGAGTCAAATCATGTATTAGAAATTAAAAAGAAAGTTTTGATGTTGATATATGTGAGGAGGAGATTAATAGACAATAGTGCATTTAGCATGACCCTTGCTTTATTCATTATGTACATATATCCAAAAGTAGTAAGCCCCTATTCTACTACCTATGCCTTCTAAATTGATGTTGCTAACTAATCATTACCCTATTAAGGTATTCTTTATCAAATTCTCAGTTTCTTGCTTGCTTATTGCTTAGATGATAAAAGAAAGAAGAGAAAATGTCTAACTATGTTTCATTCTTTGGTTCTTTCTTGCTTAGATAGTTAGATGATACAAAAAGTATCTTGTATTCTTTTATTATTTCATGCTTAAATGATAAAAATAGAAAAAAATATGATTTGTGATTTCATGATATTTGAATAGTTAGAAATAAGAAATTAAAAATAGATAATAATATTGTATTTGTGAATAGTGAGATTAAGGGGCCGTTTACAAAACGTTTACCCGGGTAAGTGCTTATCAAGTCACATTAGTTTACCGGATGAATATGGCAAGGACTAAGAATCTTACCCGGTAAGAGCGGAAGCAAGGACCGAGAGTCTTACCCGGTAAGTGAGTGTGACGGCTCTTACCACGGTTAGAGCTTGTCGGCTAAATTGTTGCATACGATTCCATTTTGGTGGACTAAAATCTTATCCAGGAAGTAAGTGATAGTGTTGAATTTTACCGTACGCACTTACCCGGGTAAGTGATTAGGTAAACCGCCCCTAAGATTCATTATTCTTCTTGTACGAGCTTTATATGTTTTGAAACTTTTTACTTGTATGGTTTGAAACTATTACTCTATTACTATGTTACTTGTGTGGTTTGAAACTTTTTTGAACTATTAAGTTATATGTTATATATATATATATATATATATATATATAATTTTATGAACTTATTTTTTTACCGTTATTTCACCGCAATAACCGTTATTTCAAATTAAGGTCCTAACCGAAATTTCCGCAATCGGCCGTGTTAACTGCTTAGCCTAGTAGTCTCATTGAATTGGTTGATTCAATCGGATGTTATCGATATATAACGAACAAAAGTTTCAAATTCTCAGTGATTGTACTTCAATGTTCATGTTAGTGAGTGGTTTGATACTATTCTTATTTTCAATTGAGTTTTGTGGAAATTTGATTTTACTTCAATCTTAGACACATTAGCATGTTGGATTTTTTTTAAGGATGTCGTAGGCTATACCTACACTAATTTCTTGGCAAATTATGACTGCAAGACATCAGCCCTGATTAAACTTAGTGGCCACCACAATTGTTGTGTACGTCAAGATTCGAACCTTGGACATATGAGATATTCCACCACATCCCTCAGGGCCTTAACCACTACGCCACAAACGTGTGGTTCATGTTGGATCTTTGATTGACTAAAATGGATTCTTTTGTTATATAATCACATATGAACATATTTTGTTTTTTCTTTTCTTTCCCACTCTTGAGTTTAATTAGGGTGCGTTTGGTACGCAAACAGGATAGGACAGGACAAGGTGGGACAGGACATGACACAACACTTGTACCATGTTTTGTAAGGTAGAACTGGACAGAACAGATAATATTGACCAATTTACACTTACTAAGTTGATATATTTTGATTAATTATGTAAGTTATTAAATTATAATGAAATAAATATTTTTCATAACAATACAAATTATTAGAAAGTTTCTTCAAGACGATTAAAATGACACCAAAATAAAAAAAGTTATGTAGTTTTCCATTTTTATTTTCCAACATTTTCTGTATTTTTTTTACTTTTAGTATTAATAGTATATATAAATTAATCAAAACATAGAAACGATGTAAAAATAATATTTTGAAGAAAATAAAGTAAAAGTTTAAAAAGCATAAAATACAATAAATAAAATTTAAAGAATGAATAAAATATGAAACAAAATGTTTATTTGATGTTTTAGAAAAGAATTAAATTTTATTTTGATGTTATATTGGGCAAACACAAGTCTGGTCTACCTTGTTCCATGGGGTGGGGTAGAACAGGTTCATTCCTGTTTGGGTAAAAATCCAACAGTCTCGACCACGACCGAAAAAAGAAAACATATTTCTTACACGACGCTTTTTTAAGCTAAAATCACACTTCATTATCAGACCTAAAGTTTAAGTCAAAAGTTACTCACGACACTCGAACATGACGTCGTCTAGCTCGCACGATCGTCGTAAGACAGCTGACGACCTCGACCAACTAACGTTCGGCATGACTGTTATGTTTTCTTTGTTTAATGCAGGATCAAAGCCATTAATTACTAACGGCTATAACTGACGAGGATCATTATGAGCATTAATCCCAGCAGCCGTTACGACCGTTATTCCTACTTTTATGGGATCATTCAAAGCTTCAAAGGCTATATAAATAAAGACTCCTACTTCATTTGCTGTAAGAACCCAACTCCCCAAAATACAAACAACATATATTCCATCACAAAACAATACATCATATCTCATTTATGGTCCCTTAAGTTAACAACTTAGGTCATTCAGTACCAACTTTAACATTTACAATGAAACATAAAATATCATAATTATAGATATAACCCATCTCCCAGCTTCTTAAGCATACATCTTCCCAAAAAGCTACACATGATAAAGCAATCACTTGTCCTTACTTGTATCTCGACCTGGAACACATATTTTTAAACAAAAATGAGGGTTAGAGTTGGTAAATCCTTATCCCTCCACCAATGGCCAAATTTATTGGTTGCGAGCCAATTTAACACACCGGTCCAAAGCCCAGCCAAATATTATATTCTTATATAATACTCACGTAATTATAATATCTCAATTAGTCAAAGCCATTCACAAAAGATTTCCAATACAAAGATTTTCATCTCAAATAACTCGTACGCAATAAAACTACTACTATCAGTTCGGTAGTATGCAAAAAAAATGGACACGCTCGTCCCACATATGAAAATCATGTTGAAAATCATTTAATTGCAATTCAGTTTACCCACAAAACGCAAAAGCGTAGTAAACAATTTCTTTAAAATGAACCGCCATGGCTCTAGTATGGATTGACTCATGACATGCATGTAAAGTGACTGTTCGACCTTAAACGGGGTGCAACACAAAGTGTGCACGAAATTCAAAAGAGGTCCAAACGACATTTGACTCCAAAATTTCCTTGTCAACCATGAAACGACATGAAACAAGATTTACCAATCAAATTTTGCACGCGTCAGTTTAATATACAAAACGATGAAACGGTTTACAAATACACCTTAGTCAACACAAGATAACTTGTGCAAATTCCATATTTAAAACAACCCATACAATTTCATCCTTTGAAAATATATCGACTAAAACATTATAACACCTCAAACTGGGGTAGACATGCAAGCTTGTAACACTTCCTTTAGAAATTTTCTTGAAACAAAATAACATGCATCGACTGGTTCGCGACCAAATTTCAAAAGATGAACCTATTTAAATCAATTTTCCGAAATTTCTCATCCGGTCCTATTATGACATTTGAATAAAACGTTTTTGGCAAACCTGCACACAACAATGCGTTTTTCCAAAACATACGAGGAAATAAGTGTTAATAATTTATTGACACCAAAAAGGGTTCAAACTTATTTTCAAATTCCAAGTTGCACCAATGGTGCGCATCAATGTTCAAAACATAAGAATTCCACACTGATTCGAAGTTGTGCTTATCCGAAAATCACGGGTGTTACAATCCTCCCAGCCTTAGAATGATTTCGTCCTCGAAATCTAGTTCTCTTACAACAAAGGCTAACCGCCTTAACTCCGACCATAATTTATCAGTTCCTAACTGGAATCTAAATTCCCTCCACACAGTCTATAAAGACAAATCCTCGAACAATTGCTTATCAATAAAGCCCCTTCACGTACACTGTACTTATGTCCGGGAGAACACTCCGACAACCTGGATAACTCCTAGTCAAACGACTTTGGTTGTCTCCCAACCTTAGATGTTCCATACATCTCGATTTTCGGTTTCAAGCTCTAACCACTCCAAGGTTGATCACTAACGTGCCCAACAGCATTCCTCAATTCCGATCATTCCCACCAACACCCGTCGGTTAACTCCAACGAGTTCTAAAAGACTCTAAAATCCACCTCAACATTAATCATTAAACCGACAGGTTCTGAACCATACACGAAGGTTATTCCACCAAAGTCACTCGTCACAATCGAGCATCTTAAGGTTACTACAACCGTTACCATCATTCATTTAAAATCGGACTACAATTCCTCGATTACACTAAAGGTGTTTGCCCTCAAGCCCAAAAGTTGACACTTAGTCATACCATTAAGTTGAATCACCACAGACCCTACACACGAGCTTCACTCGTCGAGCCTTCTTACAAAACCAAGGTTATTGGTATGGTGTCTAAAGGGTCCCACATACGAAAGTTGACCAAGACCACAAAATAAGATTCCCAACAAGAAAGGTCACCACTACCCTCAATATAAGATACCGCGAATTAGATCTTTTAGTTACAAAAGTGCATCATCCCCGCACCCAACACCATTCGGCCTACAGTGCTAACACGCGTGGAATGCTCAAACCTTCCACCAACAAAGTGCTACACACATTCACTCTTAACTGGGTCACTTACCCTTTCCAAGGTCCTAATGAGTTCAGGGTTTTCAAGTGTGTTATTCATTAAATATGCCAATTAGTCAAAACCATTCACAAAAGATTTCCAATACAAAGATTTTCATCTCAAATAACTCGTACGCAATAAAACTACTACTATCAGTTCGGTAGTATGCAAAAAAAATGGACACGCTCGTCCCACATATGAAAATCATGTTGAAAATCATTTAATTGCAATTCAGTTTACCCACAAAACGCAAAAGCGTAGTAAACAATTTCTTTAAAATGAACCGCCATGGCTCTAGTATGGATTGACTCATGACATGCATGTAAAGTGACTGTTCGACCTTAAACGGGGTGCAACACAAAGTGTGCACGAAATTCAAAAGAGGTCCAAACGACATTTGACTCCAAAATTTCCTTGTCAACCATGAAACGACATGAAACAAGATTTACCAATCAAATTTTGCACGCGTCAGTTTAATATACAAAACAATGAAACGGTTTACAAATACACCTTAGTCAACACAAGATAACTTGTGCAAATTCCATATTTAAAACAACCCATACAATTTCATCCTTTGAAAATATATCGACTAAAACATTATAACACCTCAAACTGGGGTAGACATGCAAGCTTGTAACACTTCCTTTAGAAATTTTCTTGAAACAAAATAACATGCATCGACTGGTTCGCGACCAAATTTCAAAAGATGAACCTATTTAAATCAATTTTCCGAAATTTCTCATCCGGTCCTATTATGACATTTGAATAAAACGTTTTTGGCAAACCTGCACACAACAATGCGTTTTTCCAAAACATACGAGGAAATAAGTGTTAATAATTTATTGACACCAAAAAGGGTTCAAACTTATTTTCAAATTCCAAGTTGCACCAATGGTGCGCATCAATGTTCAAAACATAAGAATTCCACACATCATAATTTTATACAAACAAGTTTTCTAAAATCTTTATCACGAAACACTTTTCTCAAAATTTCGTACTTGGAACATAAAACGTCGAAACGTCGTTGCTTAAAATGTATTTGTTAAAAATTCTCCCAATACACATTTTCATTTTCAGAATGTAAAGCATTGCGAACTATACATGATTTCTACAATACCAAAACACCGCTTGACCGAATGGTCATCATTTAAACAAGAGTCTATAAAATCTTTTCATGTACGACTCATTTATCCAAGTATCGATAAACAACGGTTACCAAGCTAATGCATACCCCCAAGTTGATATAACATATTTTTCATAAAAATGATAATAAAACATTTAACTGACCAAAAACGCACCAAGTAAATTATTATGAAATGTCACAAAATGTTATTTCATGCATCACTTAGGTCACGTACAAGTCAATCCACACACTGAACTATTTGCAACAAAATTCTTAATAACACAAACCCTTGAAAGAATAGTTACGCGACACTAAAGTTCCGAACTCATCTCTTTTTAGTCGCCTTATGGCATAAAACTACTTTTGTTCAACAAAACTCGAGTGAGACCAAATGCCCAACACAACTTATAAACCTTTCACAAAAATAATTAAAGTATGCACCTTGTGAAATTATACTCACACGACTCAACATGTCGTAAAACTAAAACTCCATGAATTTTCACCTAGATACATGGAGTATACACCTCGTAAACTGTACTCACGCGACACAAACGTCATAACCCAACTCCATGAAATTCAACAAATTCAATGACTCCAAGTCAGCAAAATAGCACCAAACATTGTGTTCCCAAAGTCAAATTTGCTAAAAGCAAAATCATGGCTAAATTGCCAAAATTCCAAAAATCCCACTCTTGTTGTAATACCTTATAAATCACATTGTTTAATTCGTTCATAACTAACAATTTCCCAATATAACTTTATATAGATATTATGGAAGAAAACTTTTCGTCCAAACTCTAACATATGTGGATGAGATCCAATGTTAAAGTCACAAGCCGAAGTTACTTGCCCAACATCTTAAATATCATGAAAATATGATTATCATTTTATCCGAAACCAATGTTGAACAATAATGAAATAAAGCAAAACAAATCCCGACGGAGTTTGCAACTCTCACAATAAAATGGTTTCATGTACGTTAAAACCATGATTCGAAATCTTGTGTGTGTACTAAACATTTCCCAAAAATCATAACACAATCCATATAAGGATTGGAAACACAAGAAATAGTTGATGTAATTTATTTTCAAAAATAATTTTGTGCATAACTTAGTCGGCACGCAACGTCTCAACTCATACCCTTATCAAATCCTTCCGGTCCACTATTGTCATCCGGTATTCAAACCTCTTAAGGAAAGTCAGGAAATACATCAATTAACCTTATGGTTTTTCCTCAAATCAAAGTCGGCTCAACAAGCCTATGGTTCTAGTCCAACCATCAATCTTGACCCGAAACGGTCTTCTTAAAGCAAATATCATGCTTACCGTCACTCCAAGTGATCAATACTAGAACCGTCCATCTATTCCAACGACTACTAGCTTAGAACTTCCTTCACTACCCCAACGATCATCACATTATAGTAATTCAAGTATGCACACGTACTAGTAGGTTCACCATGACACTGGCCAAGTGTCACTATGAACGCACCGTATATGGTTATCCTTGTTACTCTCGACGTGATTCTCGTTTCTAACAGTTCCATCAACTTCAAAACATCCATTCTTAAAGTGCCTAGAGGTGAATTTCACTCTCATTTACTTAAACAAATGCTAGTTTGAGTCTAGGTATCCATAATCAACACCTAAATCTCTCAAACTTATGCTCTGATACCAACTTGTAACACCCTAAAATTTGGAACGAGCAACTAAATAAAATTTCAATAAATTACCCAACAATATAAAATCATTTCTACAATTTATTCCTCAAAATACCTCGGAATTTAAAACATTAAAATTCCCCAAATAAAACAACCTAAACGGGTGTCACTTAACACGACACAATTGCTAGTCCAAACAAGTGCGGAAGACTTCACTAAATAAATCACCTCTCGAGCACTCTACTATCACTCGCCACTTCACATTATAGCTAAAGTTACTCCCAACCTGAACCTGTTGCACATGCCGACAAAATAAAAAGGGTTAGGCTTACGCCTAATGAGTTCAAGCATTTTATCATGACTATATAAAATCATAAATCGGAAGTTAGTAATTATAGTCATGATTAAAATAAATCTTTTAAATGAAAGTTCGCGACAAAGTCTATCATTTCCAAAAGATTTTCCCAAACAGGCATAAATGACTCATTTTCCAACGCACCCAAATTCTAAGAGAAAAGTTCCCAAAACGTATGAAACGTTTTCTAAAAATGAATTCCAAACCCAACTCACTCAAAACGTATTTGGACATAAATAACCCAAAGAATACAAACGTGGACAAAACTCCAATATTCCAAAACACCCAATAAGTATGAAGCATAGAGTCATGCCAATAACCATGAATATAGTTCGTATAAATAAAGTACGTCACCGAAAATATGGATAAACACGTATACCCAAAACCACACCTTTCGGTGACGGGGGAGACCCGATTCCATCGAAAGTGACGGGCACACAAAGTTAAGTCACCTAGGATGTTACTGGATTACTCAAGCCCCGGTCCTAGTTCCCATGCCATAAAGACATCACAATCCTCAGACCAAAATAAATTGCCTTTATTGCATACCCCGTAGAGTTACACCTCAAGGACTTACAGGGGGGTCCCATTGCATATCCAGTCTAGACGAGTTTCACCTCAGGGACTCCAGTGTCCCCTATTGCCTACTCGCTAGTGGCCCCACGGCCTAACGCATATACCCATGCGTTCCCAATAGTGCTCGCTGATACCAGCCATCCAGCACCCAACCATGTGACGGACAAAACGCGTCTTGTTGCGTGAAGGGACAAAGTCAACCAACCACACAACCGAATGCACAAAGATATGAAACATCCAATAAAATTGACTCACGTGCCTATGGATCCAATACAACTCGGTCTACAAAACATGTTCAACCCGAAATGACCGAAGCACCCAACCATGTAAATATCAATAATGAGCAATAAAATGCATCAAGTTGCAATAAATGCAAACCATAAATAAGACTCCACATTGAGTCATTTAAAACCGGACAAATGTCCCCATGACCATCCCAAAGTCTAAAACCGAGCAAAATGCTCAAATACCCATTAGACCCATAATAGCGGTCATCTTAGCATAAAAATGCATCTCATATCAAATAGGTAGTAAGTACCATAAAATCGTTATTAACCCAAAACTCAACACGGAATTAAACATAAAGGGTTTTCCCAAAGAACTCATACCCTTAACATTTTCAAAATGACCCATAACACTAAAAGTGTATTTTCTCAAATGGTTTATAAAATCATTTACACAAGTATGATTAAACCATCAATTAAACCTCATTTTGAGCAATTAATCCTTTAAAGACAATTCATGGTTTCTAACCATCCAAATGTTCAAAACTCCCACATATGGGTATTATACACATTTATGAAGATAAACACTTCAAAAGAGTTAAACTATCCAAATAACTCAACCATATACATTTTCAAGTAAACACACACATATTTGTAAAATACTCATTTTGGCATGTACAAAGTTTTCACAAAGTAACTTGAACTCACCTTAGCTAGATTAAGTTAAATCTAGAGCTTTCTCCAACGTAAGCTCCTTTGGTGAAGTTTGCACCCTTAAGCCAAAACTTCCAAAAACCTAGATCCATAAGTTCCAACCACAACTATTTAGATCTAACCATAAGAAATCATCATCCAACCATAAATAATCATCCCCAAACACTTATATATGTTTCTCCTAACATAAAACATCCAAAATCACTAAAACACCAAAACCCTAACTTTTTAGATGAAGAAAAGTGAGAAATTACCTCAACCACCGGAAAATACTCCTGGACCATTCACCATACTTCAAAACTCTTCCTAGATCCTTGAAGATCTCTCAAAAATGAAACCGTAGCAACTTGAATCATCAAAATCGGAGTTGTGGTGAGAAAGTTATGAAGGTTTGAAGTTTGGGCTGAAAGTTCGCGTCTTAATACATCAGACGATCCCGCGGTTTGTCCCGCGGCTTGTAAGCCGCGTGGAAAGCCGCGCGTCTTTCTGTTTGGTTGGTTGGGTCGGATACTGTTTCGGCCGTAACTTCTTCATTATAGCTCCGTTTTTGCTCCGGAAAGGACCGTTGGACTCGTATTCGAATTCCCCATCCAACAAAACCATAAAATCTAGGATTTAACCCCAAAACTTATTTTTCATATTTTTCTTAAAGATCGGTTCCACACTGATTCGAAGTTGTGCTTATCCGAAAATCACGGGTGTTACAATCCTCCCAACCTTAGAATGATTTCATCCTCGAAATCTAGTTCTCTTACAACAAAGGCTAACCGCCTTAACTCCGACCATAATTTATCAGTTCCTAATTGGAATCTAAATTCCCTCCACACAGTCTATAAAGACAAATCTTCGAACAATTGCTTATCAATAAAGCCCCTTCACGTACACTGTACTTATGTCCGGGAGAACACTCCGACAACCTGGATAACTCCTAGTCAAACGACTTTGGTTGTCTCCCAACCTTAGATGTTCCATACATCTCGATTTTCGGTTTCAAGCTCTAACCACTCCAAGGTTGATCACTAACGTGCCCAACAGCATTCCTCAATTCCGATCATTCCCACCAACACCCGTCGGTTAACTCCAACGAGTTCTAAAAGACTCCAAAATCCACCTCAACATTAATCATTAAACCGACAGGTTCTGAACCATACACGAAGGTTATTCCACCAAAGTCACTCGTCACAATCGAGCATCTTAAGGTTACTACAACCGTTACCATCATTCATTTAAAATCGGACTACAATTCCTCGATTACACTAAAGGTGTTTGCCCTCAAGCCCAAAAGTTGACACTTAGTCATACCATTAAGTTGAATCACCACATACCCTACACACGAGCTTCACTCGTCGAGCCTTCTTACAAAACCAAGGTTATTGGTATGGTGTCTAAAGGGTCCCACATACGAAAGTTGACCAAGACCACAAAATAAGATTCCCAACAAGAAAGGTCACCACTACCCTCAATATAAGATACCACGAATTAGATCTCTTAGTTACAAAAGTGCATCATCCCCGCACCCAACACCATTCGGCCTACAGTGCTAACACGCGTGGAATGCTCAAACCTTCCACCAACAAAGTGCTACACACATTCACTCTTAACTGGGTCACTTACCCTTTCCAAGGTCCTAATGAGTTCAAGGTTTTCAAGTGTGTTATTCATTAAATATGCCAATTAGTCAAAACCATTCACAAAAGATTTCCAATACAAAGATTTTCATCTCAAATAACTCGTACGCAATAAAACTACTACTATCAGTTCGGTAGTATGCAAAAAAAATGGACACGCTCGTCCCACATATGAAAATCATGTTGAAAATCATTTAATTGCAATTCAGTTTACCCACAAAACGCAAAAGCGTAGTAAACAATTTCTTTAAAATGAACCGCCATGGCTCTAGTATGGATTGACTCATGACATGCATGTAAAGTGACTGCTCGACCTTAAACGGGGTGCAATACAAAGTGTGCACGAAATTCAAAAGAGGTCCAAACGACATTTGACTCCAAAATTTCCTTGTCAACCATGAAACGACATGAAACAAGATTTACCAATCAAATTTTGCACGCGTCAGTTTAATATACAAAACGATAAAACGGTTTACAAATACACCTTAGTCAACACAAGATAACTTGTGCAAATTCCATATTTAAAACAACCCATACAATTTCATCCTTTGAAAATATATCGACTAAAACATTATAACACCTCAAACTGGGGTAGACATGCAAGCTTGTAACACTTCCTTTAGAAATTTTCTTGAAACAAAATAACATGCATCGACTGGTTCGCGACCAAATTTCAAAAGATGAACCTATTTAAATCAATTTTCCGAAATTTTTCATCCGGTCCTATTATGACATTTGAATAAAACGTTTTTGGCAAACCTGCACACAACAATGCGTTTTTCCAAAACATACGAGGAAATAAGTGTTAATAATTTATTGACACCAAAAAGGGTTCAAACTTATTTTCAAATTCCAAGTTGCACCAATGGTGCGCATCAATGTTCAAAACATAAGAATTCCACACATCATAATTTTATACAAACAAGTTTTCTAAAATCTTTATCACGAAACACTTTTCTCAAAATTTCGTACTTGGAACATAAAACGTCGAAACGTCGTTGCTTAAAATGTATTTGTTAAAAATTCTCCCAATACACATTTTCATTTTCAGAATGTAAAGCATTGCGAACTATACATGATTTCTACAATACCAAAACACCGCTTGACCGAATGGTCATCATTTAAACAAGAGTCTATAAAATCTTTTCATGTACGACTCATTTATCCAAGTATCGATAAACAACGGTTACCAAGCTAATGCATACCCCCAAGTTGATATAACATATTTTTCATAAAAATGATAATAAAACATTTAACTGACCAAAAACGCACCAAGTAAATTATTATGAAATGTCACAAAATGTTATTTCATGCATCACTTAGGTCACGTACAAGTCAATCCACACACTGAACTATTTGCAACAAAATTCTTAATAACACAAACCCTTGAAAGAATAGTTACGCGACACTAAAGTTCCGAACTCATCTCTTTTTAGTCGCCTTATGGCATAAAACTACTTTTGTTCAACAAAACTCGAGTGAGACCAAATGCCCAACACAACTTATAAACCTTTCACAAAAATAATTAAAGTATGCACCTTGTGAAATTATACTCACACGACTCAACATGTCGTAAAACTAAAACTCCATGAATTTTCACCTAGATACATGGAGTATACACCTCGTAAACTGTACTCACGCGACACAAACGTCATAACCCAACTCCATGAAATTCAACAAATTCAATGACTTCAAGTCAGCAAAATAGCACCAAACATTGTGTTCCCAAAGTCAAATTTGCTAAAAGCAAAATCATGGCTAAATTGCCAAAATTCCAAAAATCCCACTCTTGTTGTAATACCTTATAAATCACATTGTTTAATTCGTTCATAACTAACAATTTCCCAATATAACTTTATATAGATATTATGGAAGAAAACTTTTCGTCCAAACTCTAACATATGTGGATGAGATCCAATGTTAAAGTCACAAACCGAAGTTACTTGCCCAACATCTTAAATATCATGAAAATATGATTATCATTTTATCCGAAACCAATGTTGAACAATAATGAAATAAAGCAAAACAAATCCCGACGGAGTTTGCAACTCTCACAATAAAATGGTTTCATGTACGTTAAAACCATGATTCGAAATCTTGTGTGTGTGCTAAACATTTCCCAAAAATCATAACACAATCCATATAAGGATTGGAAACACAAGAAATAGTTGATGTAATTTATTTTCAAAAATAATTTTGTGCATAACTTAGTCGGCACGCAACGTCTCAACTCATACCCTTATCAAATCCTTCTGGTCCACTATTGTCATCCGGTATTCAAACCTCTTAAGGCAAGTCAGGAAATACATCAATTAACCTTATGGTTTTTCCTCAAATCAAAGTCGGCTCAACAAGCCTATGGTTCTAGTCCAACCATCAATCTTGACCCGAAACGGTCTTCTTAAAGCAAATATCATGCTTACCGTCACTCCAAGTGATCAATACTAGAATCGTCCATCTATTCCAACGACTACTAGCTTAGAACTTCCTTCACTACCCCAACGATCATCACATTATAGTAATTCAAGTATGCACACGTACTAGTAGGTTCACCATGACACTGGCCAAGTGTCACTATGAACGCACCGTATATGGTTATCCTTGTTACTCTCGACGTGATTCTCGTTTCTAACAGTTCCATCAACTTCAAAACATCCATTCTTAAAGTGCCTAGAGGTGAATTTCACTCTCATTTACTTAAACAAATGCTAGTTTGAGTCTAGGTATCCATAATCAACACCTAAATCTCTCAAACTTATGCTCTGATACCAACTTGTAACACCCTAAAATTTGGAACGAGCAACTAAATAAAATTTCAATAAATTACCCAACAATATAAAATCATTTCTACAATTTATTCCTCAAAATACCTCGGAATTTAAAACATTAAAATTCCCCAAATAAAACAACCTAAACGGGTGTCACTTAACACGACACAATTGCTAGTCCAAACAAGTGCGGAAGACTTCACTAAATAAATCACCTCTCGAGCACTCTACTATCACTCGCCACTTCACATTATAGCTAAAGCTACTCCCAACCTGAACCTGTTGCACATGCCGACAAAATAAAAAGGGTTAGGCTTACGCCTAATGAGTTCAAGCATTTTATCATGACTATATAAAATCATAAATCGGAAGTTAGTAATTATAGTCATGATTAAAATAAATCTTTTAAATGAAAGTTCGCGACAAAGTCTATCATTTCCAAAAGATTTTCCCAAACAGGCATAAATGAATCATTTTCCAACGCACCCAAATTCTAAGAGAATAGTTCCCAAAACGTATGAAACGTTTTCTAAAAATGAATTCCAAACCCAACTCACTCAAAACGTATTTGGACATAAATAACCCAAAGAATACAAACGTGGACAAAACTCCAATATTCCAAAACATCCAATAAGTATGAAGCATAGAGTCCTGCCAATAACCATGAATATAGTTCGTATAAATAAAGTACGTCACCGAAAATATGGATAAAAACGTATACCCAAAACCACACCTTTCGGTGACGGGGGAGACCCGATTCCATCGAAAGTGACGGGCACACAAAGTTAAGTCACCTAGGATGTTATTGGATTACTCAAGCCCCGGTCCTAGTTCCCATGCCATAAAGACATCACAATCCTCAGACCAAAATAAATTGCCTTTATTGCATACCCCGTAGAGTTACACCTCAAGGACTTACAGGGGGGGTCCCATTGCATATCCAGTCTAGACGAGTTTCACCTCAGGGACTCCAGTTTCCCCTATTGCCTACTCGCTAGTGGCCCCACGGCCTAACGCATATACCCATGCGTTCCCAACAGTGCTCGCTGATACCAGCCATCCAGTACCCAACCATGTGACGGACAAAACGCGTCTTGTTGCGTGAAGGGACAAAGTCAACCAACCAAACAACCGAATGCACAAAGATATGAACCATCCAATAAAATTGACTCACGTGCCTATGGATCCAATACAACTCGGTCTACAAAACATGTTCAACCCGAAATGACCGAAGCACCCAACCATGTAAATATCAATAATGAGCAATAAAATGCATCAAGTTGCAATAAATGCAAACCATAAATAAGACTCCACATTGAGTCATTTAAAACCGGACAAATGTCCCCATGACCAACCCAAAGTCTAAAACCGAGCAAAATGCTCAAATACCCATTAGACCCATAATAGCGGTCATCTTAGCATAAAAATGCATCTCATATCAAATAGGTAGTAAGTACCATAAAATCGTTATTAACCCAAAACTCAACATGGAATTAAACATAAAGGGTTTTCCCAAAGAACTCATACCCTTAACATTTTCAAAATGACCCATAACACTAAAAGTGTATTTTCTCAAATGGTTTATAAAATCATTTACACAAGTATGATTAAACCATCAATTAAACCTCATTTTGAGCAATTAATCCTTTAAAGACAATTCATGGTTTCTAACCATCCAAATGTTCAAAACTCCCACATATGGGTATTATACACATTTATGGAGATAAACACTTCAAAAGAGTTAAACTATCCAAATAACTCAACCATATACATTTTCAAGTAAACACACACATATTTGTAAAATACTCATTTTGGCATGTACAAAGTTTTCACAAAGTAACTTGAACTCACCTTAGCTAGATTAAGTTAAATCTAGAGTTTTCTCCAACGTAAGCTCCTTTGGTGAAGTTTGCACCCTCAAGCCAAAACTTCCAAAAACCTAGATCCATAAGTTCCAACCACAACTATTTAGATCTAACTATAAGAAATCATCATCCAACCATAAATAATCATCCCCAAACACTTATATATGTTTCTCCTAACATAAAACATCCAAAAATCACTAAAACACCAAAACCCTAACTTTTTAGATGAAGAAAAGTGAGAAATTACCTCAACCACCGGAAAATACTCCTGGACCATTCACCATACTTCAAAACTCTTCCTAGATCCTTGAAGATCTCTCAAAAACGAAACCGTAGCAACTTGAATCATCAAAATCGGAGTTGTGGTGAGAAAGTTATGAAGGTTTGAAGTTTGGGCTGAAAGTTCGCGTCTTAATACATCAGATGATCCCGCGGTTTGTCCCGCGGCTTGTAAGCCGCGTGGAAAGCCGCGCGTCTTTCTGTTTGGTCGGTTGGGTCGGATACTGTTTCGGCCGTAACTTCTTCGTTATAGCTCCGTTTTTGCTCCGGAAAGGACCGTTGGACTCGTATTCGAATTCCCCATCCAACAAGACCATAAAATCTAAGATTTAACCCCAAAACTTATTTTTCATATTTTTCTTAAAGATCGGTTCCACACTGATTCGAAGTTGTGCTTATCCGAAAATCACGGGTGTTACAAACATAACCTAACCATAAGCTCGGATTTCCCAAAACATCCTTAAATCATCAAAACCCATGTATATACTTATCTAGAAAACTCATAACCAAAAAGAGAACTAATTGAACTAATTTAACTAGAAATATACCTTTGATATCTTGAGTAATTTCCAAAAACCCAGATGAAACTTGCCCTCTTCTTCTTCTTCCTTCGATTCTTCTTTTTCTCTCCTCTCTCTCTAAACCGAACACACACACACACTTAAGTTATTCTTGTTTTGGCTAAATGAAGACATCATTCTTCATTTGATGTATTAGTGGCGGTGGTGTAAGGTTTTGAAAAAAGACCAATTAAACCTCAAACTTACCTTATTTGGCAAAACTTACCCCTTAACTTCTAACTCCAATTTACTCAACTAAAATTTATAAAACTAATTCCAAACTCTTCTTAAATTCAATTAATAACATTAATTAAATTAATGACATACCTGGTTATTACAACATCTCCCCCTTAAAAGAATTCTGTCCCGGAATTCGATTAAGCGAATAGATGAGGATATTTGGCTCTCATTTCCGACTCTGATTCCCACGTCGCATCCTGTCCTCTATGATGTTTCCACTGAACCTTTACCTGTCTGATCTCTTTGTTCCTCAATACTTTGACTTTATGATCAACTATAGCTTCCGGTTCCTCCACATAGTTCAACTTTTCATCAACTTGAATATCTGGTAGAGAGATTGCCTGATCTGGTGTAACCAAACACTTTCGAAAATTTGATACATGAAATGCGTTGTGAATCCTGCTCAATTCCGGTGGAAGATCCAATCTATAAGCTACTTCACCAATTCTTTCCGTGATTTCAAATGGCCCAATATACCGCGGACTGAGTTTACCTTGCTTCCCCAAACGTATGACTCCTTTCCAAGGTGAGACTTTCAACATTACAAAATCTCCAACCTGGAATTCTAACGGTTTCCGGCGTCGATCAGCATAACTTTTCTGTCTGTCTTGAGCCACTTTAATCTGTCCCGAATCTGAGTGATCTTATCCGCTGTTAATTGTACTATTTTTGGCCCTGCTAATTGTTTCTCCCCCACTTCATTCCAACACAGAGGCGTTCGGCATTTTCTACCATACAGTACTTCAAACGGTGCCGCTTGAATGCTGGAATGATAACCGTTGTTGTAGGCAAATTCTATCAAAGGCAGATGTTTATCCCACGATCCCCCAAAATCAACTATACAAGCCCGAAGCATATCTTCTAAAGTCTGGATTGTTCTTTCACTCTGTCCGTCAGTCTGAGGATGATATGCTGTACTCAACTTTATCTGCGTTCCCATCTCTTTTTGAAAGCTTCTCAAGAATCTGGAAGTAAAACGACTATCTCGATCGGAAATAATCGAGATTGGAACTCCATGTCGAGTTACTATTTCATTAATGTACAATTTGGCCAAACGTTCCAAGGAATCAGTTTCTTTTATCGGCAAGAAATGAGCAGACTTCGTCAATCTATCCACAATCACCCAAATAGAATCGAATCCCTTTGAAGTTCTAGGTAACTTGGTAATAAAATCCGTAGTGATCTGATCCCATTTCCACATTGGTATATCTAGTCGTTGTAACTGACCAAACGGCTTCTGATGTTCAATCTTTACTTTCTTGCAAGTAGTACAATCATCCACATACTTAGCAATACTTCTCTTCATTCCCGGCCACCAATAGAATTGTTTCAAATCTCCATACATCTTATTTGTACCTGGATGAATAGAAAATCGAGATTGATAAGCTTCTTGTAGTACACGATCACGTAATCCACCCAAACGAGGCACCCAAATTCAGTTTCCCATACACCATAACCCACGGTCGTCTTTCCCAAGCAATGCTGATATTCCCACTAACCGTTCTGATTTCAAACTTTCTTCCTGATAAGCATCTATTTGGCACTTCAGTAATTCGTCAAAGATATTTGGAAGGAGTTCAGCTCGTAGCGATATCGCTTTTATCGTTCCACTTCTTTCTTGACGACTTAATGCATCTGCTACCACGTTCGCCTTCCCGGGGTGGTAAAGGATTTCACAATCGTAATCATTTACCAATTCCAACCATCTTCTTTGCCTCATATTCAGTTCCTTCTGATCGAAAAGATGTTGGAGACTCTTATGGTCAGTGAAAATTTGGCATTTAGAACCATAAAGATAATGTCTCCATCTTCAATGCGAAGACAACTGCTGCAAGCTCCATATCATGAGTAGGATATTGTCTTTCATGGTCCTTTAATTGACGAGAAGCATATGCAATCACTTTTCCACGTTGCATAAGTACACATCCCAATCCCAGTTTAGAAGCATCACTGTAGACCACAAAATCATCGGAACCTTCTGGCAATGCTAATATCGGCGTGCTGCAGAGTTTCTCCTTCAATATTCTGAATGCCTCATCTTGTTCTGCTTTCCATTCAAACTTTAAATTCTTCCGAGTTAGCTTAGTCAATGGCGTCGCGATTCGAGAAAAGTCTTTTATAAATTTCCGATAGTATCCAGCTAGACCCAGAAAACTACGTACTTCGGTTGCCGTCTTCGGCGGCTCCCATCTTTCAATTGCTTCCACTTTCGCTGGATCAACTTGTATACCCTTCTCTGAAACTACATGACTCAAAAACTGAACTTCCCGCAACCAGAATTCACATTTAGAGAACTTAGCGTACAATTTTTCTTTCTTCAGTAACTCCAAAATCAAACAAAGATGTTGCGCGTGATCCTCTTTTGATCGAGAATAAATAAGTATATCATCGATAAATACAATGACAAATTTATCGAGATAAGGCTTACATACCCGATTCATTAAATCCATAAAAGCGGCCGGAGCGTTCGTTAGTCCGAAGGGCATCACCAAAAATTCGTAGTGACCATACCTCATACGAAAGGCAGTCTTCAGAACGTCTTCTTCCTTAACCTTTAACTGATGATAACCAGATCTGAGATCAATCTTGGAGAAGTAACAAGCTCCAACTAATTGATCGAAGAGGTCATCAATTCTAGGAAGCGGATACTTGTTCTTGATCGTGCGCTTGTTCAGCTCCCGGTAGTCGATACACATTCTCATTGAACCGTCTTTCTTTTTCACAAATAAAACTGGTGCACCCCACGGCGAAGTGCTGGGTCTGATGAAGCCCTTATCAGACAAGTCTTGAAGCTGTGCCATCATTTCTTTCATCTCCGGAGGTGCTAATCGGTATGGCGCACGAGCGATAGGAGCGGCTCCTGGGATTAAGTCAATACCAAATTCTACTTGTCTAACAGGAGGAAGACTATTCAAGTCTTCAGGAAAAACCTCAGGATATTCACTAACGATGGAAATATCTTCCAGCTTACTCTTTTCAGGCCTACTATCTATCACATAGGCTAAATAACTCGAGCAACCCTTGCTAACACATTTACGGGCTTTTATCATCGATATAAGATTGGATTGATGATCCTTACGATCTCCATAAATCACTACTGACCTCTTATCAGGTAAAACGACGTTGATTATTTTCTTATCACAAACTATGTTAGCCCGATTTTTAGCTAACCAATCCATCCCTACTACCACATCAAACTCGATCAACTCTATAGGAAATAGTTGTATCGGTACTCCACACCCCTCTATATTTATCATGCAACAATCAAAAACTTCTTTAACTGCCACTTGGTTATCATTTGCAGTGTCTACTAGTAAAGCATGTTTTAACATTTTAGGCTCTAAATGCATATGAGCAGCAAATGAAGGAGACACAAAAGATCAGTTTGCACCGGAGTCAAACAACACTTTAGCACGTGTAGAGTTTATGAAAAATGTACCTGTGACCACATCCGGAGTTTCCTCCGCCTCTTTAGCTGTCATTTGGAATGTACGTCCCCTCGTTTTCGGTGGTTCTATTCTTGGGACTACTGGTCTAGTAATGGATGGTTTCCCGGATGTACCTCCTTGTTGTATTCTACCTCGTGGACAGTCTGATTAGAGGTGATCCGGAGAGTTGCACAAAAAGCAAAACCGTGTTAATCGACAATCTTTAACAACATGACCGGTTTTCCCACACTTAAAACAAACCCGAGATTCCACTTGACAATTTCCCTGATGGTAGCGATTACATCTCGGACATGGTCTTTCCGCTGGTCGAAACGACGGAAGGTTATCGAACCTCTGAAATCTAGGCTTCCTTGAATCCTGTGGTGGTCCTTCCCATTTCCTTTTCCCCAAGCTCTTATCTCCGGCATCCCTTTTATTATCTCGTTCTACATTATCTGCAGCATCCACCGCAGCTGTAAAGGTATCTGGCCTTGTTGCAGTCACTAGTCTTCGGACTTCTGAATTCAACCCATAGATAAATCTCTCCATTTTCATCTTTTCTGTAGCAACATAATATCCTGCAAAACGAGATTTTTCTAAAAATCGTGCAGTATAGTCTCTGACTGACAAATTCCCTTGCTGTAGATTCATAAATTCTTCTTCCAATTGTCTGACAGCAGCTTGTGGACAGAAGTGTGTTGTGAAAGCTAACACGAATTCCTCCCATGAAATAGTAGAATATACATCCGCTCCTCTCGATTCTATATGAGCCTCCCACCAATACAGAGCATCACCTTTTAGCATTGCAGTTCCATAAAGTACTTTATCTTGTTCAGCACATTTACACGTTTTGAAGATAGCCTCGATTTCTTTCAGCCATCTCATAGCTTTTACCGGATCCCGATCTCCTGAGTATGTAGGGGGCTTACAACTAAGAAACATTTTATAGTCACACCTTTTCATTACCAGTAAAACAGTAGAGGCAAGTGGCATCTCCACTTCATGTTCCGGATCTGGTCTTTCAGTTTCATTATGACGATTACGTTCGAACATGGCTTGAATGCTATCCTGTAATCTCCCCATTTCAGCGGTCAGATCATCCCGTGTAACAAACTCTGTACCATGCGGTTGTGTTCTACCCCCAGTTCGGCCCCCAGTTCCCCTTCCGTTTCTGCCTCTACCATGATCTCCTCCTCTTCCCCCTGTTCCTATTGGTGGATTCTCTTCACCCGAATTCCTTCCTCTTCTCTGATTCCTTTGTCTAGTGCCACTTGCCATTCTGTGGATTCAAACAAAGTTATTATACACATAAGCACATACCCCATATAATAAGGTATTCCAGTTCAAACATGTACCTGTAAGATCATAATTACACTGGCCAGGTGTAATCTGAAATTACCTTACATGATGTTCCTTCTACCTCTTATACTTAGCATCCCCAGGTTCTAAAATAATAGGGACATCCTACTTCGCATGCAGTTTAAGTCTAGGTACTGATACTAATACCTAAATCCCTTAAACTAGGGCTCTGATACCATCTGTAAGAACCCAACTCCCCAAAATACAAACAACATATATTCCATCACAAAACAATACATCATATCTCATTTATGGTCCCTTAAGTTAACAAGTTAGGTCATTCAGTACCAACTTTAACATTTACAACGAAACACAAAATATCATAATTATAGATATAACCCATCTCCCAGCTTCTTAAGCATACATCTTCCCAAAAAGCTACACATGATAAAGCAATCACTTGTCCTTACTTTTATCTCGACCTGGAACACATATTTTTAAACAAAAATGAGGGTTAGACCTAAGGGTCTAGTGAGTAAATCCCTGACATTTGGAAATTATTAAAAATTCATTTATATAAAATATTCTTTATATAAGTACACACATAAATTAATACTAACCAAGACTTGTGCATCATACCTGTCTCATCACACCTTATCCCTCCACCAATGGCCAAATTTATTGGTTGCGAGCCAATTTAACACACCGGTCCAAAGCCCGGCCACGTATTATATTCTTATATAATACTCACGTAATTATAATATCTCAATATATTAAAACTCACCTGTTTTGTTTATCACCAAAGTCTTTCCAAGATAATTATCACGTACGACCACCCTTCACAGAATCTGAAATCACACAAAATACCAAATATCTCTTTTTAAAACTAAACTTATGAAATCCTCGACTGAAGTCGCAACCTTCTAAAAGTAAATTAGAATCGCAATGCATAGTGCCAAGTCACAACCATCTACTGCGACTTCACCCTAAATCGCAATCCACTACTGCGATTCCAAACCCAAATCGCAATCAACTACTGCGATTCCAAACCCAAATCGCAATCAACTACTGCGATTCCAAACCAAGTCGCAAACGACCATTGCGACTTCAAGGCCAAGTCGCAACCAACCATTGCGACTTCGATGAATATCACAAGCAATCATTGCGACTTCGTTGAATATCTCAGTCCACTGTTCATCCTAAAAACCCAGAAATTGTACTTTTAAGCTATGCATGTTGCTGTAAAGGTGCATATATGTTTAAGACTAATAACATAACCTAACCATAAGCTCAGATTTCCCAAAACATCCTTAAATCATCAAAACCCATGTATATACTTATCTAGCAAACTCATAACCAAAAAGAGAACTAATTGAACTAATTTAACTAGAAACATACCTTTGATATCTTGAGTAATTTCCAAAAACCCAGATGAAACTTGCCCTCTTCTTCTTCTTCCTTAGATTCTTCGTTTTCTCTCCTCTCTCTCTAAACCGAACACACACACACACACTTAAGTTATTCTTGTTTTGGCTAAATGAAGACATCATTCTTCATTTGATGTATTAGTGGCGGTGGTGTAAGGTTTTGAAAAAAGACCAATTAAACCTCAAACTTACCTTATTTGGCAAAACTTACCCCTTAACTTCTAACTCCAATTTACTCAACTAAAATTTATAAAACTAATTCCAAACTCTTCTTAAATTCAATTAATAACATTAATTAAATTAATGACATAACTGGTTATTACATTTGCGGACATCTGATTTCAAGAACAAGAATCACACAGTGAAAGCACTCGAAGCAAAACTCTCTCTCGAAAGCATACGACGCATACTCGCACGACGCCTTATATTTACATACGACACACCTGTTTACTTTACATTTAAAAATCTTTCTTTCATTTGTATTGTAACTGTTTGTACTCTCGACACTTGGAACATAAGGACATCGCCCTTGTTTGGCGACCATAGTACAGCGACGACCACCACTGTCGTCCGCGGGTTTTTTCCTCGTTGAGGTTTTTCCCGCGTCACCAAAATCCTTTTGTCTCGTTTACATTTTTTGTCTTTGTCGCATTGCTTTTTCGAACGATTCCCTTCTTTAGTTGTTAAGCTCCACAATCAACCTTAAGTTATCCTTTTGGACGATTTTTGGCATTAACAGTTTGGCGCCCACCGTAGGGCCCCATCTAGAGAAAGTCTTCGACAAACGTGCGTCCGACTAACCGTTTCTTGGAGTTTCCTCTTTTTTCTCTTTCATGAAAATGGCAGGTCATGGAAACCCAGAGCAGATCATCGCCCAAATGCATTGGGAGCTGGAAAATGCGCGTAGCCAGATCGACGCCCTTGCTGAGCAAAGTCGAAGGGCAGCTGAAGAAATCGCGCGACTGAGGAATCAAAATCCGAATGGGTCATTCGGACCGCAGAATGGTCCAAGACCATTAGTCCAGAATCCAGGTTCAGGGCCCTTCGCTCATAATCCGGGCTCAGTTCCGTTCGCCCAGAATCCATGATCAGGACCATTCGTTCAAAATCCGCAGCAGGGATCATTCATCCACAACACCCAGTTTGGACCGACTCCTCCCCAGCATCTAAGACCACCGCCTCCGCATAACGGGGCTCAACCGTATTTCGTCCCTTTCAATAGGGACGCCAATGGTTCGTCATATGGGAATGGCACTAGTTCAAGGTTCAACCCTACAACAGGTGTGAATTCTGATCCTAACGATCCCGTCGCTCAGCGGCTGAAGATGCTGGAAGACCAGAATGAACGTGTCCTATCTTTGCTCGCTAAGCTACCGGGGGCAGCCGTGTATGTCGACGTCGAGCCTCGATCGGGGTATCAGGCGTCGCCTTTCGTCGACACGATAGCGACTGTCGACGTCCCGAAGAAGTATAACATCCCCGCTTGCACGTCCAAATATTCGGGGATAACCGATCCGACAGAGCATATTGCGCAGTATAAGCAGTTAATGTGGACGGTCTCGATCCCGCATATGTATCAAGAAGTGTGCATGTGAAAGAGTTTCGGGGCGACCCTCACGGGTCCTGCCCTCCAATGGTTGATTAACCTCAAGCCCAAATCCATCGGGTCGTTCGCTGAGTTAGTCAACCAATTCTCCCAGCAGTTCGCCAGTAGTCGCAAGATGGAGAAGCAGACCAGCGACTTGTATTATGTCATGCTGAAGATCGGTGAATCTATCCGGAGCTATTTCAATAGGTTCAACGCAGAGATGATCAGTGTCCGTAACTACGACGTCAAGACCGTGATCGAAGCCTATAAACGTGGTCTAGACGACAGTTCGGGTCTATACACCGATCTGACCAAATATCCTCCAGAAAATTTCGAAGATGTCCGTGCAAGAACCCTGGCTTATATGATGGTGGAAGACGACGCTGCCTTTCGTCGAAAGCATTTTGAAGACAAGAGGTCGTTGAATGTAAAGAAGTCGGAGTTCAAGACAAAGGCAGTATCCAAGTCAGAGCTTGCACGACAAATCTCGAACGTCCGATTCAAGACAAAGGCGGAGTTCAAGACCGCGACCCCGACCAAATTTCCTCAGTACCCTAAGATATCCTCCTACGGATTCAAAGGGACTACTAAGGACTTGGTCGAAGCCTTGAAGACCGTCCAGGCGATCATCCGGTGGCCGAAGAAGTCTGACAAAGACGACGGTAAGAAAGATAAATCAAAGTGGTGCGACTTCCATGTCGATCACTGTCATATGACGGACGACTGTATAGCTCTCAAAAAGGAGCTAGCATACTGTTTGGGCAAAAAATCACGTCGTACGACCGCGACCAAAACAGGTAAGACGCACGTTATAATCCAAATCTTGTATTAAGATAAGGTCTCGACAAGAACCCAGAAAACGTCTGTCGTCTCCCGTAAAAGGTAAGTCGTACGTCCCTCCTGACGCTCGACCATAGCGTCGCCTGTCCCGCACGACCATCGCGTAAGATCATTGTACCTTTGAGCCAAGATAACATTAACCTTGACTGTTACGTGTGTTCAGTATTTAATGCAGGAATCAAAGCCATTAATAGTGAGCAGCCGTAACGGACGAAGAACATTATGGATAATCACTCCGGTGACCGTTTCCAGCCGTTGTAGCCGTTGATAAAAGCATTAATGGGGCTAATTAATGACGCGAAGACTATAAATACCAAGCTAAGTCTTCACCTCAAGGGGGGAGCTAACATCCGATACACATCAGCAATCATCAGCGAATACCATCGAACAGCAGAGAAAAAGCATCCGAACTCTCAAAGAAGAGCACTCAAACTCTGGAAGTCAAGTACTGAAAGCCAGAACCCTACAGCGAACTCAAGAACACTCGAAGAAAAGCTCAAGTCATCTCTCTCGACGCACACCCACAGCTTTCGACCAACAGTTGTTTACACTTTGTATTCACACGACAAACACCTGTTTTTACGTTCAAACACTTGTACTTTACATTTTGAAGCATTTCCTTTATTTGTATTGTAATCATCGTACGACCGACGCCAGTACCAAGGACATCGCCCCTGATTGGCGACCATAGTGCAGCGACGACACCCACTGTCGTCCGCAGGTTTTTTCCTCGTTTGAGGTTTTTCCTGTGTCATCAAATCCCTTGTATTATTTATTTTTCCCTCGTCGCACGTCTCGTCGAAAGATCCTTTCGTTAGTTGTTTAAGTCTACATCGACCTTAAGTTGTCCCTTTGGTGCGATTTTTGGCATTAACAGTTTGGCGCCATCCGTGGGACTACATCTAGAGAAAATCCTCGACGAACGTGCATTCTACTAATAGTTTCTTGGAGTTTTTTCTATTTTCTGTTGCGGGAAAATGGCAACTGTTTGGGCAAAAAAATCACGTCGTACGACCGCGACCAAAACAGGTAAATCGTACGTCCCTCATGACGCTCGACCATAGTGTCACCCGTCCCGCACGACCATCGCGTAACATCGTTATAACCTCGGCCTATACTAACGTTAACCATGTCTATTACGTTTTGTTAAGTGTTTAATGCAGGAGTCAAAGCCATTAAGGAAGCAACAGCTATATCCGACGCAAGCCGTTGTCCGACGCAAGCCGTTACCTGAAGATAGCCGTAACGAACGAAGGCCATTATGAATGTTCACGCCGGCAGCCGTTACAGACCGTTGCGACCATTATAGCTGTTAATGAAGCAATCAATGAGCTAATCAAAGCTCCCAAAGACTATAAATATCGAGCTCAATCAACATTTCAAGGGGGACAACTGGCAGCCAATATTCGAAGCTAAACTCGAGAGATCATATACTGAAAGCTATCATCTGAAGACCGAGCTCAAGAATCCTACAACGAACTCAAGAACAACAGAAGCAAAAGAACTCTCTCTTGAAGAATCACTCTCGACGCACGACAACAGCTTTCGACCAACAGTTGTTTACACTTTGTATTCACACACGACAAACACCTGTTTTACATTTCAAACACTTGTACTTTACATTTCGAAGCATTTCCTTCATTTGTATTGTAACCATCGTACGACCGACACCAGTACCAAGGATATCGCCCCTGATTGGCGACCATAGTGCAGCGACGATACCCCCTGTCGTCCGCAGGTTTTTTCCTCGCTTTGAGGTTTTTCCTGCGTCATGAAATCCCTTGTCTCCTTTATTTTTATCCTCGTCGCACGTCTTGTCGAAAGGTCCTTTCTTTAGTTGTTTAAGTCCACATCGACCTTAAGTTGTACTTTGGTGCGATTTTTGGCATTAACAGTTTGGCGCCATCCGTGGGACCACATCTAGAGAAAATCCTCGACGAACGTGCATTCTACTAATAGTTTCTTGGAGTTTCTTCTATTTTCTATTGCAGGAAAATGGCGGATAACGAGAATCCAGAACAAGCCATTATACCAGTATACGCAAACTTAGAAAATGCGCGAAACCCCTCAGCAGCTGTTGATGAGTATCATTTGGAGGAAATCATTCTGGATCAAAGTCAACCTGATCAAAAGATTCTTGTGGGTTCATCCCTTGATCCCCACGTTAAAGAAAAACTCATATCCTTTTTGCAGGAACATGCTGATTGCTTCGCTTGGTCACATGAAGATATGGTCGGTATTGACCCCAATGCCATTGCCCACAAGCTTAACGTCGATCCATCGTTCAAACCTATCAAGCAAAAACGTCGCAAGTTCGCTCCTGAAAGAAATAAAGTAATAAATGATGAGGTCAACAACTTGCTTAAGACGGGAAAGATTCGGGAGGTAAAATATCCTGATTGGCTCGCTAACGTCGTGGTCGTAGCAAAGAAGCATGGAAAATGGAGAGTCTGTATCGACTTCACCGACCTCAACAAAACTTGTCCAAAGGATCCATTCACGTTACCTCATATCGACGCCATGGTCGACGCAACCGCGGGGCATAAGTTATTAACGTTCATGGACGCCTATTCTGGATACAACCAAATTTTAATGCACGTTGACGACCAAGAAAAAACCGCTTTCATGACGGATCGAGGTATTTATTGTTACAAAGTTATGCCTTTCGAACTAAAAAATGCAGGTTCTACCTACCAACGGCTGGTAAACAAAATGTTCAAAGACCACCTTAGAGACACGATGGAGGTATATATCGACGACATGTTAGTGAAGTCGAAGCAAGCGATTGATCACATCGATCACCTCAGGCAATCATTCGACATCCTCTGGAAATATAATATGAAGCTCAATCCGATGAATTGTTCCTTTGGCGTTAGTGCCGGGAAATTCCTGGGTTATATGGTCACTCGTCGAGGCATTGAGGCTAATCCCGACCAAATCAAGGCCATCATTGAGATCAAATCTCCTCGAAATTTCAAAGAAGTCCAGAAACTCACCGGTCGAATAGCAGCCCTAAACAGGTTTATCTCTCGATCTTCAGATAAATGTCATCTATTTTATAATGTCCTCACGAAAAATAGGGGCTTCGACTGGACCACTGATCATGAGCAAGCCTTGCAAAAACTCAAGGAATACATGGCGTCGCCTCCTCTGTTGTCAAAACCTCACGATCACGAGATACTACAGTTGTATTTGGCTGTTAGCCCAAACGCAGTAAGTGCTGTTCTAACACGAGAAGATGAAAAACAGCAATTGCCGATCTATTATGTAAGTAAATCACTTTTAGACGTAGAAACCAGGTATTCGTCTATGGAAAAATTGCTCTTAGCACTAATCACTGCTGCTAAAAAACTACGTCATTACTTTGAATCACATCCTATTACTGTCATGACTAACTTTACTCTTAAGTCTGTCTTGAGAAAACCCGAGTTAACAGGTCGCCTGGCAAAATGGAGTATATATCTCAGCAGTTAGGACATCGATTTCAAACCCAGAACCGCGATCAAGTCGCAAGCCTTGGCAGACTTCATTGCTGATTTCAGCCCAGAATTGGAGAAAGAAGCAGAACTCGAAGTGTCAATTGTGGCGACTTACGACGACGTGCCTTGGATTTTGTATGTCGACGGTTCATCCAACGTTAGGGGCTCTGGGCTGGGCATCGTCTTAAAGTCGCCACAGGGGGGCAAGATGGTGTACTCCGTGCGATGCGACTTCAAGGCCACCAACAACGAAGCTGAATACGAAGCCCTAATCGTGGGAATGAATATGGCCCACGACTCGGGGGCAACCACACTACATGTCCAAAGCGATTCCCTGCTGGTAGTAAATCAGATCAATGGAGAATTCGCATCCAAGGATTCAAAAATGACAGCATATCTAAGCGTGGCAAAAGAAATTATTTCCAAAAAATTTAAATCTTTTTCTATCGAGCAGATTCCGCGAGACCAGAACACTCAGGCCGACGCATTAGCAAATCTTGGGTCAGCTTTAGTCGAGCCAATATTCGACGTTATTCCCATGATTCACCTGGCGGCGGCGGCGTCCATTAGAAACGCAGACGTCATCCAGATCGAAAACGAAGAAGATGATTGGTCGCGCGACATTAGAAATTTCCTCGTGCACGACCAACTCCCCGAAGATAAAATGGAGGCTCGAAAAATCAGATTTAAAGCATCTAAATACGTCATGATCGAAAATAAGCTTTATCGGCGATCATCGACGGGCTTAAGTTTAAGGTGCGTCATTAGCAAAAATCAAGCCCAGAAAATCCTCCAAGAGATGCACGACGGCGAATGCGGTAATCATTCAGGAGGTCGTAGTTTAGCCAACCGTATATCCCGACAAGAATATTTTTGGCCAACACTGCGACAAGACGCCATCAAGTACGTCCAGAGTTGCGACCCCTGTCAGCGACACTCAGGTATGTCTCATAAACCCTCGGAACCTTTGCACTCGACGCTTATCCCTTGGCCCTTCATGAAATGGGGAATGGACATCGTCGGCAAGCTGCCGCCTGCTCCGGGGCAAAAGGTATTTCTCCTCGTACTTACGGACTACTTTTCTAAATGGGTCGAAGCGGCTGCCTTCTCTCAAATTAGGGACAAAGAAGTTATCTCTATTCTCCAGACTAACATCATATGCAGGTTTGGGATTCCGTCTGAAATTGTCTGCGACAATGGATCCCAATTCATAAGCGACAGAACACAACAGTTCTGTGAAGACAGAAACATCAAACTGACGACCTCGACTCCCAGATATCCCCAAGCCAATGGACTTGCAGAGTCGAGTAATAAGACTATTGTAGCTTCGATCAAAAAACGATTAAAGGCTGCAAAGGGAAGATGGGTTGAAGAACTCCCTTCAGTCCTATGGGCAAATCGTACGACGCCCCGCACATCCACAGGACAAACCCCCTTCTCTCTCGTCTACGGCTGTGAAGCCGTCCTACCAATCGAAGTTCATCTCCCGACCTTGAGACACACTTCCGTCGACCATAACGCGGTTGATTTAAGTTATGACCTCGACGCCCTCGAAGAGCTCAGAGAATCCGCCTTGATCAGGATGGCGTCACAGAAGCAGGCGGTCGAACGACATTTCAACAGACACGTCAAAGTTAAAGTCTTTCAAGAAGGCGGTTACGTTCTCCGTCGAGTATTCCCAAATACCCAGGAGCTCAACCCAGGTAAGCTTTCTACTAAGTGGGAAGGACCTTACCATATCTCAGAAGTCGTTGGTAAAGGAGCCTATCGACTTCAAACCCTCGACAATCAAGAAATCCCGCGAAGCTGGAATGCGACGCATCTGAAAAAATATTTCTTTTAGAGTCGCCCTCCTCTCATACAAAGTTTTTTCAACATGACAGTAAACGTAAGCGTCGTTGGTGGTCCAACAACCGACCTCTAACGAACTTTATCGCAGGTACGCACGACATGAGTACCCGAATGTGTGATTTAACTATTTTACCACAAGCGCATATGTTCTAGAATTTCGTCATACGACACAGTTACGTAAGGTCTGGATGATCTCTCGATCTAAGTTTCTGGGACTCAGAAAAACTTCGTATGTTCTAACACATCAACGATGTATATTTGTGCTTACTAATACAATCCAAGTATATGATTTATGTTTTAACTATTACATTGCCATGAATGCCTGAGTCGCACGATCCTCCGTTTGTTTCATACTTAACGAATTTTATGATCGATATCACATTTATCCATGATATATGTAAGTGAAAACATGAATTCAGCAAAGGAAGGAATTTCATTGAACGATTACATACGAACGACCGGTAGCCGGACGAGTAAAGACAAAGTCAAAAGTCGTTACATACTAACAACCCGACCACCAATGGTCGAGCATGAAAAGTCTAGTTCGCAAACCTAAAAATCTACCCTAGAACTAAAGAAGCATATCGATCGCAAGCTCTGCCCAACAGTCTCGACCTTCGAAGCCCTGCCAATCCCGAAGAACTGATGCAAGGATCAAACGAGTATATTAGGAGTTGTCTTCCAACTCCTTACGCCTTGACATTCTGAGAATGTGGCTCTTAAGATTAATGTTAAGGTTGGAGGAAGGAATATATTCCTCTCGACGATCGACCTCCACTCCAACATTTCCTTTGGCTTCACATATTTTTTAAGGGGAAACTAAAACATCTGCAAATTACAAAAGAAACATATTAAATGCTCAGCGAAAGAACATCGATAACACAAGTTTTGAAAGAAAAACTTACAAGGAACACCAGTTCGGCTAAACACAGCCTTATCTCTTCAACAGAGATCCTTTGAAAACACTCCTCGGAAACTAAGGGCTGATGTTTCCCCAGATGTGGAAATGACTTCATCCTGACGAGGACGTAGTCAAACGAGAGGGATGGCGACAGCGCAAAGCTGATCACCGAAAATTCCTCCTCGTTCTCTCTCGTCTTCACACCCTCGCCCCTGTCGGCTGATGAAAGGGTTGACGTGGCAGAAGACATCGTCGCCAGATGCGCAGAATACACAGACATCGTGTTCATCGTAACCAACATCGTCAACGATTCAGGTATCGCAACCCTCGATAGATCTCCGACCACCCGAAATTTGAACAAAGTCGGGATTCTAGAGAAGGGCCTCATTAGAAACAGAAAACTTTTTCTCTAAAGAAAGCAACCCATTGTGATCTCTATTTATGCAGGAAATCGCAACAAATCGAGTCTGCTGATGATCAACACGCGTCCATACCTATCCGAATTTTCGACACCTGTCTCTGACAACTGGTAAGCATCATCGTGCGTCAGTGTGACGTCACGACTTTTCAACTTTTCGTTCAGTTAAAGGCGAACCAGTCTAGTTCCACGATAACCAGGTAAGTCCCTCAACCCAGGTCACAAGTCTAAGCGTTCGACAAGCAAAATTTAAAACATAAATTTGACATTCAATTTTCAAATTTTGGGGGAAAACTGTTTGGGCAAAAAAATCACGTCGTACGACCGCGACCAAAACAGGTAAGTCGTACGTCCCTCATGACGCTCGACCATAGTGTCACCCGTCCCGCACGACCATCGCGTAACATCGTTATAACCTCGGCCTATACTAACGTTAACCATGTCTATTACGTTTTGTTAAGTGTTTAATGCAGGAGTCAAAGCCATTAAGGAAGCAACAGCTATATCCGACGCAAGCCGTTACCTGAAGATAGCCGTAACGGACGAAGGCCATTATGAATGTTCACGCCGACAACCGTTACAGACCGTTGCGACCATTATAGCTGTTAATGAAGCAATCAATGAGCTAATCAAAGCTCCCAAAGACTATAAATATCAAGCTCAGTCAACATTTAAAGGGGGACAACTGGCAGCAAATATTCGAAGCTAAACTCGAGAGATCATATACTGAAAGCTATCATCTGAAGACCGAGCTCAAGAATCCTATAACGAACTCAAGAACAACAGAAGCAAAAGAACTCTCTCTTGAAGAATCACTCTCGACGCACGACAACAGCTTTCGACCAACAGTTGTTTACACTTTGTATTCACACACGACAAACACCTGTTTTACATTTCAAACACTTGTACTTTACATTTCGAAGCATTTCTTTCATTTGTATTGTAACCATCGCACGACCGACACCAGTACCAAGGATATCGTCCCTGATTGGCGACCATAGTGCAGCGACGACACCCCCTGTCGTCCGCAGGTTTTTCCTCGCTTTGAGGTTTTTCCTGCGTCATCAAATCCCTTATCTCCTTTATTTTTATCCTCGTTGCACGTCTCGTCGAAAGATCCTTTCTTTAGTAGTTTAAGTCCACATCGACCTTAAGTTGTACTTTGGTGCGATTTTTGGCATTAACAGCAGCCCCTGGAAATCCGCAGCAAGTCGTCGCTCAGATGTATCAGGAGCTCGAGGTTGCCAGGAATCAACTCAATACAATGGCAGAGCAGAATCGTAGAGCAGCTGAAGAGATCGCGCGGCTAAGGAAGCCTTTTGGACCCCAGAATGGTCCTAGACCATTCGTCCAGAATCCAGGTCCGGGACCAGGCCCGTCCGCGCAGAATCAGCATCCAGGTCCATTCGTCCAGAATCCAGGTCCGGGACAAGGCCCGTCCGTGCAAAGTCAGCAGTCGGGTCCGTTCATTCTGAATCCCCAGTCTGGGCAGATTCCCCCTCAGCACATCCGACCACCATCCTTGAACAATGGATCCCAACCATTGCAGGGTGGCGCCCAGCCGTTTCAGAATGGATCCTAGCCATTTTCCCAGTCGTTCCAAAGTGGTCCGCAACCTTTCCAGCAAGGATCGCAATCTTTCCAGCAAATATCGCAGCCATTTCAGCATGGACCACAATCGTTTCAGAATGGACCGCAGCAATTCCACTATGGGTCGCAGCCATATTTTGTTCCGTTCAACGGGGACATCAATGGTTCGTCGCATGGTAATGGCACTAGTCCATGGACCAATCCCTCGACAGGGGCAAATCCTGATCTTAACGATCCCGTTGCCCAACGTTTGAAGATGTTAGAAGACCAAAATGAGCGTGTCCTGTCCTTGCTCGCCAAGTTGCCTGGGGCAGCCGTGCCCGTCGACGTCGAGCCTCGCTCGAGATATCAGGCGTCGCCCTTCATCGACGATATCGCCACCGTCGAGGTCCCAAAGAAGTATAACATTCCTGCCTTCACTCCCAAGTATTAGGGTGTGACCGATCCAACCGAGCATGTCGCGCAGTACAAGCAGCTCATGTGGATGATCTCGATTCCTCACATGTACCAGGAAATATGCATGTGCAAAAGTTTCGGGGCGACTCTCACTGGTCCAGCTCTCCAGTGGTTTATCAATCTCAAACCTAAATCTATCGGGTCGTTCGCCGAATTGGTCAACCAATTCTCCCGGCAATTCGCCAGCAGTCGTAAGATGTAAAAGCAGACTAGTGATCTGTACTATGTCGTGCAGAAGACCAATGTGTCTATTCGAAGTTATTTCAATAGATTCAATGCCGAAATGATAAGTATCCGCAATTGTGACATCAAAACTGCGATCGAAGCTTATAAGCGTGGTCTAGACGATTGTTCAGGTTTGTATATCGACCTGACCAAGTATCCCCCAGAGACTTTCGAAGACGTCCGAGCTCGAACCTTAGCATATATGAGGGTCGAAGACGATGCAGCCTTTCGTCGCAAACACACTAACGACAAGAAGACGTTAGGTGTTAAGAAGCCAGAATTCAAGCCGAGAGCCACATCCAGAATAGAGCCAGCTCGTCAAATTTCAAACGTTCGTTTCAAGACGAAGGCAGAAGCTAAAACCGCGACTAAATTCCCCACGTACCCCAAGATCTCCTCTTATGGGTTCAAAGGATCAGCTAAAGACTTAGTCGAAGCTCTGAAGACCACCCAAGCAACCATCCGATGGCTGTTTGGGCAAAAAATCACGTCGTACGACCGCGACCAAAACAGGTAAGTCGTACGTCCCTCATGACGCTCGACCATAGTGTCGCCCGTCTAGCATGACCATCACGTAAGATCATTATAACTTCGACCTATACTAACGTTAACTATGACTGTTACGTTTTTGTTAAGTGATTAATACAAGAGTCAAAGCCATTAAAGAAGCAACAACTATATCTGACGCAAGCCGTTGTCCGACGCAAGCCGTTACTTGAGGATAGTCGTAACGGACGAAGGCCATTATGAATGTTCACGCCGACAGCCGTTACAGACCGTTGCGACCATTATAGTTGTTCATGAAGCAATCAATGAACTAATCAAAGCTCCCAAAGACTATAAATATCAAGCTCGATCAACATTTCAAGGGGGACATCTGGCAGCCAATATTCGAAGCTAAACTCGAGAGATCACATACTGAAAGCTATCATCTGAGACCGAGCTCAAGAATCCTACAGCGAACTCAAGAACAACAGAAGCAAAAGAGCTCTCTCTTGAAGAATCATTCTCGACGCACGACAACAGCCCTCGACCAGCAGTTTACACTTTGTATTCACACACGACAAACACCTGTTTTACATTTCAAACACTTGTACTTTACATTTCGAAGCATTTCCTTCATTTGTATTGTAACCATTGTACGGTCAACACCAGTACCAAGGACATCGCCCCTGATTGGCGACCATAGTGCAGCGACGACACCCCCTGTCGTCCGCAGGTTTTTTCCTCGCTTTGAGGTTTTTCCTGTTTCATCAAATCCCTTGTCTTCTTTATTTTTATCCTCGTCGCACGTCTCGTCGAAAGATCCTTTCTTTAGTTGTTTAAGTCCACATCGACCCTAAGTTGTTCCTTTGGTGCGATTTTTGGCATTAACAGTTTGGCGCCATCCGTGGGACTACATCTAGAGAAAATCCTCGACGAACGTGCATTCTACTAATAGTTTCTTGGAGTTCTTTCTATTTTCTGTTGCAGGAAAATGGCAGCCCCTGGAAATCCACAGCAAGTTGTTGCTCAGATGTATCAGGAGCTCGAGGTTGCCAGGAATCAACTCAATGCATTGGCAGAGCAGAATCGCAGAGCAGCTGAAGAGATCGCGCGGCTAAGGAATCCTTTTGGACCCCAGAATGGTCCTAGACCATTCGTCCAGAATCTAGGTCCGTCCGCGCAGAATCAGCATCCAGGTCCATTCATGCAGAACCAGCAGTCGGGTCCGTTCATTCCTAATCCGCCGCCTGTGCAGTTTCCTCCTCAGCACATTCGACCACCACCCTTGAACAATGTATCACAACCATTGCAAGGTGGTGCCCAGTCGTTTCAAAATGGATCCCAGCCATTTTCCCAGCCGTTCCAAAGTGGATCGCAACCTCTCCAACAAGGACTGCAATCTTTCCAGCAGAGATCGCAGCCATTTCAGGCTCAGCATGGACCACAGTCGTTTCAGAATGGACCGCAACAATTCCACTATGGGTAGCAACCATATTTTGTTCCATTCAACGGGGACACCAATGGTTTGTCACATGGTAATGGCACTAGTCCAGCGACCAATCCCTCGACAGGGGAAAATCCTGATCTTAACGATCCCGTCGCCCAGCGTTTGAAGATGTTAGAAGATCAAAATGAGCGCGTCTTGTCCTTGCTCGCCAAGTTGCCTGGGGCAGCCGTGCCTATCGACGTCGAGCCTCGCTCGGGGTATCAGGCATCGCCCTTCATCGACGAGATCGCCACCGTCGAGGTCCCAAAGAAGTACAACATTCCTGCCTTCACTCCCAAGTACTCGGGCGTGACCGATCCAACCGAGCATGTCGTGCAGTACAAGCAGCTCATGTAGACGATCTCGATTCCACACATGTACCAAGAAGTATGCATGTGTAAAAGTTTCGGGGTGACTCTCACTGGTCCAGCTCTCCAGTGGCTGATCAATCTCAAACCCAAATCTATCGGGTCGTTCGCCGAATTGGTCAACCAAATCTCCCGGCAATTCGCCAGCAGTCGTAAGATGGAAAAGCAGACTAGTGATCTGTACTATGTCGTGCAGAAAACTAACGAATCTATTCGAAGTTATTTCAATAGATTCAATGCTGAAATGATCAGTATTCGCAATTGTGACATCAAAACTGCGATCGAAGCTTATAAGCGTGGTCTAGACGATAGTTCAGGTTTGTATATCGATTTAACCAAGTATCCCCCAGAGACTTTCGAAGACGTCCGAGCTCAAACCTTAGTATATATGAGGGTCGAAGACAATGCAGCCTTTCGTCGCAAACACATTGACAACAAGAAGTCGCTTGGTGTCAAGAAGCCAGAGTTCAAGTCGAAAGCTGTTTCCAGAATAGAGCCCGCACGCCAAATTTCAAATGTTCGTTTCAAGACGAAAGCAGAGGCCGAGACCACGACTAAGTTTACTCAGTTTCCCAAGATATCCTCTTATGGATTCAAAGGATCTGCAAAGGACTTAGTCGAAGCTTTGAAGACCACCCAAGCAACCATCCGGTGGCCGAAGAAGTCTGACTTGGACGATGCTAAGAAGGATAAATCAAAGTGGTGCGACTTCCATGTCGACCATGGTCATGCGACAGATGATTGTATCGCACTCAAGAAGGAATTGGCATATCATGTTCCACAAGGTAATCTGAAAGATATTATTGATGATGTCGTTCTTCCAGCTGATAGTCACCGGTCGTCAGTGCCAAAGCGTGCAAAGATCATCAATTGCATCACTGGTGGTTCGGACGTATGCGGTCTGACGTACTCCGTAGCTAAGCGTCATGCCAGTCAAGCGCCCGACGACCGGCCTATTCCTCGTTCATCTAGACCCAAAGGAGATTTGGAATTAGAAGCCATGAAGATCGTGTTCGACCAAATCGACCTCGGCGACTCATACCAAAAACATCACGACGGGTTGATCATTCAACTCACGGTAGGCAACTGTTTGACACGTCGAGTATTGGTCGACGGAGGCAGTTCAGCAAATGTCATTTTTCTCAACACTATCAAAGCCATGGGAATTGATCGCTCAGAAATCACCCGAAGATCGACAACTTTGGTCGGTTTCAATGGAGAAGCGACGAGCACCTTTGGAGAAATAATTTTGCCCGTCTATGCCGGAGGAGTCAACAAGCAAACCAAGTTCAGCGTCATCAACTGTGCGTCAGCCTATAACATCATCTTAGGTCGACCATGGATTCATGAAATGAAAGTTGTTCCCTCAACATATCATCAAATGTTGAAATTCCCGACGCCATGGGGAATTCAGGAGATCAGGAGTGAGCCAAAAGTCGCTCGTGAATGCTACAAGTCTACCTTGAAGCCAAGAAAATAAACTGAAGTCGCAAGATCAAGCTCTCGACAGGTTCGTTCTCCTATCCCCAAATTAATAACCTTTCCACAGGGATAAATCTACTATGGTGCCTTGTCGCACGACAACATAGTCAACGCAAGACAGTGTTTCACAGGATCGCCGTGTCATTCTGTCATTTAAAACCGATTCTTCCCGAAAAGAATAGAATGATAAATGACAGGGGGCAAATAGAGAGAGTGAAGGTATGATTTCTAACTCTTTTCTATACAATTTGTTCTCAAAAACAACTACTGACTTAAGCATCGGAGGGTCATTGGTTAGCCAACGACCAACCCTCGACATCGTTTTATCGCAGGATTGCACGAAATCTGCTATATGACTTTGAATTCGCAAGGTCGCACGATGGTCAGATCTTTGACTTGATCATCCCTCCACAGGGGCATACGATACAAATTTAGCGTACGATCTCGTCGTACAATCGCAAAGCATAAAACAACTTATCTTTAAGTTTCTCAGCTTTCATACCCTTAATGGATGCTTTAATCACGTGTTTTTTATTAGTCGCCTTAGTCGCATGATTTCATATGTATCTTATGTACATATTCGACCCCCAACGGTCGAGCAATAAAACAAAAACGAAGAGAGTAAAAATTTTAGATTGCAAGGGGAACATCGGTCGCGTCCCTGCTCGAAGTCCCGACCTGAGGACCTTCGTCCGCCACTCCTCCCGCTCGAATATCCTGCAGTTCATACTGAGCGTCGAAAAGTTGGATGGCCAGTTCATCCGCGCGCGCCAAGGCCAACCTCTCCCTTTCTAACGCCGCTTTCTCTCTTTCCAAAGCCAACGCCACTAGTTCCTCGACTTCCGACATTTCGGCGCACAATGCCAAAGATGACTGGAACGTCTGAAAATACACGAAAAAGTGTTAGACAACGAACGACATCGAACGTTGAAACAAGTCATGAAAGATTGACACTTACTGAGAATGCCAGACTGGCAACCTGAGATCTTATCTCTCCGGCCGGAACCCCGCAAAAACGCTCTCTGAAAGATGGAAGTAAGCACCCCTCCAAGTGAGGGAACAACGACGTCCCGTCTAGGACACCGCCCGCCATAAAATCAGACGACAATGAAAAATTGACCGTCGAAACTTTGGCCGACGACCCCTCGCCCCGGGCGGCAGAAGATGGGGCTGACATTTTGAACACCGGTCTTGTTGTTGTCGCCAGAGGTGCCGAACTTATCGGTGTCGCGTCCATCACGCCTGGACGGCTAGATGACGCCTTCGCCTTCTTAGGCAAAATGACTCTCGACGAGTCATCAACCCTCGACGACGGTTCCCTTAGGACCGTACTCCTGGTTCTCTTCTGACTCGATCCAGCTGTCGAGACATCTCCTCCTCGAATGGCACGCATGATTTGCTTCCCTCTCGACCTAGAAACTGATTTCCTTTCAGTTGGCACTGACCAGGAAAAATGCGAAGCGTCAGACAGGAATAAGAAATAAATGGTAAAAGACAGGAAACCATAATACACCCACCAGTCGCCTCCTGTCGTCCACTTTCTTCTTCTCCTTCTCCTTCTTCCTCCTCCACGGCGTCCACCACCACGTGGCGAAAGATCGGTCCTCGACGCTGTAACCAAGGAATCTGTCAATCTTGGCACGAGAACCTTCATTCGGGTGCGGAATGCCGAAATGAATCTCTGAAGACAACAAAAGGAGAAGAGTGAATAAAAGGTTAGAAAAACCATAATATGATGTAAATCTAAAAAGAGCATACCTCCCATATTCCAGTCGGGACGGATCCACTTGCTGGCGGCGTCCAGCGAATCAGCACGTACGAACACATACCTGGACCCCCACCCCCGATCATTCGCTCCAGTATTCAAAACTAAGGCACGATCGCCTTTATATCTGGAATACGGGCTATAACGCCCACGCTTATCTCCATTAACTTGGTACGCTGCCAAGAAATCATTCAAAGACATAGGGGGGTCCCAATCCGCAGACAAACGCTCAATAACCAAAAGAACCCGCCAGAGTTGAGGCATCAACTGCCCCGGCGACAAACCAAAGCATCGCATCAAATTCTTAGTCAAAGTCGTAAACGGCCATTCAAAGCCAATCTCAAAAGGATATTCGTATACCACGAAATACCCCTTGGGGAAATCCTTAGGACGAACAGCCCCCGGACTTGTTAGCTCTACTTCTACGGGAATCTTCGCTAGACGCCTAAAGTCGTCTAAATCTTCCTGACTAACGATGGAACTCTTTGGGTCAGTCGACATTTCTTACCAGGGGAAAGAAGGCAGTGAAAGCTGAAAGGAAGAAGCAATGCGTTATATAAACGCCCTAAATCCCAAACAATCTTCGCTAAATCAAAGGGATTCGGAAGAAGAATGGCAAGAAAAGCAAAGCGGAATTTCTCTCCGAAATAAATTCAGCGTAAGAAAAGAAAGGATTCGTCGCAACCCTTATTTATGCATCAGATCAAGTCAGATCGAGTCCCTTGATAGACAAACACGCGTTTTCGCCGGAAGCGCAGAATTAATGGGTGTCGCGGCAATCACCTTCTTAGGTGATCCGACCCCTACCTTCTCGGGTGAAGCGACTCTCGACGAGTCATCAACCCCTACACACGACTCCCTCGGGACCATCGTCCTTGTCTTCTTCGGAATTTCAGGGCCAGCAGACAGGGCTTTTAGCCTCTTCTCTCTACCCTGACGAGCACGCTCCAGCTCAGCTGCTCTCTTAGCAGAAACATTCAACACTTTAGGTTGAGACCCTCCTGGAAAAAAGGAATGGCATAAGGCACGCAAAAGAAAAAGACTCGAGATAACATAAGAAGAAAAGGAAAGTAAGGCTTACCCGTCATCCCTCTCCTTCCTCTCGACTTATCTTCCTCCTCTTCTCTTCCTTTCTCTTCACACTTCTCCCCCTGGTTCTCTCCTGAAGATTCTAAATCGTCGTCATCCACCGAGTGTCGCACGACGAAAGACCTTTCGGCAACGCTAAATTCTAAAAACGAATTGATCTTCGCTTGAGAGTTAGCATCTGGCTTCACGACCTCGAATTTTATGGCTGTCAACATACAAAAAACAAGTCAAAAATCATGTGTAAATCATTTACTGCGCACGCTAGATGAAATGACGAGGCTCACCCGACGTATTCCGGCCCGTCCTAATCCACTCACTCTCGGATACATATCGGGTCTTCCACCCACGATCGTTCACACCTGTCCCTAAGACTAAAACACGATAACCTTTAAACCTAGAATGTAAGCTACAGCGATGACATCCGTCCATCTTGGCTTGATAAGCCGAAAGGATGTCATGTACATTCATGGGAGAATCCCATTTCTTAGTAGCACGTTCGAGCACTCGTACGACTCGCCAGAACTGGGGCATCAACTGACTCGGTGCTAAATCAAACTCTAACATAAACGCCTTGGTTAGAGGAGAGAAAGGCCATTCAAAACCTATCTTAAAAGGGTATTCATAGATTACGATGTACCCCTCAGGACACTCATTTGATCGGATTTGACCTGGACGGATCAATTCGACCCACGCAGGAATTTTTGCTAACCTTCTAAAGTCACGAAGGTCTGACGACTCTCGAATAACACTCTCAGGATCCCTCGACATTTCTAAACAAAATTTACAAGAATCACAGAAATCGTACCTTATATATAGGTGTGCTAGACCTCGAGGAATTTAACCAAGTCAAAAAAATTCACAAATTTGGAAGAGATCAGACAAAGAATGGCAAGGAAATCACAGCGCAAACTCTTCGAGGGCGAAACAAGGAAATGATCCATCAAAATCCCTATTTAGACCAAAAAATAGGGTTAGATCGAATCCCTGGATGATTTCCACGCGTCCCTGTCCTTTCGCATACCCGCTTAGATCTTCGACACCTGTCCTCGACAGCTGGTAAGCACAATCGTGCGTCAATATGACGTCACGACCTCATTCCCTTTTTTCAACTTCCCGTTCAGTTAGAAGCGGACCCGTCCAGTTCCACGACAACCAGGTAAGTTCCTTAACCCAGGTCACGAGACTAAGCGTTCGACAAGCAAAATTTAAAACTTAAATTTGACATTCAATTTTCAAATTTTGGGGGCAAACTGTTTGGGCAAAAAATCACGTCGTACGACCGCGACCAAAACAGGTAAGACGCACGTTATAATCCAAATCTTGTATTAAGATAAGGTCTCGACAAGAACCCAGAAAACGTACGTCGTCTCCCGTAAAATGTAAGTCGTACGTCCCTCCTGACGCTCGACCATAGCGTCGCCCGTCCCGCACGACCATCGCGTAAGATCATTGTACCTTCGAGCCAAGATAACATTAACCTTGACTGTTACGTGTGTTCAGTATTTAATGCAGGAGTCAAAGCCATTAACAGTGAGCAGCCGTAACGGACGAAGAACATTATGGATAATCACTCCGGCGACCGTTTCCAGCCGTTGATAAAAGCATTAATGGAGCTAATTAATGACCCAAAGACTATAAATACCAAGCTAAGTCTTCACCTCAAGGGGGGAGCTAACATCCGATACACATCAGCAATCATCAGCGAATACCATCGAACAGCAGAGAAAAAGCATCCGAACTCACAAAGAAGAGCACTCAAACTCTGGAAGTCAAGTACTGAAAGCCAGAACCCTACAGCGAACTCAAGAACACTCGAAGAAAAGCTCAAGTCATCGCTCTCGACGCACACCCACAGCTTTCGACCAACAGTTGTTTACACTTTGTATTCACACGACAAACACCTGTACTTTACATTTCGAAGCATTTCCTTCATTTGTATTGTATTCATCGTACGACCGACGCCAGTACCAAGGACATCGCCCCTGATTGGCGACCATAGTGCAGCGACGACACCCACTGTCGTCCGCAGGTTTTTTCCTCGTTTGAGGTTTTTCCTGCGTCATCAAATCCCTTGTCTTATTTATTTTTCCCTCGTCGCACGTCTCGTCGAAAGATCATTTCTTTAGTTGTTTAAGTCCACATCGACCTTAAGTTGTCCCTTTGGTGCGATTTTTGGCATTAACACATACCACGTCCCGATGGGCAACCTCGACCGCCGACTCCTGATCATGCAAAGGTCGTCAATTGTATCACTGGTGGGTCTGACGTGTGCGGTCTGACGTATTCCGCAGCCAAACGTCATGCCATCCAGGCACCTGACGATCGACCTACCCCTCGTTCATCAAGACCCAAAGGAGACCTTGAGTTAGAAGCCATGAAGATTTTATTCGACCAAGACGACCCCGCGACTCGTATCAAAAGCATCATGACGGGTTGATCATTCAACTCACGATTGGTAATTGTCTGACCCGACGAGTCCTGGTCGATGGACGCAGTTCAGCGAACATCATCTTCCTAGATACCATCAAAGCTATGGGAATCGATCGATCGGAAATTACCCGACGCTCGACAACCTTGGTAGGTTTCAATGGAGACGCGACGAGTACCTTTGGAGAGATCACTTTGCATGTCTATGCCCGATGAATCAACAAGCAGACCAAGTTCAATGTCATTGATTGTCCGTCGGCCTATAACATCATCTTAGGTCGACCGTGGATCCATGACATGAAAGCCGTTCCCTCGACGTACCATCAGACCATGAAGTTCCCTACGCCGTGGGGAGTCCAGGAGATTAAAGTGAGCCGAAGGTCGCTCGCGACTGCTACAAGACGACCCTGAAGTCGCAGAAGCAGACCATCTAGCAGTTACAGGTCCAGGATGCTCCTGGGACAGCCGACGACTATCGCCTGGAGGAAGTCGTCCTGGACCAAAGCAAGCCTGACCAAGTCGTCTTTGTAGGTTCGTCTCTCGACCCCTGTCTTAAAGAAAGGCTAATATCTTTTTTGCAGGAACATGCCAACTGTTTTGCCTGGATGCACGAAGACATGGTCGGCATAGACCCCAGCGTTATTTCCCATAAGTTCAATGTCGACCCGTCATTTAAGCCTGTCAAACAAAAGCGACAGAAGTTTGCTCCTGAAAGGAATAAGGTGATAAATGACGAGGTCGACAACCTCCTCAAAACAGGGAAAATTCGAGATGTAAAATACCCCGATTGGCTTGCAAATGTCGTGGTCGTACAGAAGAAAAATGGCAAATGGAGGGTATGCATCGATTTCACAGATCTCAACAAAGCTTGTCCAAAAGATCCTTTTCCATTACCACATATCGACGTCATGGTCGACGCGACAGCATGCAATGAACTATTGACGTTCATGGATGCTTATTCTGGATACAATCAGATCCTGATGCACGTCGAGGACCAGGAAAAAACTGCCTTCATGACAGATCGAGGTATTTATTGTTATAAGGTTATGCCATTTGGACTAAAAAATGCAGGTTCTACCAACCAGCGTCTGGTGAACAAGATGTTTAAAGATCATCTTGGCGACACGATGGAGGTTTATATCGACGAATGCTCGTCAAGTCAAAGCAAGCAGTCGACCACGTCGAGCATTTGAGGCAGTCGTTCGACATCCTCCGAAAGTATAGCATGAAGCTCAACCCGACGAAATGTTCCTTTGGTGTCAGCGCCGGGAAATTCCTGGGCTACATGGTCACTCGTCGGGGGATCAAGGCCAATCCCGACCAGATCAAAGCCATCATCGAAATCAAATCTCCAAGAAATTTCAAAGAGGTCCAAAGGCTCACTGGTCGGGTGGCAGCTTTGAACAGGTTTATCTCTCGATCCTCAGATAGATGTCATTTATTTTATAACGTCCTCAGTAAAAATAAAGGCTTCGACTGGACCGAAGATCATGAGCAAGCATTGCAAAAATTGAAGGAATATATGACGTCGCCGCCTTTACTATCAAAGCCTCGCGATCATAAGGTCTTGCAGCTATATTTGGCTGTTAGTCCTAATGCAGTAAGTGTCGTCCTGACACGAGAAGATGAAAAGCAGCAAGTGTCGATCTACTATGTAAGTAAATCTCTCTTGGACGCTAAAACCAGGTATTCCTCTATGGAAAAATTGCTTTTGTCGCTAGTTACAACTGCAAAGAAATTACGGCAATATTTTGATTCGCATCATATTACTGTCGTGACTAACTTTCTCTTAAGTCTGTTTTGAGGAAACATGAGCTTACAGGTCGATTGGCAAAATGGAGCATATATCTCAGTGGTTAGGACATCGATTTCAAGCCCAGGACAGCAATTAAATCGCAAGCATTGGCAGATTTCATCGCCGACTTTAGTCCTGAATTGGAAAAAGAAGCAGAGCTCGAAGTACTCACTATGGCGACTCACGACGGCGTGCCTTGGACCTTACACGTCGATAGGTCATCCAACGTTAGGGGTTCAGGACTAGGCGTCGTCTTAAAGTCGCCACAGGGGGGCAAGATGGTGTATTCCGTTCGATGCGACTTCAAAACCACCAACAACGAAGCCGAGTACGAAGCCCTGATCGTGGGAATGAATATGGCCCACGACTTGGGGGCAACCACGCTACATGTCAAAAGCGATTCTCTCCTGGTCGTGAACTAGATGAATGGAGAATTCGCGGCTAAAGATTCAAAGATGACAGCGTACCTAAAGGTAGCAAAAGAAAATTCATAAAAATTTGAATCATTTTCTATTGAACAGATTCCAAGGGACCAGGATACTCAAGCCGATGCTTTAGCAAACCTTGGGTCCGCACTTGTCAAACCAATATTCGACAGCATTCCCATGATCCATCTGGCGACGTCGTCCATCGAAAACGACGATGTCGTCCAGATCGAAGACCAAGAAGATGATTGGTCGTGCGACATCAGAAATTTCCTTATGCACGACCAACTCCCAGAAGACAAGATGGAAGCTCGGAAAGTCAGGTTCAAGGCATCCAGGTATGTCGTGATCGGAGATAGACTCTATCGACGATCATCGACAGGCTTAAACCTGAGATGCATCGTCAGCAAAAGTCAAGTTCAGAAGATCCTTCAAGAAATGCACAATGGGGAGTGTGGCAACCACTCAGGAGGTCGCAGTTTGGCCAATCGTATCTCTCGACAAGGTTATTTTTTACCAACACAGCGACAAGACGCCGCCAGGTATGTCCAGAACTGTGATCCCTGTCAACGACATTCAGGTACGTCCCATAAACCTTATGAACCTTTACATTCGACACTGATCCCATGGCCCTTAATGAGATGGGGGATGGACATTGTCGGCAAGTTACCACCTGCCCCCGGGCAAAAAGTATTTCTTTTCGTACTTTACAGATTATTTTTCTAAGTGGGTAGAAGTAGCCATCTTTTCCCAAGTCAGGGATAAGGAAGTCGTATCTTTTATCCAAACTAACATCATATGCAGGTTTTGGATTGCATCTGAAATTGTCTGCGACAATGGATCCCAGTTCATAAGCAACAGAACTCGAAAATTCTGTGAAGATCGCAACATCAAGCTGACGACCTCGACCCCCAGGTATCCCCAGGCAAATGGACTTGCTGAGTCGAGCAATAAGACCATTATCGCTTCGATCAAGAAAAGGTTAAAAGTTGCAAAGGGAAAGTGGGTCGAATAACTCCCTTCAGTCCTGTGGGCGAATCGCACGACGCCACGCACGTCCACAGGACAAACCCCTTTCTCTTTGGTCTATGGTTGCGAAGCAGTCTTGCCGGTCGAGGTCCGGCTCCCAACCTCGAGGCATACTTCCGTCGACCACAACCTGGTTGATTTAAGTTATGACCTCGACGCCCTTGAAGAACTTAGAGAATCAGCATTTATCAGAATGGCGTCGCAGAGGCAAGCGGTCGAGCGACATTTCAACAAGAACGTCAAAGCTAAAGTCTTCCAAGAAGGCGACTACGTCCTCCGACGAGTGTTCCAGAGCACTCAAGAGCTCAATGCAGGTAAGCTTTCCACCAAGTGGATCCTTATCGTATCTCAGAAGTCGTGGGTAAAGGTGCCTATCGGCTCCAAACCCACGACAATCGAGATGTCCCACGTAGCTGGAATGCAACACATTTGAAAAGGTACTTCTTCTAAACCCTTTTTTCTCATACGACTTTTATTCATCACGACGATTACTGACTTAAGCATCGGAGGGTCGTTGGTTAGCCAACGACCAACCTTTGACATTGTTTTATCGCAGGATCGCACGACACAAGTTACTAAGTCTATTATACGACTTCGGTAAACTTTCGCAGGATCGCACGACATAAGCAGTCAGGTCTATTAGATGACTTGATTGTACTATTACAGGAACGCACGACTCAAGTTCGTCGCACGATTTAATCGTACGATCATAAGGCCTAACGACTTCATGATCTAAGTTTTTTGACTTAGAAATTTTTTCATGTTTTGGATAAGTGCCTAAGTCGCACGTACTTATGTTTGCTTACACGATTTAAAAATATAAATGTCTTACGACTTATGTTCTAATCGTTGTATTACAATGGATGCCTATGTCGCACGTCTTTATGTTCATTTTTATACGATGTGTATTTACTTAATGAAATTCACAATTGATATTGTATCTATTCATGAAATGTATAAGACAAAGTAATGCGCAAGTTCAAAAGAAATATAAATTTTATTTATCAATCGTCGGTTACATGAAACGATTCGACCACCAACGGTCGATCGACAAAAAACAAATCTAAATTTTTTTTCTAAGGCTGAGGAGGATCGCCGGCCAAGTCCTTGCCAGATGCTTCACCTTTGGAGCCCTCGTCCACCTCCTCCTCGACATCCTTCTCATCATCTGAGTCGAGATCCCTCTCGGATCCGACATTTTCCAGATAGAAGGCCAACTCATCCGACGCTGAGGCAAGGGGATTCTTCCCCGACAGATGCTGCCTCATGATCGCAGCACGACCGGTCAGTCGAGCCAAGGCGAAGACGGAATTAAGCTCGTCCTTCAGCTCCGTCACTTCCCCCTCCAACACCGACACCTTGGACTTGGACTCCTCGGCTTCTTTTTCACTCACAGCCAAGGACTCCTTGGTCTTGTCCAGCTCAGCCCTTTGTTCGGCGATCAGGGACAAGGACTGCTTCAGACGATGGTTCGCATCGTCCCTTGCACGTTCGACGGCCTCCGACTCATTCTGGACGTCGTCAAGCCGTATCGACATAGCCTCGGCAAGCGCCAGAGCGACCTTCTCCCTATCCAACGTTGCATTCTCTCTTTCGAGAGCTGAGGACATCAGACCCCTTATCTTCTCCGTTTCTGAGTGCAGAGCAAGGGAGGACTGGAACGCCTGAAAAATACAAAGAAGCATGTTAGTGAACACTCGACAAAGTTATAAACATCAAAGAAAGACAAGTCTTGAAAGAAAGACTTACCATAAATGCAAGTCCCGCGACATGGGATCCTGTCTCCTCGACCAGGACTCCCTGGAAACGCTCCCTGAAAGAGGGGAGCTGATATTTCCCCAGATGGGGGAAAAGTTTCATCCCGTCCAGGACATTATCAGCCATGAAGTCTGACGGCAACGTAAAGTTGACCGTCATGACCTCAGCCTCTCCCGTCCGATGTCGCTTGCCCTTGTCGGACGACGAAGGGGTCGACGTGGCAGATGGAGACACCACCGTCGTTGTCGCCGGAGGCGCAGAACTAACAGGCGTCGCATCGATCGCACCAGAAGACGTCTTCGTCTTCATCGATGATGCGACCGATACCTTCGCCTTCTCAGGCGTGACGACTCTCGACAAGTCGCCAGCCTTTGAAGACGGTTCCCTAGGGACCGTCATCTTTGTCCTCTTTAGGACACCCGACCCGGTGGTCGAGGCCCCCTTCCTCTTCTCTCTGCCCTTACGGGCCAGTTCAGCTTGAGCTACCTCCTGGAAAACAAGAAGAGAAAACGAAAAACGTTATACGACTGAAATATGATAAAGACAAAGGCGAGCAGAAAGGTCGAAGGTATGCTTACCAATCATTTCTTCCTCCTTTTCTCTCGACTCCTCTTTCTCTTCTTCTTCCTCTGTCTCCTCCTCTTCCTCTCGTCTCTCTCGGTTCTCTCCCAAGTAGACCACGTCGTCGTCCTCGTCTACCAAGTGTCGTGTGACGAACGATCGGTCATCGGTGCTGAATTCCAGAAATTTATCGATCTTGGTCTTGGAATCCTCGTTGGGCTTCACGTCTTCAAACTTGATATCTGATAAACAAGTAGAAGAAAAGAAGTAAGTAAACACACAAGTCAAATGTAACACAGGACGCTCGACAAAAGCTAAAAACTCACCCGCCATATTCCAGCCGGACCTAATCCAGTTGCTGTCAGGGTCTAGCGTCGCCACACGCACGAATGCGTACCTAGTCTTCCACGTGCGGTCGTTGACCGCAGTTTTTAGAACCAAGGTACGCTCGCCCTTGTGTTTCGAGAACAAGCTGTAGCGACGGTATCCGTCCATCTTGACCTGGTAGGCCGTCAAGAGGTCGTTCACATTCATGGGCGACGCCCAGTCTTTGGTTAGTCGCTCGACAACCTGGATAACACGCCAGAATTGGGGCATTAACTGCCCCGACGAAAGGTCGAATTCGCACATGAAAGCGTTGGCCAGAGGCGAATAAGGCCACTCAAAACCTATCTTAAACGGGTATTCGTATATCACGAAGTACCCATCGGGACACATCTCTGGTCGGACCTGACCTGTTCTACTCAGCGAAATCCCCGCAGGGATTTTTGCTAATTTCCTAAGGGAGTCAATGTCGTCCTGATCTCTAATGGAGCTCGTTGGTTCGGTCGACATTGCTTAACCAGTTAACCAAATTTTAATATCACTCAGAGCAAAAAGATCCCAGTTTCTCCTAGGTTTCCTAGCAATCGATTTACGACGCATACAAAGGATAAGAGATCGTACCTTAAATAGCGCTCTAAATCCTCGAAAACTCCTAAATCAGCTCTCGAGATTTTGCAGGTTTTGGCAGGGATCTGCTTAAAGATAGCCGGAATCGAAGAAAGAAATAGCTCTAAGAGGTTTCTGAAAGCGTAAAATCGAAAAGATCCACTAAGGGTCGCTATTTATGTAAATGGTCGTGTCAGGTCGACTCGCTCGATGATCGACACGTGTCCATGCCTTTTCGAAGACTCGACAGATCGTCGACACCTGGCAATTGCAGCTGTTAGGCATGATCGTACGTCAGCATGACGTCACGATCTTATCCCCTTTTCAACTTCCCATTCAGTTGGAATTGGACCGGTCCAGTTCTAAGGCGACTTTCGACACGTGTCACATCTCTTGACATTCCCTTAGACGAGGATTTTAAAAGATTTTCTTCTGACAAAAATTCAAAATTCAAAGTTTGAAATTGCTTTTTCATTTTAAATTTTGGGGGCAAACTGTTTGGGTAAAAATCCACCAGTCTCGACCACGACCGAAAAAAGAAAACATATTTCTTACACGACGCTTTTTTAAGCTAAAATCACACTTCATTATCAGACCTAAAGTTTAAGTCAAAAGTTACTCACGACACTCGACCAGGACGTCGTCTAGCTCGCACGATCGTCGTAAGACAACTGACGACCTCGACCAACTAACGTTCGATATGACTGTTATGTTTTCTTTGTTTAATGCAGGATCAAAGCCATTAATTACTAACGGCTATAACTGACGAGGATCATTATGAGCATTAATCCCAGCAGCCGTTACGACCGTTATTCCTACTTTTATGGGATCATTCAAAGCTTCAAAGGCTATATAAATAAAGACTCCTACTTCATTTGCGGACATCTGATTTCAAGAACAAGAATCACACAGCGAAAGCACTCGAAGCAAAACTCTCTCTCGAAAGCATATGACGCATACTCGCACGACGCCTTATATTTACATACGACACACCTGTTTACTTTACATTTAAAAATCTTTCTTTCATTTGTATTGTAATTGTTTGTATTCTCGACACTTGGAACATAAGGACATCGCCCTTGTTTGGCGACCATAGTACAGCGACGACCACCACTGTCGTCCGCGGGTTTTTTCCTCGTTGAGGTTTTTCCCGCGTCACCAAAATCCTGGTCTCGTTTACATTTTTTGTCTTTGTCGCATTGCTTTGTCGAACGATTCTCTTCTTTAGTTGTTAAGCTCCACAATCAACCTTAATTTATCCTTCTGGACGATTTTTGGCATTAACAGTTCCACCTTGTTTTTGTTCCACATAAAAGTCTTGCCAAACATGGGACAGTGGACCCTGTTATGTTATGTTCTGTCCTGTCTAGTCCTGTACTAGACACACCCTTAATGTTGAGTTTTATGTATTTTAGTTAATTGTTTTTTTGCTTTTTAGTTTTGTTTACATTTGTGTTTGATGTTCGCATAGTGTAAGATTGTCATTGGAGTAAACAACTGAATTTAGGTGGGGTTCTTTCTATGCTTCATAGTTCATAGTATACTTTGTTGGATAATATCATATGGTTTCAAACTTTTAGATACTTTCTTGAATATATTAAATGTTCTGCATATCAAAGATAATTATCCTTTATCATGTACAAAAGTATCAACATGCCCTAATAGAACAACTGTATGGTGGTAATGAGTAAATTAGTGTGCTTCTAAGGGGCCGTTTACCAAATGCTTACAAGGGTAAGCGCTTACCAAGTCATTACCTTACCAGATGAATATGGCCAGGACCAAAAATCTTGTCTGGTAAGAGCTAAAGCAAGAACCAACAGTCTTAACCAGTAAGTGAGGGCGATTACTCTTACCACGGTTTAGAGTTTACCAGGAAAATTGTTGCATACGATACTCTTTCGGTAGACTAAAATCTTATCTGATATGTAAATGATAGTGTTAAGTTTTACCCTTACTAAGTTGATATATTTTGATTAATTATGTAAGTTATTAAATTATAATGAAATAAGTATTTTTCATAACAATACAAATTATTAGAAAGTTTCTTCAAAACGATTAAAATGACACCAAAAAAAAAAGTTATGTAGTTTTCCATTTTTATTTTCTAACATTTTCTGTATTTTTTTACAATTAGTATTTAATAGTATATATAAATTAATCAAAACATAGAAACAATGTAAAAATAATATTTTGAAGAAAATAAAGTAAAAGTTTAAAGAGCATAAAATACAATAAATAAAATATGAAACAGAATGTTTATTTGATGTTTTAGAAAAGAATTAAATTTTATTTTGAGGTTATATTGGTAAAACATAAGTCTGTTTCACCTTGTTCCATGGGGTGAGGGTAGAACAGGTTTGTTCCAATTTGTTCCACCTTGTTTTTGTTCCACATAAAAGTCTTGTCAAATATGAGACAGTGGATCATGTTCTGTTCTGTCTTGTCTAGTTCAATGTACCAAACGCACCTTGAGTTTTATGTATTTTAGTTAATTGTTTTTTTGCTTTTTAGTTTTCTTTACGTTTGTGTTTGATGTTCGCAGAGTGTAAGATTGTCATTCGAGTAAACAATTCAATTTAGGTAGGGTTCTTTCTATGGTATACTTTGTTGGATAATATCATATGGTTTCAATCTTGTAGAATATGTTTCCACGGTCACAACATTTATATATATATATATATATATATATATATATATATATATATAGGGGTGGTATTTTTTACAAACTACCACATTCTAAGAAACTATGCAACTACCTTAATCACCATCCATATTCATCATCCACGGCCTACATTAAACCGGTGGCAATTTATGTAAATATGGGCAATTCATGAATTAATTTGGTAAGAAAAATAGGCGCTTAAGGGTAAATGTGTCAAACAAACTCAATGACTCATCTTTGATATCACAACCAAAAATCACGGATACACTTCCCAAAAATTCATCATGACTCATCTTTGATATCACAACCAAAAATCACGGGATACCCACCCCAAAAATTCATCCACGTTCAAGACCTGCATAAACAAAAACAGAAACATAAACATAAACCCAGAAAAATTCATGTGATCTTCATGAAACTATGCAACTACCTTCATTGTCGATATTCATCGTCGATATTCCGAATTCATCGTCGATATTCCAAAAAACCAAGAAGTTTGGCATGCAACCATGAATCTGTCCATATGAATCATGAATCTCTGTTATAGTATATTTTCGCTTGCAGCAGGTTTTAGAGGACATGAATTTTTCTAGGTTTATGTTTATGTTTCTGTTTTTGTTTATGCAGGTCTTGAACGTGGATGCTTGTTTGTAGGGATTACTATAATTAAATCGGAATTATTAAAAATAATTAACAAAAAAAAAATTAGACAATTACATAATAGCCCTTCCGGAAATAAATTAATTAAATATATATAATAATCAATAATTTTGAAATGATTGGTTATAAAGTGGTTTGCAAAGTTTCTAAGAATGCGGTGGTTTGCAAAAGAAACCTCTCATATATATATATATATATATATATATATATATATATATATACATACATATGTTGAATAGAGGGAGGTTCAAGAGAAAACCTTAAAAACGGAAAACTGAAGAACACACCCGGGTGGCCCTTCATCTGGACGGTATGCACTTGTGCATACAGGTAAATAGTTTGACTTTTTGGTTTTATGCACAAGTGCATTATGCATTTGTGTATATATGCACAAATGCATGTTACAAATAACTTGTATGCACAAGTGCATACCGCCCAGATGAAGGGCTCCTAGGGTGTTCTTCAGTTTTCCATTTTTTGAGGTTTACCCTTGAACCTGACCTGTGTTGAATAATACCATATCGTTTCAAATTTTTAGATACTTTCTTGAATATATTAAATGTTCTGCATATCAAAGATAATTATCCTTTATCTACAAAAGTAAATTAGCGTGCTTCTAAGGGGCCGTTTACCAAATGCTTACAGGGGTAAGCGCTTACCAAGTCATTACCTTACCGGATGAATATGGCCACGACCAAAAATCTTATCTGGTAAGAGCTAAAGCAAGAACCAACAGTCTTAACCAGTAAGTGAGGGCGATTACTCTTACCACGGTTTAGAGTTTACCAAGAAAATTGTCGCATACGATACTCTTTCAGTAGACTAAAATCTTTATCTAATAAGTAGATGATAGTGTTAAATTTTGCCCCTAAGCGCTTACCCATATAGGCTTTTGGTAAACCACCCCTAAATTCTAACTAGATGTCGAAGGTAAGAGTTGAATCATTCCAATAGACCAGTTCCCCTTCAGAAGTGCTACCGTGTTAGTTTAATTTAGCGCGATAAAAATCTCAATACATGTTCTCAATCAAGAAAACAGCGTTGACTTAACAAGTAAGCATTTACTCTACCCTATCGGATAAAATTTTCAACCGTCAAATGGATTGTTGTTAAGTTTCGCTTACCCGATTAATGTTTACCGTGCAAGAGCCAACTCCTCGCTTACAAGCTATGGCGTTAAAATCGGCGATATATCGCCGATATCTCGGAAATCGGTCCTCGGCTAAATCTCAATTATCAAAAATCGCTAATTATAACGGGACCGATAATATCGGCAATTTTGGCCGATATTGAGCGATATGTGAGCGAATAGCGATATTTTGGCCTAGATATCGGTCTAAAATACCGGTTTTTAGAGGCCTTTTTGGGCCTTTTTAATAATTATTGGGCTACTTGGGCTTCTTTAGTTCGTCAATAGTAGCTAATTGGCTTCTTTTAGTTTGGTTTCTGCACACGGTCTTTCTTCTCCGGTTCACTTCTTCACGATTTCTTCCACACACTTCTCCGGTTCACTTCTTCACAATTTCTTCCACGCACAATCCTGTTCTTCTGCTGCTACTTGCTTCTTCTGTTTTTTGGAACTTGTTTAAATTGATGTTTTGATGTTTAAACTATGTTTTTAATTAATGCATGTTACATATACATATATATATATATATATATATAAATATATTATATAATTCTAATTTCTAAGAAATATTATATGAACCGATATTTTTGGACTGATATTTCATATATCGGACACTGACCGTTATACCACCCACGGATATCCAATATTAACAGCATAGCTTACAAGTCAAGAATCTCAGTCCTTCCTATACTCACTTGTAAAATAAATGACAATCGGTAAAGATGTTTAATCCACGGACCCTAAACCCCTGTTTTTAAAACAGGGTAAGCAAGCGTTTAGTAAACGACCCTTTCAACAACACATCTACCTAATGTAATCGCAAAGTTGAGGGCCTAAACCACAAGGGTGGTGGCGTGTTGGCAAGGGCTTGGGGGGATGTGGTGGAATATCCCATCCACCCCGGGTTCGAGTCCAGGCGTCAGCATTTTGTGGCCAGGCTTAGTCTCAGACGGCCGCTTTGTATGTTTGTTTCCAAATTGCCAAGGATGTGGTCTAGGCAAAGCCTAGATGAACCTTATCAAAAAAACAAAAAAAAAATTGAGGGCCTAAATGCATGAATACATAAATCCTAAGTTGGGTTGAAGCAGATAATAAGGAATCAATTAAGAAAATAAGTCCATTATTCGACAACATTATAAGAAAATCGATTAACCTTCAACAAGTGTGCTCATTGTACGCCTTTACTAGACGTGTACTCACTAGACAAAGGTAAAAAGACATACCCGATACGAAAGGATCTCTAAATCACCACTCGTCTGAATAGTTAACCGATAAATCCCAGTAATGACCAACCCCAGCATCCGAAAACACCTTTCGCGCAGCGTTTTCAGTCCTGCACTCGTGCACCGAAAACTTGTGAAAACTCGATCTAGCAACACTCCCTTGCCACACCAACACACACTTATTCTTCGGTTTCTCCTCATCACCGTCATCACCACCATCTTCATCCTCTTTCACCGCAGCCGCCCAATTTATACGTTTCAGCATCAACTTCTGATACCGCTTTATCGACTTACCACCACCTTCCACCACCACAACACAAATCCCCTCGGAAATAACCGCACATCCAGTCAGCCGATTCTCTTGCGCATTCACATCAACCTTAAACCTCGTCTGAGGGTGTGAAAGATCATTTACTTTGTACACAGAAACGATAGTCTCGAGAGTGTTGTTATTATCGTCGAAAAGTTTCCGTTCTTTCTTTTCGCGCCGTTCAGCCGGAGTTAGTTTTCGTGCGATATTGCGGTCAACGTGAGCTTGTTCACGTTCAGCTGCCGCGCTTCTGATCTCCATCTCGAGCCTAGTTGGGTCCTGGGTGGCCTCTGACCCGAGAACTTTCATCAGATTGCTCATTTTGACTTTGGGTTTTGGCGGTTCTAGAAGGCCTTGTCTGATCATTTCTTGTCGGTTTTTCTCGGTGGCAAGACGCCTCTGAGTGCGGAGTTTTTTGCGTTCTTTTTGGGTCAGTTTCAGGGGTTGAGGTGGCGGTGGAGCTGGTTCGGCTGGCGGTTCGATAGGACGAGGGTGTTCCACATATAAAGTAATCTTCTCCTTTTTTAGTATTTCTTCGGCTAAGCCACCTTCGGTGATGTTTCCGTAAGTACCGGAATCCAGAAGAGGCACATCCCTGGAAGTTTAAAAAAACTTCTAATCAGATCGTCACAAAAATGGTTGGTAAAAGAAATATAATATAACTTGAAGAGTTGAGCTTCTATCAACGTAACCAAGTATGCATGTGTGATAAAGAAAGTCAATGTATGGGTCTTAAAAAACGCTAACTAGTGCAACAACAAAAAATGTCGAAAGCGCAAAAACTTTAGCCTCAGACATAAAGCGTGATTTGCATTGTGAATCACAATATGCCCTGTACTAGAAAAAGATAAGGGGCAGTATTTATGATTGGTCATTGGTATCTTTCTTTCTCTACAGAAGCTAAACACTATCCCGTTAATTGCCGTGCAGCAGAATAGCGGTTATCGGTCGGTGGTAAACTAGTAGTGGAAATTGCTGTTAAGATAATAGCGGCGCAATTTAGCGCTATTTCACCGTTATTTGGTTAAAATAGCGGTCCACAATACCGATATTCTCGGTTGAGCTCTTTTGAATTGAATGCTTACATTTTTGTCCTTGTTTGGGCTCTATTTTGATTTGGGCCCTTATTTTATTTTAATTAATTAATATAATATGTTAAGTTATGTATGCATACATATATATAGGCAAAGGATCATGTGAGAATTTAAGGTTAACGTGAGCTAAGCAGTTAACACGACGATTGCGAAAATTTCGATCAAGACCTTGAATTGAATTAGCGGAAATAGCCATGAAATAGCGGTGAAATAGCGATAAAAATAAAATAAAATATGAATATATATAATATATATATATATATATAAAATATAACTTAAAAACTTAATAGAATAATGATCAAAAAAAAGTTGTAACTAGAGACCTATCTAGTAGCTACTATAAAAACAATACTTAACATAAAGTGATAAAACAGCAAAAAAATAAACAAATTATGTAATTAACATACAAAACAGTTAAAATTAAGTGATCACTGATCAGCAAAAACAATTAAAATTAAGTGATCACTGAATAGAAGAACTGAATAGGAATCGAACTGAATAGAAGAACTGAATTAAAATTAAGTGATCACTAACAGTTTTAAGTAAAAAACTAAAAGGAATCGAAGAACTGAATAGAAGAACTGAAGAAGAAGAAGATAACTTACTGTTGTGTTGTGAGTTGTGACTGAGTCGTGATTTGTCGATTTGGAAGCAAGAAACTGTGGAGAAGAGAAGTCGTGGAGAAGACTGACTGAAGAGAAATCGATAGAAGTCGTGGTCTCGTGGAGAAGAGAAATCGATGGAGAAGAGAAGTCGATGGAGAAGAGAAGTCGATTTAGGTCAAACGTTACTGAGAAGTCGATTTAGTCGTGCGTGAATGAATCAGGTCAAGAAGCCCAAAAAAACACAAAAGCTTAAAAAAAGGCCCATAACTGCGCATGATCGAAATTTCGAAATTTCGACCGAAATTTCGGTGAAGAATTTCGATCACATTTCGGTACTTTTCCACGAAATTTCGGGGTTCGCTATTTTTGGTCGAAATCTAGATCGAAATTTCGGTGGAGGTCGAAATTCTCGCTATTTTCGCTATTTCGTCGAAATAGCGACGAAATTAACTGCTTAGAACGTGAGAGATTGAGGTTAGCGTGAGAAGTGAATCTAAACCATTGATTACTTTTAATCAAGTGTTAGTGCCCTCCCTCCCATGAATTGCGCCTTACAAGGGAACTGATCCGGTGCATCTCGGTGCATCTCATCCTAATGTGCGTCCATTTCTCATCCAACTGTTGATAACCACTTCTCACGCTTCTCACGTTAACCTCTACTTCTCACCAAAACCCAACCCCATATTTATATATATAGGGTACCCTATATATATATATAATAATTCTAAGAAATGTTATATGAACCGCTATACCACCACGATAACCGCTATTTCAAATATCAGTCTTGACCGCTTATTTTGTATTTTGACCGTTGTAACAACATAGCTAAACAACATTCCAAAAAATGAAAAATGAGGTAAAAATCGCAATAACTTACCACCACTCAACATCAGGAATAGGGTCCTTGGGCTTTTCTTTAATGATAATTCTCTCCGATACCTCTATGAGATTTGGATTAATATCAGGTTCAGCCTTGGCCTTAGCAAGCTGTGCTTGCTTTGCTTTGAACTCTCTTGCTTGTGCTTCTCCAAATTGACTCTAGAAAAATGAATGCCAACAATCATTAAATACTACGAAATAAACCTCAGTAAACCAGAATGGAAAACAATGAAACAGAAGATACCTTCAACTTGATTATCTCTGCCTCCTTGGACCATTTGCCTTCCTCTACAAACTGAAAAGTCATCTTTTTAGGCCTTAAGAGCTTTGTTTTATCTATTCCCATTCGAGGATCAAAGTGAGGATTTTTATCTGGATCCACTTCCAATTCAGGTTTCAGAATCTGGAATGCATCTTTTTTCTGCTTGTTAATGTTAACCTGGACGTTTCAAGAAACAAGCACAAGCAAAACATAAGACATAATTCTACATCTGAATCAAAATTCAAAACCAATACAAACAGAGAAATGAATAAACAAACCTTGAGGGTGCTCAAGTTGTTTAATTTGGGTATATTCACCACATTCCCGTGTTCATCTATTTCCCTTCCCAATGCATCCAAACGAAGAACGGGAGCCTTGGCTGGCTTGGGTTGAACAGTAACCTCTGGTGGCATCTGCCCAGGGAACATGTTTATAAGTGGAGCAAACTCTGGGTCTTGTCTGAATCCCATCTTGGCAGCCAGCTCTTGAGCTCGTTTTACAGCTTCAAACTTCGGTGCAGTAAGTCCTGCAAGTTGAGGCAGACCAGTACCAAGTTGCTGCATAGAAGCAGTGGCACCAGAGAATATATTATGTGCAGGTGCAAGTGGAGCAGCACCAGAGCTCACAGATGGAGCTTTCCGACCATCTATTGTAGACATCTGACCAGTTCTTTCTGTGCTTAAGCCAGCACCCTTGTTTAACTGCATGAAAACAAACACAAAATAAAGGAACATGAAAACTAATATCAACTCAAAATGAGAAATATTCAGATTGAATACTTACCATAGGGATCTTCTTCATCTTTTCAGCAAGCTCCTTTCGCTTCAGTAAAGTTGCCTTAGCCTTAGATAAGGCATCGAGAGAGATGCCTCCAGTCTTGGCAGCATCTGCAGAACTCCCATCTGTACTGGATTTCCCAGGAACCTCATGAGATCTGTTACTATTAACTCCTTCATTTTCATGTTTGGTAGAAATTGAAGATACCTTAGAGGGAGGGTGGCTGGGTGCCAAATGGGTCTCATGTGGGGTTCCAATTGCCTTAATGCGTGATCCCAGTGCCCCACCCTGTAGTCCACAAGTATGAAGCACAAGTCAACATAAATATAATAAGATAATGTTTAAATCAGTTACCGTACAGCATAGATTGCACGAAGAAATGAAAAACATAAACTACGGAACAGCTCCCTACAGAATGCCTAATTTCCAATACATATTACAATAATAGAATATAACCCTGAATTTGAGTCTTCAAGTAATCCATGTTATAGTTACAAATATATTTGTTAATGAGCACAAGCTACAGAATACTTTCATTTTTACATAATTTAAACAACATACGACTGCCAATCAGAACCACCACAACCAATCCATATACCATGCTATAATTATTTTCTGAGGAATAGCAGTGCTTAATTATTGTACCAACTACCGAAACTTGGGTTAAAAAACCCATTGTTAAAGTTACTTCAGTAGAAGTGTAGAACACGGAAACATTTCGTTCAGCTACAACCCTGTATATAGTTCATCGTCAACAAATCTCACACCAACAGGCCCATAAGAACAGCTACACTTTCAATATGGACATCAGCAGTGTTAAAACCTTTCAAAATAACTTGTAAATGCCACCAACTCTATAACATTTACTGCTAATAAAACTATGCTGAGGTTAAATATGCAATAAACTGCAGTTCCTGTCAATATTACCTTTGAGGCTTTGATCAGTGCAGGTGTCAAGTCAAAATTTACTGTGAATCTATTATATTAAAAACGAGCTCTTATAAAGTAATAACATAGCATACATGTATACTACAACAAATATCATTTCTAAACATGTCAAAGCTATAGCCAAAAATATTGATATGCTCCATTGTGAGGAGAGATATAAAGCAGTAAAAAGCTTACATTGGCATTGGAACCACCAAATGGTTCATCTTTAGATTCACTCTTCAGTACCCCGTTCAAACTCCCTTGTTGCAACTTATCTTCAACATCATCATCATCAACATCGATATTTTCCTTCTTAACTTTATCCTCAAATTTCCTCCTCTCTTTCCTCTCTTCCCTATCTCTATCATCCTCAGCAGCGGCAACTTTATCCTCAAACCGCCTCCTCTCCTTCCTCTCATCCGAAACCCTAATTCGTTTATCGCGTGCTTCGTAATACCGATCCTCCTCGTCACTCTCCCCTCCTCTCTCTTTCCTCTTTTGATACCGCTTGTTATCCACCGATTTCTCTCTGGATTCCCTATCCTTGCTACCTTCACGCTTAACGCGATCTTCAACATCTTCGGATCTCTCGCGTTCAGACCTCCGGCGTCGATCATCTCCGTCGGTGTCACGGTGTTTCGAGCGGTGATGGTCATCGTTGTGCTTGCTGCTTCGATGCTTGTAGTCTTTGCTTGAATCCTTATCTCTTTCGCGATCGGAATCCCTGTGTTTCCGGCTAGATCGTTCCATTTCGTTGTTTGTGTTGGCTAGGGTTTTGTGCAATCGTTCTGACCAGGAACACGAGATGGACGTGAACGGTGAACCAGAAGACAAGTCGATTAGGATTTTTATCGGGTGTAAGCCCAAATTGGGTGATGAAAAGTCTTAATGGGCCTTCTCTTTTCGAATAAATTTTGATTAAAACAAAATAATTGTTTAGTTTTAGAAATAGAGTAAGGTGGCGTTTGTTTTTTAAGTGCTCCTGAAGTCTGAAGCCTGATTTCATTTCTGATTTTTAAGTAGTGATGCTGAAGTCTGAAATCTGAAAGAAAAAGACTGTTTGTTTTTGTAAGTTGAAGTCTGAATCTGAAAGAAAAAGACTGTTTGTTTATGTAAGCTAAAAATGTCTGAATATGTACTATTGTTATTTTATCGCTGAGAATGTGATACTATCGAATTTAATTAAATTACAATACTAAAATCAGTTTTGATAACAATTAAATTTGCCGTTTCCTGAAACCAACATTTCACATTTATGTACATGCCCGTCAACAAAATCGACCGGCAACAACAACACGACAAACTGTTATGTATTTACAGGAGTCTTAATATTACATACATGGAAAACGAGTGTGAAATCTACTACTGAGAAATCAAATTCAAATTCACTTTCTTGCAAAGGCCTCCTCCATTCAATCCACATAATCCATCATTCCGTCAAGAAGATGTTCAGTTGACTTAGCAACAAAAGATATTTGCATAACTTCATAACTCCAAAAAGAAAACAAAGATGATCAAACAATCTAAATTAAGACATTTGCTCTACTTTAGGTACACATAAGCAAATCATAAAGAATAAACCACATTTTATAACGATTAATAAAAAAGATTATTTACTATATGGAATCCTAGAGGAGGATCTTATAGAAAGCATAGACTTGAAGCACATATTTTTTTTGGAACAACAATAAATTTCATATATTACCCAGAACCAACCCAATACAAAGTTAGAGCAGCCTTAGCCGCATACATCCGAAGCTGAAACGAAACAGAAAGCAAATACACTCCAAATGACAAAACGCAATACTGGAAGTGAAAAAACAAAAAACATACTCAGCACGTTTGCAAGAGGCAAACCCAAGCAGCCTTCTAGACGATGACGATCAGACCTGCTTAATGGAATAAGTCGAATTCAAACTGCTTAATGCGATCAGCTCTGCTACAAACGTCTTAATGTGGACACACCTTCGGTTTAATAGTAACGCAGAAACGAAGCAGCCTCCTCCCACCAAAACCCACGAACATAAGCCGAGATTCACAGACCATATGGAGCTGTCAACCATGATGCCCAATCCACCGCTAGATCCCTATCTCTACGAGTCACCCATTCGAAAGTTTTAAGTTGGAAGTCGAAGAGGAGCTCCGAGATAGAGTATGCTCCACACCACCGCAGTCCATCAAACGATTTACGAAACAATAAAAAGTTTCAATTATATTCAGATCAAAGGATCATACATAAACAACACCATAAAAAATAATCAATAAAACACATACAAACATACTTACATACATACATACATACATACATACATACAAACAAATATTTTTAAACTAACAAAAAAGAAAAATATTGACACAGACATAATTCTATTTGTAGTACTTTCTACAAAGATCAGCATAGGAAGCAATTTCTACTAAAAAATTGAAGCCATGGAGATAGAAAAGTAACCATACTCCAACGATTCTATAAGTAAAGTGCATCTTCTTTTGGGATAAGAGAAATAGCAATGGTTTGAATAAATCGAAATATAGCAGCTTGAGAAATAGCAACCAAAAAATCGAACCAAGCAGATACAAACCCATGGATACAAACGAGATACAAACTCATGGATTGAACCATAGAAATCTGGCAGATGAAATAGAACCATAGAAAGTAGACATACCTTCGAGATCCTTGGGTTAGAACCGATTTTGATATCGACAGAGTTGGAGATCGATTTGGGTGTCGAGGGATTTGGAAATCGTACTTGGTGAGCCACGATTTGGAGATCGATTTACGATTGAGTTAGCAATACCATCAAGAAAACAATGTTCTTCAATGGAGGACTACGATTTGGAGATCGATCCGGTTGTGAAGATGGAGGCGAGCAGACGTGTGACGAGAAAAAAAAAAGTGATAAGTGATTAGGTTATCACTTTATGCTTCAGACAGATTTTAGAGATAAGTGGGTCTAGTTAGATGGACAAAACAAACACACTTAATTAGAGAACATCTTACCGAGAAAGAGGTAAGTGACAAATAAGTCCTGAATATCTAAAAACAAACAGCCCCTAAATTACATCCCCGGTGTCTATGGTTTGTTGATATTTTGGATATGATTCCTAAAATGCGTTTATTAAATTCATGGTATCTGTGGTATGTAAACACGCATCAAAGTGTCTCTCTTTTTAACGAAATCAAAAATATTCTATTAACCCAGTTAAGTCAGAAGGTATTTTAGTCTTTTAGCCTTTTTTTGTCTTTTATCATAGAGACGAAAAATGTATCGTTATATAATATATTATATACTTTTAATATTGTATATATGTATATTAAATGTAAACAAACAGTACAACATTCCTCGCCGTCGCTTTCCCTCATCACAGGCCACCCACTCCTCTGGTAACTCTGCAACCTCTCTCTCTCTCTCCCCCCCCCCTCCCATACACACACCATATATATACACATACGATCACAAGGACAATGTAACACCTCCATTTTCGTCTATTAACTCCTCTCCCTTCGTTTTCGATGTTTTTAATGTGAGTCTACCGTAGATGGAGGTGGATGAGGAGGGGAGCCCAGAGATGGGTTTCATGGTGGGGGTGGGTTTAATGTGTCTCACGTTAGAGGTGAGGTATCGAGGTGGGTTCAAGAAAAGGTGGAGATAGCAGGTTGGGAGGGGACGAAAGAGATGATTATGAGTTTATGTGTGTGCGAGAACGGAGATGGATATAATAAGGTAGTTGTAGATGATGTTATGTAGTAGGTACGTCTCTATGTGTAGAGAGTCAACGAAATATGATAGGTGGGTTGGGGAAGGAAGAGGTGCTAGCTAGGGGTCATTCACCGGAGAAGTAGAAAATGGCGAAGACGGTGGTAGTTTGGGGATGTGTGTGTGTGTGTGTGTTTCTAATCTCTTTGTGAACACATAAAAGCAAAGAGGGAGATAGTGAAAAATTTGCAGGTGGATGATGGGTCTTATAGTGGGGGAGGGAAGTCGATGGAAGAAGAGGGTGAGGAGAGGAAAAGGGAGTCCGACGAGAGGGGGAAAGACCGGCATGAAGGGTGTCGGTGCCGGTGTAGATGGGTTTGGGTAGTCTAAGGAAGATAAAGAAGGGCATGGTTGGTGGATGTGGGTTTGAAAAACAAACATATATATATATAGGTGAGTTTCTTTTGCAAACCAAGCAATTCGTACACACTATACAAACCAATTTTGGTCGTTCATCAAGTCTAATAAATATCTGATTTTATTATGTTTCCTAATTTAAAGTCATGATCATAATTAATGAACTTAATCATCTTCCATATATATCATAATCATTATTAATGAATGATAATAATTACCATAAATATATCTGTTTTTGCCTAATTTAGTGGTTTGCAAAGTTTGTACAAATTGTTTGGTTTGCAAAAGAAACTCACCCTATATATATCTATACTACATATATAAGCATTTACATCAAATGTCTTAAGGACATATTTTAAAGCACAATGTACCACTATTTTATGCATGAAATTGAAGAAACTCTTAAAGACAACTTTTTATGCATGATGTACAACTGAAAACCTTTTTGTTTTTATACGGATGTCTACCTTCTTCTTTTACCCGGACACCTTTTTCTTCTACCTTACCGTCCTTCTTCTTCTACCTTACCCGATAGTACAGCGCCCATACACCATGTACTTTTAAACCCAAAATATATGTTTGCTCCCATACTCTTCAACAGCTTTATGTACAACCTTACTTTTAAACATCACACACGCTTCATCCTTTACTTCCCCAAAGCGCATATTGCTCTCTTCTAGACCGTCAACGATTGCTTCTCTTCCGATTGCACAAAATTGTTTCTGATTCCACACTCGATCGATCTCTACTCTTTTTGGAATCGAGGTAATTTTATCGGTCACTCAGATTTTACTACCCCTTCTTCCATTTTCATCTCCCAATATGACGATTGATGCTTCTCTTCGTTTTGATTTCCTTCCCAAATCGATCATGTCGACGCCTTCAACCTTTTGCATTGATTGAAGCTTTTGTTCTCGATTCCTGGCGGTAGATTCAAAATAAGCTTCTTGATGGTTCATTCAATGTAAGCTTTTTTTTAAACCCTAATTGGTGGTTCATTCTGATATTGTCAATTCAAACTCATATTTCCTTAAAAAAGGTTATTGTTTTACATATGACGTAAATTTTCTACTGCTTGTAATCTGATTGGCTTTGGAATTTCGATATTTTTATTACCAATTTGTTACATTTGAATTTTAGGCTTTGTCAAGTGTTCATATATGTTGATTTTATGGTTTTTAGTGTATTTTGGATATTGGGATATCCTGATAATTTCAATCAAAGGAGGATGTGTAAGTTCCCCATATATTTTGGATGAGGATGTGGTTGCTAGGTTTAAAATTCGATTTCTGCTACAAATATTGCAATCTCTGCTTCCACTCTGATTACATCCTACATACAATATATAAAAATAAAATTCATGTTCCCCCTTCATGGGTTTAATATAAGTATGCATTTTTCAAAATGGATATGTTGTATAGAAAACTTCTGTGAGTTGGTTGACTGAATAATTAAGTAAAGTAAGAAGACAAAACAAACGTTGGATTGGATCTGGTTAGGTTTACATCTAAGAATGCATGATCTATGCATAACAGTTATAATAGTTATTTTGAGACCAACTAAAATTCATGTTCCCCCTTCATTCCTTATTTTAATATTCTATTGATGAAGATATTTTTTTAACTTTAAGTTGAAATCCTCAGTGGCTTTGTAAGATTCGAACTGGTGACTTATGACGAGAGCATTTTGGGCCACCTGATAATTTTCTTTTGATTACTTTTATAGCTTTAGCAGGCTACGACAACCACTATTTTTTTTGGTAACCTAGGGCGTCCGAGAGTTTAACCCGAACTATAAAGTGCAAATGATTTTGAAAAATGGTAAAGCGGTTTATACCTTGCAATCCTATTCATCTTTCATGTTCGAAAAATAGCTTATATGTTTGAAATTTCTATTGATTCATTTATTCATCAAAATGGTTGCTTTTGAATCTGATCTTGTTGCTTTGGAAGTAGTAATCAGGAATTGTTTGGAGGTTTGTGTAATTTTGTTGCTGCTAATGGCATCTCCCTCTTGTGTTGGTGCAAAGTTGATGATGGTTCGTTTGTGTCAAGAGTCACTGACCTTTAGTGTGGTTGTTGGAGTTCCATTTGCTCACTGGAAATGCATTACTTGGATCATCCTCTAAACTTTAGTTTTTCAATCAATTTCTTATTTTGGACCAGGGGTTAATCTTTTGGAAGTTGATTGGTTTTTTTAAGGCTGTCATTTTACATGTTTTGAATGAGCTCTTAGCAACTACCGAGTGACGTTATTTAAGGTTTCAAACTGAAAAAGAAAGAATTTTGATACGAATGGTGTTGCAGCCATGGCGGTGTCTGATCCCCTTTGTCCAATTCCTGATTTGCAGATCTGATCCTCAAAGCACCAAACGACTCTACATGGGTCTTTGGAATGGTAAACTGTAAGCATTTACGCTGTGTTCTCGAATTCTTTTGCAGATCTGAGCATTTCATTCAAATTAATCATTAAACAATTCCACTCAGAGAAATGAGGCAATTGCAGAGGGGATAAAGATGGTTTCTAAGGGTTGTTGCCCCCCTCTGTTTATATCAAAATCTGATTTTGACCTTATTTGGTCAAACATCTTTCTTTGTGGCCGATGATTTTCTCAAGAAATCAATAACCCTTACAAAATCACACTGATTAGTTGTTGATTTTGTTACGTTCATTCGAGTAAATTACATAATTGGTTCTGTGGTTTGTTGAAAAATTCACTTTTCGTCCTCAAAATAAAGACTTAAGAGCATCTTCAACAGAGTTATCTCTAACAGCTTCTAAGAGCATCCACAACAAGGATTTCATATGAATTCTAAGAGGCTGTGATGATGAATTTGAATGCGTCTGAGTGGATTCGATCAAAGCTAGAGATTAGCTGCATCTTGGCAGGGCAAACCTGGATGGTAATGTGAAAGAAACAAGATATGATAAGTCTTTGTTCTTTTAACATTGCAACCTGGAAGTTTGCAGCCATGGCGGATTTATCCTCTTTGTTCGATTGTTTACAGATCTGAGCTTCACTTTTTTCAACCCAACCCCATTTTATACATTTTTTATAATCTTTTTTGTTCCATATCGAGGATCTAACGAAAAGTTTATGCGGGTTGAATGTTTTTTGGTTGTTTTCATGGGTATAAATTTCAAGTAATTCATTTTCTGAACAGTGTAATAAAACAGTTCTTCCAGAATGTGAACGGTGGACAAGATTATTCAAAATGATTGCTTTTTTGTGATCTTTTTAATTTATCGTATAAAATTTTGATAATGAAGTTAATTTATTTAAATTTTATATGACAGTCTTATAAGTGAGTTTTCTTGATCGTTTTAATTTTGTGGGTTTAGAACTTTCAAAATGCATGTTAGGGTAAGGTTTCACCTATTCATCTTTCATGTTCGAAAAATAGCTTATATGTTTGAAATTTCTATTGATTCATTTATTCATCAAAATGGTTGCTTTTGAATCTGATCTTGTTGCTTTGGAAGTAGTAATCAGGAATTGTTTGGAGGTTTGTGTAATTGTGTTGCTGCTAATGGCATCTCCCTCTTGTGTTGGTGCAAAGCTGATGATGGTTCGTTTGTGTCAAGAGTCACTGACCTTTAGTGTGGTTGTTGGAGTTCCATTTGCTCACTGGAAATGCATTACTTGGATCATCCTCTAAACTTTAGTTTTTCAATCAATTTCTTATGTTGGACCAGGGGTTAAACTTTTGGAAGTTGATTGGTTTTTTTAAGGCTGTCATTTTACATGTTTTGAATGAGCTCTTAGCAACTACCGAGTGACGTTATTTAAGGTTTCAAACTGAAAAAAGAAAGACTTTTGATACGAATGGTGTTGCAGCCATGGCGGTGTCTGATCCCCTTTGTCCGATTCCTGATTTGCAGATATGATCCTCAAAGCACCAAACGACTCTACATGGGTCTTTGGAATGGTAAACTGTAAGCATTTACGCTGTGTTCTCGAATTCTTTTGCAGATCTGAGCATTTCATTCAAATTAATCTGTAAACAATTTCACTCAGAGAAATGAGGCAATTGCAGAGGGGATAAAGATGGTTTCTAAGGGTTGTTGCCCCCCTCTGTTTATATCAAAATCTGATTTTGACCTTATTTGGTCAAACATCTTTCTTTGTGGCCGATGATTTTCTCAAGAAATCAACAACCCTTACAAAATCACACTGATTAGCTGTTGATTTTGTTACGTTCATTCGAGTAAATTACATATTTGGTTCCTGTGGTTTGTTGAAAAATTCACTTTTCGTCCTCAAAATAAAGACTTAAGAGCATCTTCAACAGAGTTATCTCTAACAGCTTCTAAGAGCATCCACAACAAGGATTTCATATGAATTCTAAGAGGCTGTGATGATGAATTTGAATGCGTCTGAGTGGATTCGATCAAAGCTAGAGATTAGCTGCATCTTGGCAGGGCAAACCTGGATGGTAATGTGAAAGAAACAAGATATGATAAGTCTTTGTTCTTTTAACATATATAAGCATTTACATCAAATGTCTTAAAGACATATTTTAAAGCACAATGTACCACACTAGCATATTGCAATATTTTTCTATTAATGATTCATGTTGACTGTATACATTTGCATAAGGTGACACTTTTCTCATTTGTATTTTCTTTCTCATCCAGGTTAGGAAAATGATACATACTCAGAGCAATTATGTACCACGTGCAAATCTTGGTGTTCTTGATGACCTAATTGTTGCACGTCATGAAATTGCTCAAGTTCTTTTTGTTACTTGTGTATTTAGGAGAATTCTTGTAGACCTTGTATTCAATACATAATGCAACATCTCATGATATTACATGGTCTATAAAATGTTTTTATTTTTGAATAATATATCTAGGGAAAACATGTTTGCAAGTGTATCTAAAAAAACAATGTCATAATGTATATGTTCACTCCACAAATGTGCAAAACTCTTTTGTACATGGTCTATAAAATGTTTTTATTTTTGAAGAGTAAACTCTACTTTTGGTCCTTAAGGTATATTGATTTTTTTGAAACAAGGACCTATGGTTTCATAAGTCGACCTTTGGTCCTCATGGTTTTGATTTCACTAAAAGAGATGGGTATGCATTCAGCTGTTTAAAATGTCGTTGCTAGGTACTTTGTTTGATCATGATAAGGTTATGTATTCTCTTTATTGAAGTACTATTTTCCATTTTGATTGATTTTGATGTTGGTTTCTGTTGCTGTTTGCCGTTGGTAATAACATGTTGAAAACAATACACTTTTGCTGTTCGTTGATGCTTGTTCAGGTTCAGCATCCAGTGTTGAGCATTGGGTATCTCCTCCTTCCCTTAGCACACGCGCTTTAGTAGAATTTGATTATGTTCTATTTATATCCTTATTCTTGGTGTTTGATGTTTGTTTTTGTTGATTTCTATTTAAACAGCAATGGTGTCCTTTTTCTTCTGATTACTGTTGATACAACCATTAAATTCTGGAAGGTAGCGTGATTGATGAACCTATAGAAGGATAAGGTATGTGTGCGATTGATAATGTCGATTTTCGACATTAATTTTAATCCTAAACTGGGTGGTTTACGCGTGTCTTCAAGTGAAATACGGGTATTTGACGGGTTTTTGGTGAGAAAGTACAGGTTTAAGCATTTTGTCCAGAAGAGCAACAGATTCGAGTCCCGGAGCTGAAAACGAGAAAAATTGAAGCGATGAGAAACAGAAGCTGGCGCCAGTCAATCCGCGCCGCCATCCGCGCCAGAATTATAAACAGAAGTCGGCGCCGGTCATGGCGCCAGCCCATCCGCGCCGGCGCTGGCCCCGACGCCCAGTTGTTTAAAACTCTTTTCTTTAGTAGGGTTTGGTACTTTTCGACAGAGAGACGACGACGGCTGACCACAAGGCGATTTTTGGAGGAGGAAAAGAGATTTTCGAGAAGGGGAATACGAGAGAAACGGATTGTGAAGGGAAATCAAAGACGATTGAGCACGTGAGATCAACGGGGATTCTTCTCAGGGAGTTATTTATCATTATCTCTATACCTTTCGAACCATGGATTCTTTGAAGCTTTTCTTTATCTTTCAGTATCTTTTACACACCCCCAACATGAACTAAACTACATGTTGGGGGGTTGGATGATGTTTGGGTTTTCGATGTAGATTTTGAATGATTTATGTTTGATTTTGATTGATGGATGACGTTTGTGAACTTGTGCTTAATGCCTTTAATAAATTGATCACTTGTTAAATGACTTCATTGTTCTTGAGTATGTTTGAGAGAAATCTTGAGATTTAGATCGGGTTCATTAGCCACCGGGAGAATTTAGATAGAAATATAAAAATTCCCTCGGTGTTGTGTTCTAAATCTGCCCATTTAGTCAAGAGATTTGTGAGATCGAAAGATGAGCAAGTGTTCTTGAATAAATTCTCGCTGTAGCTTGAAAGAGTATAACGAGATTGGATTTTGCAAGTCATGAATCATGAGAATTAATCATAAATCACTTTGAATGTTAGTTGAATATCCCATTCGGATTCCAACCCTTCAACTCTCCTCTTAATTTTACTAAACCAATCAGTCGTCCCAGCACTCTTGTGTGCGATAGTTAAATTAATATTTCAGAAACTAAACCAAATCAAATTTCCAATCGTTCAGTTAACATTCTTTACAGTCATTGCGGTACTTAACACCAAGTTCCTGTGGATTCGATACTCGTACTTACGTATATATTACTTGAGACGACACCGTACACTTGCGGTTAGTCAAGGAGGGTGTAAACCCGCCAAACAAGTTTTTGGCGCCGTTGCCGGGGAACTTGTTTTGTGTTGATATCACTACCAGCTGTAGGGATTATTACATTGAGCACTTTCAATTTTTGTTTTATTTTATTTTTGCAATTTTCTTTCTATGTTATTTCATTTTTCGTATGCAAGATTTTGACCCAAGTTCTTGTTACTTCATAGCTGCAAGATCTGATTGGTGACTTACTTTCTGCTGCAGATTGCTTCTAGTTTATGCTAAGAAGGAGTTCCTCTGGTGAACTCGAACCGTTTGATCCTGAAATCGAAAGGACTGCAAGGAGATTAAGGAGGCAAGCCAGACTCAGAAGTCAGCAAGAAATGGAGGGTCTAGACAACAACAACATTAATGATGGGGAAGATTGGGAAGAAGGGTTCGCCATGGGTAACGGGGAAGAAATTCCAAACGTGAATGCAAATAACCCCAACAACCAGAACAATAATGGCAATCCCGGTCTCAACAACGTTCACAACAACAATGTTAACAATAACAACATTAACAACAATGGCGTTAACAACAATGTGAATCTTCCGCCACCGCCACGACAGAGAGTGCCTATGCGGAATTTTGCTAATCCAAACATGGGGGCCGTCCAGAGAGGACCGTATGTTCCTCCAATTGCAGCAAACAATTTTGAAATCAAAGACTGGCACCATCCAATTGGTGCAAGCAAATATGTTTGGAGGAGCAGCATCTGAAGACCCGCACAGCCATCTGAGAACTTTTGAAAAGATTTGCAACACTTTCAAGGTGAATGGGGTTGACCCAGGTTCGATCAAACTCCGACTCTTTCCGTTTTCATTGAGGGGTCGAGCAGCTGAATGGGAAGAGAGTCTACCAAATGGGCAGATTCGTACATGGAACGATATGGTGACAGCTTTCTTGAACAAATTCTTCCCACCGGGGCGAACAGCCCAATTGCTGTCAGATATCACCCATTTTGGTCAATGGGATAGCGAGTCCTTCTATGAGGCTTGGGAACGGTACAAGGGTATGCTAAAGAAGTGTCCTCATCATGGTCTGCAGGAATGGATGGTTATCCAAACGTTCTATCAGGGGTTGCATCCACATCATAAGAATGACCTCACTTCTGCTGCTGGTGGTGCACTAATGAATATGTCATATGAAGCTGCATACGAGTTGATTGAGAATCTTGCGGAACATAGTTATGCCACTCCTCGGTCAGCCACTAGGAAGGTGGCAAGTGTGCAAGAAAGTGATGAAATGAAGGTTATCAAGGCACAATTGGCAGCTATCACGAATCAGCTGAAAGGGACAACGATTCAGCCAACTCTCCAAGGGGATATGGGCTGTCAAGAGTCATTTGGTTCACCTCAAGAGTTTCCTCCGCCGGAGCAAGTGCAATTTCTTCAAAACCGCAATAACCGGCCGAGGAACGACCCGTTCTCAAATACTTATAATGAAGGGTGGAAACGACATCCCAATTTCTCATGGAGCCAGCCTCAAAATGTTCAAAAAGAGCCCATGTTTCAGCAGCAACAAAATCAGTACGGTAACACTTCTAACTCTTCTACTCAATCTTCTAATGTTTATCGTCCTCCAGGTTACAACCAAAGGAGGCAAGAAGAATCACAAGGAGGGGAGAAAAAGTCTGGATTGGAAGAGATGTTAATGAAGTTTGTGTCAAAGATGGACAATGCGGTTGGAGAGTTGACATCAACTGTTGGTACATTGTCAAACTCAGTCGGAACGATAAGAGCTGCAACGGAACAGAACACCGCATCTATCCGAATTCTTGAGAGACAAATGGGACAAATGGCAGAGGCATTAGCTGTTCGGAGTCAAGGCACGTTCCCGAGCCAGCCCGAGAAAAAGAATAGAGAAGATTGCAAGGCAATCCAGCTGAGGAGTGGGAAAGAGTTAGCCAAGGACCCACGTCTGGAGGTGAGAGAGGCGGAAAAAGAAACCAATGGTCATGCGACGGGAGAAGAAGACGAAGAGAAAGTGGATGAGGAGCTGGAAATGGAAGGTAAGAATGCTTCCAACGCTGAGACACCAAAACCTGCACCGAAGGCAACCATACCACCGGAGGCACCGAAAGTCCCATATCCGAACCGGTTGAAAGCGCAAAGGGACGAGGTTCAGTTTTCTAAATTTTTAGAAGTGTTTAAGAAATTGCACATTAATATTCCTTTTGCAGAAGCATTAGCGCAGATGCCGTCTTACGTGAAGTTCTTAAAGGACATCCTCTCTAACAAGAGGAAAATTGAGGAACATGCAACCGTGGCACTCACTGAAGAGTGCAGTGCAATAATCCAGCACAAACTTCCACAGAAATTGACAGATCCAGGGAGTTTTACGATTCCTGTTCATATAGGAGGTGCCGATTTTGGTAAGGCACTTTGTGATTTAGGTGCAAGTATTAACTTGATGCCTTTGTCCATTTTCAGGAGGCTTGGATTGGGAGAGGTGCAGCCTACAAACGTGACACTCCAACTGGCGGATAGATCCATCAAATATCCGTACGGAGTCATTGAAGACGTTTTGGTGAAGGTGGACAAATTCTACTTTCCAGTAGATTTTGTGATTCTAGACATGGATGAAGACAAGGAGATCCCTCTCATTTTGGGCCGACCATTTCTGGCCACCGGAGGGGCATTAATTGATGTGCAAGGCGGTAAGTTGTCTCTCAATGTTGGCAAGGAAAGAGTGGTGTTCAATGTCTTTCCAACAGCACGAGTCGGGGTAGAGAGAGGTGCTTGTTATCGGGTTGAAGTGATAAAGGAAGCTGTTGAGGAGACTTCCCGAATTAATTATAGCGATGATCCACTTGGGAATGCCTTAACCGGAATATGCACCGATAGCGAGAACGAGAGTGTGAAGCAGCTGAATGCTTTATCCGAGTATCGAGGCCCGAAAAGATCAACGAAAGAAGATTTGGGTGAGCCGATTGCTAAATCACAGCCATCATCGAAAGTGCCACCCAAGTTAGAGCTTAAACAGTTACCAGCACATTTAGAGTATGCCTTTTTAGGCGAAAATTCAACACTACCGGTAATCATCGCTGCACACCTCACTCCGGTAGAGAAAGACAAGTTGATCCGAGTTTTGAGGGCTCACCAATCTGCCATCGGGTGGACCATAGCAGATTTGAAGGGGTTAAGCCCATCTTTTTGTATGCACAGAATTAATCTGGAAGAAGAGCACAAGCCTACTGTTCAGCACCAACGTCGGCTGAATCCAAACATGAAGGAAGTAGTCCGAAAGGAAGTGTTGAAACTCTTAGATGCTGGAATCATTTATGCAGTGGCCGACAGTCCATGGGTAAGTCCGGTGCAAGTTGTACCCAAGAAAGGAGGAATTACAGTCGTGAAAAACAACAACAACGAACTTATTCCATCGCGAACAGTGACCGGGTGGCGTGTGTGTATCGATTATAGGAAGTTGAATGACGCCACCAAGAAAGACCATTTCCCACTTCCATTTATTGATCAAATGTTGGAGCGACTTTCAGGCCATGCCTATTATTGTTTTCTTGACGGGTATTCGGGATACAATCAAATCCCAATTGCACCAGAAGATCAGGACAAGACGACTTTTACTTGTCCATATGGCACGTTCGCATATCGGAGAATGCCCTTCGGCTTATGTAACGCACCGGGTACGTTTCAGCGGTGCATGATGGCGATTTTCTCCGACATGGTGGAGAAAACTATTGAGATATTTATGGATGACTTCTCAGTATTTGGGGATTCATTCGATGCGTGTCTAGATCACTTAGAAGCAGTTTTGAAGCGGTGTCAAGAAACGAGCCTAGTACTCAACTGGGAGAAGTGCCATTTCATGGTAACGGAAGGCATCGTACTTGGACACAAGATTTCAAGGGAAGGCATAGAGGTGGATAAAGCGAAAGTAGCCGTGATAGAGAATCTGCCATATCCAACAACAGTGAAGGGAGTGAGAAGCTTCTTGGGACACGCGGGGTTTTACCGGCGTTTCATCAAGGACTTCTCTAAAATTGCTAAACCTTTAAGCTCTTTACTTTTGAAGGATGTTAATTTTGATTTTACTAATGAATGTATTGCTGCGTTTGACAGGTTGAAACAGGAACTCATTTCAGCCCCTATCTTGACTGCACCCGATTGGAGTCTTCCGTTCGAGTTGATGTGTGACGCGAGCGACATTGCTGTTGGAGCTGTCTTGGGTCAACGAAAGGAGAAGAAATTGCATGTGATCTATTATGCCAGCAAAACGCTAGATGAGGCACAGATCAACTATGCAACAACCGAAAAAGAGTTATTGGCGGTAGTGTACGCTTGTGAGAAGTTCCGATCATACTTGGTTGGATCCAAGATTATCATCTATACTGATCACTCAGCATTGAAATACCTAATGGCAAAGAAAGACGCGAAGCCGAGGTTAATCCGATGGGTACTGTTGTTGCAAGAGTTCGATATTGAGATCCGGGACAAGAAAGGGTCCGAGAATTTAGTGGCCGATCATTTATCTAGAATTGGAGAGGAGTCGTCAGAAACAACCGAAACTATCCCTATAAATGATTCTTTTCCAGATGAGCAGTTATTTTCCATTAAGTCTTCTGTTGACCCTTGGTATGCTGACTTAGTTAATTTTCTTGCAGGTGGTGTGAAACCTTTTGGACTGAACCCACATCAACGAAAGAGGTTCTACGCTGAAGCCAAACGATACTATTGGGATGAACCGTTCTTGTACAAAAGATGTGGAGACGGGATGATCAGACGCTGTGTACCCGATGAAGACAAAGAGAGTATCCTCACATTCTGCCATACTTTGGAATGTGGAGGTCATTTCAGTGCTGATCGAACAGTTGCAAAAATGCTACAGTCGGGATTTTTCTGGCCGACAATGTTCAAGGATACTCGCCAGTTCATCTCCCGATGTGATAGATGCCAGCGAGTGGGAAATATTTCAAAGAAGGATGAGATGCCGATGCAGGTATTCATGGAGGTAGAACTATTCGACGTATGGGGCATTGACTTCATGGGGCCTTTTCCCCCCTCATTCCGAAATGAATACATACTAGTCGCGGTTGACTATGTATCAAAGTGGGTAGAGGCAATTGCAACACCGACCAATGATTCAAAGGTGGTTATTCAATTTCTCAAGAAATACATCTTCTCAAGGTTCGGGGTCCCAAGGGCATTAGTTAGCGACGGGGGAAGTCATTTCTGTAATAAGTATCTCGACATGCTACTCAGGAAGTATGGAGTAAAACACCGAGTTACTACCCCCTATCATCCGCAAGCAAATGGATTAGCGGAAGTATCGAACCGTGAGTTGAAAAGCATCTTGGAAAAGACGGTGAATTCATCACGAAAAGACTGGTCAACAAAGCTAGACGACGCATTATGGGCATATCGTACGGCTTTCAAGACACCAATTGGGACTACACCATATCGATTGGTGTTTGGGAAGTCGTGCCACTTACCAGTCGAGCTGGAACATAGAGCATATTGGGCAGTGAAGCAGTTGAACATGGAGCTAGACGCGGCAGGTAAGAAAAGGTTTTTGGAGCTGAATCAGTTAGAAGAAATCCGTTTAGACGCATATGAGAGCGCCTCCATCTACAAGGAACGGACGAAGAAGTTCCACGACCGCCGGATTCGAGAGAAGGTATTAGTTCCTGGTATGCAAGTCTTATTATTTAATTCTCGTTTGCGTCTATTTCCAGGTAAGCTGAAGACCAAGTGGTCGGGACCGTTCAAAGTGACTGAAGTATTTCCATATGGATCGGTGGAACTAGAGGGAACGGATGGTCAAAAATTCAAGGTGAATGGTCAACGGGTAAAACCGTATCTGGGTGGCGAAGTTCCAAAAATCTCGAGCAGTTATATAAATGAAATCAGGGAGTGATTGCATGAGACGTCGTGCCACGACATTAAATACGGCGCTGGGTGGGAGGCAACCCACCATAGGTTAGTTTCATTCTATGTTTGTGTGTTTTGTTTCGCTTAATTTTTATGTTTTCGTGTGTTAATCCCTGAGAAGTAAGCCTTGAAGATCGAACATCGTCGGAAGAATTGAGCAAAGACTTTAAGAAGTGAAAAGCATGAAACAGTGGCTGGCGCCAGTGTTGGCGCCGATCCACTGGCGCCAGCATCGGCGCGGAATAAAAAAGGGCCGAATCCAACAGAGACTGGCGCGGGCCTTCGGGCCGATCCATCAGCGCCAGAATCCGCGCGGAATGAAGAACAGGCCCCAAACAGAGGCTGGCGCGGATGACCGCGCGGCCCAATCGGCCCCGGCATCCGCGCGGATATGCTGACAGGTATAAAATGCTCACTTTCATTTCTTTGTCAGCCATTTCTCCAAACCCTAAGATTTCAGGCACCGCTTTTCCTCTCTAAAACCCCTGCTATACTCGATTTCGGCCTCCAAGTTCAAGGATTCTCCCATCTTTTCTACTTTCCTCTTCCTCAAGACATCAAGGTACACTCTCTAACCCCTAATTTCACTTTGTTGGGAATGTTTGGTTCAAAATCGAAGGTATGATATTTCTCCATTGTTGTTCTTCATCTTTAAATGGGTATACATGAGCAAGTAATAATTGATGCCATGAGAACATGTTGCTATGATTAGTCCATAATTTGTGTATCACTTAGGGCTCAATGTGTTTTAGGGATTCATGCTAGTTCAGTTGGGTTCCCCACTTGTGGATGATTTTGTACTTGTAAGAGCTTGTTATTTCTGTCTGTTGAGGATGAAAGGTTGTGATGGGAGAGATGAACATCCATGAATACTACTGTTTGATGCTTATACTTTATGAATGGTGAGAAACTGTGCTTATTGACTGTGCTTAATGATTAAGCTGCTGAAATTTTATGAGTCTCCATGTGCTAGGGCAGAATTTTGGGTGGCATTTTGTGAATGTGTGTGGGTATGTGCTTAATTAGATATAGGAGACTACACAAACCTAAGTTTCACTTAGGTTTGGGGTGTCCACTTTTAATTTCTTTCCCACATAGCACCCCATTGTAAACCTTGATCCTACCAAGGTTTGGGGTATGGTTCTTGTACTTAATTTGAAAATATGAGTTATGTAACAAACCTAGTCTTGGACTAGGTTTGGGGTGGACCTACCAAGTTTGTAATACTAATTAACTCAACTTCTTTTTGCAGAACCATGGTGCGCACAAGACCCGATACTCCCGGCAGGTACTTCAACTACTATCAGATGTCTGCGGCGGAACGAGCGGCCTTAGCACGGGCACCTAACCGGAACTTCAACGAGCGTCTCGCAAATTTTGCGGAAAGGACGATTCATCCTGAGAGAGGGATGAATATAGATGACATGCCGAACCCAAGGGTACGAGAGATAGCAATACAGAGAGGGTGGACCAATTACGTGAGGGCACCCGAGCCATTCGACCCTCAACTCGTGATAGAGTTTTATGCAGCTATGGTGCCACCTGCCTTTGGGGAGCACCACACGGTCGTTGTTCGGGGGGTAATGGTGCGAATCACGTTCGATGACATTTGTCGTCATTATCAGGTTCCCCGGTACCAAGACCTAGACGCAACCTTCGGCATACCACCCATCCCGGGTGTGGGGCAAGGAGAGACCCATAGTCCGGTCATCGCAGCATCACTGCGACGAAGTGGCCGTGAGGAATGGATAGTCAAAAGAGATGAGATTAAGAAAAGTGATCTCCTTCCCGAGATCGGAGTGTGGATGCGCTTCATAAAGGGGAGCTTGGCCCCTTCCACCCACTACACAAACGCCGATCCTTATGTGGCCCGCATCTTATTTTGCATTCAACACAGCATGCCACTTGATGTCGGGCATATCATTGTTTTGCATATGATAGACGCCGCGGCTGCACGGAACACAGGTATCCTTCCATTCCCCTGCCTTATCACTAAACTATGCAGGGACGCTGGTATAGCAATCGGAGCCACACTACCTCCTCAAGAGCCATTTGATAGAAAGACATACCGCGCCCAACTGGCGGCTGCCGAAAAGCTAGACCTGCAACTTGCGGCATCAGACGAGGAAATGGAGATACCTAGCGATGTAGATGCTGTGGACGCCGACGACGTCAATTATGATCCAGCTGCGGATGAAGGGGATCAGCCGGAGTTCCACCAACCCGCCGGTGGCTACCAACGGATTCACGAGCGTCTGGATGGGGTGGAAAGGGACCTACGAACAGCTATTCGCATGATGCAAAGGGGGTTCCGGTATTTGGGTGTGCCGGATGAAGAGGAAGAGGCTCATGATGGCGCAGGACCATCAAACCAACCATCGGCACAAAGAGTGAGGAGACAGCGACCGGGTGGAGCTAGGCGCCGGAATCGTGAGGAATGAAGCCGGTTTGTTTTCCTGTCCTCTTTTTGACTTATTTTGCTCTGATTTTTTTGTTTATTTGGGATGACTGTACATAATTTGCATAATTTATTTTCGGATGACTGTAATTAATTTGCACACAACATTTTTGTATGCACATTGGGGACAATGTGTATGTTGGTTTGGGGTAGCGGTGAAGTCATGGTATCATTATGATGATCTTTATTATGTCTTAGGCAAGAAACGGTATTATGATCATTATGACTGAATTGTTTTTTCTGATTCACCGTTAGTAGTAAGTAGAACTCTGTTTTTGAGGAATGAACTGTAAGGGGACAATATAACATCAAATGAGACCTGAAAAGTGCGTGCATTAGGGACATTAGTGGAGACCACCCAATAGTGAGGTATTGAGCCATTCAAGCGTCAATTCTGAGAGGAAATACATAAACTCGATACACATCTCACTAAATTCTTGTCGTGACTATAGTTGATCTCACTATAGATTTGCACCAATCAGCAAAGACGTCCATAAGGATATCTAGTGTCATTAGAATCTTATCTGAGTATTGACCTTGAGAAATGATTTCAAGCAATGTGAGAATAGAGAGTTTTATCTTACGCACCCTTCTTCTTGAGCGATCCCTAGCCAATTTTTGCAGCCAAACACTGATTTTGTCAATTCGGAACCCCATATTAAACCCCGAGCCTTATTAATAGCCTACCTTGGTCCAAACAAGTACCGGTTACGAGAGGTGGGAGGGGACATTGCACGAAAAAGAAAAAGGGGGGAAATAAAGAGATGGAATTCAGAAAGAAGTACGAAAAGAGCAATATGACCAAAAAGGGTCATGCAAAAAAAAAAAAAAAAGGGGGGGGAGAAAACAGTGAAAAAGAAATAAGGCCAATGTGCCAAGCTCACTGACGAAAAATAGAATAACTTGGGAGCTCAATGGTGTAGAAAGAAATCAGGGTGACATACTAAATCAAGGAAAAGGAAACGGAAACCAATTTTCGTACACCGGTGCTGTGAGGACTTTTGATCTTAATTTCCTTTCATTTCTTAGCCATAGCCTAGCCCCATTGCAACCCTTGAAAAGACCTGATTGATCTGTTGGAAAGTATGAGGATAGATGAAAATGACACTGATAGCCTTAGTCTTGTTAGTTGGTCCCATCCGAGATCGTTTATTTGGACATTGGTGCGTTTTCCTTGTTACGTTGTTCATGCTATTAATTGAATATTCTTGCACATAACTTCCACTTGCATGACAACACGTGAGACAACCTAGGGTTCGAGTGAACTGAGAGTCCGGCGAGGTAGGGTCGAGGCGAAATCCTCCCTAATCATGCATAACGTTAGGTGGAATGTGATGTAGTGTGGTCCCGACCAGTTCTATTCTCAAAGAGTAAGAGTTTCGATCTTTGCAAACTAGGGTGTATCAGTAGAGGATTCTGATTAATATGTTAATCCCTTTTGTTGAATAAGATGTGTAAAGATCCTTAATGACACCACTGACTTCACATGTGTGCAAATTTTGCTATAACCCTGGTTTTTAAATTGTCTATCGCTATTTTGCTTGAGGACAAGCAACGCTCGGTTTGGGGTTGTTGATAATGTCGATTTTCGACATTAATTTTAATTCTAAACTGGGTGGTTTACGCGTGTCTTCAAGTGAAATACGGGTATTTGACGGGTTTTTGGTGAGAAAGTACAGGTTTAAGCATTTTGTCCAGAAGAGCAACAGATTCGAGTCCCGAAGCTGAAAACGAGAAAAATTGAAGCGATGAGAAATAGAAGCTAGCGCCGGTCATGGCGCCAGTCAATCCGCGCCGCCATCCGCGCCAGAATTATAAACAGAAGTCGGCGCCGGTCATGGCGCCAGCCCATCCGCGCCGGCGCTGGCCCCGACGCCCAGTTGTTTAAAACTCTTTTCTTTAGTAGGGTTTGGTACTTTTCGACAGAGAGACGACGACGGCTGACCACAAGGCGATTTTTGGAGGAGGAAAAGAGATTTTCGAGAAGGGGAATACGAGAGAAACGGATTGTGAAGGGAAATCTAAGACGATTGAGCACGTGAGATCAACGGGGATTCTTCTCAGGGAGTTATTTATCATTATCTCTATACCTTTCGAACCATGGATTCTTTGAAGCTTTTCTTTATCTTTCAGTATCTTTTACACACCCCCAACATGAACTAAACTACATGTTGGGGGGTTGGATGATGTTTGGGTTTTCGATGTAGATTTTGAATGATTTATGTTTGATTTTGATTGATGGATGACGTTTGTGAACTTGTGCTTAATGCCTTTAATAAATTGATCACTTGTTAAATGACTTCATTGTTCTTGAGTATGTTTGAGAGAAATCTTGAGATTTAGATCGGGTTCATTAGCCACCGGGAGAATTTAGATAGAAATATAAAAATTCCCTCGGTGTTGTGTTCTAAATCTGCCCATTTAGTCAAGAGATTTGTGAGATCGAAAGATGAGCAAGTGTTCTTGAATAAATTCTCGCTGTAGCTTGAAAGAGTATAACGAGATTGGATTTTGCAAGTCATGAATCATGAGAATTAATCATAAATCACTTTGAATGTTAGTTGAATATCCCATTCGGATTCCAACCCTTCAACTCTCCTCTTAATTTTACTAAACCAATCAGTCGTCCCAGCACTCTTGTGTGCGATAGTTAAATTAATATTTCAGAAACTAAACCAAATCAAATTTCCAATCGTTCAGTTAACATTCTTTACAGTCATTGCGGTACTTAACACCAAGTTCCTGTGGATTCGATACTCGTACTTACGTATATATTACTTGAGACGACACCGTACACTTGCGGTTAGTCAAGGAGGGTGTAAACCCGCCAAACAAGTTTTTGGAATCTTAAACTTTATAGGTTTGTATCGGTTTTGTTTTTGCGTACATCGGAATCTTTGAAGCTTATTTTTCTATTCAAAATGAAGTGGTGATAAGAACAGAGATATATTCATCTTTGAATACAAATGCAATAGTCTCAAACAGTTTTGGATGAAATTCATAATAATTAGAATTTGAAAATTTATACATTAAACGTCGGAAGTCAAAAAGCATGATTATGATATATACAAAAATATTGATGGGTTTCTTTGTTTTGTGATGATTTTTGTGGTTTTTAAGTCGTTTTAGTCGACGTACTAATAAATGCAAAGAACATAGCTTTCACAGGGTTGGTGATTATTTTCTATGAGTTTATTAATTTTGTTAAGTTGGATTAATGTTTGCTTAACCTAAAGGTGTGCAGCCATTGACAATACCTACAGATTCGAACCAACAACATTGTCGGAGTGTTGTTCGATTTCATCTGATTCAAGTGTATGATTAACAATCGTGTTTATGTAACATAGATCTGGTTGCTTTCTTTTTGCATGAATGGATGCATATTTCTAAGATCGTTTATGTTATGTTTGAATATTGTTTAATTAAAGTTATTTTGAATGAGCATTTATCTGTTGTAATCGGTATTCTCACTTGCATTTATTCAAGATTTACACCTCGCCGCATTGCGCGGGTACACTGCTAGTGTGTATATATATATATATATATATATATATATATATATATATATTGTTAGTCCCAGATGGCTATAACAAGTATTGTAGAAGGGGGGGGGGGTTGAATACAATACTCAAAATTTTCACAATTTTAATTCTTTTTATTGAAAATCTTTCAACAAGAATTACACATAGAAAACTTAAGACTTTTGCGGAAAAGAACAGATAAACTATTCTAACAATCTTACACAAAGTATACAACAAAATAACTAAGAACACTTAGAACAAAGCTATAAAGTTTTTCAAGCAAACTGGAAATTCTTGCACTTAGAGAATTCTTCCAGTTTGCGTAGAATATCAAGAGCTCACAGTAATCTTCAAAGTCTCTCAAGATGTGTGTCTTTTCTGTATGGAGAGCTCTTCCTTTTATAGTGACAAGGAGTGTGCAAGCATTGAATGCTTGGGACACTTGTCATCTTCACACTTGCTGAGGATGTTGACTTCTGGAAAGTTGTGAAGTCCTTGTCACCTTTTACAAGGTACAGTCAGAAGAGCCCATGCATGAGAAAAGAGCTTTGCATGGAAATGGATAATAAGACAAAATGTCACTTTATCCATGTAGAAAATATCTTCTCAATTTGTCTTCTAAATATTGCACCACCGAAGGAAGCTTGGGATATGTGACACATCTTTGGAGAAAACATCTTTGAAGCTTCTTTGAGGTCCCACCGAAATGTCATTTGGGATATGTGACACATCTTTGAGATATGTGACATCATCTTTGGGATATGTGACATCATCTTTGGAGAAAGCTTCTTTGAGATTTCTTTGAGATCCCACCGATGATAGCCTTGTGATATGTGACACATCTTTGAGATATGTGACATCATCTTTGGGATATGTGACATCATCTTTGGAGAAAACTTCTTTGAGACTTCTTGGCCGAAATAAAGAGAAGTTTCGGTGGAGATATGTCCACCGAAATTGTGAGAACAATTCGGTGAACAATGACTTGTATGTTTGAGAAAAGATCTTTCACTTCCACAATGAGAGAATCTTTAATCTTGACTTTGGTTGATCTTTGACTTCACCAAACATTTGATATCTTGTACAAGCCATTACAAAGAACCATGCATCCAAAATTTCTCTAAATTTCTCTAAGTATAAAATGTTTTTCAAAGTATAAAAGGAGACCATGAGGTCATCTTCAAATCTTGATGACCCAACAATCTCCCCCTATTTGATGATGACATCCATACTTAGAAAAACATGAGTAAGACAGTGAATAATGCAAGTTGACCCTTCTTTACTCTTTTGGGTTCTTTTTCACACAGTCCATTTTTTTTTTTGTGTGTGTATGTATATATGATATTTACATATAAGAAAAAATAAAAAGGTATAGCTGTACAAATAATCGAAAGGAAAAGGAAAGAAGTATAAACAGTATAAAGAGAATGAATATTACTTGCATCTTTGGAGGGGCGAGTTGAAACTTGTGTCTGGCTTGAGGATTCTTCATTTTGATCAGCAGCCTTAGGATACTTCTGCCCAACTGTTGCATCTTGGCATCTTTTCATGTTTAGCATCAGCATCCTTTGTCTTTGTTTTGCTCCCCCTCAGTTAGATCAGTCGGTCTTTGTGTTTCTCCCCCTCAGTTAGATCCGCCCGGACTGAAGTGCTCCCCCTTGACCGGTCCGTCGATTTCCTCATTTTTTCAAGTTGGTCGCTGTATATGAGTACTGAGGGTTTATGTTGCTCCCCCTCAGATGAATTCTCCCCCTCAGCGGCCGACGTAGGAAAAACACCAAGAGAAAATGAAAAGATCGGCCAGAACCAAGACTATTTTTTTTTTTAACCTTTCCACCGAAAATAGGCTATTTTCGGTAGGATTTTCGGTGGAAAATCGGTAGATTTTTTTTTTTTTTTTTTTTTACCTTTCCACCGAAAATTGAGGAAAATCCACCGAAAATAGGCTATTTTCGGTAGGATTTTCGGTGGAAAATCGGTAGGATTTTTTTTTTTTTTTTTTTTTTTGCTTTTCCACCGAAAATGAAGGAGAATCCACCGAAAATTGGCTATTTTCGGTAGGATTTTCGGTGGAAAATTAGTAGTAAAACTTCTAAGACATTATGGAGAAAATCTTCAAAGTGAAGAAAAGATTGGAATTTCATCTTCCAATTTGATGACCCAAAAAGATTGAGTTTGAGGATTTGGGGTGACATCTGTAGAAGAGTTTGTAGTGGGTGGATTGGTGGAGGGATTTGAGGTGGTGGATCGGTGGAGGGATTTGAGGTGGTGGATCGGTGGAGGGATTTGAGGTGGTGGATCGGTGGAGATTCGGTGTGGAATCGGTGTGGGTCGGTGTAGACTCGGTGGTGGATCGGTGTGAGGATTCCACCGAGGAGTTTGAAGGATTGTACCGAATTTAGAAGGGTTTCACCACCGAATTTGAAGGGTTCCACCGAATTTGAGGGGTACCACCGATCGAGGAGGCAAAACATATGATGGGAAGTAAAGTATGGTGGGATATGGTTTTGGTTTGGTGGTTAAGGAAAATTTCGGTGGTGAGGTTTAGAAAAGAAAAGGAATTTTAAGAGATTGGAGATGGTGATGTCATGAGAATGACATCAACATGCTTATGATGTCATGAGAGTAAAGAATTCTAAGGTTTTGTCAACTTTCTCACTTGTTCACATAGATCCATCTGCCCAGCTCAAAATCTGCAATCACAAAGAATTTAATTTCCAGGTACCCATTTTGAAGGTGGGTCCTTTTGGGTTAGAAGAAAAAGAATGAAAAGAATTTATATCACTCAGAATAATTCTTTATTTCACAGTCTTTGGCAAAATGAGAAATATCACCACAGATATAACATTTTCTATAAAGAGAGTTCCTTTTAGAAACTTGACATTTTTCCTAACTTTTGCTCAAAGATTTTGAAGAGATAACAAAGAATGGGGGTGCATCACATAGAATTCCTATTTCAAAAATTGGGAGTACATAAATCCTTTCTTTTGAATTGGACATTTTGAAACTCACAGATTTAAGAAGAAAATCGGTATGAGAAGTCATAAAGTTATTTTTGGAAAATTTTTGGAGGATTTCTTTTTAAGAAAGAAATAACACCCAGAGACTGGCCAAATAAAATTTCCAAAATTTATGTTTTCAGATGTGATGGCAGAAATTATGGACACATAGCAAAAAAGTTTGAAAAAAGAGAATTCATAAAAAATAGATAAAACACATAGTATGTACCTGTGAAGAGTAGAAGAAGCACTTAGCTGATACAAGAGCAGTTGAGGAGTCATTCGCTTTCAGATGTGGGTTCATCTGTCAAATCATGAGTTTTAGCAGGCAGACTCTTTCCTCTTCTGACAAGTCTTTCATTTCTTTCCTTTTCTCTCTTGTATTTCTCCTTGTATCTTTCAGCCCGGTCAAAATTTGCAGAAGAGGAAGATTGGCTGAAATTTTTGGAAAATCGGTGGGAAGCACTTCTAAGTCTTTCAAGGTTTCTACTTTTACACTCAGAAGCAAAATGACCCTTTTTACCACACTTAAAACATTCCTCATTAGATTTGTCCAAACAAGAGTGTTTGGAGAAAGAAGAGGAGGATTTTCTACCAAACTTAGATTTTTGAGAAGAGAGATGAGATTTGGATTTAGAATACCCATCCAACATGGCCATTTTATCAGATAAAATATTAACAGAAGTTTCTTCACATTCATCCTCAGCATCACTGAGATTTTCCTCTGAATGATCATTTGGATCTTCTTGACTATCATGGTCAGAATCAGATGGGTAGGAGATTTTTGGAATACACTTAGTCTTTTTGGAAGAGTCACTTAGGAGAGCAAGAGAGGAGTTCTTTGTAAACCTATGCAGTTTCGTCTGCTCATAGTTGAAAAGAGTTCCATAAAGAACAGTTAAGGGCATGAACTCAAGGTCCTTGGTAGTTTTGATGCAAGTACATATATTTTCCCAAAAATCTGGAAGACAATCCATGAACTTGCACAAGACTTCCTCATTATCATAGACTCTGCCCAACAACTTAAGATCATTTAAAAGAGAGTTGAAACGGTTATAGAAGCTAGGAAGAGATTCTCCTTTTTCAAAGGTGAAGAGTTCATACTTTCTTATAAGACCAATCTTTTTACACTTCTTAACTTCCTCTGTACCTTCGTACAGAACACATAGAATGGACCACATCTCTTTGGCAGTAGAGAGATTTACCAGAGAGTGGTACACTTCATCAGGAAGAGAGAGAGCAATGATAGTTCTAACTTTAGAATCAAGAGACACAAGTCGTTTTTCCTCATCAGTATATTTCTTAGGATTTTTAAGAATGTAACGACCAGTAGCAGCAGATTTTTCTTCATCAGAGGAATCATCAGAATTATCTTTTTCCATGGTTTCTTTACCAGGCCTCTGCGTTTCATAGCGAGCCCAAACTCTGGGGATGATGGGTCCCTCTTTGAGAATGGTTGGATATCTAGTATCCACTCCTTCCATGAATAGCATCATGCGACTTTTCCACAGAGAGAAGTTGTTAGCATTAAACTTAGGTGGTTTGGAGATAGACCCATTTTCAGAAAAGTTATTTTGAAAAGAGTTTTCAATAGTTGAAGAAGAGGAGGCAGCCATCGCAGATCAAGTTTATGGGATTAAACTTTCCGCTCTGATACCACTTGTTAGTCCCAGATGGCTATAACAAGTATTGTAGAAGGGGGGGGGGGGTTGAATACAATACTCAAAATTTTCACAATTTTAATTCTTTTTATTGAAAATCTTTCAACAAGAATTACACATAGAAAACTTAAGACTTTTGCGGAAAAGAACAGATAAACTATTCTAACAATCTTACACAAAGTATACAACAAAATAATTAAGAACACTTAGAACAAAGCTATAAAGTTTTTCAAGCAAACTGGAAATTCTTGCACTTAGAGAATTCTTCCAGTTTGCGTAGAATATCAAGAGCTCACAGTAATCTTCAAAGTCTCTCAAGATGTGTGTCTTTTCTGTATGGAGAGCTCTTCCTTTTATAGTGACAAGGAGTGTGCAAGCATTGAATGCTTGGGACACTTGTCATCTTCACACTTGCTGAGGATGTTGACTTCTGGAAAGTTGTGAAGTCCTTGTCACCTTTTACAAGGTACAGTCAGAAGAGCCCATGCATGAGAAAAGAGCTTTGCATGGAAATGGATAATAAGACAAAATGTCACTTTATCCATGTAGAAAATATCTTCTCAATTTGTCTTCTAAATATTGCACCACCGAAGGAAGCTTGGGATATGTGACACATCTTTGGAGAAAACATCTTTGAAGCTTCTTTGAGGTCCCACCGAAATGTCATTTGGGATATGTGACACATCTTTGAGATATGTGACATCATCTTTGGGATATGTGACATCATCTTTGGAGAAAGCTTCTTTGAGATTTCTTTGAGATCCCACCGATGATAGCCTTGTGATATGTGACACATCTTTGGGATATGTGACATCATCTTTGGGATATGTGACATCATCTTTGGAGAAAACTTCTTTGAGACTTCTTGGCCGAAATAAAGAGAAGTTTCGGTGGAGATATGTCCACCGAAATTGTGAGAACAATTCGGTGAACAATGACTTGTATGTTTGAGAAAAGATCTTTCACTTCCACAATGAGAGAATCTTTAATCTTGACTTTGGTTGATCTTTGACTTCACCAAACATTTGATATCTTGTACAAGCCATTACAAAGAACCATGCATCCAAAATTTCTCTAAATTTCTCTAAGTATAAAATGTTTTTCAAAGTATAAAAGGAGATCATGAGGTCATCTTCAAATCTTGATGACCCAACATATATATATATATATATATATATATATATATGGTAAGGATCAAGGGAGAACCTTGGAAAAAGAAAGAACCGAAGAACCATGAAAAAACGGATGAAAAATATATCAAAATGAATGTCAAATTAATGATAATAAAATGATGAATTGGTGTAATTTGTTTGGCTTTAATTTATGTCATACTTCGCTAATTTTGAATTTAAAAAATAGAGGGTAAATACTTTTTTTATTAAAAAAATTGGTTATAACTACATTTTAATTCATAACCATTGGATCATCTTAATTTAATGGCTTTGATGGGTTCGTCGGTTCTTTCTTTTTTCATGGTTCTCTCTTAATCTCATCCCTATATATATATATATATATATATATAGAGAGAGAGAGAGAGAGGGCCCTTCTTTTGTTAACCCCCAAATTAGTATTAACCCTATTAACTATTATCAACCAATAGGAATCAAGTATGAAGTTTGGTTTTGCAACATTCTGGACTATTTAGGCAGGGGTATATCTGGAAGAATTTTTTTTATTTCCAGTAACTTAAGGTTGCTTGATTTACGCCTCCAATAATAAATTTCTGGAATATATTTTAGTTTAATATTAAAGATAATCTTCATCATCTCTTTTCTTAATCTTATCATATCATTAATAAATCTTTTCCAGTTTTTAATGGTTCCTTCATAATCGATCCATCTTTTTTCTTAATATTATCATATCATTAATAATATTTTCCATATTTTACTGGTTCGTTCATAATCGATCATGAATTCTACTCAAGAAGAAAGATTTTACTGGTTTCCATGAATTCACATATGCACATTCAAACCATTTGCATATATGCACATTCCATAATTTGCATATACACACATTCCATAAGTTACATATACGCACATTCCATAAGTTGCATATATGCACATTAGAGAGCTGCATATATGCACTTAAAAAAACTGTATATACGTAATCTTTACGCGTGAAGCATATATGCATACATCTCAAATTGCATATATGCAATTATAACACGAAAAAAATAATTCCATCATTTCACATTTGCATATATACACATACCAAACTTGCATATATGCACATACCAAACTTGCATATATGCACTCGAATCGAACGAAATTGGAGGTGGTATCACTCTATTTTTAAGAATCGATTTTGAAAACGGGGCTGATCGAACTCATTTTTTAAGAGATTTAGGGACCACTTTTTGACTTCTGGATGATATGTGCCGATTTGGAGATTGGAGAGAGAGAGAGAGAAACCATCTCATAAAATCAAATCCCTTAAATGTAGCTTTCTCTTTTTCTTGTTTCCATATCAAGATTTATCAAATGACATCAATACCCCTCTGCACATATGCTTTAGCCGTGTTTTTTGTTTAAAAATGAATTAAAATATGTTTTTGATCTAAGCCATTGATCTTGATTTTTAAGGGTCCATATTAGTTAACGTAGTTAACACTAAATGACTGGTTAACAAAAGAAGGGGACCCTATATATATATATATATATATATATATATATATATATATATATATATCAATCAGGAAAAGGACAAAAAAGGGGGTAAAAGACAAAAATGTCCTCATATTTTACTAGGTTAATAAGATTCGTTAGTGTGCGGGACCCTGAGCGTGCGTTTTTGCATACCACAAGTACTATGAGTGTAATAAACACGTTTTAGAGACCATATCCAAAATATCATAAAACCACACGACCAAGAATGTAATTTACTCTTAAAAATAAATGTCTATTTTTCTGTTATACCATTAATGATATGATGGAGAAAATATATCTTTCTTTATTATTAAGGATAAAAGTGTATTTTTAAGAGAAATACTTTCTCCTGAGAGAGATAATTGCGTAAAGTGATCAAAAGGTTTGTCAAATAAATAAAAGTGTGAAGCTTCGTAAATGAATGTTGAATAATAAGTAAAATGAATCAATTATGATGGGATTGACCAAGCTCGAAAATGTGTACCTTTGTGTATCATGTTGTTGGAACTTAACTTATATTGGAGAAATCTAGTCTCAAGCCTCATGAAAAATGAATCCACTTAATAAACACCAACCTTTGAGCATTAGATGAATCATGTAAGAGCTTGGGTCTTGGTGTGTGGTGTTCATGGTGGGCTATCTTTGACATAAATATACATATTAAATGTCAAAAATAGGACTTTGGGCCTCGGGTATCTTAGGGTCTCGATGTGGTCTTAAAGCTTGATTGAGATATGGTGTTGTGCAGGAAAGACATAGACACGGTTTACACGCGACTAAAGTCGTGTGAAAACTCGCCTTAGACATCGGAAGTCACATGATGTGCTTTTGGGAAAAGGAGACTAATGTGGTTACTGGTTACCATGCGACTAAAGGCGTGTAAATAGTCGCGTTGATTACTAGATGAACACTGTAACACCCCTAAAAATAATGGTAAATTTAAACTTGAATATTGACATGGAATACGATTTCTAAATTAATAAATCACCTAAGAATGGGAAAATGGTATGGTGTTTACAACCCAAATAAATGAACAATATAATTAACAACCTATTAATCTAAACTAAGATAAGCTTAGATTAAGGACGGGTGTTATCTTCTTCCAGAAGATTCATGTAAAAGGGCATACTCCAAATATCTCTCAAAAGTCTTTAATCACAAAAGGTGCCTCTATCGGTAACCATCACCCCACTCATGACTTTGAAGCCCCATCGCTAAGAAAACCTGATATACATGTCAGTTTAAGAAAAAGTGTTTGGATAAAAGCCTAGTGAATTTAAACACTTATAGACCAAAGCTATAAATCTTTAAAATGGAAAACATAACTTTAATCTAACATATTGTACAAATCAAGAATAATTTATCTCTTGGAAGAGCTCAAATCATTTTATGAGGACGAGAGAGACTTGATTTCCACGGATAGTGATGGAACACAAAAGTAAACCACATTTAAGCTCATAATTGTTTTATGATGGGAATTCCATCGTGTATCTCTAGCCCGTACAAGCAAGATCTCTTGGTTTATCCCCTTACCGGTAACAATTTCGTCAATTCCAATTTCTTCTTGAATTCTATCTTTGTGACTTTCTCGTATCATATCTTTTCGTTTGCAAGAAGAGTTTACCACATTCACCAACAAGGCTAGCAATTCAAAAAAGTCCTTAACATCGTCATGTTTTTTGCAATCGCCACAATTACTAACTGAAGTTAACTGGCAAAACAATGTATATAAAATGTGGATTCATTCTCACTCAAGTCAAAGCTTTCAACCCATCAAACTTGCCACTCATATTGCTAGCCCCATCTAACATTGTCCTCTTGCCATTTCATATATATAGTAGATAAAGTAGATAAATTAATAAAATTATAATAAACTATTTACCTGTGTGAGACTTAATCCATGTTTTGCAAAGAAAACATCACTGGCAGATTTAAGACTTAAAGTAGATGTATCCGTCACATGAACAACGCCAACAAATCTCTCCTGAACAATTCCATCTTTATCAACAAATCTCAAAACCACGACCATTTGTTCTTTTCTAGAGACAACACTAGACTCGTCCACCAACAATGCAAATACATCATCACCAATTTCCCCAATAATGGATTTCAACACTTCTTCCGCAATACAAGTAACAAGATCTTTTTGAATCTTTAGAGATGACATCTGATTGTTCTTTGACGCATTTTGTAATATAACCTTTTAAATATCCATATTTGTTCTTCCGATTAACTTTAAAGTCCCCAAGAAAATGAACTTTCCGACTCTTTGTAGCCACAAAATGGTAAAGCATTCTCCATCAAGTATCTACAAACTTCAACCGAAGCATTCAATCGCATGAGATACCCGGTCTTCATGAGTCGTGTTTGCTTATGAAGGGCGAAAATAACCTGATTGGTTTTGGCTAAGTAAATCTTCACATTTTTTGAGTGCTTTATGGCGAAAACTCTTAACCTCACCCTCATGAAACGTAAACCTATGCTTTTTACTCCAACTATTGAATTCTTCTGTCACAATGCATCAATCCTATGAATCCCACCTTGGTCTCTAAACAAGTAACAAGGCAAACAATATGCTCGGTCTACTTTTACGTTGTATTCTAACCATTGAAATTGATCAAACCAAGGGGCTGTTTGGCAGTTGTTGAATGGTTTGGTGCAGAATGGTTGAGAGGCTTTGTATGGTTGAGTGCAGAATGAAATATGGTAGTTAAGTAACTGTTCTGAATGGTAACTCTGAATGACAACAAATTACCATTTTAACCCTCTGTATCATTTAGTTCTGAATGAAATATAACTGTTTGGCAGATAACTGAATAAAACAATTATTTTGCAAATATAAATACATACTCAATATTACTACTTAAAAAAACATTTCATATTAATCCAAATAAGCATAACATCAAATTTTCAAGTTCTAGAATAAACAAAAACATAACAATCAAATTCCAACATAGTAGTTTTACAACAATTCTTAATTTGACGCATTTGACGCATTTGACATTAACCGATTCGCAATATGGTCACGTAAATTAGCCATGTATTGATTGTTTTGAGTACCAAAAGGCCTTCCATCCATGTCATCTTCATCACATCCCTCAATTTCTTCTTGTCCCTCAGCAATAAACATGGGGTCATTGTCATAATCCATGAATAACTGGTCGTGGATATTGCATCTTCTTATAAAATTATGAACCGCGAAACAAGCAATTACAACGTTTCTTTGTATTCGAAACGGATAGGGAGCCATTTGCTTTAAAATTGGAAATCTTGCCTTCAAGATATCGTAGGCACGCTCGATAACATTTCTGAGTTGCGCATGAGCATGGTTGAACCTTTTTTCTTTTTTCATGGCACGTTGTCGTCGAAAATCAGCAAACCAATACCTCGCATTGCGGTATGGAGTCATAAAACCACGAGTATTGGCATAAGCAGCATCACAAAGATAATATTTATATACAATTGAAATACGAGTATAATTGCATTATATAAAATGTATAATAAATGGTAAACATTTAAGGTTAAGTAAAATTTGTACATACCGTGTGGAGGAAATGGAAAGCCAGAGGTTTGGACTGAATGCAACTTCTCTCAACACTCTAGCATCATGTGCTATACCCTCTCATCCAACCCAAACGTACGTGAAAAACATATTAAAAATCACAAATACCTAAAACATTTTGATAACATTCACCTCTTCCTCTACCTTTATAACGAGCTTGTTGATCAGCATGGATGATTGCATGTATGAGAGTTCCATGTAACGCACCTATTGCCCCCTTTATTATAAAATACAAATTATTAGACACAACTATATGTTTTCGTTTTACAAAAAGTAATAGAAAACTTACCGGAAATATTCGTCTGAGATTTCTTTGACGTTCTGAGGTATTCGGTGTTTCCTCGGAAGGTGTTGGTCGTATAACTTCTTTTGCAAATTTCATCATTGCTCGTAGCACGTCACGAAAAAATCTATGAATAGTCTATGTGGAGTGTTGAAATCTCCGTTTAACCATTCTAAAGCGTTCATTATGACCAATAATTGTCAAAATATAGCCATCTTTTCCTTGACGGACATTCCTACTGTCTTGCAACCAATTTTTTTGTTTAAAATGGTTGCATAGTAGTATATATGCGTCACGAGAAATCCGCATCAATTCAACGCATTGCGTATTCGGTCCACCTAACAATTCTAGTGTATATGCATGTCCAGTTAAGGCGGAAATGTTATCTCTTATCCGTTCTATTCTTGATGAAAATTTGTATTCCCAATACCAATAGATGATCAAAACTAACAAAAGTTCTTCCTCAAAGTCCATGTATTACCTTGAAAATAACATACAATGCAAACACACAAAAACACATATATCAAACAAAAAAAACATGACACGAACTTTAATCTATAACACAAATATTTTCAAAAGAAGGATTAATCCATAACACAAATATTCCCAAAAGAAGGGTTAATCCATAACACAAATATTCCCAAAAGAAGGTTTAATCCAAAACAAAAGTATTCCCAAAAGAAGGTTTAATCAATCCAACCCAACAACTAAAGTAGTCCATACTTACGTGCCGCAAGTCTAATCCGACCCTCACATTTCTCCGGCTCTAAATGCATCCACATTTTCCTATAGTCGGCACTTTCGCCTAAAACAAATACCATCACGTCATGCAAAGGTATACCCCATCCAAGTTCACCAACTTCTTCAAACACTCATCAATATTATCTTTTATTGGTGCTCCATGTTTTTCTAACATCACATTCACGACCTTCAAAATAGTTTCGTCAACTTGGACTTTGTTTGAAGTACTTGGTTCTTTAGCTTTCCTTTTTCTGCTTTGGGTTGGAGAGCGAGAAGAACACTCTTGAGTTGAAGTTGGGCCCCCGGTTTCTTTTGTGTTAGGCATAACTTCAACATCTTCATTCACGTTGGGATCAAAGTCATAAGGATCAGGAATTGTAGATGCGGTTCCATAACTCTCAAGTCCCACACTAGCAACCCCATCAAATAGTTGGACACAAAGTTATGGGTAAGGCAATCCCGTACTCCTCAACGGTTCCATGTATTTACTTTGCTGTTCTAAAAGAATTATATCCATATAAATAAATATATTATAAAAATTAATTATATAAAGAATAAGAAAGAAAGTGACCGAAATTTCTATCTTCCATTCTTCATCGGATAGATTGAAGGTGTTGGTTGATGGATCGTAGATATTGCCGTTTTGTTTTTCAATTTCGTCATAGCTGCATACTTTTCCTTAAGATAATCATAGTGGTTTTTCATTTGTCGTTGATCTGCGACAAGAGTATGTTTCCTTTTCAGTTTTTCTCCAACATTCTTCCATGATTGCGACTTAAGACTACTACCTTCTCGTCCATTTTTTATTGTCTCATGTATACAAGCTTCAAGAAACGTTTGGACCAGCCCATCTTTTTTCCAAGTAATCCTACGTTTTTTTTTGTGCAAGGATTCGCCAACTAATTCCATACCTAGTAGCATAAAACACATATAAACAACTAGTACATATAAACATATATAAATAACTAGTACATATGTTTAATGAAGTAGTACAAAATCAACTAGTATAAACAACAGTAGCATCAACAAGTAGAAATCAATTAGTATAAACAACAGTAGCATTATATAAAACTAGTATAAAAGCATCAACATGTAGAAATCAACTAGTATAAACGCATCAACAAGTAGAAATCAACTAGTATAAAAGCATCAACAAGTATAAATCAACTACTATAAACAACAGTAGAAGAAATCGACTGTTTTAAATAGAAGAAATCGACAATGGTTAAACAACAGTAGAAGAAATCAAAGTAGAGAAAATTAACTGAAATCAATAGACAATAGTATAAACAACAGTAGAAGAAATCAAAATCGTTTGAAGAAATCGACTGAAATCAAGTGTAATCAACAGTAGAAGAAATCGATAGAAGAAATCAAAACTATTTGATAGAAGAAATCAAAATCGTTTGAAGAAATAGATATACCTGAGGGGTTGTTTGTTTAGCTCGACAGCAAGATGGAACAACCGACGAGATGGAGCAACCGACGAGATGGAGCAGTCGGCTGCGAGAGTTTGGAAGCAGATGTAGCCGAGAGTTTGGAAGGAGATAGCGCCCGAGAGTTTGGAATGAGATAGCGGCCGAGAGATTTTTGAAAAGGGTAGAAGTGGAAAAAATTACAATCTGAATGGTTGAGGGATGCCCTAACCACAAAATCGCTCAGAGGCTTTTGGCACCATTAAGACCATCCCCGTCAACAAACCAAACCAAACTTTTTTTGAATAAGACAAAAATTTTCATTTAAAAGAAAAGAAAAATGAAGTTGAATGCAAACCAAACTCTTCAAACCGTTTGCTGGTGCAAACTTTGTTTGGGGAATATTTTATTAATAAAATAAGATTTTTTAGATAAATTATATAAGTAGGTGGCAAAATCTAATTGGTTGGTTTAGATTTTATTAGGATAAAACTTATCTGATTAAAAAGATAACTTTAATAAAAAAATTAAAAAATATACCAAAATACATATTTTTCAATTCCCTACAAATAGAGACCAATCTTGACATATTTTCAACACACCAATCTTTCTCTTCATTTCAATACTCCCATCCTCTTGAAAATTTCAAAGATCTTGATTTTTTTTTCAAGTTTTCCTCTATGGATCCAAACCAGCAAAATTTTTGGATTAACTCTCAACATCCTGATAACTCTCAATATATCCCTGAAAATGTTCAAACCTCACAAAAAGCCTCAAGAGCCGACCATCCATGGGACACTAAAGAAGATATGGCTTTAATTCCAGCATGGGTTTTTGTTAGCGAAGACGCTACTTGTGGCAAAAACCAAAAGAAAGGAGCGCTTTTTTCACGAGTGAAAAAATACTATGATGCAACTCGAGAAGAAAATCCAGAAGGAATGCGCGAAAGGAACGAAAATCAAATGAAAGGTCGTTGGACTCGACTTAACGAAAATGCAAACAAATGGATTACTGCTTACAAAGAAGCATATCGTCAAAAAAGAAGTGGAATGAGTATGACAGATGTTGAGAAAGGAGCTCATGCAATTTATGAGGCGGGTGGGAAAAAGTTTTCGGACTTGCTTGTATTTAACCAAGTTATGTGTAAACATCCCAAGTGGGAATTAAAGTTAGATCGTGACACAACACGTTCTCGTTCGGAATATGAAGTGGGTTGTGAAGATAGTGGTGGAAGCACGAAAAGGTCTAAAACTACGAAAAAAGAAGACACCGACCAAGAATCTCCAATTGTTGGTGGTTCAACAATTCAGCGTCCTACGGGTAGAGATGCGGCAAAAAAAAGAGGAAAAGGTAAGGCATCACAATCTTCTTCATTTTCTAATGACTTTTCTGCAGAACTTCATGCAATGACGATTACAAGAAACAATGAAGTTGAACTCATGACAAAAAAACTGAACTTTGACAAAGAAAATTTTGAAGTCGAACAACACCACAAAAATCTACGTATACTGATGGCGAAAGAACATCTGTCACCGGGAGAGGAGGCGTTGAAAGAACGTTTTTTGACAATGTTGTATGGATAGTGATATTATGTATTAGTAATTTATTATTCCGTGTATTTTTTAATTTACGTATTATGTATTAGTAATTTAGTATTCCGTGTAAGTTTTTTATATTTATAATTATGTTTTAAAATATGAAATTATTTTTATTTATTTTTTATTTAAAGTTAAAAGATATATATATATATATATTCTAAAATATTAAATATATATTTTTTATAATATAATTTTTAAGATTGGTTTGGATTGTGAATAAAGTATAAAAAAAGTTAGATTGGATTGGAATTGAAGATTAGATAGGTGGAAGAGAGAGAAATTAGTTTTTTAATAAAGATTGGTTTGGTTTGGTTTGTGAATAAACATAGTCAGGGTACATTTTTTTTACCAAAAAACCTTAACCTCTAACCGATTAAGAGGTGAACAAACAGCCCCTAAGTAACAACAAATTTTCTTGCTTTAGCCCCTATCATTATCGTTGGAAACTTGTGACCTCGTGGTTGACAAGGCCCCCTAACCAAGTATTTTCGTCTAATTTCATCTCTTTGATTAGGATTATAACTTATAATTTTAGGCCTCTCTGATAGATCCCACGAAAAATTGCTAATATCAATCACATTGTTGGATGGAATGGATGCCTTACTGGTTGAACTTGAAGCCTTTCATTTAATTATTTTTTTCCATAACAACAATCAACAATGAACTGTAAAATGTAACATTAACTGATCACTAAAATTTTAAATTACTAAATAATCAATAACTAAAAATTCGAAATCACAAATCACTTAAAATTGGAAATCACTAAATAATCAATAACTAAAAACTTTATAGAAATAGTCAGGCCATGAGTACCACTATCCAATGAACCCAATGAACCCACTTGTCACCTCAGCGCCACATCAGTTTTTCTCTTTCCTACCCTTCTTACCCAAAAGTGGAGTACCGCTAAGACCATCCGCATCCATCCCATTCTAACCCACACTTTTTCACTGCCACATCAGCGCCACATCATTTTTTCCTTTCAACCCATTCTAACCCACAAACCCCCCACATCCATCCCACACCACCATCCCATCTTTTATTTATTTTTATTTTTATTTTTGTTACCATTAATTTAAATAAATAATATTTTATAAGTAATTTGTAATAATATATAATATTATAATTTATAAATCAAACTAATATTTTAACCTTACATAATAAAAAAAAAATACATAAATTTCAAATAAAAAATGATAACTACCCGTTGTGTCTTGGAAACCGTGAAATGTGTTCGATTAAATCCGTCCGAAGGTTATGATGCGTTTCTCGGTTTCGGACTTCTAACACGTTAGCGTCATATTGTTGGTCGCTAATCTCTTCGTCGTCCTCCTCATCAACTTGATTAGCGTTTTCATCGAAACGACAAATCGCGTTACCTTCGTCTTCCAATATCATATTGTGTAATATGATGCAAGCGTACATTACTTTTTGTATTTTATTCGGGTGCCACGATCTTGCTGGGTGTTGTATTATGTGTCAGCGTTGTTTTAGCACACCAAAACAACGTTCTACATCCTTCCTTGCCGCTTCTTGCGCGACTTTAAACCTTAATCGTCTTTGATCCGGAGGGCATTTGAATGATTTCACAAAGGTAGCCCATTCGGGGTATATCCCATCTGCAAGATAGTAGCCGTGTTTGTATTGTACTCCGTTTACTTGAAAGTATCGCTTACCGTAAAGATTGACGATACCTTTGCTGAACTTTTGTATGCATAAACGTGCAGTTGACTCCGCCATCTTCAAGTACTCATCAAAGCCGTCAGCGGATATCCCATACGCCATTTACCGAATTGCCGAGGTACACTTTTGCAAAGGAGATAACCCTTTTTTGCCTCTAGCAGCCCAGCCCTGTTGAAAATATTTATACTCTCGCTCAAGATCCTCCACTATTCGTAGGAATAGTCGTCTGCTCATGCGGAACCGTCTCCTAAACAACTCGTCACTGTAATTACAGTTTTCCGCAAAATAATCTGCAACAAGTCGGTCGTGTGCAGCTTCACGATCTCTAACTTGATCCGGTCCCCTCCGTCTCCGTCTTGGAGGCGAACTTGGTTCTTCATCTTGATCGAAAAGCCTTTCTACAACATTGGTTATTAATCCACGAAAATATCGTAATCCATTTGACGATACGCGGGTAGATTAATTTCCCCGTCCGACGATGACGAAGACGACTCATAAAATTCCGACGAGTTCACTGATGAAGAAGACATTTTGTTTTTGTAGTAGAGAAAAGTTTGAGAGATTGAGAGAAAATTTAGTGGTGTGAAAAAATAAGTGGGGAAGATGGGAGAGATTGAGAGTAAATTTGTTTGTGTGAAAAAATAAGTAGGTTAATATTAGTATTTATAGGATAGAAATAATAAAAAAAAAATTCAAACCCAACGTTCATATTTCAACGGATTTATTTGAGAAAAAAAATTGAAAACACCCAACCCGAGCTGGGTTGCCCAACCCGGGAGGGCTCCATCCCACGCCAACCCAAAGGGCAGTGTTCAATTCCATCCCACCCCAACCCCATCGAACCCAAGGGGCCGATGCGGTAAGTCTAACCCACCGAACCCAATTGCCACCTCATCTTTTTTAATTCTTTTATTTATACATTTAATTATTTAACAAAATAAAAATATTTATATACTTTTTAATAAATAAAAATAAGATAAATAATAAAAATAAAAATTCATATCATTCATTAAAAAATTAAAAATTAAAAAAATACAAAACACTAAAAATTATTTAATTTTCTAATTCTCTCTTTCTTCGCTAAAGTAGCCCTCAAAATATCTCCCTCAAGGTGATCATGCGGGGCTATGAAAAACTCGAAGTCTTTATCAAATCGTTTTTCTCGTTCGAGTTGCAACTGTAGGTGTATCCGATCGGTTACCAAGGTCCGGGTCTTGTTGCGGTGTATCCGATCGGTTACGACGGGATGTAGGTGTGGTGTTTGAATTCATGATGGAATTTGAAAGAAATGGAAGAAGGTATTGAATTTGAGAGAAATGGAAGAATGTATTGAATTTGAGAGAAATGGAAGAAAGTATGTTTTGGTGTGAAAAAATAAGATGGTATAGGTTAATATATATAGTGTGTATAATTTGAAAAAAAAATTTGAAAAATAAAAAAAAATTTGTAAAATAGCCGTTGGTAAACGGTATTGTTTAAAAAAATAAAAAAAAAATTAAATATGCAACGGGTATCATCGGGTTGGTGAACCCGGTAGCCGAACCCGATTGCTACCCGATCAACCCTTCCCTTACCCGCTGTGCCACGTCGATGAACCCGATCCCGTACCCGATGGCGGTACGGGTGGTCTCATAAAACTCACTGAGTTTATGGTTTCATCAAAATAGTAATATTCAATTTAAATAAATTCTCATGACGGGTATAGGTCATTTATTTATTTGATCCGTTTAGCAAATTAAGGTAAATTATTGTAATCTATCTACTACACTTTTTGCAGAAATTTTTTAAACCCCTAAATATTCTTCTATTATTAAATTTTGGCCTTTGTCTTTCTCAAATTTTATTTTACACGTTTATCATATTTATATAATAACGTAATTTATTAAATATATAACAAAAGAATATGTTTTTCTTTTAACATATTACATCATTAAAAAGTATTTGTCCATACGATTAAAATGATATCAATATCAATATTGAATATTATTAATATTACTTTATATTTATTAAATTAGGTTTAAAGTTATTAATATAAGGTGTAAAATGTATTATATAGGTACCATTTTTGTTAAATTGAACAACCTTCAAGGACCAGAATTGTAACTTATACTAACAATAAGATTATTTTCTCTTAACCACAAGGCTTGTGGCGTACTGGTTAAGGCTTGTGGGGGTTGTGGCTAGTAACCCATCTACCCCAAGTTCGAATCCAGACGCTTCCAACTTGTGGCCACTGGGGATAAACTCAGGGCTGCACGCTTTATAGCAGCTGAGGCAATTGCCTCACCTTGCCGGGATTAGTCGGGGCAATGTCCTCGGATACCCTTCCAAAAAAAGATTATTTTCTCTTGTAACTTGCAAACCGAAATCATCATAATAAAAAAAGGAAACGGTGTCATTCTTGTTTTTCGGTATAAACGGTGAAGTTTCCATCAAATGAGATTCTCATAGTTGAATCTATCTGTTCTATAATTTTATCATACATATAAGATGAGGAAATTTTGAGTAAATGACGAGTTGTAGGGAAGATTCACAATGTTATTTTCATTTGTTATTGTTTCTTGAACATTAAATTTCAGGTTTTCACGTCTCGTGAAGATTTAATTGATCTTGGTTACGTAATTGTTATTAAAAGATCCAAGAGCAGCGCAAGTGGGTCATGTCTAAGGTTATTTTTGCATGAGATCGTGGTGGTACATATAGATGTAATAAAATCTCTAGTAGAAATATCGGCACCAAAAAAATCAATTGTCCAATTGGACTGGTAGGAAACGATTTAGAGGGGTTTGAATGTTGGGTGGGTGTTAAGAGTGATATGTGATGCACATAATCATGAGCCTATATCATTTATGAAAGGTCACCCATATGCAAGACGATTGTCTGAAAATGAAAGTCAATTAGTAGAAGATTTGTCTACAAAGAATGTGAAACTCTGAGATATCTTATCAACACTAAAAAAAATTAATCCATATAATGTGTCCACTAACAAAACTGTATACAATGCAATCTATAAAATTCAAATGAGTAATAATGCTGATAGAACTCAAATGTAGAAGGTTATGTCATTCCTACAAGAAAAAGGGTTGTTTTTTTCAACATCGTACAAATGATCTAAATAATGAGTTAGAAGATTTATTCTTTGCTCATCCAATATCATTAGAGATATGGTTTAGAGTACCAACTGTTGGAAATTTCAGTAAAAATAGTGTTTTTACTAACTTTGGACACATTTAAATACATATATATGTATTATATATAATTAAATTTTAGTGGGTTTGTGTTCTCCTATATGAGAGCATCAAAACGATATATGATGTGTCCAAAACGGAGTATGTGTGAATGAGATATCGATACTCAAAGTTGAGTATTTGGATGAAATTAGCAAAAACCAAGTGGGTGTGGGAATGTGTCCCACATAGGAAAAAAGGAGCAAACTTTCAATGGTTTATAACCAAAGAAGTGTGAGGAGTTGACAAGCTCATTTGAATGGTTTTACTCCAACACCTACTACCCGCACGCAGGGGGTGCCGATTGACGATTTCGTCTTCACGTTTTCTTGAACGAACAGTTATCATTTTGTATGATTAAACTAGATACCTACCCGCGCGCGATGCGGCGCGAAACATCTTGATCCCTATTCTCTTATCTCCAAGCGTGATAGTCTCAATGCTACATATATGAACGGGTCTATTATTCCAAAAAAACTTAATTCACCCTCCTCTATTTTTGCATTGTCGCTAACAAAAATACAATCGAGAAACTTACTAATATCCTTGTTTTTCACATGGCATTTCTGCACATTCAAAAACACAACCAACCACCATCAGTGAAACCCAACATATATACTAAAGATATATCATATATTGATGATATGAGCTAAAGACCCGAATGTATAAAAGATACCTAGTTGATAAGCACACGTGATCGAGAAACAAGCTCAATGTCATTTCCATCCAGCACCAGTTCATCCTTGACCTTCTCGGATCTGACAACATGCATGCCATCAAGCATATCAACCTTCCTCACCTGTTCGTTCGTTAGCAGGAACAATATATTAGCCAATGAAAATTGAAAAGATGATACAAGAAAGAAGTAAAATGGTTACAAATGTTAATGATTAAATGTGAAACAGAAACTGTGACCATCCTACCACAGCAACAAAGTAAAACGATCACAAGACTAACGAAAGTACGAAAAGACTTTTAAGACCCAACTCTCGATGGCCAACAACTAAAGATAGCATCAAACCATCAAAAAATTAATGTATGTTAAATTGCTATCAATAAGATTTGTGATCTACATAACACATATAGACCCTCAAAATCACAAAAACAATACCTAAGAAGATTTCAAATGTCTATCTCCACCAATACTGCGTATCTCCATCAACTTGTGGTTGTGTAGGGATGAATGAAACAATGGGCAAACGTCCAGAAATGTCGCAAACTGTAATAGTTTCATTATTTACTCACAACATAAAAACAACCCTTATGAATTATGATAAACAACATCTTCATAGTAAGATTGTGCATCATCATGAATTTCCATAAGCAATCACCCTTTTTACAGTATGCGTCATAGAAAGATAGTTTTCCGTTGCATATGAAGAGTTTCAATGGAGAAGCACTTTATCCCAAATTACGTTTAGCCAAAACTAATACCAAGTGTAACTTTTACTCAAATGAAATCAAAGTGCAGCATCAAAATAACCTTTGACTGGTGTCAAAGTGCAATGAACTATAAAATGTTGGAACCACCTTAAAAGTGACCGTCACTGATCGTTTATCATTCCTGATATGATAATTGACAATAACTGAAATCCCTATGTCTGGTAAATATATGATGGGCGTATTTACTATTATTAACATACTGTAGGGTTTCCCATTAGGTGATTGGAACTATGGGGAATTATATTGCACACAATAAACACCAAGGGTTAAAAGTGTAAGATACTCTTATTATAAATAGAGTACCCTAATCATACTTTTAACCCTAATGATATATCGGCCTAAACTTCCAGCCGTGTGCCTCCCCAAGATCGACTCTCTCTCAAGAATCGATCATCATCCCATTATCATACAATCATCTCGTTCTGGGAACCCGACAATCAATGGCAAATATGTTTAATGCTTTCACTGGATCCTCAAGATCATCAGGTACGATTACTTATTATCATGTTTTCATTATTTATCAAATACAAATCATGTTTATTCCAACATGTGGTATCAGAGCTACGGGTTCAAAATTCATTCATGATTTGTGTTCGTTTTGATGGTTCTATCCTCTGTTTCCTTTCGCAAAATATGATCATAAGAAACTGTACTGTTAATTTCAAAAACATCGAAATTTTGCACTGAGTTGCAATTTTTTTTTTCTGCCGCCGCATCTCATCAGCGATTATAATGAAGCAATGCTATTTTTTTTCATTGCATTCTTTCATCAGCATTAATTATGCCATGAGAATTGATGTATATTTTTATCAAGTTAATTGTGCCATGTTAATTGATCAATGTTAATTGTACCGAATTGATCAATGTATAGAATTTTTTTTTCCGTTGAACCTAACTTTTCGGTATAGTTCATCCCGAAAACCTTACTTTTCGGTATCTTGCATACCGAAAACCTTACTTTTCGCTACTGTGCATGGCGAAAACCTTACTTTTCGCAACTGTACATGGCGAAAACCTTACTTTTCGCTATTGTACATGGCGAAAACCTTACTTTTCGCAACTGTACATGGCGAAAACCTTACTTTTCGCTACTGTACATAGCGAAAACCTTACTTTTCGCAACTGTACATAGCGAAAACCTTACTTTTCGCTACTGTACATAGCGAAAACCTTATTTTTCGCAACTGTACATAGCGAAAACCTTACTTTTCACTACTGTACATAGCGAAAACCTTACTTTTCGCTTCTGTACATACCGAAAACCCTTGCACTAATATATATGGTCTCATTATTTGTGCCCAAAGGTCAAATATGATTCACATAATGCATTCTTCTCCTTTTGCATAATGAACACTGAGTATATTAATTCTGCCCAAAGGTGATTTAATGTACCTGTGTGTTAAGAGGACTCTCTACATGCATCATTCACACGATGCTCTATTTTGTGCCCAAAGGTCAAAAGATAAGCATTGCGTTGCATGACCCTAACGCTCATGTTTACTTAGATATTAGTTATTTCTGCCCAAAGGTGATGTAACATCTAAGTAGAGCCTTACTTTGACTTATTGTTTTGGTGTTTACAATAGGTTTACTTATCACTAGCTTCATCACTGAAATGGTCATAGTTTCATTATTCTAAGAAATATTACTGTTAGGCCTGCTTACTTTAACATTACTTTAAGAAACATTACTATAATTGCACTACTTTGTCCGCCTCTTATAGCTAACTACGTCACTATAATAATCTTCTATAACTAATATCCTCCTTATTTCCACAATCAGTACCTAACTTTGGCATTGAGCCACTTACTGGTGCGAACTTTGCTTCATGGAAGGATCAACTACTACTTACTCTGGGGATGCTAGACCTTGACCATGCTATTCGCCATAATGAACCCGCTGCTATTACTGCTGAGTCTACTGCAGCTCAGAAAGCGGATTTTGAAAAGTGGGAAAGGGCAAATCGCTTGTCACTAATGATGGTCAAGAACTCCATCAACCCCAGTATCCGAGGAGCTATCCCTGACTCTGATAAAGTCAAAACTTACCTCAAATCTGTTGAGGATCACTTCAAGGGATCGTCTAAGGCTCATGCAAGTAGCTTAATGCTACAGATGCTCACTCTGAAATATGAAGGAAATAGCAGTGTCCGTGAACACATTATGAAAATGATTGATATGGCTCATAAGCTTAAGAGTCTTGAGATGGAAGTCTCTGATAATTTTCTTGTGCATTTCATAATGACCTCTTTGCCTGCTCGGTTCGACACCTTCAAAGTTAACTATAATGCTATGAAGGATAAATGGTCAATAAGTGAACTGATTGCAATGTGTGTGCAAGAGGAGGATCGCCTAAAGCTGGTACAACCTGAAGCTGTTCACCTGACAACCACTACTAATTCTAAGAAAAGGAAGGGTAATCACAGTAATCAGACTGGAAATAAAGTCCAAAAGGATAATAATCATGGTGCCGTTGCCTCTGGCTCTAAATCCTTGTCTAACAAACCTAACTGCAAATTCTGTCGTGCAAAAGGGCACGGACAGAAAGATTGCCCTAAGTTCAAGGAATGGCTAGCTAAGAAAGGTAACATTCTTTATGTAATATTTGATTCCTTTACTACTGATGTCCCTATTAATACATGGTGGGGTGACTCTGGTTCTATGGTCCATGTGACAAACTCAATGCAGGGATTCCTTACAATCCAGAAGCTACCAAAGGGCCAAAGAAAACTTAGAGTTGGAAGTGGTGATCTCTTAGATGTCGAAGCCATGGGAACTTTAAATTTACATATGAGTACCGGAAAGTGTATTAGACTAGTGGATACCTTATATGTACCGAGAATTACTCGGAACCTTGTATCCATATCTAGACTAGACCTTGAAGGTTATGTAATAATTCATGGTTGCGGCAAGATTGCTATTACTCATAATAATGAATTACTTGGTCGAGGTTTCTTGGATGGATTGCTGTATAAATTGGAACTAGATCATGATTTCTCACAGTCTTTGTTGTCACTTAATATTGATGACGAAACTAAAACAACAAAATCACCTAAACAATTAGAGAATTCCTCCATGTTGTGGCATAAACGTCTTGGCCACATCTCACGAGATCGAATGACTCGACTCGTAAAGGATGGAATCTTACATTCTCTTGATTTTAGTGATTTTGAAACATGTATTAAGTGCCTAAAAGGCAAAATGGCAAAAGGGAATAAGAAAGGAGCTACTAGAAGTTCCAACTTGTTGGAAATAATTCACACTGATATTAGTGGCCCTTATCCCGCATCAATCACAGGACATACATCATTTATTACATTCATTGACGATTATTCGCGTTATATGCACCTATATCTGATTAAGGAAAAATCTGAATCCTTACAAACTTTTATTGATTTTAAAACTTTGGTTGAAAACCAACTTGATCATAAAATAAAAGTTGTGAGATCAGATAGAGGAGGTGAGTATTATGGTAGACATACTGATATTGGTCAAGCTCCTGGTCCTTTCTATAATTTTTGCAAGGAACATGGCATAATTAACCAATACACCATGCCTGGTTCTCCTAAACAAAATGGTGTTGCTGAAAGGAGAAACAGAACCTTAATGGATATGGTGAGAAGTATGCTCGCTAACGCTAACTTACCTACTTTCCTTTGGACTGAGGCATTAAAAACAGCCGTTCATATACTCAATAGGGTTCCATCAAAATCTGTCCCTAAAACTCCTTATGAAATCTGGACAGGTAGGAAACCGAGTCTAAAATATATGAAAGTATGGGGCTGTCCTGCCGAAGCAAAAGTCTATAACCCTAACTTAAAGAAACTGGATCCTAAAACCCTTACATGTTTCTTTATCGGTTATCCTGATAACTCAAAAGGTTATCGGTTTTACTGTCCTTCCCACACTACGAGCATCATTGACACGCAGCATGCCACGTTTCTTGAGAACTCAAAGATCAGTGGGAGCACGACAAATCATGACTCAGATTTGCAAGAAGTACAAGAAGCGGGGGGAAACCATTCTTCCGGTATACTTATTCCTCCGATAATTCCTCTTGTACCCACCGTTGCTCCTAATATCACTGATCCTGCTCCTCCTAACCAAAATACCGAGGGAACATCATCATCGCTTCTGAACGCTGAGCATAATATCACTGATCCCACTCCTCCTGTTACTGAACCTTAAAATCAACTCAGGAGATCATCTAGGGCACGCATGGCCACAAATTTTGATGATTTCGTAACCTTTTTATCTGAAGTTGAGAACATTGGAAAGCTTACTGATCCTACCTCTTATCGAGAAGCCATTAATAGCGATCAGGCCACTCAGTGGAATGAAGCCATGATTGAAGAGCTTAATTCCATGCAACATAATGATGTTTGGGACTTGGTTGAACTTCCTGAAGGATCCAAAACTATCGGTTGTAAATGGGTCTTCAAAACCAAATTGGACCCGAAAGGAAACATCGAACGCTATAAGGCCAGACTGGTTGCAAAAGGCTTTACTCAAAAGGAAGGAATCGATTATCAAGAGACCTTCTCTCCTGTCTCTCGTAAAGATTCTTTAAGGATTGTTATGGCACTTGTAGCTCATTATGATTTAGAGTTACATCAGATGGATGTCAAGACCGCATTCCTAAATGGAGACTTGCAAGAAGATGTATACATGCGACAACCTGAAGGATTCATTCCAGAAGGTAAAGAGCGTATGGTCTGCAAGTTGAAGAAATCCATTTATGGGTTGAAGCAGGCATCACGACAATGGTACCTCAAGTTCGATAAAATCGTAAAAGGGCATGATTTTCTAAAGAATCAAGTGGATCAATGCACCTATCTCAAGATCAGTGGGAGTAACTTTATAATCCTCGTCTTGTACGTAGATGACATCCTACTAGCAAGTAACAACTTGGATATGTTGCATGAGTCGAAGCGGATGCTTTCGCAAAATTTCGACATGAAAGATCTCGGTGATGCCTCTTATGTCATTGGTATCGAAATACATCGAGATAGGCATAATGGTGTTTTGGGACTTTCTCAAAACGCATATATTGAGCGTATCTTAAAGCGCTATAACATGCAGCACTGTACACCCACTGTAGCTCCAGTAGTTAAAGGAGACGTGTTTGGTTCTTTCCAAGCTCCGAGCACTGAGATTGAAAAGGAAGAAATGAGGATGATACCTTATTCGTCTGTAGTAGGGAGCATTATGTATGCTCAGGTCTGTACTCGTCCGGATGTCGCTTATATCGCTGGTATGCTGGGACGTTACTTATCTAATCCCGGAATAGCACACTGGAAAGCGGCTAAAAAGGCTCTTCGATATCTGCAAGGGACCAAAGACTACAAATTGACTTATAGAAGAAGTGACAACTTAGAAGTAGTAGGATATTCTGATTCCGATTTTGCTAAATGCAAGGAAGATAAGAAATCTACTTCTGGGTACATATTTATGTTAGCTGGTGGACCTATCTCATGGCGGAGTCACAAACAGAAGCTGACTACAACGTCCACCATGATGGCTGAATACGTTGCCGTTTATAATGCCAGTTGTCATGGGATGTTGTTAAGGAACCTGGTCAGTGGACTCAAAATCGTCAACTCCATTTCTAGACCATTGAAGCTTTACTGTGATAACTCAGCTGCCGTAACTTTCTCGAACAGTAACAGTTCAACTGGCGCTGGGCTGTATCTTGATACAAAGTATCTGTTCGTGCGCGAACGGGTTGAGGAAAATGTCCTTTGTATTGAGTACATAAGTACAAAGAATATGCTAGCGGATCCGATGACCAAAGGTCTTCCTCCTAACATCTTCGTAGGACACGTGTCGAAGATGGGGCTTACAAAAGACTTAATTTAATAGCATATTGTACTTATTGGTCATTATTATTATCTTAATAAATTTTCCTCTATATTCAGATTTTGTTTGTCCATTAGTTACGCTTTGAGCTCATAATGGTGTATGGACATTATTATAACGAAATTTGTCTTAGTCAATTGATCATTGCTTATTCAGTTTTAAATTTGAGTCATAGTTTGACTAGTGGGGGTCCTGAGTTGATATTCTTCTCTACGGCTGTACTTATTAGCTATGATTTCAGTTTAAAACAAAATGAGTATTATCCCGGCCGGACTTATTGGTACTCATAGATAAAAGATCGCTTGGTCAAGTGGGAGAATGTTGGAACCACCTTAAAAGTGACCGTCACTGATCGTTTATCATTCCTGATATGATAATTGACAATAACTGAAATCCCTATGTCTGGTAAATATATGATGGGCGTATTTACTATTATTGACATACTGTAGGGTTTCCCATTAGGTGATTGGAACTATGGGGAATTATATTGCACACAATAAACACCAAGGGTTAAAAGTGTAAGATACTCTTATTATAAATAGAGTACCCTAATCATACTTTTAACCCTAATCATATATCGGCCTAAACTTCCAGCCGTGTGCCTCCCCAAGATCGACTCTCTCTCAAGAATCGATCATCATCCCATTATCATACAATCATCTCGTTCTGGGAACCCGACAATCAATGGCAAATATGTTTAATGCTTTCACTGGATCCTCAAGATCATCAGGTACGATTACTTATTATCATGTTTTCATTATTTATCAAATACAAATCATGTTTATTCCAACATAAAAAGGCTACAACACACAAAAACCAATAATGAAACGTGTGAAACAACTAAACTAATGCAATATAACAATATAAAAAACTTAGAGATAGTTTACCAAACGCTTATCGGGTAAGTGCTTACCGGCAAAGGTCCCGACTCTCATTTACCTTATGGGATAACATTCCCGCCGATCAAAATGGATTGATGCTAACCCGGTAAGCGTTTACCGAGCATCACCCATACTTAGGGCAAGACCTTCTATCCATGCCTTCCCTCTTACTGAGTAAGATTTCCGGTCCTCTTTATGCTCACCTGGTAAGACAATTGAACCGGTTAGCACTTTCCAAGGTAAGTATATATAGTAAACGGCTCCTTATAGTTCAAATGAACAACAAAAAAACTGCAACAATACCCTTCGGTCATCAATGTCGGGTTGTTATCATGCTAGCTAAGTAACCACTAACCAGTAATGTAACCGGCAAAGTAGCAGTATTTGCAAAGTTAAAAAGTTTAGAATCCCAAGTCAACAGGATGAACATAGAAATTGCAAAACAAGTAAATAAAAACCATGGTTGAAAAAGAAAAGACTTTGTAAATTACCTGTACAAACTAAAGAAATTGAAGAAGATGAATTAAGAAAAACTATATGGTTGTCAAGATCAAAGAGACCAAAAGAAAAAGAAGACGAGGGCGGCCGCCGGCCAAGTAGAAGGTAATTTCATAAAATAGCTCTGAATCACACCTTTAATTTGTTAAGCCTTGCTACCTTCTCGTAATCAAGCCCATTGTGTTCTTTTTCCTCCTTGATACACCTGCGGACAAGTACAGTTCCATGCAATTCAGTTTATTTCAAGCCTTAACAAACACCACCAAGTCTACAAGTCCAGATGCCAATGTACAAAAAATCCAAGCCATGTTTATCGATCGCAACCTTAAATAAATACCACCTTTTGTTAATCCAAAACCTGAAAAATCCAAATTAATGATGTTATGTGACTTGCACCTAAAGAGACATAATTTGTACATTTCTTTAGATTTGTCAAGCTATATGAAGAAGGGTCTTTTTAAGTCTTTAAAAAACTCCATTACTTTATTTATAATACAAAAAAAATAGATTTTTTTTGCATAAATTACTCTAGAGGTGGTTGCAAGAAAATTCAACCCTGCAGCTTCAGTATCCAGGAAAATTCACATTCATTTTCCTCTTTGGCTTTGTAGACTTTAAGTTGAGCATATACCTCATAAATACTAAAAGCAAACCAAGAAATAGAGGCAAATACAGAGTATTTTAAATGACAAATATATAAACTGTAGAGAAAAATGTAAAAGTAGACATTGACAAAAAACAAATGCCTAAAAAGCTATAGAGAGTCTCCAAAATCAGTAAGTGCTTAAAATTATCGGATACAATAGATATGGAAAAAAACCATATAAGAGCAATGAACGAACTATTGAAATATTACGCACATGCATACCAACAACAAGAGCAGAAACATACATTAACAAATTTAGTTTTGTCAAGTACAAACAATGAAGCATGTATCAATTTAATGATGCTACCTTAAAAATTATACACAAAGACAAAAGAATCTAGTTATACTGTTTCAAGTGATTCCAAAACAAGCTTTGAATTAATGATCTGCCAAAACCCAAAAAAAAATTGAACAAACATAAAATTTTGGTACAAATAATTTGAAGATTTTGATGCACATTTGTTCAAGCTTATGTTTTCCAGGGCTCCTGTTGTAATCACAAGTCAAGAGGAAAAAAGAAGAGTAAGTATGTAATGTTGCAATGGCAACTAGGGGTGAGCAGCGGAACTGGGTACCCGCCTTTGGAACCGAAACCGCTCCGGAACTGCCGGTTCCGGAACCGGAACCGATGTGACTGGTTCCGGTTCCGGTTCCTAAAATGTCGGAACCGATGTGATTGGGTCCGGTCGGAACCGCCGGGTACCCAGAACCGGAACTGTTGGGTACCCGATACATTTTAATATAAAATATCTAATATTTATTATTTATTACATATAAATATTTAATCTAATAAACTAAAAATAACCTATTAGGCCATCCGTACCCCAGGTTCACAACCTGTTGAACCCTCAGCGCCACATCAGTTTTCCACTTTGAACCCTCTTGAACATTTTTGAACCCATAAATCCCGTACCCCAACCTTTTGAACCTCTTGAACCCACATGCCACCTCATCTAATTTTTTAATAAAAAATCATAACATTCATAATAAATAAAAATAAGATAAATAATAAAAATAAAAATAAAAATTCATATCATTCATTAAAAAATTAGAAATTACAAAATACAAAACACTAAAAAGGGTATGAGATTTTAAATATAAAACAAAATTGAAAAAAAAATAAGAGATGTAACATAAATTAAATAATTAACTATAAGGGTATGAATTTTAAATATAAAAAATATTTTTTTATGTTGTGTATAACTGTATATGATATATATTAAAATATATAAATCCAAAAAAATTCAAGATTGGGCTCATTTCGAACGTATCGAAGAGACGATTATAATGGTGTAATTTGTTAAAATTAAAACGTATTTTTTAACGTATTTTAGTTAATAAACGATTATATGTGTTAAATGTAAAATTAAAATAATGAAACTAAAAGGTATAAAGTAAATTTAGTAAATAAGTATAGGGGTTGAAAGTGTAAATTTGAATTATAAATCATTAAATTTTGCAACCTTTCATTGCGGCTTCGCTTTTGCTTCCACGGGTTCTAGAACCCGATTGCTCGAGCCCGCACCAAACACCCTTTGAACCCGCTGGTTGTGTACCCCTTACCCGCCAACCCGCTGATGCCACCTCAGCCCAACCCGAGTCCTTACCCGCTCGAGTACGGAAGGCCTTAGGGTTTAGTTTTCCAGACTTCACATTCATTCTTCACTCTCAACTCGTCTCATCACCTCCGGCCTCCGCTGCACACCCCTCCGGCCTCCGCTGCACATCGCCGCTGCACATCGCCCCTGCACACACCCCTCCGGCCTCCTTCTCCTTCCTCTGCCATCGATTTCTTGTCTCTTTGTCATCGCCTCAAGGTATTGTCATATCTTCAACCCACGCAAGGTTTATTTAAAGCAGTGAACACTGCATTTTCTTTTATCTAGTTCTTATTAGTTGTTTGAAGTCGATCCTCAGCTGATTGAAGCCCTCTCCAATCGATCGATCGAACCAAAAATTCAGGTATTCTTCTTTCGGTTTGCTGTTTCGTCAGTTTCGATTGTTTATTTGTTGCGCTCGTTTCCGATTTGTTGGTTCTCGTTTGATGTTTTTGATTATCGTTTTCGATTTTCTGTATCTGATTCTCGTTAGCTGTTCATTGGTTTATTTGTTGAGAATTGAGATGGGCTTGCTGTTCTCGTTTTCGATTTGTTAATCTAATGTTCTTATGTTTTACTTTTGATTTGGGGTCAGATTATGTTTTGTTTGACTCCTTAACCTAGATCTTTAAGTAGCTTTATTATTGTAGAACTTGTCTTGAAGTTAATAATGTAGGGTTTGTTCCAGTGATAATCCTTTCTCAACCATGGCAGTAAGATTATTTCTCTAAGCACTCTTAAATCTTAAAACATTTTTGAGTAAATGAATGAACCATGGCATTACCACTTCACATATTCTAATATTTTATATATGTACAGTAGATTAAAGAGGTGTGATCTGTATCCTGGCTAATAGCTTTTTGATATAGGGTGTGTGGTCTATCGTGTCTTTTGCTATTAACTTGTTATGTATTATTTCAGGTATCAGATATAAGCCTCCAATGGTTTTCTTCAGTCTTTGGTACAGACTCTCTTCCTATTCTAAGGAAATAGCTTCTTCAAGAACCTTCTGCATTTATGAAGAGGTCAGATGTTGATCCTCTAAGTTAACACTTTTTCCTTGCCTTCATCCCATGATGGGATATTCTATCTGTAACATCTTAAGATGTTTCCACTTTCCAATTTTGTGTTTATGTTTAACTCAAAATTTTGTTGCAGGTGGAGAAAATGTGTAATGCAGGACTCATTAAGGGTGGTTCCGTAGAGAATGTTGTTGTTTTCAGGTAAGATGCTTTTACAAATGGTTGCTTTGTGTTTTTCAGATTTTACTTCTTGGTCCACTTAATTAGCAGTAACCATAAATTTTTGAAGGTGTCTGAAAATGCCTTATAGGTTATATGTACAAACCAGGTGTTTGTCTTTCGTTTATATTCTAAAATTTAACCAGGACGTCAAATATATCCAAGTTTTTTTTTCTGAATGGGTTTTGTTCAGCAGTTATTCTCATTTAATGCGTTTCTACCGGTGACTTTTCATCCAGTCTGATCATTGTGCTGAATGATATTCATGATTTGTTTCAGCACCCGTAAAGGTTTGCTGAATCCATCTTTGCGTTCACCTGAGGAGCCGTGCAAGTAGCTGAATGGATGTTTGATTATTTTAATGAAACTTATGGGTTCGTATTTAGAATGCATACTTGGTATTTGTTTTAGTTAATTATAGTAATAATTAACTAGTACTAATTGTTAGTTGAAAGTAATATTTCTTCATCGTTGGTTTTAAGCTCCTATTTGAATTTTTATGTTAAGCTCCTGTTTGAATTTACTGTTATGTTAAGCTCCTGTTTGACGTTACAAAAGCTGTTGCCCTTTTAACATTACAATAGCTGCTGTCCTTTTATGTTAAGCTCATGTTTGTATTTTAATCTCTATTTTTGGTGTTTTTTAATGTCTATTTTTGGTGGTTATTAAATGTTAAAAATTAAGAAATGTTAAGAAATTAAAAAAAAATTGACAGGCGGGTACCCGGAACCGGAACCGGTTCCAGCGGTTCCGGTTCCGGTTCCAAAATAATGAGAACCGACGGGAGCGGTTCCGGTTCCAGTTCTTTCTTTCTAGGAACCGCCGGTTCCGGTTCCGGTTCCATGAAAATTGGCCGGGTACCCGGTATTGCTCACCCCTAATGGCAACCATTAACACCAAATTCAGCTTCATTCAATCTCAGCCCCATTTCACCTTTTTGCAAAAGAACCAGACATGAAGATGAAACCAGTAGCAGCTCAAAACAGCAGCTGCCCCTGTGGCTGCCACAACATCTAAGTCCAACAGATGGTCCATCGAGAAACATAAAATACTTACCATCTAACCCCTTAAGTGGGAATACTTCCATCGAGAAATACCATGAAAAAGCAAGAGAGTGGAAATCATAACATGAAGTGAAACAATGTCAAAGAAACTTACTCAAATAAAACATGTCTTAATATAACAAACAGATGCCAATAGGTTACTACTACACTTGATATCATTCATAGCACATACAGGACGGATTGTACTTCCAAGTGCAAACAATTTAAAGTCTTTGCTCTCCTCTTAAGAGTTATCTTCTAGAAACAAACCTACAACCTTTAGTTGCAGCCAGCATGAAAAAACCTCAAGACTTCACTATCAAATAGAGCTTACTCCCGTAGTAAAATTCAGGATTACCCAAACATGCAGACACAACCATGAAAACCAAGATTTCAAAGTTAATTGTAACCGGATAACACCAAAGCCTCGAAACAAACAATGAATTAAGCATTCAAATGATAACTTTTACCTTGCAAATCAGATTGATACACTTATTTTATCCGGTTGCCTTGTTCGGTATTATTTAAAGCACCTGCAGGCTGCAAGTGAAACATAAAAACATGTAATAAATGTTCGCAGTCAGTAAAAACTATAAAACTATTCAAAGAATCAGAGCAATCCCTAGATCAAAACGGACCCTAAAAAAGTACAAATTCAAATTCAGAACCACATTTATCCCAAATTCAAAAACAGTTGCACAATTTCGGGATGATCCAATACGACCACTCCAACTTCACATAAGCAATTTTGTTTTCTTTTGTGATGAAGTTTTTATCCATGATCTTCAAAGCATACACTTTTCATGTGTCCTGTGTTGCTCTAACAACCTGATGACATTGAATTTTAATTATATAATCACTAATGAGCTGTAAGGCAACATGTCTCAATCAAAAAACCATAAACAATATGAAGATTCTCAAGGGAAAGACTCATAAATTGCTTAAGCATATGCTATTAAATTGCTGTAATAACATCCCTAAATAATTGCTATTCTTAAGCAAAAACTTCACCACTGATTTTATCAGTTTATGTAGGAAAGAATCACTAAAAAGATCACAATCAGATTTGTGACGAGATGTTTAAGTATATAAAAAAATACCTCCTTCGACAACAAAAACATATTTGTGATCAAGTAATCTACATCCAAAAATCTAGGGTTTTGGAAAACCTTGCAGATTTGAAATCAACTCCAGCACAATCATTCTTTTGCAGGTGGGGATTCAGAAGGAGAAACAAAACTGGATTTGGTTCTCCATCTTCAATCTTCCATTCGTGGATGCAGAGGAAAGTTGATTGTGGGAGATTATCAAAACTTGGTATCTATATGTTAAATGGAAATGGTGAGAAATTGATGCAGACGTAGGGGAGGGTGGAGAAGGAGACGGAGGAAGAGAAGAAAACTGATTTCAATCATGCTGTAAAATGTTGTACATCAAGCATAAACAATTGTAATCTTGAAAACGATTTGTTTAGAAAAACTGCCTCTTATTCTTTTTATTTAGTAGAATAGATATAGATTAAATATATATTAAAAACCAACAATCTTAAACAGATTCTAAATTCTTAATCGAGTTTGTTTCGATTTTATGTCGTGTGTTAACAGATTTTAAATCGAGTGTGTTTCAGTTTAATTCGTTTCTGTTGTGTGTAAACAGATTCATATTGTGGGACTGACTGTTCTCGTGAAATTTGTTTTCAGAATGGTGGAGACTGTAGTAAACCCAAATGCTACCATACCGGTGGCTAATAACGTAACCGCTACCACACCGGTGCCAAACACCATGGCTAATCACGCTGAGAGACCGGAAAAATTTTATGGTCTGAATTTCAAGAGGTGGCAGCAAAAGATGTTCTTCTACCTGACCACATTGAACCTGGCTCGGTTCCTTACTGAAATTGCTCCTCAAATTGGTGAAGGAGAGGCCGACACTCAATCTGTGAGCGCGGTTGAGGCTTAGAAGCACTCGGAATTTCTGTGCCGCAACTATGTGTTGAATGGTCGATCCGCTTTACAATGTGTATTGCAAAGTAACCACGGCTAAGGAACTTTGGGAGTCTTTGGATCGGAAGTATAAGACCGAAGATGCGGGAACCAAGAAACATGTTGTTGCTCGATTCTTGGATTTCAAAATGATTGACTCGAAAACTGTGATGAGTCAAGTTCAAGATCTTCAAGTGATATTGCATGATATACTTGCCGAAGGGATGATTCTTAGTGAAACTTTCCAAGTTGCAGCGATGATTGAAAAGCTACCTCCTTGTTGGATAGACTTCAAGAATTACCTTAAGTATAAGTGAAAGGAGATGTCTATGGAGGAGCTTGTGGTGCGTCTTCGTATTGAAGAAGACAACCGAATGGCCTTGAAGGATGGTTATGATGCCAGCTCTTCAAAGGCTAATGTGGTGGAAGTTGATTAATCTTCCAAAAACAAGGGCAAAGGGAAAGCAAAGAGTCTTGGTCCTCAAAAAGGAACTTTCAAGAAAAAGTTCAAGTGCTATAATTGTGGCCAACCGGGTCACAAAGCTGCTGAACGCAAGTTGCCTAAGAAGGACAATTCGCGTCAAGCTAACATGGTGAACGATGACTTGGTGGCAATGATCACGGATTTTACGACCATGAAACTCACGACCATGGTCTCGGAGGTAAATGTGATTGGTGCAAACTCTAGGGAATGGTGGATTGATACCGGAGCTACCCGTCATGTGTGTTATGACAAGAGCTACTTCAACACCTTCAAGGATGATGATGATGGGCAAAAGCTCTTCATGGGGAATGCCGCCACCGCCGATGTGAAGGGTGTTGGAGATGTGAAGTTGAAGATGACTTCCGGGAAAGAGCTCAAGCTTAAGGATGTTTTGTATGTCCCGGAGCTTCGTAAGAACCTCGTTTCGGGGTGGTTGTTAAACAAGTTTGGTTTTAAACTAGTGTTTGAGTCGGACAAGTTTGTTTTGTCCAAAAGTGGTATGTATGTGGGTAAAGGATATGCCTTGAATGGCATGTTCAAATTAAATGTAATGGCAAGTTAAATGTAATGGTTATTATTGATATGAATAAAAGCAAGTTCTAGTTTTGCTTATATGCTTGAGTTTCCAAATGTTTGGCATGGCCGTTTAGGACATGTAAATTTGTTTAATTCCATTCGACGTTTAATTAAATTAAATTGCATACCAAAATTGTTGATATTAACTCAAATCACAAGTGCCCCACATGTGTAGAAGCCAAACTTATTAGATCATCTTTCCAATCGGTTGAAAGAAAAACCGAACCCTTGATTTAATTCACACTGACGTGTGTGATTTAAAAATCGGTTCCTACTAGAGGTGGGAACAAATATTTCATAACGTTCATCGATGATAGCACGAAATACTGCTACATATATTTACTTAAAAGTAAAAATGAAGCAATAGACAAATTTGTCTTGTTTAAAAATGAAGTTGAAAATCAACTTAATAAGAAAATCAAGGTCGAGGAGGTGAATATGTCTCACCATTTGCTGAGTTTTGTTCGAAAAATGGAATTCGACATGAATTCACAGCACCCTATTGATAAGTGCATAATTTATCACATTTTGATCACTTCTTATTTCTATATTTACCTTTATTTTAGTTTCCCAATCACCATAATTGAGTCTTTTACTTGGTTTTTACCATTTATTTAGTTTGGAGCTAAGTAAGAAGAATAGACTCTGTTTTGTGCCATTTAAGAAGAATTTGTAACAGTTCGGTATGCTGCAGCATGGTTCGCAGTTCCTGAAAAGTCAACGACATCACTTCATAAACTTTTTGGTTGGGGAATCTTTTGGCAATCTCTTCAGCCCTTTCCTGCAAGCTGGAAGGCAGGGCATCTTCAGAGAATACTATCATGAAGGAGACTACCTTAAGAAAAGCATCTTATAATCCTTTTAGCTTTTAAGGAATCTTTGTACTTGTAATGATGTCATTAGATGCTCTCCCTTTGTATAAATAGAAGCCTAACTCCTGGTTGTTTTGGACACCACTCCTTGCCTTAGGCAAGTTGTTCTCTCTAGTTCTAGTTTCTAGTTACTTTACTTTATTTCTAGTTTCTTCTAACAAGGAAACTAGCTAAGTAGTTCATCTAGCTACTTAGAAGCAATTGTTATCCTTTTTATGCTTTAATCTATAAACCGTTGGCACATTTCTTGTTCTTAATATTTATATTTATGTTTGATCATTGTAACATCTCGAATTTTCGTTGTATTATATTTGTAAATTACAAGTTTTAACTTGGGGTTAAGTTTGTATTTGTTTAAAGTTATTGGTTGAAGTGGATTTTCAATTTGAGGGTTTGTTGTGTCATTCCTTTAAAGTTAGGGGTGTAGTTGGTAATTTGAACTATGACTCACTAAGTTGTAGTAGGAGGTGTCACACAATTAGTCTTAAGTGACTAATTGTGTGTGTGGGTGGCCATTTCGGTATCGAGAGAGAGAGATAGAACCGAGAGATAGAGATAGAAAGAGCGAGAAGAAGAAGAGCAAGTGAAGCAAGGAGTTTCAGCTGGGTTTTTGAGATTAATTGAAGAAACAAAGGTAATCTATCCTTACTTTTATGTTCATAAGTTGTTAGATAAGTTTAGAGATGGGTTTTTATGAAATATGAATGTCTTGGGAAATTTGAGTATATGAGTAGGTTCAGTTCATAGCCTTAATCATATCTGCATATTATCAGAAAGATTCATGGTGTAAAAACTGCAAAATCTGGGTTTTAGGATGAACATAGTGGACTGAGATATGGATGAACATCATGGATATCGCAACCTTGAGTTGCGACATTCATGCATGTCGCAATAGACAATTGCGACTTGGTAGTGAAGTCGCAATAGACAGTTGCGACTTGGTAGTGAAGTCGCAATAGAAGGTTGCGACTTGGTGTTGAAGTCGCAATAGAGGGTTGCGACTTGGTGACCATGTCGCAGTAGTTGATTGCGACTTGCACTGTGCATTGTGACAAGAGATTTTAATACTTAGTTGGTTGCGACTTAAGGCGAAGATTTTTAGATGATAAGGATTCTTAGTTTTAGAGAGTTCTGTTCTGTAATTTAATATCAGTATATGGGTATATTGGATATTACAGTAAACTGTGGTGGTGAAGACAGAAGTTCCTACGTCTTTAAAAGAAATAAAAGAAGTGCGACTTCATACCAGGTGAGTTTATTCAACTCTCTTTAAAATTCAGCAATTAATATTGAAATAGATATATAATATGTATGTCTGAACATGTTATTAAGGACTCGTCTTAATTAGTAATGAGTCCAAATAGATGACTAAAAGTTATGATATGTTGATCCCCGTGCTAAAATGCAATGAGGGGATAGTTAAGAAATTGAGGTGTCAAGACTATTAATATTCTTTATAAATGTTTATATATAGAATATGTTTTGGAGATGAATATATTGTATGTTATCCACATATAATAGTAAGAGTAATAATACTTATGTATTGTGTGGCGATTGCTAGAAATAGGCATCCGGTCATAGTAGGGCACCTGGGTACGGTATAATGGGAACCGAAATACTTGCCATTTGACCAAGGGATGTAATTTCTAGTGAACGAGTGTATCTTGAATCATCGTGAGGGCCCCGGTTGTGTATCGCGATATATTAATCCCATTGGGGTCAGTGATTCTGAGATGGTGAGGACGTGAAATGTGGAATAGGCAGATTTTGATTTGTAATTCCCATTTCGAATGGAAGATCGGAGATTTCCATTTTATAGGGAAGATCGGAGATTTCCCGCTGTGAAAGGAAGATTAGAGATAGGCATAAAGTAAATTGTAATCTCTACTTCCGGAGTAAGAAATAGGCAGGTTTTGACTTGTAATTTCTTAGCTAAGGGTAATAACTTTGAATTTGGGATGATTCATAGTAAACTCTTGATAGTGATATTATGGCTAGACAAATTAGTCATAAGTATGGGAGTGGGGTAGATTCCCAGTATTGAAAGGAGTTGTTGTACGGTAAGATGGGCGAGAACATGTTTGTTTTATCTGTTGAGATTTTAATTGTTTAACTTTAATTTGATTTGAATATTCTCACTAGGCGAAAGCCTAATGTTTCAAGTTGAATTTTCTTACCAGGTACAAGCTCCGGGAAGTAAGCAGGAAAGTGTGATGAGAATCTTTTGGAAAGACTTAAACTTAGAGATAACAGAGGATTTAGCTGTTCTTTTGATACTTTTGGGACAAATGATTAGATAACTTAATTAATCTGATTATGGTGTATGATTAGATTAATAAGTTATTTGATTTAGATGTATTGTATATATAAAACCTTTACATTTGATCCTCAGGTTATAGAAGTTTGAAGTTTTATGATCATAACTTGTGGCAATCTTTAAGGTTTTAATTGGCCCTGTTTTTAGGGTGTTACAATATAGTATCAGAGCTGTAGTTTAAGCGAACTAGGTATGATTTTGAGATACCTAGACTTAAGCTGTGATGAATTAAGTTATGATCCGTGAGTTATGGGTAGAAGTACTAAGACTGGGTAGTCTTAGAGTCGACAGAAATACGCGAAGTTAGTACTGTAACAATGGTAATGAGAATTCTCATGTATGATATGTTCGCAATTTCAATTAGCTACTGTTATTATGAATATATTGTTACACAAGCATACTTGTTTCTAAATTGTACAGTGACTGATTAGCGGTAAAGTACGTATTGTATGTCTAGTTGTATAAACCATTACTGATGAGTATTCTGTTGTGCTCATATCAGATCAATGGTGAATACACCTCCGAGGTCTCCAAATTCTTCTATGAATAGGAATTGGTTAGACGATACGGGAGAAAGGCAAACTGGAGTAAGCGGAATTCAGGAGACGCCACCAGATTTTCTTTCTTTAGGAGGAATGCGAAATCGGGTACATCGAGGGGGTGCCAGTACTGCCGATCAAACACCATCGGATTCAAGTATGGAAGGCCGCATAACGGATAATGTAACCAGATTGATGAATGCATCAATGGAAAGGCAAGCTGAAATGATGAACATCAATATGGGAAGACAAGCAGAAATGTTTATGAAAATGTTCAATGATCGAAGTACGGAAGCAAGACGAACAGTAGTTGATACTAGTGTGATAAATCCAACTGGTAACCCAGGGTCGGAGACGGAAAGAAGGGTTGAAAGAAATTGCTCCTACAAAACTTTCCTGAGCTGTAAACCGCCGAAATTCAAAGGAGATGATAGTCCAGTGGCTTGCATGAACTGGATAAGAGAAATAGAACAAGCCTTTCGGGCTTGTGAGTGTTATGATGAAAAGTCTAAAGTTAGATTTGGGTCACAAATGTTACGCGGTAACGCGTTATCCTGGTGGAACGTACTGTCATCTTCTGTGACGGAGGCAGTTCTGAATGCTGTGACTTGGGAACAGTTCAAAGCAAAGATTTTGGAAGAGTACTGTAACGAAACTGAAATGGACCGAATCGAGGAAGAGTTCAGGAATCTTAAGAAAGGCAACATGACAGTGAGAAAGTATACCGAATCCTTTATGGAGAAGCTGAACCTGGTGGGGCATGTGGCTCTAGCTGAGAAAGACAAAATTAAAGATTATCTGAAGGGTTTACCGGCGGATATGATGACCAGGGTCCGAAGTTCAAAAGTTACTACTTTAAGGGAGACGATTGAGGAAGCGAAAGTGATAGAAGAGATGTATGCCAAAGACAAAGAAGAGAAAGCACATGTGGGAGAAAAGAGAAAGTGGGAAGGTCGTTTAGAACCTTCTCAGAAAACCAGATTGTTTGGCAAGAATATCCGTTATGACTCTCGTAAGGAACCAAGCTGGTGTTCCAAATGTAGAAGCAAACATTGTGGCTTGTGTCGAGTGGGTGGAAATGAATGTTACAAGTGCGGGAAGGCAGGGCATATAGCGGTGAACTGCACAATGCCGGGATCAGTGTGTTTTGAATGTAAGCAACCGGGCCACTTTCGGAAAGATTGTCCGAAGCTAAAGAAGGAGGGAGATCAGGGAAGGAAGTTGGTTATCCCTAAACCAACTGGGCGTGCCTTTCAAATGACTGCTGAAGAAGCGAAAGGATCGAAAGATGTTGTCTCGGGTACATTCCTTATAAACTCCATTCCTGCACATGTGTTATTTGATAGTGGCGCAAACTATTCTTTTGTATCTAAGTTGTTCTACCGTAAGCTAGCTATGCCTGTCACTACGTTAGGAGATGCCTTAGTAGTTGAGATAGCTAATGGAGTTCAGTCTTTGGTTAGCGAAAGCCTGGTCGATTGTAAAATTTTGATAGAGGGAGCAGAATTTCCGATTGACTTATTGTTAATGGAAATTGGGGGATTTGATATTGTTGTGGGGATGGACTGGTTGAGCAATAACCAGGCAGAAATAATGTGTGCTAAGAAGCTGATTCGAATTCCGATGACTGATAAAGATGACGTATTCATATTTGGAGAAAAGCAGAAAGGAGATTTTCCGTTGATTTCAGTGGCAAAGGCGCGTAAATGTTTATCGAAGGGATGTTGGTCCTATCTGGCTTATGTTATAGATACGAAGTTAGAAAAGAAACAAGTGCAAGATATCAAAGTGGTGCCTGAATTTCCGGATGTATTTCCGGATGATCTTCCAGGTCTACCAACGGAAAGACAAGTAGAGTTTCGCATCGATCTTATTCCTGGAGCAGCACCGATAGCTCGTGCACCTTACCGTCTAGCGCCAGCTGAGATGACAGAAATGATGTCTCAATTGCAAGAGCTGTTAGACAAGGGTTTTGTTAGACCGAGTTCTTCACCTTGGGGAGCTCCGGTATTGTTTGTTAAGAAGAAAGATGGCACTATGAGAATGTGCATATATTATCGGGAGCTGAATAAGGTAACGATAAAGAATAAGTATCCGCTTCCAAGGATTGATGATCTATTTGATCAACTCCACGGTGCGGGATGCTTTTCCAAAATTGATCTAAGGTCGGGGTATCACCAAGTGCGGGTAAGAGAGGAAGACGTTCCAAAGACGGCGTTTAGAACGAGATACGGGCATTATGAATTTCTTGTGATGCCGTTTGGGTTGACTAACGCTCCAGCTATATTCATGGATTTGATGAATAGAGTATGTCGACCGTTTTTAGACAAGTCTGTTATCGTTTTCATTGATGACATACTTGTTTATTCGAAGAATGAGAACGACCATGAACGCCATCTTCGGGAAGTTTTAGAAGTGTTACAAAAAGAGAAATTGTACGCAAAATTTTCTAAATGTGAATTTTGGTTGAAAGAAGTACAATTTCTGGGACACGTGATTTCATCTGAAGGGGTGAAAGTAGATCCAGCAAAAATAGAAGCAATGATGAATTGGGAGACTTCGAAAAGTGCATCTGAAATAAGAAGTTTCTTGGGTCTCGCAGGTTATTACCGGAGATTTATTAAAGACTTCTCAAAGATTGCTTCTACTCTGACGATGTTGACTCGTAAGAGAGTGAAGTTTGTTTGGACCGAAAAACAGGAGACAACCTTCAGAACCTTACGGCAGAAGTTGTGTGAAGCTCCTATTCTTGCACTGCCAGAAGGAACTGAAGATTTGGTAGTCTATAGTGACGCATCGAAAATGGGTTTGGGATGTGTGTTGATGCAACGAGGTAAGGTAATTGCCTATGCGTCAAGACAGTTGAAAGAGCACGAAAAGAACTATCCTACCCACGATTTAGAATTAGCAGCTGTTGTGTTTGCTTTAAAGCTGTGGCGTCATTATCTCTATGGAACGAAGTGTACACTCTTCACTGATCATAAAAGTTTACAACATGTTTTTGATCAGAAGGAGCTGAACATGAGGCAAAGGCGATGGCTTGAATTGTTGAAGGACTACGATTGTAAATTGCATTACCACCCAGGTAAAGCGAATGTTGTAGCCGATGCCTTGAGTAGAAAAGAGTATAATGGGTGCTTGAAATCGACAAACGCCAGAATTGATGTAATGTCAAGTCTGATTGAAAGAATAAAAGCTGCTCAAGTGGAGGCTTTGTTAGAAAGCAACTTGAAAGAAGAAGTAATGACCAAGCAACATCTTCAATTGACTGAAGATAGCCGTGGGGTTAAATTGTTCCAAGGCTGTGTTTGGGTACCAAAGATAGGTGGAAGTCGGGAGTTGATTCTCGAAGATGCGCATAGATCTAAGTATTCTATACATCCGGGGAGTACCAAGATGTATAGAGATTTGAAGTTGCATTATTGGTGTCCGATTATGAAAGTGGATGTGGCACGAATAGTAGAGAAATGCGGAACTTGTTCGTTAGTAAAAGCAGAACACCAAAGACCATACGGAAGTTTTCAATCTTTGGAAATTCCGGAGTGGAAATGGGATAAGATTACCATGGATTTTGTGACAAAGTTACCAAAGACGCAAAGAGGTAACGATACCATTTGGGTAATCGTCGATCGACTGACGAAGAGTGCTCATTTCTTAGCTATGAAAGAAGCATCACCAATAGATAAACTGGCGAAGTTATATATTGATGAAGTAGTGTCACGACACGGTATACCGGTGTCTATTGTATCCGATCATGACAGTCGGTTTACTTCCAGGTTTTGGCAGTCGCTTCAAGAAGAGTTGGGTACGAGGGTTAATCTAAGTACTGCTTATCACCCACAGACTGACGGCCAAAGTGAAAGAACCATACAAACTTTGGAAGACATGCTCAGGTCTTGTGTACTGGATTTTGGAGGTAACTGGGATTCTCATTTACCATTAGTAGAATTTGCTTACAATAACAGTTACCATTCCAATATTGGAAGAGCACCTTTCGAGGCATTGTATGGTAGGAAATGCAGAACTCCGGTGTGCTGGTTAGAAGCCGGAGAGAAACAGTTCGCTGGTCCACAACTTGTGCAACAAACCGCGGACAGGGTAAAGAAAATTCGGCAGCATATAAAAGCGGCTCAAGATAGGCAGAAAAGCTATGCTGATCCGAAAAGGAGACCAAAAGAATTTCAAGTTGGGGAGCAGGTAATGCTTAAAGTATCCCCATGGAAAGGTGTGATTCGGTTTGGAAAGCGTGGGAAATTGAGTCCTCGTTTTCTAGGACCATTCACTATTACCAAAAGAGTTGGTCTTCAAGCGTATCAATTGGATCTTCCACCTGAGTTAGAAGGGATCCATAATACTTTTCATGTGTGTTATCTTCGGAAATGCTTAGCCGAAGAACAGGATGTGATTCCACTTACTGATGTTAGGGTGGATGAAGGGAGCCGATGTGTAGAGGAACCGGGGGCAATCCTGGAAAGGTCAGTTAAGAGACTACGAAGTGGTAAAGAGATGGTAATGTTGAAAGTTCAATGGAAGCATCATCGAGGTGCTAATGTGACCCTAGAGTCAGAGGAAGATATGAAAATTAGATATCCTCAATTGTTTAACTAGATTTGATTTCGCGGACGAAATCATTTTCAAGTTGGGGAGTATTGTAACATCTCGAATTTTCGTTGTATTATTTTTGTAAATTACAAGTTTTAACTTGGGGTTAAGTTTGTATTTGTTTAAAGTTATTGGTTGAAGTGGATTTTCAATTTGAGGGTTTGTTGTGTCATTCCTTTAAAGTTAGGGGTGTAGTTGGTAATTTGAACTATGACTCACTAAGTTGTAGTAGGAGGTGTCACACAATTAGTCTTAAGTGACTAATTGTGTGTGTGGGTGGCCATTTCGGTATCGAGAGAGAGAGAGAGAGAGAGAGATAGAACCGATAGATAGAGATAGAAAGATCGAGAAGAAGAAGAGCAAGTGAAGCAAGGAGTTTCAGCTGGGTTTTTGAGATTAATTGAAGAAACAAAGGTAATCTATTTACTTAAAAATCGGTTCCTACTAGAGGTGGGAACAAATATTTCATAACGTTCATCGATGATAGCACGAAATACTGCTACATATATTTACTTAAAAGTAAAAATGAAGCAATAGACAAGTTTGTCTTGTTTAAAAATGAAGTTGAAAATCAACTTAATAAGAAAATCAAGGTCGAGGAGGTGAATATGTCTCACCATTTGCTGAGTTTTGTTCGAAAAATGGAATTCGACATGAATTCACAGCACCCTATTGATAAGTGCATAATTTATCACATTTTGATCACTTCTTATTTCTATATTTACCTTTATTTTAGTTTCCCAATCACCATAATTGAGTCTTTTACTTGGTTTTTACCATTTATTTAGTTTGGAGCTAAGTAAGAAGAATAGACTATGTTTTGTGCCATTTAAGAAGAATTTGTAACAGTTCGGTATGCTGCAGCATGGTTCGCAGTTCCTGAAAAGTCAACGACATCACTTCATAAACTTTTTGGTTGGGGAATCTTTGGGTTTTTATGAAATATGAATGTTTTGGGAAATTTGAGTATATGAGTAGGTTCAGTTCATAGCCTTAATCATATCTGCATATTATCAGAAAGATTCATGGTGTAAAAACTGCAAAATCTGGGTTTTAGGATGAACATAGTGGACTGAGATATGGATGAACATCATGGATATCACAACCTTGAGTTGCGACATTCCTGCATGTCGCAATAGACAGTTGCGACTTGGTAGTGAAGTCGCAATAGAAGGTTGCGACTTGGTGTTGAAGTCGCAATAGAGGGTTGCGACTTGGTGACCATGTCGCAGTAGTTGATTGCGACTTGCACTGTGCATTGCGACAAGAGATTTTAATACTTAGTTGGTTGCGACTTAAGGCGAAGATTTTTAGATGATAAGGATTCTTAGTTTTAGAGAGTTCTGTTCTGTAATTTAATATCAGTATATGGGTATATTGGATATTACAGTAAACTGTGGTGGTGAAGACAGAAGTTCCTACGTCTTTAAAAGAAATAAAAGAAGTGTGACTTCATACCAGGTGAGTTTATTCAACTCTCTTTAAAATTCAGCAATTAATATTGAAATAGATATATAATATGTATGTCTGAACATGTTATTAAGGACTCGTCTTAATTAGTAATGAGTCCAAATAGATGACTAAAAGTTATGATATGTTGATCCCCGTGCTAAAATGCAATGAGGGGATAGTTAAGAAATCGAGGTGTCAAGACTATTAATATTCTTTATAAATGTTTATATATAGAATTTGTTTTGGAGATGAATATATTGTATGTTATGCACATATAATAGTAAGAGTAATAATACTTATGTATTGTGTGGCGATTGCTAGAAATAGGCATCCAGTCATAGTAGGGCACCTGGGTACGGTATAATGGGAACCGAAATACTTGCCATTTGACCAAGGGATGTAATTTCTAGTGAACGAGTGTATCTTGAATCATCGTGAGGGCCCCGATTGTGTATCGCGATATATTAATCCCATTGGGGTCAGTGATTCTGAGATGGTGAGGACGTGAAATGTGGAATAGGCAGATTTTGATTTGTAATTCCCATTTCGAATGGAAGATCGGAGATTTCCATTTTATAGGGAAGATCGGAGATTTCCCGTTGTGAAAGGAAGATTAGAGATAGGCATAAAGTAAATTGTAATCTCTACTTCCGGAGTAAGAAATAGGCAGGTTTTGACTTGTAATTTCTTAGCTAAGGGTAATAACTTTGAATCTGGGATGATTCATAGTAAACTCTTGATAGTGATATTATGGCTAGACAAATTAGTCATAAGTATGGGAGTGGGGTAGATTCCCAGTATTGAAAGGAGTTGTTGTACGATAAGATGGGCGAGAACAAGTTTGTTTTATCTGTTGAGATTTTAATTGTTTAACTTTAATTTGATTTGAATATTCTCACTAGGCGAAAGCCTAATGTTTCAAGTTGAATTTTATTACCAGGTACAAGCTCCGGGAAGTAAGCGGGAAAGTGCGATGAGAATCTTTTGGAAAGACTTAAACTTAGAGATAACGGATGATCTAGCTATTCTTTTGATACTTTTGGGACAAAGGATTAGATAACTTAATTAATCTGATTATGGTGTATGATTAGATTAATAAGTTATTTGATTTAGATGTATTGTATATATAAAACCTTTACATTTGATCCTCAGGTTATAGAAGTTTGAAGTTTTATGATCATAACTTGTGGCAATCTTTAAGGTTTTAATTGGCCATGTTTTTAGGGTGTTACAATCATCATGATTTGTATGTGTTTAAGAGCGATGATGGGCTAATTTCCCTAGCTTGGGTGTAAGTAATGGTTGGGAGATAAAAGTCGTTGTGTAGTGGAAGGTTGCTTTCGCTATTGGCTATCATCCTTACTACTCACCCCTTGTTTCTAAGTTTCATCTAAGTAGTTTTCTTGACAAGGTGACGTATGTTGTTCTACTTAGTTGAGTTGGACTTGAATGCAAGCCAATGTAAATTTTTAGAGCATTGAGGTGTTATAATATCAATTTTTACAAATTGTTACTTATATGGAAAATCAGTGAGATCTACCCTACATTGGTTGGGTTACCCGAATGCGTGGTACTGCCAGTAGCTAGGCTTATCTATACCTTGAAAAGGGTCTGATCGTTCCAGTAGTAAGGATGAGAACCAATGCTGCAGCACATGCTGTAGCAACCTACCTAAACACAATGTTGCTGTAATCCAGCCAGAACTTACACCCTTGCATTTCTTTTACTGTTTTAAAACCAATTTCAAAGATGTTAACTCACACAAAGATTATTCCTTCGAATTGACCATCTGAAATCTTACTTTAACTTTGACTTGTTAGAAATCCTTACTTTCCTCTCCCTGTGGATCGATATCCGGTACTTTGTACCACTTTATTACTTGTTTCAAACGATAGTGGTTTGGCATGTATACTTGCGTGTTATTCCATTTCTGATTTTCGGGTCACATAATCTACGAACCAAGTTTTTGGCGCCGTTGCCGGGGATGGCCAAAGCTAAGGATTTTTTTAGTCATTTTTAAAGTTTGATTTTTCTTCCACCTGTTACTATGGAGAACATCATAAGTATTGCTAATTCTCGGGATAAAGGAATATTGGACTGTGTTATTCCTGATTTTAGTCAATTAAATTCAGGGATACTGACACGGGATTTTGACACCCCGCGAATCTTACCGCAAGTGTACGGGTCGAATTCAAGTAATAGTACTTGAGAAAGTACGAGTATCGAATCACGGGGAACTAGGAACTAAGTATCACAATTACTATAAACTCTATTAACTGAACTGTCAAATTAAGAGATTGGTTTTAGACTACTTAATTGTACTAAATAAAATAAAATCAAACACAAGACAAACAGAACAGCTTTGAAGACTTTGATAGAGAGAAAAGTTGAGGGTTGGAAATCCAATGGTTCTCACATACAAACGTCTGACTCAACTCAACTACCAGTTATTCCTATCAATGAATGCCCAATCTTGATCTAATCGTTGTTCTCTCTCGAGTTACACCGATTTTATTTGCAAAACATGGTTCCTTTTTCAAACAATCGTGATTTCTATTTTGAAAACAATAGTTTTATCTTTCGATCTCAACATATAGGGTTCAAAACGCATTAAGCTTAAGATTCAAACGGGACTAAGATTTACTCGGTATATCTCTATCCTTTCTTACCTTAAACATGCAATTTCTAATTCTATTTCTCAATTACTTCTCTCGAACATTAATTTAAAACAATAAGACAATTGTAAGGTAGCTAATCTCACAAAAGCATTAAACACAAAATTGCATTCATTCATTAAAGAGGAAAACTGATAAAGGTTTCAAGTCATCTGTTTACAAGTTTACCACATTCATTCCAACCCCCAACATGAACCGGTTAGTTCATGTCGGTGGTGGATTCAAACATAAGAGAAAAGGATGCAAAAGTGTATGTAAACATGATCAAATGCGAAAGATGAAATCGTGATAACAAGTGATGAAAACTCCCTCTTCTCCTGTTCGTCTCTACGTTCCGTGATGAATGTATCCGTGATCGGCTCTCTAACGTGGCTTCGAGGACTCCGAAAAATCGCCCAAAGTCGCCCCTGAACTGCTCCCGATCGTCTGCCGTAAGAATGATATCGAATAATGACCTAAACCCCAGATAAAATAGCTGAAAATCGCGAAACAGACACTTACGCGACCTGCCACGCGACTTGCAAGTCGCGTGGTAAGTCGCGCGTGTTGTATTTGCTGCGCGGGTTGTTTTCTGGTTCGCGGGTTGGGTCCTGGTTCGGTCGCGGGTCTTGGGCTTGGCTTTTGGGCTCCCGTTAGGCTTCGTTTTGACTCGTTTTGGGCTCTTTTTAGCTTCTTTCCCGAGAAATGCCGCCTTTTAGCTAACCTGCATAATTCACTAGATAAACCGTAAAATACACGCCTTTTTACTTGAATCCAAGCCAATCTCGTTGGTTTGAGAACTGAAAATAACGCCAAAAAGTGGCGTTATCAACAACCCCAAACCGAGCGTTGCTTGTCCCCAAGCAAATTAGCCATAAAATAGAATAAAAGCACACGGTGAATTTAGTAATGACTGCACAATTCCCAATCGGTACCAAGTGATGCATCGGTGATTTCCCATACCCGTGAATGTCTGTCTCACTCTCGCCTTATTCTTATTTCGTTTGATCTATGACCTTCCATTGGGGGTTGAACTCTTGACTGTTCCGATTACATTAGGGTTAGACTAAGTCCAAACACACTAGGGAAAACATTTCGCCTCGACCCTACCTCACGGGATACTCTCTTTGCACTCGAACCTAGGTTGTCGCTGATGTTGTCATGTTTAAGGAAATTATGTACAAGAGTATGCAATAATTGCATGACAACTCTATTGAAGACGCACAAATGTCCAAAAGTTTGATCTCAGAAAGAAATCAAATAGCAAGACAGGGAATATCAGTAAAGGCAGTCGTAAACCGTAATCACATTTTCCAAAAGATCATCCAGGTCTTTACACGGGTTGTAATGGGGTTAAGGTTAAGGCTAAGAAACGAAGGGTAAAAAGGATCAAAAATCCTCGGTGTGTCAATCATTGGCAATTCCTGAACTCTCGTTGCTTCACATTCGCTTCCTTGGCCCTTTTCTTCACTATTGGAGTCGCTTTGACTCTCTTATTTTTCAGCTCTAGCTATTATCTAAATAACTGTTTTTTTTGGGCAACATTGGCCCTCTTTTCTATTTCTTGGGTTACATTGACCCAATTTATTCTCATGACTGGCCTGTTCTCTTCTTTTCTGCTCTATCTTTCGTAGTTCATTACTGCCTTTGATTTACACACTTTCGGATCAGGGTTGGCTAAGGCTTATGGCTAAAGGTTTAACGGTGGGTTTAGAAGTAATTAGGGTGTGTATTTGGCTGCAAAGGGGGTTATGGATACACACAAGAGGTAAAAGGGAATGATAGCTAAACACAGGGTTAAGACAAAGCACACAATGCCTGGAATCATATCTTAAGGTCCACACGATATGGTCTACTATACCCTTTCCTAATATCCCGATGTTCGTCTTTGCTACTCGATGCAATAATGTAGCGAGATCATTCTACATTCACGACAAGGAATTCGAAAAAGTGTATCAGAATTAGGTGTATGAATCCCTCGATATGAAAAACGTCTTTTAGGTTCAAAATCTCACTATCGGGTGGTCTCCACTAATGTCCCTAGTCATGTCCTTTCCCAGTCCTTCCCTAACGGTCACGTCACTATCATAAGATTCTTCCCACAACGGTCGGTCTCAATCATTCAAAACAAAAATTTTAGCTATGTGATCTAGATTTTAGCTATGTGATCTAGATACTCAGAAATGTAGGAAATCTACGTGCATAAACTTGGGCCCGATTGGGCAACCCCAAACCTTACCCACACATTGTCCCCAATGTACAAGCAAAGTTGTAGGTGATGTGACTCGAGTCATTGTGCAGTTATTACAGGTATGAAAAGGACGGGCAAGGCATTACATAGCAAGCAAAAGAAGATCCAAAATTTCTAATATGGGCACCCCAAACCTAGGCCGTGGCCTAGGTTTGCCAAATAAAAGCCAACCCCAAACCTCGGTGAAACCGAGGTTTGCACAGGGTCAAAAGGTGAGTGTGTAGATGTGGAAAAATTGAGGCACCCCAAACCTAAGTTGCACCTAAGTGCAACTTAGGTTTGATACATCTCGTGTAACTAATAATAGAATAACACATCATACACCACTCATTTAGCAGAAAGGGTTAGAACATACCTGTTTTGCCCGGCCGGAGGGGATTCTTGAAAGGTTGAGCACTTAAAGGGGGCGGAGAGAACATGCAAAACAAAACAAAGAAAAACAAAGCACAAGACAGAAAACTGGAAAAGAAACACACAAAGCAAGAAAGGAATAAAAACTGCACGGAAAACAAAACGAGGAAACAGGGACTCCCGCGGTTTAGCCCGCGACTTGCAAGTCGCGTGGCAAACCGCGTAACCCACTGTTTCAGAAAACAAACAGAGGGTCCCACGGCTTGCTGCGCTGTAAAGCCTGTGTCCCGATATGCTTCTTATTTAATTAATTATTTATATAATGTTTTTTTAGCGATTTTATTTAACGGGTTTAGGAGGCAAAAACCAAAACGTTGAGTTTTAGTGATTGTTGACGCGTTCGTTAGGTTTTATCTGTTACGGGGTAGATAGTGAATTGATCCTAAAACCTAGGGACTTATTGGCCTTTTTCTTTTTTTTTGTTGGTTTAGCATATGGGTCTCGGGATCGGCCCATGCAGGGACCGTCCCCTCCCCCCCTCTCTTCTATTTTGTGGCAAACTCCCAACCAAGAAAAACCCTAACACCTCCATCTTCTTGTGCCGTCAACCATCTCCCCCTCCCCCGTTTTTGTGTGTCGGCGACGAGCAAGAGAGGCAGAAGTAGAGATAGCGAGAAGTGGAGAGAGTGGAGAGAGGTGTCGCCGGAGATCCTTTTTTTTTTGCCGGCCGTCGCTGCAAAGCACCACCGGCGCCGCCGTCGGTTCTGTTAGGAGAGGACGAGAGAGAGAGATAGAAATCGAGAAGAGAAAGAGAGAACGAGGGAGATCGAGAGAGGAGTCGAGAGGAGGAGGTTCGCCGGAGCCGCCTGGTGTTCGCCGGAAGCCTGCTGTTCGTCGGGAAGTCGAGGAGGGCGGGGTGCGCCGTCGAGTGTGTCTCGTAAGGTATGTGATTTGCTTTCCCTTTTCGTTGTCTCATTCTTCTTCCTTTTGTCGCAGGCGAGAAACGCCACCGCCGGCCGCCGCGCGCCGCCACTGTGGTGGCTGGGCGTCGGGTAGAGGTGGTGGTGTGCGCTAGGTATGGGTGCATACGGTCACCGATCGAGAGAATGGTGATTTCGCGGGGTTGCGGTTCGTTTTTTTGTTTCGTCGAAAACCGCCGCCGGCCGCCACCGGCGACCACCACTGCCGGAGGGCAGTGGGTTGTGCGTGGCCTTGTCTTATTAATAATCATTGTTGAACCCATTAAGCCGTGACTTAATCGCTTAAGCCAATCGATCGAACCGTTGTTTTTAGAGTCGTCATTTCTTGTGAATAAGTTCAGCCACTGTTTTTGCGACGGCCATAACTTTTCTGTCGTAACTCCGATTGAGCCGAAACTGGCGCCCACGGTTCAAGCTCGGGGTCGGGCACGTTTTCCGTGTTTTAGCGGAAAACTGGTTCGGCCTCTAGCTAGGTGGAAAAGTGGTCGTAAGTTCAGTGATTCGTCATTTCATGTGAAAAATTCTGGAATCTGCCATTGTCTTGGGAAAACCATAACTTTATGCTCGTAACTCGTATCTGGGTGAGACCAGCGCCAAAAGTTCCCTTTTTGAGTCTATAAACTTTTCTGTGTTTTGTGCGAATCCCAGTTCGGGACGTAGCATTGGTCAAAATGTCATTTTATACTGAAAGGTGCTGATTTTCGCGGTTCGGGAACTGTTTTTTGTAAAATCCTTAGTAAATTGTAGAAAAATCGTTAGGAGACGTATAATATGTCCTTGGGACCCTAACTCAGAGTACTATCTGACCATGAAATAATATTGGGAATTTGTTGGGATTAAAGGGGTCGAAACAGGTCCCGAACAGACCTGTTTGGTTAGACCGGAAGGTAGTTTTAGTGACGGTTTAAGCGTGCGTCGTGTCTTAGGGTCCGGGTCTCGTATTGATATGTTTTAACGTGCGTTTAGGTGCTGGGAAGTGACCGTAATTGGGAAGCTTGAATTTGTATTGTTGAGCTAGGCGCGCATTCGTGGTGAGTTCTCTCACTATAACTAATGTCGGTTATTTTTACATTACGTTGTGTATGTATGTGGTAGTTCTATTTGCTTTTGATGCGGGGTTAAATAGTGGGGTGTCTAGTCGGACCTTTATTGTTGTGACTACGCGGGTGGCGTAGGAGTTCGGCGGGGCCGAGGGTGTTATACGCGGGTTGCGTAGTAATTCGGTGGGACCGAAGGTTGTATACGCGGGTGGCGTATGAACCCGGGGGTGCCGGGTTGCGTTTACACGATGGTCGTGTGGTCGGTGGGACCGACGTATGCCTATTAGGTGGGTTGGTGTGAGTATGCAGGTTTATGATTTGTTCGTAGACTTGAATGCTGTTTATGTGCAATTATCTGTTTATGGTGGTGTGGAAATAACTGTGTTACTTATGGTGTAGAATTCACTAAGCTTCGTGCTTACCCTTTCCCAATAGATTGTGGTTTCAGGTACGGGCGGCTCCAAGGCGTGACGAGTACACACTGGCACGCGAGGAGAGCTGGTTGCTTTATGGTTTTTAATAATTAAACGTTTAATTCCGCTGGTTTTTATTATGAAGATATTAATTATGAGTTTGCAAACGAAACGTTGGGATCATTTAATGAGTTGTTATAAATGAAATGTTTATTTAAAAATTTAAATTTGCTTGTAATTTTTGGGACGTTACAACTTGGTATCAGAGCACAGCTTGAGTGAATCAAACGCACCTCGGTGTGTTTGGTCTCAAGTTGCGGCTGGGAAATTTTCAAATTATTTATTGAACCTTTTTGAAATAAAAGAAAAAGGGAAAAACCCGTTCGAGGAACGGTGATCGAAGGCGCAGTGTGTACAGTCAGCCGGAGCCCAAGGGGGAAAGGTACAGTACTTAGTGTATTATTGCTTTCTAGATCATAGAATATGCATGCTAGATTGCCTGTTGTGGACACTATGTTGTATGATGACTGCTTGCTAGTACGAATCAATGCTAATTGTAGTAGGTTGTTAAGTGAAGGCCCTATAGGTTGAATGCAGTAAGAATCATATAGCCTTAGAATATTTGATTTAGTTCTATTGCGCAGCTCTTGTTTGAGTCCAACCGTTGTAGGATAGAATCTTGTATTCGAATGTCTATTTGATTCACGATGCATGTGACTGGGTATTCGCGAGGCAACTCGTTATGACTAACAGGGATTCCGTTGTAGCAAGGGTAGTGGGATGAGATGAAATTCCTAGTGAGCTGGGAATAGCGTTTACATATGAGTATGTATGCTAGTTTGCTTGGTGCTTAATACACTGTATTGTATGGTCGTCACTTGCTATTAGGAACTTATGCTAACTTTGATAGGTTGTTAAGCAGATGCACTATAGGTTGTATGCGGTAGGAACCAAATAGCCTTTGAATGTTGGATTTAGTTCTATTGCGCAGCTCTTGTTTGAGTCCAACCGTTGTAGGATAGAATCTTATATTCGAATGTCTATCTGGTTTCCACTGTATACGACTGTGCGTTCACGAGGCGACTCGTCAGGGTTAGTGGGAGTTCCGCCCTAGCAAGGGTAGTGGGGTATTATGATTATTCCTAGGGAGCTAGGAAGAGTGTGTACATATGCCAGTGCGGGCATATGTGTGTAGTTATCGGCGAGAAACTACTTGGACCCATCGGATGGAACTCGGAACGAGTGATGATAGGTGTGGAAGGTAGTAGTAGAGCTCCTACTATCGGAAACACAGGATCAATGCTCGAGTCGGGGAAGTCACGAGGAATCCAAGGAGTTGGGCGTGAGTGTTGTTAGTGTGCGTTGTTATGTGCTAATAACGCGTTGTGTTGTCTACACAGAATAGCCGTCACGAGGAGAGACAACTGTAGTAGATCCACTGGTACATGTGTGTACTTGACTTGCTTAGATGTAATGATCGTTGAGGGTAGTGGCGAAGATTATAAATTAGTAGTCGTTGGAATAAAAGGACGATTCTAGTATTAGTCACTTGGAGTGACGATGAGGATGATGTTTGTTTCGGGCCAAGATGGATGATTGTGCTAGAATCATAGGCTTATAGAGCCGACTTGATTTGAGGAAAAATCGTAGGAATTATTTGATGTAATTTCCCAACTTGCCTAAGAGGTTTAAATGTCCGGATGACGTTAGTGGACCGGAGAGATTTGGAGGAGTAGGAGTCGAGGCGTAGAATGCCGACTAAGTCATGCACAAAGTTTGATTTGAAATAGATTGCATTAGCAAATTCTTGTGGTTCAAATCATTTTATGGATGGTGTTTTGGAATTTTGGGAAATGTTCAGCACACACACAAGATTTTGAAATATGGTTTTGAAAGTGTATGAAATCGTTTTATCACGGGAGTGCAAACTTTGTTAGAATTTGTCTCTTTTCGTTATTTTTCCAACGGTTCTTTCGGGAAAGATGATATACGTGTTTTGTGGTGTTTAAAATGTTGGGCAAGTGACTACGGCTTGTGACTTTAACATTGGAACTCCTCCACATATGTTAGAGTTGAGACGGAAAATTACATTCCACGATGCCTGTATAAAGCTATTTGAGTGATTTGGTTAAAATAAGTTTTGTTTTACGGCATGTTGAGTCGTGTGGGTCTAATTTCACGAGGTGCATATATTATTTGTTTATGTGACCATTTGGGGAAATCTTGAAAATCAATCTAAAGAACCCCACCTTTTGAGATTTTATGAGATTTTAGTCGATATTTCCAAATGATGGAAGCGGATTGGTTTTTTACCTTTAAGTTTGAAACTTACACGAGACAGTTGTGTTTTAACAAAAATATATTTGTAAACCGTTTCATCGTTTTGTATGACTAGCCGACGCGCGTAAGATTTGTTAGTGAACCCTGTGCCACGACATTTTTGTTGAAAAAAAAAGAGGAATTTTGGGGTCAAATATCGTGAAACTGATTTTGAAATTATGTGCACACTTTTGTTGCACCCGGTGTAAGGTCGAACGGTTATTTAAAATACACGTCATGAGTCAATTCATACTAGAACCGTGACGGTTCATTTTCAAAGAAATTATTTATTTCGCTTTACGTTTTGTGAGTAAACTAAGCTGCAATGAAATGATTTTCAACATGATTTTTACTACGTGAGGCGAACGTGTTCATTTTTGCGTAATCACCAACCTGGTAATAGTAGTCTGTTGCATACGGTCTTTTTGAAGTGAAAAATCTTGACATTGAAAATATTTTGTAAATGATTTGTAATCCATTTGGGAAAAGCGCTTTTAAGTGTGATGTGTCGTTTTGAGCATTTACATGTTGGGTGAGTGAGTCAATCCGGGATAGGCACTTGTGGGTAGGCTGTTTTGCTTTGGACCCTTAGGCACGTTAGTCAGTCGCTGGTAGTGGTCGGTTGGGTATCTCGGGGAGAGGCCCCGGTGTTCAGGTGTTATAGCCTAGGCTTTCTAGTAGGTGCTAGGAGGATATAGTTTTGGGCACTTACCTGAGAGGTAATTCCGATGTGAGGGGTCCTGAGGCGTTACCTGAGAGGTAGGCGTCAGGGTGTATCCTCGGTTCAGATAAATTAGCTTTGTAGAGCGAGTGTGGGGGATACGTCGACGGTGGGAGGTTGGGTATTCCACGCGTGTTGGTAATGTAGGCCGGGTAGTATCGGTTAAGGGAATGACCTACGTGTGTGTTAGTTGACTTGATTGTGGGGGATATCTATTTGTGTTAGTGTCTAGGATAATACCACGCTTATGTGATTCATTGTAATCGGTTGGACCGATGTTCGGCGGGTGGCCGATGTTTGTTATTGTAATCGGTTGGACCGATGTTCGGCGGGTGGCCGATGTTTGTTATTGTAATCGGTTGGACCGATGTTCGGCGGGTGGCCGATGTTTGTTATTGTAATCGGTTGGACCGATGTTCGGCGGGTGGCCGATGTTTGTTATTGTAATCGGTTGGACCGATGTTCGGCAGGGGGTCGATGTTTTGTTATTATAATTTATTGAAAACTTTGGAGTCTATTGGAATTCGTGGAATTAATCGACAGTTAAGGGTAGGAATGATCGTAGTCGAGTATCCTGTAGGGTATACTGTGAGCAGCTTTAGAATGGTTAAAGCTTGAAAGTGGATTGAGTTTGGGATATCATCAAATGCCGGAGAGTTATTAGGAGCTGTTTGCGGACGTAGACTTCGGGGACGAAGTCTAATTCAAGTGGGGGAGAGTTGTAAAGCCTGTGTCCCGATATGCTTCTTATTTAATTAATTATTTATATAATGTTTTTTTAGCGATTTTATTTAACGGGTTTAGGAGGCAAAAACCAAAACGTTGAGTTTTAGTGATTGTTGACGCGTTCGTTAGGTTTTATCTGTTACGGGGTAGATAGTGAATTGATCCTAAAACCTAGGGACTTATTGGCCTTTTTCTTTTTTTTTTGTTGGTTTAGCATATGGGTCTCGGGATCGGCCCATGCAGGGACCGTCCCCTCCCCTCCTCTCTTCTATTTTGCGGCAAACTCCCAACCAAGAAAAACCCTAACACCTCCATCTTCTTGTGCCGTCAACCATCTCCCCCTCCCCCGTTTTTGTGTGTCGGCGACGAGCAAGAGAGGCAGAAGTAGAGAGAGCGAGAAGTGGAGAGAGTGGAGAGAGGTGTCGCCGGAGATCCTTTTTTTTGCCGGCCGTCGCTGCAAAGCACCACCGGCGCCGCCGTCGGTTCTGTTAGGAGAGGACGAGAGAGATAGAAATCGAGAAGAGAAAGAGAGAACGAGGGAGATCGAGAGAAGAGTCGAGAGGAGGAGGTTCGCCGGAGCCGCCTGGTGTTCGCCGGAAGCCTGCTGTTCGTCGGGAAGTCGAGGAGGGCGGGGTGCGCCGTCGAGTGTGTCTCGTAAGGTATGTGATTTGCTTTCCCTTTTCGTTGTCTCATTCTTCTTCCTTTTGTCGCCGGCGAGAAACGCCACCGCCGGCCGCCGCGCGCCGCCACTGTGGTGGCTGGGCGTCGGGTAAAGGTGGTGGTGTGCGCTAGGTATGGGTGCATACGGTCACCGATCGAGAGAATGGTGATTTCGCGGGGTTGCGGTTCGTTTTTTTTGTTTCGTCGAAAACCGCCGCCGGCCGCCGCCGGCCGCCACCGGCGACCACCACTGCCGGAGGGCAGTGGGTGGTGCGTGGCCTTGTCTTATTAATAATCATTGTTGAACCCATTAAGCCGTGACTTAATCGCTTAAGCCAATCGATCGAACCGTTGTTTTTAGAGTCGTCATTTCTTGTGAATAATTGTTCAGCCACTGTTTTTGCGACGGCCATAACTTTTCTGTCGTAACTCCGATTGAGCCAAAACTGGCGCCCACGGTTCAAGCTCGGGGTCGGGCACGTTTTCCGTGTTTTAGCGGAAAACTGGTTCGGCCTCTAGCTAGGTGGAAAAGTGGTCGTAAGTTCAGTGATTCGTCATTTCATGTGAAAAATTCTGGAATCTGCCATTGTCTTGGGAAAACCATAACTTTTTTCTCGTAACTCGTATCTGGGTGAGACCAGCGCCAAAAGTTCCCTTTTTGAGTCTATAAACTTTTCTGTGTTTTGTGCGAATCCCAGTTCGGGACGTAGCATTGGTCAAAATGTCATTTTATACTGAAATGTGCTGATTTTCGCGGTTCGGGAACTGTTTTTTGTAAAATCCTTAGTAAATTGTAGAAAAATCGTTAGGAGACGTATAATATGTCCTTGGGACCCTAACTCAGAGTACTATCTGACCATGAAATAATATTGGGAATTTGCTGGGATTAAAGGGGTCGAAACAGGTCCCGAACAGACCTGTTTGGTTAGACCGGAAGGTAGTTTTAGTGACGGTTTAAGCGTGCGTCGTGTCTTAGGGTCCGGGTCTCGTAGTGATATGTTTTAACGTGCGTTTAGGTGCTGGGAAGTGACCGTAATTGGGAAGCTTGAATTTGTATTGTTGAGCTAGGCGCGCATTCGAGGTGAGTTCTCTCACTATAACTAATGTCGGTTATTTTTACATTACGTTGTGTATGTATGTGGTAGTTCTATTTGCTTTTGATGCGGGGTTAAATAGTGGGGTGTCTAGTCGGACCTTTATTGTTGTGACTACGCGGGTGGCGTAGGAGTTCGGCGGGGCCGAGGGTGTTATACGCGGGTGGCGTAGTAATTCGGTGGGACCGAAGGTTGTATACGCGGGTGGCGTATGAACCCGGGGGTGCCGGGTTGTGTTTACACGATGGTCGTGTGGTCGGTGGGACCGACGTATGCCTATTAGGTGGGTTGGTGTGAGTATGCAGGTTTATGATTTGTTCGTAGACTTGAATGCTGTTTATGTGCAATTATCTGTTTATGGTGGTGTGGAAATAACTGTGTTACTTATGGTGTAGAATTCACTAAGCTTCGTGCTTACCCTTTCCCAATAGATTGTGGTTTCAGGTACGGGCGGCTCCAAGGCGTGACGAGTACACACTGGCGCGCGAGGAGAGCTGGTTGCTTTATGGTTTTTAATAATTAAACGTTTAATTCCGCTGGTTTTTATTATGAAGATATTAATTATGAGTTTGCAAACGAAATGTTGGGATCATTTAATGAGTTGTTATAAATAAAATGTTTATTTAAAAATTTAAATTTGCTTGTAATTTTTGGGACGTTACATGCGCGGTATACAAACCGCATGGCAAACCGCGTATATCCCTGTTTCAAAAATATTTTTGGGTTTTTCAATTTTTATGGTTTTTCTGAAATAAAACACACTTAAACTAAAAATACTAAAAGGAAACAAACCTTGGTGGGTTGCCTCCCACCCAGCACCGTATTTAAAGTCGTGGCACGACTGTGCGGTTTCAACTTGGCTCCGTATCCGCAGAATTGTACCGTCCACACTTACGGTTTTTCGCGGACTTCTCTACTCCTTCCTCTCTTTCACCACTTCTTCTTTCCAGCAACTTGAACCTCACGTTCTCACCGCCAACTCTGAACGTGATCTCACCCTCTTCCATATCAATCAAAGCTCGGCTCGTGGCTAAGAATGATCGTCCCAAAATCAACGGGACCTCTTCATCTTCGTCTATATCGATCACCACGAAGTCGACTGGAAAGTAAAACTTATCGACCTTGATGAGTACGTCTTCAACGACTCCGTATGGGTATCTTATTGACCGATCCGCAAGCTTGAGCGTCATGAACGTGGGACTCACCTCGCCCAATCCAAGTTTCCTGAAAATAGAAAGGGGCATCAAATTAATACTAGCCCCTAAATCGCACAAAACTTTATTGAAAGAAAACTTCCCGATTTGGATAGGGATAGAAAAACTCCCTGGATCATTGAGCTTCTGGGGAAGCTTATTCTGGAAGATTGCGCTACACTCTTCAGTGAGTGCAACGGTGGATTGGTGATCAATTGCCCTCTTTTTGGAAAGGATCTCTTTCATGAATTTCATGTAAGAGGGCATTTGGGTGAGAGCATCTGCAAAAGGAATATTGATCGTTAGCTTTTTAAACACATCTATAAATTTTGAAAAATTGACCTCATCCTTGTTTGCTTTCAGCCTGCTCGGGTAAGGTACTCTTGGTGCTGCCTGCTTGACCGGTGGTGTCACTTCTTTCTTCTTCGGTTCACTTTCCTCGCTTTCTTCAGCTTCAACTTCCTTCACCTTCTCAACCTCTTTTTCCTCAGGCTCGACTTCCCTTGTTGGCTTCCCATTCAGTTCTTTGCCATTTCTCAGATAGATGGCATTGCAATGTTCCCGGTTAGTCTTTTCGGGTTGGCTCGGGAACGTGCCGGAAGGTCGGTTTTGTAGGGCCTCAGAGATCTGCCCTACTTGCCTTTCGAGGATCTTGATTGCAGCCGTATTCTGATCAGTTGCGGTTTTCACCGTGTTCACAGTGCTTGCTAGCTCTCCAACCGTGCTGTCCATTTTCGACATGAACTTCATCATCATCTCCTCCGGTCTCGGTTTCTTCTCTCCGGTTGGTCCTTCGTTTCTTTGATTAAAACCTGGAGGACGATAAGCATTATTAGCATTAGAAGAATTTGAAGAGTTAGAAAAATTACCTGGCTGTTGACCGGGTTGACTCCACGAGAAATTTGGGTGCTTTTTCCACCCTTCGTTATACGTGTTGGAGAACGGGTCGTTCCTCGGCTGATGATTCCGGTTTTGCATATACTGGATTTGCTCGGGTGCTTCCGGAATTCCTCTATTCATCTGATTTGTGATGAATGCCAGTTGAGCTTTCAGTTCATTCAGCTCATTACTCTCTTGGACACTTGCAACTCGTCTTACCGCTGATCTCGGAGTGGAGAAACTATGTTCGGCCAAGTTCTCAATCAGCTCGCACGCTTCCTCATACGACTTGTCCATTAGTGCTCCACCCGCGGCAGCCGTGATGTCGTTCTTAAATTACGGGTGGAGTCCACTGAAGAAGGTCTGGATGATGACCCAGCCCTGTAGCCCATGATGAGGACACTTCTTGATCATGTCCTTATAACGTTCCCAAGCCTCATATAACGTTTCCTGGTCCCATTGAGAAAAATGGGTGATCTCCGCCATTAGTTGGGCGGTTCTGCTCGGTGGGAAAAACTTTTGGAGGAAGGCTGCTTTCAACTGTGCCCAAGTAGTGATCTGATCTGACGGTAGGCCTTCTATCCATATTTCAGCTCGACCTTTTAATGAAAAACTGAACAGCCTCAGTTTGATTGCGTTCTCCTCCATCCCGTTGATCTTGAAGGTGCTACAAATGCGCTCAAAAGCCCGGAGATGAGCGTGAGGATCTTCGGTCGGTGCTCCTCCATATTGATTTTGCTGCACCATTACGATGATGCTCGGCTTTATCTCGAAATAGTTAGCCGCAGTGGTAGGTGGTTGAATGCCTATCCGTGCGGCCGCCACATTAGGATTGGCAAATGACCGCATCGGAACTCTTTCCGGAGGTGGTGGTGGATTGTTGCGGCGAGGTGGAGGATCATTGCGCGGAGGTGGTCTCTCGTCGTCGGACATCTCGAATTTTAGATTCCTTTTGGCTTTCGCTTCCTTACGCAGCCGACGAGCGGTTCTTTCGATCTCCGGATCAAATTGTTCGATCTCTTTTCCTCGGGTCGTCCTTGGCATAAACCAAGTGGTACCTGAAAAGAAGACAGTAAAGTCAATAATCCGAAAACTGAAAGTGATGGAAAAATAACAAGAAAAGAAAATGCCCAATCTAATAGCGCGTATAGATGGTAGTGCTATTAGCTACAACTAGTTCCCCGGCAACGGCGCCAAAAACTTGACACGGGATTTTGACACCCCGCGAATCTTACCGCAAGTGTACGGGTCGAATTCAAGTAATAGTACTTGAGAAAGTACGAGTATCGAATCACGGGGAACTAGGAACTAAGTATCACAATTACTATAAACTCTATTAACTGAACTGTCAAATTAAGAGATTGGTTTTAGACTACTTAATTGTACTAAATAAAATCAAATCAAACACAAGATAAACAGAACAGCTTTGAAGACTTTGATAGAGAGAAAAGTTGAGGGTTGGAAATCCAATGGTTCTCACATACAAACGTCTGACTCAACTCAACTACCAGTTATTCCTATCAATGAATGCCAATCTTGATCTAATCGTTGTTCTCTCTCGAGTTACACCGATTTTATTTGCAAAACATGGTTCCTTTTTCAAACAACCGTGATTTCTATTTTGAAAACAATAGTTTTATCTTTCGATCTCAACATATAGGGTTCAAAACGCATTAAGCTTAAGATTCAAACGGGACTAAGATTTACTCGGTATATCTCTATCCTTTCTTACCTTAAACATGCAATTTCTAATTCTATTTCTCAATTACTTCTCTCGAACATTAATTGAAAACAATAAGACAATTGTAAGGTAGCTAATCTCACAAAAGCATTAAACACAAAATTGCATTCATTCATTAAAGAGGAAAACTGATAAAGGTTTCAAGTCATCTGTTTACAAGTTTACCACATTCATTCCAACCCCCAACATGAACCGGTTAGTTCATGTCGGTGGTGGATTCAAACATAAGAGAAAAGGATGCAAAAGTGTATGTAAACATGATCAAATGCGAAAGATGAAATCGTGATAACAAGTGATGAAAACTCCCTCTTCTCCTGTTCATCTCTACGTTCCGTGATGAATGTATCCGTGATCGGCTCTCTAACGTGGCTTCGAGGACTCCGAAAAATCGCCCAAAGTCGCCCCTGAACTGCTCCCGATCGTCTGCCGTAAGAATGCTATCGAATAATGACCTAAACCCCGGATAAAATAGCTGAAAGTCGCGAAACAGACACTTACGCGACCTGCCACGCGACTTGCAAGTCGCGTGGTAAGTCGCGCGTGTTGTATTTTTTGCGCGGGTTGTTTTTTGGTTCGCGGGTTGGGTCCTGGTTCGGTCGCGGGTCTTGGGCTTGGCTTTTGGGCTCCCGTTAGGCTTCGTTTTGACTCGTTTTGGGCTCTTTTTAGCTTCTTTCCCGAGAAATGCCGCCTTTTAGCTAACCTGCATAATTCACTAGATAAACCGTAAAATACACGCCTTTTTACTTGAATCCAAGCCAATCTCGTTGGTTTGAGAACTGAAAATAACGCCAAAAAGTGGCGTTATCAGATACTAAGACCACACATTGAGGCAACTCACTTTGAGTTCACGCCTGTCATGTTTCAGATGTTGCAAATTAATGGCCAGTTCAGTGGTTTGCCATCTGAAGACCCTCATTTGCACTTAAAGTCCTTCATGGAAATAACCGATTCTTTTAAAATCCCCGGAGTGTCTAATGATGCCTTACGGTTGAAGTTGTTTACATTTTCTCTAAGGGATAAAGCAAAGTATTGGTTTAACTCTTTACAATCAGGTTCCATCGTATCTTGGAATGATCTTGTAGAGAGCTTTTTGAAAAAGTATTTTCCTCCAATCAGACAAGCTAAGTCCAGAAAGGATATACTTTTTTTAAACAAATGGACGATGAAGCAATGCCTGATGCATGGGAAAGGTATAAAGAGTTGTTGAGAAAATGCCCTCACCATGGCATTTCTTATTGTATTCAGCTAGAAACATTTTACAATGGTTTAACGACCATTGCTAAGCAAATGCTCGATGCTGCAGCAAGAGGAGCTTTCACAGCTTGTACCTATAATGATGGGTTTGACATACTTGAAAAGATCTCAAATAATCATCTTTATTGGGATGATCCACATACATTAAAAGAACAACAAACAACTGGGACACATGAAGCAGATGCATATAGTGCACTTGCAGCACAACTCACATCTATGGCTAACATGATTAAAAACATGAATAATGGCCCAGGTTTGCAGTTTGTTGCTGCAACAACATATCCTGTTGTTAATATTGTAGCATGTATGTTATGTGGAGAAAACCATTTATTTGAGCAATGTCCATCCAACCCAGAGTCAGTCAACTATTTTGGTAACCATGCTAAGGGAGGTGACTATTCTCAAAATTATAATGAAGGGTGGATGCAACACCCGAATTTTTCTTGGAATAGTCAATCCTTGAACCAACATGTTAGTAAACCACAAGGACCCTTAGGTTTCCAAAATCATCATCCGGTTTTTCAAAATAACCAAGCCTACTTGCCACCTGATTCTCCCACATCTTTGGAGACAATGATGAAAGATTTCATAACTCACACGCAGGCGACCATAAGAAATCTAGAAACGCAAGTTGGAGAATTAGCTCGTGAGGTGAGAGATAGGTCTAGTAGAACCATTCCTAGTAAGACCGACATGCTTCATGAGAGTGAGAGTGAACATGTAATGGTTGTAAATACAATTGATGAAGAGAATTGTGTAGAACACCCTACCTTGGAGGACCTACTGATTTTTTCTAAAGAACAAGCTGAGACAGATGCTACAGCAACAAACCCTATTGTTGTTAGTTTATCAAATCAACTAATAGGAAAGAGAGATATAGTGGTTACAACACCCATGCCAAAAAAATCTGACTTTCCATTGTTATTCCCATATGAAGTCAAAAAGAAATCGTTTGTGCAAGGTGATGTTGTAATAGGTACATTATGCTTTAATCTGAATGCTGCAGCACCAACAGAGGCAAAGACCACCACCACTCACTCATCCTTCTGTCAGAACCTAGAAATAAATGGTGTGAGTCTTGTTCCAGATCTTCCATCCTATGAACTCCACCTTCCAAGGCTGAAGAACCAAAAAGATGAGTTACCGTTCAAAGAGTCTCTCGATGTGCATGATGATGAGTTCACCCTCAATATGTTTCATGCGATGAAATGCCCTGATGATACTAAAGAATGTTCCCACGTTTGTTCTGTTCAAACCATCTGTCCTGATGATGAACGAAAAGAAGTGCTGAGAAAAGTATGGAAACATAAGTGGAAAGATAAACATCCGCCAAACCAAGGAGAAGAGCTACATAAACACCTACTCTTCACGAGTAGGACAGGTCCAATTTATCTTTACTTCAGCTCCATAGTGTTCATTTTTTTCTTTTAGGATCCACGAGTCTAGGAAATTTTTTTATATGCATTCTTTTGAGTCTGAGTGGTAGTCATCGATAATTATTTTTTGCAAACCATAGCCCGAATAATTTTTTTTGGTTCTTAATCCACCTAAGTTTTACACTTGAACCAAGCAATGTCTTCTTGTGCAGCAACTTGGCATCCATTTTTTGAAAAGCTTAGAAGATGATTTAGGCCATCTTTCTTAAAGACAAGCCATACACTTTTCCCTTTGCACCTTTGAACCTAAGCTTATTGTGATCCTTAATGAGGACATTGAGAAATTCAAGTGTGGGGGAGGGAATACATCACTCTTAAGCAGAAAAGATCAATAAAAATATATATGCTCAAAAAAGAGTGAGTGAAAACAACAAAAGTCAAAAGCATAAAATATGAAATATGAAAAATCCAAAAAAAATCAGTTGAAGGCAGTTTGATGAAGAGATCTGAAGCCAAAAATTTGAAAAATCCCACAAAAAGTCCTAATGATTCTATGTCTAAAAGATGGATTTTTCCTAACAAAAGGAAAATTGACTCTTGGTTTATGGTACTTAAACTTCCGGTTAGATTGAACTTATAATTATGATAGGCTATGGTTTTGTTTGAGTTTATTGACCTATATCACTCAACTTTATTTTTTTTCTCTTTTTCATATATTGAGTCTTTTTATTTTGTCATTTTCGTTGCTTGGGGACAAGCAACAATTCAAGTGTAGGGGTGTGATAAGTGCATAATTTATCACATTTTGATCACTTCTTATTTCTATATTTACCTTTATTTTAGTTTCCCAATCACCATAATTGAGTCTTTTACTTTGTTTTTACCATTTATTTAGTTTGGAGCTAAGTAAGAGGAATATACTCTGTTTTGTGCCATTTAAGAAGAATTTGTAACAGTTCGGTATGTTGTAGCAGGATGCTACAGCATGGTTCGCAGTTCCTGAAAAGTCAACGACATCACTTCATAAACTTTTTGGTTGGGGAATCTTTTGGCAATCTCTTCAGCCCTTTCTTGCAAGCTGGAAGGCAGGGCATCTTCAGGGAATACTATCATGAAAGAGACTACCTTAAGAAAAGCATCTTATAATCCTTTTAGCTTTTGGTTAATAACCTTTGGTTTAAGGAATCTTTGTACTTGTAATGATGTCATTAGATGCTCTCCCTTTGTATAAATAGGAGCCTAACTCCTGGTTGTTTTGGACACCACTCCTTGCCTTAGGCAAGTTGTTCTATCTAGTTCTAGTTTCTAGTTTCTAGTTACTTTACTTTATTTCTAGTTTCTTCTAACAAGGAAACTAGCTAAGTAGTTCATCTAGTTACTTAGAAGCAATTGTTATCCTTTTTATGCTTTAATCTATAAACCGTTGGCACATTTCTTGTTCTTAATATTTACATTTATGTTTGATCATCATGATTTGTATGTGTTTAAGAGCGATGATGGGCTAATTTCCCTAGCTTGGGTGTAAGTAATGGTTGAGAGATAAAAGCCGTTGTGTAGTGGAAAGTTGCTTTCGCTATTGGCTATCATCCTTACTACTCACCCCTTGTTTCGAAGTGGGGTCGCTTCGAAGGGAATTATGGGGGACGCAATTCCTAAACAGCTCTCGCTGAACCAGGCTAGTGTTCATGACCATAACGAACACGACTATGAGGATATGACCTTGTTAAGAAGAGTCATGTGTGAAATGTATTGTCGTCTACATAAATGGTAGTTCAGTTCAAAGACATCGAGTCTACTGACAGCTAGGAGACCAAGTATGTTTCACAAGGGAAGGTTCAAAGGGTAACACCTACCTATCCTATGCAGGATTCGACTATTCAAAATTTCGTAGGGAATTTTTCGTATGCATAGATCAATCTCCATTCATGTGGGGGATTGTTGGAAATTTTAGTAAAAATATGTGTTTTTACTAACTTTGGACACATTTAAATACATATATATGTATTATATATAATTAAATCTTAGTGGGTTTGTGTTCTCCTATATGAGAGCTTCGAAACGATATATGATGTGTCCAAAATGGAGTATGTGTGAATGAGATATCGATACTCAAAGTTGAGTATTTGGATGAAATTAGCAAAAACCAAGTGGGTGTGGGAATGTGTCCCACATAGGAAAAATGAGCAAACTTTCAATGGTTTATAACCAAAGAAGTGTGAGGAGTTGACAAGCTCCTTTGAATGGTTTTACTCCAACACCTACCCGCGCGCAAGGGTGGTGCCGATTGACAATTTCGTAAGCTAAAATCGTCGAACTTGTGTGTGGGCGCGACCTGCGAACACGAATGTGTAACACCCCGAATTTCCATTATATTATTTTAATATGAATGGGGTCTAGTTGTAAATTAGTCTAAGTTTGTGGACTAAGTGTAAATGTAAACTCCAGGGTTGATTTTGTAATTTGACCAAAGTTAAAGTTAATGTTGAAAATTAACTTGAGGGGTCTGTTTGGTCAATTCTTAAAAGTTGAGTTTACTTAAAGTTAAGGAAAGTAATCTGATTGAGATATTTTATCTCAAAACCTTATTGAAGTCGGTTCAGAGTAAGGTCAGGGAGAGAAAGAAGAAAAGAGAAGAAGAGAAGAAGAGAATTGAAACTGTGGTTCGTATGATCGATTGAATCAGAAAGAAGCAGGAAAGTTTTGGTTGCTGGGTTAAAACTTCTGTACAGGTGAGTTCATCCCTTTCATTTTAGAAATTAACAGTTGAAATTGAATTAGATTTGGTATGTAACCTATCTGAATGAATTGGTATAATTGCTAGAAATGAATTTGATCATTAAGCTGTGTTCAGATGAACTGGTTGAGCTAAAATTGACGTAAATCGATAACCCTGAATCGAGGTCCCGGTATTGATTTGATTCCGGAAAAGATGGGTTCCGGAACTGGTGGGTTCCGGAATTGAGGCTTGGTTCCGGAAAATGGAATAATTCCGGAAGAGGGGATTCGGTTCCGGAAATAGGAAATTCCGGAAGTGGGTTTTGTGATCCGGAATTAAAGGAATTTCGGTATTGGTCTTCGAGATCCGGAATTAAAGGAATTTCGGTATTGCGCTTTGTGAACCGGAATTAAAGGGATTCCGGAATGGGCCATATGGGATTCAGTATTGAAATGGGTTGGGATCCGGAATTGTGTAGTTCCGGTATGAATTCCGGAAATTAAATGGATCCGGAAAATAGTAATTTCCGGTATTGGGCTTTACGATCCGGAAAATAGTAATTTCCGGTATTGGGTTCATAGATCCGGTATTTGATGATTCCCGGAATGGGCTTTAAGTCCAGTATTAAATGGACCCGGATTAAGTTTAGAATCCAGTTAGAGTATTGGGTTTTAAATTAGGATCCTTATTCGAATAATCCCGTATATTGAGTTCGGAATACTTTTGATTATAATATTTGATAGAGAAACAATTGAGAAGCGATACATTGTTTAATATTCTTAGAGTTAAGAATATGTTATGAGAAGTAGTGTGATATGTTATTATACATATACACTAGTAAGTGTAATGGATCCATAGACACTAGTAGTATGTGATAAATGTGGAATAGGCCGGACACTGAATGGTAATTCCCATTTTGTTTTGTGATTGGATGAACGTGGAATAGGCGGGGCACTAATCGTAATTCCCGTTGACCTATAATGTGGAATAGGCATAAAGTAATTTGTAATTCCCATTTCGAGAGGTGATTATTAACGTGGAATATACATAAAGTAATTTGTATTTCCTGTTGACCTATAATGTGGAATAGGCATAAATAATTTGTAATTCCCATTTCGAGAGGTGATTATTCACGTGGAATATACATAAAGTAGTTTGTATTTCCCGTTGACCTATAATGTGGAATATGCATAAAGTAATTTGTAATTCCCATTTCGAGAGGTGATTATTAACGTGGAATATACATAAAGTAATTTGTAGTTCCCGTTGACCTATAATGTGGAATAGGCATAAAGTAATTTGTAATTCCCATTTCGAGAGGTGATTAGTAACGAGGAATAGGCATAAAGTAATTTGTAATTCCCGTTGACTTGAAATGATTGAATAGGCAATGTAGAATTGCTATTCATGTTGAAATGATCGAATAGGCAATATAGAATTGCTATTGATGTTGGAATGATTGAATAGGCAAGGTAAAATTGCTATTCATGTTGAAATAGTGGAATAGGCAAAGTATAATTGATATTCTTGTTAAGAAGTGGAATAGGCAAAATATAGTTGCTATTCGTATTGACTGTAGTGAATAGGCAAGTATAACTGCATAAAGTAATTTGTATTTCCCGTTGACCTATAATGTGGAATAGGCATAAAGTAATTTGTAATTCCCATTTCGAGAGGTGATTAGTAACGAGGAATAGGCATAAAGTAATTTGTAATTCCCGTTGACTTGAAATGATTGAATAGGCAATGTAGAATTGCTATTCATGTTGAAATGATCGAATAGGCAATATAGAATTGCTATTCATGTTGGAATGATTGAATAGGCAAGGTAAAATTGCTATTCATGTTGAAATAGTGGAATAGGCAAAGTATAATTGATATTCTTGTTGAGAAGTGGAATAGGCAAAATATAGTTGCTATTCGTATTGACTGTAGTGAATAGGCAAGTATAACATGGAAACGTGAAATAGACAAAGTGTGATTATTGTTTCCGTTTGCTTTCAGTGGATTAGAAATAGGTAATATATATAAGTGCTATTTCTGTTTCCATTCTAAGGAAAAGGTATGGCGATTGATTGTAAGTCCTTAGGCTTGATCGATAAATTAGAATCTGCAATGATTCGTAGTAGGCTCACGAATATGATGTTATAACTTCCGGGATGTTAGTCATACTCATGGGATCGGGTATGTTCCCGTCATTATGATACGAGTACGAGTACGGTAAGAATGGTGGCAAACCAGGTTTGTTTATATGCTTTGAATATCTGAGTTTCAAGACTGTTTATGTTTTAAATTTGAATTGGATGTTCTCACTAGGCGTAAGCCTAATCGTTCAAATTCAATTTTCTTACCTGGTACGAGTTCAAGGAAGTAATGGGATGTGGGATGTGGGATGAGTGCTCTTGGTATTCAACCTTTGATGTTAAGCGGAGAACTTAGACGATGCGAGGAGGCTTTTGATGAATTGCTTAGATAACCAAGTTAATCTAATTATAGTTGACATGATTAGATTAATAGGTTATTTAGAGAATTCGATTTGTGTATAAATGAACCCTCATAGTTGATTCTCTGTTATTTATATAAAAGTTTGGATGATATTCCTTATTTACGTTGTGAAATTTTAAGGTTCAAATTGGCCCCAATTTTAGGGTGTTACAGAATGCAGCTCCGAAATCTCGTGCTCACGCGGCTCGGTTTTGCTAATTTTCGTTTTGACCCAGTTTCAGTTTTTTGTAACTGAAACGTATTGAAGATGAATAAATGATTTCGGTTACAGTAATTAATTCGTTAATTACGAATTAATTTTGTCGGTTTCAACCTTTGTAACTGAAATACATTGATGGTGAATTAATTCGTTTTAATCATCATCGGATTCAATCTTCACTATAAAAAGGAGGGTCTCGTTTTCATCCACGACACTGAATCGACACTCGATATTCTCTCGATACTGCAGCATACAAAACAGTAAGCATACAAATCTTTTCCGGCGAACTTTTCAGGCAAGTGGTCATCTCCGGCAATACTTCTGCTCACGCTGTTGTACCCTGGGAACAGACGGCGAATCTGTTTAAGGGAATCGTGTGTAACACGAGCCTCAACAATTTTAACGACTTTTCAAGGAATCAGTTTCCTAATTTTGTTTCATCTTTCTTCTTCACGTTTTCTTGAACGAACAATTATCATTTTGTATTATTAAATATATATTAAATATATATTAAAAACCAACACCAACAACCAGCAACACATAGTTCTTACTATTCACATCCATGCATTAATCAATTTCCAAAATTGCTTCATCCTTACATCATGCATGTACAGGATTTAAGATCTGATGGAAATTGTGGATTTAGAGCGATAGTTGTTTGTCTCGGCTTACATGAAGATGCATGGCCAAATATTCGGTATAATTTAATGGAGGAGTTAAGTGAATACAAGACATAACATATCGAGTTGTTTGGTACGTAGTCATGAGGTATGGCTTCAAGTTTATAACTCCTTGAATTTCTTTCGCTTAGATACAGTTGCATCGTTTGAAAATTGGACAACTATGCCAGAAATGGGTTTCCTTATTGCATCAAGCTACAATGTGATATTACAGGTCCTAGCGAACGTAGGAAGTTTAACATTCTTACCACTACGCTCTACTCCACCACCATGATATCAACATGTTGCTTTTGCAATCGGCCACGTTAATGGTTGTCATTATGTTAGAGTGACATTAGAAGAAGGATACCCGATTCCTACTATTGCGCCTCATTGGTTTCGTTTCAGACTTACATGCGCAGCTTCATGGATTACTCCGTATATGAGTAGAATAAATGTTTATACTTAATATTTACGATCTAAGTGTACAACGGAACAAGTTATATTAGAGTGAATAAAACTAAAAAGTTATTAGTTTTATGTTCTATTCTTATTTTGAATGTTAAAAAAAATCTATACTCAACATTTATGTTATTGTATTAGTTGAAATGTTATTTTAAATGCTAAAAACAAATTATTTTATTTTTATTTTTTTAATATATACGTATAGTTTTTTTATGTAATAGTAATGTCAATTAATAAAAAAATTAAGAAATAAAAACTTAAATTAAAAGTTATTTTTAACACTTTTATTACTAATAATATAAATATAATAAAAAATGAATGCATGATTATTTATGTTTATGAGAGGACATTACCCTAAGGTGAAAATGGGGATATTACATAAATATTACTTCATTCATTCTAAAATAAGTGTCAAAAAAAATTTCGTCCAAAAACTTATAAAATTTAAATAAAGTTATTAATTTAAATTTAACAACAATATTATAAACAAAGTTATGAATTATAAATAAAGCTATAAATCTTTAAATAACATTTATCGAAAAAAACATAAACTTTACAAACAAATATTATATCATATATATTAGGGAAATTAATTAAAATGCCAAAAGTCAAACATCAACTTACCAAAATGCCCTAATGGCCCGCGATGGAGTCCGCGATCGCGGGATAAGGCTGACGTGGCACGACCTTTGGCCAAAAGTGTCCCGTGGAGCCCCTCAACTTTGGCCGCGGTGCACATTTGGCCCCTGCCCGCGATCGCAGCCCGCGATGGACAAAAATTTTACAGTTTTGGTCCCTGAAAATTTACACTTTTGGTCCCTGAAAATTTACACCTTCAGTCCCTGTACTTAGACGAATCTTGCATGCTTTTACTGTTTTTTTCCACAATTATTGTACTTTGAAGACCGATTTGTGGTTCAAATTCACTGGCATGTTTGAGATTTCATCCATAAATATCAGTAATATGCAATTCACAATTCACACTTGTTCTTGCTTTCTTTCTTGATTTCTCTCTTGCTTTCTTTCTTTGAATTGCTTTCTCTCTTGATTTCTCTTCTCTCATTTCATCCACAAATGGCATCGTCATCAAACCCTAAGTCTACTCCTGAAAAAATGCCACCTCAAATCGAGGTCGCCATAGCAAAAAAGGAAAAGGAGATAGATGAACTAACAGAAGAGTGGAAAAAAATGATGGACAGGAAGGCAGTCCATTTGAGAAAGATCGAAGAGGAAGACAGGGAGATCAAAAGGATAAAAGGGGATATACAAGCTCGGGAGGCTCGTGTTCGTCGAGAACAAGAAGCAATTCACCATATTCTGCAAGACTTCGCAATTATTCAAGCGAAGGTAAACGAGAAGCAAGCTTGGATTGATGAAACTAAATCAATTTTTAAGTAGGTGGTGGTTGTTTTAGTTGTTTTGTATTTTTTTACTGTGTTGTTTTGTATTTTTTTTACTGTGTTGTTGTTTGTATTTTTTTTGTTGTTTTTTTACATCATGTAATGTCAAGTCAGAGGTTACCTCAACTCATTTGCTAAAGTGTGTCCGGGTTGTGGTACACAATGGCCATACGTGGTTGCAAAAGCAGAAGCCGTTGAAGAAGGGTCAGAAAGATTGAAGATGAAGAGCATGTTGGATGGAATACAAACTAGCTGTGTTATCAATGTTCATTTAAAAGCATATGTATGTGTGTATATATAATATGAATATATATCATTTACAAGCTAGCTGTGTTATCAATGTTCATTTAGAAGCATATGTATGTGTGTATATATATAATATGAATATATATATATATATATATATATATATATATATATCATTTACAAACTAGCTGTGTTATCAATGTTCATTTAAAAGCATATGTATGTGTGTATATATAATATGAATATATATATATCATTTACAAACTAGCTGTGTTATCAATGTTCATTTAGAAGCATATGTATGTGTGTATATATAATATGAATATATATATATATATATATATCTTTTACAAATCAGCGTTTAGATCAACAGTATCATATGTGTTTGTTCCATATGGTTCAAGCTGTGACGGGCCCGGGGTGTGACTGACTGAATGTCTCCTTGGCACGGTTGAAGGGGCGGGATTTGGACACTCTCCACGAGTGTGTCCTATGCATTGGCACCGAGTACATCTTCGTTGTATCGAACTTTCACCACGTGATGGACGTCGGTCGTTCTTTCTCGGTCTCCCGGCTCTGTTCTTATCCATTAAAGGTGGATAGCATGGCGGAAGCGGGTCGGGTGGATACACCAATGCTGCAGGGGGTCCAGCTGGGTTTATTACCTCCACGTATGTTCTCCGGTAATATTCGGACGTGAAGAAAGGTACAACCAAGTCGCTGCAATCTCTACGACCCATATGTGTTGCCGCAGCGATAGCATGGCCGCACGGTAACCCAGATTTTTGCCATTCGCAACACGAACAAAGGTGGTCTTCCATATTCACAATCGCGTGAAGATAGTCATCATGCACCTCGTACTTCCCATACCCGATTGCTCTTACCGGCCATGTCGCAGCACGACGCGCCCTGTACTGAACGATCTTCTCCGCCGTTGGTGTGAGTGCATTTTGCATCTCAGCTCCTTTTAGGCGTCGAATTTGGTACCACTCTTGTTGAAAGGCCCGAAAGTAGTCCATAAGATTAACAATCGGACATCTACGCGCAAAACAGGAGAGTGCATTCACAGACTCTGCACTATTCGAGGTCAGAATGTCATACCGTTGTCCAGGAAAATGGGCCGCGGACCACTTCTCCGGTCCAGCTTCGTCAAAGACTTTGGCTGCTTCGTCGGCACTATATCGTAGCATATTCATGTACTTGTTAAACTCCCGATCCGTATATGCTCTGCATGCCGCCCAATAGACATCCTTGTTGGTCGTAATACGTTTGTCCTTGGATTTGGCGTTCATCTCCAAATGTCGACAGCATATGGCGTGAGGGGCGTTCGGGTAGATGGCAGAGATTGCGGCGCTTATGGAAGGAGCCCTGTCAGACATAAACACCAACCCTTGCGGGCCTCCGATAGCTTGTCTCAACATGGACATAAACCAAGTCCACTCGTCCCCGGTTTCGGACTTGCCTACGCCGAAAGCTACTGGAACGATGGAGTTATCCCCGTCCATGGCAACCGACAGGAACATCATACCCAAGTAACGGCCCTTTAAATGGGTTGCGTCTATTATCAGGACACGACGTAGATTTTCCACAAATGTGCGGATCTGCAAAAACATAGGTGGTTTTCCTTTGTAAATGTTATAGTTTATAATGTGTAAACATATGACGTGTTAAAATACGTACCGCGGGTCCAAGGGCCATGAAGCACTTCTCAAACCGTCGACGTGAATCGGTCCGTAGTTGCGTGACAGTACCAGGGTTCTGCAGCTGCAAATTATATAAATATGTCGGGAGTCGTTCATACGACTCCTCGAACGTGCCTCTCAACATAAACAGTGCATGGCATCGCGCACGCCAAGCTTGGTGGTAATCAATCGTGACGCCGAACTGCTGGTGAACATCGTGGACGATGTCCTTTGGACGCAATGACCTACTAACATCAAGAAATTTGTTTTTCAGTATCGCACCCAAAGTCTTTTTGCCGGCTTGTTTGTGGTGGGGATTCAGTTGCGTCCTCGTACAAGTGTGTACGTCGTGCAACTTTCTAATCATGAACGCCCCTTCTTTGCCACCCGTGTCAATCGCGTACATCCTCCAGTCACAGTTTTTTCTGGCACATTCAACTATGTATCTAGTTTTGTCAGATTTCGACGTGCACCTTTCGAAACCCTCTTCCAAGAACTTAAGTCCAACCTGACTTGCCAAGAGATCCTTCGACTCGAATATCTGACCTACATGTAACATTTCACTGCGAATATAAGGTGTAGGTTCATAGGTTTGTGTCTGGGTATGGGAGTCTGGAAGAATAGGGGGCATATCAAAAAAGTCATTTATCTGACTACATGATTTTCTACTAGGGGTATATTCTTCGTGATCATCACTATCGGTGTCTGATCTGTCTATTTCAGAATTACCCGTTCTGAAAACGTGGGTTTCGTCATCAGCAACTCCAGCAGTACGCCCTTCGTGTGGTTGTGGTGGTTGTTGTTGTTGCGTCTCCGGAATACAGTCGTTAAGACCATATGAATGATCTAAATGAACCGTTGGGGCGTCAGACAATTGAAATTGAGAATCAGACTGCTCTATTTGGAGGTCGTCGTCGTCACCGTCGTCGTCGTTTTCGTCGGGATACACAAAAAGTAATGGGGGCCTTTCTGAATCGACTGCAAAGTGCAGAAAAGTAGAGATATCCCCATCGTTGGATAAATCCACAAATGACCTATCGCCATTTTTAAACACTAACTTGCAAACAGTAGAAGGGTTGATTCCACATTTTTGCATGGCGTATGCAAGAAATTTCTGATAAGTATAGTTTACTGGCACTTTTACACCATGCTTAGATTTATAAGCAAAATTCCACTCATTGTTATCTTGCTCCCATTCACCATCAAAATAGAAATATAACTTAGCTTTTGCAACAGATGAACTCATTTTTTCAGTAGTATCTCAAACACAAAATATTGCAGAAAGAAATCAAGAAAGAAGTATGAAATCGGTGTGTGGATTATGGATTGCATTTTACATCTATTTATCAATGAAACAACCAACATTGATGACAACCAATCTCTCATTGCATCCACAAACTGGTATTCCAAAAACACCGATTTAACATTGATGAAAACATGCAAATGAATTTCAACCACAAATCGGTCTTCAAAGTACAATAATTGTGGAAAAAAACAGTAAAAGCATGCAAGATTCGTCTAAGTACAGGGGCTGAAAGTGTAAATTTTCAGGGACCAAAACTGTAATATTTTGGTCCATCGCGGGCCATCGCGGGCAGGGGCCAAATGTGCACCGCGGCCAAAGTTGAGGGGCTCCGCGGGACACTTTTGGCCAAAGGTCGTGCCACGTCAGCCCTATCCCGCGATCGCAGGCTCCATCGCGGGCCATTAGGGCATTTTGGTAAACCGCCGAAATTTTGTGGCATTTTGATAAGTGTTGGTCAAACTTTTGGCATTTTAATTAATTTCCCTATATATTAACCTTAAAATAAATCAAAAAATGATTGAATGAGTGCAAAGAGCCCTCAATGTCAATCAAACCATTATCAAAGCTTTTACACCCCATCATAAGGTTGTAAACACCAATAGCACTCCAATATGTTTGCTGTAATTTTTTTAAAATAGAGAATTAAAATTTAAATTTTTTAAAAAGGATTAAATTAAAACAATGATAATCTTATAACTAATAAAAATAAATCCACGTAGGGTAAAAATCATATAGGGTACAATAGGAATAAAACAATGATTTCCTATTTATCTAAAACAAAAACTAAATATTCAATTAAAAAAATTTAATTATTCTAATTCTAATTTCAGGAAGGGGTGGGCTAATGGCACCCCTAGGCCATGCTAACCACACCCTAAGGCTATTATAATTAGGGGTGCTCAAATTTCTGACCAACCCGACCAACCTGGCCAACCCAACCCAACTCGAGGCAAAAAAACTCAAACTGAGTCAACCCGATGTATAATCGATACTATTTTTCACCAACCCGCATATATTGGGTTGATAACGGATTAACCCCAAGCCAAACCGATCCAACCCGTGAAAAACATTTAAATCTAATTTTAGATTCTTGTTACCATCATTTTGTTACTGTCGAAGCAATGTTACGATTGAAAATTTATAAATAGACAATTGTTGGTCACTTGTTACTTTAGTAATCTTGTTATTGATTCTTGATGTCGCATTTATAAACAAAATATTTATAAGAAATCTTTTATTAGACGATTTAGAAAACGGTTGGACATTTAAATATTTAGAAACATTTAGTAATTTGTTTAGACACGGCAACTTAGTAAAATAGTGAAATGATCGATAAAAGTTTCAACCCAACCAACCCAACCCAACCCGAACGGTTTGGGTTGGGTTGGGTTACACTTTTGATTGAGTTGGGTTGGGTTGAGATTTTTCAAACTGCAATGATCGGGTTGGGTTGTCAAAGTGCCTTCAACCCGACCAACCCAACCCGTGAACACCCCTAATCATAATGATGGTTTTTTTTTGTTTTTTCTCTTTTTTGTCCTTTTGTTGTTTTTATTTTTTATTTTTTGTTATTTAATATATTTATTTAATATTTCAATTAATATAAACTATTAATTAATTTTATGTTATTTATAATTTATTTATTTATTTATTTTCTAATATATATATATATATATATTTATTTATATTATACTTTAATTAATATAGATTATTAATAAATATATTTTTATGTTATTTATATTATTAAATTTTATTTTAATAACATTCTATCATATTTATTATATATATATATATATATATTATATTTTATATTATTAATAAAATATATTTTTCTTTAAAATGAAAATTTTGCGTAGTTTTTTATTTTATTTTGGGAAATTATTTAAAATACTCAAAGTTTGACTTTGATTTGCTAAAATACTCACTTTCTCGACCATCTTGCTCCCATTTTTTGGAAATAATGTCCCGCGATTTGGAGACTAGTCATCCACGGCACACACAATTTCATATAAATTGATTTTGAAATTTACACTTTATACTCCTATAATTATTTATTTAGTTTACTTTATACCTTTTATTTTTCTAATTTTAATTTTACACTTTCATCATATTAACACATATAATCGTTTATTAACTAAAATACGTTTTAAGTTTAACAAGTTACACCATTATAATCGTCTCTTCGATACCTTCGAAATGAGCCTAATATTGAATATTTTTTGATTTAATTATTTAATTATATATCATATATATTACATAAAAATATTTTTAATATTTACTCTCTTATCACATTAACATAATAATCTTATATTAACTAAATGAAAAATAAAAAACTAATAGGTATAAAATAAACTAACTAAATAAGTATAATATAATTAAATCAAAGCATTTTTGGCTCATTTTGAAGGAATCGACGAGACGATATTAATGGGGTAACTTGTTAAAATTAAAAAGCATTTTTTTAACACTGTTGTAAAAACAACATGTTGATACCACGCTGGCGGAGTGGACCTAAGCGACAAGTACGTCCCACTGCCTTCCATATTTATAACATGTAATATCACATTATACTTGAAGCAATCAAGTGTAACGTCCCAAATTTCATAAGAGGCAAACAACCATAAATAAGCATTCGAATTACATAAAACCTTGTCTTTACCTCATCCTTAAACGTACTAATCAAAACATTACAGCGGAAGTCTCTAAACTCACAACCGAGTACTAACTAATCATTATCTCATAACAGAATCTGGAGATCTCTAAGCTCCAAGTTCTCTTTACCTCCTTCCCTAGTTCTTATTAGAAGAACTTGATGTACGCTTACCTGAAAATGGTTTAGTTTTGAAAGCGAGGGTTAGACCAAAAGGTCTAGTGAATTCCCCCCGAAAACAACATGTAAAAACAATACGATATCATTTTATTAAAAGGCATCATAAATCTTAAATCATCACATATGGTACTGCACTGTGTACTTAACCATTCGCAATCGGGGCCCAATCAGACTCCCCTTTCGCCCTCTCGTATCGGGGCCCAAGCAGACTCCCCGATACCCGCCTAGGAGGAAACGAATTCCAACCTACCGTCTCGTCATACATAACCAAGGGATCATCAGATCCCGAGGCTCATTGATCCCACAGTACAGACCGACATCACATAACATGCACATACGTTTTATAAAAACATTTAACTCTTCATAAATCATGCGCATCATTTCGACATGTCAAACATTCCTTTCTTTCCATGCGTATCAGATCATAAATATTTCATGCTTGATAAAACCATATTCAGTAAAAGAATCATTTAACATTTACGTCGTGAAAGAGGGTTAGGGAACTCACCTGAAAAGCAAACTTCTTCTTAGCCTCTTGTCTCGTTACGCTGGCACACCTAAGAATTAATTCATAATCCAATTAGGCACGTCTCCAATTCTGATCCTAAGTCCCTCTCTTAATTTGGTCGCAAATAACTCATTTAGGCCCATCTATAACATATTGGATCCCTTTTATTCAAGAGACTTAAGCTAAATTCTAAACACGTCGGTCCAATGGCTAGACACTACGGGCCTGACAAACGAAGCCCAAGCGAAGCCCAAACCAACAGTCCCGGTACCCCGAACTCCCTGTCTGGCGAACAGGGACGAACCTTATACGATTCAATACTCGAATTCTTCCTAGGGAGTCCAGTAAGCTGAGATTTTAACACAGCATTCTTACCCAAATTGTTCTATTGTAACTCCTTAGACAACACAAGTTCCTAGTCCATTGATTTCATTAGATTACAATCCCAATCGAGAACTAAAACTCTCCACAGTGTTCTTATCCAACAAACCCAGCTAAAACATGGAATACAGTCTGGAATTCGACTTATCTAACTATTAGATTACGTGGAAATTAACAGGGAATGAAAGATTTCTCACCTGATAGAGTCTCTTCCCCAAGAAATCGCAGTTCGAGCCTTCCTATCACTGCTTCTCCTCTTCCAGTATTCAGCCGCCAACAATAAGAAAATGACTAACAACCCTAGGGATCTGGTCCTATATATAGTTCCCAACATTTACAGAAACAGTCCTTCTACTAAAACTTTCAATTCATCCACTTTGGCCACCAAACTATGCACTTGACAGAAACGGGTTGTTACAACACTCCCCCCTTAAAAGAATTCCGTCCCCGGAATTCCTCATTGGAAGAGATGCATGTATCTTGCCCACACTCGAAACTGACGTTTCCCCAAGGTACTGCCACTACTGACCCAGTCAACTATCTCATTAATTTCGAAACATGGAACGTCGGTTGCATTCCCTTCAGTTCTTACGGTACTCTAACCCGTAGACTACCGTTCCTACTCGATCGGTCTCAAAAACCGAGAATGAAATAAGGCTTCTCATGCATTAATACTTCCTTTAAGGAGGAACTTGTCGGAATCCCCCACTACAACACAAAACTTGTTTACTAAGAACCACTCACACACTTGACAGCTTGGCACAAGGCCACCCTGTACGTCCCGACAACTCGCAACCCGGAGTTCCTTCACCAAACATCTATGTAATTAACATTTCCCTTCTCTCGGACTACCTAGACCACAGTTCGTCAAACTTCTCTCACATTCTCACTACTTCACCACCCCATCCTTATACGTAACTAAGAGTAGGAACCTTCAAGCCCATCGTTGAAGTGTTCACTTACTCAATTGAGCTTATCCTGAAACACCTCAGTTCCTCGCTGATTGCCACGATCGTTTCGTCATACGAAACATAACTCCGGTTATCCTCACTCCACTGGGAGGAGTAACCATGGTCACGCCATACTAATCTCACTAGCTTAAACACTACACGACCAAATCGTTTAAACATTTCTCACGAGGTCACTAACTTAACCCATTCAACTGTCTTATCCACTCCCTTCCTGCACCAAAATCACACACTTCCCTTCCTCAATATTCTTTCTAACGGTTCGCACACTTCTCAATATCCCTCTGCACCACCCTTCACCTTTCGGCATTACTGTCAAGTTTATTACTTCCGACCTACTAACTTCACCTCTCCACGCTAGCGTGGGGCACTGCCCACCAACCATTACTAGCTCCTCTCCTCCGACCTTTCCAAATGCTGATAACACTTTCTTATTATTCACATAACCAAATAGTTACATCAATATCCTAACCCAAACATTCCACCAAGTCGTCTTGGAGCGACACTAGTGTTCGTCGTCACTACTCATTCTTTGATCTCCAACTTTTACTTACATGGATCCTCCTCTCACACATAAGCAACTTTAACTCGACCAATTCATTTCAATTGTAATTAGCAACTTATTTCAAATGATAAACTCCGATTTAGATGCAATTCGTTTCCTTCTATCAACCATATACATTATCATATTTAATCATTTAATATCATAACTTAGCATCACATCTCGCTATGCTGGTATTCACAAAATCCATCAGTCAAAACTGGTTTCTTAACCAAAAACTCCACTGAGTAAATCAACCAATCAAAGGCTTATACATCTATCGTGACATTTCAAATCACTAATGATCATACTACCACTCCGACTCATATTCATCATCCTGTCATTCTTTAATCGTAACCGAACTTCCCACTTGCCCCTTCTATCTCCCTTCTAGGGTTACTCCCTTTCACATAAGAAACAATTCACGATCTACAAAGATCTAGCATTTATTATAATACATTTGGCTAGTCCACTCTCATCCTCTTTGAACTTCCAATGATTCCAACATGCACCTACTTAGCGACTCCTACCACCAAAATAATTGGTTTCTCCTTTGGGTAGTCTCACACCATAAAGTCAGCTTACACCCGATGTGCCCCAACAATCTGGTTAATAGATCGTACATCTCATCTGTAGACCCCAAAAGCTTCTATCTGATACTTTCTTTCTCTCTAACATCACCTCACTACGATACTAGCCGGTACATTTAACTTATAACATCACTCTGCAGACCACATCTCTCATGGTCATTCATACACAACTCACACTTTCCTTCATATTCTCCTGAATACTACAATCGAGTCTGTCTCGCTACTTAGTTCTCTCCCAACTTGTTGAACTATGACTCACGAGTCACACTTAGCTCAAACACAAACATCCTAGCTAGCTCTTCATGACCCGAGTCCTTTCTCAGACACGACACATTTTCTTACTGACTGTATAGTCTACACTCACTCCGCTTGTGTTACACATTTTGTCCTTCTACGGACCCTCCTCACCTCGTAAAATAGAACGCTTAAATCAAACAATAACTTCTCATCCCCTTAGCACTACTACAAGGTGTTCTATCACTCTCACTTTCTGGTTCAAGTCTTTGGCCTCGGCCACCGTACACATTTGTCGGCTTCTACATCAATTGGCAACCTGTAACTACTTTCTTAACTTATTCTTAACATGGGTTACCTTACGGAACCTAATCCTACCATCATAACATAATCACTTCATAATATGTCTCCCTCTTTTCGGGACTTACTCCTGTAACATCAGTATTACCCGCTTACCTCAAAACGCATACCCAACACCGTGGGCATTTCGCTTACACCTCTACACTACTCGTAACGAGTTTCTAATACTAACACTTCGATGACTTCTACTCTTTCCCCTGGACCCAACCGTCCCTCGACAATCGTACTTCCAGATACCGAACAAGGGTACAGACCCTCACACAATCACCCCTATAATTCACTTCTGACTCTTCCACCGTTCACCTTTCCTCTTGCACCCAAATACTAAATTTACAACATTCTTTTCTGATTTGTCCGACACTTCTCCACTCTTGCAGTCCTTCCTTAGCTTAACATATACTAGAATATGACCAAGTGAGTTCATAGCCTTCATGCATGACAATACAGTAAATAAATCTTTTTGTACATTTCATCATTTTAAATAAACAACGTTTGAAACAATGAAACACTTGGGTACACATGGCCCCATTACTCTTATATTTCAACGCCCTGCACAACGACTCGAGAATCGTTTGCATGCATCTTTCCGTGAACTTTAATCTTACTCAGTTCCGAACGATGTCATTACGACAGTAACACGTTGGGTGAAAACCCCTTTCATACGACACAATTTCGAAAGAAATTACTGACACCAAGTAAACCGGTCGGTTCTCACACTCATTTGTATGATATCAACAAACTACTACTCATTTGATTGTAAAAGTTTTGCTGGCGAACATTCTATTGACCTTTTTGTTAATAAAAGAAGTTAACTTATCATTAAAAGTGTGAAATACTTCGCAAATCGTTAACCTCAAAATTTCAATGCGCAATGCGAAGGAAATCATCTTTTCCTTAAACATACGTTTGTACGCTCTCACCCCTTTTCGATCAAAATTTGATATTTGCACATTAATCTTACATCGTGAGAATTTCATGTTACACAAAAGATCGCCATGCATGAGACTCTACTTGACATTGAAGGCTACTCACCCTAACAAGGTCAAACGCTTTACTTACGCAACTTATCCTTAACACTCCTCCTACGACTAACGGTCGCCCTCTCGGTCAAGCAACTGCTTACTGAACACGCCTTTCACATTTCACTTGCTCAACCCTTCCATACTAATCGTTTTGATCATCCACTTCACTTCCCACTTCTACACAGTTCCAAATCACTATAGGTCTCTTACTTCATTTATCCTACCATAGAAAAGCTTGACTACAAAAGTCAGGGCTCTATTGATACTTTCAAGGTTCTGACACTGTCCTTCCTTACCATTCTGACGGATCTATTCCATGGTTTCAAGAACTGAGACTCTCCCGACTGGAGTCTTACTTAAACTCAACGTTCATCCTCTCCGAATCTACGAAGAGCTACCTCTAGATGACTCATAACACTCTATCCAATGTTTCCTTCCTACGAAGTGTACACACCTCACAACATAAGCGACTTCTCATGACACCTCCCCAACTGGGGCCTCAGTCTACCCCGCAGGGATCATACTGACATTCTAAAGTACTGGGACTCGACATAAACACTATTTTCCGACTACCACTTCGGAACAATACGGTAGGTTAAGCATGCAATAGAGTTACATATCAGTCTGGCAAGGTTGTATCGGCCCATCATTCAGGACCTCCTCATCTAAATTTCTTGAAACATCCGATACTGTCCTGTCCCTCGGGGTTCTCCCAGTCATAGTACTAAACTGAAAGAAACCGAAAATTAGTTCTTGCTAGACATGACACCATAGATTTGCTATAAGTAAGGTATTGTAAGCACACACATGTACCTGTAAGTTTGTAATTACACTGGCCAGGTGCAATCCCAAACTTACCTTACACGTTTGTCCTGGGCACCTTATTCCTAAGTGCATTTATAGTGATCTTTCCTAGAGGCTATCCTATGTCTCGACTGTGTTCCTCATCTTACAGTTTAAGTTTAGGCCCGACTGGTCACCTAAATCCCTTAAACTAAGGCTCTGATACCATTTGTAACGTCCCAAATTTCATAAGAGGCAAACAACCATAAATAAGCATTTGAATTACATAAAACCTTGTCTTTACCTCATCATTAAACGTACTAATCAAAACATTACAGCGGAAGTCTCTAAACTCACAACCGAGTACTAACTAATCATTATCTCATAACAGAATCTGGAGATCTCTAAGCTCCAAGTTCTCTTTACCTCCTTCCCTAGTTCTTATTAGAAGAACTTGATGTATGCTTACCTGAAAATGGTTTAGTTTTGAAAGCGAGGGTTAGACCAAAAGGTCTAGTGAATTCCCTCCGAAAACAACATGTAAAAACAATACGATATCATTTTATTAAAAGGCATCATAAATCTTAAATCATCACATATGGTACTGCACTGTGTAATGGATCACTTAACCATTCGCGATCGGGGCCCAAGCAGACTCCCCTTTCGCCCTCTCGTATCGGGGCCCAAGCAGACTCCCCGATACCCGCCTAGGAGGAAACGAATTCCAACCTACCGTCTCGTCATACATAACCAAGGGATCATCAGATCCCGAGGCTCATTGATCCCACAGTACAGACCGACATCACATAACATGCACATACGTTTTATAAAAACATTTAACTCTTCATAAATCTTGCACATCATTTCGACATGTCAAACATTCCTTTCTTTCCATGCGTATCAGATCATAAATATTTCATGCTTGATAAAACCATATTCAGTAAAAGAATCATTTAACATTTACGTCGTGAAAGAGGGTTAGGGAACTCACCTGAAAAGCAAACTTCTTCTTAGCCTCTTGTCTCGTTACGCTGGCACACCTAAGAATTAATTCATAATCCAATTAGGCACGTCTCCAATTCTGATCCTAAGTCCCTCTCTTAATTTGGTCGCAAATAACTCATTTAGGCCCATCTATAACATATTGGATCCCTTTTATTCAAGAGACTTAAGCTAAATTCTAAACACGTCGGTCCAATGGCTAGACACTACGGGCCTGACAAACGAAGCCCAAGCGAAGCCCAAACCAACAGTCCCGGTACCCCGAACTCTCGGTACCCCGAACTCCCGGTACCCCGAACTCCCGGTACCCCGAACTCCCGGTACCCCGACTCCCGGTACCCCGAACTCCCGGTCTGGCGAACAGGGACGAACCTTATACGATTCAATACTTGAATTCTTCCTAGGGAGTCCAGTAAGCTGAGATTTTAACACAACATTCTTACCCAAATTGTTCTATCGTAACTCCTTAGACAACACAAGTTCCTAGTCCATTGATTTCATTAGATTACAATCCCAATCGAGAACTAAAACTCTCCACAGTGTTCTTATCCAACAAACCCAGCTAAAACATGGAATACAGTCTGGAATTCGACTTATCTAACTATTAGATTACGTGGAAATTAACAGGGAATGAAAGATTTCTCACCTGATAGAGTCTCTTCCCCAAGAAATCGCAGTCCGAGCCTTCCTATCACTGCTTCTCCTCTTCCAGTATTCAGCCGCCAACAATAAGAAAATGACTAACAGCCCTAGGGATCTGGTCCTATATATAGTTCCCAACATTTACAGAAACAGTCCTTCTACTAAAACTTTCAATTCATCCACTTTGGCCACCAAACTATGCACTTGACAGAAACGGGTTGTTACATCAAGACACCTATTTCAGTCGTTGTCATCCAGTGTTCAACTGGTGCACCTTGAAAGTTTAGCGAATTCTCTAAACTTGAATTTTTTTCATTTGTGGGATTAAATAAAATAATCATTTATCTCTCCTACCATCAAGTTTTAGCGAATTCTCTAAACTTGAAGTTTTTTCAAGTTTTTTCTATTATAGCAAACAAGATAGCAAAGCTGTTAGAGAGGTCTAGATAACTAAAGCACAATTTTTTTTCTATTTTAGCAAAGTTGTTGGAGATGTTATGATACATCTTAATTTCAACATTTTCATTTTTTTGTCTTTTGTCAGTTTTATAATATGATTTTGTGTAGTTTTTAAGAGTTTTTTTAAATGATTTATAACAAAATATAAATATTTATTTAATAGTTATATTATTTATAAAAATAAAACACAAACATTGAGGTTAACATATAAATAAAACATAAAATAATTTATATTATATTTTGGATTATATAATATGAATAAAAAAAATGAATAATAAAGTTATAAACAAAACAAAAAAAGTATACAATATAACAATTTTATAATAAACCAAAAGTTACAAAATTATAAAAGAAAAAAAAACTAATAAGATATATATAGATATATAGAATAATAAAAATAACATTATATATATATATATATATATATATATATATATATATATGTGTGTCATATTGAGATGATTGAGTTGAGGGGTTCAATTCTCTAGGCATTCAACACCCCTATTAAAGGGGTGCCATTAACACTGACCTTTAGGAAAAACACTAGCCTTTTTATAATTTTAGGGGAGGCTAAATGCACCCTTAAATTTACTACGGGGGTGCTATATGCACCAAAAAAGTTAATTTACACCAAAAAAGGTACAAAAATGATTGGTATATGATTACATTGTTTTCATAACCAATCATTTTTTATTTAAATATATATATATAATATTTATTTGATATTTATTTGTTTTATATAATATATATATATATTATTTATTTGTTTTATATAATAAATATATATATATATTATTTATTTGTTTTATATAATATATATATATATATTATTTATTTGTTTTATATATTATTTATATATTTATTTGTTTTATATAATATATATATATATTATTTATTTGTTTTATATATTATTTATATATTTATTTGTTTTATATAATATATATATATATATTTTTTGGTAAGAATGTAATGAGATTGCAGTGACTAAAATCAAGAAAAATACAAACATTCCGTGACTAAAATCCTCTTCATTTTCCCCTTTTCCACGATTTTCTTTCTCTCGCTGTTCTCTTTCGATGTACACCATTTTCATCACATTTATAGAATCAAATGTAGGAGATGTAGGTTCACATGCATGCACTATTTCATTTGGCCAAATAAATCAATCAAATGTCTCTCCCCTAGCCCCTAGCCCCTAGCCCCTAGCCCCTTTTCAGACAAAATTGTGATAATAATTTTGATATTTACACTTTCAACCCCTATACTTATTTACTAACTTTACTTTATACCTTTTAGTTTCATAATTTAAATTTTACATTTAACACATATAATCGTTTATTAACTAAAATACGTTAAAAAAATACGTTTTAATTTTAACAAGTTACACCATTATACATATATATAATGAGGTATTTCATCCACTACTTTATATATAATGAGGTATTTCATCCACTACTTTATATATAATGGGGTGAAGATTTTTTTCAATGGTATCCTAATTCAAATAATGAGGTATTTCATCCACTACTTTATATATATATATATATATATATTATGTTATCTCGTTTCATATTTTTATGTGTTTGTGTAGGATGATAATGTTAATTCAAACAAATCAACTGAAGCTTGTGAAATCCCTCAACCATCTGCATTTTCTACTGATATGGTATCTTTATGTTTTATTTTATCTTGTTAAATTATCTGGTAAAGTTAGTAGTTTGTAACAAAAAAAAGTCAATTTCAGGTGTTTAATTCTCGTGAAGATCTAATTGGTTGGGTACGCAATATGGGATATTCACTTGGTTTCGTTATTGTTATTAAAAGAAGCAACGATTATAAAGTAGAATTTCATTGTGATTGTAGTGGTAAGTACAGGAGTAACAAAACCTCTAGTAAACATACTGGCACAAGAAAAAAAAATTGTCCATTTCACTTGGTAGGGAATCATTTGGGTAATGATTGTTGGACTTTAGCTATGATATGTGATGCACATAATCATGATTTTGCATTACATTTGGAGGGACATGCATATGCAAGACGATTGTCTGAAAATGAAGCTCGATTGGTGGAAGATTTGTCAACAAACAATGTGAAGGCTAAAAATATTTTATCAACAATAAAGCATCAATATCCAGATAATGTGTCTACAAAAAAAACTATACACAATCAATGCCAGAAAATTCGTCGTCAGAAGAATGCAGGTAGAACTCCAATGATTTTTTTTGTTTTTTTGTGTTTTTGTGTTTTTGTTGTCTTTACTTTTTCTATTTTATTTATATGTATTATATATTTTTATTTATTTGTATTATGCAGGTAGAACTTCAATGCAAGTTGTGATGTCGTCTTTACAGGAAGAAGGCTACGTTTTTCATTATCGTGCAAACAACTCGACTAATCAGTTGGAAGATTTATTCTTTGCTCATCCAAGATCACTGGAGATATGGCGTATATTTCCACACGTGTTGTTGATGGATGCCACCTATAAAACGACCATGTTTGAGATGCCTCTCCTTGAAATTGTTGGTGTAACTTCAACTAATAAGACTTTCTGTGTAGCATTTGTCTTTATGCACAGGGAAAAGGAATCCAATTATACTTGGGCATTGAATTGTCTACAGTCATTGATGGAGGGATGTCTTTATCCACGTGTGATCGTCACAGACAGAGAATTGGCACTGGTGAAAGCATGCAGTATTGTATTTTCTGATGCTAAAAGATTACTTTGTAGATGGCACATCTACCAAAGTATTACGAGAAATTGTAAAGGAGTAATAACATCAAATCGTGACTGGGGTTCCTTTTACAATGCATGGGTGACATTACTTGAGTCGGTAACGGATGAAACTTACATGTTTAATTTCTCACAACTTGAAGCAGTATTACGAAGCTATCCAGGTACACCTTAATATATTATTATAAGTAAAATGTTATATGTAAATTTAACAATCACTAAAAAAAGTTAAATTGTTCTAATTTTCAGGCGTTCTTGCTTATCTGAATGACACATGGTTGATATATAAAGAAATGTTTGTATCTGTTTGGACTGATAAATTTCTCCACTTTGGAAATCAGACAACTAACAGAGTGGAGAGTCAACATTCCAAGTTGAAAAGTTACTTGGATTCAACGAAATCAAGTCTTGAGACATTTATGAGCAAGATCAATCAAATCATTCAGTCACAAGATACAGAAATTAAAGCAAGTCTTGAAGTGAGCAAAAGTGTCACGAAACATCGTCATCGCATAACACACTTCAGCAAATTGTGTGGTTTCGTTTCACATTATGCATTAAACATAATATTCCAAGAGTATGAGCGAGCTCAATCTGTTGGCTTATTTTCTGAAAATTGTAGTTGTCTACTACGTACAAGTTATGGGTTGCCATGTGCGCATGAACAAATGCAATACTTGAAAAAAGCTCATCCTATCCCAATTGATTCAATTGATGTATTTTGGACGACGCTTGATTTATCACCGTGCCAATCTTTACAAGATGATGACGTAGGTTGTGAAGCTGAAGTCCAAATGTTTACTGAGAAATTTAACAAGCAATCGAGACCTGGTAAGTTCAGTTTTCTGAGGAAGCTAAAAGAGATAGTCAATGCATCAAACACATGGGTTCGTGAACCTGTTGTTAACAAGACTACTCGTGGACGGCCCTCGATGAAGGATAAGCTTTTCAGAAAAACTTATGTTGATCCCTCATTTGCAGAAAGACCCCTTAGACGTAGTAGTTCGAACGCGTCAACATTTGTTGACTTGGAAAAAATGAGTTACCAGGAACCACCGAGACACAGTTCTTTCATGGGCAAAAACTATAATGTACATCCATACATTAATCAATTTCCAAAGATGTTTCACCCTTACATTACGCATGTACATGATGTGAAAGGTGATGGAAATTGTGGATTCCGAGCAATAGCTGTCTGGCTGGGTCTTCATGAAGATGCATGGCCCACAATTCGGTCTAATTTGATGGAAGAGTTAGACACACACAAGGCAGAATACTGGCAAGCTTTTGGAGGTCAATATTGGAAGATTGTTTACAACACTTTAAACTTCTTTCAATCAGATCGAGGTGCACCGGTTGAACACTGGATGACAATGCCTGAAATAGGTGTCTTGATTGCTTCAAGGTATAATGTGATATTACACGTTTTAAATATGGCAGGCTGTTTGACGTACTTGCCGCTTAGGTCCACTCCGCCACCGTGGTATCAACATGTTGCTTTTACAATTGGGTACGTTAATGGTAACCATTATGTGAAATTAGATATGGCAGAAGGATACCCGTTCCCTCGTATTACACAACATTTTGCCCACTACAGTTATCAGTGTGCTGCAGGATGGGCTACTCCGTATTCAGATCGAATACAGAAGTACGAGCGACTTTTACGTGTTAATTGTACTACGGATAATGTTATTTTAGAATAATCGAATGTAATATAGATTATTTTATGTTCTATTTATATGTTAAATCGCAATGTTTATGTTTTATTTTTATAATTATATAATTGACACCCCTATATATATAAACAAAAAGAATAATATATATATATATATCTATATTTCTAATATATATATATATATAAAACAAATAAATAATATATATATATTATATAAAACAAATAATATATATATATATATATATATATAAAACAAATAATATATATATATATATATATATATATATATATATATATATTATTATATAAAACAAATAATGATTAAGCACAAAAAACAAGGCATGCTTTTTGACTTTTTGGTGCAAATAGCCATTTTTTGGTGCAAATAGCCAAACCCTTTACTAAATGCACCCTAATAATTGTATTCATGATTACTTTTTTTGTTTTTTTTGTTTTTTGTATTTTTGTTGTCTTTTTTTCTATTTTATTTATTTATTTATATTATATATTTTTATTTATTTGTATTATATAGTTTAAAAATGCTTTTTTTCTTTTACTTTTTGATTTTATTTAAAAATAAATAAATATTTATAAATATAAATAAATAAATATTTTTTGAATAATTATATAATTAGAAAAATAAAAAATAAACACTGAGATTTTACATATAAATAAAGCATAACATAATGTTTATTACATTTTTACGTATTCTAAAATAACATTATCTGTAGTACAATTAACACGTAAAAGACGATTGTACTTCTGTATTCGATCTGTATACGGGGTAGCCCATGCAGCAGCACACGGATAACTGTAACGGAAGAAATGTGATGTAATGGTAGGAAACGGGTATCCTTCTGCTACTTATTTTAGTGAAGATCTGTATATGGGGTAGCCTATGCAAAATGTCTTATTAGTTGAAGTTACACCAAAAATCTCAAGGAGAGGCATATCAAACATGGTCGTTTTATAAGTGGCATCCATCAACAACACATGTGGAAATGTACGCCATATCTCCAATGATCTAGGATGAGCAAATAATAAATCTTCCAACTCATTAGTTGAGTCATTTGCACGATCATAAAATACGTAGCCTTCTTCTTGTAAAAATGACATCAGAACTTGTATTGGGGTTCTACCTGCATTTTTCTTAAGTCGAACTTTCTGACATTGATTGTATACAGTTTTTGATGTAGACACATTATTTGGATACTGTTGTTTTATTGTTGATAAAATATCTCTAGGGTTCACATTGTTGGCTGACAAATCTTCCACCAATTGGTTAAAAAAATACGTTTTATCATATTAACACATATAATCGTTTATTAACTAAAATACGTTAAAAAATACGTTTTAATTTTAACATGTTACATCATTATAATCGTCTTTTCGATACGTTCGAAATGAGCCAAATATTGAATTTTTTTGATTTATATATTTTAATATATATCATATACACTACATAAAAAAATATTTTTATATTTAAAATTCATATTCTTATAGTTAATTATTTAATTTATGGTACTCTTATAGTTAATGCGATAGAAGTGTAAAACAAAATTGAGAATACGTTAAAACTTCAATATATATTAAAATATATAAATCAAAAAAATTAACTATACTTGCACCACATAGTACCAATGCAAACCAAGTGTAGAATACATACCTTAGATCCTTGAAGAAATGGAAGAGGAGCTCTTGAAAAATGGCGATGGAGAGAGAGTTTCGAAAAGAGAGAGATAGAGAGAATTTCGTAAGAGGGAAAGAGTAGCAGAAGAAATGAGGAATAAAGAAGAAGAATTGAAAGAAGAAGAATTAAAACAAAAACTGACAAGACATAAAGCAAAAAGCACTGCACACTAAACCCTAAATTGAAGTTTTAACCTTAAACCCTTAATTATCATGTTGAACGTTGGAGGTTTTAAAACTTTAAAACTTGTACACGATGTATTAAGATTTGTACTTCTTAAATATTCAAGAATAAACGTAAATAAAATTATTTTTAAAAGAGTATATTAGATAAATATAGATAAGAACGTAAAATGTACAAAAAAAGAATAACTATATATATTTCTAATATATATATATATATATATATATATAACAAAAAAATAATATATATATATATTTAAACAAAAAGAATAACAATATATATATACATATAAAACAAATAAATAATATATATATATATATCAAATAATATATATATATATATTTAAATCAAAAATGATTGGTGCGGAATTATATGCATTCAACACCCACCTTTTTTGGTGCAATTAGCAATTTTTGGGTGCAATTAGCAATGCCCTAATTTTATGGGCATTCTGTAACGTCCCAAAAATTACAAGGAATTTAAATTTTTTAAAAGTAATACATTTCATTATAATCAAACCAAAAGTTAACAAATCCCATTACAATAAGAATAAACGTCGTTATTTAAAACCGTCAACAAAGTTTAAGCAGCGGAAAAGTTATATAATTCAATCCCCATTTACTAAAAATCAATTTAGACAATCTTCGCCTTGCGCCCGTGTGTACCGTCATGCCCGACTGCTACTCGCACCTGAAAACATAAGATTTTGGGAAGGGGTAAGCACGAAGCTTAGTGAATTCCACCACATGCGCAGATAGGAATTATATACACATCACCCCTATCCGCACATAAGCAACAACACCACAGTTACATAAAATGAGTAAACATCTACAAGTAATTATGTATCCAACACCTCGGTCCCACCGAGCCCTCGGTCCCACCGAGTTGTAATGTAACACACTCGTCACACCGAGTTCCCACAACGTTTCTTTTCACTTCCTCGGTCCCACCGAGCCCTCGGTCCCACCGAGCCCTCGGTCCCACCGAGTTGTAATGTAACACACTCGTCACACCGAGTTCCCACAACGTTTCTTTCCACTTCCTCGGTCCCACCGAGTTGTAATGTATCACACTTATACTAAGCATTTAAACCAATCAAATATTACACACCACAAACAACTAGTTCACACCACAAAGACAGTAGTACATACAAACTACTATGACATGCATACAACCCCTAACTACACAGTGAGAGAACTCACCTTAAAGCAACGCGAGTATCCGCAATCACAAGCCGGCCAACTTCACTCACCTTCTCCCACCTAATTACGTGTTAACAAATGTCAAAGTGACGCCCCAACCCAAAACCACGACTACTAAAATATAACATACACATTCCAGCTTTTACTCTAAAAACACAGGTCTGTTCGGGACCTGTTTAACCCCTTATAAACTGATAAATCCAGAAATATTATTCCATAATCACAAAGTCCCATGTCTTAGGGTTCCAGGGACATATCGTACGCGCTCTAACGATTTTCCTACAATTTAATATGAATTTTACAAAACCAACCTGCTGCACAGCGAAAAAACAGTACCTTTCAGTACAAAACAGCAGTTTGACACTAGCTATGGTCCGAACTGGTTTTTCCGCAAAACATAAGAAACTTACTAGACTCAAAATGGGAGCTTTTGGAACTGGTTTCACCCCAATACAATGTTCCTATATAAAGTTATGGCTTTCCCAAAACAGAGGCAGAAACTATGACTTTTTTTTTTAAAAACGGAACGCGAAACTGTCAATTCCGGACCTGCTGTATAAACAGCCAATTTACGCCTAGCTACAGGCCGAACCGGACTTCCGCTAAAACACGAAAAGTGTGCCCGGCACAGAATGTGAACCGTGGGCACCGGATTCGTCTCAATCCGAGCTACGACAGAAAAGTTATGGCCGTCGCAAAACAGTGGAAGAAAAACGTTTTCACATGAAATGACAAAAGAAGCTTAACTTAATTCTTAACCCATTAAGCCATGCCTTAAGCATTCAGACCTGGAACTAGCTGTGACTTATTGATTAAGATTAAAAGGGCTGAGCAGCCTGTGCACCACCCTCTGCCACCTCCGGCAGTGGCGGCCGTTGGCGGCGGCGGCGATTAAAAACTTCCGGCGAAACCACACCCAAAACACCGCCCATCCCGACTTACCCGCAACCTCATACCCGCACACACCCACACACCCGCACACGTACGCACCCCTCCTGCCGTCACCCGGCGGCACGCAGCGGCGGCCCCACCGCCGGCAGCCGTGGCTGCGGCGGTGGTTTACCAATTTCCGACGAAGAAGAACACAACGAAAAGAACGGAAACACGGGATTACCTCGACGTGGCTTCTCCTCCACCCTTTCCGGCGGAAACGACAGCGACTCTCCCTTCTTTCCGGCGAACTCTCTCGCTCTCTCTCCGGCGTCTCTCTCTCTCTTACTTCGGCCGACGCTCTCTCTCGGTTTCCTTGTTTCTCCGGCCGACGACAAAACAAAAGGGGAGGGGAAGAAGAAGAGCCTTAGGGTTGTTTTCTTTCTTGTGCTTGCCCATCACGCCACAAACACACACAAGCAACACATATGGATACGGTCATTGGGTGCATGGGCCGAATCCTAAACTTTTGGCCCTTTAACACTTTTAGCCCCTCAACTACATCCTTCTCGCAATTAACCAAAAATCCGACATTTCTAACAATTAGGTCCAACTCGACTAACACCGTTAACGGCAACCACATTAATTCAAACTTAAAAGAAAAGAATTAATAAAAGAAATTACATACCGGAATACGAGCTTTACAACTCTCCCCCACTTGGATTAGACTTCGTCCTCGAAGTCTATGCCCGTGCATAGCTAAAGATAGTTCTCCCACATCTCAACCTCAGGTTCCCAAGTTCACTTGAAACCCCTTCTAAAACTTCTCGAATACTTTCTTACTAACGTACTCCTTCTAGGACACTGAAATTATGATCGGAAGAACACTCCAACAACTGGATTCATTCCTAGTCAAACGACTTCGGTTGTCTCCCAACCATAGATGTTCCATACATCCCGATTAAACTTCAAGCTCTAACCATTCTAAAGGTGCTCACCAATATACCCTACAGGATACTCGAATCCGATCATTCCTACCATTACTGCCGATTAATTTCCACGAGTTCTAATAGACTCCCAAATTTATTTCACATGGATCATCAAACCAGTAAACTTATAATCACCCACGAAGGTCATTCCACCATAACCATTTATCACAATTAAGCATCTCAGGGTTACTACTACCATCACCATAATTATTTTAAAATCGGCTACGAATCTCCGATTACACTAAAGGTGTTTGGCCTTAAGCCCAAAAGTCGACGCCTAAATATACTACTTACTTCAAAAAGATTACTGCGCATTTATTCTCTTAATTACAAAGGGCATCATTCCCTTAACCGACACTGTTCGGTCTACACTAACATCACGTGTGGAACACCCAATCTTCCACCGTCTACTTATCCTCCACGCTCGCTCTAGAAAACCTAGTTACACTGTATCAAGATACGCCTTAACGCCTACCTCCCAGGTACGTCTCAAGGCCCGGCACATCGGAACTACCTCTCAGGTAAGTGCCCAAGACTATATCCTCCCAGTGCCTACTGGAAAGTCAAGGTCATAACACATGAATACTGGGGTCCCACCCCGAAATACTCAACCGACCATTACCAACGACTGACTGACATGACCAAGGATCCAATGCAAAACAGTCTACCAACAACATGCCTATCCCGGAATGACTCACTCACCCAACATGTAAATACTCAACGTGCAATAAGTGCAAAACTGTGCAACAAAACAACCCATCAACAAAACTCCACATCGAGCCATTAAAAACCGTGCAATTGACCTATGACTATCTCAAAGTCAAAACCGAGCAAAATGCCCCACGCTTGCTAGACCCATAAGTCGGTCAAAAACGCGTTTAAATGAAGTTTAAGCAAGCAATACTCTAAAATAACATTAGTCCCAAACGCGACACGGGTTAAACAAAAGAGTTTTCCAAAAGGACTAACACCCTTAAAATTCTCAAAATGACACATAACACTTATAAGTGCACTTCCCAAATGGTTTACAAAATCATTTACAAAATATTTTCAACGTCAAGATTTTTCATTTCAAAAAGACCGTAAGCAATAAAACTACTATTACCAGGTCGGTAGTTACGCAAAAATGGACACGCTCGTCCCACATATGAAAATCATGTTGAAAATCATTTCATTGCAGCTTAGTTTACTCACAAAACGTAAGCGAAATAAATAATTTCTTCAAAAATGAACTGTCACGGTTCTAGTATGAATTGACTCATGACATGTATTTAAAGTAACCGCTCGACCTTACATCGGGTGCGACAAAAGTGTGCACATAATTTCAAAATCAGCTCCACGACATTTGACCCCAAAATTCCTCTTTTTCCAACATAAAATGTCGTGGTACAGGGTTCACCAACAAATCTTACGCACGTCGGCTAGTCATACAAAACGATGAAACGGTTTACAAATATATTTTTGTTAAAACACAACTGTCTCGTGTAAGTTTCAAACTTAAAGATAAAAACCAATCCGTTTCCATCATTTGAAAATATCGACTAAAATCTCATAAAATCTCAAAAGGTGGGGTTCTTTAAATTGATTTTCAAGATTTCCCCAAATGGTCTCATAAACAAATAAGATATGCACCTCGTGAAATTAAACCCACACGACTCAACATGCCGTAAAACAAAACTTATTTTAACCAAATCACTCAAATAACTTTATACAGACATCGTGGAATGTAACTTTCCGTCTCAACTCTAACATATGTGGAGGAGTTCCAATGTTAAAGTCACAAGCCGTAGTCACTTGCCCAACATTTTAAACACCACAAAACACGGATATCATCTTACCCGAAAGAACCGTTGGAAAAATAACGAAATGAGACAAATTCTAACAAAGTTTGCACCCCCGTAATAAAACGATTTCATACATTTTCAAAACCATATTTTCAAAATCTTGTGTGTGCGCTGAACATTTCCCAAAATTCCAAAACACCATCCATGAAATGATTTGAAACACAAGAATTTGTTAATGCAATCTATTTCAAAATCAAACTTTGTGCATGACTTAGTCGACATTCTACGCCTAGACTCCTACTCCTCCAAATCTCTCTGGTCCACTAACATCATCCGGACATTTAAACCTTTTAGGCAAGTTGGAAAATTACATCAAATAATCCCTACGATTTTTCCTCAAATCAAAGTCGACTCTATAAGCCTATGATTCTAGCACAATCATCCATCGTGGCCCGACACAAACATCATCCTCATCGTCACTCCAAGTGATTAATACTAGAATCGTCCTTTTATTCCAACGACTACTAATTTATAACCTTCGTCACTACCCCAACGATCATCACCTCAAGCAAAACAAGTACCCATCTGTACTAGTAGGTTCACTATTGTTGTTCCTCCTTGTGATGGCTATTCAGGGTAGATATTACAACGAGTTATTAGCACATAATAACTCACACTAACAACGCTCACGCTCACTCCTTGGATTCCTCGTGACTTTCCCCGACTCGAGCATTGATCCTGTGTTTTCGATAGTAGGAGCTCTACTACTACCTTCCACACCTATCATCACTCGTTCCGAGTTCCATCCGATGGGTCCAAGTAGTTTCTCGCCGATAACTACACACATATGCCCGTACCGGCATATGTACACGCTCTTCCTAGCTCCCTAGGAATAATCATAATACCCCACTACCCTTGCTAGGGCGGAACCCCCACTAACCCTAACGAGTCGCCTCGTAAACGCACAGTCGTATACAGTGGAAACCAGATAGACATTCGAATATAAGATTCTATCCTACAACGGTTGGACTCAAACAAGAGCTGCGCAATAGAACTAAATCCAACATTCTAAGGCTATTCGGTTCCTACCGCATACAACCTATAGTGCATTCGCTTAACAACCTATCAAAGTTAGCATAAGTCCCTAATAGCAAGTAACAACCATACCATACAGTGTATTAAGCACCAAGCAATCTAGCATACATACTCCTATGTTCTAGAAAGCAATTTTGCATACGTACTCATATGTAAACGCTATTCCCCGCTCACTAGGAATTTCATCTCATCCCACTACCCTTGCTACAACGGAATCCCTGTTAGCCATAACGAGTTGCCTCGCGAATACCCAGTCGCATGCAGCGTGAATCAAATAGACATTCGAATACAAGATTCTATCCTAGAACGGTTGGACTCAAACAAGAGCTGCGCAATAGAACTAAATCAAATATTCTAAGGCTATATGATTCTTACTGCATACAACCTATAGGCCTTCACTTAACAACCTACTATAACTAGCATTGATTCCTACTAGCAAGCAGTCATCATACAATACAGTGTAAACAACATAGGCAATCTAGCATGCATACCCTATGCCTAGAAAGCAATAAATACACTAAGCACTGTACCTTCCCACATAGCGTCGGCTGACTGTACACACTGCGCCCCCGCTCACCGTTTCCCAAACGGGTTTTCCTTTTTCCTTTATTCTCATAGATTTTAGTAAAAAGTTTAAAACTTCATAGCCGCAACTTGAGACCAAACACACCGAGATGTGTTTGATTCACTCAAGCTGTGCTCTGATACCAAGTTGTAACGTCCCAAAAATTACAAGGAATTTAAAATTTTTAAAAGTAATACATTTCATTATAATCAAACCAAAAGTTAACAAATCCCATTACAATAAGAATAAACGTCGTTATTTAAAACCGTCAACAAAGTTTAAGCAGCGGAAAAGTTATATAATTCAATCCCCATTTACTAAAAATCAACTTAGACAATCTTCGCCTTGCGCCCGTGTGTACCGTCATGCCCGACTGCTACTCGCACCTGAAAACATAAGATTTTGGGAAGGGGTAAGCACGAAGCTTAGTGAATTCCACCACATGCGCAGATAGGAATTATATACACATCACCCCTATCCGCACATAAGCAACAACACCACAGTTACATAAAACGAGTAAACATCTACAAGTAATTATGTATCCAACACCTCGGTCCCACCGAGTTGTAATGTAACACACTCATCACACCGAGTTCCCACAACGTTTCTTTTCACTTCCTCGGTCCCACCGAGCCCTCGGTCCCACCGAGTTGTAATGTAACACACTCGTCACACCGAGTTCCCACAACGTTTCTTTCCACTTCCTCGGTCCCACCGAGTTGTAATGTATCACACTTATACTAAGCATTTAAACCAATCAAATATTACACACCACAAACAACTAGTTCACACCACAAAGACAGTAGTACATACAAACTACTATGACATGCATACAACCCCTAACTACACAGTGAGAGAACTCACCTTAAAGCAACGCGAGTATCCGCAATCACAAGCCGGCCAACTTCACTCACCTTCTCCCACCTAATTACGTGTTAACAAATGTCAAAGTGACGCCCCAACCCAAAACCACGACTACTAAAATATAACATACACATTCCAGCTTTTACTCTAAAAACACAGGTCTGTTCGGGACCTGTTTAACCCCTTATAAACTGATAAATCCAGAAATATTATTCCATAATCACAAAGTCCCATGTCTTAGGGTTCCAGGGACATATCGTACGCGCTCTAACGATTTTCCTACAATTTAATATGAATTTTACAAAACCAACCTGCTGCACAGCGAAAAAACAGTACCTTTCAGTACAAAACAGCAGTTTGACACTAGCTATGGTCCGAACTGGTTTTTCCGCAAAACATAAGAAACTTACTAGACTCAAAATGGGAGCTTTTGGAACTGGTTTCACCCCAATACAATGTTCCTATAAAAAGTTATGTCTTTCCCAAAACAGAGGCAGAAACTATGACTTTTTTTTTTAAAAACGGAACGCGAAACTGTCAATTCCGGACCTGCTGTATAAACAGCCAATTTAGGCCTAGCTAGAGGCCGAACCGGACTTCCGCTAAAACACGAAAAGTGTGCCCGGCACAGAATGTGAACCGTGGGCACCAGATTCGTCTCAATCCGAGCTACGACATAAAAGTTATGGCCGTCGCAAAACAGTGGCAGAAAAACGTTTTCACATGAAATGACAAAAGAAGCTTAACTTAATTCTTAACCCATTAAGCCATGCCTTAAGCATTCAGACCTGGAACTAGCTGTGACTTATTGATTAAGATTAAAAGGGCTGAGCAGCCTGTGCACCACCCTCTGCCACCTCCGGCAGTGGCGGCCGTTGGCGGCGGCGGCGATTAAAAACTTCCGGCGAAACCACACCCAAAACACCGCCCATCCCGACTTACCCGCAACCTCATACCCGCACACACCCACACACCCGCACACGTACGCACCCCTCCTGCCGTCACCCGGCGGCACGCAGCGGCGGCCCCACTGCCGGCAGCCGTGGCTGCGGCGGTGGTGGTGGTGGTTTACCAATTTCCGACGAAGAAGAACACAACGAAAAGAACGGAAACACGGGATTACCTCGACGTGGCTTCTCCTCCACCCTTTCCGGCGGAAACGACGGCGACTCTCCCTTCTTTCCGGCGAACTCTCTCGCTCTCTCTCCGGCGTCTCTCTCTCTCTCTCTTACTCCGGCCGACGCTCTCTCTCGGTTTCCTTGTTTCTCCGGCCGACGACAAAACAAAAGGGGAGGGGAAGAAGAAGAGCCTTAGGGTTGTTTTCTTTCTTGTGCTTGCCCATCACGCCACAAACACACACAAGCAACACATATGGATACGGTCATTGGGTGCATGGGCCGAATCCTAAACTTTTGGCCCTTTAACACTTTTAGCCCCTCAACTACATCCTTCTCGCAATTAACCAAAAATCCGACATTTCTAACAATTAGGTCCAACTCGACTAACCCCGTTAACGGCAACCACATTAATTCAAACTTAAAAGAAAAGAATTAATAAAAGAAATTACATACCGGAATACGAGCTTTACAACTCTCCCCCACTTGGATTAGACTTCGTCCTCGAAGTCTATGCCCGTGCATAGCTAAAGATAGTTCTCCCACATCTCAACCTCAGGTTCCCAAGTTCACTTGAAACCCCTTCTAAAACTTCTCGAATACTTTCTTACTAACGTACTCCTTCTAGGACACTGAAATTATGATCGGAAGAACACTCCAACAACTGGATTCATTCCTAGTCAAACGACTTCGGTTGTCTCCCAACCATAGATGTTCCATACATCCCGATTAAACTTCAAGCTCTAACCATTCTAAAGGTGCTCACCAATATACCCTACAGGATACTCGAATCCGATCATTCCTACCATTACTGCCGATTAATTTCCACGAGTTCTAATAGACTCCCAAATTTATTTCACATGGATCATCAAACCAGTAAACTTATAATCACCCACGAAGGTCATTCCACCATAACCATTTATCACAATTAAGCATCTCAGGGTTACTACTACCATCACCATAATTATTTTAAAATCGGCTACGAATCTCCGATTACACTAAAGGTGTTTGGCCTTAAGCCCAAAAGTCGACGCCTAAATATACTACTTACTTCAAAAAGATTACTGCGCATTTATTCTCTTAATTACAAAGGGCATCATTCCCTTAACCGACACTGTTCGGTCTACACTAACATCACGTGTGGAACACCCAATCTTCCACCGTCTACTTATCCTCCACGCTCGCTCTAGAAAACCTAGTTACACTGTATCAAGATACGCCTTAACGCCTACCTCCCAGGTACGTCTCAAGGCCCGGCACATCGGAACTACCTCTCAGGTAAGTGCCCAAGACTATATCCTCCCAGTGCCTACTGGAAAGTCAAGGTCATAACACATGAATACCGGGGTCCCACCCCGAAATACTCAACCGACCATTACCAACGACTGACTGACATGACCAAGGATCCAATGCAAAACAGTCTACCAACAACATGCCTATCCCGGAATGACTCACTCACCCAACATGTAAATACTCAACGTGCAATAAGTGCAAAACTGTGCAACAAAACAACCCATCAACAAAACTCCACATCGAGCCATTAAAAACCGTGCAATTGACCTATGACTATCTCAAAGTCAAAACCGAGCAAAATGCCCCACGCTTGCTAGACCCATAAGTCGGTCAAAAACGCGTTTAAATGAAGTTTAAGCAAGCAATACTCTAAAATAACATTAGTCCCAAACGCGACACGGGTTAAATCATATGCACAGTTATGTGTACATATGCACATAAGCATCATCATCATCATCGCCTTCTGTGAAGTTTTTTCTCCTCGTAAATCATATGCACAGTTTATGTGCACATATGCACATAAGCATCATCATCATCATCATCACCATCATCATGCGGCGGAGGTGGTGGGACGAAGGCGGAGGCGGCGGAGGTGGTGGGAGGAACGCGGAGGCGGCGTGGCGGAGGTGGTGGGAGGAACGCGGAGGCGACGACGGTGGTAGGAGGAAGGCGGAGTCACTTGTAATCGGCGACGGAGGTGGTGGGAGGGCGGCGGAGGTGATGGGAGGAAAGTGGAGGCGGGAGAGATAGTGAGAGGAATGGTGGAAGATATCCACGATCCTTGGTTTATGGAAGAGATGTGATTAAATAACTTAAATGTAGGAATTCCTTTTTTAAGATATTTTATTTTGGACAAAAATGCCCTTATGCTCATATGCACAAATGTCCAGCGCCTAACCCATTAATTTTAAATAATATTAAAATCTAGTATTAATTATAACCGTTGATCTGATGCATCTACGGTTGTGATCGGTTAGCACGGTTAGTATCAATGGGTTGGTTAGCAAAAGAAGGGCCCTCTCTCTCTATATATATATATATATTATATTTTATATATAGAGTGAATTACATAAATGGTTCCAAGAACATTAATATTCAAGTGATGAACACCATATTCAAGAACATTCATTCAAGTCAAAACATAATCTCAAGAAATCAAAATTATGGAGATTTCAAAATCAAAAGGGCGATCAAAAAATAAACGTGTATAAATCCACTAATGAAAATCAAAAACACTAAACAAACTTGCACACATTTATACATGAAATTAAACCCTAAATTAGATTCAAACCCAAAAACATCAAATTCATACAAATACAGACATGAAATCAAAAACCTAAAAAATGTCCCCTATACAAATATTGATTTTGATTCGACTTCAAACCCTGAACAGATCTAAGATTTTGACTTTGGCTCTATTAACAAACCTGGATTTCGTTTTGGAGGTTTAAATCTGAATCTGTCCTCGTTTCTTGGGTAGCTCAGATGTGAATTTTCTTTTGTCTTGTAGGTGCAAGAACGAACAGATCTGCATCAAGAACGTAAATCAAGCCTTCGAATCAGACTTGGAAACCATACTCTTGGGTTTGTGAAAGAAACCATGCTCATAGATTTGCAGAAGAAACCATGCTCGTTGATTTTCAAAACAACCCATGCCTGTAGAGTTGCAGAAGATACCATGCTCGTGGATTTGAATCGGGATCTGCAACCGAAGAAAGATGAGGTGAGGCGATGGTCAATTTGCAGAAAAAGTGAGGCGATGTAGAAGAAGATGTGAGATCGTGGGTTCGCCGGAGAAACAAAAAGGTGTGATTCGTCGGAGAAAGAATTACATATTTGGTCCGTCTGAATCTGATGGTTTCTGCATCAACTTTTTGTTTCCTTTCGAGTTCTGAATCTGGAAGTGATGATGAATTAAAATGGAGAGATTTATGACATATTTATGGTAAATGGAGAGATTTATAACATATTTATGGTAAATGGAAAGATTTATGGAAGGTTTATGGTAAATGAAGAATGGTTTCAAGTTTGGAAATGGCTATTCATTTATTTATTATTTAATTTTTAATAGAAATATTAATATAACTTTTACTTTTTTTAAATAAATTAAAAGGAAGTAAAAAGACCAAAATTCCCTTCACGTGAGGGGCACATGGCTGCCTTAACGGCACCTTCTCTAACGGTGTTAGTGAGAGGGACCAAAGACGTGTGAAAATGTAAACCACGTGGACATTTTCCATAATTATTTCAAATTAGGGACGAACAGTGCAATTTTGTGTGAACCACAAGGACCAAGCATGTAATTTACTCTATTAATAATTATTAATAAATACATATATCTTAAATATTATGAGTTTTTACGATATATCATATTATATATCATATTATCTATATTACACCACACACACACACACACACACACACACACACACACACATATATATATATATATATATATATATATATATATATATATATATATACCCTATATAGACTTGGGTTCAAGTGAGACCAATGGAATTTGGTGAGACCCATAAGACCAATTCTTGACCGTTAGATTAGATCATCAAAGTGATCAATGGTCATTTTTTGCACGGTGGCATTATTGTAATAATTTCGAGGTTTGGTGGCATTAATAATAGTAAAAAAGAAAGACCCAAGTCGAATGGGTTAGACAGACATCACCCTTCTCACTGCGTGAAACACTACAATTCTAAAGGCTAGGGTTTTACAGTTCCTTGACATATCTCATCAACCTCCTCTCTAAGCTTCGACTATTTCCGGCTGATTTCCATTGCGAAGGTGAAAGGCGAAGGTCAAACTCTTCAATCTCACCAAAAGCTCGACTTGATCGTCTCCACACAACTTCTTCTTCTCGGCGCAACTTCTTCCACAAGTACGTCATCGTTCCAGGTTCTTTATTTCTTATGGTTCATAATTTTTTGTGGTTCACGTTTATGTGGTTCACGATTTCGTTTTCTGTGGTTGTATAGGTTTACGATTTCTGTGGTTTACGATTTTGATGGTTCATGATTTATGTGGTTCAATTGGTTTACGATTTCCGCGGTTCAAAACTAGGGTTTTTTAAAAGTAAAACTAGGGTTTTACAGTTTTATATCAACAATTATGTTCACTATTCACGATTATCCTCAGTGCCTTCTACGAGTTCACGATTATGTTCTCATTGTCTTCATAAATGTTGAATTTATGTTTTAATTGATCTTGGTGAGATAATAAAGGGTATGTTTTGTGGACTTCAGTAACCATTTTTTATATTCAGAGGCAAAAGTCCAATTCTATATGTATTAATTCATGGTCATTGCTCAACACCACTAAACCTTCACAACAAAACACTGTGAAGGTTTTTTGTTTTTCTTACAACTGTTGTTGGGTGTGGGAAGACCATGATCATAAAACGATTAAGGAATTTGTGGCTTCGTGGGTTAAGGATCTGTTTGTGTATAAAATGGGTCCAAGGACAAGAGAAATCCCTTATAAATTCAAAAGATATCATATTTTGTTTTTGCTCTGAAAGAAGGTATTGATCTTTGTAGTGGTCATGTTTGCTCCTGTATTAATCAAGATAAAGTGTATTGCTAGATCCTAAATTGGCATTAGTCAACCTATCCAAATCAGATTTAGTTGATAAATTTCAAACACTTTTCTCAAAACGTGGCTTGTTGAGCTCTGTCTAATTTGTTTGTTCGACTTCAACCCTCCCCTTATTGTGTTACATTGTGATTACTCGTTTTAATTGGTTTGGAATAGAATGCTTGTTATTATTGTTCCATTGTGATCTATTTGATAGAAAGAAGCATTTTCATCTATTTATCCTGATTATTGCTCATGCTTATGTATTTCCTTGAAACATATCAATATCTCTTTTCGTTTGTCTAATTTGCACCGTTCTATTAAATGGTAACTTATTGAGGCAATTTTACATCAACCAACTAACCAACTATTTTAATCAACATCATGAATCTAGAGACAACGCGTTTTATTTCTTGCCTCAAGTAGGATTTTGTTACTCATATAGTCCCATATGGGCGAATGATGTCAAAATTAACTCACACAGAGTTTGTGGATTCCCCGTTATTTTGGCAGGATTCATACTTGAATACAAAGTTATGTGTAAACCCTTTTATAACGGCTAGCCATCACCAGTGGTCTTTGAACATTAAACATCATGTTTGTCGAGTTTTGTGGTGTCATTGTACTTATGGATGTTCTCCATTTTGCTTATTTTTATTGAAGTGTTTTAGAAAGTGAATTTTAGTCTTCATATATAAACACCTGTTCTATTTACGACCTTTTGTTTTTGTATTATGGGATTCAATAAAGATTCTTAAAAATTGTTCTATGAATATATTTTATAAGATCTTTTCCCAAATAATTTCATATGAATACATAAATAGAATATTTTAAATGAAAGGTATCCTAAAATCCTATCTCCTCTTCGATGTTGATCAAGTTGTTATTTTTTAAGATATGAGTTGATTATATTTTTATGTATCTCTTGTGCACAAGTGTGTACATTATAGCAAATCACAAGCTCTTTTATGTTTCAACATACCCATTAAATTGAAGGTAACAGTTTAATGAACTTTCATCATTTGATCTTTTGCCTTCATTTCAGTGTTATGTGTCATCAATAACTATATTACAAACACTTTACATTTATCTTATGGAAGCAAACGATTCTAAGTTTATTCTTTTTGACATGCTTCTCTAATAGTCATGAAAAAATTGTACCTTCACAACATGCTTGTTGTGAAGGTTCACAGAGGGTAGAAAACAAATGGGCAAACAAATTTTTGCAAAGTGTTATATGTCATGAAAAAGAACATTTTCAATGTGCTTGTTGTGTAGGTCAATTATATCTTTTTGTAGTTGGTTTTGACATATCTATGACCTTTATTTGGTATTTAACAGGTGTTTTTCGTAATGTATAGAAGGCGACGTGCCATAAGAACCAATAATTTCTACTTGGTGGTGTTCAATCTTAAGAAGCCATCGTGGTGTTCAATCTTAAGAAGCCATCATTTCTCATCATAGACAGTGTGAAACACAACGGAAGCATCAAAGAAGCTTATGACATCGAACTTGAATTGTTGGTAAGCTTTTAATTATTTCAGAAGTTGATAATAAACATTTTGTTTGTTTATAATATGATTGATGATAAAATATTCGTATTTTATTTTAATTCTACAACATTCATTATTCTGTGCGTAAAGTTTGTCATGTCAAAGTTGATGAAATGTTACAACTTCAGTGCAAAGCAGAAAGAGTTGAACCGGATTGGCTAACAAAAGAAAATTATGTTGATTGTGGAGTCTTTGCTATGCGTCATATGGAGACTTTTTTTGGGACAAAGTTAAAAGACTGGAAATGTGGGCTTGAAAGGAGAGTACCAGGAACAAAGCCCAAGAGAAGCAAATTATTGACTTGAGGAAAAAGTATGTTGCAAAGATTATATTGTCCGAGTTGAACACAATGAAGTCTAAAGTAGCTGAAGAAGTGAAGGAATGGAAAAGCTTTGATGCAAAAGAACAAATCCGACATCTGGAAAAACCTAGGGAAGAATTGTAAGATAGGTTTTTTGGTTGAGAAATGATCTGGTTCATGATTAGAAAGTTGTTTTAGGTATATTTTGTAATGGTCTAAACATTTGTTCTCAAGGTAGTTTTATTAATGATTAGAACGTTGTTGACACTAATGTTTTGGTAGCATGTATAAAATACTAATTGTAGTTTTTAGTTAAATGTTCCACGTCACTTGGGTGTTCTTACCTTCACAACATAAATGTTGTGAAGGTACAGGTTTATAACGATAATTGAATCTAGTATCTTTGTAATACATAACATGCATGCCAAGAATCAACTGCAGATTTTGGTCATTCTTAGGAGAAAACTGAATTCTACTGCATTTTTAATTCATGTAAAAAGAAATGAACCAACATATATTTTTAAGCACTAGGACCAAAGCCAGTCTTGTGCTACATATCTCCAAGTCTGTGGTCCATGTTCCTTGAAGGCTGGGTTGTTTGGTGACATGTATGGTCTTCAGCTTCACCACCTTTCTTCCCAATTACCAGAATTAGCACAAGTTGAACCAACCACCGAACCACTATCACCATAATTGGCTTAGTTACTAATTAGAATGGTGATTTACAAAGAAAGCAAACAATGAAACCGAAATTACGTACATATCTATATAATTAATGTAGTCAAGTTAGTAGGCATGGGTTAGGTTCACGTGAGACCAACATGTTTTCTTGAGACCCGCGAGACCATGTTTATACCCAAGAAACTTTAAAGCAAAACACTATGAAGGTAAAAAAAAATCGAACCTTCACAGCAAACAACACTGTGAAGGTTACCTTCACAGTATTTTACTGTGAAGTTTCAAGTGTAAAAACTTGGTCTCACGGGTCTCACGTGATCCTAAGTCTAATTAATGTAGTCAAGTTAGTGGTCATGGGTTGGGTTCACGTGAGACCCGTGAGACCACGTTTTTACCCTTGAAACTTCACAGAAAAACACTGTGAAGGTAAAAAAAGATCCGAACCTTCAAGCAAAAAACACTGTGAAAGTTACCTTCACAATATTTTACTGTGAAGTTTCAAGTGTAAAAACTTGGTCTCACGGGTCTCACGAAAACATGTTGGTCTCACATGATCCCGAGTCTAATTAGTGTAGTCAAGTTAGTGAGCATGGGTTGTGTTCACGTGAGACCAACATGTTTTCGTAAGACCCGTGAGACCACGTTTTTACCCTTCAAACTTCACAGCAAAACACTGTGAAGGTAAAAAAAATCTGAACCTTCACAGCAAAAAAACACTATGAAGGTTACCTTCACAGTATTTTACAGTGAAGTTTCAAGTGTAAAAACTTGGTCTCACGGGTCTCACGAAAACATGTTGGTCTCGCATGATCCCGAGTCTAATTAATGTAGTCAAGTTAGTGGGCATGGGTTAGGTTCACGTGAGACCAACATGTTTTCATGAGACCACGTTTTTACCCTTGAAACTTCACAGCAAAACACCGTGAAGGTAAAAAAACCCGAACCTTCACAGCAAAAAACACTATGAAGGTTACTTTCACAGTATTTTACTGTGAAGTTTCAAGTGTAACTTGGTCTCACGGGTCTCACAAAAACATATTGGTCTCACATGATCCCGAGTCTAGTGGGCATTGTACAATAATTAATTAGCAGGAAAGATTTGAGCACATGGGGTTTTCTGGAATATTAGTATATTACAATTACTAGATTCTTAAAAAAGTCTATATATACACACACAAACACAAAATTGAAAGAATTAAAGTTAGAAGAATGGTAGTTGGGTTGATAAATATTTGGAATATTGTTGGTCCCATTAACCCCAATATACTCAACCCACAAAGTCTGCATGCATGAGCAGATTCATCCGGTGTCCAGGTCCTTGATTGATTTGGTGAAATGACATCATTGTTGTCTGACTCTTCCGTGAAAACATTATCTAAATTTAAGAAACAACAATTACAAATATACAGACTTGTATAAGATACCACTAGTGATATAAATGTTGCAATGTTAATAAGTTGATAATTTCTCTAAACTTTTATGGGTTTACCATCAACAAAAAGACAGTTAAAAGTTGAAAGAAGATTTCATAAAGTAATTGCATATACATATGAACATGTAATCCTTTTATTTTTTTAAATTTCTCTTGCAACTAATCCTTCACTAGAACCTTTTAATCAGGATGTTCTAATGTGTCAAGCTACCAAACATGTATCAAGAAAACTTAAAGTAAGCTAACAAGACCTTCCCAACATCTATTAACAGTTTAAGAACCTTCACAATGAAAACAACCAGTAAAGAGAAACCAATGACCTTGATTAGATTGTTCACCATCATATGCATCATTCGATTTACTCTTGAGATTATCTTCAATAGACATTTTTTCACCTATAACTAAAATATGTAAAAGCATTTATTGGGAAATTTTTGAATATTTGCATCTGATTAATGATACTTCACAACAACAACAATAACAATAACAGACAAAATTATTCAAAATCAACTAATGACCTTGATTACCCTGCACATTGTTGAAATCATCAATCAAGTTAATTTGGGGCGCATCTTCGTTAGACATGCTTTTCTTACTTCAAGTTACCTGAAATTAAAATATCATAAACCCTAGATTAAATCAGATTCTTATGGACTATGTCTAAACGAAATAGGGAAATTAAACATTAACAAATTATGTATTTGTACAAGATTTTGTTACCTGTATTAAAGTAGAGAGTAGAGAAGTTCAGGAAGTAAGGAGGAAGAAGCCGATTTCAACAATGTCAGTAGAGGAGTCGATTGAGATGTTAATCGGAGGAAGAAGGCCGATTTCAAAAATCGATTGAGATGGAAGAAGGCTGATGAACCATCAAGGAAGAACGCCGATTTCATCAGAGGAAGAATGCGATTTCATTAGAGGAAGAACGTTCGATTTCATTAGAGGAAGAAAGCAGCGTTGATGAAGTCAACGATTCTAAGTTTATTCTTTTTGACATGCTTCTCTAATAGTCATGAAAAAATTGTACCTTCACAACATGCTTGTTGTGAAGGTTCACAGAGGGTAGAAAACAAATGGGCAAACAAATTTTTGCAAAGTGTTATATGTCATGAAAAAGAACATTTTCAATGTGCTTGTTGTGTAGGTCAATTATATCTTTTTGTAGTTGGTTTTGACATATCTATGACCTTTATTTGGTATTTAACAGGTGTTTTTCGTAATGTATAGAAGGCGACGTGCCATAAGAACCAATAATTTCTACTTGGTGGTGTTCAATCTTAAGAAGCCATCGTGGTGTTCAATCTTAAGAAGCCATCATTTCTCATCATAGACAGTGTGAAACACAACGGAAGCATCAAAGAAGCTTATGACATCGAACTTGAATTGTTGGTAAGCTTTTAATTATTTCAGAAGTTGATAATAAACATTTTGTTTGTTTATAATATGATTGATGATAAAATATTCGTATTTTATTTTAATTCTACAACATTCATTATTCTGTGCGTAAAGTTTGTCATGTCAAAGTTGATGAAATGTTACAACTTCAGTGCAAAGCAGAAAGAGTTGAACCGGATTGGCTAACAAAAGAAAATTATGTTGATTGTGGAGTCTTTGCTATGCGTCATATGGAGACTTTTTTTGGGACAAAGTTAAAAGACTGGAAATGTGGGCTTGAAAGGAGAGTACCAGGAACAAAGCCCAAGAGAAGCAAATTATTGACTTGAGGAAAAAGTATGTTGCAAAGATTATATTGTCCGAGTTGAACACAATGAAGTCTAAAGTAGCTGAAGAAGTGAAGGAATGGAAAAGCTTTGATGCAAAAGAACAAATCCGACATCTGGAAAAACCTAGGGAAGAATTGTAAGATAGGTTTTTTGGTTGAGAAATGATCTGGTTCATGATTAGAAAGTTGTTTTAGGTATATTTTGTAATGGTCTAAACATTTGTTCTCAAGGTAGTTTTATTAATGATTAGAACGTTGTTGACACTAATGTTTTGGTAGCATGTATAAAATACTAATTGTAGTTTTTAGTTAAATGTTCCACGTCACTTGGGTGTTCTTACCTTCACAACATAAATGTTGTGAAGGTACAGGTTTATAACGATAATTGAATCTAGTATCTTTGTAATACATAACATGCATGCCAAGAATCAACTGCAGATTTTGGTCATTCTTAGGAGAAAACTGAATTCTACTGCATTTTTAATTCATGTAAAAAGAAATGAACCAACATATATTTTTAAGCACTAGGACCAAAGCCAGTCTTGTGCTACATATCTCCAAGTCTGTGGTCCATGTTCCTTGAAGGCTGGGTTGTTTGGTGACATGTATGGTCTTCAGCTTCACCACCTTTCTTCCCAATTACCAGAATTAGCACAAGTTGAACCAACCACCGAACCACTATCACCATAATTGGCTTAGTTACTAATTAGAATGGTGATTTACAAAGAAAGCAAACAATGAAACCGAAATTACGTACATATCTATATAATTAATGTAGTCAAGTTAGTAGGCATGGGTTAGGTTCACGTGAGACCAACATGTTTTCTTGAGACCCGCGAGACCATGTTTATACCCAAGAAACTTTAAAGCAAAACACTATGAAGGTAAAAAAAAATCGAACCTTCACAGCAAACAACACTGTGAAGGTTACCTTCACAGTATTTTACTGTGAAGTTTCAAGTGTAAAAACTTGGTCTCACGGGTCTCACGTGATCCTAAGTCTAATTAATGTAGTCAAGTTAGTGGTCATGGGTTGGGTTCACGTGAGACCCGTGAGACCACGTTTTTACCCTTGAAACTTCACAGAAAAACACTGTGAAGGTAAAAAAAGATCCGAACCTTCAAGCAAAAAACACTGTGAAAGTTACCTTCACAATATTTTACTGTGAAGTTTCAAGTGTAAAAACTTGGTCTCACGGGTCTCACGAAAACATGTTGGTCTCACATGATCCCGAGTCTAATTAGTGTAGTCAAGTTAGTGAGCATGGGTTGTGTTCACGTGAGACCAACATGTTTTCGTAAGACCCGTGAGACCACGTTTTTACCCTTCAAACTTCACAGCAAAACACTGTGAAGGTAAAAAAAATCTGAACCTTCACAGCAAAAAAACACTATGAAGGTTACCTTCACAGTATTTTACAGTGAAGTTTCAAGTGTAAAAACTTGGTCTCACGGGTCTCACGAAAACATGTTGGTCTCGCATGATCCCGAGTCTAATTAATGTAGTCAAGTTAGTGGGCATGGGTTAGGTTCACGTGAGACCAACATGTTTTCATGAGACCACGTTTTTACCCTTGAAACTTCACAGCAAAACACCGTGAAGGTAAAAAAACCCGAACCTTCACAGCAAAAAACACTATGAAGGTTACTTTCACAGTATTTTACTGTGAAGTTTCAAGTGTAACTTGGTCTCACGGGTCTCACAAAAACATATTGGTCTCACATGATCCCGAGTCTAGTGGGCATTGTACAATAATTAATTAGCAGGAAAGATTTGAGCACATGGGGTTTTCTGGAATATTAGTATATTACAATTACTAGATTCTTAAAAAAGTCTATATATACACACACAAACACAAAATTGAAAGAATTAAAGTTAGAAGAATGGTAGTTGGGTTGATAAATATTTGGAATATTGTTGGTCCCATTAACCCCAATATACTCAACCCACAAAGTCTGCATGCATGAGCAGATTCATCCGGTGTCCAGGTCCTTGATTGATTTGGTGAAATGACATCATTGTTGTCTGACTCTTCCGTGAAAACATTATCTAAATTTAAGAAACAACAATTACAAATATACAGACTTGTATAAGATACCACTAGTGATATAAATGTTGCAATGTTAATAAGTTGATAATTTCTCTAAACTTTTATGGGTTTACCATCAACAAAAAGACAGTTAAAAGTTGAAAGAAGATTTCATAAAGTAATTGCATATACATATGAACATGTAATCCTTTTATTTTTTTAAATTTCTCTTGCAACTAATCCTTCACTAGAACCTTTTAATCAGGATGTTCTAATGTGTCAAGCTACCAAACATGTATCAAGAAAACTTAAAGTAAGCTAACAAGACCTTCCCAACATCTATTAACAGTTTAAGAACCTTCACAATGAAAACAACCAGTAAAGAGAAACCAATGACCTTGATTAGATTGTTCACCATCATATGCATCATTCGATTTACTCTTGAGATTATCTTCAATAGACATTTTTTCACCTATAACTAAAATATGTAAAAGCATTTATTGGGAAATTTTTGAATATTTGCATCTGATTAATGATACTTCACAACAACAACAATAACAATAACAGACAAAATTATTCAAAATCAACTAATGACCTTGATTACCCTGCACATTGTTGAAATCATCAATCAAGTTAATTTGGGGCGCATCTTCGTTAGACATGCTTTTCTTACTTCAAGTTACCTGAAATTAAAATATCATAAACCCTAGATTAAATCAGATTCTTATGGACTATGTCTAAACGAAATAGGGAAATTAAACATTAACAAATTATGTATTTGTACAAGATTTTGTTACCTGTATTAAAGTAGAGAGTAGAGAAGTTCAGGAAGTAAGGAGGAAGAAGCCGATTTCAACAATGTCAGTAGAGGAGTCGATTGAGATGTTAATCGGAGGAAGAAGGCCGATTTCAAAAATCGATTGAGATGGAAGAAGGCTGATGAACCATCAAGGAAGAACGCCGATTTCATCAGAGGAAGAATGCGATTTCATTAGAGGAAGAACGTTCGATTTCATTAGAGGAAGAAAGCAGCGTTGATGAAGTCAACGATTCTAAGTTTATTCTTTTTGACATGCTTCTCTAATAGTCATGAAAAAATTGTACCTTCACAACATGCTTGTTGTGAAGGTTCACAGAGGGTAGAAAACAAATGGGCAAACAAATTTTTGCAAAGTGTTATATGTCATGAAAAAGAACATTTTCAATGTGCTTGTTGTGTAGGTCAATTATATCTTTTTGTAGTTGGTTTTGACATATCTATGACCTTTATTTGGTATTTAACAGGTGTTTTTCGTAATGTATAGAAGGCGACGTGCCATAAGAACCAATAATTTCTACTTGGTGGTGTTCAATCTTAAGAAGCCATCGTGGTGTTCAATCTTAAGAAGCCATCATTTCTCATCATAGACAGTGTGAAACACAACGGAAGCATCAAAGAAGCTTATGACATCGAACTTGAATTGTTGGTAAGCTTTTAATTATTTCAGAAGTTGATAATAAACATTTTGTTTGTTTATAATATGATTGATGATAAAATATTCGTATTTTATTTTAATTCTACAACATTCATTATTCTGTGCGTAAAGTTTGTCATGTCAAAGTTGATGAAATGTTACAACTTCAGTGCAAAGCAGAAAGAGTTGAACCGGATTGGCTAACAAAAGAAAATTATGTTGATTGTGGAGTCTTTGCTATGCGTCATATGGAGACTTTTTTTGGGACAAAGTTAAAAGACTGGAAATGTGGGCTTGAAAGGAGAGTACCAGGAACAAAGCCCAAGAGAAGCAAATTATTGACTTGAGGAAAAAGTATGTTGCAAAGATTATATTGTCCGAGTTGAACACAATGAAGTCTAAAGTAGCTGAAGAAGTGAAGGAATGGAAAAGCTTTGATGCAAAAGAACAAATCCGACATCTGGAAAAACCTAGGGAAGAATTGTAAGATAGGTTTTTTGGTTGAGAAATGATCTGGTTCATGATTAGAAAGTTGTTTTAGGTATATTTTGTAATGGTCTAAACATTTGTTCTCAAGGTAGTTTTATTAATGATTAGAACGTTGTTGACACTAATGTTTTGGTAGCATGTATAAAATACTAATTGTAGTTTTTAGTTAAATGTTCCACGTCACTTGGGTGTTCTTACCTTCACAACATAAATGTTGTGAAGGTACAGGTTTATAACGATAATTGAATCTAGTATCTTTGTAATACATAACATGCATGCCAAGAATCAACTGCAGATTTTGGTCATTCTTAGGAGAAAACTGAATTCTACTGCATTTTTAATTCATGTAAAAAGAAATGAACCAACATATATTTTTAAGCACTAGGACCAAAGCCAGTCTTGTGCTACATATCTCCAAGTCTGTGGTCCATGTTCCTTGAAGGCTGGGTTGTTTGGTGACATGTATGGTCTTCAGCTTCACCACCTTTCTTCCCAATTACCAGAATTAGCACAAGTTGAACCAACCACCGAACCACTATCACCATAATTGGCTTAGTTACTAATTAGAATGGTGATTTACAAAGAAAGCAAACAATGAAACCGAAATTACGTACATATCTATATAATTAATGTAGTCAAGTTAGTAGGCATGGGTTAGGTTCACGTGAGACCAACATGTTTTCTTGAGACCCGCGAGACCATGTTTATACCCAAGAAACTTTAAAGCAAAACACTATGAAGGTAAAAAAAAATCGAACCTTCACAGCAAACAACACTGTGAAGGTTACCTTCACAGTATTTTACTGTGAAGTTTCAAGTGTAAAAACTTGGTCTCACGGGTCTCACGTGATCCTAAGTCTAATTAATGTAGTCAAGTTAGTGGTCATGGGTTGGGTTCACGTGAGACCCGTGAGACCACGTTTTTACCCTTGAAACTTCACAGAAAAACACTGTGAAGGTAAAAAAAGATCCGAACCTTCAAGCAAAAAACACTGTGAAAGTTACCTTCACAATATTTTACTGTGAAGTTTCAAGTGTAAAAACTTGGTCTCACGGGTCTCACGAAAACATGTTGGTCTCACATGATCCCGAGTCTAATTAGTGTAGTCAAGTTAGTGAGCATGGGTTGTGTTCACGTGAGACCAACATGTTTTCGTAAGACCCGTGAGACCACGTTTTTACCCTTCAAACTTCACAGCAAAACACTGTGAAGGTAAAAAAAATCTGAACCTTCACAGCAAAAAAACACTATGAAGGTTACCTTCACAGTATTTTACAGTGAAGTTTCAAGTGTAAAAACTTGGTCTCACGGGTCTCACGAAAACATGTTGGTCTCGCATGATCCCGAGTCTAATTAATGTAGTCAAGTTAGTGGGCATGGGTTAGGTTCACGTGAGACCAACATGTTTTCATGAGACCACGTTTTTACCCTTGAAACTTCACAGCAAAACACCGTGAAGGTAAAAAAACCCGAACCTTCACAGCAAAAAACACTATGAAGGTTACTTTCACAGTATTTTACTGTGAAGTTTCAAGTGTAACTTGGTCTCACGGGTCTCACAAAAACATATTGGTCTCACATGATCCCGAGTCTAGTGGGCATTGTACAATAATTAATTAGCAGGAAAGATTTGAGCACATGGGGTTTTCTGGAATATTAGTATATTACAATTACTAGATTCTTAAAAAAGTCTATATATACACACACAAACACAAAATTGAAAGAATTAAAGTTAGAAGAATGGTAGTTGGGTTGATAAATATTTGGAATATTGTTGGTCCCATTAACCCCAATATACTCAACCCACAAAGTCTGCATGCATGAGCAGATTCATCCGGTGTCCAGGTCCTTGATTGATTTGGTGAAATGACATCATTGTTGTCTGACTCTTCCGTGAAAACATTATCTAAATTTAAGAAACAACAATTACAAATATACAGACTTGTATAAGATACCACTAGTGATATAAATGTTGCAATGTTAATAAGTTGATAATTTCTCTAAACTTTTATGGGTTTACCATCAACAAAAAGACAGTTAAAAGTTGAAAGAAGATTTCATAAATGTGATTTTATGAAATCTGCAAACCACACAGATCAATAAACTTTGATAATTTCTCTAAACTTTTATGAGTTTTCACTTAGTTATTAATCATATGTGATTTTATTTTAGTTGGTAAATCATATGTGATCTATAAGACTGTTATCTGATATCACTAGTTATTAATCATATATGATCTTATTTACAATCTGATGTCACTTAATTATTAATCATATGTGATTTTGTTTTGGTAAATCATATGTGATCATATATGATATTGTTTTACAATCTGATGTCACTTAGTTATTAATCATATGTGATTTTGTTTTAGTAATTAAATCATGTGTGATCATATCTTGTTTTACAATCCGATATCACTTAGTTATTAATCATATGTGATTGTGTTTTAGTAAATCATATGTGATCATATATGATATTGTTTTACAATCTGATATCACTTAGTTATTAATCATATGTGATTTTGTTTTAAGTCGCGACTTTGGTTGCGACTTAAAGTGGAGGGAAAAATCGCATAATCATATTTGATTTTGTACGTGAATCATATATGATTTTATACATAGCAGTTGTTTTCTTAATTTCATAAATAGTTAGCGTTCTCATATGAACTCACCTCTTGTCAACTAAATATCAATAAAAAATTTACATAAAATGACGATTTTAAATAGTTAAAAAAATCTAAGAAATTGTAAATAAAAGGATAATTTTTAGCAAACTATTTTAAAGTTATTAATTGCGTAAATGCGAAATAATTTCGATTAACACCAAATTTGATTATATGGATGGATGATTAGAGCGAAGAAAATAAATAATGCAAAAAAATTCATTTATTCACCCTTACCATTTAATTCCCTTAATAAATCAAATGGTTGGTTGAGAATGCTCATCGCGTTCTCGTAAATAGGTAAGCTCATCGTTTGAACCTTTCTCTATATGGATTAATAACAAAATCACATATGATTAATAACTAAGTGATATCAGAATGTAAAACAAGATCATATATGATTAATAACTAGTGATATTAGATAACAGTCTTATAGATCACATATGATTTACTATTGTTTCCTAATCACATATGATTTGATAGGTGTTCCTAACAAACATTTCATCAAAACTATAAGGGTATGAATTATAAATATTATAAATATTTTTATCTAGTTTATATGATATATAATAAAATAATTAAATAAAAAAATATTCAATATTAGGTTCATTTCGAAGGTATCGAAGAGACGATTACAATGGTGTAACTTGTTAAAATTAAAACGTATTTTTTTAACGTATTTTAGTTAATAAACGATTATATGTGTTAATATAATGAAGGTGTAAAATTAAAATTAGAAAAGTAAAAGGTATAAAGTAAATTAAGTAACTAATTATAGGGGTTGAAATTGTAAATTTCAAATTATAAATAAAAAAAATGTGGCGCACGAAAGGCCGTGGAAAGCTTCGAATGAAGTTGTATTAAACTCCTAATTAGTGGTTGAGAATGCTCTTCGCATTCTCGTAAATAGGTAAGCTCCTCGTTTGAACCTTTCTCTCTCTCTCTATATATATATATATACTAGAAGTGTAATCGTGCAATGCAACGCGATATATCTCGATTTTAATGTTCTAATTTATTTTAATTTGTGGTTTTGAGAAAACAATTATGTTTTTTTATAAATTTGTTTAAAGAATGACGCGTTTTAAGAAGTTCATGATTTGAGGATTTGAAAATAGTTAGAGATAAGTATTAATCAAGTAATTAGCATTAAAATCGGTACATAAAGCTTCATTAGTTGTTTTTAATAGATTTTAAGTAATTAACATTAAATAGCGGTACATAAAGCTTTAGGAGTTGTTTTTAAGAGTTTTTCATAAATGCTTTATAATATAATATAGTATATATATATATAGGGGTGGTATTTTTTGCAAACCACTACATTCCTAGAAACTATGCAACTATCTTAATCACCATCCAATTAATTCATCTAAGGCTCATATTAATCCGGTGACATTTTGTGTAAATATTGACCTTTCAATAATTAATTTCAAAAGTAAAACATGCCCACAAGGGTTTTTTTGGTCAAAATACTCACTTGTGTCCTTTCCGAAAATCATGGCCACGTGATTCACTTCCCCCCATTAAATAGGTGATTTACACTTTTTTATAGCATTTCATTTAATACCAACCAATGAAGAGTTTACAACCATTTACCCAAATTACAATTGCAATTCAAACCAACAGTGGCCTATTATTAAGTCCACAGTGGCCTCAATATATTTGCAGCACTATCATCCAGTAACTGCAATGAATCAGTACCACCCAAAGCCTGCTGTTTGATTTCAGATTCATGTTTCTGTTGAATTCGTGATTTCAAAAAGAAAAACCATGAATCTGATGAATATGCTTATAAACTGAATGAAACAGTACCATCCATGAATCTGATGAATATGCTTATAAACTGCAATGAAACAGTACCATCCATGAATCTGTAATATATAGAATCATGCATTCATTTATTATGTATATAATCATGAATTTGAAAACAATCGATGAATCTGAAATATAAATAATCATGAATCTGAAACAATCCATGAATCTGTAATATATATAATCTGTTAATCGAAGAAGAATCATCCATGAATCGACAACTATGTTACTTATAATTGTCATGGATTTTTTGACAATGATGGAGCAGAGCATGCTTTTGAGAAAACAAAACATAAAGCCAATCTTGAAAAGTTGATAACTCCATTAAAGAACAATATTATGAGTAGAGTTGGTGGATTTGGAAGATCACGACTTCATCTGGACGTTAATGGATGGTGATAAAAAATCAATTGTGATTTGGATTAAACATATCATGATCACAATCCCTAAAAGTATGGTTAGTTGCTAAAATTAAGATATAAATAACAAAAAAAGGAAAATAAATTAATTACCTAATTACTAAATAGCCCTTACGGATTAAATTAATTAAAATGATTAATAAACAAAAACTATTAAAATTGATTGGCTATAAGGTGGTTTGCATAGTTTCTTAGAAATGAGTGGTTTGCAAAAAAAATCTCCCATATATATATATATATATATATATATATGTGTGTGTGTGTGTGTGTGTGTGTGTGTGTGTGTGTTTGTGTTCATACGATCCTAGACCCTATTCCGTATAAAATTGATCAGATTTATTTATGCAACAATACATCTCATATATATGAAAAAATAGATTGATAAAAACCTTTTAAGTTCGAAATTATAGGTTACTAATAATTTTAACCATGATTTTAAATTAATTTTCAATATTTAAAAAAAAATGGACTGAATTACTAAAAAAAATACTTCAGACAAAAAAATAGAAATTATAAGTTCTATATTTTATATATTAGAAAAAACTAACATTTTATTTATTTATATGTAAAATTCAAAAAATTAAATAAAAATAAAACAAAAAGAACTCAAGCGTATATATAAAGTATTTTATGTAAAAGGGAAAGCTAAACAGAACAAGAATATAATAGAGAGGATGAATCGTAATTCTCGTTAATCATAAGCCCTTTATATAGGGATGAGTTACAAGTAGATAACAACAAGATATTTCAATTCTAATCTATCTCTATCCCTATCTCTATCGTCATATCCTTTAGACGATGTCACATTTATCCTACAACACTCCCCCTTGTGCCGAGTCAAAGGAGTGAAGGTGCACAATTGTTGCCTCGTTAAAACCTTACGCCAAAATAAAAACCCAGTGAGAAAAAATAAAAATATGGCGAAGGAAAGAGTACAACGCACTAGCTTATTTCCAATACATAGACTTTTCCTTTAGTCTAGTTTTCTCTTAGATTAGTACATTAATCGTGAGAGTTAAGAAAGCATGATGGTATATAAAATGTTGCCTCACTAAAACCTTACACCAAGGAACAAAACCCAAGGGGAAAAATAAAACTTTGGTTGAAGGAAAGAGCACAACATACCAATATTACATATATAGTAGACTCCCTCTTTTATCTACCACCCCCCCTGATTCGTGCATTAATCAAAGGAGGTTTAAAACATTTCCATTTTAATACTTTCTACATGTTTCCCAAATATGGTTTTAAGTATTGATTTGGTAAGCAAACATGTCACATTTTCCTCACATCTTATTCAGTTCACTTGAATCTTGAGGAGAATTGATTATATAAAAACTTAAGCAAAGTATGCTTTGTGTTATAACCCTTGATATATCTTACTTTCATTTCTTCGATACATGATGCATTATTTCCATACATGCAAGCTGTATAGTGATCAAAATCAAAATTACTAGCTCCTCTTATATGTGTAATGATAGTCCTTAACCATATACACTCTTGAATAGTCTCATGGAGAGTAAGATTGCTGATAATATAAGAAGATAGCTATTAAGGGTTTGCTTAGTTTACTTCCAAGCAATCGGCATGTTCCATATGATAATTCCTTATCCAGTTTGGGAACAACCTTTATATGGGTTGGACATATACCTAATGTCAACAAATATATACCAAAACATTGTTTGGTGTTTTTCTATAAGAGCTAGTACTTTGGCCGCTCACAATCTAAGTAGGTATTGAAGTTTCATTATCAATCTATTTTTCTCCATAGGGAAATTATAAGCCCACGTCAATGGTGCCAAAAGATTAATTTGAAACCATTCCAATGACGTTGCGTTGGCGCTGAGCTAAATCTAGCTGACAAGTTCATTGAGAAGTACAATATACGGTCAAGTGTATTATGTTGAGTACAATAATGCGCCTATTGTACTTAGGTATGGAATTCAAGCTCCTAACACCTCTTCGTCCTCATCCTTTAGACGAAATGGATCTTTCCTTATATCCAACACTTTGACCGATCATGGGAGTGCTAATCGGATGCGCTTTGTCCATATTAGGTCGCCTGATCATTTTCTAGACATATGCAGATCGGTGGATTAATATTCCACAAACTCGGTGTCGTAGCTCAAGTATCTAGACAAAACCAAGTTTTCCCACGATCTTTCATCTCAAATTCAGATTTCAAGTAGCTTGTGTTTTCTCTTATTTCATCAAGAGTGTCTATAACATCGCCATATAGAGCTACTATGAAAATCTGGGACTTGTTTTCTTATATAAATACGCAAGGGCACAATTCATCGTTCTTATTTATCGTTTCCCAATCAAGTATTCACTCAGGCGGGTATACCACATCCGCATAGATTGCTTTAATCTATAAAGTGAGTGTTTCATATTTATTGTAATCGCATTCATAGTTTAAAGTTACTTGATATTGGTATAATGCCATCAAGCACTTTTATATATCTCTGAATTTAGATCCCCATAGAGATATGTAGTAACTACATCGTTGAGCTGCAATTTCCAGTCCTTCGGAAACTACTTGGCTAATTTAATTAGCAGAACGTTGTCCATCACAAGAGAGTAAGTCTTATTGTGGTCAATCCAGTGCGTTGTGAGAAACCTTGCGCCAAAGGAGAGCCTTATATATTATGACTTAATTATTCTCATTACGCTTCCCTGGAAAATGATTTATCTATGTCCTACAGGCTTTACACTTGGTCGGTTAGCACTACCTAACCAAATACCTGTTCATTTGTCAAATAATTATCCTGGATTGCTTCTTTTCATTTAGGCCAATTTGCTCTTTGTTGACATTCTTCAACTAAGCATGGTTCGATGACATCGTGCTCTGTTATCTCATAAGCAACGGTATATGCAAATATATCATCATTGAGTATGTATGATCTGTCCATCGACTCATATTCATTTGAGATTTCTTTGATCTCTGGAATCAGTATTAACTTCGGAGCGTCCTCCAGTAATGATTCATAGACATAGATTTAATCAGAGATAATATCATGTATTGATGATATATAGTTGTGACTTACTCTTCTCTTCCTTTAGATGAGTATCTATTGAACCAAGTAGCTTCCCCCATTTCCTTTTGGGAGCTACGACCTCAACCACACCTCCACCATGTGTGATTGCAACGTACTTCCAGCGACGTTGTGCCCTTGTTTGGGGACTTTTGACCTTGCGAGTATATTTGCAGCTCGTATATGTTATCTTGTCACTCTAGATAATATTAAACGTATCAGGTATCGAGTCTGATTCGTTTGACTTCAACTTTACGTTGTGAAGTTTTTGGGGATCAAAATGAGACACAATTGAAATATTTAATGGCACTTCCTGTCGTTCCCATGGAAAATCCTTTTTCCTATCTCCCCCTAACGACAGGAAGGTTGTCTCATCAAAGTGACAACCCGCAATCTAGCGGTAAATGGATTACTCGTCAAGGGTTCTAATTAGCGGATAATTGTTGGGGATTCATATCCAACATTTGATGACTCGTCTTTAAGACCCATTTTGGTACGCTGTGGGGACGTAATTGGCACATATACAACACAACCAAACATACGTAAATGTAAAACATCAGGCTTATATCCAGTTACCAACTGGTACGCACAAGATTGGTTGGCTGGTTGTGGGTCTAAACACGAATAAGTAAAGTTGCATGTAATATTGCATTACCCCATGTGGATAAATTGGTGCGCATAACCAATGCCCTAGATACCATCTATATTCTTTTGATGACAACTTTTATCATTTTACGAGACCATTTTATATATACACATGCGGTACAAATGCAATAATCATCAAATCCTTATGATGTAAATTCTACAGCATTCTAAGTCAGGTAGACTTGATGAGAAAAAATCAGGGTGGTGAGTCCTTAATGTATGAGTGCAACGTTTCATGTGGACTATAATATGACACATGTTCATTGTGTCAAAACCAGAACCATAAAGTACTTTAATGACCCGCATTCTGGATGTTTATGTCCATAAATATCACCTTGTATTCGTTGTAAGAATGAAATATTTTTATATTATGTCCTTAGCTTTAGGATGGTCTCATTCCTGATTTGGCTAAGGATCAGGGTATATAAAAGTTCTAGGTATTAGAGAGGGCATGTTATGATGGTGGTGTTGCTTCTTGTGCAGTAGAAGTCAACTGTTACAATTTGGTTAATTCCCTCGTTTTATCTTTCACTCGAAAGAGAATGTATCTAAGTGTATTTTGCAATACATATATCACTATGTCATGACCATGGTGTCCCACGTAGTCATGCCGAAACATATATGTGTCATTGTTCCAAAGTTCTTTATTGGTGACAAAATATGATTTACTAACATAGATAATCCATTAATCTGATACATTAATTTCTCTAATATATTTTGCTTTCATATCATTAGAGTTGATGTACATATACCCATTTCCATTCTTATAATATGATTGGTACGAATATTTTAACAAGGTTCATATTGATATAGTGCTCTAGCAACAAGTGACAGTCCATCGTCTAAGTGTTTAGAGGAATTAAAATAATTAATTAAATGAAAATAATCTGTTTCTTAGGATTGTATGAGATGCCACAAAAACAATCAAGTTCTCCTCGATACTTCTAATTTATTATTTGTTAAATATTAAATTAGATTTGTAATTTGGTATTTTTGATTTCTACAATAATACAGTTGCTAATTGCCTAATTTGTTATTGATTTTTATATAATTATATTATTATTGTCATTGCTAGAAAAAAATGGAAAGATTTTACAAAAGGAAAGCATCAATATCGGTTCCACTTCTTTAATGCTTTGTGAAATTGATTTGAGTAATCTTCCTTGGGATCCCGCCGATAAGATTTTTTTTTTGGAGTATCATCCTAACCAAAGAGATGATGATGTAATCGACCAATTCCAAAAGATGAAGACCCGTACGCCGTAGAACACAATTGTAAAAGGTAACTTTTTATTATTTTTATTGAATTCGTATCTTTTGGTTAGTTGTTATTTTATTTTATATTGCCCCCCCTACTATAATTCTTTCTGGATCAGCCACTGCTCCCTCCCTCCCCCCTCTCTCTCCCTCCCTCCCCATGAATCGATTTTTCGTCCCTAAACCCTAAGTTTAATCACAATCTCCTCTTGCAATTAGGTAGAAGGTGATATTTTGGAAGATTAGAGTTTAACAAGTGAAGAGAAATTAAAGAATCAATGTATGATTCTATAAATTTCAATGTGTATTGAGTTTGACCTAAATTTTTGGTTTATGTATGAAAGATTAGAAACTTGAAGTATTGATGATTAAATCTTGAAGAAGTGTTAGTTGTAGAAGTATGTACACTAAATTGTTGATTAAAGAAGCTGGAAATGAAGTTGTAAACTTTTGTTTGTTATATGAGAATGATATTTAGTTGATTGATTTTAGTAGCAATCTTATAAAAATACACTCTTTTGAGTTGTGCATAGGAGTCTTAATAGTTTCAAGCTGTTTAAAAATTCATATAAAATTGCTCGTTGGTCCGATTGAGGTATGTAATATACCATTAGAAATGTCTCAGTGTCTACTACAACTTTGTAGTTTATGTCCACACCTGATTGTAAGGGGCCGTTTACCTAATCACTTACCCGGGTAAGTGCTAACCGGTAAAATTCAACACTATCACTTACTTCTCGGGTAAGATTTTAGTCCACCAAAATGGCATCGTATGCAACAATTTAGCCGGTAAGCGCTAACTGTGTAAGAGCTGTCGTACTCACTTACCGGGTAAGACTCTCGATCCTTGCTTTCGACTCTCGGTCCTTGCTTCTGCTCTTACCGGGAAAGATTTGTAGTCGTTGCCATATTCATCCGATAAGCTAATGTGACTTGGTAAGCACCCCGGATAAGCGTTTTGTAAACGGCCCCTAACTCCATAACGTAAGGCTTAAAACGGTGAGTTTCTAGAACTGGTCATGTGTAAAACGACATTTATTCACTATTATTAGAAAATTTATATAAAATTGGTCTTTGAACAACTAATTTTTTATTCTTAAAAAAAAGGTATGCATTAATGCATAAACACACGCGCACATACCCGTGTATACATTAGACCATCCGTAATGGAATCGGGTATAGGGTGGGCTCGGGTTTGTGCGGGTACCGCTACGCAGGGGGGGGGGGGGGGGGGCTCAGGCTCAAGCGGGTTCCTTCCCCGGGTTCCCCAACCCGTTCATACCCGATCGAAATTAATTGTTTTTTTATTTTTTATTTAAATAAAATTCAATATATACGTTGGCAACGACTATATTTGTAATATTTTTTTAATTTTTTTTTTCAATTTAATCACACTATATATATAATCACACAAAACAACTCTCTCATTCTTTTCCATTTTCTTCCATTCTCTATATTTTAAACAATATGGATTCGCCACAACCCGGTTCACCGACCGCATCATCATCATCTGTAGACACCGACGAGTTCTTGCATCTACAAAGGGAAATTTTTGTAGGCTTGGTTCTAGAGACTGCACAATTAATTTATGGTAGCACCGCCAGTTACAAAAAAGTGTACTTCCGCTATTCGGCAATTGGCGTATGGAGTAGCTGCTGACTCACTTGACGAGTACATCCGTATGGGAGAGAAAACGTCACGAGATTGTCTGAACAAATTCTGCACATGTATTATTGAACTGTATGGTCAAAAATATTTACGCAAACCTACTTTTATTGATATTCAGAAGTTGTACGCCGCGCATGAAGCTAAACACGGATTTCCCGGCATGCTCGGAAGCATAGACTGTACTCACTGGGCGTGGGCAAATTGTCCGGTAGCATGGCGAGGTCAATTCATGAGAGGTGATCATGAGCACCCGACAATCATGCTAGAAGCAGTGGCCTCTCAAGATCTATGGATCTGGCACGCATACTTTGGTGTTGCCGGTTCCAACAACGACATCAATGTTCTCAATCAGTCGCCCATCTTCAACGATGTATATGATGGAAAAGCACCCGACTGCCCTTTTGAGGTGAATGGAGCCACCTACGAGCACGGATATTATCTAGCGGATGGGATATATCCGGAATGGGCTACTTTCGTAAAATCATTTACGTGCCCACATAACCCTAAACGACAAAAGTTTCAAGTCCGCGCAAGAAGCGGCACGTAAAAATGTTGAACGAGCTTTTGGCGTGCTTAAACAACGTTGGCATATACTTCATAACCCGACACGCGGATGGGAACCGACAAGATTGGGAAACATTATGTACGCTTGTGTCATATTACACAATATGATACTCGAAGACGAAGACCATGCTATTTGTGGTGGCGATGAAAACGACCTTTTCACGGATGATATCGAAACCCAAATCAGTGAGGAACAACGCGCGGCAAATGTTCGAGAAGTCAAAAACCGGGACACTCATAATACCTTCGGTCGGATTTGGTCGAACATATTTGGCGTATCCAAGTTCCCAACAATGACGACGAGTAGATTATTTATTTTGTAATTTTTATTTTTAATGAATGATATGAATTTTTATTTTTATTATTTATCTTATTTTTATTTATTAAAAAATATATAAATATTTTTATTTTGTTAAATAATTAAATGTATAAATAAAAGAATTAAAAAAAAAATGAGGTGGCAAGAGGGCTTTAGGGTATTGCTACTCCACTTTTGGGTTTGTAGAGGGTTTGGAGAAAAGCTGATGTGGCGCTGAGGTAGCTTTAGGGCTTTTGGGTATTGCTACGGATGGCCTTATAGGTGCATGTACACAAGTGAATATGAATTCACATATTAAATAGAAAAACACAAGTGCATATTGGCTCTATATGTGATACATAGATACTGGCTCTGTATTCACTAGTGCATACAATCATTAAACCAGAAAACACAAACATTCGATAAACATAAGAAACATGCAAACACTTATAATCACTCTATAGCACATACAAACTTCAAAAATCAACAATGGTTATCATCTATTTGAATGATTTGAAAAGAAAATATAAAAATACAAAAAGGTTTGTGCAGTATCTTCGATTTATAGATAGATAAACAAAAATCCCCTTAACGGCATCACATAAACCACGTATTTCGTGAAGAGACCGATTCTAAACCCTAAAATCGGCCTCAAAAGGAAAAAAAAAAGTTCAAAATATTAAATTTTTTTGACTTAACGAACACAAGAAACGAACCTCTCTTCTGTAAGTTGAACAGAATTTCATACCTTGATCCACCATTGATTTCTGATTTCTAGATATATATATATATATATATATTCATCACCAATTACTGGTCATTTGCTTCTGCTGGATCTTGGAATTATGAGAAGATCTACCACCCTTATCTTTATAAGCATTTCTTGAACCATTGCTCTTCCTTCCTGCACGTGCTGCTTGAATCGCACGTTTTCGCTGCTTCGCTAAGCGCTCCACCAGTTCAGGATCATCATCTTCCTCCTCGCCTTCATTATCTTCCACCTGGAAGAATAACAAGAGTTCGTCAATTGCTTTCGTACTTCCTCCGTCCCAAAATGATTTGGCACACGAAAAGGGTTGAGCATTAAGAAAACTAGAAAGAACAGAAATACCGGATCACTTGTATCATGATGCTTCCCTTCAGAGGTTTGTGGATCCTCTTCTACTTCGCCACTCATGTCGCAAGCCTTTGGTTGGTCATCATCCTTGATAATGTAACAAACAGAAAACCTTGTCATTTTAAGTTGCAGCCGAGCATTAGTTAAAGTGTAATATATATAGGGTCAGGTTCAAGGGAAAACCGCAAAAAAAATGAAAAATTGAGGAACACTCTGGTAGTCATTCATCTGAACGGTATGCACTTGTGCATACAAGTAATTCGTAGCATGCACATGTGCATAAAAACCAAAAATCAGCTTAATTTAGTTGTATGCACAAGCGCATACCGTCCGCCTGAAGGGCTACCAAGGTGTTCCTCGGGTTTCCATTTTTTTGAGGTTTTCCCCTTAACCTCCATCTATATGTTAATATATATATATATATATATATAATTCGTAGATATGAGGATTTAAGGTGAAGGCATACCTTGGTCAATGAGCATAAAGAATCAAAATTTTGGATGTCTGATGCATTTATTGTAGAGGAAACGTGTCCTTCCTCTTCTTCGATTTCTTCATCATCAGAACCAGGAATCTTCTCGAGACCTCCTTCATTGAACTACAATATATTTTGAAAAATGAAGCCTTATAAAAACATTAAGAATCAGCGTACATATTTGGTAGATAAATTTTTAGAAAGAAAAAACATCCTCCAGATACATATTTTGATAGTAAAGAACCAAAACAAGTTTAGTACATGATATATTGAACTTCAGATAGAATTTTCTGTTTTGGAAACATACTGGTCACTGAATTAAAAACTTCATGAATTATTAATTCATCATACATTTTCGATATCATCTTGTTCCTTCCTGCTAAAACCACTCGCAGAAAGTTCCTTGTCAAGGAAACCAGAAGCTTTCTTTATTGAAGAAAACCGAGGCTTTACAGCATCTGAGTCTGCATCTGAATCTGAATCTGAATCATCACCATTCGCTTCAAAAGAGAGGTTGAACCTAGACCACAAAATGCTATTTTATTAATAGAAACACTAATTAACTATTCCAATAACATATTTTCCTAATCTTAAATGGAATGAACTTCCTAACAATACACAAACGAAACTAAAACCTTGTCTGTTTTTTAGAAAAAAAACTTTAATTAGCCTCTAATGTCTGATTCGTTAAGAGACAGGGCCATTCAGACTATTTGTTTTTTCCAAATTTTCAGAGCCACTTATGTCCTATTGTCCTCTTATAAGAGGTAAACCAACCTCTTGCCTCTTATTGTTCTTAATAAATTAACCTTAATAGATCCTTTCTCTCAATCGATTCACTTGGATTATAATAATTAGGTGACTTTCAAATTTAAATATATTATTATCGATTAAACGTATTCGTTTAAATGAATGCTAATTTTATAATTTAGATGTAAATTTCGTGATGATGATGCATAAATATGTGAAATTGTACATATATATATATATATACACAAATTCTACACTATATATTCTAATGGATCAAATACATAATTTAAACAAATTCAGACATTGATCAGTTTACAAAAACAAACAGTCTTATTGATTCAGATTTCAGATTTTCAGCACCACCTCTTATTAATCAGAAGTGAAATAAGACTTAGACTTCAGCACCTCTTAAAAAACAAATGCGACCTAAGCATTTCAGCTCAACAGTTGTATAATTGTATATATAAAAAAGGTAGAATTTATTCAGGGATCTGAAAGTCAAGTACAAACCTCTTGCTGAAAAACTTGATAATGCATTCAACATCACGATCAAAGTACCTAAAATAATATATTAAATCAAATTGAAGTTATTTCGAATGCAATAATATGAGAACATATTAGTGGGGCAGTACTAATGATGAATGTTAACTAAAACAACATCTTATAAGTTGTAATCATACATTTCTGCATTTCGATGAGAAACAGATACCATTTGTGGAAAATCGATGACTGTAATTTTCTCATCATCATCTATCTGCAACAAAAATAGGATTTATAAGTCGCGTTAAGCTTGTGAAATTCAGTGGAATGTCATCTTGTAAAATTCAGTGTTTCGAAAGAATAAGAAGTTTTCTAATGATGAAATTCATAATCGAAAATCATATATAGCATAAAAAGAAGACACTAAAAAAGAGGTTGAATTTGAAATATTTCATAAGCATACCATAATGTTAAATTCATTGAAGTCACAGTGAATAAGGCCATGCTCCGCCAAACGGACAATAATGCCTATGATCTTCTCAAAGACGATATCAGTACTTTGCAACTGCTTCACCTGCACACTGCAGCAAATATCTATACTATATTATAAAGCATTTGAGAAAAACTCCTAAAAACAAGTTCTTATGCATCAAGTACTGTTTATTGATGCTGAATGGTTTGGTGCAGGATGATTAAGTGTTCAGATGATTAAGAGGCTCTTATGATATACTGCAAAATGAAATATGGTTGTTCCGTAATTGTTAAGAATGAAATCAGGGCGCTGAATGGTTAAGGGAGGCCTAAGATACAAAATCATTCAGAGGGTTTTAGAACCATTAAGAGGCAGACTTTTTTTACCAAACAAGATTCACCTCTTAGCAATTCAGAAGTTGCCTCTTAATGGAACTATTAAGAGGTAAACAAACAGCCCCATTTAAGTAGCAATAACCAAAGGCATGTACTTTGACTTACAGCGGATAGCCTTGTACAAGTGACATAATCACACAATGGCGATTGCAATCCACAGCATTTGGGACAGGAAAACCATGTTCTTGTAAAGCCTAATCAACAGAAAAAATTTGAAATCAATAAATGCTAACAAGAGCATTACTCAATACTACTAAACAATCAAGATTGACGATTTGAAATGAGACCTTCATGAAAGCAAATTCTTTTAGAGCAGCGAGGCGAGAAAGATACAGCCAATTGAAGCTACTGCGGTGCTTTAAGTAGTCACGCTTAGATTTGACGGCTCGGAAAGAGGTCCTGCCTAGCCTGTGTAGTTTCATAGCCATAACTGTACCGTCTTCATTTGCAACCTCGAAAATATCTTGAATACAGGGCATGTTAGAATGTCTTAAATGTATCCCAATTAACCAGATGTAAAGAAGTGCGTGTCAAATTAAAAAAAAATTGGCATTACCAGACTCTTTCCCGACGCCAATTTGACGTCCCACTGATGAAAACACACCTCTGTTTACCATAGTCTTTATAGCAAGAAAATCATAACCAAGGTAGGTGAGTCGGAACCCATCATCTACGGAAAAATAAAAGAAAGCCCATCAGATGCAAGCCCTAGCAATGGTGTCCCGAATTAGAATTAGGACAAGAGCACTACTTACACTTTGAAGAGTCATGATGCAACAACTTGTGCTTGAGCAAATTCTTCAACACCTTATAAGTCCCTCCATGTCTATATACAGCCCACAAAACGAATATTAGTCAACTGTTAGAAACAAATGCAGAAGACAGAAGCTTACAAATAGAGATGGCAACGGGGCCGGGATTGCGATCGCCGGGGGTATCGGGGATCGCAATCCCCATCCCCGATCCCCAATCCACATCCCCATCCCCGTCAGGATATAAGATTTCATTCCCATCCCCATCAGGGAATCGGGGATTTTTCCCCGTCTACCCGGTTTAATTTTATACGTAATGTTTTTTTATATATTGTATATAAATGTCAATTTCACGTTTAAGCGACATTTAATGCTAAAATTTTAATTATCAAAATTTTAATTGTTGCATTTGTATAAGAGTAACACCAAAAAAGGTAGTTCAAACGTAAATATATCAATTACAATACTTATCCTGGATTGCTTCTTTTCATTTAGGCCAATTTGCTCTTTATTGACATTCTTCAACTGAGCATGGTTCGATGACATCGTGCTCTGTTATCTCATAAGCAACGGTATATGCAAATATATCATCATTGAGTATGTATGATCTGTCCATCGACTCATATTCATTTGAGATTTCTTTGATCTCTGGAATCAGTATTAACTTCGGAGCGTCCTCCAGTAATGATTCATAGACATAGATTTAATCAGAGATAATATCATGTATTGATGATATATAGTTGTGACTTACTCTTCTCTTCCTTTAGATGAGTATCTATTGAACCAAGTAGCTTCCCCCATTTCCTTTTGGGAGCTACGACCTCAACCACACCTCCACCATGTGTGATTGCAACGTACTTCCAGCGACGTTGTGCCCTTGTTTGGGGACTTTTGACCTTGCGAGTATATTTGCAGCTCGTATATGTTATATTGTCACTCTAGATAATATTAAACGTATCAGGTATCGAGTCTGATTCGTTTGACTTCAACTTTACGTTGTGAAGTTTTTGGGGATCAAAATGAGACACAATTGAAATATTTAATGGCACTTCCTGTCGTTCCCATGGAAAATCCTTTTTCCTATCTCCCCCTAACGACAGGAAGGTTGTCTCATCAAAGTGACAACCCGCAATCTAGCGGTAAATGGATTACTCGTCAAGGGTTCTAATTAGCGGATAATTGTTGGGGATTCATATCCAACATTTGATGACTCGTCTTTAAGACCCATTTTGGTACGCTGTGGGGACGTAATTGGCACATATACAACACAACCAAACATACGTAAATGTAAAACATCAGGCTTATATCCAGTTACCAACTGGTACGCACAAGATTGGTTGGCTGGTTGTGGGTCTAAACACGAATAAGTAAAGTTGCATGTAATATTGCATTACCCCATGTGGATAAATTGGTGCGCATAACCAATGCCCTAGATACCATCTATATTCTTTTGATGACAACTTTTATCATTTTACGAGACCATTTTATATATACACATGCGGTACAAATGCAATAATCATCAAATCCTTATGATGTAAATTCTACAGCATTCTAAGTCAGGTAGACTTGATGAGAAAAAATCAGGGTGGTGAGTCCTTAATGTATGAGTGCAACGTTTCATGTGGACTATAATATGACACATGTTCATTGTGTCAAAACCAGAACCATAAAGTACTTTAATGACCCGCATTCTGGATGTTTATGTCCATAAATATCACCTTGTATTCGTTGTAAGAATGAAATATTTTTATATTATGTCCTTAGCTTTAGGATGGTCTCATTCCTGATTTGGCTAAGGATCAGGGTATATAAAAGTTCTAGGTATTAGAGAGGGCATGTTATGATGGTGGTGTTGCTTCTTGTGCAGTAGAAGTCAACTGTTACAATTTGGTTAATTCCCTCGTTTTATCTTTCACTCGAAAGAGAATGTATCTAAGTGTATTTTGCAATACATATATCACTATGTCATGACCATGGTGTCCCACGTAGTCATGCCGAAACATATATGTGTCATTGTTCCAAAGTTCTTTATTGGTGACAAAATATGATTTACTAACATAGATAATCCATTAATCTGATACATTAATTTCTCTAATATATTTTGCTTTCATATCATTAGAGTTGATGTACATATACCCATTTCCATTCTTATAATATGATTGGTACGAATATTTTAACAAGGTTCATATTGATATAGTGCTCTAGCAACAAGTGACAGTCCATCGTCTAAGTGTTTAGAGGAATTAAAATAATTAATTAAATGAAAATAATCTGTTTCTTAGGATTGTATGAGATGCCACAAAAACAATCAAGTTCTCCTCGATACTTCTAATTTATTATTTGTTAAATATTAAATTAGATTTGTAATTTGGTATTTTTGATTTCTACAATAATACAGTTGCTAATTGCCTAATTTGTTATTGATTTTTATATAATTATATTATTATTGTCATTGCTAGAAAAAAATGGAAAGATTTTACAAAAGGAAAGCATCAATATCGGTTCACTTCTTTAATGCTTTGTGAAATTGATTTGAGTAATCTTCCTTGGGATCCCGCCGATAAGATTTTTTTTTTTGGAGTATCATCCTAACCAAAGAGATGATGATGTAATCGACCAATTCCAAAAGATGAAGACCCGTACGTCGTAGAACACAATTGTAAAAGGTAACTTTTTATTATTTTTATTGAATTCGTATCTTTTGGTTAGTTGTTATTTTATTTTATATTGCCCCCCCCTACTATAATTCTTTCTGGATCAGCCACTGCTCCCTCCCTCCCCCCTCTCTCTCCCTCCCTCCCCATGAATCGATTTTTCGTCCCTAAACCCTAAGTTTAATCACAATCTCCTCTTGCAATTAGGTAGAAGGTGATATTTTGGAAGATTAGAGTTTAACAAGTGAAGAGAAATTAAAGAATCAATGTATGATTCTATAAATTTCAATGTGTATTGAGTTTGACCTAAATTTTTGGTTTATGTATGAAAGATTAGAAACTTGAAGTATTGATGATTAAATCTTGAAGAAGTGTTAGTTGTAGAAGTATGTACACTAAATTGTTGATTAAAGAAGCTGGAAATGAAGTTGTAAACTTTTGTTTGTTATATGAGAATGATATTTAGTTGATTGATTTTAGTAGCAATCTTATAAAAATGCACTCTTTTGAGTTGTGCATAGGAGTCTTAATAGTTTCAAGCTGTTTAAAAATTCATATAAAATTGCTCGTTGGTCCGATTGAGGTATGTAATATACCATTAGAAATGTCTCAGTGTCTACTACAACTTTGTAGTTTATGTCCACACCTGATTGTAAGGGGCCGTTTACCTAATCACTTACCCGGTAAAATTCAACACTATCACTTACTTCTCGGGTAAGATTTTAGTCCACCAAAATGGCATCGTATGCAACAATTTAGCCGGTAAGCGCTAACTGTGTAAGAGCTGTCGTACTCACTTACCGGGTAAGACTCTCGATCCTTGCTTTCGACTCTCGGTCCTTGCTTCTGCTCTTACCGGGAAAGATTTGTAGTCGTTGCCATATTCATCCGATAAGCTAATGTGACTTGGTAAGCACCCCGGATAAGCGTTTTGTAAACGGCCCCTAACTCCATAACGTAAGGCTTAAAACGGTGAGTTTCTAGAACTGGTCATGTGTAAAACGACATTTATTCACTATTATTAGAAAATTTATATAAAATTGGTCTTTGAACAACTAATTTTTTATTCTTAAAAAAAAGGTATGCATTAATGCATAAACACACGCGCACATACCCGTGTATACATTAGACCATCCGTAATGGAATCGGGTATAGGGTGGGCTCGGGTTTGTGCGGGTACCGCTACGCAGGGGGGGGGGGGGGGGGGGGGGCTCAGGCTCAAGCGGGTTCCTTCCCCGGGTTCCCCAACCCGTTCATACCCGATCGAAATTAATTGTTTTTTTATTTTTTATTTAAATAAAATTCAATATATACGTTGGCAACGACTATATTTGTAATATTTTTTTTAATTTTTTTTTTCAATTTAATCACACTATATATATAATCACACAAAACAACTCTCTCATTCTTTTCCATTTTCTTCCATTCTCTATATTTTAAACAATATGGATTCGCCACAACCCGGTTCACCGACCGCATCATCATCATCTGTAGACACCGACGAGTTCTTGCATCTACAAAGGGAAATTTTTGTAGGCTTGGTTCTAGAGACTGCACAATTAATTTATGGTAGCACCGCCAGTTACAAAAAAGTGTACTTCCGCTATTCGGCAATTGGCGTATGGAGTAGCTGCTGACTCACTTGACGAGTACATCCGTATGGGAGAGAAAACGTCACGAGATTGTCTGAACAAATTCTGCACATGTATTATTGAACTGTATGGTCAAAAATATTTACGCAAACCTACTTTTATTGATATTCAGAAGTTGTACGCCGCGCATGAAGCTAAACACGGATTTCCCGGCATGCTCGGAAGCATAGACTGTACTCACTGGGCGTGGGCAAATTGTCCGGTAGCATGGCGAGGTCAATTCATGAGAGGTGATCATGAGCACCCGACAATCATGCTAGAAGCAGTGGCCTCTCAAGATCTATGGATCTGGCACGCATACTTTGGTGTTGCCGGTTCCAACAACGACATCAATGTTCTCAATCAGTCGCCCATCTTCAACGATGTATATGATGGAAAAGCACCCGACTGCCCTTTTGAGGTGAATGGAGCCACCTACGAGCACGGATATTATCTAGCGGATGGGATATATCCGGAATGGGCTACTTTCGTAAAATCATTTACGTGCCCACATAACCCTAAACGACAAAAGTTCAAGTCCGCGCAAGAAGCGGCACGTAAAAATGTTGAACGAGCTTTTGGCGTGCTTAAACAACGTTGGCATATACTTCATAACCCGGCACGCGGATGGGAACCGACAAGATTGGGAAACATTATGTACGCTTGTGTCATATTACACAATATGATACTCGAAGACGAAGACCATGCTATTTGTGGTGGCGATGAAAACGACCTTTTCACGGATGATATCGAAACCCAAATCAGTGAGGAACAACGCGCGGCAAATGTTCGAGAAGTCAAAAACCGGGACACTCATAATAACCTTCGGTCGGATTTGGTCGAACATATTTGGCGTATCCAAGTTCCCAACAATGACGACGAGTAGATTATTTATTTTGTAATTTTTATTTTTAATGAATGATATGAATTTTTATTTTTATTATTTATCTTATTTTTATTTATTAAAAAATATATAAATATTTTTATTTTGTTAAATAATTAAATGTATAAATAAAAGAATTAAAAAAAAAAATGAGGTGGCAAGAGGGCTTTAGGGTATTGCTACTCCACTTTTGGGTTTGTAGAGGGTTTGGAGAAAAGCTGATGTGGCGCTGAGGTAGCTTTAGGGCTTTTGGGTATTGCTACGGATGGCCTTATAGGTGCATGTACACAAGTGAATATGAATTCACATATTAAATAGAAAAACACAAGTGCATATTGGCTCTATATGTGATACATAGATACTGGCTCTGTATTCACTAGTGCATACAATCATTAAACCAGAAAACACAAACATTCGATAAACATAAGAAACATGCAAACACTTATAATCACTCTATAGCACATACAAACTTCAAAAATCAACAATGGTTATCATCTATTTGAATGATTTGAAAAGAAAATATAAAAATACAAAAAGGTTTGTGCAGTATCTTCGATTTATAGATAGATAAACAAAAATCCCCTTAACGGCATCACATAAACCACGTATTTCGTGAAGAGACCGATTCTAAACCCTAAAATCGGCCTCAAAAGGAAAAAAAAAAAGTTCAAAATATTAAATTTTTTTGACTTAACGAACACAAGAAACGAACCTCTCTTCTGTAAGTTGAACAGAATTTCATACCTTGATCCACCATTGATTTCTGATTTCTAGATATATATATATATATATATATTCATCACCAATTACTGGTCATTTGCTTCTGCTGGATCTTGGAATTATGAGAAGATCTACCACCCTTATCTTTATAAGCATTTCTTGAACCATTGCTCTTCCTTCCTGCACGTGCTGCTTGAATCGCACGTTTTCGCTGCTTCGCTAAGCGCTCCACCAGTTCAGGATCATCATCTTCCTCCTCGCCTTCATTATCTTCCACCTGGAAGAATAACAAGAGTTCGTCAATTGCTTTCGTACTTCCTCCGTCCCAAAATGATTTGGCACACGAAAAGGGTTGAGCATTAAGAAAACTAGAAAGAACAGAAATACCGGATCACTTGTATCATGATGCTTCCCTTCAGAGGTTTGTGGATCCTCTTCTACTTCGCCACTCATGTCGCAAGCCTTTGGTTGGTCATCATCCTTGATAATGTAACAAACAGAAAACCTTGTCATTTTAAGTTGCAGCCGAGCATTAGTTAAAGTGTAATATATATAGGGTCAGGTTCAAGGGAAAACCGCAAAAAAAATGAAAAATTGAGGAACACTCTGGTAGTCATTCATCTGAACGGTATGCACTTGTGCATACAAGTAATTCGTAGCATGCACATGTGCATAAAAACCAAAAATCAGCTTAATTTAGTTGTATGCACAAGCGCATACCGTCCGCCTGAAGGGCTACCAAGGTGTTCCTCGGGTTTCCATTTTTTTGAGGTTTTCCCCTTAACCTCCATCTATATGTTAATATATATATATATATATATATAATTCGTAGATATGAGGATTTAAGGTGAAGGCATACCTTGGTCAATGAGCATAAAGAATCAAAATTTTGGATGTCTGATGCATTTATTGTAGAGGAAACGTGTCCTTCCTCTTCTTCGATTTCTTCATCATCAGAACCAGGAATCTTCTCGAGACCTCCTTCATTGAACTACAATATATTTTGAAAAATGAAGCCTTATAAAAACATTAAGAATCAGCGTACATATTTGGTAGATAAATTTTTAGAAAGAAAAAACATCCTCCAGATACATATTTTGATAGTAAAGAACCAAAACAAGTTTAGTACATGATATATTGAACTTCAGATAGAATTTTCTGTTTTGGAAACATACTGGTCACTGAATTAAAAACTTCATGAATTATTAATTCATCATACATTTTCGATATCATCTTGTTCCTTCCTGCTAAAACCACTCGCAGAAAGTTCCTTGTCAAGGAAACCAGAAGCTTTCTTTATTGAAGAAAACCGAGGCTTTACAGCATCTGAGTCTGCATCTGAATCTGAATCTGAATCATCACCATTCGCTTCAAAAGAGAGGTTGAACCTAGACCACAAAATGCTATTTTATTAATAGAAACACTAATTAACTATTCCAATAACATATTTTCCTAATCTTAAATGGAATGAACTTCCTAACAATACACAAACGAAACTAAAACCTTGTCTGTTTTTTAGAAAAAAAACTTTAATTAGCCTCTAATGTCTGATTCGTTAAGAGACAGGGCCATTCAGACTATTTGTTTTTTCCAAATTTTCAGAGCCACTTATGTCCTATTGTCCTCTTATAAGAGGTAAACCAACCTCTTGCCTCTTATTGTTCTTAATAAATTAACCTTAATAGATCCTTTCTCTCAATCGATTCACTTGGATTATAATAATTAGGTGACTTTCAAATTTAAATATATTATTATCGATTAAACGTATTCGTTTAAATGAATGCTAATTTTATAATTTAGATGTAAATTTCGTGATGATGATGCATAAATATGTGAAATTGTACATATATATATATATATACACAAATTCTACACTATATATTCTAATGGATCAAATACATAATTTAAACAAATTCAGACATTGATCAGTTTACAAAAACAAACAGTCTTATTGATTCAGATTTCAGATTTTCAGCACCACCTCTTATTAATCAGAAGTGAAATAAGACTTAGACTTCAGCACCTCTTAAAAAACAAATGCGACCTAAGCATTTCAGCTCAACAGTTGTATAATTGTATATATAAAAAAGGTAGAATTTATTCAGGGATCTGAAAGTCAAGTACAAACCTCTTGCTGAAAAACTTGATAATGCATTCAACATCACGATCAAAGTACCTAAAATAATATATTAAATCAAATTGAAGTTATTTCGAATGCAATAATATGAGAACATATTAGTGGGGCAGTACTAATGATGAATGTTAACTAAAACAACATCTTATAAGTTGTAATCATACATTTCTGCATTTCGATGAGAAACAGATACCATTTGTGGAAAATCGATGACTGTAATTTTCTCATCATCATCTATCTGCAACAAAAATAGGATTTATAAGTCGCGTTAAGCTTGTGAAATTCAGTGGAATGTCATCTTGTAAAATTCAGTGTTTCGAAAGAATAAGAAGTTTTCTAATGATGAAATTCATAATCGAAAATCATATATAGCATAAAAAGAAGACACTAAAAAAGAGGTTGAATTTGAAATATTTCATAAGCATACCATAATGTTAAATTCATTGAAGTCACAGTGAATAAGGCCATGCTCCGCCAAACGGACAATAATGCCTATGATCTTCTCAAAGACGATATCAGTACTTTGCAACTGCTTCACCTGCACACTGCAGCAAATATCTATACTATATTATAAAGCATTTGAGAAAAACTCCTAAAAACAAGTTCTTATGCATCAAGTACTGTTTATTGATGCTGAATGGTTTGGTGCAGGATGATTAAGTGTTCAGATGATTAAGAGGCTCTTATGATATACTGCAAAATGAAATATGGTTGTTCCGTAATTGTTAAGAATGAAATCAGGGCGCTGAATGGTTAAGGGAGGCCTAAGATACAAAATCATTCAGAGGGTTTTAGAACCATTAAGAGGCAGACTTTTTTTACCAAACAAGATTCACCTCTTAGCAATTCAGAAGTTGCCTCTTAATGGAACTATTAAGAGGTAAACAAACAGCCCCATTTAAGTAGCAATAACCAAAGGCATGTACTTTGACTTACAGCGGATAGCCTTGTACAAGTGACATAATCACACAATGGCGATTGCAATCCACAGCATTTGGGACAGGAAAACCATGTTCTTGTAAAGCCTAATCAACAGAAAAAATTTGAAATCAATAAATGCTAACAAGAGCATTACTCAATACTACTAAACAATCAAGATTGACGATTTGAAATGAGACCTTCATGAAAGCAAATTCTTTTAGAGCAGCGAGGCGAGAAAGATACAGCCAATTGAAGCTACTGCGGTGCTTTAAGTAGTCACGCTTAGATTTGACGGCTCGGAAAGAGGTCCTGCCTAGCCTGTGTAGTTTCATAGCCATAACTGTACCGTCTTCATTTGCAACCTCGAAAATATCTTGAATACAGGGCATGTTAGAATGTCTTAAATGTATCCCAATTAACCAGATGTAAAGAAGTGCGTGTCAAATTAAAAAAAAATTGGCATTACCAGACTCTTTCCCGACGCCAATTTGACGTCCCACTGATGAAAACACACCTCTGTTTACCATAGTCTTTATAGCAAGAAAATCATAACCAAGGTAGGTGAGTCGGAACCCATCATCTACGGAAAAATAAAAGAAAGCCCATCAGATGCAAGCCCTAGCAATGGTGTCCCGAATTAGAATTAGGACAAGAGCACTACTTACACTTTGAAGAGTCATGATGCAACAACTTGTGCTTGAGCAAATTCTTCAACACCTTATAAGTCCCTCCATGTCTATATACAGCCCACAAAACGAATATTAGTCAACTGTTAGAAACAAATGCAGAAGACAGAAGCTTACAAATAGAGATGGCAACGGGGCCGGGATTGCGATCGCCGGGGGTATCGGGGATCGCAATCCCCATCCCCGATCCCCAATCCACATCCCCATCCCCATCCCCGTCAGGATATAAGATTTCATTCCCATCCCCATCAGGGAATCGGGGATTTTTCCCCGTCTACCCGGTTTAATTTTATACGTAATGTTTTTTTATATATTGTATATAAATGTCAATTTCACGTTTAAGCGACATTTAATGCTAAAATTTTAATTATCAAAATTTTAATTGTTGCATTTGTATAAGAGTAACACCAAAAAAGGTAGTTCAAACGTAAATATATCAATTACAATACTTGATACTTAATGTATTATATAATCACGTCATTATATCAATAAAAGTTTCCCACAAACAATTAAATTAATAATGTAATTCATTTTACAAGTTCTCATAATAAAAGATTGATTATATGTATACATTATATACACTCATTGGGTTTCTCACTATATTATTATACTTAGGGGCCGTTTACCAAACACTTACCCGGGTAAGTGCTTACCAAGTCACATTACCTACCGGATCGATATGGCAAGGACCAAAAATCTTACCTGGTAAGAGCGAATGAAAGGACCGAGAGTCTTACCCTGGTAAGTGATGGCGACGACGCTTACCACGGTTAGCGCTTACCGGGTGAATTGTTGCATACGAAACCGATTTGGTGGACTAAATTCTTACCCGGATAGCGCTTACCCGGATAAGCATTTGGTAAACGGCCCCTTAGTGTGTATATATATATACACATATAGGGTTAGGTTTCGGTGAGAAGTGCCAAATTTGGTGAGAAGCGTGAGAAGTGGTTATCAACCATTGGATGAGAAATGGACGAACATTAGGATGAGATGCAACGGATCAAATCCCTTTTAAGCCACAATTCATGGGAGGCTATTTGATTAAAAATGAAAGTACTTCTCACACTTCTCACCAAAAATGACACTTCTCACATGATCCCATGCCTACACATATAAATGTATAACTAATATTCGGGGTCGGGGTCGGGGATGAAGGGTATCCAGTATCCCCATCCCTGGTTTATAAATTCGGGGATTCCCCATCCCCGGTCAACTCGAGGATTCCCCGGTCAAACCGGGGTCGGGTACTGGGTTCTGTCGGGTTTTGCCCTCCCTACTTACAAAAAAACCATAAACAACGGTAGTGATTAATAACATCAACATGTGTTCATGTGTAAGCTAATGGACACCAAAAGAGAAATTATTCGAAGTAACAGCAATGAACTTAGCAGTAAAGATGAACCACCGCTACCTGAGTGACGCAATGCGGTCAATGAGCTCTGCAGGTACAATTTCATGCTGAGAAGAGATTATGATATGTTATTAGATGACAATTTTCCAATATGCCGGAAAGAAAATCTGAAAAAGTGATAAAAATAGCAATTTAGAATAGAATTGACTTACATTGCGCATCCCCATCTCAACAGCAGTGAGAACCCTGAAATCATCTTTGGAGAGATACCGCAAAACATTCACATCAAGTTTCATTAGTCCTCTTTTTGCACTTTCTTCTCTATGCTATAAGCTATAATGTTGTAGAGTATAAAACTGATCACTTGAAAATCCTTGTAAACAGTTTAAATTAGGTTAATGACTTCTTGTTTGTTAGCAGCTTGATGAGCTTAATAGGACTGACAACTTACTCGTTCAGCTATACATAATTGTTTGGTAGTGACTTAATGATATAGAAAGTGGCTTATTCGGTAAGCTTCTAGATGGGAGCTTTATGCAGAAAGCCAAGTTTTTTACAAACATGTCCTTCTCAATTAAAAAAACACTCCTTCCATCTATGAAAAAAACCCTCCCAAACAATAATCTTCTCGATCTATACAAACAGATGAATCCACACAGATAGCTTTATCCATACAGAACTTAATGGAAAACCAACCAAACAGCCTATTAATTAGGATGACACTTCATTCCATGCGGCAACAATGGTTCACGTGAAAGAATTGGTTTTTTATTAAGTCCTTGATAAAGTTGTTTGTGTGGATTAATCTGTGTATAGATTGAGAAGATTTTTGTTTGGGAGGGTTTTTTTCATAGATGGAAGGAGCATGTTTTTTAATTGGGAGGGGCAAGTTTGGTAAAAACCTGGCTTTTTGCATAAAACTCCTCCTAGAAGCTTACGGAATAACTCATTTTCTATATCATTAAGCCACTACTAAACGGTCATGTATAACAAACCTAATAAGCTGTCAATCCCATTAAGCTCATTAAGCTGCAAACAAACAAGCCCTTAGAGATGTAATGTTAACAGGCTAGTTTGAGAAACTATATGGAAATGGTAAATACTTCTTTAGAATGCAACTTTGCCGGATAAGTCAACCACCCACTTCACTAGATGTCCAACAAAACGGAACTATCAACTCGTGATGAAGAATAACGATATATTGTCTCCTCTAAAACCAACCTATAAATACCCTCTAAAAATAGTCAGAACTAATGGCATCAATCCAGCTAATATGTCTTTTGATTTTGCTTCATCCCATGTTAGATGCTCCCCATTTTTCATGAAAAAGTGAATTTCGTCGGTCAATTTACTAAACAATTAAATTGTTTATGCAACAAGTTTTCTAAGGGCCATGAAATGTTTTTTTCTTGATTGCACAAATTGTATGGGCAACACTCCATTGAATCTTAACATCCTAATTTATGTCTCAACTAAATGACTTTTCCTCAATTGCACAAAACCCTATAGTCTAATTTCTATGCTCTATATCATTTAAAGGAAAAACAATGCACAGGTGAGAAATTCATAACTAAGCTTTGATTTGGTGTATATTATTGCTTAACGTTGCATTGCGAGTAGAATGATGGGATTAGAAACAGCCTCCAAACGCCGTCTACTGCTGCGATAATGCCGTTCAAGAACATGTTGAGCTACTTTGAGCCTCACCGTGCACGTGTGAACACATACGTACAAGAATATACATATAATGAACATTCATTCATAAGGGATAATGCGCATCTCAGATTATGAACACGTTGTTCACAGAAGCACGTTGGTTTGTAAGGGGTGCAACAAATACATGGTTTGTATTTGATTATATATACATATATCAATTATATATGCGGTAGAAGTCGATATCCAAAAGAGAATTTGGAGGAAAGGGGATAAAAAGCAAACCTTGAGGCTACGATGATGACAACTGTTTTAGTAGAGTCGATTAACTTCTTTATATCTTCTAAAAAATTGTTGAGGTTTGTTTCGTATGATGTTAGAAATTGAAACCACAAAGAAATTCGAAGCTCCTTCGTGGTTGTTAATGGCTGCTGGCCGTTTACGAAGACCTGCAGAACGAACCAGCATAAGACGTTGGGGGTGACTTGTGAGTCGGTTGTGGCCCAAGGCTGTGGGTCTTTGGGCCACCAATGCTGGGCTTAATGGTTGGATGTAGTTTTGACATTTGATTACGCTAAAAACACTCCCATCTTTTTTAATATTCCCAAAATCTCACCTCGGGCTAAAAAATGGGTCTTGGATTATGTTCAAATCGGTCCTGGTCTTAAATAGTGATTTCATAACTGGACCCGTTCCTGACCCAAATATTAAGGCCTGGTTAAGATGTATGAGGCCCGGTTATTAGGACCGGTCCCGGATGGGCCTGAATCACTCCCACTTACTTTTTTTTAAATTGACTTTTTGGTTATTAGGACCGGTCCCGGTTATTAGGACCGGCGGTGTGTGGCTGTGGTTTGGAGTCTGACAGAAAGTAAAGAGAGGCCACTCCTAACACCGTAGGCCACCTGCCTTATTGCTAAACTGGAATTGAAAGTCAATCTTCCATTCAACTGGAAAGTGTATATGCACGCATGTATATATATATAGGGTTGGGTTCACGTGAGACCAACATGTTTTCGTAAGACCACAAAATAACACTAAAACTTCACAACGATCCATTGTGAAGGTAAGCAAAACAACGAACCTTCACAGCAAAAACACTGTGAAGGTTTACCTTCAGAATACCTTCACGGTCTTTTGTTGTGAAGGTTTAGTGTTATTTTTTTGGTTTCACGGGTCTCACGGAAATGATTTGGTCTCACATGGTCTGAAGTATATATATATATATATATATATATATATATATATATATATATATATATATATACTAGGTATGCGTCCGCACGCAATGCGACGCTAAGCATCCTGAAATCGAAACCGAGAACTCAAAACGACAATTATTTCTTGTTCTATTTTCTTCTTTCTTGATGTTAATTTTATGGATCTATTTGGTTTTATATTTCAAATTGGATAATATATAGATTAAAGGTTAATATGATCGATTGGTCAAAGATTTTGAAGTGGAATTGATGGATAATGAGGTTTTAAAAATCAAAACATTGGTTGTTTTTAGCTTTTAACGAAATCTAGATACGTACCCTTGCGTGATGCTGCGGGATACATCTTGATTCTACAACCAAAAACAATAATCTTATTTCATGTTTCATTTTATTGTATGCTCCTCACGAAACTTATTTTATGGTTTTGGATGTTTTATTGTTGCGAACTAGGTGACATAAAAATTGTATCTTCACTTGATTGATTGGTCAAAGATTTTGAAATTAAATCATTGGATAGCGGGACAAATCCATAACATAACAATCAATTTTCTAAGTTCGAGACGAGCATATGCATTAGTGATACTTTTTGCAACTACTAGTTAAAAAATGCAAAATTTACATTTGAACAAAATTTATATATATATATATATATATATATATATATAGGACGGTAATCAAATGAGAACCACAAAAAGGTTAAGAACCGTGAGGAGTGATCTAAGCCTTAATTTGGTTTTGATCTTAAGGTTTTAATTAAAAGTTGTTTTTAATTAAAAAAAGGGCATAATTGTCATTTTGGTAACAAGATTCATCAGATGAAACATACAACTTCATTCATTTGATGAAACACACAGATTCACCATATGAAACACAACGATTTTCCAGCCGAAACACAATCCAAATGAAAAACACAGATTCACCATATGAAACACATAGATTCACCATATGAAATACACAATTCACCATATGAAATGCACAATTCACCAGGTGAAACACACTTTCATCAGGTGAAACATACAAATTCATGAAACACACATATTCACCGATGACGAAACACCAATTCAACGGATGAAACATACAAATACACCATGAAACATAAAGATTCACTAGGTGAAACATAACCAAGTGTAAAGATTCACAAGATGAAACACAATAGATAAGACGTCGATTCACCAGATGAAACATACAAATTCATGAAATACACATATTCACCGATGATGAAACATAAAGATTCACTAGGTGAAACATACAAGTTCACTACATGAAACATACAGATTCACCAGATGAAACATGCAAATTCACCAGATCTGGGAAATCAAACCCAAAAAAGCTCCAAATCAAGAAATTTAATGGATAAAATTGAAATAATACACTGATTCACCACTGTTGAAAAAAAAAACCCTAAGAATATCTCGATCCATCTATTTCATCTCAGATCCAAGGGTTGTCTCCAAACGTATCATCTTCATCACGACACCAACAACTCCGACAGAATTCTACCCCCTCCGATCATCCTACCCAACGTCCAATTACCCATCTTCTCCGGTGAGAAAACGCAAAACATTTGGGTTCGATTCATCGGCGACAGTAGCTCAGGCCTTGATGAATTTAAGATCTGGTTTGTTTTCTAAACAATGAAACCAGAATTTCATAGACTTTGGTGCAAGTTATGAACCTTCGATCAATGAACCAGTCTTCCACTTAATTTGCGGAATGGGGTTCGCTCGATGGGAAGCTGAAGTGGGGGTTCAATTGCGAAGAAGCTAATAAGCTTATAATGTTAGCGCAGAAAAAAGAGGGGGGGGGGAGAGAGAGAGAAAGAGATAAGATTGGGAAGGTGTTCACCGGAGACAAAGTGGTTGCCGTTGACGAAGATGGTTGCCGGTGATGGAGATGGTTTGGATTTGTTCTTGATGTTGGAGGATTCGGTCTGGATTTTTCTAAACGTAATATGATATGAAAAGGACTGGAGGTTTTAAATGAAAACTAACATGATATGTCTAAACTAGCCTTGCAATTTACTTTTAATTTGACTAAAATACCCTTATTTCACCCTTTTATTTCAAATATGCTTATTTTTTAAATGACCCTTGATTTAATCTAATATATGGATTAGATTAGTCCTCAAGGTTCTCAACATATATTTGGTCCTCACTAGATTTAACCCCTATATATATATATATATATATGTAAATGAGAATCCATAAATATTTTGAAACAAGTATATGCATTACCATAAGATATTGCATGGGTTTTCTATTCTTGATTTACAAGAAAGGGAAGAAAAGAAAAAGAAAATCAGAGAGTTAAATTAAAAGTACAACTAATTTTTAAGTTAATTTTTTAAGTTTGTTCATTTCAAAAGAAATGTTTCATCCTTGTAAGCACACTAATATCAATGGGCTTATATGATGCATCATCATCTTCTCCCATCCATGCATGATCTAATTCTAATAATATATAAAACTTATTGATCTAAGACAAACATACATGACTAAACAACTTGTTTTTTTATTTATAACTAGGTAACAGCACCGCGTCTTGTGCGGTAAATACAAATATTATTATAAATATTAATATCTTTACTAAAAAAATTGATTTATAAACAGTTGTTATCTTACTAAAAAAACCATAATTTATTAAACTAAGTATTGCTAGCTTACTAAAAGAAAGAATACAAACATTGATATAGATCTTACTAAAAAATAAAATAATTAAAAGTTTTGATTTATAATCATTGTTAACTTCTTAATAAAAACAAAAGTTAAATAAATAAAAAATATATTTTATTAAATAAGTTTTGATTTATAAATATTGTTAGGTTATTCCATAAAAATGTATAAATAAAAACATACAATATTAAAATATTTTTGATTTATAAACATTATTAACCTACTAAAAGATAAAAAAATATATAACCTATTCAAATAAGTATATTTGATTTATAAACATTGTTATATATCTTAAAAAATTGGTATAGATATTACTAAAAAGATAATATAATTTAAAAGTTTTGATTTATAATCATTGAATCAAAATTGTAGAAAAATAGATAAATGACCATGGAGGCCTCTCCTTAACTCACTTTCATACATTCTCTTTTATATATATATATATATTGATTGTTAGCTTATACATAAAAATGTAAATAAACAAAAGCATACAATATTAAAAATATTTTTATTTTATAAGCTTTGTTAACCTACTAAAGGATAAAAAAAATATAACATATTAAAATAAGTATTTGACTTATATTGATTGTTATCCATGTTATAAAATTATAAAATGAAAAATGAAAAATTTTGTAATTAATGAGAACATTTAATGTATGACTTATATTTAAAATAAATCAAAATTATAGAAAAACGGATAAATGGTCATGGAGGCCTCTCCTTAACTCACTCTCATACATTCTCCTTTATATATATATATATATTGATTACTACACAAACATGCTTGAGGGCCCCATCCCCAATTCATATGTCTCCATGACTCCATTAACAATATTAACACTTACGACTTTAACCACAACAATTTGTCCTTTAAGATCAGCCTTTAGCATCTTCTTGCTGTCTCAACAGTTTACACACTTTGAGCCTGATAAAGCATAAGTTGCTTCAATCATTTCGACACATGCACGTACACACAAGGAATATGTTTTCTTGTCATAACGTTCATAGAAATTCCTTTGTGTTTTTTCGATGATTGAATGGAAGCCCTGAAGGAGTGAACATCAAAAAGCTCATTTCCAAAGTACATCCGTTGTATTAAGTGGCTCCGTGCTACTTACAGGCATTTTAACTGATTCATATGTTGTTTCAGGGTTACCACATTTATTCTATCTGAATTTGAAAAGATTTGGATATATATCTTTTGGAATTGACGGTTTATCAGATCAAAAGGAGGAGAATGTTGTGTAAAACCCGTGTCCCGGTGCGGACGTTTTAATTTATTTAGTTATTGTTTTAATTTTTCTCTTAGCGAAATTTTTATCGGGGTTAGGCTCGTTGGGTCAAAAATGTTAATTTTGGAATATCCTTTTTCAATTGTAAAAAAATGGGAAAGTGAGGGACCATTGTTGTAATTCCACGATTTTGTTGCATGGGGCTTGGCCCATGTGAACGGCCTACCCCCCGCCCCCCCGGTCATCTTTGTTCTCACAATCGACTCACCAAAAACCCTATTATCTTTTTGACTTCTTTTGGTTACGGCGCCGTGAACCACCAAGCAACACCTCCCTTATTTCCTTCCTAGCCGCTGCCGTGAACCACCAGCACCACCAGCGCAGTCGTGTTCTTTGCCGGCGAGAGAAAGAGAGTCAGCGGAGAGAGGGAGAGAGTCAGCAGCGAGAGAGAGGGTAGCGAGAGTGAAAGGGAACTGGTGATCGGGATTTTCGTTCGTTAGCCGCTAAGTTCGTCGTGAGGTAAGTCCCTTCCGTTTGTTTCTTTTCGTTGTCACCGGAACCATCGCCGCCGCAGCCTTGGCTGCCGGTGGCGTGGCCGTAGTCGTGCACCACCGCGAGTGGAGGCAGGTGGTGCGTAGTGTACTGGAGTTCGGAATAGAATAAGAATTCGTTTCATATGTATCGCCGATTTCATAAACATTAGTCGTCGCCGCCGCCGGGCGCCGCCGCCGCTGCCGGAAACCACCACTGCCGGAGGTGGCAGTGGGTGGTGCGCGGTCGAGATCAGACTCTAGTCACTATGAAACTATAACCCGTGACCTGGTCGCGTAAACCCGAATCGAATAAGCCTTGAACCGTTTTTATAAATCGTGATTTTATGTAAATTCTAAGTGTGCTGTCCAGTTTTCGTTTGATCATAATTTTTCCGTCGTAACTCCGTTTGAGCCGAAACTGGCGCCCATGGTTCAAGCTCGGGGTCGGGCACGTTTTCCGTGTTTTAGCAGAAAACTGGTTCGGCCTCTAGCTAGGTGGAAAAGTGGTCGTAAGTTCAGTGATTCGTCATTTCATGTGAAAAATTCTGGAATCTGCCATTGTCTTGGGAAAACCATAACATTTTGCTAGTAACTCGTATCTGGGTGAGACCAGCGCCAAAAGTCCCCTTTTTGAGTCTATAAACTTTTCGGTGTTTTGTGCGAAGCCCAGTTCGGGACGTAGCATTGGTCAAAATGTCATTTTATACTGAAAGGTGCTGATTTTCGCTGTTCGGGGAACTGTTTTTGTAAAATCCATTTTAAATGGTAGAAAAATCGTTAGGAGGCGTATAATGTGTCCTTGGAACCCTAACTCATAGTACTTCCTGACCATGTAATAATATTGAGGGTTTACTGGGTTTAAGGAGGTCGAAACAGGTCCCGAACAGACCTGTTTGGCGAGAACGGAAAATAGTTTTAGTGACGGTTTAAGCGTGTGTCGTGTCGTAGGGTCCGGGTCTCGTATTGACACGTTTTAACATGCGTTTAGGTGCTGGGAAGTGACCGTAATTGTGAAACTTGAATTGTATTGTTAAGCTAGGCGCGTATTCGAGGTGAGTTCTCTCACTATACTTAATATCGGTTGTTTTATCATTGTTGTAGCACGTGTGTGGTAGCTTTATGCGATTTTGTTGTGAACTAGATAGTGGGGTGTCTAGTTGAGATTATGATGACATGTTAACTCGGTGGGACCGAGGAATCCGGCGGGGCCGGGGATTTTATACGCGGGTGGCGTAGAGACTCGGTGGGACCGGGGATCCGGCGGGGCCGGAGGTTTTATCATGTGGTCGGTGGGACCGACTTGTGCCTCTTAGGTGGGTGGGTGTGGATATGCATGTTTATGATTTGTTCGTAGAATTGTATGATCGTTTGTGTGTCACTATCTGTTTTAGGGGTAGTGTGGAATAACTGTGTTATTTATGGTGTTTGAATTCACTAAGCTTCGTGCTTACCCTTTCCCAATAAATTGTGGTTTCAGGTACGAGTGGCTCTAAGGCGTGACGGGTACACACTGGCGCGCGGGATGAGCTGGCTATTATTAGTTTTATTTATTAACATTATTTCCGCTGGTTTCTGGTTACATGAACAATATTTATGATTTTGCAACTGATATGTTGGGATTATTTAATGGGTTTTATATACGAAATGTTTAATTAAAAAATTTTAAATTTCTCGAAATTTTTGGGATGTTACATGTTGCTTGTGGTGAACAAAGACAGTGCTGAAATTGATGAAAGTTTTGACGATCATGATGCTCACAATCATCAAAAAGGGGGAGAAATAACATACTGAAGAAAAAGGGGAGATATATCAATGAAAGATAAAGGGGGGGATAGCATAAAGATTTGTCAGAGTCAAGAAGATGTTCCGAGATGATTCGAGAGATTCCAAGATGATTCGAGAGAGAGATTAATGTTCAACGTTTGTTCAAGAGATGAAGATACAAAGTTCAAGACATCGTTTAAAGAGTTTGAGTTCAAAGATTCAAAGACTAAAGCTTCAAAGATTTCAAAGCTTCAAAGATCAAAGTTGCAAAGATCTGAAATTCGTGTTCAAGACTTGAAGACAATTTGTTGAAGTTGATATTCAAAGATAAGTGACTTTACAATGTGAAAGACAAAGACTTTTCAAGTTTAACTGAAGATTCTTCAAAGCTGAATGTTTGAAGATTGTAAAGCTGTTTGAAGATTGTCAGAGCTTCGATGTTTAAAGCAGCTAGAGTTAAAGGTTTGAAGATCAAGAGCTGAAGACTGCTGCTATATTTTTTAAATCTTGAATCCAAAGGGGGAGAATGTTAGGGTTTTATATTGTATTCAAGATTTATGTAAAAGTCAATGTAATAGGAAAGTCAAAGTCAAAGTAGTTTAAGTTTAAAATCAATGTAATTAGCCTTAATGTGTTGTAATGTCTTAGTATAAATAGGTTTAACTTAGTTTGTAAGCTTGTAACTAGAGAAGCTAGTTGTAGTAAGAGAGCTCATTTGTAATATCTTAGAGAGAGAATCTAGAGAGAGAAAGTTCTCAACTCATATGTAATTCAAGATTCTCAAGTTCAATAAGATGACATATTGATTACCTAATAAATCTGGTTCTAACAACTTTCCTACAATTATGTGCCATTTTCATTGTGGACATTTGTTTTGGGACGGAGGGAGTATAACGTCAAGCTAACTTTTTGAGATTCCCCGTATTCGCTAGATTTGAAGACTAGTTCTACCTCTCGGATCTAGTTCATGCAAGTGACTGGATTTGTAATACCCGAGAACTCCGGCTATTTACTACACAAGAAGGTTTTAAATAAGCATTCTCTTTCTCCATGTCTTGCTCCCACATTCACGTGCACTCCGGTACCAATCACCTTTCTGGTACCTCTAGAACCAATCAATGCGTTCTTTGCCACTATCTCGTGCCTTCGATTATTGGCATCCCAATCCTCTAGTATCTTCATAAACCTCTTGTCCCTTTAGTCGGTGGCCATGTTCATCATTTGGAGGAAACTCCCATCATCACAAACTTAGGATGAATCTCTTGCATAACGAGTTCCTCTGTGTCAAAGTTCACTCTGGGAACAGTTTCAATTACCAACATTTGAGGAATTGGTGGTTCAGGAACAGTGCCTTGTCGCGATTGTTCGAGAGCCGTCATACTATCTTCTTGAACCTCATTTTGGTTTGGCACTTTGCTCCAAGTGTTAACCATCTTGGACTGTCATTCACACGAGAACAGAGGTAAGAGATAGGGTATAAGAAATAATCACATATAAACGTATTACTACATTCAGGAATCATCATAATAATAGGACAATCAAGCATGTCCACGTAACAACACATTCATAATAGCAATAGCTAAGTGAAATTATGAACACATCATACATAAGAATCCTCGTTACCAATGTCACAACTCTTAATTAGCGTAATTATGTCGACTCTAGAACCATCCTATCTTAACGTTTTAGTCAAATCTCACAAATCATAACTTAACTCATCAACTTAAGTCTAGGCATCTTAGATTCATACCTAGTTCACTTGAACTAAAGCTCTGATACTAACTTGTAACACACCTAAAAATAGAGGTAAATTAAAACCTGAATAATGACTTGGTTAATAAGCTTAAATAAATAACTCACCCAAAATGGGGAAATAATGACGCGTTTAAAATTCAAAGTACGAATGAGATAATCAACAACCTACTAATCTAAACTAGATTGAGCTTAGATTAAGTGCCGGTGTCACTATCTCCTTCCAAAAGAATCGTGTCTACAAAACAAATTGCCAAAAGCTATTCTTCACAAAAATGTGTCGTTTTCAACAATCATGCCCTCCGCTCATAGCCGAGAAGCCCCATCACTACGAGAACCTTCTATATGTAACACCTCAAAAATTCCATTGTCTTTGTAAATCTTAATTTTGAAAGATTAAAGTTTGAAGTTAAGGGATCAATGTGTAATTGGTCATAGTTGGAGTTAAATTCTGATTTGTGATAAGTTGAGGGTCAAAATTGAAATAGTTGAGTTGATATTTAATGAATGAGTCGGCTACATTGAGAAAGTATCTCACATGTTTCTGGTTTGAAGTCGGTTCAGAGCAACAAAGTTGTGGGTTCAAAAAAAAGTCTTTCTGGTAAGAAATGGAGTTTGGCTTTATTGAATTAACTGATTAAGGGTGAAGATTGTAAGCTTAATTTGTTTATGGTTAGATTTTGAATCTGTGGTGAATCAATTTTGGAAGTTGGTGTTGCTGGAGTGGATCGAATTGCACAAGTTGAAGTCGGTTTCTATCCCAGGTTCTAGCTCGGGAAAGGATAAGATGGGATGAGCGTCGAGAGGTTCTTGAGTTATGCTTTTGATGACATGATGGAGAAGTTATTGGAAGTATTGATGTTTTGGAGATTTTGTAGACAACCTTTATAATCTAATTGTGTGTTATGAATTAGATTAGTAGGTTGTTTATAAAAAGTTAGATGTATATACAAACCTTGTTATGACTTCTCCATTTATGTATGAAGTTTTTGGGAAATAGTTGTTGTGAACCTTGTAAAAGTAAGGTTTAAATTTGTCCTAGTTTTTGGATGTTTCAGTATGGTATCAGAGTTGTAGTTTAAGTGAACTAGGTATGATTGTGAGATACCTAGACTTAAGCTGAGATGAATTAAGTTATGATTTGTGAGATATGGGTAGAAGCACTAAGATGGGATAGTCTTAGAGTCAACAGAAATACGTGAATTAAACACTGTAACGATGGTAACGAGGATTCTCATGTATAATATGTTCACAATTTCAATTAGCTACTGTTATTATGAATATATTGTTACGCAAGCATACTTGTTTCTAAATTGTTACAGTGACTAATGAACGTTAAAGTACGTTTCATGTGTTTGAGTATGGATAGCCATTCTTATGGTTATCTTTTGTGTATACCAGATTACGATGGTGAATACACCGACCAGATCCCCTAATTCTTCGGAAGAGAGAGCTGTAAATGATTGGGTGGCGGAAAAACAACCTGAAATAGGTGGAACTTACGAAATTCCACCAAGGCCACCTATAATAAGAGGATGAGAAAGTCATACACAAAGGACGACTGTTAGTACATCCAATCCAGTGACGACAGAGTCTACAATGGAATTTCGCATGATGGAAAATATGATGCAAGCGATGAATGCGGCACTAGCCCAACAATCAGATATGTTCATGAAAGTGTTAAATGACAGAAGTGCTGAGTCACGAAGACCGGAGACAGGTACTGGTGTTGTAACTCCACCTGTTATTCCAGTGGTAAATGTTAACAAGATAGTAGAGAGAGTTTGCTCTTATAAAACGTTTATGAGCTGCAAGCCACTAGAGTTTGCTGGAGCATATAATCCGATAACATGCATGAACTGGATTAGAGAGATGGAAAAAGCTTTTCAAGCTTGCAAATGTGACGAAGAGTCAAAGGTCAGGTTTGGATCCCAGATGTTACGTGGGAATGCCTTGATCCGGTGGAACTTCGTAACATTGACAGTAACGGCCCTAGTTTTGGCTGCTATGACATGGGAGTCGTTTAAGCAAAAGATTCTAGAAGAATATTGTAATGAAAATGAAATGGACCGAATCGAAGAAGAGTTCCGAACTCTTAAAAAGGGTACTTCATCTGTACGAGATTACACTCGTATATTTTTGGAGAAGTTGAATCTAGTAGGACACGTGGCTCCAACTGAAAAAGAGAAGATCAAGGATTACCTAAGGGGCTTGCCAGCTGACATGATGTCTAGGGTCAGAAATTCTAAAGCTTTGACTCTGAGAGAAACAGTTGAAGAAGTGAAAATAATAGAAGAAGTATATGCCAAAGACAAAGAGGAAAAGGCTCAAGGGGGAGAGAAAAGAAAATGGGAAGGTCGATCTGAATCTTTTCAAAAATCTAAATCGTTTGGCAAGAATGTTCGTTACGAGTCTCGTCGGGAACCGAATTGGTGCCAGAAATGTCGAAATAAACATGTTGGTCCGTGTCGGGTGACCACACCAGAATGTTACAAGTGTGGTAATTGTGGACATACTCTGAGTAGTTGTCCTATCCAAGTGCCAACATGTTTCGAATGTAAGCAGCCCGGTCACTTCCGAAGAGACTGCCCAAAGCTAAAGAAGGGTGAAGATCAAGGAAGGAAATCAAGGAAGGCAACGAGTCGGGCATTTCACATGACGGCTGATGAGGCAAAGGAATCCAAAGATGTTGTTTCTGGTACTTTTCTCGTTAATACTATTCCCGTACGAATTTTATTTGATTGTGGCGCCAATCTGTCTTTCATATCAGTCATTCTATCAAAAGTTAGCTATGCCTGTCACTACCTTGGAATATGCCTTAGTAGTCGAAATAGCTAACGGGGGTCAAGTCTTAGTTCATGAAAGACTTGAGGGTTGCATGATTATGATAGAGGAAAAGAAATTTCCGATTGACTTAATGTTGATGGAAATTGGGGGGTTTGATTTAATTGTGGGTATGGATTGGCTGACAATCAATCAGGCAGAAATTCTATGTGCTAAGAAATTAATTTGGATTCCTATGCTTGACAATGATGATGTATTCATCTTTGGGGAAAAGAGAAAAGGGGAAGTACCGATAATTTCTGTTGCAAAGGCGCATAAATGTCTGGTAAAAGGATGTTCATCCTACTTAGCATATGTTCTGGATGTTAAAGCAGAAAAGAAACAAGTGGAAGACATAACAGTAGTACGTGAATTCCTAGATGTATTCCCCGATGACCTTCCAGGTTTACCGCCAGAACGACAAGTAGAGTTCCGAATTGATCTTGTTTCTGGAGCGGCACCGATAGCGCGTGCATCGTACCGTTTGGCGCCAACTGAAATGAAAGAGATGATGTCTCAGCTACAATAACTGCTCGACAGGGGATTTGTTAGGCCGAGTTCTTCACCTTGGGGAGCTCCGGTATTATTTGTTAAGAAAAAGGATGGCACTATGAGAATGTGCATCGACTATAGGGAGCTGAATAAGGTGACTATTAAGAATAAGTATCTGCTTCCAAGGATTGATGATTTGTTTGATCAACTCCAAGGTGCGGGATGCTTTTCAAAGATTGATCTGAGGTCGGGCTATCATCAAGTACGAGTAAGGGATGAAGATGTTACCAAGACGGCGTTCAGAACGAGGTATGGGCATTATGAATTTCTTGTGATGCCATTTGGGTTGACGAACGCTCCAGTTGTGTTCATGGATTTGATGAACAGAGTGTGTCGACCATTTCTAGACAAGTCAGTCATCGTGTTCATTGATGACATACTTGTTTATTCAAAGAATGAAGCTGAACATGAATGTCATCTTCATGAAGTCTTAAATGTTCTGAGGAAGGAGAAATTGTACGCAAAATTCTCCAAGTGTGAATTTTGGTTAAAAGAAGTACAATTTCTTGGTCATGTGATTACTTATGAAGGGGTCAAAGTAGATCCGGCGAAGATAGAAGCAATGACGAACTGGGAAACACCAAAAAGCGCATTAGAGATACGAAGTTTCTTGGGTCTGGCAGGTTATTACCGGAGGTTTATAAAAGACTTCTCAAAGATCCCTTCTGCCTTGACCTTTCTGACTCGGAAGAATGTGAAGTTTGTATGGACTGAAAAGCAAGAGTCAGCGTTTAGGACATTACAAAGAAGATGTGTGAAGCTCCTATTCTTGCACTACCGGAAGGAACGGAAGACTTAGTCGTTTATAGTGATGCATCAAAAATGGGTTTGGGGTGTGTGTTGATGCAACGCGGCAAGGTGATTGCTTATGCATCAAGACAACTCAAAGAGCATGAGAAGAATTACCCTACCCATGACTTAGAACTTGCAGCGATAGTGTTTGCATTGAAATTATGGCAACATTATTTTTATGGAACGAAGTGTACTCTCTTCACTGATCATAAGAGCTTGAAGCATGTCTTTGATCAGAAAGAGTTGAACATGAGACAATGACGTTGGTTAGAACTACTTAAAGACTATGATTGTGAATTCCATTACCATCCCGGTAAAGCAAACGTTGTGGCTGATGCTTTAAGTAGAAAGAAATATAGTGGGTGCTTGAAACCAACTAACGTCAGAATTGATGTGACGTCGAGTCTGATTGAAAGAATAAAAGTGGCACTAGCAGAAGCCTTATTGGAAGAAAATATGAAAAAGGAAGTCATGATCAAACAACGTCTTCAACTGACTGAAGATAGTCGTGGGGTTAAACTGTTCAAAGGCCGCGTTTGGGTGCCAAAGGTGGGAGGAAATTGAGAGTTAATTCTCGAAGACGCCCACAAGTCTAAGTATTCTATACATCCTAGAAGTACTAAGATGTATAAGGATATGAAGCTACACTATTGGTGGCCAACTATGAAGTTAGATGTGGCACAATGTGTAGAAAAGTGTGTGATGTGCTCGTCAGTGAAGGCTGAACATCAAAGGCCCTACGGAAGTCTACAATCTTTGGAAATTCTGGAATAGAAATGGGATAAGATTACCATGGACTTTGTGACTAAGTTACCAAGGACATTGAAAGGTAACGATACCATTTGGGTAATCGTGGATCAGTTAACTAAAAGTGCTCATTTCTTGGCAATGAAAGAAGCTTCACCGATTGATAAGTTAGCCAAGTTATATATTGATGAAGTGGTGTCGAGACATGGTATACATGTGTCTATAGTTTCTGACCGTGACAGCCGATTTACTTCTAGGTTTTGGCAGTCACTACAAGAAGAATTGGGCACAAGAGTAAATTTGAGCACTGCTTACCATCCACAAACGAACGGGCAAAGTGAGAGAACTATTCAGACTTTGGAAGACATGCTCAGGTCATGTGTGATTGATTTTGGAGGTAACTAGGATACACATTTACCTTTAGTGGAGTTTGCGTACAATAATAGTTATCATTCCAGTATTGGAAGAGCACATTTCGAAGCATTGTATGGGCGGAAATGTAGAACTCCAGTGTATTGGTTAGAAGCTGGAGAAAAATAATTTGCTGGTCCTGAAATAGTACAACAAACGGCTGATAAAGTGAAAGAGATTCGGAAGCATATGAAGGCGGCTCAACATCGACAAAAGAGTTACGCCGATCCGAAAAGAAGGCCGAAAGAATTTCAAGTTGGGGAGCGGGTAATGTTAAAGGTATCCCCATGGAAAGGTATTATAAGGTTTGGAAAGCATGGAAAGTTGAGTCCTCGTTTTCTAGGACCTTTCACTATAACCAGACGTATAGGACTTCAAGCGTATCAGTTGGATCTTCCACCTGAACTGGAAGGAATCCGCAATACCTTTCATGTTTGTTATCTTCGGAAATGTTTAGCCGAAGAAGATGATGTAATTCCACTTTCTGAAGTAAGAGTGGATGAGAAGAGTCGTTGTGTGGAGGAACCGAAAGCAATTTTAGATAGAACGACTAAGAAGCTATGACATAAAGAAGTGATTATGGTGAAAGTACAATGGAAACATCACATAGGTGCTAACGTGACGTGGGAGGCTGAAGGGGATATGAAGAATAGATATCCTCGTCTATTTACCTAAATTTGATTTCGGGGACGAAATCATTTTCAAGTTGGGGAGATTTGTAACACCTCAAAAATTCCATTGTCTTTGTAATCTTAATTTTGAAAGATTAAAGTTTGAAGTTAAGGGATCAATGTGTAATTGGTCATAGTTGGAGTTAAATTCTGATTTGTGATAAGTTGAGGGTCAAAATTGAAATAGTTGAGTTGATATTTAATGAATGAGTCGGCTACATTGAGAAAGTATCTCAAATGTTTCTGGTTTGAAGTTGGTTCAGAGCAACAAAGTTGTGGGTTCAAAAAGAACGTCTTTCTGTTAAGAAATGGAGTTTGGTTTTATTGAATTAACTGATTAAGGGTGAAGGTTGTAAGCTTAAATTGTTTATGGTTAGATTTTGAATCTGTGGTGAATCAATTTTGGAAGTTGGTGTTGCTGGAGTGGATCGAATTGCACAGGTTGAAGTCGGTTTCTATCCCAGGTTCTAGCTCGGGAAAGGATAAGCTGGGATGAGCGTCGAGAGGTTCCTGAGTTATGCTTTTGATGACATGATGGAGAAGTTATTGGAAGTATTGATGTTTTGGAGATTTTGTAGACAACCTTTATAATCTAATTGTGTGTTATGAATTAGATTAGTAGGTTGTTTATAAAATGTTGGATGTATATACAAACCTTGTTATGACTTCTCCATTTATGTATGAAGTTTTTGGGAAATAGTTGTTGTGGACCTTGTAAAAGTAAGGTTTAAATTTGTCCTCGGTTTTGGATGTTTCAATATACATGTCATTTAAAGAAAAAGTTTTAGCCTTGGAACCTAGTGAGAACAAACAGTTTAATGATAAAACTATAAAAATTGTAAAATAGTTTAACATAGCCTTCAATCAACATTTGGTAATAAAACACCGGTCGGCCCTTGGAAGGGTACTAACATCAAAAGATGATGGGGGAAGATCCGGTTTACCATACGCCGTGATGGAACACAAAAGTAAGCCACAAGCCAATGTTGTAAGCATAAATAAACAATGGACTATTATTCACATCAACCCTATCCACGTCTTTAGTCATTATGGACATCAACCCTATCCAGGTCTTTAGTCCCACGTAAATACGAGTCTCAACTCTATCCAAGTCTTTTGCTCAAGGATCACCAAGTTCAACCATATCCAAGTTTTTACCTTGGGATCTCACCATCCAACGCAAGCTTATTCATTTAGAAACTACATTGTGAAACAATGCATATTTCTAAAATTACAATATAAGTATCATAACTCGTCTTCTAAAAATAAAACAAACTTCCACGCCTATGGATCAATTACATTATAGTCTAACACAATAACACTTTCAAGTTATACCATATTATGCCCATCACATAAACACTTGTGTAAGATAAACCATCAATGGGGAAAATCCCTATTTTGTCAATAAACCATAAATATGACTATTCCACCTTTTTGTACCAAAACTTATCAAAATCAACAAGTAAATATCATTCAAGTATATAAAACCATTCTCCATAACCATTTCATAAAAAATACCAAATATGATCAAAAGCCTAGTTTTTTACCTAACTTTTCTAAAAGCATCTAAATCGAAAGTAATGAAATAAAAGCATTGGGAAATCATAAATGGAGCAGTTATAACATGTATAAAGATTTAGAAAGGAGTAGATAGAACTCACAATACTAGGTTTTGATAGAAAAAACTAAAAACCTAGAAATCCCTTGAATGTGAAGGTGAGATGATGAACTCTTAGTTCCTAGCTTCCAAATCCAAGTTGATGTATCCAAATCTTGAATTAAAGTGGAAGATGATGCTTTAAATGCTCCAAAAGCCGGATTTACTGGAGCGTTAAGAGCATTTGGGGAGAAGTGGGTGAAGAATTACGAGAGGAAGCTTATAAAAATAAGACTTTAAAATCCACTGGAGCCCGTGTGTAATTTTGATATGCTAAGGTGTCACTGTCACTTTAGCACCAAATGTACCGTGGTCTATTCTCCTTGTGCGTTTGTGACATGCTAAAGTGTCATTGTCACTTTAGCATGATACTTTAGCATCGAATGTACCATGGCCTATCCCCCTTGTGCGACTGTGACATGCTAAAGTGTCACTATCACTTTAGCATGGCACTTTAGCACCGAATGTACTGTGACTTATTCCCCTTGTGCGATTGTGGCATGCTAAAGTTCCACTGTAACTTTAGCATGGCACATTAACACCGAATGTACCGTGACATATTCCCCTTATGCGATTCAGACATGCTAAAGTGCCACTGTCACTTTAGCACCAGATGTACCAAAACTAAAATCTTGTGTTTGCTATTTTCGCATTTTGTACCCATTAAGGTATCTATCGCGAACTAAGTTCCAATTATGAATTGAAACCAAATTATTGAAGCTAATCTCTGATAAAATTAAATTTTATCATTTAAATTTCACGCGTTACAAAAATCTTCTCTAATAAAACCACCAAAGTCTAAATATTGTGTATATTTATGGCTCCCGCTGCATTACCCGGATACATAGCTAGTTCTTTAAAATAGAGAAATATGGAGAAACTCGAAATATAAATAATTTTCTAAAATTTTTCACTAGAGGAGATTATTTACGCGGATTAATTAGGTAAATAACCTTAAATGAGGTTTTAATTAGCTCTATAACCTTTAAATCTAAAATTAACTTAATGACCTTGTAAATATGCTATTCCTAAAATACCCTAAATGAGACTATTTAAAAAAATAAACTAAAAATACCAATATTAATGTATTACTAAAATACCCTTAATGAGATTATTTACAAAATAAACTAAAAATATCAATATTAATGTATTACTAAAATACCCTTAATGAGATTTTGAAAAAAAACAACCTCGAACGTCCCTTTTATAACCACCCACTGTTGACTATTTCTATTGATTGCTCTTCAAGAAAAATCTCTTCCATTCTTAAACAATCTTCAATCAGTTTTACTAGTTTTTCTTTTACTCTATGATCTCAGTTCTACATGAAACTGATATCAAATTTGCAGGCAAAAATCATTCATAGTGGTTATAAGAAGATCCTTGAAGCACATAAGAAGTAAATGAAAAGGTGAGTTCTTCATTGTTGATTTGAATGATCGTAAAAAAAAACAAATGTAGGATGTTTGAGTTGTTTAACATCTTTTAAAAAGATCTAAAATCATGTTTACAACCATTTTCGTTAAAAATCTACACCATTTGACAAAAAAGTTGAAACACTTTGAGTTAATATGATGGAGAAGATGATACAGATGAACTCGATTGGATTTGTCGAGCACGACTGGATCCATTCGAACTAGACGTAGAAGACGATGCACTATATACGAGAATGTTCGGCTGGACCAGTCAAGTTCGACCGGATCCATTCAACCTCTGCTGATGTGGCATTCTCTGGAAGACTCGACTGGCCAGTCGAGTCTAGCAGTAAGACTCCAATCTAACATACCAAATGATTATTTATTTAAGTTGTTTTATCTATTTAAATTTTAAAATCTATTTTGAATTCTAAAGAGATCATAACTCTTTTATTTTCAGAAATGAGTCGTCAAGTTATCTATATTCGATACGATGGGATGTGGATGGTGAGTGAAGGTGTATAAAAATGGTCTCCATATAACGATGAAGTTACATCAATCTTTGTTGAGGATTCAATGAAATATGATGTGTTTATGAATAAGGGGCTGTTTACGAAATCTTCTATTAAGTCCTGTATGGATAAATTTATCTAAATGGATAAAATTGTTTGTCCGGATAAATTGATGTTTTTGTTTACTTTCTTATCTGAATCATTAGTCTTAACGACTGAAATGACCAATTTACCCCTTATATATTTCTGAACATCCAAACATAAAATCATCATTTGATATCATCCAAAAAAATCAAAACATACTAATTATAAAACAAATGGCCACTGTTGACAAACATACCACAGACGAACAAAAAATAAAAAAATTATTGTTGAAGAAAAATGAAGCAATCGGTAACTTTCTTGAACAAAAAATAACGATCAAACCACAAGAATCAAGAAATTGGAAACTTTCATGAACAAAAGGAAGGAAAAAGAACAAAGATGAATAGGGGAGAAATCGGAGGAGGTGCAACAATGGAGGATGTGTAGGTCATCAGAGACGAGGAGCAGGGAAGGATACGAGGAGGTGGAGGTCGTCGGAGACAAGAAGCAGCGACGGGGAAATCGACAGCAAATGGACGAGAATATGTGAAAACGAGCAGCGAAGGAAATCGAACCTGTCGTTGATGACGAGCAACAGTGGACGGAGAGCGGCAGAGGACGACGGACGATGACCTTCTTGTAGGTAGGGTTTGAAGAGAAGTGTGGAAGGAGGCGTGAACTGAGGAAGAGGCCTGGAGAGTTTTCCTAAACCCTTAAAAGAGTTGTTCCTTATGATAGGGGTATTTTTGTCAAAAGTTTGGCTTAATGACTGTGCGAATAAGCCATCATATTAATCATTAAGTCGCAAGTAAACAACATAAAATGTTTGTGCGAATAAGCCATTTCAGCCATTAAGCTAATTAAGTCATTAGTAAACACACCCTAAGTTATATGAAAAGTTTGGTGTGGACAAAAATGACATAGAATTGAAAGTAAGTTATGTGCCTAACCGTGAATGGATTTCACCACCAATTATCATGCGAAGTGATGAATGTCTTGCTTGTTATCTTCATGAATGTGGAAAGCAACCATATAACATTTTGTTGTTCGTGGAACTCATCAAGAAGATTACAGGTGAAAAACGGTTCAAAGATTATGAAATTGAAGAAAATCGAATGATGTCATATGACAATTTTGAAGATAACATCATCATGGAAGTACAAAAGCGTGATGTGGCTTCAACGACAAGAAGTACAAGTGTGAGTGATGGTTGTGATGATATAGAATCAAGCCTCCTAAATGTTAGTGACGGTTGTGATGATATAAAATCAAGTCCCCTAAGTCTACCCGAAGAAGAAGGATTACAAGAGTCTGAATGTCATGAAGGGAACCCATATCATGAACCACTGGAAGCTATTGTTCCTGATTCTAGCGATGAACCTTTTTGTTTCACAGATGGGTCTGATTTAGCAATTGGTCAAGAATTTGAGAACAAAGAAGAAATGAAAGTTAAGCTTAATGATATTGCCTTAAAAGCTTGCTTTGAAATGGTGATAAAAAAATCCACAAAGTCATTATACGTGACAAAATGCATTGACCCGACACGCAAATGGGCAGTACGAGCAGCAAAGATTATGCACTCTGAGCGTTTCTCCATTAGAACGTATTGTAACACTCACCCTTGTTCCCTCATTAACCGGAAGAGAAAAAACCGACAAGCAAGTGTATCATTAGTTGGAAGGATGGTGAAATCACAGTTTTAAGGTCAAAAGGATATACCAAACCCGAAACGATTATGACCATGATGAAAAATAAAAACGTGAAAATAACATAATGGAAAGCTTGGAAAGTTAAACAATGTGATCAAGATCTTATCATGGGTTCTCCTAAGGAAAGCTTTACGTGTCTTCCATTTTATTTGTACATGGTTCAGAAGATGAATCCTGATACAGTAACACATATAGAGGTTGATGAAAGTGACAAATTCAGGTATGCTTTCATCACATATGGAGCATGTATTAGGGGTTTCGTTGCATGAGAAAAGTTATTGCAGTAGATGGAACATGGTTAAAGAGGAAATATAGAGGTGTATTACTTATTGCCACAACTCAAGATGGTAATTTCCACCAATATCCCCTTGCTTGGGTTGTAGTTGACGCCGAGAAAGACGCTGCATGGTTATGGGTTTTTACCAAATTGGAGGAGCTTATACCCGATGACGAAGAGTTGGCTATCATTTCAGACTGACACAAAGTATCACTAATGGAGTTAACAATGTCTATAAGAAGTCACAGTACAACCATTACAGATGGCGTATCTCTCAGAATATTAAAGCCCGTGTAAGAGTTAAAGGTGTTGTGCAATCATTTGAAAGAGCTGCTAAAGCATACAAAGTTTCTACCTTCAATCGCCATTACAGTGAACTAAAAAACCGGTATCCAAGAGCTACAAAGTATCTTGAGGAGTACCTTGATGTGAAAAAATGGGCAAGATCACACTCTGGTTCCGAGTATCTTATAATTGCCGAGTCAATTAATTTTGTGTTGAGGGATGCAAGAGAGTATCCTATAATTGCTTTATTAAATGCCATAAAAAACAAAGTGGTTTAACAAGCACCGCAACACCGCGATATCTACTGAAACGCCTGAAACATCTTTAACTCCAAAAGCGGAAGAGATTATAAGGGAGAGATTTGTAAATGCAATTGGATTGAGTGTGAACCAACTAAATCTATTTGAGTTTGAGGTAACAGGGAATGGAAATGGTTCTATAGTTCATTTCGGTCGAAAGAGTTGCACACGTTGCGTGTTTGATCTTGATACACTTCCATGTATACATGCTATAGTTGCGTACGAGCAAGTAGGGATACAAGTATATGGTTTATGCTCTAAATACGACAAGTTAAGTACTTGTACGTTGGCATATGCAGAAACCATTTATCCGGTTCCCTAAGAAATGGATTGGCATATTCCTGAAGATGTGGTGTTAATGAAGGTAAATCTTCCTGATGTTCCCAAGAGATGCGGAAGAGCTTAAAAGCAACGATACCCATCAGTAGGAGAAGAAAGTAAAAGAAAAAGATGTGAGATATGTGGAGACCTTGAACACACAAAAAAACCCTGCCCCTTCGACCCATAGATTCTTAGAATTTCTTTAATGTATTTTTCCATCTATGAACATTGACCTTGTTTATTTAAGAATGATATTTTTTAATATTTTTTATATCATGAAATTAATTCGCAGATATTTTATTTAAGACTACTATTTTATTGTTTATGTCATGATATTAATTCAAACAGATTAAAAGACCACAAGTGGCTCCAATGTTTTGTCAGTTTGGTCTAGTTTTATCCGACTGTCCAGTCACGCTTATCAATGAAGGTCGACTCCACGAGCTGGGTCATACTCTGACGATTCATGCTTATTAATACAGATCGATTGGACGAGTAGGGTCGGACGGGATCCAATCATGCTAGTTAAATAGTTCGATCGGATACACTCTGGTGTGACTGGGTATAGGCAAACAAATTTGTGGAGGGTCGACGCAGGACACGACGGGGTGAGTATGGTATAAACTCAATATAAATTAACTAAAAACATACTAGGGACTTGTGACTCTAAGGGGGCGTTTGGTTTGATGAAATGGTTTGGATGGATTTGGATTTATGTGGAATGACTTAAATTGGTTTTTAGGATTTGGAATGGAATGGAATCGAATTCAATTCTTTATAATTAATTTATAAGAACAAATGTTTTAAACATTCTTATATAAAATGCCTTCAAAATACCTTGAAATATTTGATTATGCTAAACTAGTTAAATCAAACAAGTGCATTCATACTTATGACTCTCATACATGCATTCATACGTATTAACAATGATTGATTGGTATAGTTGTGTCTGACGATGTCATGTACTTAGTATATAACCCACTTGTTGTCCAATCATAATCATGATAGTTGATTATGTTAACCTATTTTCAATTGAATTACCTCCAAGTTTAACCTAGATGCCAATATAACACGATATAATATACTATAATATAGTACATGGTATATTATAATATAGTATAGCATATTAGATTATAGCATATTCCTCCCCACTAGCCTCAGCCGCTGAGTGAGCTAAAAAATGTCTCCTCACATTGGTGTCATCGACTTTGGCAACAACTAGTGAATCTAGCTTAGACTCCAATGATGAAAACTTTTCATCTATGTGGCTCTCCAACTTAGATGTATTGGCTTTCATTGCATTCTCCAACTTAGTTCCAATGGATTTTATGTCATGCTCTATCTTCATTTCTAAATGTGCAAATTTCTCATCTACATACCTCTTTAGTTCATTGAGAAAAAAAGAAGTGTCTATAGTCACACTCTCTGTTTGACATGGTCTGGATGGACTACGTACACTAAATCCTTTCATGTTACCAATATCAAAAGGGTCACCGAGGGAAGAACGAATAGTCTGATCAACATGGGTAGATTCACCCACATGTACATAGGGATCAACAACATCAACATCATCATCGAGCCACGTGATTGAACGCCTGAAAGCAATTGGTTTGTCAATTCCCTCAACCTTATTATCTCAACATGTTCACTATCATCATCATTATATATGTTACTAAATCCTTGCATATAAGGCGATTGTAATTCCTTGTCGGTTGGTGTAAGAAGACCAACTATATCTTGAAATATAAGAAATTAAGATGTCATGTTAAAAAACTTGATTTATTCATAATTAAGTATCACATAATAATTGACAAAAAACATATGTTATAATTTGCACTTAACCTGGGATTTTCCGAAGGATGCCATAATGTCACTATACAATGGAGATTGTTTTGATTTCCAAATAGTCTTCCAATTGCAAATTCTTGGAACTTCTTCGACATCATGTTCCAATCGTCGACCAAAAACATTTGCAATAGTAGGTATACACTCCAATACCAATATCTATATTCATGAAAATTTTAAACATATCACTATGTGTTGACATATAAAGAATCTAGATGGAAATAAAATAGAAAAAAATCCGTTTACCGCTAATGGAAACACAAAACCATTATAAGACAATGCGGATGATGTGATCCCATCTTTGAGCAACTTTTGTGCTTTCTCTTTAATTGACTTTGTAAGTTGCTTCCGCAAGTGTAAAATATATTCTTTCCCCCAAGGATATTGAATAAACATTTCAACATCATCCACCATACCCAAGAAAAAAGGATCAATACCACTAGTAGATTTGTCCCCTTGGAAAAGAACTGCAGAGACGAATAAAAGCATTGCCATTTTTATTTTTTCCATGTTCACATCACCGCTGCCACTTTGTGATCTTTTTCTCTTTTTCTTGGTGCACATTTCCTTCAATTTTCTTTCAACATCCCCTATAGTGACTGTTGAGGGAAATGTTTGTTTCTAAAATCTTGAGATTTAGCCTGCTCTTCAACACCCGTAGGATGGTCTGAACATCTTAATCTAGATATTAGCGCGTACTCTAAAAGTGAGAATCTAATTGGTTTCCATTCGCAACAAACCATATTTCGTTCCCTCTTCTACATTTGACTCGGTGAAGGAATAACAACCACATCAGTTGGCTTGAGTGCTGATAATTAGTAGGGACATCAAGAATATGACCGAAAGGAGAACTTGTCTTAAACCATTATAATTTGGGTGAATTGTCACCCAACTCCTTAACAATAGTGTCCACAACTTTATTCAAATAACACTTGATGTTGATCTTGCAATCGAAGTGTTCTTTCGTATCCAAAATAGGAATTAATGGACTAGGATTTCTAACATGAGCTTCAACAGTGACCTACAAATCAATATATATTTTTATATAATAAAATATGTTTTGCAAATAAATATTAAATTTATCATGAAAAGCACTTACGTGCTCATGCTCTTCAATCTCGGGATCGATTCACCTTCACCCTCAGGTTCACCTTCTTTTCCCTCAGGTGGTGAGCTAGATTCATTGGCATTCGTTCCCTCTTGCATCGTCATTCTTTATATGCCATGAACTTAGAAGAAATCATTTGTTACGCAATAACTAAAAATATACACTACTAGAAGAAACATGTCACAAACGAAAGATGTTAAATATATGTGATACGTAATAAATCATTTGTTAAATGAAACTAATCACATGTAATTCAAAATGTGGATAAAAAAAAACAATGAATTGATAATGGATATCACATGTGATATTTGATCAAAATTGTGAACTTATTTTATTAAAAGTGTATCTAGAAAAAAAGTTACATAAAACTTAATTAATTTTTTTTGAATTAATTGAAATAGAAAATAAAAAAATCTAAAAGATATAATTAGATTTTAAGAGTTTATCCAATTTAAAATGGTAATTATCCTAATCTCTAAAAAAAATTCATTTTTTATTTATAATATTTTTTAATGAATGGATTACATGTGGCTCATATCCCTTCTCGTCTTCTCGCATATCAGTTTGCTTCTCGCATGATCCTCCCTCTATATATATATATTTCGGTTCCGCTGAGAAGGTGAGATTAACGTGAGAAACATAAGAAGTGGTTATTAACTGTTGGATGAGAAATGAACGCACATTAGGATGAGATGTACCGAGATGCATCCAGATGCACCAGATCAATTCTCTTCTAAGCCGTAATTCATGGAAGGGAATTTGATTAAAAGTGATCAAATGTTCAGATCAACTTCTCACGCTTCTCATATTAAAAGTGATAATATGTGATAGATTACAATATCACATATACAATACCCTTATCACATGTGATAATACGCATGAGGGGGCCTAATGTGTGCGGACAACTTGGCACGCAACCTAGGTCACGTCGAACATCGTTTGCATCTCCAATGTAGCATCACATGTTTATCATATGTGATAAACTATATTATCACATGTGATTGACTATAGTAAAAGGGTGTTCTCGCGTTGAAGGTGTTCTCGTTTGAACCCTTCCATATATATAGGTAATGATCAAGGAGAACCTTGAACAAAAAGAACTAGAGAACCATCAAAAAAACGGATGAAAAATATATCACAATAGATGTCAAATTAAAGATAGTAAAATGATGGATTTCTTTGTGTAAGTAGATAGGTAGGTAGGTAGGTAAGCAATAGGGTAGGTAGGCAGGTTGGTACATAGGTAGGCAGGTAGATAGTGGGTAGATAGGTAAGCAAGTGGATAGATAGGTAGGTAGCTAGGTAGATAAGTAGGTGGGTAGGTATGTGGATCAATGGATGGGCGGACGAACGGACGACACAGACGGACGGGGCAGACGAACGGACGACACGGACGGACGAAGGGATGGACGGGACGGACGGACGGACGAACGGGATGGACGGAAAGATGGTGAGAGAGAGATGGAGAGATAGATAGATAGACAGATGGGGAGAGATAGATAGATAGATAGATAGATGGATGGATGGATGGATGGATGGATAGATGGATGGATAGATAGATAGATGGATGGATGGATGGATGGATGGATGGATGGATGGGTGGATGGGTGGATAGATGGATGGATGGATGGATGGATAGATAGATAGATAGATAGATAGATAGATAGATAGATAGATAGATAGATAGATAGATAGATAGATAGATAGATAGATAGATAGATAGATAGGATAGGATAGGATAGGATAGCGTAGGATAGGATAGGATAAGATAAGATAAGATAAGAGCATCCGCAGTGGTGAGGTTCTTAGACTATCAACATTCACAATCTCAACCAATCCAATCCAATCTTAATTAAAATATTACTTTCTCTCTCATCCACCTACACAATCTTCAACCCCAATCCAATCTCACTTATTTTATCCTTTAACCACAATCTCTTCCAATCTAATCTAATCCAAAATATCATTTAATAAAAATTATATATTGAATTTTTTTTATCATATATATATATATATATTAACTTGAAGTATAAAAAATAGATTAAATAGACCACAACTATTTAACTAAAACGTAATTATTATAATAAAAAACATACCATACAATTAAAATTAAATAAAACAGGTAACAAAAATAAGAACGAAATTACATATCTAAAATACATAAATAACCGTAGTTAATTACCGATGACCAAATTTTTGCCATATATGCTCAATCAAATCATTTTTAGAGCATTATGAGCTTCCCTATTGAGAAGTTGTTCCCTGTTATCCATATAACAAGATAGGTTTGCAATCCGTTATGTATGAAATTCAGTTGATTGACCATCGTCTTCTGTAGAGCTTCCTTGTTGTTGATTTGTGGGCATGTCGTTAAGAAACTCAGTAGGATCATAATAATTTTGGTATGATTCTCTTTCGTCTTCAACTATCATATTATGCATGATGATACAAGCAATCATAATTCGTCCCATTCTATGTCTGTCCCAAACAAGACACGGTCGTCGAATAAATGCAAAACGAGCTTGTAGAACTCCAAATGGTCGCCCAACATCTTTTCTGCATGCCTCTTGAACTTGAGCAAACAACTTGTGCTTCCGCATTTAGGGAGATGTAACTGACTCAACAAATGCAGCCCATGAAGAATATATGGCACCAGTGAGATAATATGCCCTATCATTTTCGTGACCATTCACGACATAACTAACTTTTGGTGATCGACCTGCCAATATATCATCAAAAACAGGAGATCGGTGCAATACATTAATATCATTAAGCGAACCTCGGGTTCCAAAAAAAGCATGCCATATCCATAAATCATATGATGCAACGACTTCCAAAATGATTGTTGGTTTTCCACTTCTTCCAGCATATTGTCCGGCCCATGCACTTGGACAATTTTTCCATTCCCAATGCATGCAATCAATACTACCTATCATACCCAGGAATCCACGTTGATCTCCAACATAGAGTAGTTTTGCTAAATCACCTTCGTTAGGCTTTCTGAGGTATTCATCACCAAAGCATGAGATGACACCATCTACGAAGTGCATGAGAGCTTCCCTTGTTGTGGATCCACCCTTCCTTAAATATTCGTCAACTGCATCAGCTGATGACCCATATGCCAACACCCTCATGGCCGCGGTACACTTTTGTAATGGTGAAAGACCTTGTCTACCCGTGGCATCAGCTCTTTGCGGAAAATATTCGTCATTAGCAGTAACAACATCCACTATACGACATAATAAAGGTCTCCGCATTCGAAACCTTCTTTGAAAGATAACCTGGTCATACATCGGATTTTTGATAAAATAGTCTTCCATCAAACGCGCTTCACCCATCTCACGTTGCCTATCACGATACCTCCTTCTTGCTCTTGGAGGTTGATCTCCTATGAACAGATTAGACGAGTTTATGACAATATCCTCGATGATACGATTTTGTAGTTGGTTTTATTGAACAACTCGTGATTGCCATTCATCATAGTCGTCAACTGATTCTGGTGAGGAATTTTCATTGAGAGACATTTTAGTGGGTGTTTGAGGAAAATTGAATGTATAAGTCTTTGTTGAAAGACAACAAATATATAAGTGAATATTACAATAATTGAAAATAGACAACACACTTTATAATAATTGAAAAAGACAACACACTTTATAATAATTGAAAAAGACAACACGCTTACAGTAATTGAAAGAGACAAGACACTTACAGTAATTGAAAGAGACAATACACTTACAGTAATTGAAAAAGACAACACGCTTACAGTAATTAAAAGAGACAACGCAATTGAAAAAGACAATACACTATCCATATAACATTGCCAAAAGACGTTCTTTCAATGCCTCCTCTCTTGGTGAGAGGTGTTCTTTTGCCAAAAGTGAACGCAGATTCTTGTGGTGTTCTTTCTCTTTTTCAAATTCAAGTCTTTTGGTCATGATTTCTACCTCACTGTTTCTTGTGATGTTCAATGCACGAAATTCTTCAGAATAGTCAGGAGCTAAAGAAGATATTGATGTCTTACCTTTTCCTTTCCTCTTTGTTGCATCTCTACCCATAGGATGTCGAACTGTTGCACCACCAACAGTTGGCAAATCTTGGACGGTCTCGACAGAATAATCACCTTCTTCTGAAGTTCTTGATCTTTTGTGCTTCCACCGCTTTCTTCATTACCTACTTCATATTCTGGGCAAGACCGCGACGTGTCACGTTCTAACTGTAAATCCCACTTGGGATGTTTACACATAACTTCGTTAAAAACAAGCAAGTCATTAAACTTGCTCCCACCAATCTCATAAATTGAATGGGCCTCTTTCTCAACATCTTTCATACCCATTCCGCTCCTTTTCTGTCGATATGCTTCCCTGTATGCAGCAGTCCATTTGTTTGCACTTTCGTTAAGTCGTGCAAAACGACCTTTCATTTGATTTCCGTTCCTGATGCCCAGTCCATCTGCATTTTCTGCTCGAGCTTCGTCATAGTATTCTTTCACTCGTGACCAAAATGTCTGTTTCTTCTGGTTTTTACCTCAAGTAGGTTCTTCACTAACGTAGATCCATGCTGACATCAACACCATATCTTCTTTGGTTTCCCATTTATCGGCTCTTGAACTCTTTTGCTGTGTTTGGCATTTTTTGGGATAGGAACTTGATTATTATAGATGAAAAAATCAGAGTTTTCATATTTTTTGTTTGGGTGATACTGAGAGTTATCAGGATGTTGAGAACCTGAAAGAAAATTTGAGAAGTTTGGATCCATAGCAGATAATTGAAAAAATACTGAAAGTTTTGTGAAATTCGCAAGATAACGAGAGGATTGAAATGAAGAGAAAGATTGGTGTGATGAAAATATGTCAACATTGGGCTCTATTTGTAGGGAATTGAAAACCATGAGTTTTGATATATTTTTTATTTTTTAATTATTTTATAAAAATGATATTTTTTATCAGATAAGTTTTATCCTAAAAATCTAAAACCAACAAATAACCAATTGCCATGTGTCACCAATTATTTAAAAATGAGATAAAATGAGATTGCAATCCTGTTCGCCCCATGCTTCAGATTGAAAGAGATTGGATTGACTTTATTTCCTTTTTAGCTTATTTTTACAAAAAGTATTTTAACTTATTCACAATCCCATCCAAGGGATTGCCAATGCAGTGGTTTTAGCCACCTCACCATTTTATGTACCGATACATTGTTTTTAATACCATTGAAGGAGAAGAGGTTTTTGCCACCTGAAAGGGAAAGGTTCTTGCAAAAGAACCGCTTCATGCTATAAATTGATGGGGGCCATTCATGTACATCTGTCTCTCCACCACTCACATTCCATTTTCTTTTCTTTTTCCTTTTTTTAAATTTTATTTTTGTGTAATAAGTAGTAATATTGAAAATAGTTAATGAGTAAAGTATATTTATATATAATAATATAAGATAACAATATTGATAATTTTATTTTATTTGATATTCTTTTTGTTATTTAAATAAGAGTAATTTTTATTAATAATACATTATTGTAATATTATAATTTTATTAGATAATACTTTAAATAAGGATAATTTTTTTATTAATAATACATTGTTGTAGTATTATAATTTTTATTATTAAATACTTTAAATAAGAGTGATATTTATTAATAAGTACTTTTTAAATATTATAATTTTTAAACATTATTGTTTTTTTTTAATTTATAAAGTATGAACCGGTCCATAATTGAGAGTAAAGGTTTATGAAATGTGTAGGAAAGAGAAAATTGACGTGGCAGAGAGAGAAAGAGAGAAAGCTGATATGACAAGATCATGAACCTCTGGCAAGATCAATGAGGTTCATGATTATGGATGCTTTAAAGGATATAGATAATATAAGATAAGATAGGTACGTAGATAGGTAGAAAAGTAGGCGGGTACGTATGTGGGGGGATAAGTAGGTGGATAGATAGATAGATAGATAGATAGATAGATAGATAGATAGATAGAGAGAGAGAGATAGATTGATAGATAAGATAGGATAGGATAGGATAGGATGGATAGATAAGATAATGTAAGATAAGATAAGATAATGTAAGATAAGATAGGTAGGTAGGCAGGTAGATAAGTAGGCTGATAGGTATGTGGGGGGATAGGTAGGTGGATAGATAGATAGATACACAAATAAACATAGAGACAGATAGAGATAGATAGATAGATAAATATGATAAGATAGGACAAAATACGATAGGATGGGATGGATAGATAAGATACGATAAGATAAATAAAAGGGATTATATGAGAACCGTAACTATTTAAGAAAATAAGATGAGAATCCTCAACCAATCATTTGAGTAATTAAATTCCAAAAAGTAAAATATTAAAAAAATATGTTAAAAGGGTATATGGGTCATGCCAAGTATTGCGTTTATTTTTGGACAATGTAGTCCTCTATCAAATCAGCATCAATTATCGTGTTTAATCACAATGAATGTGTTCTCTTTTGAAGTTATCCATGAATTGTCATATTTTCCTTTTGTTTGGTGTTTTGATGGAATCTTCGATTGAAATCCGCAGAGTCGAAGTCAGAGACGAAATTAAGTCAAATTCTGCAATCGATCCATCAAAACAATGTAATATGTTCGAAATTCCCATTATCCACGAATTAAGAGATGACTCCAACGATGATTCTGTAAGTGATTCACCGAAACAAGCTAATAGGTCTGAATTACTATTACTAGCGACGATGTTGATTCAATTTATTATACATTAATGCGGGAAGTCGATGGTAACATTTATTTTACTTTACTGTTTTCTTCTTCATATTGATTTTGGTTGTAAGTTTATTGGATGCGTTTGATCTTAATTGTGTAGGTTGATTACAATAATTGTTGTAGTTTACACTTTTTTATTTGATTCTATACATGAAATCAATCATATGTGATTTATGGTGTGGGGTAAATATCATCCACTCCTACTGAAGTTTTGTTTAGATGAAAGTAGTTATAAGATCACGTGATATTTTGTTTGTAGCAATATTGATTCTCATGTTTTATCTAAATAAATGAGTATATTGTTTTGTGTGTCTTGTACAGTTGTACATATGATATTTTTTAATAGATGATAGTATTTTTAAAGCCACATGTGATGTTGTTTGTAACCATTGTGACTTTTATACTTTTCATGTATCATCACATGTAATTATGTACCTCATGTAACTGTCATGCAGTCTCTTCTAAGATGATGGACGAAATTGGAATCTCGATTGTATCGAAGAAGGATAGATATAGCGCATCCATAAATATGATACCGAATGTCTTGGAAGGAGTTACATCGGTTGTTGGTTCAATGTTCAAACCATTAGACATTGCATTGATATGTATAGGAAGTATGCAGATTATGCCGACTTTGATATAAGGCGCTTTACGGAACGCACTTTTAAAGAAAAATATGTGAGGTTGAAATATCTAGTATATCATAGATATGGAGTTCCTAACAAACGGTATGTTGATAGCATGAATGTTTGTGAATGTCAAACGGTTCTTCGTAACTCCAATTTCAAAGTTACTGGTTGCAAGGCACATGTTAAATTTCATAGGGTTGACAGTACGTCACAATTTATGTTACATTATATTTATCCTAATCACAATCATAATTTGTTTGACGAGAATGAGAGAATGCTATCTCGAAATAGAAGGCAAATGAAGTTTTTAGATTAGAGCCTTGTACATCTCCCAACAAGGGCAAATATTGGGGCATCGAAAGCGCACTGATTACAAGTTTCTTTGAAGGGTGGCTATGAGGAAGTAGGTTGTAGTAGGAGCGACTATAATTTTTTTAAAAGAGATTTTGACACTTTTGTTAGTGATGGTGATGTTCAGTAAACATGTTTAATGAGCGTGTGTTAAATGGGGCGAACTTTGCTTTAGAGTTTAAAGTATTTGAAGGAAAACTTCAAGGTCTATTTTGGGCTGATGAGCTCTCGAGGATTAATTATTCGGATTGGTCCTATTATATCATTTGATTCCACATGTCGTTCAAACATGTAATATGATAGAACCAATCTCATGATTAACAAAAAGAAAACAAATAATTCAACAAAACTGATTAACAAAAACGAGTCTGGATATAAATCGTGCATCTTTTCGATGATCCTAACGAATTGAACGATATTTAAATGGATAGAAGTCTTTCAGACAATATCCTAAGACGAAATTTCGTTCCCAATCGTGCTCGGTTCCGAACGTTGTCCTGAGGATACAAACACTCGATCGAATTAATGCACGTCAATTCAACCCAATCGAATCGATAACGTGTTTCATGAAAAACAAGAGTTTTAGGGAGGAGAATCTGAGAGAATTTAGAAGATTTTTATGTCAAAAAATGGAGGGAAAACCACTGATATATAGATTTTCCGTAATAACCGAAATCAACCACCAAAACTGCTCCAGAAACCCGCGCAGAAACTCGACAAGAAGGAATCTATTGCGGGAATTGGCACGGCTTTACCCGCACGAAAACTGTTTCAGTATTAACAAAAGGCTCATTTAATGGTCATTAGAGCCCAAGGCCTAAGAGCCCCAAGGCCCAATCTTTTGACCATTAACTTTTTAGTTATTCTCTCACTAAAGCCCAAAGAAGTTCCCTTACTTGGGCTTTTCTCCATTTTGATAACTAATGTGAGATTAGACTAATAAACCCACAAAAATTTCCAATACTTTCCTATGTGGGACACTTATTAGGACTAATACCCAACAATACCCCGCAATTTCTATTCAAACGTCGAGAAATACCCCACATTTGAATAGAAAATAAGTTAAAAAACATGTAACAACCGAGATTTTATTGCAATTAAATAATTTAAGGCTTGTGTAAAAAGTGAAACAAGAAGAAAGTTTGAGGGGTCAAAGTGTAAAGTTTGGGAAGAATATTTAAAAGGGGCCCAAAACCCTAGGAGGAAAATCATTCTTCAAATCAGTATTATTTTTTTGTGTGTGCTCTGTGGTGTGCGGCGGCTGTGAGGAAAAGAAGAAACGAAGAAAGGACGTGGTTGGTGATCTTTGGGAAAGCTAGAGAAGAATCCTTGGCATCTTCAAGTAAGTATTCTAATCTCCTTCTCCTTAGCTCCTTTTTCCCGATTAGAAGCTGTTTGGGAGGGTTTGGGTGTGTGTAATCACACACACAATCTGTTTCCAGCGCTGTTTCCTTAATAAGAGGGTGGGAAGATCGTCTTTCTTGAGTTTAATTGGTAATGTGAGCCTAGAGTCTTTATTTGAACCGAAATTCTAGTTTAGCCTAAAGGTTTTCGGGGAGTCTTAGCAAGTTTTCGATTTGGAACAGTAGAAAACCCTGTACCAGATCTGTCTGCGTATCTGGGGGAAGAAGATGAAGTGGTAAAGTCTGAAATTCGCAAGCTAAGCCTGTGAGTTTGAGAAGTTCGCAAGCTAAGCCTGCGAGTTTGAGAAGTTCGCAAGCTAAGCCTGCGAGTTTGGGAAGTTCGCAAGCTAAGCCTGCGAGTTTGGGAAATTATCGCAACCCAAGGTTGCGAGTTTAGAGTCTTGCGAGTTTTAGAGTTCTGCGATTTTCGTGTCTTGCGAGTTAGAGCTGAGAAAGTTTAGGATCCAAGTTAGATGCATCCACTTAATCAATAAATTATTGTTTAGGTGTGCGTTTGGAGCGAGTCTTGAAGTAAACGGGAGTTGCAATCAGGTGAGTTTTCTAAACCCAAAATGTGTGGCTTTTAATGTGTTTTCTAAAGGAGTATTTATGAAGAGAATTGCCATGCTATATTTTATGCTTTGAATGTACAAATGTTGTTTGTAAGTTTTATGTTGAATGTATGCATACATCGAGGAGACGTAAACTGGCAAAGACGGGAAAGTAGTTCCGCCAGCTCTCGTGCGGGAAGGGAGGTCCCTATATGCCAGGAGCGAGGCTCCGCAAGGCAGTGCGAGGCTGACTCGTTGTCACCTTCGGGTGGCTTCAGGGTGTCAGATTACGAGGAGGCGGACTTTAGTTCGTATATGATTTTGACATGTTGAGTATAAACGTTTTATGCTGAAAAGATAACTGTTTTTAAATGCTTCGATAACTGTTAGGAGGGACTCACTAGACCTCATGGTCTAACCCTCGCATTTTCAAAATTAAAACCTTTTCAGGTAAGCAGGTTTCCAGGAGCTCGGGCAAATAGGCTGAGCTTAGCGAGAAGAGTAAAGATGGATAGAGACACTCTAGTATTTAGTATTTCTCAGTTGTGTAGGTTGTTCCGCAAACCTATTAAGTATTTGTAATGAAATTTTGTGACCGTGATTTTGGGATGTTATGAATTTGTCGTTTTGCATGATATTTTTGGTTGGGTCTTTACAGTTGGTATCAGAGCCATAGTTTAAGGGATTTAGGTGAACGGACGGGCCTAAACTTAAACTTGGGAGTAGAAATCACAACTGAGAATCAGGAAAATGCGTTAGGAGGTCACTATTATAGAGATAGGACTGATAGGGTACTGAGGACTGTCCTGTAAGGTAAGTTTGAAATTTCACCTGGCCAGTGTAATTGCGAACTTACAGGTACATGTATGTGCTTAACCCGCCTTATTATTCCGAAGTGGTAGTAAGAAACTAGTGTTTATGTCGTGTGCCAGTACTTTAGAATGTCAGCAAGATCCCTGAGGGGTAGACTGAGACCTTTGTTGGGGAAGTTTCTTGAGAAGTCATGAATGATGTGATGTATGTATACATCGTGGAGACGGGTTATCGTTTGGAATGTTATGAGCCGTCTAGAGGTAGACCTTCGTGGTTCGAAGAGGATGAGTGATTACTTTTGAGTAAGTCTTCTGGATCAGGAGAGTCTCGATTCTAGGAATCGTGGGATAGATCTGTTCGGATAGTAAGGCGGGACAATGTCGAGATCTTGAAGGTGTCAATCCAAGAGCGAGCAGGGGATTAGAGTCCTGACTCTTTAGTCGCGTTGTTCAGTGGCAGGATCATTGAAGAGAGATTTCTGTAGAATACTGAAAGCGTGTAGAAGTATAATATGAGGTAAATTGGTCAAGATGAAAGTAATATGAAATAGTTGAGTAAGTGGACCGTTGAACGTATGTATAGCAAGTTGTTGCAAGACCGAGGGGGCGACCGCTGGTCGAAAGTGGAGTGTCAATGATAAGTTGTGTGAGTAAAGCGATTGACCTTGTTTGAGTGAGTAGCCTTCAATTTCAAGTAGAGTTTCATGCAGTAAGATCGTATATGTGCATATGAGATTTTTTTTCATAAGTAAAGTAAATGTGTAAATATCAAATTTGATCGGATATGAGTCGGCGTGTGCAAGCGTATGTTTAAATAAAAATGCAAATCCATTTACCTCGCACAATGAAGTCTTGAGGACTACGATTTACAAAATATTCCACTCTTTTCATTATAAGTTAAATTGTTGCAAAAGTCAAGAAGACGTTTGAATGCAAAACTTTTATGACCAAGATAAGTATTGACATATTGAAGTTATATAAGTAAATGTGAGAACCGACTGGTTTACTTCGTGTCGGTATGTCCTTTCAAAATTTTGTCGTATGAAAAGATTTTCATCCAATATTTATTTCTGTCGTAACAATATATTTTGGTTGAGTAAGATTAAGTTTTACGGAAAGTTGCATGCAAACGATTCTCGAGATCGTAGTGCAGGGTATTGAAGGGGGTCGTGTGTACCCAAGTTGTTTCCAAGTGTTGTTTCTTTAAAATAATCAAAAGTGTGATGATTTATTTATCGCGTTGTCATGCACGAAGGCTATAAACTCACTAGGTCGTAGAGTACTACATTTTAAGCTAAGGAAGAACTTTTAGAGTGGAGAGGTGTTAGACAGATCAGGGGAGAATGTTCGTAGTTTTGGTACTTATGTTCAAGAGGAGAGATGAGCAGTGGAGGAGTCAGAAGTGGACTTTAGTGTTGGTTGTATGAGGGTCTGTACCCTCGTGCGGTGACTGGAAATGCAGTTGCCGAGGGACGGTTGTGTTCAGGGGAAGGACTAGAAGTCAGCAAGGTATTGGTATTAGCAACTCGTTATGAGTAGTGTGGTGAAGTAGAGATGAAATATCCGCGACGTTGAATAAGAGTTTTAAAGTGATCTTGTAATACTAACGTTTCACGAGTGAGTTTGAAATGAGGACGACGGGATGTGAATTTGATTATGATATGTTGGGAGGATTAGGTTCAGTAAGGGACCCTTGTTGAAGAATAGGTTAAGGAAGTATCAACAGGTCAACTATTGACGTTAAAGTCGGCAGTTGAGTAAGGTGTATGAGACCGAAGACTTGAATCAGAAGGTTGAAAGTTGAAGGACCACTTTGTAGGGGTGTTAAGATAGTGAAAGACTGCTGTTTTAGATAAGCGTTTTACCTACGAGATGGATGGTTCGTAAAGAATGAAGTAATTAGCACAAACGAAGTGAGGGTATAGATTATGTCGATCTGTGAGGGAGTGCGCCATGTCTATATATTGGTTTGGGATCGCAAGAGCTAGCAGGAAACGAGTATGTTAGAGTTATTCAGAAATTCGTGTGTTGTGGTTAAACTAGAGCTGGGAGAGAGGCAATGTAGCGAGATAGACTCGGTTAGTTTTGAATGAGGTCTTAAAGATAAGTTTGAGTTGTGTACGATTGGCCATGAGAGTCTTGGTCTGCAGTGCGATGTTTTGAGTGAGTAATGTACAGTTATATAGTGGCAATAATTGCCAAGTCGAATGTGCCAACTAGCGTCATAGCGATGAGAGATTAGAGAAAGAGGAAACTTCAGATAGAAGCCTGTTGGAGGTTTCGGTTGGGGTGTTCGTGTTGTTAACTAGGTTGTTGGAGCACGTAGGGTGTGAGTTGACGTCGTGATATGATTATGTTCGGGATAGCATCACGTAGTGGTGGTGGGTAGTTACCCAAAGGAGAAACCAAGTGTTTTTAGTTGTAAGAGTCGCTAAGTAAGTATATTTTGGAATCATTGGAAGTTTAAAGAAGATGATGGATGTATTAGTAAAAATGTGGTGGAATAGATGTGAAAACCTTAAAGAATGTGAGATGTTGCTTATGTGTGAACGAATTGTCTGAGAAAGTAAAAGTTGGAGTTTAAAGAATGTATAGTGACGTCGAACTCTGGTATCAGTTCGAGGTGATTCGGTCGGAAGCCTAAAGTTAGAATGTTAGTGCAACCGTTTGGTTACGTATAGTGATGAGAAAGCTTTTGCAGCTTGGGAATTGTCGGATGAGGGGGACGAGAAATGATAGTGGATAATGCTCCACGCTAAGGTGGGGAGGTGAAGACGGTATGTCGAATTAAGTAAGTAAATCGGAAGTAGTAAACTTGACAGTAATGCCGATGGGTGTAGTGTTGTGTAGGCTGTCCTTGGTAAGTGTGCGAACTTTTGGAAAGAGTATTGAGGGAGGAAATTGTGTATGTTTTTGTGCAGGAAAGAAGTGGGTAAGACGACTGAATGAGTTAAGTTAGTGGCTTTGTGAGAGACGTTCGAGCGAACTGATCGTTCAGTGTAAGCTATTAAGAACTGTAGGGTGTGATCGTGGTTACTCCTCCTAGATGAGTAGGAGTAACCGAAGTTATGTTATATGGATGGACGCACGTGGCAAGCAGTGAGAAATTGATGAGCCTTCAGGATAAGTTCAATTCGGATAGGTGAGTACTCAAATGAGGAAGTATAGAGGTTTCCTACTATTAGACACGTTAAGTGTGAAATGATGAAGTTGTGAGAACGTACGAATTAGTTGACGTGTTGTAACCAATGTGATTCGGGAAGGGGTTATGATCTGCGTAGACGTATGTCGGTTGGAAAAAGTAATCTAGAAATTTCAGGTATACCAAGGAGAGGCTCATGGGTGCGAGCTTGTCGGGATGTACAAGGTTGGCCTGGTGCCGAGTTGTCAATGAGCGAGTTTTCTTGGTAGAAGATTCTCGTTGTCGTGGCGGGAATTTCTGCCAAGTCCTTTTTCTTAAGGGAGTGTAATTGTATAAGAGACCTTAATTAGACGTGTTTAAAACTGTGAGTCCCGATGCGGGGACGGAGGCGCGGTTGACCTTGGTTTTATCAGGTAGTTTTAAGCGAGTATAGTGATCGAAGGGGGTACAAGTAAATAGTGCAAGATGGCACGTTTTAGCAAGTGATGACTCGCCGAGGGCGGTTTCATGTATGAAGTGCGGTTATGTTTTCCATCTGAACGACTTGGGGCAGCCAAGTAGAACTGAATGGTTGAATTGAGAACATAAGACTGGGGAACCTCGAGAATTGAGAGATAGGTAAAGTGGACTACGTCTGTGGATCCGTCGGAGTTATGAAAGTTGAATAGATAGTGCGCGATCTTGAGGTACTAGATGAAATTTTGGGGGAATTCGTGGTGTGATGTGCGCCTCTGTTATGAGGAACAGATAAGGGAAGCTGTAGTAATGTCGACCTTGCGAGAATTACGGGCGATAAGAAGTTGACTTCTGTCTTTAGTGAGTAAGTTAGAGCAGCGGCATATAAGTTAGACTTGCCAGAAGAAATAAGAGGAGTGCATCAAACTTTTCTTGTGTCAAATTTGAAGAAGTGTATAGCCGAAGCCGATGTGACCATTCCGATAGAAGATGTAAGCATTGACGAGAAGTTGGCGTACGAGGAAGAGCCAGTCGAAATTTTAGACACTAAAGTACGAAAGACGAGGAATAAGGAGACACGTTTGGTGAAGGTTCAGTGGAAATATCATCAAGGACGAGAAGCAACGTGGGAGGCGGAAGCGGAGATGAGAAGCAGGTACCCTCACCTCTTTAAGAATGGAATTCCGGGGACGGAATTCTTTTGAGGGGGGAGTGTTGTAACAACCGAGATTTTATTGCAATTAAATAATTTAAGGCTTATGTAAAAAGTGAAACAAGAAGAAAGCTTGAGGGGTCAAAGTGTAAAGTTTGGGAAGAATATTTAAAAGGGGCCCAAAACCCTAGGAGGAAAATCATTCTTCAAATCAGTATTATTTTTTTGTGTGTGCTCTGTGGTGTGCGGCGGCTGTGAGGAAAAGAAGAAACGAAGAAAGGACGTGGTTGGTGATCTTTGGGAAAGCTAGAGAAGAATCCTTGGCATCTTCAAGTAAGTATTCTAATCTCCTTCTCCTTAGCCCCTTTTTCCCGATTAGAAGCTGTTTGGGAGGGTTTGGGTGTGTGTAATCACACACACAATCTGTTTCCAGCGCTGTTTCCTTAATAAGAGGGTGGGAAGATCGTCTTTCTTGAGTTTAATTGGTAATGTGAGCCTAGAGTCTTTATTTGAACCAAAATTCTAGTTTAGCCTAAAGGTTTTCGGGGAGTCTTAGCAAGTTTTCGATTTGGAACAGTAGAAAACCCTGTACCAGATCTGTCTGCGTATCTGGGGGAAGAAGATGAAGTGGTAAAGTCTGAAATTCGCAAGCTAAGCCTGCGAGTTTGAGAAGTTCGCAAGCTAAGCCTGCGAGTTTGAGAAGTTCGCAAGCTAAGCCTGCGAGTTTGGGAAGTTCGCAAGCTAAGCCTGCGAGTTTGGGAAATTATCGCAACCCAAGGTTGCGAGTTTAGAGTCTTGCGAGTTTAGAATCTTGCGAGTTTAGAGTCTTGCGAGTTTTAGAGTTCTGCGATTTTCGTGTCTTGCGAGTTAGAGCTGAGAAAGTTTAGGATCCAAGTTAGATGCATCCACTTAATCAATAAATTATTGTTTAGGTGTGCGTTTGGAGCGAGTCTTGAAGTAAACGGGAGTTGCAATCAGGTGAGTTTTCTAAACCCAAAATGTGTGGCTTTTAATGTGTTTTCTAAAGGAGTATTTATGAAGAGAATTGCCATGCTATATTTTATGCTTTGAATGTACAAATGTTGTTTGTAAGTTTTATGTTGAATGTATGCATACATCGAGGAGACGTAAACTGGCAAAGACGGGAAAGTAGTTCCGCCAGCTCTCGTGCGGGAAGGGAGGTCCCTATATGCCAGGAGCGAGGCTCCGCAAGGCAGTGCGAGGCTGACTCGTTGTCACCTTCGGGTGGCTTCAGGGTGTCAGATTACGAGGAGGCGGACTTTAGTTCGTATATGATTTTGACATGTTGAGTATAAACGTTTTATGCTGAAAAGATAACTGTTTTTAAATGCTTCGATAACTGTTAGGAGGGACTCACTAGACCTCATGGTCTAACCCTCGCATTTTCAAAATTAAAACCTTTTCAGGTAAGCAGGTTTCAGGAGCTCGGGCAAATAGGCTGAGCTTAGAGAGAAGAGTAAAGATGGATAGAGACACTCTAGTATTTAGTATTTCTCAGTTGTGTAGGTTGTTCCGCAAACCTATTAAGTATTTGTAATGAAATTTTGTGACCGTGATTTTGGGATGTTATGAATTTGTCGTTTTGCATGATATTTTTGGTTGGGTCTTTACAAAACACATAGCTATTCATGAAGCTAAATATGATATACATCAGGAAATGTGTCTTTTGGACTTGAATCGTCCTTACTGAATACAAATCAGATCTACCTTATGGGTAGTGAACATAGTCTTGAACTAACCACGTTTGATGGTAAATCTAGACAAAATGTATCACATACATCATATTTATACACACATCGATTCTTACAGTTTTGTTCATTTCGGCCGTGAACGATATCCTTTCTTCATGAGATTTGTAGAGAACGTAGCCATCTCGGTTCCTATTGATTCGACAACACATCAATCTCACGCAGGTAACGCCAATCAAGAACATTTTGTAGTGTTCCACTATCATAGCTATTTTCATTATTAAGAATTAGAATTCAACTCTTAAACATCAACGGAAAAACACAATTGAGGACATCATAGGAGTAGGCATACTTTTGTGTTTGTTCCTGCTTGAGTCTTCCTCAACTAGTTTGCCTATTGAACCTAGACCATGGGTTCTCCAATGTTGCTAGGTTAGGTTTCTGCCAAGTATCGACTCATTGTATTGGCTTGAAGCCCATTCCCCTCGATGTAAAAATAACTTGCTCTCTATTGAGGCCCTTTGTCAAAGCGTCAGCTATATATTTTTTTTGACTTTATATAATCAATGGAGATTATTCCATTTTTCAGCAAGTCTTTAATTGTATTATGTCTACGCCTTATATGCCTCGATTTGCCATTGTAAATCTGATTGTTTACTCTAGTTAAAGCAGCCATACTATCATAATGTATACAAATTGTCGTCACAGGCTTAGGCCATAGCGGAATACATTCTAGGAAGCTCTTAAGCCATTTGGCTTCTTCAGCAGCTTTGTCTAGTGCAACAAATTCAACCTCCATAGTTGAATGGGTATTCACCGTTTGCTTTGATGATTTCCAAGATATTGATGCTCCACCAAGGGTAAACACATAACCACTTGTGGAATTGCTTTCCGAGTGGTTGGAAATCTAATTAGCATCACAATATTCTTCTATCATGGGAGGATGTAGATCCCAGTTTGATCAAGTAACAATGTATCGAATGCTTAACTTTCAATTTAATGATTAAAGAGAGTTACAAGATTGGAATGAAATACAAACTCTCTTTCTAAACGATTATGCGTAATCAACATTCTTACCTAAACCTCACTAAAACAAACTTTAAATACCAAGGGCCTAAGGTCAAAGCCCATGGCCCATTAACACACTAAAGCCCATATTATCTATTAGGAGGCTTATACAACAATTAAATAAACTCTATATTTCTTTATATCACTTTCTATTTTATAGGACATTTATGGTCCTAACAATCTCCCCCTAAAGTTATATAAAGCAAAATATGATCTTGGAATCTTCATGTATTGATCTTCTCTCCCTCTTGAATCTTTGAAACACTTTAGTGTTGCTTGTCTTCATGTCTTTCATGCTCCCCCTTGAAATATGCTCAGTTGAATTGGCTTTGAAAAACTTTAGAACTTGTTGAACCAATATGCTCGAAGGAAGAATCAACTTGTTGTGAACACTTCTTGATAAGGGATGAGAAGAATCATGCACTTGTAATCATTTCTTCACAGAACATAACAGTTACTCCCCCTCAACTTTTTCTTACTCCCCCTCGACTTTATAATTTGGGTCTTTGAACTTTTATAATGTTTCTCCCCCTCATGATGATGATATGTGTCTTTGAATCTGTATCAGTTTTCCCCCTCATGATGATTAGTAGCATCCTGACCATCATGTAACTTTAAATACAACACTGATGAGTAGCAAAATACTATATAAGACGTTAAGTAACCAAAATGGGGAAATTCTGAATTGTGTTACACATGACATTCCTGCAAAACAGATTAGAAAGATTTTGGTATCCATGCTTAGATGGATCCCTGATGGTTAGATGCCTTATTAGAGTGAGGACCGGGGATACTATAAGAACCATACCAATACTTAGCATGATTTTTATTCACAAAGCACTTGTTCCACAGTAAGAACAACACAACTTTTATGTAGATAACCTGATTAGCTGATTAACAGAGTAAACAAGATCAGGTTTCACAAAAGGTTTATCATGGAAAGCTTTGTTGTTCTTGACACTCTTAACAGAGACAAATGACTTTGGAGCATAAGCGGATCCTTTAACTCTCCAAGCCATCTTTACTTTCTTGAAAGATTGATTATCTGAATTGGCAAGAATAGGGTCATAAAACAGATTAGAAGTATGGATCTGATCTTTTGAAGAGCTATTTAACCTGATGCAGGTCTTTGAAGAAACATTTTTGTGGATAGAACTTGGAGCAGTCTTAGAAAAGCAAACTGAATTAGCTGAATCATCATAAAGAGACTGATCAATAGTAGCTGGACTAGTAAGATTGGGTGATTCAACATCAGAGATTTTGGCTTCAAGTTCCTTGTCATTGTTAACCAAAACATTTTTCTTCTCAAACATTACATCTAGCTTCTTTTGGAGATCATATTTGAGCCTCTTCTATATCATGATATCAGTTGACAAAACAGATAATTTCTTTGTAAGCTTAGAAATCTCAGTCTGAAAGATCTTTCTTTCGTTTGCAAAATCATCTTTCAAACCTTTTGCTCTAAAACTTTCAACCTTCTTCTTCTCAGACTCTTTGCTTACTATGTCTAATTCTTTCTCCAAATCAGTTATTTTCAAAGAAAGTTCTCCATTCTTTTTAGTAAAAGATTTGCGTTCAATTTCAAACTTCCCTCTTTCTGAAATTAGAACTTTCTCAAAGTCAAAGATTTGTTTTGAAAGTTTTAAACATATAAGCTCAATACTCTTCTTCTCTTCAAGAGATTTCTTTGAAAAATCAGATTGCTTTTGTATAAACAATTTCCTTTCCTTTGCAAAACCTTCTTTCACCTTTTCAAATACCTTTTCAAAAGAAAGTTAGTTTATTTTTAAGTTCAAGGTTTTCACAGTTCAAGAGTTTACCTTTCTCTTTAAGTGCCACATTCTTGTCTTTAAGATCAAAAATGTCTTGTTGAGAAATAGGGATACTCTTCTTCATATCCTCCATCTCTTTCTTTAGAGTAGCATTTTTATGGAAATATTCAGTATACAGACGTGCATAGTAAATCGCATCTGGATCAGTAAGCACCTTTGGTTCTGACATATTGTTACTTGAAAGTATATGATCGTGAGACAATTCAAAATATCGATCTAAAAGAAATCAGACAGTGTATCAAAAATTTTGAAAACTTAAAGGTCAAAGAACTCCCGGATTTATGATCCGAGTGTGGTTTCCCGGATAGAGAATCTGGTGGGGAACCCGGGAATAGGTTAAGTCCGGGTAATGATAACCGGGTTAGGAAACCGGGGGATTTGAAATCCGGTATGGGGACCTGGTATTGAGAACCAGGAAAGGTTTCCGGGAAGATGAACCGGGACCTGGAAGAGATCCGGGATCGGGAATCAATCCGGGTCCGGGAACCAATCCGGGATCGGGAGTAGCTAAGATCCGGTGTTGCGACCGGAATCGGGCAAAGACCGGGACACGAAGAGAACCGGTATTGGGCACCATCAAAAATCGATGAGATTCGGTATTGGGCAAAACCGGGACTTTAAAGAACCGGATTCAAACAAGATCGGGAAAAGAGAACTTACCGTGAAATAAGATGTATCCAGGAACTTCGACCTATGCGATTTTCTCGGATCTAAAACTCAACCCAGATGATTTTTTATGCTTTCTTGATATCAAAATCAATATAGAAACACCAAAAACAGTAAACCCAATACGATTTCAACCAAAATATAGCCTAGATTTCAATTTTCAATGGAAAAATTGATGAACACAGAACAAAACTCAAAAATTTATTTTTTTCAAAAATTAATGCTTAAAACCTTCGATTCAGAGTTTGAAACCTTTACCAAAATCAATCTATGACCCAAAGAGATGGATTGAAGCAACTAGATATCGACGATTTATGCAAAAATAAAAAAAATTAAAACCTTACCAGTGGGGCGCCTTTTAAAGAACACGGAGTGAAAAATTAGATACCTTTGAATCGATTGCTTTGTCCCTATGCTCTGATACCACTTGTAGATCCCAGTTTGATCAAGTAACAATGTATCGAATGCTTAACTTTCAATTCAATAATTAAAGAGAGTTACAAGATTGGAATGAAATACAAACTCTCTTTCTAAACGATTATGCGTAATCAGCATTCTTACCTAAACCTCACTAAAACAAACTTTAAATACCAAGGGCCTAAGGTCAAAGCCCATGGCCCATTAACACACTAAAGCCTATATTATCTATTAGGAGGCTTTTACAACAATTAAATAAACTTTATATTTCTTTATATCACTTTCTATTTTATAGGGCATTTATGGTCCTAACAGAGGATACTTAGTATAACGCAAACCATAATACATTGTATGTTTAAGATATCAGAGTACTCTAACTAATGCATACCAATGATCTTTACCCGAATTGTGTGAGTAACGACTTAGTCTACTCACCGTATATGCTAGATCCGGTCGTATGCAGTTCATAATATACATCAAGCGTCCAAGTACTTGAGTATACTCTAACAGAGATACACTATCTCCTTGATTCTTCTTAAGATGACTATAAGGATCAAACGGGATAACGACCGGTCGATCATCATAGTGTCCAAATTTTCTAAGGACCTTTTCTATATAATGGGACTGGGTAAGGATATATCCTTCGGTAGTTTTTAGAACTTTGATACCAAGTATGACATCGGCTACCGCCAAATCCTTCATATCAAACGAGGAATGTAGCATTTTCTTGGTTTGATTGATTATATCCAAATTAGTCCCCATGATCAACATATCATCCATATACAAACATATTATGACATAAGCATTATTATATTGTTTAACATATACACATTTATCACATTCATTAATCTGAAATCCTTGTGATAAAAGAGTGTTATCGAACTTTTCGTGCCATTGCTTTGGATCTTGTTTAATTCCTAAAGGGACTTAACCAATTTACAGACTTTGTTTTCTAGACCTTTAACAACAAACCCTTCGGGTTGTTGCATATAAATTTCTTCGTCTAATTCACCATTTAAGAACGCGGTTTTCACATCCATTTGGTGTATTTTCATATTGTGAATCGCAACTATCATCATCAATATTCTTATAGAGGTTATCCTTGTAAACGGTGAATAGGTATCAAAGAAATCTTGACCCTCTTTTTTATTATACCATTTGGCTACTAACCGTGCCTTGTACTTTTTATAGTACCTTCAGGTCTAAGCTTTCTCTTAAAGATCCATTTAAGTCCTATTGGTTTATGTTCCTGAGGGAGATCTACCAATTTTCAAGTGTTATTTTGTAAAATGGAATCTATTTCGCTTTGGATTGCCTGTATCCAATAAGGAGCTTCCGAAGAATCCATTGTTTCCTTATAAGTTAAAGGTTCTCCTTATACGTTAAAGGTCACATAGTCTGGTCCAAAGTCTTTGGCCACCTTTAAACGTTTACTTCTTCGAGGTTCTCATTTCTTTTAAACCACTGAAGTACCTTCACCAGTTTCATTTGTACTTTGGTCTAACTCGTTATTAGTTGTAGTATCTTCATTCCCTCTTTTCCTTGGATTAGAGATAGATTTCTCCTTGTCCTTATTTGTGTGTATATCCTCTACGTAGGACTTATATACCAAAAATCTACAAGTTACATTATTCTTGGCTGGGCCAAGGTTGATGCAATCTATAGTCTTTGGTCCTAGCTTGGTCGTTTTAGGTAGAGGAACTTGTACTTTAGGCAATCAACCACACTTTCATCCTTTTATAGGAAGGCAATTTGCCCTTCCATAACTCATAGGGAGATTGACTACTTTTCTTATGAGGGATTTTGTTCAAAATCATGTTTGTAGTAAGACAGGCTTCACCCCATAAATTGTGTGGAGCCCTCGACATGATAAACATTGAGTTAATCATGTTCTTTAGAATTCTATTTTTCTGCTTGGCTACCTCATTTTGTTGAGGGGTATAGGGTGTCGTTGTTTGATGCACATGTAACACCTCGAAATTTCCATTATTATTGTACATTTTGGGAGAATGTTTAAATAATGAGAAAGCGTTATTTAAACAAAATGTATGATTTATATGTTGAAGGATCAAAGTGTAATTGACCAAAGTGTTAAGTGATTCGGGAACTTATGAATTTTAAGGGTTGGTTTTGGTTATTTAGTTATAGTTTTGGGTAAGTATAAAATGGGAGGTCAGCTGAATTGAAATCTATCTCAATTCTTAGTTTGGAAGTCGGTTCTTAGTAGGAAAAAGAGAGGGGAAGAAATTAAGAATCTTGGTTCCTTTCGGTAAGATTTTTTCCATCATCTTCCCTACTCAATTTCTGAAAAGATTGGTAATCGTAGTTTAAATCACCTTTTAATAGGTTATCGAATCAGTGGGGAGAAGGAATTTGGTTTTGGTTATCGACCTGAGGTGAGTTCATCTCATTCTTGATATTATAAACATTGAAATTGGATGATTTTTATGTTGTTAAATTGTATATGTGTTTTAGAACTGATGTAGTGATATGTATTTAACTGAGAATTGAGCTATTGAGGAAAGTGGATGGTAAAAATCGAGTACAGTCAAAGTTATCGGATAAAAGTGCAGTATCCGGTAAACTCCTTTTTGATGGTGTTCGATAAAATGAAAGTATCCGGTAAGTGTTTGGTTTCCGGATAGCTAATTTACCGGATAGTATCCATATCACTTTGGTTTCCGGATATACCCGGGTTATGGATGTTTTTTCGAAGGTATCCGGTAACTTGAGTTTCCCGGATACTAATCCCGGATTGTTCTCGGATTATGATAGTTTTCGGGTATGAGTTCCGGACACTTTGTCCGGATAGTTTTGATGACCATATAGTTTTGATGTCCGAAAAGTTTTGATGTCCGGTAAGTTTTGATGTTCCAGTAATTAATGAGTTTCCGGTAACTTTTGACAGGGAACATTTTATTACTCGAAATTTAATCCTAGCAGCATGAACATACTTATAACTTGATTTTAAGTATGTTATGATTTGACGTATGATTTGGTTTGATACACACTTATGCTAGGAAGTGTAAGGGATCGATAGGCACTAGCACTATTTGATAACGTAGAATAGGCAAGGTATAATTGCTATTCTCATTTGTATTGGAATTGAGGAATAGACAAGGTATATTTGTTATTCCCTTTTTGTATCGTGATGAGAAACGGTGAAATAGGCAAGGTATAATTGCTACTTCCATTTTATATTGAGAGATGAGAAATAGGCAAGGTATAATTGCTATTTCCGCTTTCATTTGGGAATTTAGGAATAAGCAAGGTATAATTGCTATTTTTACTTCCATTCGAAGAAATAAGCATGGTTTAATTGTAATTTCTTGGACATGAGCTGTAATCTAGAATCTGTGGAGATTCGTAGTGGCGCTCTGGAACATAAGACTATGACCTACTTAGTGTTTGTCATACTCATGTACGGTAAGAAAGTTGAGAACAGGTTTATTTATACGCTTTGTTTACAGTTTTGGTTTTCAAAGATTATAAAGATTTTGATTTGAAAATTTGATGTTCTCACTAGGCGTAAGCCTAATCTTTTCAAATTAAATTTTCTTAACAGGTACTAGCTCGGAGAAGGTTACAAAGGGATGAGTGACGAGTGGTACCGGAATCCTACTTTTGGTAATGTGTGGAGAAGTTAGTGTGTATGAAGATGTTTTGATGAATTTCCTAGACAACCCTTATAATCTGATCTTAGTGTTAAGGATTAGATTAGTAGGTTGTTTTGATAGTTCAGTTGTACATGTGAACCTTCGTATATAATTCTCCAGTTATGTATATAAGTTTGGAAGAAATTATGGTAAACTCTAAAAAGTTTTAAGGTTTAAAATTGTTGTGGATTTTGGACGTTTCAGTTTGGTATCAGAGTTGTAGTTTAAGTGAACTAGGTATGATCGTAAGATACCTAGACTTAAGCTGAGATGATTAAGTTCTGATTTGTGAGATTGGGTAGAAATACTAAGACGGGATAGTCTTAGAGTCGACGGAAATACGTGAATTAAAAACCGTGATGATGGTAACGAGGATTCTTATGTATAGTATGTTCATAATTTCAATTAGCTACTGTTATTATGAATATATTATTACATAAGCATACTTGTTTTTAAAATTTTATGGTGATTAATAAACGTTAAAGTACGTTTCCTGTGTTTGGATACGTATAACCATTTCTTATGGTTATCTTTATGTACTTTGACAGAATACGATGGTGAATACGCCAATCAGATCTCCTACTTCTTCCGAAGAGAGGGCGGCAAATGAATGAGTGGAGAATCAACCCGAAAGGGGTGGGACTAGGGTGAGTCCACCAAGGCCACCTATCTTGGGAGGAGGAGGAAGTCAAGCACAACGAACGAATGTCGGTACATCTAATCCGGTGATGACGAAATCCACTATGGAGTCCAGAATGATAGAAAATATGATGCGAGCTATGAATACGGCACTGGCACAGCAACAAGAGATGTTTATGAAAGTGTTAGATGACAGAAATGTTGAGTCACGAAGACCGGAGATGGGTACTGGTACGGTAACTCCACATGTTAATCCGGTATAGAATGTGAATAGAAGGATGGAGAAAATTTGTTCTTATAAAACGTTTCTGAGCTGCAAGCCACCGGAGTTTGCTGGATCAGATAATCCAATTGCTTGTATGAATTGGATTAGAGAAATGGGACAAGCTTTTAGAGCTTGTGAGTGTGATGAAGAGTCGAAGGTTAGATTCAAAAGTTAGCTATGCCTGTCACTACCTTGGAAGATGCCTTAGTAGTTGAGATAGCTAACGGGGGTCAAGTCTTAGTGCGAGAAAAACTTGAAAGTTGTATAATTATGTTAGAAGGGAAGGAATATCCGATTGATCTGATTTTGATGGAGATTGGGGGGTTTGATATAGTCGTTGGTATGGATTGTTGTCAAGAAATCAATCAGAAATTCTTTGTGCAAGAAATTAAATCGGATCCCTATGCCCGAAAATGATGCTATATTCATTTATGGGGAAAAGAGAAAAGGGGAGGTTCCATTGATTTCTATTGCCAAAGCGCATTAGTGTCTAGTAAAAGGATGTTCATCCTATTTAGCATATGTTCTGGATGCTAAAGTAAAAAAAGAAGCGAGTGGAAGTTATAAAGGTAGTACGTGAATTTCCAAACGTGTTCCCTAATGATCTTCCAGGCTTACCGTGACATCCGCCAAAACCAAAACACTCAGGTTAGCAACTGAATAGCATAATACATGTCTTAACATGTAGAAATAACTCATTATGACTTAATTATGATGGCTAAGGTTTTAGTTTCCTAAGAATCCCGACAGTGTGCTTAGAAAATCCTGTTACCGCACGTAACCGTTTAAGCTGTCATATAAAATGCCGATCGGAACAAATAACATTTAATCATAACAATAATAATAATAAGAGGGGTAAATATATAGTTTATATACCCAAATATAAATTTTAAACCTTAAATAATCAAACCAAAAATTTAAGTAGATAAATGAGGATTTAGCTACCTTTGATCAATCTTTTTATAAAAATTTCATAAAATATATACTTATACAATATTAATTAGCATTTAAAAAAAAAGAGAAAATGAGGCCCAAAATTCGGCCCTCATTATTACCCAACACCCACTCATAATAACTTTCCTTCTTCTCAAGAAAACCTCTACATTTCCTACCATCTTCTCTCTCTCTATTCAAACTCTCAACACTCTCTTTTTCCCTCTCAACCCCTGGCCGAAATCAGCCCCAAAACCACACAAAAATTTCAAACTTTGAAGATCTTTGAAGGTAAACATCATCTCTAGTGTGAGTAAGTTCATCTCTCTTGTGTTCATCTCATTCCTTTTTCTTGCAATTTCTCCTACTTTTTCTTCATGATTCTTGAGTTTCTGAAATATAGGACCTTCATGGGTCTTTTAGTGGTAGATTAGTCACCAATGACATTCTAAATGTCAAGCAAATGGTGATAACCCATGATCCATACAACTAGAACTCAAGAAAACGAAGTTTTGATTTCATGCATGTGGATTTTTGCTATAATCTGAGATGTGTGGGTTCATGCATGTGTTTATAAAAGTTAAAGGATGATTTTGACCTAAAAATCTATGATAAAAGAATGGTAAATAAGTGTACAAATCAAAGAATGAATCATATGAGTGAAAATAAAGAACTAAAACACTCATTTTCCATGAATAAGCATTTTTAGTTTCTCGCAGATTAAATGCATGAACTTCATCCGACCTTATCTTGTAAAATACTTAGTTAAATGATATGATTCTTCTTCTGGAGCCTTGTTTATTGAGTTATCTTTCAAACCCAAGTGGTTTCATGTAAAAACACGGAGATTTGACCCTTCAACAACCCATATCAAGTTAAGAGTGCAAAGACAATCTGACTGAGTAAAATCTCTATTTTAAACAGTCATAACTCTCTTAATATTCCACTAAAATTCTTGATTTTTCTTCTGAAACATATTTTAATGGATTATCTTTCAAACAAAAGTGGTTTCACTCAAAAATATGAAGATTTGAGGTCTCAACCATTCAAACCAAGATGAGTGTGCAAGAAATCAGAATCTGGCATAGTAAAATCTCTACCTTAAAACAGTCATAACTCCCTCAATATGTAACCAAAAATGATGATTTTTTTCTGGAAGATAGATCTTTGAGTTAAGTTTAAAACCCAATTTGAATCACGGAAAAATATTGAGATTTGACCCTCCAAATGGACGTGACAAAAAGAATGTGCAGGCTGTCTTGGTAACTGTGACACTTAGGGGCTGTTTACTAACTGCTGACCAGGCTGACTCGGTCAGTAAATCTGACTCGGTCAGCAGTCAGAGTGTTTACTAATTCTCGGATCTGACCGAGATCTGACTGAGAATCTGACCGAGATCTGTGTGAACCAGTTCCAAAATTAAGCTGACCCGGGTCAGATTTTCAAGGCCAAAAGCCAACCTTATCATCTCATTATCTCCTTGGTCTTGAATGAGGATATATCCCATGATTTTCGAAGCGTTTTCTGGATCTAATTTTTGGATCCTTGACATCACCATTTTGGTAGCTTCAACTGTATCCATGGTGGACTATAAAGAAAGCAGTAAACAAAAACAAAGGAAAAAAGAAAGATACTCAAAAACACAAAACACGGTCGCTCACTAGACCACCATTTTTGTTTGCTTCAGCTTTCTCTCTCTACAAAAAAGCATTGATTTTTAGTGAGAGAAAGAAAAAAGGGTGAGTGATATTTTGAACACTGAGAGAGAGAGAGAGAGAGAAATGTTGAACGGTTCGTCTTGTTTTGGGGATTAATGAGAGAGAAGATGATAAATGTACAAGTGTTAATGCATAAGGTACAAATGTTTGAAGCAATGTTGATGCCTTGCTGTAACCCACGAAGAGACCATAAGTTGGATGAGTCAAAGGAGGTTTGTTGTTGTTTATAAATATTTATTTGTTGTCAGGTGCCTTTATTTAAAAAAAGGTTTTTTAAAAATACTCTTAAAAGATAAATATTTATTTATAAATATCCATTCGAGGATATGAATATTTTTATTTTTATTAATATGTTCTGACGTTTATTTTGAAGTATGAAAATTATATTTTGTTGTCTAATTTGCATGTTAATTATATAAAATAAAAAAAATTGTTGGTAAGCAATTATTTAAAGTTTGAAGTTTGTATTTCTCTTCCATTAAATGATTTATAATAGAAATAATTACAATTAATTTAGCATATAATCACATAAAGGTTAAAATGGTAAATTTTTTGTTGGTAAACACTTACCAAAAAAACACTTGGTAAACACTCTTACCCGGACAACACTTACCGGGAACAGCACTTACCCGGGACAACACTCTTACCCAGACAGCACTTACCCGGAAAGAGTTAGTAAACGGCCCCTTAAACTTAATTATAATGATTAAAATACCTAACCACCTCTAATAAAGGTGCTACATATGTCAAAAGTTCCCTAAGACATTAAATTAAAATACATAAAAAGTTGGTTGGTTAAATAATTCGAGAAAATACTTAATTACGACCAAATGTGAACCTAAATTCTTGCCAACAGAAAAGTAAAAACTCTAGTTCAAGAAAAAAAGATTTTTCTAGAATTATTAAAGAATAAAAGGCATATAAGTTATAGATTTTGATAAAACACTAAATAAAAACAATATATACATGTATATGAATGTATGAATGATACCCTAATAAATAAGAGATTTATAAGAATTCGAACTTGGGATAAAACACAAGGTACATAAGAAATACAAATATATATGTATAATTAATAAAAGTATTTGTCATGAAGAAAATATAAAACATGGTACAAAGGATTAAATACTATATATAACATATAAATTTAATTATGTAACAATAAAATTCTACAAACCTTTTTAAAACCAGTAAATTACATGTAATCAACAACGCGAAATAATACTTAAATCTAGTAACTAACACTAAGGCATTTTATAAGATATGATGAGCTAAGCAATGTTTTAGCCCTAAGAGTTAGGCCCAAAACTGATAATGTGTTTCACTTCCATAGGAAGGACCTAGAACCGGGTAATTGTGCAACCGTGCGGCAACTCTTGAAAACTTTGCTGAACATTGTGAGTATTCACAGCCCCCTTTTACTCTTTTGTTACAATTTGGGGGAAAAAGCATGATATTGAATTGCAAACTGATTGAATTATGCTATGAAATGTGAACCTTAAATTTAATTGTTTGTGCACTAAGGTATGTATACTTTTTGATGTGCTTGAGTTTTAAATGAAAAAGTCCCCATTAGTTAGACACTACCTATTAACTCATTACAAGCCGATGGTATTTGTGAGTAGCGCTATTTGGATTAACAACCCCACTTTTAGCTGACGAGCTAGAAGTGCACTTTACCAGTAACAACAATGGTCTTACACATGTGGAATTATTTCACCGCTGAGGTAGGACGTGAAAAGAATATAAGGGGCGTTGGTTTGTCGGAAGGCTTGGTAGTGGCTCAATGTTATGGCATCATAGTATACTTTATACCTCGTGCAAATACTCTAACAACCAGTTACTTAAACTTCGTGTGAACAAACGTTTCACAATAGTGTTTTCTGCATACAAATTTACTTTTAATGCATACGAAAACCTGTGAACTCACCAACTCTTTGTAGTTGACCCTTTTTCTTTTTATCATGCTTTTTAGGTACTAATAAGTAAGTGAAGGCATGTAGGGTGCATATTGTGTGATGACATCAACATCAAGAACCTTAAACTTCTATTGTTAATTTTTGTATCCGTTGTTTTTGGGAATATTTTGGTTATGACTTTGTATTGCAGTATCTTGTACTATTTTATTAAATGTTGTGGTTGGTGTTGTCTATTACCTCATGAAATGAAACCCTACGCTGTTATACCTCGTGTTTCCGCTTTAGCGGGGTGTGACAGATTTGGTATCAGAGCCTAAGGTTATAGAGAATGTCGGTTTTCTTATGGAAACCACAAACTATAACCCAAAAGTTAAAAAAAAAATCCAAAACGGTTTTCGAAATGATTTTCAAAATCTGAAGCATATTACTAATATAACTAAGATGAGTGTCACATTATTATACCTCTATTAAACAAAGCCTGATCACCTATGTTTAATTTAGGTATGTATAATGGGGGGACTTGGATTGGTTATATTGGAAGTATACTTAAAATAAATTTTCTACTTAAACATGGAAAGCATGATTTTTGTGCATGCATGCATAAACATTGCATATCTTAGGCACTTACAATAGTACACTTAGTAACTAAGTCTGCTATTATCGCAGCTCACTATGTCGTCCTCGTCCACTCCCACTAAGCACTCTGCCGACGCCTCTGGCTATGTTACTATTCTACCTAGGAGAGACCCACCGACTGTTGAGGAGAGAGACCCATATGAGAGCAGTGACGAAGCAACCAGTGAGACTCCCACCAGATTCCCTACATCGGTATTACCTTCCCCTGCACGTCAACCAGCACCACGAGGACCGAGGACTAGGGTTACCGCCAGGAAGAGTGTTCCCCTACCCACGAGGGTGACTTTTACGGGACCACCGAGGACTGAGGGTGAGACATCCCGGCAGCGAGCACAGAGCGAGACTCCTCAGGCGGTGACCGGGATTCCAGTGAAACACGCTCAAGGCATGACCCCCGGAGAGGGCAGATGGGTCCAGGGCATAGAACTAGAGTTGCACACTCACCGAGCTAGGCTGGATCGTCAGCATTACGTCCTAGGCAATCTGACAGAGATTTTGGACTCTCACAACCGACACATGACTAGAGTTATGGAGGCCGCCATCACTGCTAAGAGGGTTGTCAGGATGCTATACCTGTGTTTGTTGCTGATGGCACTTGTGATGATACTGTTAGGACTGCTTTACTGGAGGAGGATGCATTAAGGATAGTTGTGAAGAAATGGTTCCAAGAAAGTGGCGTTAGTGAAAGAACTTTTTGACTACTTTTGATGGTTAAACTTGGAAACTTATTTTGGTGGCATGTAGCCGACTATTTAGAACTCTAATTACTAGGTATCTTTTGGGGAAAACATTTGGTTATTTATTGAACTTATGTGATGGTTGAACCTGTGTTTGTTTGAACCAAGTGTTTTGAAATGCATGATTTTGAAGTTACTGTATGATTAGTTGTAGACATACCATATGATATTCATAACCTAGTTGAGTAGAACTTGTATAAAAAATATGACCAAATTCCTATTTGAAACTATGCCTTAGAACTATGCCTCTAAGAAGGGAAAACCCCGAGGTCGCGCGGCTTATGTCAGAGCAACTCATCGCGGCACTTTCGAACATCGTTAGTCAAGTGGCAGCGGGTCTGAATGCTAATCAGGGAAACAACTTAGGAGCAACTGGAAACAGGGAATGCACGTACAAAGCTTTTAGGGCCAGCAACCCTAAGGAATTCCATGGAACTGAAGGAGCTGTTGGATTACTGACATGGATTGAGGGTATGGAGTCCGTTCTCCACATCAGCAAGTGCACCGAAGGGAACAAGGTAGAGTTTGCTGTTTGTCTGCTGCAAGGCCGAGCATTAACCTGGTGGAACACACAGGTGCAAACCCGGGGACGGGAAGCTGCTTACAACCTTACGTGGGAAGAGTTCAAAAAGCTACTCAAGGGAGAGTATTGCCCAAGAAGTGAAATCCAGAAGTTGGAAGCGGAACTATGGAATCATGAAATGGTAGGAAGGAACATAGACGCCTACACCGCCCGTTTCCATGAGCTAGCAAAGTTGGTGCCACATCTAGTAACGCCCGAGGAGAACCGAATCGACAGATACATCTGGGGTTTAGCTCCTGAAATTCATGGAAATGTTACCTCGGCAGAACCAACAACACTCCAAGATGCGGTGAACCTAGCAAATAAGCTCACCAACAATGCCATCCGGTCAGGAACGTTCACGAGTGACAATGCCAAAGGTAAGAGGAAGATGGAAGAACCCTCGAAAAAGCAATCTGGCGAGAAGTTTGGTAAGAACCAAAAGGTGATGGGAAACTTTGGGGTCCATACCCAGATGGTGGAGAAAGGCAAGGGAACCTATCCTAAGTGTGATAAGTGCAACAACCGCCACAGTGGGAAATGCATCATTTGTCTCAAATGCAATAAGGGAGGCCATTTCGCCAAGGATTGCAGAAGTGGAGGAAGACGAACATGTCACGAGTGCGGAAGCCCAGACCATCTTCAGAACACATGCCCGAAACTGAACTGAGAACCAAACGTTAATCAAGCACGGCCAACTAATCAAGGGAACCAAGGAGGCCAGGCTCGAGGCCGAGTATTTGAGATTGGGGCAGATGAAGCAACGCAAAACCCGAACGTGGTCACAGGTACGTTTCTCCTATATAATCATTATGCATCAGTACTATTTGATTTTGGAGCGGATATGAGCTTTGTATCACTAGAGTTTAGGCCAAAAATCAATTTGAAACCTCAAAAGTTGAAAGAGGTCTACGTTATTGAATTTGCCAATGGGCAGGAAGTTAAGGTCAGGGACGTAATTACGGACTGTACCTTAAACTTAGCTAATAAGGACTTTAGTATAGACCTTATTCCAATTGAGCTAGGAAGCTTTGACATAGTCGTGGGCATGGATTGGCTATCCAAAAACCGAGTTGAAATATGTTGTTCCGAAAAGATCATCTGAATTCCGCTGCCAGAGGATGAAACACTCGTCGTACATGGAGAGAAGTCCGGAAAGAACTTTAAGATAGTGACGTGTATGAAGATGCAGAAGTACTTGAAAAAGGAATGCATCGCGTTTTTGGCTCACGTTATAGTTAAGGAAATCGAAGAGAAACGCATTCAAGATTTTCCTGTAGTTCAGGATTTTCCCGAGGTGTTTCCGGATGAGCTACCAGGATTACCCCCGTCAAGACAAGTCGAATTCCACATCGACTTAGTTCCTGGAGCTGCACCTGTGGCTAAATCACCGTACCGTTTGGCCCCATCGGAAATGCAGGAATTGTCAGGACAACTCCAGGAGCTGCTCGACAAAGGACTCATAAGACCTAACTCTTCACCATGGGGAGCCCCAGTTCTTTTCGTTAAAAAGAAAGATGGATCCTTGCGGATGTGCATCGATTATAGAGAACTCAATAAGTTAACCATCAAGAACCGATACCCTCTTCCCCGAATCGACGACCTGTTCGACCAACTCCAAGGTGCTACTTAATTTTCAAAAATTAATCTTCGATCTGGATATCATCAAATGAGGGTCCGTGAAGAGGATGTTCCCAAGACGACGTTTAGGACTCGTTACGGCCATTACGAGTTCCTGGTTATGCCTTTCGGGCTAACCACACCAGCTGTCTTCATGGACTTAATGAACAGGGTCTGTAGACCGTACTTGGACGAGTTCGTGATCGTGTTCATAGATGATATACTAATTTATTTGCAAGGCAAGGAGGATCATGAGCGACATCTAAAGTTGATACTAGAACTGCTCAGGGACCAGAAATTGTATGCGAAGTTCTCCAAATGCGAATTTTGGATTCGTGAGGTACATTTTCTTGGCCACGTGATTAATGAGAAGGGAATTCATGTAGATCCGGCAAAAATCGAGACTATCAACAAGTGGGAAGCCCCGAAAACCCCGACAGAAATTCGTTAATTTCTCGGTTTAGCAGGCTATTATCGGCGATTCATTGCGAATTTCTCAAAAATTGCGCAACCACTAACGACATTAACCCAAAAGGATAAGAAGTTTATTTGGGGAGAGAAACAAGAAGAAGCATTCTGAACACTTAAGCATAGGTTATGTAATGCACCAATTCTGGCATTGCCAGAAGGCGCGGAGAATTTTGTAGTCTACTTCTATGCATCACACCAAGGTTTGGGGTGTGTGTTGATGCAGAAGGACAAGGTCATTGCATATGCTTGGAGGCAACTTAAGGTTCATGAGAAGAACTATACCACTCACGATCTAGAGTTAGGAGCCGTAGTGTTCGCACTTAAGATTTGGAGACATTATCTTTACGGCACGAAATGCACCGTCTACACCGACCATAAAAGCCTTCAACATATCCTCGACCAGAAAATGCTTAATATGAGGCAAAGAAGATGGGTTGAACTGCTTAGCGACTATGATTGTGAAATAAAGTACCACGCAGGCAAGGCTAATGTGGTAGCCGACGCTCTAAGCAGGAAGGAAAGGGTGAAACCATTAAGGGTACGAGCAATGGGTGTGTTCGTTCAGACGAGTCTAAAGACACAAATTCTTGAAGCTCAAGAAGAAGCATTGAAAGCAGAGAATTTGAAGGACGAGACCCTACATCACTGGGAACTTAAATTTAAAACAAAGTCAGATGGGGTACGTTACTTTGAAGACAAAGTTTGGATACCAAAGGTTAATAACCTACGATCAACAATTTTGGATGAAGCCCATAAATCAAGATATTCGATTCACCCAGGAGGTGATAAGATGTACAAAGATCTAAAGGAATACTACTGGTGGCCGGGAATGAAGAAAGACATCGCTTTGTACGTAAACAAGTGCTTAAATTGTGCAAAAGTTAAGGCCGAACATCAGAAACCATCTGGTCTATTACAACAACCCAAGATTCCCCAATGGAAATGGGAACAAATAGCTATGGATTTCGTAACTAAGCTACCCAGAACTGGGAAGGGGCACGACTCAATCTGGGTTATAGTGGACCGACTTACGAAATCTGCGCATTTCCTTCCTATTCGGGAAGACTACAAGATGGAAAAGCTTGCAGAAATTTACATCAATGAAATCATTACGTGTCATGGAGTGCCTATTTCCATCATCTCGGATAGAGATAGTCGTTTTACGTCACGGTTTTGGCGATCACTCCAGAAAGCGTTGGGTACACGTTTAGACTTGAGCACTTCCTACCATCCTCAAACGGACGGTCAGTCAGAAAGAACTATACAGACGCTAGAGGATATGTTGCGCGCATGTGTGATAGATTTTGGTGGAAGTTGGGATACTCACCTACCATTAGTTGAGTTCTCCTACAACAACAACTATCATACCAGCATTCAGTGTGCACCGTATGAAGCCTTATATGGACGCAAGTGTAGATACCCACTTAGCTGGTTGGGAATTGGCGACAGACAATTGACTAGGCCCGAAATCGTTCAAGAGACTACTGACAAGATCTCAATTATCAAGGATAGACTTAAGGCCGCAAGAGATCGTCAGAAGAGTTATGCAGATAACCGCAGGAAGCCATTAGAATTCCAAGTGGGAGATAAAGTGCTTCTAAAGGTATCGCCTTGGAAAGGATTAGTACGCTTCGGAAAAAGAGGCAAGCTGAGTCCGAGATATATTGGCCCGTTTGAAATAGTTGAAAGGATTGGTCCAGTAGCATATAAACTTAAATTACCGCAAGAGCTAAGTGCCATCCACAATACGTTTCATGTGTCAAACCTTAAGAAATGCCTAACTGATGAATCATTGGTTCTACCCTTAGAAGACGTTCAGATCAACGATCGGATACACTTCATAGAAGAACCGATTGAAATCCTTGACCGAGAAGTCAAACGACTAAGGCGTAGTAAGATCCCGATTTTAAAAGTTCGTTGGAATTCGAGGCATGGACCTGAGTATACATAGGAACGAGAAGATTACATGAAACGTAAGTACCCTCACCTTTTTGCAAAGGATCAGACGGGGAATGGCAATCATCGAATTTCGGGACGAAATTCTTCTAATAAGGGGAGACTGTGACATCCGTCAAACCAAAACACTTAGGTTAGCAACTGAATAGCATAATACATGTCTTAACATGTAGAAATAACTCATTATGACTTAATTATGATGGCTAAGGTTTTAGTTTCCTAAGAATCCCGACAGTGTGCTTATAAAATCCTGTTACCGCACGTAACCATTTAAGCTGTCTTATAAAATGCCAATCGGAACAAGTAACATTTAATCATAACAATAATAATAATAAGAGGGGTAAATATATAGTTTATATACCCAAATATAAATTTTAAACCTTAAATAATCAAACCAAAAATTTAAGTAGATAAATGAGGATTTAGCTACCTTTAATCAATCTTTTTATAAAAATTTCATAAAATATATACTTATACAATATTAATTAGCATTTAAAAAAATGAGGCCCAAAATTCGGCCCTCATTATTACCCAACACACACTCATAATAACTTTCCTTCTTCTCAAGAAAACCTCTTCATTTCCTACCATCTTCTCTCTCTCTATTCAAACTCTCAACACTCTCTCTTTCCCTCTCAACCCCAGGCCGAAATCAGCCCCAAAACCACACAAAAATTTCAAACTTTGAAGATCTTTGAAGGTAAACATCATCTCTAGTGTGAGTAAGTTCATCTCTCTTGTGTTCTCCTTCATCTCATTCCTTTTTCTTGCAATTTCTCCTACTTTTTCTTCATGATTCTTGAGTTTCTGAAATATAGGACCTTCATGGGTCTTTTAGTGGTAGATTAGTCACCAATGACATGCTAAATGTCAAGCAAATGGTGATAATCCATGATCCATACAACTAGAACTCAAGAAAACGAAGTTTTAGTTTCATGCATGTGGATTTTTGCTATAATCTGAGATGTGTGGGTTCATGCATGTGTTTATAAAAGTTAAAGGATGATTTTGACCTAAAAATCTATGATAAAATAATGGTAAATAAGTGTACAAATCAAAGAATCAATCATATGAGTGAAAATAAAGAACTAAAACACTCATTTTCCATGAATAAGCATTTTTAGTTTCTCGCAGATTACATGCATGAACTTCATCCGACCATATCTTGTAAAATACTTAGTTAAATGATATGATTCTTCTTCAGGAGCCTTGTTTATTGAGTTATCTTTCAAACCCAAGTGGTTTCATGTAAAAACACAGAGATTTGACCCTTCAACTACCCATATCAAGTTAAGAGTGCAAAGACAATCTGACAGAGTAAAATCTCTACTTTAAACAGTCATAACTCTCTTAATATTCCACTAAAATTCTTGATTTTTCTTCTGAAACATATTTTAATGGATTATCTTTCAAACAAAAGTGGGTTCACTCAAAAATATGAAGATTTGAGGTCTCAACAATTCAAACCAAGATGAGTGTGCAAGAAATCAGAATCTGGCATAGTAAAATCTCTACCTTAAAACAGTCATAACTCCCTCAATATGTAACCAAAAATGATGATTTTTTTTCTGGAAGATAGATCTTTGAGTTAAGTTTAAAACCCAATTTGAATCACTGAAAAATATTGAGATTTGACCCTCCAAATGGACGTGACAAAAAGAATGTGCAGGCTGTCTTGGTAACTTGTTGTACTTAAACTTAATTATAATGATTAAAATACCTAACCACCTCTAAAAATGGTAATACATATGTCAAAAGTTCCCTAAGACATTAAATTAAAATACATAAAAAGTTGGTTGGTTAAATAATTCGAGAAAATACTTAATTATGACCAAATGTGAACCTAAATTTCTGCCAACAGAAAAGTAAAAACTCTAGTTCAAGAAAAAAAGATTTTTCTAGAATTATTAAAGAATAAAAGGCATATAAGTTATAGATTTTGATAAAACACTAAATAAAAACAATATATACATGTATATGAATGTATGAATGATACCCTAATAAATAAGAGATTTATAAGAATTCGAACTTGGGATAAAACACAAGGTACATAAGAAATACAAATATATATGTATAATTAATAAAAGTATTTGTCATGAAGAAAATATAAAACATGGTACAAATGATTAAATACTATATATAACATATAAATTTAATTATGTAACAATAAAATTCTACAAACCTTTTTAAAACCAATAAATTACATGTAATCAACAACGTGAAATAATACTTAAATCTAGTAACTAACACTAAGGCATTTTCAACCACAAGGGTGGTGGCGTGTTGGCAAGGGCTTGGGGGATGTGGTGGAATATCCCATCCACCCCGGGTTCGAGTCCAGGCGTCAGCATTCTGTGGCCAGGCTTAGTCTCAGACGGCCGCTTTGTTTGTTTGTTTCCAAATTGCCAAGGATGTAGTCTAGGCAAAGCCTAGATGAACCTTATCCAAAAAAAAAACACTAAGGCATTTTATAAGATATGATGAGCTAAGCAATGCTTTAGCCCTAAGAGTTAGGCCCAAAACTGATAATGTGTTTCACTTCCATAGGAAGGACCTAGAACCGGGCAATTGTGCAACCGTGCGGCAACTCTTGAAAACTTTGCTGAACATTGTGAGTATTCACAGCCCCTTTTTACTCTTTTGTTACAATTTGGGGGAAAAGCATGATATTGAATTGCAAACTGATTGAATTATGCTATGAAATGTGAACCTTAAATTTAATTGTTTGTGCACTAAGGTATGTATACTTTTTGATGTGCTTGAGTTTTAAATGAAAAAGTCCCCATTAGTTAGACACTACCTATTAACTCATTACGAGCCGATGGTATTTGTGAGTAGCGCTATTTGGATTAACAACCCCACTTTTAGCTGACGAGCTAGAAGTGCACTTTACCAGTAACAACAATGGTCTTACACATGTGGAATTATTTCACCGCTGAGGTAGGACGTGAAAAGAATATAAGGGGCGTTGGTTTGTTGGAAGGCTTGGTAGTGGCTCAATGTTATGGCATCATAGTATACTTTATACCTCGTGCAAATACTCTAACAACCAATTACTTTACTTTTAATGCATACGAAAACCTGTGAACTCACCAACTCTTTGTAGTTGACCCTTTTTCTTTTTATCATGCTTTTCAGGTACTAATAAGTAAGTGAAGGCATGTAGGGTGCATATTGTGTGATGACATCAACATTAAGAACCTTAAACTTCTATTGTTAATTTTTGTATCCGTTGTTTTTGGGAACATTTTGGTTATGACTTTGTATTGCAGTATCTTGTACTACTTTATTAAATGTTGTGGTTGGTGTTGTCTATTACCTCATGAAATGAAACCCTACGCTGTTATACCTCGTGTTTCCGCTTTAGCGGGGTGTGACACTTACCATCAGAACGACAGGTAGAATTTAGAATTGATCTTGTTCCAGGAGCGGCACCAATAGCACGTGCACCGTATCGTTTAGCACCGGCTGAAATGAAAGAGATGATGTCTTAACTGCAAGAACTGCTCGAAAAGGGATTTGTTAGGCCAAGTTCTTCACCTTGGGGAGCTCCGGTGTTATTTGTCAAGAAGAAGGACGGCACTATGAGAATGTGCATCAACTACAGGGAGCTGAATAAGGTGACTATTAAGAATAAGTATCCGCTCCCAAGGATTGATGATTTATTTGATCAAGTCCAAGGCACGGGACGCTTTTCAAAGATTGATTTGAGGTGGGGTATCACCAAGTAAGAGTAAGGGATGAAGATATTTCCAAGACGGCGTTTAGGATAAGGTATGGGCATTATGAATTTCTGGTGATGCCTTTTGGGTTAACAAATGCTCCAGCTGTGTTCATGGATTTAATTAACAGAGTGTGTCGACCATTCCTAGATAAGTCTGGCATCGTGTTCATTGATGACATACTTGTTTATTCAAAGAATGAAGCTGATCACGAATGTCACCTTCGTGAAGTCTTAGATGTTTTGAGAAAGAAGAAATTGTACGCAAAATTTTCAAAGTGTGAATTTTGGTTAAAAGAGGTACAATTTCTTGGTCATATGATTACTTCTGAAGGAGTCAAAGTGGATCCGGAAAAGATAGAAGCAATGATGAATTGGGAGACACCGAAGAATGCATCGGAGATACGGAGTTTCTTAGGTTTGGCAGGCTATTACCGGAGATTTATAAAGAATTTCTCTAACATCGCCTCTACCTTGAAAATCCTGACACAGAAGAATGTGAAGTTTGTATGGACTGAAAAGCAAGAGTCAGCTTTCAGGACATTACAAAAGAAGCTATGTGAAGCCCCTATCCTTGCACTACCGAAAGGAACAGAAGATTTAGTCGTTTATAGTGATGCATCAAAGATGGGTTTGGGGTGTGTATTGATGCAACGGGGCAAAGTGATTGCTTATGCATCAAGACAACTTAAGGAGCATGAAAAGAATTACCCTACCCATGATCTGGAACTGGCAGCAGTCGTGTTTGCTTTGAAGTTGTGGCGGCATTATTTGTATAGCACGAAGTGTACTCTTTTCACTGATCATGAGAGTTTGAAACATGTCTTTGATCAGAAAGAACTGAACATGTGGCAACGACGTTGGTTAGAACTACTTAAGGATTATGATTGTGAATTGGTTTACCATCCTGGTAAAGCAAATGTTGTGGCTGATGCCTTAAGTAGAAAAGAATACAGTCGATGTTTGAAAACGACTAACGCCCGGATTGATGTGACGTCGAGTCTAATTGAAAGAATCAAAGTGGCACAAGTGGAAGCATTATTAGAAGAAAATCTAAAAGAGGAATTCATGGTTAAGCAACGTCTTTAACTGGCTGAAGATGGTCACGGAGTTAAACTGTTTCAAGGCCGCATTTGGGTGCCAAAGATGGGAGGAAACCGAGAGTTAATTCTCGAAGACGCCCACAAGCCCAAATATTCTATACATCCTGGAAGCACCAAGATGTATAGAAATCTGAAACTATACTATTGGTGGCCAACTATGAAACTAGATGTGGCACAATGTGTAGAGAAATGTGTGACGTGTTCGCTAGTGAAGGCTGAACATCAACGACCTTATGGGAGTCTACAATCTTTGGAGATTCCTGAATGGAAATGGGATAAGATTACCATGGACTTTGTGACTAAGTTACCAAGGATGTTGAAAGGTAACGATACTATTTGGGTAATCATAGATCGTTTAAACAAAAGTGCTCATTTCTTAGCGATGAAAGAGGCTTCACCAATAGATAAGTGATAGGGTTATTTTATTAACCCTATTTTAGCTATGTTTTCCATTAATTTTGAGCTCAATCCCACGTTTATCGTTTTATTTATAGTAGATTTTAGTTAAATGCAATAAAAATAAATGTTAGATACGTTTCGTATTTAATCTCAAAAATTCATCACAAAACACAAAAATAAGTAAGTTTTATATATATTTTGCAGGTACAAGAATGCGGCCGTTTTTGAAGTCAAATCTGGATCTTGAAGAAGGACGGATCACGAAGCTTAAAGCAAAGACTTCAATTTTTGGGCCGATTATTGGCATTGTCGTGAACTTCGGAAAATAAATTTTTGGGCTCGATATAACCTTTTTGATGGGCCGAACATATAATCTCGGTTGGGCCGGCTGTTTTCGTTTACAATTGAGCCGAAGACAACAAATTTTGTGGGCCGATGTTTGTGAACATCTCTTGGGCCGGTTGTGTAGATTTTCTGATGGGCCGAACACTACATTTCATGGACCGATTGTGTTAACTAATTCATGGGCCGAAGACATTGCTAACCCATAGGTCGGACCTTATGACCCATGGAGCTCCATAATATAAAACTTAGCCACCAAGTAAATTAGTTAGTATAAATAGATGTATTAGGCTAGTTGTTCAAGTGTGCTTGGTGCCTTGGGTGCCTTGTGTGCCATTGCTTGGATACTATTGTTACTAATGGCTCGGTTTTGAGAACATGTAGCCGATCACTACATTTGAAGAACCGAAGTCCACGGTTTGGTATCTTAACGTTTGGTTTGTAATCACAATCTTAATCCATTAACTACATCTTAATGTTACTTGAATCTTAGTGTTAAAAACTCTTTTCCCAATCTCTTGCTAAAACTCAATTTTCATAACTCTTAACTCAATCTTTAATCTTTAAACTTGCCATCTTTTTAAACTCAACTTAGTTAATTTAAATTGCTTTCAAAATCACGTTTTTAATTAATCTTCCATTAAAGTTACTTACAGTTCTCTTTCCCTAATCTCATTCTCGATTCTCAACAAACTTGGTTCTCACGTAATCTCACTTACAATATAAGCCGGAAGTCTAAATTAATCACTTTGGATTCCCAAGTAAAATTGGTTCACAGTTTGGTAAGTGATTTCACAAAAGTTCCACTTTTCTCTCGTCTCAAATGCATGTTAAATTTAGTTTCCATAATTAGTCCGTTAACAAACACGCAAAGAAATCATTAAGAACTCTTCGTTTTCAACTTACATTTAAAACAAGATTTTCCTCTTAGTTTAATAATCTCATTTTCCCGAACTTTAGTTTTAAAATCAATGTTTAATCTTTTCATCAACTTTGTAGTAATTAATGTTAAATGCCTTAAAACTCCCTCCTTAGTTGTCATTAGTAATTTCTTTTAACAACTTAGTAACTTGTGCAACAAGTCACGACGTTCCCCTCAAATAAGTTTCATTTAATTAACGTATTGTCCATTTCCATTATGTGTTTTAAATCTCGTAAATCCTTTATAATTGGAATCTGAACGATGATAGGCTAATCGCCTTAGTTCGGGGTATAAAGAGAAATTGGGACTGAGACTAATAACAGGATAAAAAGGTGTATCGTATGGTATGATTGTCTGACGTTATTTAAAATCAAGGTTATATTTTGTGGTGGATCACAATTGACCAACTGACAACTGGTACGTTGTATCATGAAATATTCGACACTTGAGATAACTGAGGAATACTGTCTCATCTCGATATCTAATTATTAATCTAATCCCAATGGATCTTTATACCCTGTGCTTTCCTCTTATAATTGTTAATTTTCATTAGTTGTTAATCACAAACCTCCAATAAAAGATTACCTTCGCATTCGCCATCTCAAACCTGCTTTTAACAATTGGACTTTAAAGAGAAACCTTTCCACGCTTCCCTGTGGGATCGATATTCGGTACTTAGTACCATTATTACTTGTTACAAGACGATAATAGACTGCGATGTATACTTGCGTCATGGTTTATTTCTGACTGATATTGCTGATAATACTCTCTCGATACTAATACATTTTTACAGGGTAGAGCAATTACCATCAACAAGTTTTTGGCGCCATTGCCGGGAAGCAAACCAGAAGTTTTTCTTTTTACATAAGTAAAATTTTTAAAAGCAAGTTTTTCTACCACAATTTTGAGAAAAGAAAAAAATATTATTTTAATTATAGTGCATGCCAAGGTTGCCACACGGTGAAATCTTCCAATTTGATCCTGACATTGAAAAAACTTTTAAACAAAGCAGAAGAATTCAAAGAGCTAATCGAGTCTTAAATTCTTTAGAAATGTCTGAAAGTGATTCTTCGTCGGACCATGAGGACGGTCCTCCGTTTGGACCTAATGGGCAGCCTAATAATGAAGAAAATCCTGAAAATCCGCAAATAAATAATCTTGATGATGAGGAACAAAACATTTTTCGGTTAGCTAATTCCAAGGATGGTGGTATTGTGTCATATGCAGTTCCTGTTTTAACTCAATTACATTCAGGAATTCTTAAACCAACTTTGCAAACTTGCCACTTTGAATTAAAACCAATAATGTTTCATATGCTTCAAACTAACGGCTAGTATGCTGGTTTGGCATCTAAAGATCCTCATTCTCATTTAAGGTCCTTCATGGAAATTACAGATTCTTTCAAGCTTCCAGGTGTAGAAGACGATGCACTAAAATTAAAACGTTTTCCATACTCTTTAAGAGATAGTGCAAGGTCTTGGTACAACTCAATGAAGCCAGATTCTATAGTTACCTGGGCCTAAATGGCGGAAAAATTTCTAAAAAAATATTTCCCACCCACGAGGAATGCTAAGTCCAGAAATGAAATCTGCACTTTTAAACAAATGGACGATGAGGCAGTTCCTGATGCATGGGATAGATACAAGGAGCTTCTGAGAAAATGCCCTCACCATGGCATTCCGTACTGCATTCTGAAATAAAGTAATTGATGATGAAGTCAGATGCATGATTATGAATTAACATATACAACTTGGTTTTTGGTATTCATGATTATGCCAACATATAATTCATGATTAATGTGTTCCCAGATTTCATGTTTATGATTATGAGTCAAACATGATGTTGCATTCATGATTTGGTGAATCACCTTAGTTAACAGAAATAATAGACTTAGAAAAACAATTAATGAATTCCTGTGTTTTGTAAACCCAGATGTTGAATCATCCATATGTTCTGTAAACCCAGAAAAATTTCGCACGATCTGCAGAAGCATGAACACGAAGAAAGAAAAAAAATACATACACTAATGATTCGGTTAATTGGAATAGGATATTCACAAATCCCTACAAATTAGGTAACTTCCATGTTTAAAGGATTCTGGATATATTAATTAAAAAACTGACAAAATCAAATTACTTAAATACCCCTACGACTTAATATTAATTAATAATTAATTTTAATTAAATTTGGTAAAATGATTGGTTAAGAAGTGGTTTCTATAGTTTCTACAAATTCATTGGTTTGTAAAAGAAACCTCCCCTATATATATATATATATATATATATATATATATATATATATATATACATATACATATAAAGGCCTAATCAAATGAGAACTGAGTAGATTGTAATAACCGTGAGATCCAATCTCAACTACCAATTTTTCTTTTTTCTTTCTTTTTTAATCTTTAATCGATGAGGTTATATTGGTAATTTGATGATTTTTTGGTAAATAAATTCGTTTTTTAATTTACAGATTATATCGATCTGATCAATCAAATATTTTACTAATTATCCTCAACTAATTGATATCCAAAATCTACTTCTTTCTTATCATGTTGAGGATCGACTTCTTTCCTAACTATCCTTCAATCCATCTGATTCATCTTCTCTCTCAGATTGAACAACACCATGACCTCTATGTTCCAGAAACAAAAATCTCTCCCGGTTTCTGATAACACCACTCCAGACTCCGCCGGAATGCGCTGAAGGATGTCATTTAAGATCCAGCCGCCCACCATCTCAGACACCACCGCTTAGGCGTTACGAAGCACCAAATCGGTGGAAGCGGTGGTGGTGGCAGACGTGAAGGTGGAGGCGTCGGTGGTTATGGTGGAGGCGGTGGTTACGGTGGAGGTGGCAGACGTGAAGGAGGAGGCAGTAGGCATGGTTACGGCGGGGTTCCCCATTTTGGCCCCGACCCCGATTTTTGATAAGCGGGTACGGGGATTTCAATCCCATCCCCGGTCAACTTTTAGTCAAGACCCGGTCAACACACGATCAAGACTTGGTCAACACCCGATCAAATAAATTAATGTATTTAAATAATCAATACCAAACACTATTTCAATACATAAATACTACTTCAAGACCACGCTATTAAGAAATAAGAATACCCATCTTTGAAATTAAAGACGTGCACACACACAACACATTTGGACTTTTAAATTAAGAATACCACACTGTTAAGAATCATAAAGAGGTGTGAAATTAAAGATGTTGAAATTAAAGACCAAGTGTGGAGGTGACTGTGGAAGCGACTTACAAGAGATGAAGCAAGAGACTGTGGAAGCGACTATGGTCGGAGGTGGTCAGGTGGAGGCGGAATTTGAGTCACCGACGGTGGAGGCGGAGGTCGGAGGCGGATTGGAGGTGGTCGTGACGTCGTGTGGCGGTGTGGAGGATGGATGGTCGATGGAATTGAAAGCTAGGGTTTCTATTTGGTATTTTGGTAAATGGTAATCTGTAATCACGATTCACAACTTGATCACTTGAATAAGGTAATTCAGTATAAGGTAGCAGTACACAAAAAAAACATTTTTAAAATATATAATATATTTAATAAATATATATAATATATAATATATAATTTTTGTAATAATATATATACCGGGTCGGGGGATGGTCATTCCGGCCCCGGCCCCATCCCCGGTTTTTGAAAGCGGGTTTCCCCGTCCCCGGTACCCGGTTTGGCGGGGAATCCTCGGCCCCGGTCGGGTCGGGTGGACCGGGTTCCCCACCGAGTCGGGCCAAATTGCCATGCCTAGGAGGCGGTGGTTACGGTGGAGGCGGCGGCGGCGGCTACGGAGGTAATGGTGGTGGTGGTTATGGAGGTGGTCGTGACCATGGATACGGTGGCGGAGGTGGTGGAAACTCGAGGGGAGGCGATGCTCCAGAAGGTAACGGGAGAAATTAAAGAGTTGGGATTTGATTATGCATGTATGATTTTTAGGTTATGGTGTGTTGTTGTGTGGTTCTAGAACTATGTTTTTAAGGAAATTTTCTTGTTTAAAATTCAAAGTTATCACAGTAGGGTGGCATCACATGGGTATTAGAGTGGGTATCACTGTGTTACATTGTGCATCTTATGTGTATTTTTGGGTATCATAGTGCATTTTGTATGGTAATCACAGTGTAACACAATGGATATCAATTGTGTTACATTGTGCATCTTTGTATGTATTTTGGGTATCATAATGCATTTTTATAGTATCACAGTGTGTCATGTGTTTGTCGGAAAAAATTACGTCGGAAAAAAGTTCGCTGAAGAAGAGAGAGGGCCGTAGAGGAGAGAGGAGGGAGGAGAGAGGATACTTTTAAAATACCTAAATTGTCCTTTGATTAAAATTTTAAGTCAGAATTACCAAAATCAAATATTTTCCTAATTTATCTCTTATTTGTGGTTGAGATTGGATCTCACAGTTATCACACACAGTTATCACACATAACTGTGTTCTCCCTTGAATGACCCCCTACATATATATAAGGTCTAGCTCATTTGTTAACCTCAGTTTTGTTATTAACTTTATGAACCAATCCAAGCCATCGATCTTGAGAATTGATGGTTGATATTTGATCTATAATAAAAATCATTAAATGAGGTCTAATTTAATAAACGTTGTGGTGAACCATAGTGATCAAGGGTAACGGAAAATATATCCCCAATCTCTTCTAACATAATTATTGCTCCATTAATTTCTCTCACATTGAAATGAAACCGACGATCATTGAAGAAAATCGAAACCATTAATCACTCCTTATGTGCGTTCATGTTCTTTGTTATTTGCATGCGAGGATAAATTGTGAACAATGTAGTGCACACATGTTCATGCCAAATACAAATTACATTGGGTCTTCACTTATACATCATCATAAATGTTCATATTAATAAGATTGATCATACATGTTCATATTCATAAGATTGATCATACATGTTCATATTAGTCACCAATGTTCATGAGCAATGGTGAATGTGGTGAATGCTTCAACATTTATTTTGGTATATTGTTCATGAACAGTGGTGAAGACTACACACTCATAACTACTCAAAATGATGGACAAACGTTACAAATGGGCTTCGTAAAAACACCGTGATTCATAATGTTGTTATCTATATTCATGATGCATCAATATGAATTCATACACTAATTTGATACTAAAAACTTACAAAATATTTAAGAATTAATAATATAGCTAGAATCAAGGAAAATTTGATGTTTGTAACTCCCTCAATAAATGAATGTCATAAAACAAATACATGGAATTTCATTCATACCCATATTGTAATACCCCGGGTAAGTTCGTTAGTTAAAATCCCTTTTTCGTTAAGTTTAGTTAACTTTAAAGTTGATGTTTAGGGTAAGTTTGGGTAAATTTATAAGTTAAGGGTGTTTGGGTCATTGTTGAATAGTTTAAGGGCTAGAATGTAAATTGTGTTTGATATTACTCTCTTTAGACTTCAGATATGTCATAACTCATAAATATCTAGGTTAAGGTATGTGTGTGTATGTTCTTGAAGCTAAGAAGAAGAAAAGAAAGAGCTTTGTGGTTAAGACATTAATTGGTGAGCTTTGGAAGTGAATTAAGGTATGTTCCTTTGTATTTTGTGTTTATAATTGCTTTTAGAAGGTTTCTATCGGATTAGAATAGTTAAATTCACTACTGGTATTGAATCAGTCGATTTCTGGGTAGAAAACACATGAACAGACGAAGGTTTCCGGATACAATGAATGTGTCCGGGTAGATTCTTGGGTGGTGTCCGGTAGTCCCTTTTGTTAGTGTCCGGACGATTTATTTGATGGTTTCCGGATGATTTAGATACCGGATGGCATCCGGATTCCTTTGGTGTCCGGATTCTTTGTGTTGTCCGAAAAGTTGTCCGGATACTTTTGTGGTTTCCGGATATTTTGGCTGTTTGGTCATTCTTTGAGGATATGAGTTATATAGATGTATTTAGAGTCCATAGCCTGCTAGTAAGTCTTATACATAAGTTGGTAAGGAGATATTCGTATGTAAATGGTTTTAGATTCTGAGAATTTTGGATAAAGGATCGGATAGCTCGGAGAAAGGCTTGGAAGTGAAATTTTAAGCATTCAAGGTGAGTTTTTACTTTAAAACGTTTTTAAACTGGGATACGTATATGTGTGGTTTGAGTATGTGATAGATGTGTGATTCTGTGTGTTTATGTTGAAATATAATATATTGAGATATTGTATTTACATAAGAATTATACTAAACAAGAATACGACTGGCCGGGCTTAGGACCGGTGTGTTGGCTGTAGTTGTTGTACAGTGTTGATTGGTTGTAGTTGTTGTACAGCGTTGTTTATTAGTTGGCTTGCAACCAACTAATTTGTCCATGGGAATGAGGAGAGATGAAAACAATGTACGAGTCTTGCTTGGTAGTTAATCTTTGTGGTATAAGTATGTTTTATAAAAAAAGGATTTCTAAACTGACAGGGATTATCTCACTAGACCGTTTGGTCTAACCCTCATTTTCCTTTTAAAAATATGTATTCCAGGTCAAGGATCTTTTGTTAGCAAAGGGAAGAATAAAGCATAGGAGACGGTTGCTAGCAGACGAAGATTAGGATATGTTTACAATTCTGTATTGTATAATTTTGAGACTTTGGGACCGAATGTGAATTATCATGTATTTTGTTATGAAAGTAACGACGTTGTGTATGAAATGTTAATTGTTATATATTATGTATGTTATGGGATACCGGGTCGTTACAGATGGTATCAGAGCCCTAGTTTAAGGGATTTAGGTATTAGTATCTGTACCTAGACTTAAACTGCATGTGAAGTAGGATGTCCCTATTATTATAGGACCTTGGGATGATTAAGTATAAAAGGTAGAAGGAACATCATGTAAGGTAATTTCATATTACACCTGACCAGTGTAATTGTGATCTTACAGGTACATGTTTGAACTGGAATACCTTGTTATATGGGGTATGTGCTTATGTGTATATTAACCTTGTCTGAATCAACCTAATGGCAAGTGGTACTAGACAAACGAATCGGGAAGGAGGAGGAAATCCGAATAGGACAAACCCAACAGCCGGAGGAAGGGGAAGAGGGGGAGAAAGAGGTAGGGGCACAACTGGAAGTAGAGTTCAGGGGTGAGGTACCGAATTTGTTACACGAAATGATTTGACGGTGGAAATGGGAAGACTTCAAGCCAATGTACAAGCTATGTTCGATAGAACTCGTCACACAGAAACTGGAATACCAGATCCTAGTCTGGAAGACGAAATGCCCATTACACATACTGTCATACCGGTGCCAAGGAAGTGTGACTATAAAATGTTTTTAAATTGCAAACCCCCGACATATACAGGAGAAAGAGATCTAGTGAAGGCCATGAGGTGGCTGAAAGAGATAGAAGCTGTCTTCAGGACCAGCAAGTGTGCAGAAGAAGATAAAGTGCTATACGGAACCGCGATGTTGAAGGCAGATGCTCTATTTTGGTGGGAGGCTCATATTACCTCTAAAGGATCTAATGTATACTCAACTTTTACTTGAGACGAATTCACAACAGCTTTCAAGGGACAGTTCTGTCCTCAAGCAGCAGTTAGACAACTGGAGGAGGAATTCATGAACCTACATCAGAGAAGTTTATCGGTTAGGGATTACACTGCTCGCTTTTTGGAGAAGTCTCGCTTTGCGGAGTACTATGTTGCCACGGAGGCTCTGAAGATGGAAAGGTTTATTTTCGGGTTAAATGCAGAAATTAGAAAGCTAGTGATTGCAAAAGGACCCGATACCTTCTCAGCCGCAGTAGATGCCGCGAAAAATGTGGAACGGGAGAATAGGAGAGACGTTGGTGATAAAAGTGCAGGGAAAAGAAAATTGGAAGAAACGACGTACGAGTCGGAAGAATACGAATCCCCGAGGGTTGATAGCTATTCACCTTTCAGGCCAGCTGAAAGAAGACCAAGTTCAACATGTGACCGTATTCATCAAGGAAACTGCTATGGTGATTCCCGAAAGTGCTACAAATGTGGAAAGGCTGGTCATATCGCGAGAGATTGTCGGGTAACTCGATTATGTTTCGTTTGCAAATCCCCTGATCATATTCAGTCTGAATGTCCACAATGGAAAGCACAGCAGGGTAGTATGACGGTGAGACCAACAGGTGTTAGGCCAGAAGGAATACAAAGGTCTAAAGTACCGAAAGCAAAGGGTCGAGTTTTTCAGATGACGGAACAAGAGGTAGAAGAAAGTCCTGATGCTGTTACAGGTATGATTCTAATAAACTCTATACGTGCTAAAGTGTTATATGACTTCGGTGTAAAATGATTATTGGTATTTCCGTGCTTTTGTTGCTTATCTGTGTTAGAGATGTAGGTGGGTGTGGGGTGTCTAATCAGCTATTTCCTATGGCTTTGGTTGAGTTTGAGGTAGTAGTGTAAACTAAGTATTCATACCTTTTCGCTAAACCGAATTCCGGGACGGAATTCTTTTAAGGGGGAGATAATGTAATACCCCGGGTAAGTTCGTTAGTTAAAATCCCTTTTTCGTTAAGTTTAGTTAACTTTAAAGTTGATGTTTAGGGTAAGTTTGGGTAAATTTATAAGTTAAGGGTGTTTGGGTCATTGTTGAATAGTTTAAGGGCTAGAATGTAAATTGTGTTTGATATTACTCCTTTTAGACTTCAGATATGTCATAACTCAGAAATATCTAGGTTAAGGTATGTGTGTGTATGTTCTTGAAGCTAAGAAGAAGAAAAGAAAGAGCTTTGTGGTTAAGACATTAATTGGTGAGCTTTGGAAGTGAATTAAGGTGTGTTCCTTTGTATTTTGTGTTTATAATTGCTTTTAGAAGGTTTCTATCGGATTAGAATAGTTAAATTCATTGCTGGTATTGAATCAGTCGATTTCTGGGTAGAAAACACATGAACAGATGAAGGTTTCCGGATACAATGAATGTGTCCGGGTAGATTCTTGGGTGGTGTCCGGTAGTCCCTTTTGTTAGTGTCCGGACGATTCATTTGATGGTTTCCGGATGATTTAGATACCGGATGGCATCCGGATTCCTTTGGTGTCTGGATTCCTCATGTTGTCCGGATTCTTTGTGTTGTCCGGAAAGTTGTCCGGATACTTTTGTGGTTTCCGGATATTTTGGCTGTTTGGTCATTCTTTGAGGATAAGAGTTATATAGATGTATTTAGAGTCCCTAGCCTGCTAGTAAGTCTTATACATAAGTTGGTAAGGAGATATTTGTATGTAAATGGTTTCAGATTCTGAGAATTTTGGATAAAGGATCGGATAGCTCGGAGAAAGGCTTGGAAGTGAAATTTTAAGCATTCAAGGTGAGTTTTTACTTTAAAACGTTTTTAAACTGGGATACGTATATGTGTGGTTTGAGTATGTGATAGATGTGTGATTTTGTGTGTTTATGTTGAAATATAATATATTGAGATATTGTATTTACATAAGAATTATACTAAACAAGAATACGACTGGCCGGGCTTAGGACCGGTGTGTTGGCTGTAGTTGTTGTACAGTGTTGATTGGTTGTAGTTGTTGTACAGCGTTGTTTATTAGTTGGCTTGCAACCAACTAATTTGGCCATGGGAATGAGGAGAGATGAAAACAATGTACGAGTCTTGCTTGGTAGTTAATCTTTGTGGTATAAGTATGTTTTATAAAAAAAGGATTTCTAAACTGACAGGGATTATCTCACTAGACCGTTTGGTCTAACCCTCATTTTCCTTTTAAAAATATGTATTCCAGGTCAAGGATCTTTTGTTAGCAAAGGGAAGAATAAAGCATAGGAGACGGTTGCTAGCAGACGAAGATTAGGATATGTTTACAATTCTGTATTGTATAATTTTGAGACTTTGGGACCGAATGTGAATTATCATGTATTTTGTTATGAAAGTAACAACGTTGTGTATGAAATGTTAATTGTTATATATTATGTATGTTATGGGATACCGGGTCGTTACACATATTTAATGGTTGGATACAAATTTGAAACCACCATAGAAAATGGATTCGTATTGATTGATTGGAGTTAACAAAGTTAGCACAAAAAGTGAGGTTAACAAATGAGCCTAACCCTATATATATATATATATATATATATATATATATATATTAATATATATATATATATATTAATATATATATATATATATATATATATATATATATTGAGAGAGAGAGAGAGAGACTTAATCATTTGAGAACTCTAAAATTTGTGAGACCTGTGAGAATCTCTACCTTACGATTTTGTTTCACACGATTTTTTCTAATGTAAGGATAGTATTTAATGTATTGGTTAACATATATTTGTTTCACAATGTGATTGTTTCATATGCATTTGTTTCACAATGTGAAACTTTTTATGTGTATTTTTTTGTTCACAAACACGTAAAAAATGTGCACATTATGAACCGATAACATGCAAAGCAAACACATTGTGAAACAAATAAATTCTAGTCTTAGATGCAATATGAAATAGCACATGATGCACTAGTTCTCAAGGTTAGCACAATTTAATAGGTTCTCAAAAGAAGGTTCCCATGTATATATATATATATATGTGTGTGTTTTCATAACACATTATTAAATCTAGTCGTTTCATAAAAATATATGTGTTTTCATAACACATTATTAAAGTACCTAAATTACCATGATCTTTATACTTTCTCAGTTTCCATACCTTTCTCAATTTTTATTGTACATGTACAAGGCTCATAAATTAAGCCCGTAGATTTCATAAAATCAAAACCATTGATTTTAACTACATTAATTTGTGTGTTTTTTTGATAAACTTAAAACTTCAAACAAAACTGAAGGTTTTTTTTATACAACTTATGAGGTTATCATCAACTACATTAATCGAGTTAGCAACCTATGAAACTTACCTTTTGCACGTATTTCTTCGGCGGCTAATCCTTCTAACTCCACATCAACAAGATTTTCTTCACTATTCTTGAAATTAGAGAACGGCGTTAGGAAACGGATTCGTTCTCTCTTTTTCCTAGCTATGTAAACACCAAAAATCGTTATTTGAAGTCGTACTTATAGTATGAAACGATTGACTAATATGAAAAAATACCTCTTACATTTGGCGCCCTAATTTCCTCCCCCATTTTCTACGATTCAAAATTTCGATCAAGATTTCATATAACAGCAACCGATTTTGTTTCGTATGTAGTTGTTTTCTTGCTGAAACTAAAGATTTCTCCGTATCGCGTGAATCGTGGAAGAAGATTTCATGATTTTGGTAACATCCGGGTTTAGCGATTCATACGATGTTTCCTAATTTCACACGCGTCTTCTTTACCCTTTTTATCCATGACCATCGTACCCTTAATTTCACAACTAATTACGACAGTGCCACCGCTCCCATCAAGACCCTACACAGATTTCATCAACGGCTGAGTATTGGTTTCATAGTTTACATGAAATACAAAGTTTACATAATAAGGGGACTATATATATATATAGGGCCTAATCAAAAGCGAAAAGGGTATCAATGTCTTTTGTAAAATAATTTAGTTATTATTTTATTTTATTAATGATGGAATCTACCTGTTTTGTAGCGATTCCATATTGATCTTAATATTCCTGAAATGGTTTCGATATCGTTGCCCAAATTATTTTTTTTTTCTTTTTTCTTTTTTAAGCTCTCATTGTAGCGTTAGAATGGAGGATCTTTATTCAATGAATGAAGAATTTGTTAAGGATGTTGTTTGTTCGACGGCCGAAGTGCTGAATTTGATAAAGTCGTCACCGATGAAAGCTGCCCAGAATCAATAGATGAATTTGTCTTCTTCTTGTCACTACAAAACAGGGCAGGTTTTCCGGCGGACTTATCCGCCGGAAAATCATATTCCGGACTGTCAACTCTATCTAACACAACACATAAGCTAAACATCAGTCAATTAGATTCATGAAACCCAGTCTATCTGTATGTATGAAGCATTACTTTATCTGACATCATGAAATCAAATAGACCGTACCCACCTAATAATTCATGAATAAAGATTAGGCTGAATGTAAAGCAATAGATCAAGTTTTATACAATGCATATTCATGAAGCTAATTTTATACATAAGATATACATCAGCATATGCAGATTCATGACTTCCAATCTGTATCTATGAATCATTACTCTGTTTGAAATCATGAAGACCAAAGGACTAAAATCACAGCAGATAAATATGGAGAATAATTGAGAGCTGTGAATTGATTTCTCTATTGAAGCTTTGCAATATATACACAAAAGTTACAGGCTATACAGAATCGCAAAATTAGGAAACACAACCTAGACAATCAGTACTTTCCTATCTAGATTGATATGGAATTAATACTGACAACTGCAAAATACTTTCCTTTTTTACACTCCCCCTCAAGTTGGAGAGTGGATGTTTCGTACTCCCAACTTGTGAATCATAGGAATAAAAATCTCTTTACCAAGAGGCTTAGTTAACACATCTGCTAATTGATTTGCAGACGTCACAAACTTTGTCTCCACCGAACCATCTTCTTTCTTCTCTCTTATGTAATGCCAGTCCATTTCTATATGTCTTGTACGCTCATGGAACACTGGATTGGTGGCTATGTGTATAACCGCTTTGTTATCACAATATAGCAAAGCTGCCTTAAGATGTAAGATGCCCAAATCTTTAAGAAAACTACGCAACCATGTCAACTCACAACACGACCAGCCATTGCACGATATTCTGCCTCGGCTGAAGAAAAAGATATTGTTTTTTGTCGCTTTGATCTCCATGAGATCAAGGCTGGTCCCAAAAAGACACAATACCCTGGGGTAGATCTCCTTGTAAGCGGACATCCTAACCAATCTGAATCACAGAAAGCCCTAAGCTTCAAATCATTATTGGCGGAGAAGAACAATCCTTGGCCGGGAGCAGACTTCAAGTAACGCACAACACGTAAAGCTGCCTCCCAATGTGCTTTTCTAGGATGATGCATAAATCTACTCAATACATGTACTGGATAAGTAATATCTGGCCTTGACACGGTGAGATATATCAACCTACCAACCAAGCGTCTATACCTCCCTGGATCCTTCAATAATTTTGTTCTATTTGACAACCGCAAATTGCGTTCCATTGGTGTATCAGTTGGGGCAGCCCTGACAAACTTGCATCCTTAATGATCTCTAATGCATACTTACGTTGATAAATAAATGTGCCTCCCTTTGATGCAGAATTTTCAATGCCAAGGAAGTATTTCAGTTTCCCAAGGTCCTTAAGGCTGAATTTCGTATGCAAAAACTTCTTAACATCAACGATTCCCACTGAATCATTACTTGTAATCAGGATGTCATCGACATATATCAATAATGTGAAAAAAGACTTACCTTTTTTGCGAACAAAGAGAGAGTAATCTGCCTTGGACTGCTCAAAACCCGTTGAACGGATGCAATCCGAGAATTTGGAAAACCATTGACGAGAAGCTTGTTTTAGACCGTAGAGGGATTTGTGCAAACGACAAACCAAATGATCCCCCCTGTCTCGGAAGGCCTAGCGGCGGAGACATATAAATGCCCTCATGAAGATCACCATGAAGAAACGCGTTGTTAACATCCAACTGAAACAACGACCAACCCTGAGAAGCAGCTAAAGCAATCACACAACGAACTATGATTATGCGAGCAGTAGGAGAAAAAGTGTCTGCATAATCTATACCCTCCAGTTGAGTATAACCTTTGGCTACCAAACGAGCTTTATACCTCTCAACAGAACCGTCAGACTTCAATTTCACTTTATACACCCAACGACAACCGATAGGGACTTTTCCTACATGAAGAGTGGTATGAGACCAAGTACCATTAGCCTGCAAAGCATCCAATTCAGATTTCATAGCCTCTCTCCATTCTGGAATGGCAACAACCTCAAAATATGATTTGGCTCATTAACAACATTTAATTGGGTTGTGAAAGATCTATAATTTGGAGTGTAATGATGGTAAGAGACATAGTCACTAAGAGGATATCATGTACCTTTGTTTGGACCTGGCGAGACAGTAGATGATTGAGTGGGTAAAAGGGCATTTAGTTTGCAGTCGTAATCTTGAAGTTTTGTCGGTGGTCGAGGAACACGGTGGCTACGACGGAGAACTGGTTGGGGGTTAAGGGTTAGATCTGGTTCACGGGGGTGGTCAAATAAAGGTGTAGTTGGTGGGGATTGAACCAACTCAGACAAACCAGGTGATGGAGGTTCCTCCGCTGCCTCCGTTGCCTCAGTAGGAAAGATGGGAACATAATGGGTAAAAGGGACAATAGTAGGAGCAGTAGGCTTGGGACGACGAGAGTAGGTTTGAACATTTTCTCGTGGAGTAGGTGAAGAGGAATGGATGGCAACGGCCGATTGAGAACGAGTGGTGGTGGGTGATTGGTCTTATGGGAAAGAATGGTCAGGTTCTGGGGTAAAGTCAACGGGTGGATAAGGTAAGGGATTGAGGTTTGGATTACATGTTAGATGATTAAAACAAAAATCGGGTTCGAAATCAGGTTTTATGGCAGCATAAGGAAAAACATGTTCAAAAAATTTTACATCTCGACTAGTGAAAATCTTTTTTATCGACAGGTTAAACAATTTAAAAGCCTTCTGACCAATAGGATAGCCAAGGAAGATGGAAGGAATGGCACGCTGATCGAACATATGTGAGGGATGCACATTAGTAGCATATGCCAAACATCCAAAGACTCGAAGATGAGAGAATGAAGGAGGTTTAGAGTATAAGAGTTCAAATGGAGTTTTATGACGGAGAATAGGTGTTGGCAAACGGTTAATGATATGGACCGCTGTCAAAGCACACTCTCCCCAAAAGGTAGGAGGTAGACGAGCTTGGAATTTTAAAGCACGAGCAACTTGGATAATGTGACGTTGTTTGCGTTCAATGACTCCATTTTGTTGGGGAGTGTTAACGCACGAGGTTTGAAAGATAACTCCATTATCTTGAAAAAAACGAACGAAGTGAGATGAATTCACTACCGTTATCACTTCTAAACGTTTTGATGTTAGAGTCAAATTGTGTGAGAACGTAAGTAAAGAATTGTTTGACGAGTTGTTGTGTTTCGTCTTTATGTCGCATTAGAAAAATCCAAGTAAATCGGGAAAAATCATCCACAACAGTAAGAAAGTAATGTGCACCATTAAGAGAAGGATGTCGATAACGACCCCATATATCACAATGAATAAGTTCAAACGGTCGAGTTGATGAAATGGTACTAGTACCGAAAGGAATACGACTTTGTTTCGCCAAAGGACACACATGGCAAACTTTATTCGATTCAATTGAAAACTTTAGAAAATTCTGAGCAATAAAATTCAAGCAAGGAGGGGAAACATGGCCCAATCTATAATGCCACAACTCGGCGGATGAAATAGCTAGGTTACATGCGGTGAGAACAAGGTTACTAGCGGATTGGTGAGGTTGATGTGGTCTAGGTAATGGTAAGGTGGGTTTCTTCGACGCCAAAGCCACCAAATAATATAATCCATTCCGTTCTTTACCCAAACCAATCGTCTTCCTCGTAGCCAGATCCTGCAAAATACACCAGTAAGGAAAGAATGTTATTGAGCAACTTAAGTCCGTTATCAAACGGCTAACAAACATCAAATCAACTTTAAAGCGAGGCACAGACAGGACATCATTAAGATAATAAGTCGTGTTCTGGTGAGGACCCCTTAGCCTCAATTTTTATATGCTCCCCATTAGGTAATAAAACCGAAAAACCTTGTTTCGACTTATTTAACAATTAAGATGAAGAAGTAATGTGGTTTGTTGCACCACTATCAATGATCCAATTGTGAAAATTAATACGAAACAAACCTGGTTGAGCCGGTTTTGTTACCATATTGGCCTTAGCAATTGCAAAAATTAATACGAAAATTAATACGAAACAAACCTGTTGAAAAACCTTAAATTTTTTCTTGTTATTGTGCAATTCACCAAATAAATAAAATGCATGAAACTTGGTTAATTACACCAAGTCTTGAGGTCCACATTTTTGAATGAAAAGAAAAAAAAAGAAATGGGGAATTGCATGACAACCAACATGCTAGCTGGAAGTGCTTGGTCACCAAGCATTTGGTTATTTACCAAATTGCCACTCCATTTCCTTATATAATAGCATGCATCACCTAGAAGACAACAGAGAGCAATATACACACAACATTGGAAAGCTTCTTCCTCTCCTTTGCTTCTTGATTTCCTTCTTTGTTGATTTATATATATATATATATATATATATATATCTTATTGATATATATAAATCTCGTCGATATATATATATATATATATATATACGTATATATATCTCGTTTGATATATATATACACACACATATATATATATATATATATATTTCGTTTGCGAGGAAATATTTTGTTAGCTGATTTGTTGATCCAAGAATCTCGTAAACACGTTGTAACTTTCTCCCGGTTGGTAATATATTGAACTGATCTCTCCCTGTGGACGTACACTATCACACCGATAGTGGAACCACGTTAAATCTTGTCTCGATTTATTTGCTGCTTTGTCATATTTTATCGTATATTCGATAACTGCTAAATGTATGTTTGTGGATCGGTATGAATCATTAGACTAAAATATACAATAGTTAGATCTTGTTATTTCGCATTCGTTGTATTCGGTCGGTTGCAACGTGATTTATTGTTATCACTTTGGGACCGTAAATCACTTGAATACGATATTGTAACTGCCACCGACCTTACAATTGGTATCAGAGCTTGCTAGATCTAAATTTGACTTAAATTGTATATTTTTAGTTGCACGATAAGTGCTTGGTAAAAATTGCCTGTTGATTCAGGAAATCCGTTTGCCGGTACCGTTTCCAACTCAAACCCGAATGTTTATCAAAAAGGTTCTTTTAAATTATCGAGGTTTGGGATTAGAATAGAAAAATGGAACGGGGAAGGTGACTTTGGTAAATGGCAGTTTACTACTGCAGCAACACTTGGGAAAAACGATGTCCACCCCGTAGTCTTTGCTCCGAAAGAAAAAGATCCGGATATGTGCACCTTAGAAGCTAAGGAAATGGAGGATGGGCCTTCACTACCTTACAAATGGCTATGGGTCCAAATGTCATTTCTGAAATCGTTTATGAAAAGACAGCTGCAGGCATTTGGAAAAGACTTGAGAATCTTTCTCTCAAGAAAACTTTGACCAACCGACTATTATTGATGAGGTCGTTCCTTTTCTTCAAAATGAAGGAAAGTACTACCATTCAGGCCCACATGACTGAATTCGAAGATATCATAATGAAGTTGAAGGCAACAAATTCTATTTTTGCCACTGATAATGAGGCACTCACTTTGATTCTGTTGTATTCACTTCCCGAGAAATATTCACAGTTCACTAATAGTTTTATTTATGGAAGAGATTCCATTTCTTTGTCTGACGTGAAAGCAGAGATGATCTGTGAAGAACAAAGAATTCAGATGAAAATCGGTAACAGTTCGCGGGATAACAACCACAACAGTCAAGGTCTATTTGCTGAAAGAGACCAAGACGATCAGCTCAGGGGAAGAACTCGTGGTCGCTCCCTATCTCGTAAACCTGGTTTTTGCAGGAAGTCTAAGCAACGTGGCAATTGTAATTATTGTCACAGACCAGGTCACTGGGTCAGAGATTGTCCTAGTTTGAAAAACAAGGACAAGAACAAAGTAGAATCTTCAGCAGTTACAACCGAAAGAGACACCGGTTTCTCAGCAAAGGTTACATCACCAAAAGGTGACAGGCATTGGGTGTTGGATACCGGAGCTTCGTGCCATATGACACCATTTCGGGACTGTTTCACTACTTTCGAGGAGTTCGAAGGTAACCATATTTATATGGGAAACAGTACATCGTGTGTCACTCGGGGCATCGGTTCGGTCAGAAATAAAATGTTTGACGGTACTATTCGAACTTTATTAAATGTTAAATTTGTACCGTCTATGACTCGTTCTTTGATTTCTGTTGGACAACTGTCCAAACTTGGCTGTAAGATTCGGATTGAGAATGGGAGTATACGCATCTCCAGAGGGAACTTTATTGTGATGAAAGGTAAGCAAGCAGAAAATAACTTGTTTCATCTGGTAGGCGAAACAGTTAGTTCTGATGTGTGTGTCGCGGATAGTTCGAAAAGTTTAGATGCTACCCGTTTGTGGCATCTTAGACTGGGGTACACTTCAGAGAAAAATTTAGAGATTATGTGCAAGAGGAAACTCATTGCAGTTGACACGCCTACGAGTCTGGATTTTTGTTCAGAATATGTTTCAGGTAAACAGACATGTGTTTCTTTTGGTGTTGGAAAACACAACATCAAAGGGATCCTCAATTATGTTCATACAGACGTTTGGGGACCATCTTCGACACAGTCTCTTAGTGGAGGTAAGTACTATGTTATTTTTATTGATGATTTCTCACACAAACTTTGGGTGTATGTGATTAAATTAAAGTCAGACATTTTTGAAATATTCAAAACTTGGTTAACACTAGTCGAAGTCGAGACTGGTAGAAAATTAAAAGTGCTAAGATCTAACAATGGTGGTGAATAAACTAGTGGTAACTTTAAAGACTTTTGTTCACGTAGAGGTATTCACCCACACTACACCACACCTGGTGATCCGCAATCAAACGGAGTCGCCGAACGGATGAATAGGATCTTGTTAGATAAAGTCTGATGTATGTTAGTTACATCTGGTTTCCTAACATATTTTGGGCTGAAGCACTTCACACTGCTGTACACATTGTGAATCGGTTACCATGTTCAGCCATTGGGGGGGAAATTCCAGAAGAAATTTAGAGGGGTAAAGGTGATATATGCTTAAAATACATACGTGTATTTGGTTGTCCTGTATATATTCATGTGACAGGTCAGGACAAATTGGATCCCAGAGCCACCAAGGGATTATTGCTCGGCTATACATATGGAATCAAGGGTTACCGAATATAGAACCCGGTCACCCGAAAGGTGATTCATTCTCGACATGTGACCTTCGATGAGTCGATTATGTTCAAGTCTAATCATAATCGACAACCCGCTCCAGAACCGGAAATTATCTCTTTTGTTTCTCCAACAACCGATGGAGATGAGATAATTGTCAGTCATATTATACCCAGCTCATCCGCTCGATGTTTTTCGTTGGGGTCAGAATCTGAAAAAGATGTTAGTCCACCAGAGACATCTATTTCTGATCCAGTTAGTTCAGTTTAGGAAGAAGTTCTGAATAATGGTGGAGGTCAAGGCGATACAATTTCAGTATCAGTACCTACAAGGTAGAGCCAGAGAACTATTCGTCCTCCTAATAGGTATGGTGATTGGGATTTTGCAAATATGAGTTTTACTGACCAGCTTGAGTATGCTTTGCATGTTGTACAGGATGAGCCGTTTGACTTTTCGGAGGCACTAGCTTCGAACCACTGTGATAAGTGGTTAGTAGCTATGCAGGAGGAAATGGAAGCTCTATCAAAAAATAACACTTGGGAGCTTTGTCCATTACCGAAAGGCAGTCGTGCAATTGGCTGCAAATGGGTCTATAAAGTCAAAGACGATATGCGTTATAAAGCTCGCATGGCTGCAAAAGGCTTTGCACAGTGGAAGGGTATCAAGTATGACGATATCTTCGCGCCTGTGGTTCGACACACATCTATCCGGGTCCTTCTGGCCTGTAATACCCCGGGTAAGTTCTTAAATTCTAGTTCCGTTAAATTTATTTAACTCTATAATTGATGTTTAGGGTAAGTTTGGGGTAAATTATAAGATTAGAGGTGTTTTGGTCATTAATGAATAGTTCAAGGTCTAAATTGATAAAATTGGTTTAATATTATCTTCAGCCTCTAGATATTTTCATAAGGCCGAAAATCAGTGAGTGTGTGTGTGTGTGTGTGTGTTTTGGGAAGAAAAGAAAAGGAAGAAGAAGCAAGGGTAAAGGATTCAAATTGGTGTACTTAAAAAGGTGATTTTGAGGTATGTTCCTTTACATATTATGTTTATAATTGCTAGTAGATAGTTTCTATCGGAGTAGAATCACCGATTTCATATCTGGTATTAAATTCTGTCGATTCTGGGTAAAAATGGGGTAAACCGACAGAAGTTACCGGACGATTTATGGTAGTGTCCGGTAGTCTTGTTGATAGTGTCCGGTAGTTCCTTTCGATGGTGTCCGGACGAGTCGATTATCCGGTAAGTTCTCTTTTCTATGGTTTCTGGATGAATTAGATACCGGATGGCATCCGGATTACCTTGGTGTTCGGATGATGTCCGGATTGTTGTAGCTGTCCAGGAAGTTGGGTTATCAGGATTGTTTGTGTTGACCGGAAAGTCAGGTTGTCCGGATAGTTTGAGGTGTCCGGAAACTTTAGCTGTTTGGTCACTTTTGAGAATTCAGATACTTTTGAGTATCCAGTGGCTTGTGTTTTGTCGACTCTTGGATAGTTTATGAATGAGGACTGAATGTACTGTAGACTTGACTTCAGTTCAGGTTGGGGGAATCAATTGAGGTTTAGAATTATCTAGAGTTCTTAGCTTTAGTAAGTCTTATGTGTTCTATTTGGTAAGGAGATACTTGTATCTATTTGTTTCAGATTCTGTGAATACTGGGTGAAAGACTAAATCTTTGGAAAAAGCTTGGAAGCATTTTGATAAGCGAACAGGTGAGTTTTACTTTAAAATGTTTTCAAACTGGAATACATATATGTGGATTGAGAATGTGATAATTTGTGTAATTATGTGCATATGTATGAAGTATGATATACTGAAGTGTATATTATATTTATACGAGTATTACACTACACGAGTGCACGTTGGTCGGGCTCAGGACCGGTGGAGTTGGCTGTACGAAGGGACAGCGGTGTTGGCTGTATTTAGTACAGCGGAGTAAATTTATTAGTTGGCTCGCAACCATCTAATATGGCCATGGAAATGAGACAGGAAAGTACACAATGCATGAGTCATATTTGGTATTCATATTTGTGTTATGTATATGGTGTTTGTGCAAATGGTTTTAAACTGACAGGGATTTTCTCACTTAGACCACTAGGTCTAACCCTCATTTTGTTTTAAAAATATGAATTCCAGGTCGGGGATCAAGTAAAAGCAAGTAAGGAGGAAAATCGGTGAATAGCTTTTGGGAAGACTTATGTTATGAAGATTAAGAAGTGTTTTGTATAAATGACTTTGTTGTTAGTCATTATGTAATTTAATTAGCAAAAAGTTAGAAAAAAAATATGTATTATGGTTGTAAAGACTAAGGGACCGTACTTGTTTTATAATGTAACTTTGTTATGTAACGATGTTATGCAATATATGTTATTTGACGCATGTTTGAGATTCGGGTCGTTACAGATGGTATCAGAGCCCTAGTTTAAGGGATTTAGGTATTCGTATCCATACCTAGACTTAAACTGCATGTGAAGTAGGATGTCCCTATTATTTTAGAACCTTGGGATGCTAAGTATAAAGGGTAGAAGGAACATCATGTAAGGTAATTTCAGATTACATTTGGCCAGTGTAATCATGAACTTACAGGTACATGTTTGAACTGGAAAACCTTATTATATGGGGTATGTGCTTACATGTATATTAACCTTGTTGAAATCTACAGAATGGCAAGTGGTACTCGACGTGCAAATAGGGAGGAAGAAGGAAACCCTAGTAGAACTAATCCAACAGTCGGGACAAAGGGAAGAGGGGGAGAATGAGGCAGGGGCAGAACTGGAGTCAGAGTTCAGTCGTGAGGTACAGAATTTGTTACAAGGGACGACTTGACCGCTGAAATGGGAAGACTGCAAGAAAATATACAAGCCATGTTTAACCGAACTCGTCACACTAAAACTGAAATACCAGATCCTAGTCTGGAAGAAGAGATGCCCATTACACATATTGTCATACCGGTGCCAAGGAAGTGTGATTACAAGATGTTCTTAAGCTGCAAACCTCCAACCTACTCAGGGGAAAGAGATCCAGTGAAGGCTATGAGATGGCTAAAAAAATAGAAGCTATCTTCAAGACCAGCAAATGTGCCGACGAAGATAGAGTGCTATATGGAACTGCAATGCTGAAGGCGGATGCGTTATATTGGTGGGAAGCTCTTATTACCTCTAGAGGATCTGATGTGTATTCTACTTTCTCTTGGGACGAATTTACTACAGCTTTCAAGAGACAGTTTTGTCCGCAAGCAGCAGTTAGACAATTGGAAGAAGAATTCGTGAACCTGCAACAAGGGAGTTTATCGGTTAGGGATTATACTGCTCGATTCCTGGAGAAGTCTCGTTTCGCAGAGTACTACGTTGCCACGGAGGCACTTAAGATGGAAAGGTTCATCTTCGGGTTAAAGTCAGAAATCAGAAGTCTAGTGATTGCAAAGGGACCGGAGACCTTCTCAGCCGCAGTAGATGCCGCGGAAAATGTGGAACGAGATAGAGGAAGAGATACTGGTGATAAGAGTACTGGAAAAAGAAAATGGGAAGGACCACAGTATGATCCAAAGAAGTCTAGATTTCAGAGATTTGATAGTCGTACACCTTTCAGACCAGCTGAAAGACCTTGTCCAAAATGCAACCGTATTCATCAAGGAAATTGTCAAGTTGATCCTCGAGTTTGTTACAAGTGTAGAAAGACCGGCCATATTGCTAAAGACTGTCGGGTAACTCGATTTTATTTATCATGCAATTCTCCTGATCACATTCAGTCTGATTGTCCATAGGGGAGAGTACAACAGGGTGGTACGTCAGTGAGACCAACGGGTGTTAGACCGGTAGTACCAAGGCCAAAGTTACCAAGAGCTAGGGGTCGTGCCTTTCAGATGACAGCACAAGAAGCGGAGGAAACTCCTGATGTGGTGGTTACAGGTACATTCTTAATAAATTCTACACGTGCTAAGGTGTTATTTGACTCTGGTGCAAACTGATCGTTTGTATCTCCTTCTTTTGTTGCTTATATGCATTTAAAGCCTAAAGTGTTAGATCATGCATTAATGGTAGATATTGCAAATGATAATCAAGTACCAGTTAAAGAGGTATTTGATAGTTGTGTTATAAATATAGATGGGTGTGGAGTACCTATCCAGTTGTTTCCTATAGCTCTAATTGAGTTTGATGTGGTAGTGGGAATGGATTGGTTAGCCGAGAATCAGGCTAGTATAGTTTGTGATAAGAAGTTGATTAATGTTGTCTTACCTGATAAGGGACCAGTAGTGATTTATGGTGACCGTAGAAATCATCAGTCTTGCCTTATCTCTATGATCAAAGCTCGTAAGTGTGTTAATAAAGGTTGCCCAAGTTACTTAGCTTATGTGATAAATACTAAGCTAGAAAAGAATAAGTTGGAAGATATTCCTGTTGTTAGTGAATTTCCGGAAGTTTTCCCAGAAGAATTGAATAGTCTTCCGCCCGTTAGACAAGTAGAGTTTGGCATAGATCTGATTCCTGGAGCCGCTCCTGTTGCGCGAGCACCGTATCATTTGGCACCTCCAGAGATGAAAGAAATGATGACGCAACTGCAAGATCTTTCAAAAAAGGGCTTCATCAGACCCAGTTCTTCACCGTGGGGTGCACCGGTTCTGTTTGTGAAAAAGAAGGATGGTTCGATGAGGACGTGCATTGATTATCGGGAACTGAATAAACGCACGATCAAGAACAAGTATCCGCTTCCCAGAATTGATGACCTCTTCGATCAATTAGTTGGAGCTTGTTATTCCTCCAAGATTGATCTAAGATCTGGTTATCACCAGCTGAGGGTTAAAGAAGAAGATGTTCTGAAAACTGCTTTTCGCACAAGGTATGGTCATTACGAATTCTTAGTGATGCCTTTCGGTCTGACGAACGCCCCAGCTGCTTTTATGGATTTAATGAATCAGGTATGTAAGCCATATCTCGATAAATTTGTTATTGTGTTTATCGACGATATCCTTATCTATTCCCGATCCAAATAAGAGCACGCACAACATCTTCGTTTGATTCTGGAGTTGTTAAAGAAGGAACAATTGTATGCTAAATTTTCTAAATGTGAATTCTGGCTACGGGAAGTTCAATTTCTGGGACATGTAGTTTCCGAGAAAGGCATTCAAGTTGATCCGACGAAAGTAGAAGCAATTGAAAAGTGGGAACCGCCGAGAACGCCAACCGAAGTAAGAAGTTTTCTGGGTTTAGCTGGTTACTATCGAAAGTTTATACAAGATTTCTCCCGCATTGCAACGCCTCTGACCAAGCTGACCCGAAAGAATATAAAGTTCGAATGGAAAGCAGAACAGGATGGAGCATTCAGAATTTTGAAAGAAGAACTTTGTAGCGCGTCGATATTGTCACTACCTGAAGGTTCCAACGACTTTGTTGTTTACAGTGATGCTTCCAAACTAGGATTGGGATGTGTACTAATGCAGCGTGGGAAAGTTATTGCTTATGCTTCTCGTCAACTGAAGGATCATGAACGGCAGTATCCTACACACGACATGAAACTTGCAGCAGTTGTTTTCGCGCTAAAGATTTGGAGACATTATCTCTACGGTTCTAAATGTCAAATTTTTACCGATCATAAGAGTCTCCAACATCTTTTCGATCAGCGGGAATTGAATATGAGGCAAAGAAGATGGTTAGAACTGGTGAATGACTACGACTGTGAAATTCTCTATCATCCGGGAAAGGCAAATGTGGTAGCTGATGCACTAAGTCGTCAAGAAAGGAGTGGAACAATAAAAGCCATTGCACTACGAGCGGAACTTCTACCTAACATCTTTGACGAATTGAAGAAATGTCAAGTAGAAGCCTTTCAAGAAAAACACTTGAAACCAGAGCGGTTAGTGGGTATATCAGCATCACTCTTAAAAGATGATCGTGGGTTACTGTGTCTGGGAAACAGAATTTGGGTGCCTCGTTTGGGTGGTTTACGTGATCGGGTACTACAAGAAGCTCATCAATCTCGTTTCTCTATTCATCCAGGTATGAATAAGATGTATAAAGATTTACGACAATTTTATTGGTGGCCGGGAATGAAAAGAAGTATTGCTCAGCATGTGGAAGGTTGTTCTACTTGTAAAAAAGTAAAGATTGAACATCAAAAGCCTTTTGGTCAGTTACAACGTTTAGAAATACCTATGTGGAAGTGGGATCAGATTACTACAGATTTCATCACGAAGCTACCAAGGACTCCGAAAGGGTTTGATGCCATTTGGGTGATCGTTGACAGGTTGACAAAGTCTGCTCACTTTCTACCGATAAAAGAAACCTATTCGTTGGAAAGACTAGCCAAATTGTATATCGATGAACTAGTAACTCGACACGGAGTTCCAATCTCGATTATTTCTGATCGTGATAGTCGTTTTACTTCAAAATTCTGGAGGAGTTTTAAAAAAGAAATGGGAACGCAGATAAAGTTAAGTACAGCGTATCATCCTCAAACTGACGGTCAGAGTGAACGAACGATTCAGACTTTGGAAGATATGCTACGGGCCTGCATTGTTGACTTTGGGGGATCGTGGGATAAGCACTTGCCGTTGATCGAATTTGCCTACAACAACAATTATCATTCCAGCATACAAGCGGCACCGTTTGAAGTTCTGTATGGTAGAAAATGCCGAACGCCTCTGTGTTGGAATGAAGTAGGAGAAAAGCAATTAGCAGTGCCAGATATAGTTCAGTTAACCACAGATAAGATTACTCAGATTCGGGAATGATTGAAAGTGGCTCAAGACAGACAGAAGAGTTACGCTGACCGGCGCCGAAAACCGTTAGAATTCCAAGTTGGAGAATTCGTAATGTTAAAAGTCTCACCTTGGAAAGGAGTCATTCGATTTGGGAAACAAGGCAAACTCAGTCCAAGGTACATCGGACCATTTCCAATTACAGAAAGAATCGGTGAAGTAGCCTACAGGTTAGATCTTCCGCCAGAGTTAAGCAGAATCCACAACGCTTTTCACGTATCAAATTTTCGAAAGTGTTTGGTTACGCCAGATCAGGCAGTTTCTCTACCAGATATACAGGTTGATGAAAGGTTGAATTACGTGGAAGAACCAGAAGCAATTGTTTACAGTAAAGTCAAGGTTTTGCGGAATGGAAAGGAGATCAAGCAAGTAAAAGTTCAGTGGCGACATCATAGAGGTCAGGATGCTACTTGGGAATCAGAATTAGAAATAAGAACTAAGTACCCGTACCTTTTTGCCTAACCGAATTCCGGGACGGAATTCTTTTAAGGGGGAGATGATGCAATACCCCGGGTAAGTTCGTTAGTTAAATTCTAGTTCCGCTAAATTTATTTAACTCTATAATTGATGTTTAGGGTAAGTTTGGGGTAAATTATAAGATTAGAGGTGTTTTGGTCATTAATGAATAGTTCAAGGTCTAAATTGATAAAATTGGTTTAATATTATCTTCAGCCTCTAGATATTTTCATAAGGCCGAAAATCAGTGAGTGTGTGTGTGTGTGTGTGTGTTTTGGGAAGAAAAGAAGAGGAAGAAGAAGCAAGGGTAAAGGATTCAAATTGGTGTACTTAAAAAGGTGATTTTGAGGTATGTTCCTTTACATATTATGTTTATAATTGCTAGTAGATAGTTTCTATCGGAGTAGAATCACCGATTTCATATCTGGTATTAAATTCTGTCGATTCTGGGTAAAAATGGGGTAAACCGACAGAAGTTACCGGACGATTTATGGTAGTGTCCGGTAGTCTTGTTGATAGTGTCCGGTAGTTCCTTTCGATGGTGTCCGGACGAGTCGATTATCCGGTAAGTTCTCTTTTCTATGGTTTCTGGATGAATTAGATACCGGATGGCATCCGGATTACCTTGGTGTCCGGATGATGTCCGGATTGTTGTAGCTGTCCAGGAAGTTGGGTTATCCGGATTGTTTGTGTTGACCGGAAAGTCAGGTTGTCGGTTGTCCGTATAGTTTGAGGTGTCCGGAAACTTTAGCTGTTTGGTTACTTTTGAGAATTCGGATACTTTTGAGTATCCAGTGGCTTGTGTTTTGTCGACTCTTGGATAGTTTATGAATGAGGACTGAATGTACTGTAGACTTGACTTCAGTTCAGGTTGGGGGAATCAATTGAGGTTTAGAATTATCTAGAGTTCTTAGCTTTAGTAAGTCTTATGTGTTCTATTTGGTAAGGAGATACTTGTATCTATTTGTTTCAGATTCTGTGAATACTGGGTGAAAGACTAAATCTTTGGAAAAAGCTTGGAAGCATTTTGATAAGCGAACAGGTGAGTTTTACTTTAAAATGTTTTCAAACTGGAATACATATATGTGGATTGAGAATGTGATAATTTGTGTAATTATGTGCATATGTATGAAGTATGATATACTGAAGTGTATATTATATTTATACGAGTATTACACTACACGAGTGCACGTTGGTCGGGCTCAGGACCGGTGGAGTTGGCTGTACGAAGGGACAACGGTGTTGGTTGTATTTAGTACAACGGAGTAAATTTATTAGTTGGCTCGCAACCATCTAATATGGCCATGGAAATGAGACAGGAAAGTACACAATGCATGAGTCATATTTGGTATTCATATTTGTGTTATGTATATGGTGTTTGTGCAAATGGTTTTAAACTGACAGGGATTTTCTCACTTAGACCACTAGGTCTAACCCTCATTTTGTTTTAAAAATATGTATTCCAGGTCGGGGATCAAGTAAAAGCAAGTAAGGAGGAAAATCGATGAATAGCTTTTGGGAAGACTTATGTTATGAAGATTAAGAAGTGTTTTGTATAAATGACTTTGTTGTTAGTCATTATGTAATTTAATTAGCAAAAAGTTTGAAAAAAAAATATGTATTATGGTTGTAAAGACTAAGGGACCGTACTTGTTTTATAATGTATCTTTGTTATGTAACGATCTTATGCAATATATGTTATTTGACGCATGTTTGAGATTCGGGTCGTTACATGGCCCTTGTGGCGATTCACGATCTGGAGCTCGAATAGTTAGATGTGAAAACAGCTTTTATGCACGGAGATCTTGAGGAAACCATGTATATGAAGCATCCGGAAGGTTTCATCTCCGACAACAAATCCGATTGGGTCTGTAAATTGAAAAAGTCCCTTTATGGACTTAAACAGTCGCCTCGACAGTGGTACAAGAAGTTTGATTTGTTTATGCTCTCGTTGGGTTTTGAGCGTAGTGAGAACGACGCTTGTGTCTATCATAGATCAAGCGGTGGCGTTTATACTTATCTACTTCTTTATGTTGATGACATGCTAATAGCTTGCAGGGATCGATCTGAAATCAACCGTTTGAAAGATAGGTTGAAATCAGAATTTGAAATGAAGGATCTCGGTGAAGCTCGTGTTATTCTCGGCATGGAAATCGTTCGAGACAGAAAGTCTCGTACTCACAGGTTAACACAAAAGTGCTATATTCAAAAGATTTTGAAGCGGTTTAATCTTGATGGTGCAAAGTCGGCGTCTACGCCACTTCCGAGGCACATCAAGCTTACAAAAGACGATTGTCCAGTAGACGATGTTGGAAAGGCTAAGATGGCAAAGATTCCGTATGCCAGTGCAGTCGGGAGCCTCATGTATGCTATGGTATGCACCTGTCCCGATCTTGCACATTTCGTTGGAGTGATTAGTCGGTTTCTATCGAACCCGGGTAAGTTACATTAGGCTGCATTGAAAGCTGTATTTCGTTACTTGAAAGGTACGGAAACTCATAGCCTTATTTATGGTATGCGAAACAACTGTGATATTGTTGGTTACTGCGATTCAGATTACGCAGGTGATCGTGTCAGTTGGAAATCCACTTCTGGTTATGTTTTTACATTAGGTGGAACAGCTGTCAGTTGGAGATCTCGTTTACAGTCTGTTGTTGCATTATCGACTACCGAAGTTGAACTTATTGCAGCGGTCGAGTCTGCTAAAGAAGCAGTTTATTTACATAAACTGTTGATTGGTTTGGGCCTGAAGCTGTCTACTGTCCATATTAACTGTGATAGCCAGAGTGTTATTCACTTGGCTACAAATTTGGCGTTCAACTCTCGAACGTAGCATATTAATGTGCGTGATGCATTTCTGGTAGCTTTGCACGACGCAAAGGTTGTGTATTTGAAGAAAATCTTATCTGAAGATAATGATGCCGATATGTTCACCAAGTCGTTACCGTCAGCCGCATTCGAGCATTGTTCGAATTTGATCCAGCTCAGATTGTGTTAGTGACATTCGGCACTTTGTGGGAGAGATGAGAAATATTGCTACAGATGACATAGCGGCATCTTTGGGGAGTTATTACTTGGCACGTGTTTTTAGGTTGCTTAACTCGTTCGTTTATTGAGATTGCTCACTTGAGGATTTTTGCTTTTGATTTTGACGGGTGATGGCCGAGCCGAAGCTCGTCAAGGTCAAAATGCATTTTGTTACCTCATGTCAATCTCTATCAGCTATTTGTTCGTGTTCGGTGGATTGGTCTGTGCTTTGGTTTCGTCAGCTGATTTGCACATCATGGTGGAGTGTTGAAAAACCTTAATGTTTTTCTTGTTATTGTGCAATTCATCAAATAAATAAAATGCATGAAACTTGGTTAATTACACCAAGTCTTGAGGTCCACATTTTTGCATGAAAAGGAAAAAAAGGAAAAAGAAAAAAAATGGGGAATTGCATGACAACCAACATGCTAGCTGGAAGTGCTTGGTCACCAAGCATTTGGTTATTTACCAAATTGCCACTCCATTTCCTTATATAATAGCATGCATCGCCTGGAAGACAACAGAGAGCAATATACACACAACATTGGAAAGCTTCTTCCTCTCCTTTGCTTCTTGATTTCCTTCTTTGTTGATTTATATATATATATATCTTACTGATATATATATAAATCTCGTCGATATATATATATACGTATATATATCTCGTTCGATATATATATACACATATATATATATATTTCGTTTGTGAGGAAATATTTCGTTAGTTGATTTGTTGATTCAAGGATCTCGTAAACACGTTGTAACTTTCTCCCGGTTGGTAATATATTGAACTCATCTCTCCCTTTGGACGTACACTATCACACCGATAGTGGAACCACGTTAAATCTTGTTGTCTCGGTTTATTTGCTGCTTTGTCATATTTTATCGTATATTCGATAACTACTAAATCTACGTTTGTGGATCGGTATGAATGATTAGACTAAAATATGCAATATTTAGATCTCGTTATTCCGCATTCGTTGTATTCGATCGGTTGCAACGTGATTTATTGTTATCACTTTGGGACCGTAAATCACTTGAATACGATATTGTAACTACCACCGACCTTACAAGCCTCAATTTTGATATGCTCCCCATTAGGTAATAAAACCGAAAAACCTTGTTTCGACTTATTTAACAATTGATATGAACAAGTAATGTGGTTTGTTGCACCACTATCAATGATCCAATTGCGAAAATCAATACGAAACAAACCTGGTTGAGCCGGTTTTGTTACCATATTGGCCTTAGCGGTAGAAGCTCGATTCTGGTTGGCCTTTTCAACAATAGCCATGAATTTATTAAATTGAGCCTCTGTCATAGTTAGGTTTGGCCCACTCTCACCATCTAAAAGCTCCACCTGATTAGCAACTACTTTGAAATTTTTGTTGTTTGAATTGGATCCATTCCCTTGCCATTGCCTTTGTGGGTGTTGCTTCGCCTTTGGGTGACCAGGTGGGTACCCGGTCAATTTCCAGCAGGTCTGCACCCAATGCATTTTCTCATTGCAATGGGTACAAAGTGGTCGCCCTCTCTCTGATCCATTACGTCGTTCTTGCTGTGATTGGCGGCGTTCTTGTTGTCACCCAACACCTCTCGAATATGTTCTACTCGAAGTATTTCGTACGACCATGAATGCAGCTCCTCCAATCTCGCTGGAGTTATGAACCGTGGAGATAGACCATTGTTTTTCCTCTTGAGAGACAACACCATATGCCTTTCGCACAGTAGGCAAAAGGGCTCATCAAATATGCCCTCTAATTGCATTGAACGTCTCGTTTAAACCTATTAAGAATTGCATCAGCTTCTGTTGATCTGGTACCACAGTAGAATAAGAGGCTAGTTCATCCCATAGACCTTTCAACCTAGTATAATAGGCTGAGATTGACATCTGCTCTTGGCGTAGTGATGCAATATCTCTTTGAATCTCAAAAACCCGAGGTGCATTACCTTGTGAAAACCTTTCAGCGAGATCTTCCCAAACTTCAGAAGCTGTAGAATAGTAAATGGTGCTATCAGCAATTTCTGACTTACAGTGTTAACGATCCAAGAATGCACCATATCATTGCATCTTGACCATGTTGCATAGGCCTTCAGATCCACTTCCTTGACCGGAGCTTCAATAGAACCATCCACAAATCCTAGCTTGTTCTTTGAATTCAAGGCTAAGGTCATAACCCTTTTCCAAGCCGTGTAATTATCACCATTCAAGGCTTTGGAAACTAGAATCAAGTCGGGATGATCGGAATGATGAGTGAAATATGGATTAGAAACAGAGTTGGCTTCTGATTTAGGTGAATCAGGTTTTGGTTCTTCATGACCATTAGCCATGAAAGATGGAAGGATTTGAAAAGACTACACGAGATGAATAAAGTGTAGCACGAAGAAGAAAAGAGCCAGGAATCGTGCTCTCATACCATAAAATCACAGCTGAGAAATATGGAGAATAATTGAGAGTTGTGAATTGATTTCTCTATTGAAGCTTGGCAATATATACACAAAAGTTACAGGCTATACAAAATCACAAAATTAGGAAACACAACCTAGACAATCAATACTTTCCTATCTAGATTGATATGGAATTAATACTGACAGCTGCAAAATACTTTCCTTTTTGACAGACCCAATATCAATTCATGAATAAAGCATTTGGCCGCATGTAAAGCAATCGATCCAAATTGTACACAATACAAATTCATGGATGCCTAGATTACTCAATCATCAATCAGGAATCCAAATTTCATTCCAAACTGATATTCATGAAACCAATAAATGTTACTAAGGGGTTGTTTGTTTACCTCTTAATAGTTCCATTAAGAGGAAACCTCTGAATCGCTAAGAGGTGAATCTTGTTTGGTAAAAAAAGAGTTTGCCTCTTAATGGTTCTAAAACCCTCTGAATTATTCTGTATCTTGAGCCTCCCTTAACCATTCAGAGCCCTAATTTCATTCTAAATAATTTCGAAACAACCAGATTTCAATTTATACTATATCATAAGAACCTCTTAATCATTCTGACCACTTAATCATTCTGCACCAAACCATTCAGCAACTACCAAACAACCCCTAAATCTTGATTCACCAAGTCAGGTCACAATATATACCTCCAGACTTTATTGATGGTTCTTGCACACTTATATATATATATATGTCGAGTTTTTGAAATTAGAAAATGAAGTCTTCATCCTTATTCGCTCACTCGGTTTTCGTATTGCAGCAACAACAAAAAAACAAAGAAGGACCCTGACATATAAAGAATCTATGAATGTATTTATGTTCTAGATTAAAGAAATCAAACCTCGATTTGGGTAATTCGAACGTATATCTTCAAAATGATTCATTCGCAATGTTTTTGCTCTACATCCTCTCAATGATTCAATGAATGCAAAATCGCTTCAGTTCATCCGAGAGGTACTCGAAATAAGAATCCCAGATTAACGGGATGATGATAGAATGACGTCGAACTGAAAATATTATGTCGAAAATACCCTGCACGCCTAAAAAATTAATTGAAAATAATTCAAGATCGGCCTATAATTACCAATATTGCCACCGCTTCACTTATCATCGTAGATTGAAAATTTGAGTGGTTAGGATGGGTTTGTAAAGTTTGTTTGAATTGTGTGGTTTGCAAATGAAACCTCCCCTATATATATGTTTTATATATATTATTTAATCAGATAATGATATTAAAAATGTACATTCATATTAAAACAAGAAAAATCATACAAATTATTATTATAAAAAAAGATTTTGATTGAATATTTAAAATAGAACTTGGAAAAGTAATTTTATAACCTCATTTTAATCGTGATTCCATAACGTTTATGAATTCATGAAACTGTGAGTGATGTGATTAGATAAATCTATAAAAATGTAAAGTTAAAAGTGTAAAAACACAAAAGATAAAAAATAAAAAAATAATAATTTGTTTAAAAAAACCACGTCTTAAAGAAACGTGTGTTATGGCGCGCCTCAAGGCGCCATACCGTGAGCCATGCATTACAGAAATGTTATGGACCATTTCGTAACGGAGGAGACACATCTTGCACCATGGTGCGCCTTTTTGAACACTGACCACAACACTAAAACTAAATGGGTGCACTAAATGAAATGGGTTGAAATCATGGCAACATGCCACCTCATATTCCTCATTGCTCAAAGTTTCTTCTGGCTTGTAGGAAATGAAATGGGTTATAATCCAAATATATTGCATTATTCTCCGTCATCGTCTAGAATTCAACCCCAAATAGCTACTCTCCCAAAACTCCGGTGAAGCCGCGTGTAGAACGAGAAACCAAGACAAAAGCTATATATACATATATATACATATATATATACATATATATACATATATATACATATATATATATATATATACAGAGTAAGACTATCTTGAAACCCTCCAAAAGGTTGAAACCAATGAAACCCACTTCATCACCATTGATCAAAAAAATTAACGGTTGAGATCAAGTGAGAGATAATGCACGATCCACTACCCTAAATTTTAGGAGATTAGTTGCTTGATCTCAACCGTTAATTTTTTTGATCAATGGTGATGAGATGGGTTTCATTGGTTTCAAACTTTTGGAGGGTTTCAAGATAGTCTTCCCCTATACATATATATATATATATATATATATATATATATATAGAGAGAGAGAGAGAGAGAGAGAGGAATAATAAAATGTAAACCACTAAATGTGTGTAAACTATGTAAACCAATCCTAGCCCTTGATTTTTGATCTTGATTATTATGTCATTAAGGGTAAAATAGTCTTTCACACATTGTTGTATTTTCGGAAATTTCATTAATAAGGATAATTATCCTTTATTTTAGGAAGTGATCGACTTTAATCATTATTTTTTTTTAAAAAAAATTCAAAATTTCCGATTTCATATTCTTCTTTACATTAAGCGGTTATCAAAACCATCTTCATCATCATAACCGTAAATTTCCAGAATTTTGTTCAAAAGTTCTTGATCTTAGTTTATGTACTGTCGTCATCATGTCGTATGTTTCTGAAGAAGGAAAAAACCAAGAACAAAGCATACATGATGACATGATGGTTGATGATGCTCTTGCCGATTTTGTTATTGCACCTGCTTCCGATGAAGAACGTGATGAAGATGTAATCCACGATACTGATGATGATGCTCGTGACGTTACACCAACCAAGAAACGTAAGATTTTTTCACAAGTTTTTCTAAAGTTCGCGTGTAATTTTTTTGTGAATTTTCATCAATTTATTTGACAAATTGTGTGAATTAATGTTTCTTTATTTTTTTATTTTTTTGTATTCTACGATGAAAATATGTTGGTTTTAAAGTTCATGTGCAATTTTTTGTGAATTTTCACAACTACATCACGTTTTTTCACATGTGAAATTTGATAGGATAATATTTATATAAAATTAATGTGTGACTGACGATGTGGTAACTTCTCTCTCCAATTCTCACATGTAGAATAAGCTGATATATTTGTTACATATGAATTTTTTAAACATGTGAAATTGTTATTTGTAATTATTGTTACTGTTCATTTTATGTTAAAGCACTATTGTTTTATGTGTATGAAACTGTTATTTTTTCATATGTATTGTGTATTGTGTGAATTAATGTTTCACACAATGTGTAATTTTTCATTAATTGTATTATGCCATGAAAATAGTTGGTTTTAAGGTCCATGTGTAATTTTTCGTGAGTTTTTCACAACTACACCATGTTTTTTCACATGTGAAATTTGATAGGATAAAATTTATATGAAATTAATGTATGACCGACGATGTGGTAACTTCTCTCTCCAATTTTCACATGTAGAATAAGCTGTAATCTTGGTTGAAGATGTGTTTTTTGGCTATTTTGTTGTTACATATGAATCTTTGAACATGTGCAATTATTATTTGTACTATTTGTTACTTATTATTTTATGTTAAAGCACTATTGTTTGTAATCTTCTAATGTAGAATTCCGGTATTAAGATGATTTGTTTTATTCCTTTTTAGCGTTGAACAAATGTTTTATTATTTGTGTTGTAGTACGGCATGAGATATTTGTTTCACCCGGGGGTACAAAATATTGGATACCATTTGTGGACGACAGTGTTAAGATAGGATTGGGTTATGAATTTAGGTCCATTGATCTTGTTGACATTGCTTACATGAAAAATGCTGAAGAACCCGGTTTCGATGTTCGGCAATCCAATAAGAAAAAAATAAGCTTGGTGATGTGCAAAATCGTTACCTACTGTGTAGTAAGCAAGGTCTTCCGGCAAGTAAAGATGTCGAGCATATGTCTAGGAACTCCAACGTGAAACGTACTAACCGTAGAGCGTGCATTAAGTTTCGATTAAGAAAGGAGAGTGGTACGTACGTAGTTTATAAGTTTGAAGAAAGACACAACCACGCTTTATACAACTCCGTTGACAAGGGAATGTCACGCTCCCAAAGACGTTTGCAATATACAGATTTTAGGAATGTGTATAATGTGTCATCGTCGTGTATTGGTGGGGCAAAGTCTTATAATATTCAGGCATCTCTTAAAGGCGGGTACGAACATGTTAATGCTACTCAAGTCGACTACCAGAATGCCAGGATTGCCATGGGCACCTTTGTGGGGAGGAAAGTTGCGCAAATGTTGGTTGATTTGTTGTGCAAACGTAGAACCGTTGTTCCTAGTTACTTTTTTGATATATTGGTTAATGATGGGGAGTTGCAGGCGATTTTTTGGGCTGATGAGATTGCTAGGCTAAATTACAAAAAGTTCGGTGACACCATATCATTTGATGCGACATATCGTACGAATCGGTACGTCTGATATTATTTTCCCTCTTTTTTGTTGCACTTAATTTTCATATGTAATTATTTGTTTTCATATGTTTTTTATTTTTCACATGCATGATATGAATTTTGTTCCGTTCATAGCTATCGACAACCATAAGAGGTCATAATTGTGTAGGTGGATGCAATTTTGTTAATAAAATAACCTGTTTATTCAATAATTCTGTAATCATATTTAATGTACTGTAGATAACCTCCGATCTTGATGCCAATGTTTCTTTCAAAAGAAGATTCAATAAATTGGTTTGGAATAATCACATGAGTCCGGAGGAATTTGAGCATGAGTGATGCCGTATAATTGATGACTATGAATTGCATCACAACGATTGGTTGAGAGATATGTACGAAATTAGGCAATCTTGGATATCTGCGTACTACAAGGATGTTCCAATGTCCGGGCTAATGAGCACAACCTCTCGATCCGAGAGTGCTCATGCGTTTTTCAGGATATATGCATCGTATCGTAATGATTTGGTCAAGTTTTGCATGCGTTTGATGGTGCGATGGAGAAGCAAAGGAATAAGCATCAGATCCTTGAGTTCATCACTAGAAACACTTTCCCACGATGTGCTACGCCATTGGTGATCGAGAGGCATGCGTCGGAGGTATATACTCGTACTGTATTTAAAGAAGTTCAAAAGAAGATCAAGAAAACTGCGTATCATTGTGGCGTTGTGTTTACCGGCGAAGATGGTGATATTATGAGGTATAGGGTTTTACACAAAAATATGAAGGCTGTTACAAAGTTCTCGTATCATGTATGTTAAGCTGAATTAGTGTTTTTTCATATAGCTGTTAACTTTCAATACTTATTCATTTATAGGAAGTGTTTAACCTATAATTCATTATTTATTTGTTTCACAGGTTTCACACAACACAGCAACAGACATGATGGAATGAGAAAGCAATTTCTTTCCCCGAAATGGGTTCCCGTGTCGACACATGTTCAAGATTTTATTAAACGATGATTTTGGTTCGATACCTGACATTCTTATCTCTCGTCGTTGGACTAGGTGCCGTCGAAGTTTAGGCTGCATGTGCACGGTATGGCGAGGTTGATGTAGAGAAGGAGCGATTGATAAACGGATTGTATTCTAAGCTTAATTTGCTGGTTAGTCGAATTAGAAACGATAAAGGCAAGTTGAACGTGTTGACGGAAATGTTGGAGAACATGAAGTCCGAGTTTGAAGTTGATAATATACTTCCATCTGTTTCTGCGGATAGAGCCGAAGCACTTAGGGAATGTTATGGTGTAGATGTGCCTGATGAGGTACATGTGTTACCCCCGACTGGTATACGGAACAAAGGGTGCGGTAACAAAGGGTACGGTACAGGAAAACGGTTGGTAGGGGCGTTGGAGAAAGCGGCCAAGGCTAAGAAGCCAAAACGTCTGTGTAGGAGATGTAAGACATTGGTGAACCATGATTCAAGGAATTGTCCGTCGCGTAAAAATGATGATTAGGTCCTGGGTTTTTTTCATTTGCTTTCCCGTTTTCGTTTGATAGGTACGGTGGTTTTGAATTCTTTTAAAAGCAGGTTACAATATTTTAGGTCCGAACTTAAATAATATATGAATGTCCAAGTTATCCAATTTAATATTTGTGCTATGAGTATTGTTTGTAGTTTATTACATGTTTGTTGTACTTTTTTTCTGCTATGTATGCTGCAAGACATTTTTTTGACAACATTAACAAACAAATAAATTCAAATAATTATGTGTTTTTATAGTTATTTTAATTCCATCATTTCGTGCAGGACTTGTTGTGCTTTATCCAATCCTTTATTTTTATTTTTATTTTTATTTTTATTTTTATTTTATCATCTTTCACATCACAAAATACATCAATATGAAAAGTAGAGGTCGTGCATCCTTTTAGATATTCTTTTTATGGGGCCAATATCCACCCTTTGTCATTACATATAGGAAATAGGTGTGTCTAGGGGTAGGTTTCATGATGTTACTCACAAGAGTATACAAACACGCCATCTTAAATAGCAATTCCAACACACCATATACTTCACACTCCCTCCCATTCCTCCACTTCTTGCATTATTGTAAGGGTTTCATATCCTTCATAAATTGTAAGAAAACTCTTTCTACTTCATTTTCTTAGCCATGGCACAAAACAATCAACAAAACCAAAACGGTGTCAACCCTATTGGTTCACATTCCAACCATTATCTTGTTCGACACGTCGCAAGGTCGTGGCTTATCTTTGTTGTACGTACATGCCCATCTTTTTATCAACTCGGAACTTTTTGGGTCCACGTCGATCGTGTCCAGGTATATTCCTTTGCATGGCATCCCTAGTATTATGTTTACCATTTGTTCGTTTATTCTGATTGAGACCCCTTCTAAGTCCAGCTCCATGCGATCTGTATCCAAGTTGTCGACAACGTAATAACCCAGCTTCGACGGGATGCCATCCACTGTCATTTTCAGAATCGGTCCAAGCCCCCGTTTCTTCCACAACTGTCCTTTGTTCATCATTTAACTGGAGACACGTTGAATTTAATGACACCGGAGACGTGCGAGTTCTAATCCCGTTGACCTTTGTTGGCTTTTTTCCCTTTTTGTTCTTGCTTTTTCGTCCTTTTCTTTCTTCCCTTGCCTAATCTAGCATTTTTAATTGCAACATCTGTTCCATCACAATATCAACGTATGTTAATTCGTAAAAAAAAATTAGAAACAATTGGATTATGTCTTTTAAGTTTTATATAGTTACTTGACTTTGTCAACATAACCCGATGTACGAAATCGTCGTCGTCTTCGAGGTCATCGATCACCGGTCTTCTCGAGATAGCTAACAATATAATATTCGTTAATATTTGTATATCGATTACGTACATAACTTTTTTAGTTTTAGAGCAATATATTACCTTTCGACGTTGATGTTTTCGCAACATTCTCCCTTTTTGACGCACTTCTCGTCCTTCGTTTGCTCTCAACTTTCTCTATACGACCTCAACGTATTGTTTCATATGAAATAACAATTCAAGTTATTGTAAAAGGTTATATAATTAGGCACGACATAAATATCATGTAGTTTTAAGTAGAGACAAGTCAAGTTCTAGAGATACATAACTAGGCACGACGTAATCACACAAGAATGAATTAGAGACTAATATAAAGTGTTTAGTCTAGTAGGTTTAAAGTCTCACATTGTTAAAGGTAGTTCAAGAGATTTGCAAATTGTGCTTAATTGTGGGTCGTTGTTCGTTTTGGCAATGTGTAGAGAACACTCTAAGCAGTAAGAAAACAAAAAACAGAAAACTCCTCTGAACTAGTGACCTCCCAATGTAGAATCTTGTGAAGATGGGTGCATCTTTTTCTGCTTCCAATATCCGGGGTGGAACTTGAGAACAAGAGAGCAAAAATGAAACTAGGAGTGAAAATGAGAGTCTAACGGAAACAAACTAAAGAATATAAAAACAATAAAAGAACAATGAAATAGAAATTTGTGGGTTGCCTCCCACGCAACGTCTTTCTTTTAGGCCTTTGGCTAGACCATACTTAATTCAATTCGTGTAGCTTGGTGTGTCCAAGGCTACCCTCTCTAACTCCCCTCCATCGAATCCCTCATAGAACAACTTTAATCTATGGCCTTAACTTTTAAAATATGCCCTGTAGATAAACTTTGTATTTCCCGTGCACCATGCTTAAACACATTAAGAACAACAAAAGGTCCTATCCATCTCGACTTTAACTTACCGGGAAATAACTTTAATCAAGAGTGATAAAGAAGAGCTTTCTGACCTTTTGTGGAAGACCTACGTGATATGCACGAGTCATGGAACGCCTTAGCCTTGTAAATGGTGACCATTCTCGTAAGCATCGTTCCTTGTCTCCTCTATCTCTTGTATTTGTAGCTTCCTATGCAAGCCACATCACCACCCACTAAGCCTTATGCTCAATTCAACTGGAAGGTAGCAAAGCTTACCATACACTAACCGAAAGGGTGACATTCCTATATGCGTCTTGTAGGCGGAGCGATAGGCCCACAAGGCGTCATTGAGTCTCAAACTCCAATTTTTTCGATTACGCGAGTTCTGGGCCGATGAGCGATATGTAATCCTAGGATTAGAACTATGCTTTACTACTGTTTCGTCTGCCCATTCGAGTCATCTCGTACTCCAAAAAAGCAGAGGTGAGGTCCAGAGAGTGGGACGGATCTACCTAGTGGGACGGATCTACCTGGCCAAGGTGCCAATGTCGCTTCCACTTTGCCTATCTTCCCCTATGCGCCTTGAACAGAAGCTCAAGTGCACGAAAACCCTCTTTCTTTAGGGGTATAGACGACTTGTTGGAAAACTAAATTACCTTATGGTAACACGCCCCAATATTGCATTTGCAGTCAGTGTCATGAGTTGATTCATGTCTGCTCAACAGTTAACCATTCGACACTTCTAGAGCAATTTTTTTGTTATCTTAAAGGTGCTCGGGGACAAGGATTGCTTTATAGACGCCATGGTCACGCTAAGGTAGAATGTTTTACATGCCTAATTGAGGCTTTTTCATATACAAACTATGGTGGATGCAAGGATGTGGTATACCCTGGGTATGGAAGTCAATATCGTAGTCAATGTTGGTAGGCTCGGGTAGGAGAGTCTGTTAGGACGTGTAGTCACTTAAGAAGGATGGTGTGCTTGTAGGTGTATAAATAGTGTAGTTGGCTATTAGTTGAGGTATCCTGTTTTGTGTATTGAGAATAGGCGAGACCGCGAGAGCCTTTGGGAGAGTACTGGCCTCTCGAAAGCCAGAATCCATTCTGTAACCATTTGATTCCCTCCAATAATCATTAGATTTCAATTGCAATTACTTCATATTCCGTTAGGTGTTCTCCAATTTGATCCAGTGTATACCAGGATGACAATAGATCCATGCATCCACGCAGGGTAGTATGTTTGTTGGGGGCAATTTGGTTTCATAGAGAAGTAAGAAACAAAATGTGGTATCTCGGTCCACAGCAGCTAAATCAGAACATAGAGCGATGGTTGACTCAATATGTAAGATAATATAGATACATCATCTACTTCAGAAAATTGATCGCGCTTGCACTTCTGTCTTGGACGTTTGTGTGCTAACGAGGCATCCCTTCATATCGCTTCAAATCCTGTTTTCACGAACCAACTAAGCATATTGAAATCGATTGTCATTTCGTTCAAGACAAGATTGAAGATGGGTTCATTGCAAAAACACATTTTCCATCAAAAGATCAGTTAGGAGACATTTTTACAGAAGTCGTGAATGGGAACAGTATTGACTATATTTGTAGCAAGTTGGGCATAGTCAATATCTATGCTCCAATTTAAGGAAAAGTGTTACGGAATCAACAATAAAAGGAAACAAAATCATTTAGATTAAGAAATTATAGAATTTTGATTTCCTCATTCCATATATAAACTGGTAAAGAATCGTGTGAGAAGTTGAGGTTAACGTGATAAACATGAGAAGTGGATCTTAACCGTTGATCACTTTTAATCAAATGCGCTCTATGAATTGCGGCTTAAAAAAGAATTGATCTGGTGCATATCATCCCAATGTGCATCCATTTCTCATCCTTGATAACCACTTCTCACCAAAACCCAACCCTGTATAAAAATATGTATCTTGTATGTAAATTCAAGTCAAGTAATACAATCCCTATTGATTACAACGAAAAAGGCAGTCCAAGCCTATTTTTACACCCATTGCCGGTGCCAAAAGAAAAAGCACAAGCTTTTATTCTGCATAATGAAGACAGACATGAAAGGTCCGGGTTTTGTACATCTCTATTTAGAAAACCATAACATAAAGGATACTAATTACAATTCTAAGAGCACCTCTAACAAATTCCAACAAAATGGATAATCAATGGAATATAATAAATAAATAAATAATTTCTATCTCATGCTAATCATGTTTTTGGGTGGTCTCGAAATTTGGAGAATTTCACTTTCTGTCTCTAACTTTCTGAAGAACCTATTGGAGCCCAAAAAACCCCATATTCTCCATATTGGAGAATCTGCTATAAGTTTGAACTAAAAGACGCGATTTAGCACACATATTGAACTAATAGGGCCTGTTTGTTTTTGGCTTAATAGGCTTAATGGCCTGTATGGCTTATTCGGTCAGCCGTACAGGGGTGTTTGGTAGTGGCTTAATGAAAAATGGGAGAGCTTACCGAATAAGTTGAGAGAGAGGAGATGCCTTTATCTACTCAGCCACCATTATTACCATTTTACCCCCAACATCATTATCCCTACCACATCTGCATGTTTGGTCAAAGTGTGCGAAGAAGAGAGAAAGTGTGCGAAGAGGAGATGCCTTTATCTTCTCCGTTTTTAGAGAGAGAGTGTGCGAAGAAGAGAGAGAGAACAAAATCTGCGATTGATGTATTGTTGTTGCTGATGACGACGATGATGCTCTGTTAATGGAGGAATGAATCTGACACCAGATTTGAATATTGCCCTCTTGTTGAGACTGTGACATCGATCAAACGGCTTCAATCGACGATTTGAATATTGCCTTCTGTCTGCTTGCGAATCGAGTTGAGACTGACATCGATCGATCAAACGGCTTCAATCAACTCAATCGATTTGAATATTGCCTCGTGCTTCCGAATCATCAACTCAATCATCAATCGATTTGAATATTGCCTTCATCGACTCCTTGTTCAGTAATTAAATCGATTTGAATATTGCCTCCGAATTGAATCCAGTTGGGAGAGACTCTGATTTGCTTTTCTTGGTTGGAAACTGTGCGAGGTTTTTGGGTTTCTTGTTGTTGGGGTTTTTCGAGGGTTTTCTTTGTTCCTGTGGTGTTGTATTTGTTTTGTTCATCATCTAGGTGTTTTGTTCCTGTGATGTCGATCCCTGTGTTCATTTTTGGTTTTGTTTTTGGTTGATTGATGGAATTTCCTTTGTTGATTGATGGAATTTTCTAAGAAGGGGTAAAATAGTCATTTATGATGTTCAGCTCCTTTGTTCAGCACGACAAACAAACAGCAAGATATCAGAATCCAGACAGACAGACATCTATATCCACACAGGACTTAATGAAAAACCAACCAAACAGCCCCTAAACCATATATAAGTTTGAGGTAAAAAGACGGGAATTAGCACACATATTGAATACAACTATATAAGTTTGAGGTAAAAGATAGGATTTAGCACACATATTGAACACAACTATATACGTTTGGGGTAAAAGATACGATTTAGCAAACATATTAAACACAACTAACAAAGAGGGTTACGAACCGTAACAACATATATTGATAGTAATTAGAATTCTAATGGTAATTAGCACACATATTGACAGTAACTAACCAAGACAAATAAGAGGGAGGATCGGCTAGTCGCCACCAACTTGTCTCTTCCAAGAGTCTTCCACAATCAACTCATCCACTCCCCAGTCTTCATAACTACAAAATTTCATAAACAAATTAACAGATCAAAATTACAACTTACATGTGGTAAGATGACAACAAATTACCTTCCATCTGGCAGGTGCCTACGAATGGTGAACGGTATCTTTTTCTCACGAAGCTCCTTCATGGCAATCTAAGACAGACAAATAAACAAGAAGGTTTGTATACTAAAGAAAATGAAAACATAAAAACAACAAGGTTTGTATACTAAAGAAAATGAATATCCATACGGCTTAGAAGAATACTAATCTAGAAACGACAAATAGCTTCTGTTAGAGTCCCATATCGGCTAGACTTGGACTATTTCTTCTGAAAACATCCTTTCTCTCCTCAAGTCAAGGGCTCTTTTGTAGGGTAATCTCATTCTAAACAAGCTATATAAAGAAAAAAACTTATGACCCGAGTAATATATGCGAAGGATCGTGTGAGAAGTTGAGGTTTAACATGAGAAGTGGATCTTGAACCGTGGATCACTTTTAATCAAATGCCCACCCACGAATTGCGGCTTAGAAAGTAATTGATCCGGTACATCTCGGTACATCTTATCTTGATGCATCTCATCCTAATGTGCGTCCATTTCTCACCGACGGTTGATAACCAGTTCTCACGTTAACCTCAACTTCTCACCGGAACCCAACCCTATATATTAGTATTAATATATATATATATATAGGTCTAACCTGCACATGGGTAACTATGTCTTTTGAAGTCCAGTTGCCAAAACTATGAAAGCAGACACGTCTATCTAAAAAAAGGATACCCAATTTTACATTTTAGTTTTGTTCGTGGATGTTAAAAGTCCTGGAGTGAAATGTAAGCACGAACATGAGCACATAGGCAAGTAGGCAATGTCATAATATACGGTCCTGTATCTCTCTACCGTTTGGGTATATCCCAGCCCAGGGGCCGGACCCTACCTTGTGTGGCATGTACCGGGTTTATCTACATTCCAATATAAAATAGGTCCCTATTAATCTCCAACGTTTTCCATTTAAAGATGCCAACACATAAGTTCTTTGCAAGAAACATGGAGTTTGCAAAACAAGCTAAATAACAGAAACAGCCACTTCATAATATTTCTTGTATTGAGAAGATCACCTCAAGGGGGTCAGTCTCACCCTCCAATTCAACCATCACAGGAGCATTCATGCTGTTCAAAAAGACTTAATACCATTAGAGCCAAAAAGACGCATATTTATTTCAAAAAACAAAAAAGAAAAGAATATAAACAGCAAGGTGAAAAGAAAGGACAACCTGATCTGCAGAGCACGGGTACCCAAGATTCTAGCCCTTTCATACTTGGTCATATATTTTGATGTTTTCCGAGGCCGTTCTGCTGCTTCTTGCTCTTCCTTCTCTTCATTATCAGCTAGAAGAGGATCTGGCAATTCATCATCTTTATTCTCTCCTTCAACATCTTCCTCTGCTCCTTCCTGCAATTTATCCATCCAATTTCACCTTCTTATATATGTCGTTATTGATGTAAGCCATACTAAAACAGAGTTTCTTACTTCAGGTTCAGGTTCCATTGGCTCGTCATCATATCTGCAAAAAGGTTAAGATAAGTCAAATTGAATAGTTGTCGAAAGATATTTTAACAAAACCAAGAAGACCCTTTCACTCAACCAAATCAGCAAACTAGCAACATGGTAGTAGATGGGCTCAATGCTATTAGAGAGAGAGACAATGAATTTCAATATTCAAGTAATTGGCATCCACCTTTTAAAATCAATGCTATATCAGTACAGAATCAACAAAATACATAACCCCACCCAACAAAATATTCCATTCACGAAAACTACTTCATTAAACAACAATTTGTAGATATGTTATACCTTTTGTTTTGAAAAAAAAAATTATAATCTCCCGATAATATATACTACTGCCCATTAGGTGTGTTTGCAGTGCGATAGAGCGGGTGTGGTTTTTTTGCGGTTTGACGCATATGCAGTGCAGTTTGCAGTTTTGAAAAAAGGCTCAAACTGCAGCATGTATGCGGTTTGAGCATTTTAACCGAACCGCGGCGCATATGCCTCAAACCGCAACCCACATTTATGCAGTTTGTAAACACACTTCAATCCCAAATTCCCAATAAGTAACAAGTATAAAATCATAAATTCAAGAGAAAAAAAATCGATGAAAATAATCCATATAATAAAAAGTTCTAATACGTCTCAAATACATGATAAAAAAAATAGTCTGCAACAAACTAAAAAGTTCCATAATTAATCCAAAATTCCAAAAACATAATATATTATAGTCCAAAACAAAGTTCCAATCCTAGACAAAATAAATAGTTCCAATGCAAAACAAAATAAATAGTTCCAATCCACTATAAATTTTAATTATTATAATTTTTATGAATATATAATATAATTAATATATATATATATGGGGTGTGGTTTGCGGTTTGATAGTTCAAAACCGCAACCCACATTTATGCAGTTTACCCATTGTTTATCTCAGCGTTACATCTTAAACTCCTTAATCAAAGAAATCACAAATGGGGAATCAATATTCCTAAGGCTCCATTGAAATTTTCACGGTACAATTATGAAGAGTGGTTTGAGTTCCAAACTATCTCCTGTTTTGCACTACATTTCATACATGTCTTATATGGTAACCCAACGCCTCATCAGTCAATACCAATCCCGCATGCATAGTAGAAAAATCGCGACTTGTTTGTTTGTATATATCATATATATACTTGTAACAATCTCGTTACAGAAAATCCGTGAGATATAACACAAATAGGAAATAGCAGAAAATTAAAGAGAGCACTTGTAACTTTCAAACCCTAGGACCCTGAGAATCGATCGAATTACACCAGATACCAAACTAATCAACAAAAGTTGAAACAACAACGGCAAATTCACCATACGTGTAAGCAAACTGAAGTTGTTTTCGAAGAATTTAAAGTAATACAGGAATCACGCCCAAGAAACGACATGTAGCCGTACAAAAACACACAGTCACGAATGAACTTTTATTGAATATGAAAAAAGAGAGAAAGGGTGCAGAAACGTACGCTCCGTCCATCTCATATTCTTCATCCGCCATTTTTACAATCCCAAGCTCCCAGTGAAGAACACGAAACCGATGATAATTGCGCTTACACACCTCTAGCACTTTGTTCTCGTTTGTGCTAAAACCCTCGGATCGTACCAGCTTATACTTATACTGGTGGAATCTTCCTAGGCGGTTACTAATTTACATCAAAAACCCTTTCTTATTTCATAAATACATAAATGGTCCCTATAGTATAGAGCTATTCTATTCATGGGCTATTTGGGTGGTTCAACCCGTTAGAAAAACGGGCTTTTAGACAACTATTTTAAAAAATATGGACGGTTTTGGGTTGGACTCCCTCTAATGAATAACACCGACCTTCCAAATATATAATATATGTGATAGGATTGGGTTCCGGTGAGAAGTTGAGGTTAACATAAGAAACGTGAGAAGTGGTTAGCAATCGTTGGATAAGAAATGGACGCACATTTGATTTAACTTAGTGACTTACCATTTTGCCCCTTGTTTATATATTTTCTTCATATGAACCCAAATTTCTCTACATCATTTCATCAAACACCTTATATTCCAATCAAAACTTGCATTAAGAAACACCATCTTTATGACAAATATTGTACAATTTAAGATAAAATTCAGAAGGAATAGGCCTATCTTCTATCCCAAAAGAATATATCAGTTATTTAGTGAAAAATATCGGTTTATACGTGTGTAAGCAAATTTTTTGCCTAATTTTTTTGAAATTTTGAGAAAATGAGAAGAATTCAAAAATTAAGAACTTGAGTAATAAAAGAAGCACCGAATTTTAAAAACAAGAATCAATGCTAGATAGTAAGAAATACCATATAAACAAAATTAGGTATTAAAAGAAGATAGCAAATAACCACAAGGGTTGTGGCGTATTGGTTAAGACCCTGGGGATGTGGTGGAATATCTCATCTGTCCAGGGTTCGAATCCAGGCGTACACAACAATTGTGGCCACTGAGGTTTAATCAGGACTGATGTCTTACAGTCATATTTGCCAAGGGATTAGTCTAGGTATAGCCTACGACACCCTTCCAAAAAAGAATAGCAAATGTAAGACAATGACACAAACCTCATCTTAGGACTTTGTTAGTCTATCAGTCAGCTCACTAACCTGCCTTCCTTCATCTGATCTATGCTAGCTACATGTCTCACTCTATAATATGTTAATGTTACCATTCATTACCCTCATTTTGTATCTCTAAAAAGTTTTAGAATGAATTACATTCTTTTTTTTTGGTAAGGTTCATCTAGGCTTTGCCTAGACTACATTCTTGGCAATTTGGAAACAAACAAACAAAGCGGCCGTCTGAGACTAAGCCTGACCACAGAATGCTGACGCCTGGATTGGTTCATGTGTTTTGGTTGCTTTTCGGTTTGATCCCAAAAATTCAATAAGTATATCAATGGCCATGATTTCGTGTTTTGGAGCTTAAACAAGTCCCTTAAATTAATATTGTTAGACAAGTGGTTGTTAAGAGCATCTCCAACAGCTTCTCCATTTTAGAGAAAATGAAGAATATGGGGATTTTGGGTTTTTTTTGCTCCAACAGCTTCTCCAAAACTATCTCCAAAATAGAGAAAGTAGGAGAGAGAAAGAGTTTTTCTCCAAATATGGAGTTAACCCCAAAAATGATTACTTGGTGAGAGCACCAATAGAAATCTTTGAAAAATAATATATAAAGAGATAAATAATATTTTAATATTATAATCATTTGTTTTTTCTCTAAAATGGGGAATCTGTTGGAGATGAATGTAATTTCTTTTAGGGATTTTGACCTTTGGTTCTCCATTTTGGAGAAATTATGGGAAAGCTGTTGAAGATGCTCTAAGTCCATGTGTCGCTCACGTGAGGGGCAAGTTGGTCCATAAGATGTCAAAGATGCAGATGCGAATTCACATCAACTCACACTAGCTCTAGTTTTATAAGATGTAGATCCATACTCAAGTCGGGAAGGAAGTATTCTTAAGATAAGTATTTTATTTTCAGAGTTTTCTTGTTTTTATGCAATGTTCTAAGTGGTGTGAGACGTGACTGGCGATGAAGTCAAGCCTCAAGCTTTAGGAGGCACAACGAGGCCACGATGTTTTTTTAAGGTGTGACTTATGTTGGCAAATTTGTATTATATATATACACATGTTTTTTTATACTATGACTCAATAAATCAATGATATTAAACAATTTATAATAGGTTATATACCAAAAAACTTAAAAAGGGAAGACATTGAGAAGGTAAGGAAACTCAAATTCACATCACCAAAAATGTTCATTGGACCATAACATGCGACAAGGTTAACGTGGCATGAAACACAAGTCTTGAGCCACATCTGTCGAGCCTTTTAGAACACGTTTTTTATGTGATTTGTACTTCTTGTGTGTGAATAGGATTCAGGTTTTATTAAAGTTTTAATGTTTTTTTATGAATGTTATGATGTTTTTGTATAATTAGAGAGGCCATTTTGGTCTCCTAAACAAGAAAAAGGACCACTAGTGTATAATTAGGTAGTCCGTGTGGTTTATCCAAATTTTGGATTTGGTTCCTAAAGTACATTATCTACGGTGGTGATCTCTATCTTTTTAATTTACTTTCTCTCATGGTCCTTCTATGGTTAATTTACTTTCACTCATGGTCCTCTTATGTTTAATTTACTTTCACGCAAATGACGCAATGGTTCTCCTATATTTAACATAGAACGACCATGAGTGAAAGTAAATTAAAAAGTTATGGACCACCACTGTAGATAGTGTAATTTAAGGCCTCCATATTCATATCATATCTTTCACATGTTTGATGTAACAATGTTCTTGGTTATATATTGTGTTCATGTTCGTTTAAATTATCATCAAAATTTAAAGCCATGAGCCGTGATGGTCGGAAAATAACGACGTAATTATAGATCTTATTGATTTAACATGAGAATAAACAAATAAATAAAAGGGCATTCCTTTAAAAACACAATGTTTCAACTGCTAAGCACAACAATTGTCTTTGATGATGATACCAATTTGAAAAAAAAGCTTAGTAGAATAAGTCATTTGTGATTGTAAATACTCAACACCATAAGCTTGTTGTTTGTATTGTAAAAAGACCAAACCGGTTTGTATTTTGATCTTTTATTCAGAGTTAATACCGGTTCAAGTCTAACGCCTTGGGCAAGTTGAATTGAAGCTAGAAAGACCGTGAAGTGGTTCAACATGAAGACTAATTACCGATTGAAGACCAACAAGTGAAATCCACCAAGATTGAATAAAAGGACCGGTTATACCGACCCATATTAGTTGCATATTCTGGGTCGGGTTAGGATCCAATTATTAGATTAGGGACAAGGACCGTCGTACCCACTTATGTGGTGACATTATTTACTAGACCCGTTTATTTCCATGAAAACCCCCGCCTTGCAAAACAAAAAGAAGATGATACAACTACGGCAATTAAAAGCAAAGCGTGTGCAAACAAACGATAGGGACAATGAACAAATTACTAAAAACATGAAGAACCCAGTGTTTGCAACCAAAGGTAAAACTAAGGGGTCATTTACCAAATTCTTATCGGGTATTACTTATCTTACCAGGTGAGCATGGGAGAATCTTACCTGATAAGAGGAAAATGTCATTTTTGCTAGTCACTTTCTCCCTGTAGAAGTAAAACTGCACCTTCTTTCTTTTATAACTCAGATTTTGGGTGAGCACGAATAAACGATGCAAACAGTTGCCATAAATTACAGCTTCAAATGCAATGAGCCAAGTCTAACTCAGCTCGCTTCAGTGTGGATGTTACCCTCGTGAAAAATTCTGGTTCCTGTTCCTTTACATCTTCAAGTGTAGTCGACTCATGCTCATCCGCCTATTTTCGGTTCACCAAAAAGACTCATTCATAGTTGCACAAATTGCAAGTCACTCTTTATTTTTTAACAGGCAGAAATGCATATTAATTACTAGAATGGTGTAGCATATACAACAAGTATGCATTCACATAAAAGATAGTAAATAGTGATAAATACCTCTGTAAATTTTAAAAGGATAAGATTCGATGCAGATGCTGGCTTTGATTTGTCCCATCTGCAACAAACAAAAAATCACATTGATATCTAAACACCATAATCTTTTTTTAATTTTTAGAAAGCATAAGATATTCATACCTCACGAGCATCAACTCGTTAACAGAACGCCACATTCCACGCCCTACGTCTTTGGTTGTTTGATCTCTAGCGCTTCTTCCACGCCACAACTCTTTAGCAACATACATCACTTCTTCAACATCTACCTTAAATATCGAAAAAGCCCCAACCACAAAAAATGGATTAGTATTTTGATGAATAAATATATATTGGGTTGGGTTCTAGTGAGAAGTTGAGGTTAACGTGAGAAGCGTGAGAAGTGGTTATCAACCGTTGGATGAGAAATGGACGCTCATTAGGATAAGATGCACCATAATAAGATACACTGAGATGCACCGGATCAATTCCCTTCTAAGGTGCAATTCATTGGAGGGTATTTGATTAAAAGTGATCAACGGTTCAGATCCACTTCTCACCTTAACCTCAACTTCTCACACGATCCTTCACCTAGTGAAGTTGAGGTTAATGTGAGAAGCATGAGCAGTGGTTAACAACCGTTGGATGAGAAATGGATGCACATCAGGATGAGATGCACCGAGATAAGATGGACTGAAATGCACCGGATCAATTCCCTTCTAAGGCGCAATTCATGGGAGGGCATTTGATTAAAAGTGATCAATGGTTCAGATCCACTTCTCACGTTAACCTCAACTTCTCACACGATCCTTTGCCTAGAACAACCTAGTACCTGAACTTGGATGGAGGTGCTGTAAATCAACTCTTCGTGCTCAATAAGACGCTGATGTAAAACGCGGTAATGATCCATATCCAAGTTCACAATGGGCTCCATGTGGACTTGCAATTCCGCCAGCCGTGTCACAACGTATGATGCCATGATTTGTCCAAAAATAGCAGGTATCGTTCCCAAAACAGGAATTATGCGCACCCTAAACCCGGGGACTACCTGATGTAATCATGTGTTAAAATTTTAATTTTTCATAGCAACTAGCAAAAAAACACAAGTAATTAATATGAAAAGGAGTAAATTACATCTTTGGTCCCTGTGGTTTGTTGAAATTTTCTATTTTCGTCCTTATGGTTTATAATTCATCACCTTTTTTGTCCTTATGATTTAAATTTTATTGCTACTTTCATCCCTATGGTTTACAGTTCATTTCTATTTTAGTCATTCATACTTAAAAGTAGTGTTTTGGCTTCAGGGATGAAAGTAGAAATGAATTGCAAACCGTAGAAATGAAACCGAAATTTTAGCAAACCATAAGGACGAAAAATGTAATTTACTCTATGAAAAACCAGGACAAGAACTTGATTTGATCATCCAAAAACTAGCTCCAGATAAAAACCCATCAGCATGAAACCTTGTAAACTGTAATAATTGGTTATGCTGTTAATATCAGCAATATAGCGGATATCGGACCTGGATAAAATATCGGCTCCGATAATATTGCCGATATTTCAGCGATGTTTTGACCAAAATATCGGTCTGATATACCGATTTTTTGTAATTGGTTTTTTTTGGGCCTTTTTAATGACTATTGGGCTTTTATAGTTTTATATATTTACTTGGGCTTTTTTTAATCAGTCAACTAGTAGTCTAAGTTAGGTTTCCATATTTTCCACGTTCTCTTCTACGGTCAGCCACGATTTTATTAATGCATACTATGTGTTTATAGATGCATACATATATATATATACATATAATTTTAAGAAATATTATATGAACCGATATTTTTGGACCAATATATCACCGATATATCCGATATTTCAAATACTCGTCCTGACCGATATTTTGTATTTTGAACGTTGTAACAGCATAGATAATTGGGTACAAAAAATGTAATAAATAAAATCCTCACTTGATAATCTGAAGGATTCTCATCATCGCCATTAGGTCCTTTAAAAGGAAGCAGTTTTGCCTTGGGTTTTTCCAAAGAGAAAACTACAGGAATGCCACCCTCAATACCATGATCTCTCCTTAAGCGTTGTCTAACCTACAACAAAATTCAAGCTAATTAATACAACCACCATAGACAAATACAAATAGACATGCAATAAAATATAAAATATAAAATGTAGAAGACAGAGAAATTACCGATCTAGATAGGGGGTCGTTAGTAGATTCTCTCAAATCAGCCACGCGGATTCTCGTTGGGTCAGCTCTAGCACCAGCTCCTGTAGCAGACAAAACTTTTAAACCCCTACGTACGCATGCAGCAAGAAGAGCCACCTGTCAGACACGTTAAGCAAACACTTATTACTGAAAGATGTTTTTTAGAAAAAAAGTTCTTATTAGCCTCTTATATCTGATTCGTTAAGAGGTAGGGCCATTCAGACTGTTTTTTCCATATTTTCAGAGCCACTTATGTCTTATCGTCCTCTTATCTGATAAGAGGTAAACCAACCTCTTATTTGCGTCTTATTGTTCTCAATGAATTAACCTTAATATATCCTTTCTCTCAATCGATTCACTTGGATTATAATAAAACTCAATTTACTATAATTAGGTGACTTTCAAATTTAAATTTATATAATTTAAATATCTTATTATCGATTAAACGTATTCGTTTAAATGAATGGTAATTTTATAATGTAGACGTAAATTTCGTAATGATGATGCATAAATATGTGAAATTGTATAAATTTACATATATATAAATTCAACACTACAATTTGCTAATGGGTCAAATACATAATTTAAACAAATTCAGACATTTATCAATTTACAAAAACAGTATTGATTTGGATTTCAGACTACCTCTTATCAGTCAGAAGTTAAATAAGACTTCTGACTTCAACACCTCTTAAAAACAAAAGCCACCTCATTTACATTTGTAACTTTTTAAGTTCTTTTATCTTCTCTTTTGTTTTGTTCTTTTAGTTTCAACTGATAACGTTTTTTTCAATTTACATTTTATCTTGTATTTTGATATTTTTTTTAAAGTATTAAAATCATTAAATTTAAAACCAGTCGGGATTGGGACAGATATGCAGTTGTCTGAAATGGGAAGTTGGAAGCAGGATATTGAGAAGGAAAGATACCTTTGTATCGATGTTATCAATGCAGTCCAAAACAAAATCGGGATTACCCGAGAGAATTTCTTCTTCTGACGAAGCATCATATAACATCACCTTTGCATCTATGTGGCACTCTGGATAAATTGATGAGAAATGTTTCTTAAGACATAATGCTTTTGGGGTGCCAACATCTATTCTCGTAGCCACCGCATGTCGATTCAAAGATGAAAGTGAAACCTTGCAATGTATCAAGTAACCCCGGTTATTATTGGTTAATAAATATATATATGAACATACAATAAGGGTTGGGTTCTGGTGAGAAGTTGAGGTTAACGTGAGAAGTGGGTATCAACTGTTGGATTAATAAATATATAATGCCCACATGGACAGAGACAAACCTAGAATTTTTTTCAAGTGGCGGCACCATTTGACTATAAGAAACAAATATACCTGATCGAAGTCTACAAGGAGGAGCCTACCAACTCCTGATCTCAAAAGCATTGATGCGGCATGACTCCCGACCCCTCCAAGGCCAATGACTACAACATAGGATGCTGTCACTTTTTGTTGTGCATCAAAACCAAAGAACTGAATATTCCTAACATCCAAAAGAATGGAATATATCACATACTATTAACACACATAGTGATGGGATAGAAGAATAATGATTCAGGAATTCATGTCCCAGACCTTCAAATACTTGCAAGCTAGCAAATGTACAAATATTCATGTAGCATAATCGTTAATCGAGTCAATCATCCATGTTCCATACCCATTGTATGCATGAAAGCTTAAACAGTTATACGGTCATTTAAGTAGGTGTTTTGTCTTCAACAAAGTTTTCATGGTTAAATGACAAAATGATAAACCAGAAAATGCGGTAGTACTAGAATGGAAGAATCTTGAGTTCCTAAATGTATTAATTTCCATGTAAAATACAACCTTAAATATATATAATTGCGCCTGATAGTTCATCAGTAACCACTTCTCGCATTTTTATATTGCTACAATATTACCTTCTAAATTTTTCAAGGTTTATGTCATTTCAGTCAACTCCTTGGTTTTACTAAAGCGCCCTTTATATGAGCCTATGCAGTTAATTTCGACGAAATTTCGAAAATAGCGACACTTGCGAACCCTATCGAAATTTCGGTCCCAAATTTCGAGCCAAAATAGCGAACTCGGAAATTTCGTCGAAAATTACCGAAACATGACCGAAATTTCGATCGCTATTTCGAAATTTCGTTTGTGCCTTTTTTTTTGGTTTTTTAATAAGGTTTCAGGTTTGGGCCTTTTTTATAATACGTTTTGGGCTAGTTTTTTATAAGGTTTCAGGTTTGGGCCTTTTTTTTAGTCTTGTTTGACCTAATCTTTCATTCTTCTTTCACGTTTTGTCCTCCCATCGACTTTCTTCCAGACTTCTCTTCTTCAGTAATCAGTTCCAGCCTAATGCTTCCATGATTCCATCGACTTCTCTTCTTCAGTTCTTCTACCGATCGACTTTTCAGTAAATTCTTCTTCTTTTCTTCTTCTGTTCTTCTTCTGTTCTTCTTTTCCATCGAAATTGTTCTTCTTTTTCTTAATTGTTAGCTGAGTTCCTTTTGCTTAATTTTAGTGAAACTGATCACTTAATTTTTCTTAATGTTTGTTACTTATCAAATTCTTAATTGTCAGCTTTTCTTTCTTACTGTTTGTTACTTATCAAACTGTTTCTTTCTTAATTTTTCTTACTGTTTGTTACTTATTGTGTTAAACTGTTAATTACTGAATATTGTTACTTAGTAATTACTTAATTTTGCTTATATTTTGCTGTTTTATGTTTTAATTACTTAATTTTACTGTTTTGTGTTATTTTAGCTACTCATGGTAGGTTGTTTAAGTATTGTTTTTATAGTAGCTACTAGCTAGGTCTCTAGTTACAACTTTTTTTATCATTATTCTATTAAGTTTTTAAGTTATATGTTTTATATATATATATATTATATATATTCATATTTAATTTCATTTTTATCGCTATTTCACCGTTATTTCATCGCTATTTCCGCTATTTCAAATCAAGGTCTTGATCGAAATTTTTGCAATCGTCGTGTTAACTGCTTAGATATGAGCTCCATTTAAATATCACTTGTGTCTCTACAGTAGGATGGATCTTATGGAACTCAGCATGGATGTGACCGAAAGAGCGATTCAAGTTTAAAGTAAAAAATTCTGATGAAAGCAAGAGAAGGGTGGTAACAAATGAAGTGGAACCATTTAGTATGTGGAAGCCATAAAAAAAACTCACTACTTTTGTCATTATATATTGCAAGAGCACCAGTTTGAATTAGAGAGGTAATTGCATTCTGAAAGCAGACACTATAGCGGCTTAATGAGCTTAATGAGTCTCACAGCTTATTCGGTTAGCTACACATGACTGTTTGGTAGTGACGTAATGATATAGAAAGTGGCCTATTCAGTAAGCTTCCAGGGGGAAGCTTTGTGCAGAAAGCCAAGTGTTTTCCAAACCTGCCCCTCCATCTTAAAAAAAAGGCACCTTCCACCTATGAAAAAACCCTCCCAAACAAAAATCTTCCCAATCTATACAGACATATTTATCCACACAGACAATTTTATCCATGCGTGACTTAATGGAAAACCAACCAAACAGCCCCTAACATAGGAACATCCGAAATCACAATGGTAGGGAACTATTAGGGAGTACGAAAAATACAAAAAAATTATAAACTAGTTGCTCTGGAAAGTCAAAAAGGTACCTTGTGAGCTGTTCAGAAACTATTTCGTCTTTTAACAGGTCTGCAGGGTCGATCTCATACATCTCTTCTTTTAAAGAACTATTGCTTTCTGCAGCTGGAGCAGATAAAACTGCTTCACCTATGAAACAATTATACAACTGTCAGAGCCCAACATCAACACCAGATAAAAAGCATTGCTGTAAACAGAAGAACTTTGCCCATTGACTTATTCTCTTGACAATATCACCATTATTGCTTTCAATAAGTTGGTTCTTCAAAATAGTCGGTTGATACAAAATTAATTTGCAAAATTCATGTACGTGAGGCTCCAACATGATGAATCATACTCGTTTTGTCACTTGCGAATTTGCAATCTAGCTTTGTATATGCCTGATACAGAATCAAAATAACTACATATATTTTTCTATGAAGGTTTTAATACCCCTCAAATGTGTATTTGGCTAAAGGTTTGACCCAAGAAAACAACATATGTAGTTTGCGGAGTTCAGCCCTATTCATCAATATGGCAAGTGGATGAAAACGACTGCAAATGCTTTAGAACCAAGCAGAGGCGGAACACAAGCCTTCTAACCCCGGGGCCAAACCTAATATCTTTAGACAAATGGATCACATAAACAAGTCTACTTTGCTTCGATGTAATATATATGTATTTTAAAAAACAAAAATAGATACGTTATCCAAAGTATAACATATTAGAACTCTAAAACAAGACAAAAGATTATGAAATCTTAAAATTCATCAAAGTGGAACTTGTTGATCTTTTGCGGCTTTGAAATCTTGGATAATTTTCTTCAAAGTAAAAACTTTCAGCGATTTATTTTTTGGTAAACAAAACCGATGAGCATTTTTTATGATGCATTTAAAGTCTTTGAACATTTAATCTAAGAATATAAGTTAAACCAAGAAGCTTAAAATCCACGTATATGAGTTTCTGGTTCAGTTCTTGGATATATGAAAAATGTTGGTTGAAGTATACCATGATTCAATTTTGATCTATGCATCAACTATCAATCAAAAATAACAATTAACACACAATATCAATAACTAAAATCTAGTAAGCCTCAAATATTTAGATTCACAAACAATCACTAAAATATTAAACCCTAATTATACTAACAAACCATATTTATTCCTAAACAATCACAAACAAAGAAAGAGTCTAAGGGGCTTTGGCAGTTGCTGAATGGTTTGGTGCAGAAGGATTAAGTGGTCAAAATGATTAAGAGGCTCTTATGATATAGTGCAAAATGAAATATGGTTGTCTGATAATTGTTCAGAATGAAGTTAGGGTGCTGAATGGTTAAGGGAGGCCCAAGATACAAAATCATTCGGATGGTTTTAGAACCATTAAGAGGCAGACTTTTTTTTGCCAAACAAGATTCACCTCTTAGCGGTTCAGAGGTTGCCTCTTAATGGAACTATTAAGAGGTAAACAAACATCCTCTAAATAAATAGTAATCAAAGTTATGGTGTCTTGGGTGGTTGCGTAAGAACAGGGTCCAAATAACAATCTACTTAAATTAATACTATGTCTACACCCAATCTTACTAAGAAGTAAAAAAAGCACAGGGCCTTGGCCCCCCAAAACCCTTAAACTGGAAAACCCCTTTCTAGAAAGCGGAATACACCATTATCAATATATTAAGTCGATTCCTTTCTAGAATCATTCACACAAACTCAAAAGCCGAAGCACTAAAAGGTTCTCTAAGTTAGGGTAATCTATGAATTTACCATTTGATTTCGCACCATTACTGCATTGAACCGTAGCTATTCTGCAAGAAATTTTTAAAACAAAACGTAAGCTTCTCGATTGTAAAAGTTAGTTCCAATTTTAAATACTTTTACCATCATTATTGTTATGCTGATTTCATCAGCAAACGGGGTGAGCATCGATCATATTATTCCTCTAAGTTGTGTGGTAGTAATTTAATAGAAATACCTAGGAGGAAGAAGCTTGAGAACAGCTACGGTGGCAGTAATGGAGCCCAAAAGAGCACCGGCTCCGATCAAAGCAAGACACTTGGCTCTCTCCTCCATCTCTCTGCAACTCTTGTTCGAGTTTGAATAATGCCGGTGAAGTGTAAAAAGGTGTAGTTGATGAACATTTTGGGCATTTGGTCCGTTTGAAGGTTTATTACTGTCTTTGCTCGCGATCAAATTTGTGTTTTAAATTAACTAGTCTTGATGATCAAAACACATGTAAAGTAACATATAAATGAATTACGATACTACAAATCAATTCAAAACCTGAGAATGCTAAATTCTCATTATACATTGGTCCCTTCTAATATTTAAAGACATCCCTCCTCCTTTCATATACTCAATTATCTCTTACAATATTTCAGTTTATCGTCAATGTGTCATAAACAAAACTCAACTACAATTTATTATTTGAGAAAATACTAAATCTCATTGTATCATTCGATACCTTATAGACAACACTTCTTTCACATTCATTTCTATGTATTTATATTTATATTCATGATTGTATTGATTTGATTCTAATGAACATTTAATCAATCGAAAGTGAAAGGTGTTACTTTTTAATAAAATATTTTTATCACATAGCTTCAAAATTACCATTTAATCCCAATTTTTTATGGCAAGTGTCGCATTTTTAGCCAACCAATTTTTTTAAATTTTGAAGACATTCCCCCTCCTTTACCTACCTATCTCTTTCCAATATTTGTATCATTTGTTGATGTCATGTGAAATACTAAAATATGTGATGTGTGTGGCTAACCCAGTACGAAAAGTTCCATATGATTTCTATTTACATTTATACTGAAATCTATATTCAAGCCATCTCCCTCCTTTTATATATTCAATTATATTTTCTAATATTTCTCATTCTCATCAATATGTGATAACCAAATTCAACCATAATTTAAAAATACTAAATTCTCATTTGCCATGTTAATACTTTATAGCCTTCATTTGCATATTTATATTTCTTGTACTTATCAATGTTGGATAACCCAAAACTCAACGACAATTCATGATTTGAGATTGCTAGATTCTCATTGTGGCATTTTAATCTCATAGTCTTTCTTTACATTTTTACATTGATACCGTTTTTAAAGTATCGCCCTCCTTTTGTATACACAACTACATTTTTTAATATTTTTTCTTTCTTATCAACGTGGGATAACCCAAACTCAACTACAATCATGATTTGAGCATACTATGTTTTCATTATGTCATGTTAATATCTTATCGCATTCATTTATATATTTCTTATGATGAAATACAAAATTTTCATTTAAGGGTAGAAAAGTCATTAACTTATTAGTATTTTTAAAAATTCAAAACAATAAAAAAATTCATTTAAAAGAATACTACTCTATCATTGTGCCACATCATCATTTGTGGGTTTTCCTTTAATATATATATATATATATATATAGGGGAGGTATCCGTTGCAAACCAGTCAGTTTGTGCAAACTATACAAACCAATCTTAGCCGTTGATCAAGTCTAATAAATATCTGATTTTATTATGTTTCCTAATCTAAAGTCATGATCATAATGAATGAATCTTATCATCTTTCATATATATCTCAGTCTTAATTAATGAATCATAATGATTATCCATAAATACATCTATTGTTTCCTAATATAGTGGTTTGTATAGTTTTCACAAACTGACTGGTTTGCAACGGATACCTCCCCTATATATATATATAGAAAATATGTAATTAACAAAACTACCAAGTTGACCTTGTTATCATTCTTAACAGCTACGTCACGATTAGTAATTATTATTTACGTCTCGGAAACACCTTGGAAGCACATACTTTGGGCCGGCTTGTAGAGAATCTCTTCCAAAGATAAAACTAAATAAGGAAAAGTTCAAAAAATCTCAATGAACTTTTTCATTTTCAAGAATTAATGAATAAATCATTGAATTCTCTCATTTGAAATGATTAAATCTCTAAACATTTTTAAACTTTTCTCAAACCAATAAGAAAATGATTAAACACTCGTAAGTGTAAAGAAATACTAAATTAAAATCAACCTGCATAAAGGAAAAGGTAGTGTCCAAGCCAATTTGGCTAAAATGACATAAAGGTAGTTTCCAAGCCAATTTGACTAAAATGACATGATCGATATCATGAAGGAATGGAGCTGAACCTATTGTCAATTGTACAACTCTCTTGCTATCCATATCTTGTAGATCAACCCTTTTGTTAAAGTTGCCATGTCTTATAGAGAATGTATCAATTCCCTTCTAAGCCATAATTCATGGGACGACGTTCGATAAAAAATGATCAACGGTTCAGATCTATTTCTCACGTTAACCTCAACTTTTCACACAATCATCCACCTATATATATATATATAACCCAAGGCATTAATTCTCATTCCTATTTTCACCTCATTTATAATATACAAAACTCTCCATTTACAAAAACCAAACCTCAAGCCTGTAAGTGTTTCCTTCTCTCGAATGAGATACACATATGCTCTCTTACTTTACATGCTAAACCCCTTATACACCTAAAAGTCAAAATTCATCCGACCACATCCGTTTTGCCATATATTTAATATAAAATGCAATTGAATTGAAGGTTACTTAACATATAGTTCTTTCACCACAACAACTAAACTTATATCCAGAAAATGAACCTTGAAAGGTAGCAAATACCCATAGTTCTTTGTGAATAGCATATACTATTCTTCAGAAAAAGAACCTTAAATGATTGCCCCTTACTCACAATAACTACTGCTGTTTGGGCACAGGCGCAAAAAGGCAGCCATGGGCCTGCTCAAGTTGACACTAAAATGTTGTTACTTCTAAATTTGGATGGTTGCATTCGCTCACTGTCTTGCCCTTGTAATCTAGGACGTAAATGTTTCAGATCATGTTGTTCCTCGTTTGAAGGTAGTGGTGATGCTTTAAAGGACGTGGTTGTTGCGGATAATCTTCTCATGCTCCCTCATACTAAAAGTAGAAAACACATCATACAAACAATCGTCAATTTGAACCAACTTATTGGAAAACAACAAAGAATTTTTTTCGCAATACTACCTTAAAATTACCAACAAAACAATTCAAATAAAAAAGACAACAAAAACAAAAACCATGTAATAAAAACCGGAAATCATAAAATATTAGTAACAAACTTCATTATTTCGAAAGTCAATACAAACTATACAAATTGACACACATACGATATAAAATAAGAAAAACAAAAAACAAAGAAACTAAAGAACTTAAGAATACATCTAGTTCTCCCACCATCAGCAACTAACCTTGGTATAACTTGTAAGAGATTTTAATCAAGTGGAGGAACAAAAAGCAAGGTTGCGCTACAAACAAAATCCATCTATGACCTGTCATCATTAGTAACAGAGCTAGTTAAATTGTTGTCACTGCGGCATTTCATCAAACACGTAATATGCATATGTTAAATTGAAACATGAAAATACATATATGCAGTAATAGTTCCAGAGTATGTCAATGAATACCATAAAGAAAACAGGGTAAAGCTAAATGACTAAACGTACTACAATATTCACCCTAAAGTTAAACCTTAGATTTGGATGTGAGTATTCTTCTACAAATCCTCCTAAAACTCCTCCCAAATCAGGCATGAAAGTTTCAAAGGACTAAGAATGTTTGAAAATCAACATGAAAGTGTAATTTAAATATATATATATATATATATATATATATATATCACTTTCACTCACTTATTTGATGATTACCGGTTTGGGAACTCCTTTGTTGGAGAAGGCAAAGTCGATAAATGATATGAGGAAGAAGGAAAATAAAGAGTTTTAACGTAACAATAGTGCGACTCTTCAGTTAGAGAGAGGAAGGAATGGTTGCAGGTTGCGTCTCTTCAATTCTATTCCAAGACAACGTTCCTCAGAGGCTCTGAGAAAAAAGAAAACATGGATTCCAACGATTAGGAGTTGCCTAGTATTTGGTGTCGTGCGATGCGCGATGACGTAGTTTATGTTAGGAAATACGTAACCAATTTAAGATGAAACGTAATTTGATAATAAAATGTAATATAAGACGATGAATTTATTAGAGTATTTTTTTTATAAAATTAAAGCAACATGCGCGGTGACGAAGTTATGTTAGGAAATACGTAACCAAATTAAGATGAAACGCCATTCGTTAACTGACAAATAATAAAACGCAATCTCCTGTGACCCGATGTTGTTCAAACAACTAACATTTTCTAGTCAAATAGATATTGTGGTATTCCTTTTTCTCAATAAGAGATCTACTTTTGAACACAAATTATTTCTTATTTTACAATTTAATTTATATTATTTTGATTAACAAAGAGACCTTCATTTTTTTTTGTATTGTTACAATAATAATTCCGAAGAACTTTAGGAAAATGTCCATGAAGAACTTTAGGTACATGTTAATATGAAGACAATGGAGATAATGAAATACAGTCAAAGTTCATAACAATTGAGATTAACCTGGAAAAGAAGCAACATAAAATAGTTACGATATATGGTTTTTTAAATGGAATTTTCATGAAATCCACAACAAAACTGAAAAATATTTGACTACTAAATGTTTGAAAAACGAAAGAAAAAAAAAGTTATTCAAAGAAATATTGTTTTACCGTTAATTAGTTGTGAATTTTTGAGCAACCAATAGATAACCCACTAAGATTCCAACAAAAAAAATTAAAAAAAACATATCATGAACATAAAAAGTAAAACCCAATAGAGAAAAAGAAGTTGAGAGATGGATAAAGCAAGAACTCTAGAGGAAATACCAAGAGAAGATGTATATGTTGTAGATTAACCATATACATACAAAATGTATGCAAAATTACCAAAAAAAACTCCACTAACTGTTACATGTAGATTTTTTGTATATAACAATGTGATAACGCCACTTTTTGGCGTTATTTTCAGTTCTCAAACCAATGAGATTGACTTGTATTCAAGTAAAAAGGCGTGTATTTTACGGTTTATCTAGTGTTCGATACAGATTATCTAAAAGGCGGCATTCCTCGGGAAAAGAAGCTAAAAAGAGCCCAAAACGAGTCCAAACGAAGCCTAACGGAAGCCCAAAAGTCAAGTCCAAGACCCGCAACCGAACCAGGACCCGATCCGCGAACCAGACGACGACCCACGCTGCAAAAATGATACGCGCGACTTACCACGCGACTTGCAAGTCGCGTGGCAAGTGGCGTAACCCACTGTTTCGCGAATTCCAGCTTTAAATCCGATTTGTAGGTCATTGATTCGAGAGGCAACTTTCACACGACGGCCAGGGGCGATTTTGGGGCGATTCCTGGAGACTTTTCGGAGCTTTCGGAGTCACGATCGAGAGCCGATCAAGGAGACGTTCAACACGCGAAGTAGAGACGAGCACGAGAGAAGGGAGTTCATCATCTTACTGTTTACGATTGCATCTTTTACGCTTAATCATGTTTACATACACTTCCATTATCTTTTCTTTTGTGTTTGAATCCACCGCCGACATGAACTAACCGGTTCGTGTTGGGGGTTGGAATGAATTCGGTTTATTAAGCATGTAAACAATTGACTTGATATTTTATCAGTTTTTCCGTTATTAATGAAGCATGTGATTTTGTGTTTAATGCCTTTGAGAGTCTAGCTAGCTTTCAATTGATTTATTATTTTCAGTTGAGTTCGAGAGAATTAACTGTTAAAAAGAACTAGGAATTGCATGCCTAAGACGATAAATCGGTGATAGAGATATATCGAATAAGTCTTAGTCCCAATTGAACCGTTAGGTTGAAATCGAGAGATGAAATCTAGCCGTTTAATATAAATCTGGTGCTTAATGTGTTTTGGAATCCATAAGTTGAGGTCGAGAGATTTAACTTGTCCTTTTCAAAATAGAATCCGTTGTTGCTTGAAAGAGAACAACGGTGATCTTAAAAGATTTGGGAATCATTAAAGGGATAAATTGGTAATTGTTTTGAGTCAAGCGTTTGCATGTGGAAAACCTTAGGATTTCTAACCCCCAACTTTCTCTCTATCGAAGTTTCCTAAGTCGTTATTTGTTTCGTTTGTGTTTGAGTTGTACTTTACTTTCTGCAATTAAGTAGTTTAACAATAGCCAACCATCTCTCAATTCGACAGCTCAGTTAATAGCGATTGTAGTAATTGTGATACTTAGTTCCTAGTTCCCGTGGATTCGATACTCGTACTTACCGTACGTTATTACTTGATTTCGACACCGTACACTTGCGGTTAGATTTAGGGGGTGAGACCCACCTATCACAATGGTCCTCATAGCCACACTTGCAAGAGTTTATATGTTAATCTTTTTCTTTTGAAGAAAGTGGGCAGCAGACAATTATTTTCTTCTCCGTCACTCATGATTTCCTTGCTAGGAAAATAACACAAAGTTTAGCATAATACGCATTTACCTATTTGTAAAGCCCGTGTCCCGGTATGGTTATTTCTTGAGTAATTATTGTTTAATATTTTTCTCGTAGCGAAATGTTTATTAACGGGGTTAACGGAATTGACAAAATATTAAAATCCTAAGTTATGTTAGGAAATGAAAATACCTTAAAAACCTAGGGACTAATTGTGTTTTTTTATCAAGTTTGCATGAAAACGTGGTGTAGCCTAAGAACCAATCCTTTTTGTTTTGTTTTTCCTAACTCACGGTTCCTTCTCCCTCTCGCAAACACACAATGAAACCCTAAGTCTTTTTCCCCCTTCCCTTTGTTGTCGTCGGCTGGAGAAAGAAAGCCGAGAGAAAGAGAGAGTGAGCCGAGAGTAGAGAGAGATAGAGAGTTCGCCGGAGAAGAAAGAGTTCGCCGGAGAAGAGAGAGTGACGCCGGAGAAGAAAGAGTGACGCCGTCGTTGGCTGCCGGAAGCGGGGAGAAGGAAGAGTCGCACCGAGGTAGGTTTGTTTTCTTCTTGTCGTGTCGTTTGCCAATTTTCTGCCGTGAACCGCCGCCACCACGGCTGTCGGCGGTGGGGCCGCCGCTGCACGCCGCCGGGGTGGGGGCAGAGGGGTGGGTGCAGGTGTGTGCAGGCGCGGGTGTGTGCGGGGTGAGGTTGCGGGTGTGTCGTTTCGATTGATGTTGGGAGGTTCCGCCGGTGGGTGTTACCGTAACCACCGTCGCTGCCGCCAACCACCACCACCGCCGGAGGCGGCAGTGGGTAGTGCACGGTTGTGGTCCAGCGTAGTATAACCCTTTCCAGTAAGCTTGTAGGCTGTTCGGGTCTGTTTGGGTTAAGCTATGTCTTAATGGGTTTTTAAACAATATTAGTCATTTCATGTGAAAACGTTTGTCTGCCACTGTTTTGCGACGGCCATAACTTTTCCGTCATAGCTCGGATTGAAGCGAATCTGGTGCCCACGGTTCACATTCTGTGCCGGGCACACTTTTCATGTTTTAGCGGAAGTCCGGTTCGGCCTCTAGCTAGGCGTAATTTGGCTGTTTATACAGCAGGTCCGGATTTGTTTGTTCGCGTTCCGTTTTAAAAGTCACAGTTTCTGCCACTGTTTTGGGAAAGCCATAACTTTTTATAGGAACGTCGTATTGGGGTGAAACCAGTGCCAAAAGTTCCCATTCTGAGTCTAGTAAGTTTCTTATGTTTTGCGGAAAAACCAGTTCGGACCGTAGCTAGTGTCAAACTACTGTTTTATATCGAAAGGTGCTGTTTTTCGCTGTGCAGTTAACCAGTTTTGTAAAATCCATAATAAATTGTAGAAAAATCGTTAGAGCGCGTGCGATATGTCTCTGGAATCCTAAGACTCGGGACTTTGTGTTTATGGAAAAATATTTCTGGTTTAATCAGTTTTTGAGGGGTTAAACAGGTCCCGAACAGACCTGCGTGTTGAGTGTAAAAACTGGAATTGATGCGTTTTAAAGCTAGTAGTCGTGGCCTTGGTTTGGGGGCGTCATTTTGATAATTGTTAACGTTCGATTAGGTGTCGGGAAGTGATCTTGGATTTGTGGAGCTTGAATTATTGTTTGTGAGCTAGGCGCGCTTACGAGGTGAGTTCTCTCACTATAACTAATGTCGGTTACTTTTTACATTACGATTTGTACGTGTGTGGTAGTTTTAATTGTTTGTGATGCGGGACTAAATAGTGGGGCGTCCAGTCGGACCTTTATTGTTATGACTACGCGGGTGGCGTAGGAGTTCGGTGGGGCCGAGGTTTATATACGCGGGTGGCGTAGTGACTCGGCGGGGCCGAGGTTTATATACGCGGGTGGCGTAGTGACTCGGCGGGGCCGAGGTTTATATACGCGGGTGGCGTAGGAACCCGGGGGAGCCGGGTAATGCTTGCACGGTTATTGTGTGGTCGGGTGGACCAGCTTATGCCTTTGGGTGGGATGGTGTAGGTATGCATGTTTATGATTTGTTCGTAGACTTGTATGCTGTTTATGTGCAATTAGCTGTTTAGAGGTGATGTGGAAGTAACTGTGTTATTTATGGTGTCTGAATTCACTAAGCTTCGTGCTTACCCTTTCCCAATAAAATTGTGGTTTCAGGTGCGAGTGGCTCCAAGGCGTGACGAGTACACACTGGCGCGTGGGAAGAGTTGATTACTTTTATGATTTTAATTTTAGACATTTATTCCGCTGTTTATTGTTCGTAAGAATATTAATTATGAGTTTGCAAACGAGATGATTGAATTATTAAATGATGATTGAATTATTAAATGAGTTTTTATTAATGAAATGTTACTTTAAAAACTTTAAATTCCTTGTAATTTTTGGGACGTTACAACTTGGTATCAGAGCACATCTTGAGTGAATCAAACGCATTTCGGTGTGTTTGATCTCAAGTTTGCGGCTATAAAATTTTCTTTAAAGTTTTTGGGAAATAAAAAGAAGGAAAAATCCGTTTGAGGAACGGTGATCGAGGGCGCAGTGTGTACAGTCAGCCGGAGCCAAAGAGGAAAGGTACGGTACTTAGTGTATTTATTGCTTTCTAGGCATAGGGTATGCATGCTAGATTGCCTATGTTGTTTACACTGTATTGTATGATGACTGCTTGCTAGTAGGAATCAATGCTAGTTATAGTAGGTTGTTAAGTGAAGGCCCTATAGGTTGTATGCAGTAAGAATCATATAGCCTTAGAATATTTGATTTAGTTCTATTGCGCAGCTCTTGTTTGAGTCCAACCGTTCTAGGATAGAATCTTGTATTCGAATGTCTATTTGATTCATGCTGCATGCGACTGGGTATTCGCGAGGCAACTCGTTATGGCTAACAGGGATTCCGCTGTAGCAAGGGTAGTGGGATGAGATGAAATTCCTAGTGAGCTGGGAATAGCGTTTACATATGAGTACGTATGCAAAATTGCTTTCTAGAACATAGGAGTATGTATGTTAGATTGCTTGGTGCTTAATACAATGTATTGTATGGTTGTTACTTGCTATTAGGAACTTATGCTAACTTTGATACGTTGTTAAGCGGATGCACTATAGGTTGTATGCGGTAGGAACCGAATAGCCTTAGAATGTTGGATTTAGTTCTATTGCGCAGCTCTTGTTTGAGTCCAACCGTTGTAGGATAGAATCTTATATTCGAATGTCTATCTGGTTTCCACTGTATACGACTGTGCGTGCACGAGGCGACTCGTCAGGGTTAGTGGGGGTTCCGCCCTAGCAAGGGTAGTGGGGTATTATGATTATTCCTAGGGAGCTAGGAAGAGTGTGTACATATGCCGGTGTGGGCATATGTGTGTAGTTAGCGGCGAGAAACTACTTGGACCCATCGGATGGAACTCGGAACGAGTGATGATAGGTGTGGAAGGTAGTAGTAGAGCTCCTACTATCGGAAACACAGGATCAATGCTCGAGTCGAGGAAAGTCACGAGGAATCCAAGGAGTTGAGCGTGAGCGTTGTTAGTGCGAGTTATTATGTGCTAATAACCCGTTGTAATATCTACCCTGAATAGCTATCACAAGGAGGAACGACTATGGTAAACCTACTAGTACATGTGGGTACTTGTTTTGCTTGAGGTGATGATCGTTGGGGTAGTGACGAAGGTTATAAATTAGTAGTCGTTGGAATAAAAGGACGATTCTAGTATTAATCACTTGGAGTGAAGATGAGGATGATGTTTGTGTCGGGCCAAGATGGATGATTGTGCTAGAATCATAGGCTTAGAGAGCCGACTTTGATTTGAGGAAAAATCGTAGGGATTATTTGACGTAATTTCCCAACTTGCCTAAGAGGTTTAAATGTCCGGATGACGTTAGTGGATCGGAGAGATTTGGAGGAGTAGGAGTCGAGGCGTAGAATGCTGACTGAGTCATGCACAAAGTTTGATTTTGAAATAGATTGCATTAACAAATTCTTGTGTTTCAAATCATTTTATGGATGGTGTTTTGGAATTTTGGGAAATGTTCAGCACACACACAAGATTTTGAAATATGGTTTTGAAAGTGTATGAAATCGTTTTATCACGGGAGTTCAAACATTGTTAGAATTTGTCTCATTTCGTTGTTTTTCCAACGGTTCTTTCGGGTAAGATGATATCCGTGTTTTGTGGTATTTAAAATGCTGGGCAAGTGGCTACGACTTGTGACTTTAACATTGGAACTCCTCCACATATGTTAGAGTTGAGACGGAAAGTTACATTCCACGATGTCTGTATAAAGCTATTTGAGTGATTTGGTTAAAATAAGTTTGTTTTACGGCATGTTTAGTCGTGTGGGTTTAATTTCACGAGGTGCATATCTTATTTGTTTATGTGACCATTTGGGGAAATTTTGAAAATCAATTTAAAGAACCCCACCTTTTGAGATTTTATGAGATTTTAGTCGATATTTTCAAATGATGGAAACGGATTGGTTTTTATCTTTAAGTTTGAAACTTACACGAGATAGTTGTGTTTTAACAAAAATATATTTGTAAACTGTTTCATCGTTTTGTATGACTAGCCGACGTGCGTAAGATTTGTTAGTGAACCCTGTGCCACGACATTTTTGTTGAAAAAGAGGAATTTTGGGGTCAAACGTCGTGGAACTGATTTCGAAATTATGTGCACACTTTTGTCGCACCCGGTGTACGGTCGAGCGGTCACTTTAAATGCATGTCATGAGTCAATTCATACTAGAACCGTGAAGGTTCATTTTCAAAGAAATTATTTATTTCGCTTACGTTTTGTGAGTTAACTAAGCTGCAATGAAATGATTTTCAACATGATTTTCATATGTGGGACGAGCGTGTCCATTTTTGCGTAACTACCGACCTGGTAATGGTAGTTTTATTGCTTACGGTCTTTTTGAAATGAAAAATCTTGACGTTGAAAACATTTTTGTAAATGATTTTGTAAACCATTTGGGAAATGCGCTTTTAAGTGTTATGTGTCATTTTGAGAATTTTAAGGGTGTGAGTCCTTTTGGAAAACTCTTTTGTTTAACCCGTGTTGAGTTTGGGACTAATGTTGATTTTAGAGTATTGATTGCTTAAACTTTATTTAAACGCGTTTTTGACCTATTTATGGGTCTAGCAAGCGTGGAGCGTTTTGCTCGATTTTGACTTTGAGATAGTCATGGGTCAATTGCACGGTTTTTAATGGCTCGATGTGGAGTTTTGTTGATGGGTTATTTTGTTGCACAGTTTTGCATTGGATCCTTGGTCACGTCAGTCAGTCGTTGGTAATGGTCGGTTAGGTATCTCGGGGTGGGACTCCGGTATTCATGTGTTATGACCTTGACTTTCCAGTGGGCACTGGGAGGATATAGTCTTAGGCACTTACCTGGGAGGTAGTCCCGATATGTCGGGCCTTGAGACGTACCTGGGAGGTAGACGTTAAGGTGTATCTTGATACGGTGTAACTAGGCTTCCTAGAGCGAGCGTGGGGGATAAGTAGACGGTGGAGGATTGGGTATTCCACACGTGTTGTTAGTGTAGACCGAATAGTGTCGGTTAAGGGAATGATGCCCTTTGTAATTAAGAGAATAAATGCGCAGTAACATTTTTGAAGTAAGTAGTATATTTAGGTGTCGACTTTTGGGCTTGAGGCCAAACACCCTTAGTGTAATCGGAGATTTGTAGCCGATTTTGAAATAATAATGGCGATGGTAGTAGTAACCCTGAAATGATTAATTGTGATGAATGGTTATGATGAAATGACCTTCGTGGGTGATTATAAGTTTACTGGTTTGATGATCCGCGTGAAATAAATTTTGGGAGCCTATAGAATTCGTTGAAGTAATCGGTAGTAATGGTAGGAATGATCGGATTCGAGTATCCTATAGGGTATATTGGTGAGTACCTTTAGAATGGTTAGAGCTTGAAAGTTGAATCGGGATGTATGGAACATCTAAGGTTGGGAGGCAACCGAAGTCGTTTGGCTATGAATGAATCCAGTTGTTGGAGTGTTCTTCCGGTCATAATTTCAGTGTCCTTGAAGGAGTTTTGGTAGTTAGAAAAGTATTCGAGGAGTTTTAGAAGGGGTTTCAAGTGGACTTGGGAACCCGAGGTTGAGATGTAATAAAACTATCCAGAGCTGTTTGCGGACGTAGACTTCGAGGACGAAGTCTAATCCAAGTGGGGGAGAGTTGTAAAGCCCGTGTCCCGGTATGGTTATTTCTTGAGTAATTATTGTTTAATATTTTTCTCGTAGCGAAATGTTTATTAACGGGGTTAACGGAATTGACAAAATATTAAAATCCTAAGTTATGTTAGGAAATGAAAATACCTTAAAAACCTAGGGACTAATTGTGTTTTTTTTATCAAGTTTGCATGAAAACGTGGTGTAGCCTAAGAACCAATCCTTTTTGTTTTGTTTTTCCTAACTCACGGTTCCTTCTCCCTCTCGCAAACACACAATGAAACCCTAAGTCTTTTTCCCCCTTCCCTTTGTTGTCGTCGGCTGGAGAAAGAAAGCCGAGAGAAAGAGAGAGTGAGCCGAGAGTAGAGAGAGATAGAGAGTTCGCCGGAGAAGAAAGAGTTCGTCGGAGAAGAGAGAGTGACGCCGGAGAAGAAAGAGTGACGCCGTCGTTGGCTGCCGGAAGCGGGGAGAAGGAAGAGTCGCACCGAGGTAGGTTCGTTTTCTTCTTGTCGTGTCGTTTGCCAATTTTCTGCCGTGAACCGCCACCACCACCGCCGCAGCCACGGCTGCCAGCGGTGGGGCCGCCGCTACACGCCGCCGGGGTGGCGGCAGAGGGGTGGGTGCAGGTGTGTGCAGGCGCGGGTATGTGCGGGGTGAGGTTGCGGGTGTGTCGTTTCGATTGATGTTGGGAGGTTCCGCCGGTGGGTGTTACCATAACCACCGTCGCCGCCGCCAACCACCACCACCGCCGGAGGCGGCAGTGGGTAGTGCACGGTTGTGGTCCAGCGTAGTATAGCCCTTTCCAGTAAGCTTGTAGGCTGTTCGGGTCTGTTTGGGTTAAGCTATGTCTTAATGGGTTTTTAAACAATATTTGTCATTTCATGTGAAAACGTTTGTCTGCCACTGTTTTGCGACGGCCATAACTTTTCCGTCATAGCTCGGATTGAAGCGAATCCGGTGCCCACGGTTCACATTCTGTGACGAGCACACTTTTCATGTTTTAGCGGAAGTCCGGTTCGGCCTCTAGCTAGGCGTAATTTGGCTGTTTATACAGCAGGTCCGGATTTGTTTGTTCGCGTTCCGTTTTAAAAGTCACAGTTTCTGCTACTGTTTTGGGAAAGCCATAACTTTTTATAGGAACGTCGTATTGGGGTGAAAGTAGTGCCAAAAGTTCCCATTCTGAGTCTAGTAAGTTTCTTATGTTTTGCGGAAAAACCAGTTCGGACCGTAGCTAGTGTCAAACTACTGTTTTATATCGAAAGGTGCTGTTTTTCGCTGTGCAGTTAACCAGTTTTGTAAAATCCATAATAAATTGTAGAAAAATCATTAGAGCGCGTGCGATATGTCCCTGGAATCCTAAGACTTGGGACTTTTTGTTTATGGAAAAATATTTCTGGTTTAATCAGTTTTTGAGGGGTTAAACAGGTCCCGAACAGACCTGCGTGTTGAGTGTAAAAACTGGAATTGATGCGTTTTAAAGCTAGTAGTTGTGGCCTTGGTTTGGGGGCGTCATTTTGATAATTGTTAACGTTCGATTAGGTGTCGGGAAGTGATCTTGGATTTGTGGAGCTTGAATTATTGTTTGTGAGCTAGGCGCGCTTACGAGGTGAGTTCTCTCACTATAACTAATGTCGGTTACTTTTTACATTACGATTTGTACGTGTGTGGTAGTTTTAATTGTTTGTGATGCGGGACTAAATAGTGGGGCGTCCATTCGGACCTTTATTGTTATGACTACGCGGGTGGCGTAGGAGTTCGGTGGGGCCGAGGTTTATATACGCGGGTGGCGTAGTGACTCGGCGGGGCCGATGTTTATATACGCGGGTGGCGTAGGAACCCGGGGGAGCCGGGTAATGCTTGCACGGTTATTGTGTGGTCGGGTGGACCAGCTTATGCCTTTGGGTGGGATGGTGTAGGTATGCATGTTTATGATTTGTTCGTAGACTTGTATGCTGTTTATGTGCAATTAGCTGTTTAGAGGTGACGTGGAAGTAACTGTGTTATTTATGGTGTCTGAATTCACTAAGCTTCGTGCTTACCCTTTCCCAATAAAATTGTGGTTTCAGGTGCGAGTGGCTCCAAGGCGTGACGAGTACACACTGGCGCGTGGGAAGAGTTGATTACTTTTATGATTTTAATTTTAGACATTTATTCCGCTGTTTATTGTTCGTAAGAATATTAATTATGAGTTTGCAAACGAGATGATTGAATTATTAAATGATGATTGAATTATTAAATGAGTTTTTATTAATGAAATGTTACTTTAAAAACTTTAAATTCCTTGTAATTTTTGGGACGTTACACTATTACATTTCCAATCAAATATAAATGATAAAAGAAACAAAAATAGAAATTAAAAATTAAAAAAAAATTAATTTATAAAATTTTAATTTATAAAATTTTCAACGATTCCTCATTCAAGTTGTTGTCATCAGACACACTTTCAAGATAAGTAGAGACGGGGAGAAAACAAAGCAAGTATGATATACACCTTTAAAAATTAAACCTGAAATGAGATGAATAGAGAAGATTTATAAGAGATGAGTGAAGTTGGACAGTTGGATGTCAAACATAGTCTTGCAATTAATTACCAAGAGAACAACCAAATTATAATGAAATATATTATTTTAAAAAGTAATGAAAAAGTATACCTTACAATTGTTTCATGTCCAATTTCACAAAAGAAAAACTTATGTCCCAATCAATCCTAAAATGACAACACAATTCTTGTGCCCTCTATATTGTAACAACCCAATATTCTAGTGAGTTTTTAAAGTTGGTGGTCAAAGTGAAATAAATGGAAGTTAACTTGAGGGACTAGATTGTAAATTTATGAAGTGTATAAAAAGACTCCAATCCCTAGGGCAGTCCCCATTTCTTTGCTGAAATCAGTATTTTGTGTGGGAGTGCTCTTGGTTGGCGGCTAGGAAGAAGGAAAGAGAGAAAGGAAGAAGGTTTGAGAAGAAATCAAGAGAGAAAGGAAAAATCAAACTAGAATCTGCAAGGTAATGTATCCTAATTCGTTCATCTGATTAGATTAATGCTTCTCCTTCCTATTATTATGAATCCTTAGGACTGAGGTGGGTGATTACTTGAGTTTTCACCATTTTCCCCTTAAAATGAAGTTTTATGGGTTTTGTCATTTGGAATCATTTTTAAGAGATTAAAGTGGGATTAATTGGGTGTTTGGGGTTGGTGGATGAACCCTTATGGTTATCTAATCAAGCAAATGGCTAAAATCGGGTTAGAAATCACTTTTAAGAAATTTATTTGCGGACAACAGTCGTATCCGGACACATTCAGTTCTTGATGATATGGTGGTTTCCGGATACGGATGCTAGTGTTCGGGTAAAGCTCCATGGTGGTATCCGGACTAGTATGGTATCCGGACTAGTATGGTATCCGCACAAGTGTAGTATCCGGACAAGTGTGGTATCCGGATAAGTCAGTACCCGGAAACCATGTGTTGGACAGTAGGTTGAGCCGTTTTATCTGATGAGGATCTATTGCCCTTAGGTGTTCGATTGGTTTAGCTGGGAAGAGTTTAAGAAGTGCGTTCTACGATAATCAAAGGTGAGTTCTCTCACTCCTTTTTATGACGTACCATTTTTACTGAATATGGTTTCTTTATCGAGCATGAATTGATTTATAAAGATTATGCATGCTTCTATGATTTACATGTTTACCCACAACACGAAAGATGTTTTATGTTTTCATGAATATGGTTTCAACGTATGTGTATGTTATGTGGAGTCGGTTGCACGGTGGGGACGGGGTACCTTGGGATCTCTGATTCCTTGGGCATATGGAGGTTAGCTTGTAGGTTGGAATTTGTTTTCTCCTACATGAAGGAACGGGGAGTCCATTTGGATTTCGGCGTAGACGAGAGGGTGTCTGTTAGGCCCCGATCGTAGTAGCTTATGCAGTTCCCTGAACCCCGTGTTTAACCTTGGATGATGTTATGAGAAAGACGTGAAAGTATTTTCTTTATGAAATGATATTTTTACTGTGATAAATGTTTATGGAGGGAATTCACTAGACCTTTTGGTCTAACCCTCGCTTTTCAAAAACTAAACCATTTTCAGGTAAGCGCGCTATGGGTTCTTCTAGTAAGAACTAGGAGTGACTCAAGGAGGATTTGGAGACTAGAGCGACTCCAAGATTTTGAATGATGACTATAGATAGAATCTCGGTTGTGGACGTAGAGCCTTCCGCTGTCAATTTTATTTAGATCACTTTACTGATGATGTAAAGACAAGATATTTTTTGTAATGTGAATGCTTATTTTTCTAGATGAATGCATGTTATGAAATTGGGATGTTACATATATATTGATTGATTTTGATTGTAACAATTGTTCATTTGTATATAATAATGATTCATAATTGAAAAAAATGAAATGTTTTTTGAATTCATAAGTGGCTTTAATTGTTGAAAATAATCAATATATCTATACATATAATAAATAAGTAACTAGCATGCCACGTGTCGTCTTCTGGTGAGCCGACTTCAGTATTTTCCCACCTAAACATGTATCTGGACGCAATTTACATTATAAGTTCAATTAGCACACCCACATTCACTCCTCCTTAAATCTCTCCTTAATACAATTTTTTTAATTTATACGTTACATTTACTACCCTTATAATTAGGTATGTAGTTTACTTTTAATCCCTTACTTTTTTATTTTTCATTTTAGACTCTTATCATATTAACATAAATGATGTATATGAACTAAAATGCATTAAAAAAACATTTCTATTTTTTACAAATTATACCATTGTAATCGCTTCGTCAATGAGCCCAATATTGAATATTTTTATTTTTTACATTTTTATTTTTTACAAATGAGCCCAATATTGAATATTTTTGGATTTAATTATATTATTAAATATCATAAATACATATGAATTAATGTGTCGTGATTAGTATGGGATTTGCTGAAATTAGTATGAGATTTGATACAAATAATCACTAAATTGTCGTGATTTTCTTTTTGCAATTTCATATCAATTTTTACTTCAAAGTCGAATTCCTTCGACGAATTACAATTCTATGATTCTATCAAATTCCATTCTGTCAACGAAACACCCTTAGAATTATCATAAGAGATTTAATTAGTTGGAAAAAAATACCACTTATCAACTGACTTTTGGATTATGATTTCGAACATTTTTCAAAAATATAAATATGCAAATGTTTTAGTAAAGTATATTTAATTATTTATACTTTCTTAATCATAATTATATTATTTCCTCTAATTTTAATTGAACTACAAAATATCAGTTATCAACTGATGGTTAGTTAATGATATTTTCAAAGTCAAATTGTTATGCTTCCCGTCAATTCATTTTAAATTAATCTTTCATAATAGTTGATAAGTTTTCTGGCATGATTTAATTTTTTTAAATTACCCCGTGTAATACACGGTTCGAATCTAGTAATGTAATATTTTTCTAAAAAATAAAATAATTGCTTATATATATATATATATATATATATATATATTAACAATCGTAGTAACATTCTTTCTTTACTAAAAAAATAAAGAAATTTAATAGAAGTTTTAAAATATAAGCATTGTTAGTTTGCAAAAAGATTATAAGATTAATCAGTTTACGCAGTCACGCTAAGATGCTGGTGTTTGGGGGCAGCAGCTGTTGCATTAAGTTGCTGACCCATATGGTCCTTGGTACTGTTTACTTTTATTTGGTGGGCAGCGGTTGCTTCCAATAAGCCGTTGTCCCGTATTTGGTTGTTTTTTCTCATTTATGCGTAGGTTTATCTCTAGCAAACCGGCGTGGGGGTGATTTCCATGTGTATTGGTGACTCTTTGTTCTTGTTTATTTGGTTTGGTTGTGGTACTATAATTGTCTTGCTTTAAAAAAAATAGAAATGTTGATTTATAAGTATTGTTAGCTTATAAAAAATATAATAAATTAAATAAAAATAAATTAATATTGATTTATAAGAATTGTTAGCTTACTAAAAAATAGTATCTTATTAATTAAATAAATAAATAATATGTTTATAAATTAAAAAAAATTGATTGTTAGCTTATTAAGAAATATAAAAAACTATATAAAAATAAATTCATTTCCTACATTTTGCTTTATATATATAATAAATTAAATAAAAATAAATTCATATTGATTTATAAGCATTGTTAGCTTACTAAAAAATTGTATCTTATTAATTAAAAAATTAAAAAATAATATGTTTACAAATTTTTTAAAAAAATTGATTGTTAGCTTACTAAAAAATTTGTATCTTATTAATTAAATAAAAATAATAATAAGTTTATAAATTTAAATAAAAAATTTTGATTTACAAGCATTGTTAGCTTACAAATAAATATAAATAGTTAAATATAAATAAATTCATTTAATAAAAGTATATATACCTTATTGATTAAATAAAAATAATAATACATATATAAATTTAAATAAAAAATGTTGGATTCATTGTATAATTAAAAATGCAAGGTAAATAATATTTTATATAATAATAAATATATATTGGTTAATGGTTTTTAATTTAAATTAAAAAAAGAAAATGAAAAGTTTAAGCAATCAACTAGGTTCAACACGATAAACTCTACCCGGACACTTACACCATATCCGGAAACCACTGAGACATCCGAGAACTTCCAGTATCCGGTAACTACGGACTGGACGAAACTCAATTTTCTAAAAGCGATTAGAACTGGTTTTCTGTTGTGGGTTTGATTAGGCAATCAACTAGGTTCAAACCCCAACCATAAAACACTTAAACATTCCATCTTTAAACTACAAAATCGATACATTATCAACAAAAACCCAAAATACTCAATAAAGGGATGTTTAGGTGAAAACACAGCAATCCCTCACGATTTCATCCCCAAATTCTTAGACAAAAGAGATAAGAAAGCTTGCAATAACCAGGAAAACGAATTTAGGGAAGATTACCTGAACGAATTCCTTCCTTGAACAAGACTCCTTCCAAAATACTCCTTTCTCTCTTCTTTCTTCTCTTTCAGCCGCCAACACCCACAATCAAGGAGCAAAAATCAGAAAACCTAGGGATTTGCACCCCTTATATACTCTCCAACAATTGCACAAAGGTCCCTAAGTTTAACTTTAGCTTTTTGGACATTGGCCACTAAACTTCAGAACTTGCAAGAAATACCCGGTTGTTACAACACTCCCCCTTAAAAGAATTCCGTCCCCGAAATTCCTCACTGGAAAAGATGCAGGTATATTGCTTTCATCTCAGACTCCAATTCCCAAGTCGCCTCTGGACCTTTGTGATGCCGCCATTATACCTTCACCAGCCTAGTCTCCTTGTTCCGAGACTTCCTTACTTTAAAATCCGTGATGGCTTCGGGTTCCTCTACAAAGTTTAATTTCTCATCCACCTTTATGTCATCTAACGGCACCGCTTAATCACATCGGCTAGACATTTCCTCAAATTAGACACATGAAACGCATTGTGAATGCCTTGCAATTCTTCTGGTAGATCCAACCTATACGCCACTTCCCCAATGCGTTCGGTAATCTCGAATGGCCCGATGTAACGTGGGCTTAGCTTCCCACATTTCCCGAATCGTACAACTCCCTTCCAAGGAGACACCTTTAGCAAAACATGGTCTCCGACTTGGAATTCTATGTCTTTCCGTCTCTTATCCGCATAGCTCTTCTGTCGGTCGCGAGCGACCTTCAGTCTTTCACGCACTTGGACTATCTTGTCCGAAGTCAGTTGCACTAACTCTGGCCCGGCTAACTATCTTTCTCCGACCTCGTTCCAACACAACGGAGTCCGACATTTCCTACCATATAGTGCCTCATAAGGCGCTGCCTTGATGCTCGAGTGATAGTTGTTATTGTAAGCGAACTCGATAAAGGTAGATGCTTTTCCCATGAGCCCTGAAAGTACAAGGCGCAAATCGTTCGCTCACTCTGACCGTCGGTCTGAGGATGGTAAGCGGTACTCATTTTAATCTGCGATCCCATTTCCCTTTGGAAGCTCCTCCAAAACATGGAGGTAAACCTGCTATCTCGGTCAGATACTATCGACGATGGCACACCATGGCGGGTTACGATCTCGTCGATATACAACTTTGCTAACCGCTCCAACGAGTAAGACTCTCGTATAGGCAGAAAATGTGCTGACTTCGTGAGACGATCCACAACCACCCATATAGCGTCATAACCCTTTGGAGTCTTAGGCAAGTGAGTTACAAAGTCCATCGTAATCTGATCCCACTTCCACAACGGTATCTCCAAAGGCTGAAGCTTCCCGTACGGTCTTTGATGTTCGATCTTTACACGCGAACACGTCATACAGGTCTCCACAAAATGAGTTATATCCTTTTTCATTCCCGGTCACCAATAGTCTCGACGTAGATCTCCGTACATCTTGTTAGTCCCCGGGTGAATTGTGTACTTTGATTTGTGGGCTTCCTCTAAAATCGCCTTCCTGAGCTCCCCGAGTTTCGGGACCCAGGTTCTCCCACCAAGACACTTCACCCCTCGACCATCTTCCATTAACGATGACGTTTGTCCCACCATTCTCTCCTTTTTGAGATTTTCCACTCTGAGCGCTTCCTCTTGACATTTCTTTATCTCATTCAACAAATTGAACGTCACCTCGGCCCTCATGGCCACAATACTGGGGGTCTCACTTCTTTCCTTACGACTCAAGGCGTCTGCCACTACGTTTGCCTTACCCGGATGATATTCGATCTTACAGTCGTAATCGGTCAATAACTCAATCCATCTTCTTTGGCGCATATTCAACTCTTTTTGGTCAAAGAGATGACATAAGATTTTGTGGTCCGTACAGATCTGGCACTTCGTCCCGTACAGGTAATGTCGCCAAATCTTCAGAGCGAAAACCACTGTCGCCAATTCTAAATCGTGAGTGAGGTATCGAACCTCGTGATCCTTTAATTGTCGGGAGGCATAAGCGATCACCTTTCCTCGTTGCATGAGTACGCAACCCAAGCCGAGCTTCGATGCGTCACTGAAAACCACGAAATCATCAGAACCGTCCGGTAACAACACCGGAGCGCTGCTCAGCATATCTTTCAGCCTTTGAAAGGCCTCTTCTTGCTTCTCTAACCATGCCAACTTGACATTCTTCTTGGTTAAGGAGGTTAATGGCGTGGCAATACGCGAAAAGTCCTTGATGAGCTTTCGGTAGTATCCCGCCAGTCCGAGGAAACTCCGAACTTCTGACGGGTTCTTAGGCTGCTCCTAATCTTGGATGGCTTCGACCTTAGACGGGTCTACCATGATTCCCTTCTCAGACACTACGTGTTCGAGAAACTGCACCTCTCTTAGCCAAAACTCGCACTTAGAAAACTTCGCATACAACTTCTCTTGCTTTAGTAGCTCGAGAATTGTCCGAAGGTGGCTTTCGTGCTCCTCTTCCGATCTTGAAAATATCAGGATATCGTCAATGAACACTATCACGAACTGATCTAGATAAGGTTGGCACACCCTATTCATTATGTCCATGAATGCTGTCGGGGCGTTGGTTAGCCCGAACGGCATCACCAAGAATTCGTAATGTCCATACCTGGTTCTAAAAGCGGTCTTTGGCACGTCCTCTTCTCTTACCTTGAGTTGGTGATAACCCGACCTCAAGTCTATCTTAGAGAAGTAACTGACTCCTTGCAATTGATCGAACAGGTAGTCAATCCTCGGTATAGGGTACTTGTTCTTGATCGTGACCTTGTTGAGCTCTCGGTATTCTATGCACATTCGCATAGTACCACCCTTCTTCTTCACGAAGAGCACAGGTGCTCCCCACGAAGACGTACTTGGTCTAACGAATCCCTTATCTAACAACTCCTGCAATTGAGTCATCATTTCCTTCATTTCGGACGACGCGAGTCTATACGGTGTGTGGGCAATTGGTGCAGCTCCAGGCATCAGCTCAATCCTGAACTCGATCTGACGATCCGGGGGTAGACTTGTCAAGTCATCCGGAAATACTTCCGGGTACTCACTTACTACACGCACGTCACCCATCCCACGCTTCTCCTTCTTGGCGTCCAACACGTACGCCAAGAATCCCTGACACCCCTTCCTCAAGCACTTAGTAGCCCTAATCATGGAGATAAGGCTAGTCTTTCTATCACGGCGATTCCCATAGATCACTACGGAATCCCCATCGGGTAACCGAACCCTGACCAGCTTCTTGTTGCAAACGATATTCGCATCATTTGCGGCTAACTAGTCCATACCCAACACTACGTCAAACTCCCCCATTGCCATGGGATATAAATGCATTAACACCAACCTCCCTTCTATATCTATGGCACATTCATCTACCATCTCCTTAATGTAAACATGATTATCATTGGCAGTTTCCACCTCTAGCGCTCTCTCCAAACGTCTAGGCCTCACTCCCAAACATTTCATAAAAGCATGCAATATAAAAGAACGATTCGCTCCCGAATCAAATAGCACCTTGGCACATAGAGAGTTCACTAGAAATGTACCTGTCACAACATCTGGGACTTCCTCCGCCTCTTCCGCAGTCATGCGGAACGCACGTCCCTTCGGACGCGCCGGTTCTGCTCCCTTATCACTGCCCTTTCCTCCCTGACGTTGTCCATATTGAGTTGGTCCACCCTTCTTCAACTGCGGACAGTCATACCGCACGTGACCCGTAGCTCCACACTGGTAACATGATTTCCCCTTGGGACAATCCTTTGACACATGACCGGGCAACCCACACCGGTAGCATGAATTGGAACCGGCCATACATTCTCCCCGGTGTGTCTTGTTACACTTACTACACGGATGGCCAGTTGAATCTTTGCTAGCACGAGCTTATGGTCGGAACACCTTCCCTTTCTTTGAGTCATTACCCGACCCATCCCATTTACGTTTCTCACCACCCTTCTCAGTCGTCTGGCGGTTCTTTTCCTTCTCAATCAGCTCGGCCGTATTGATGGCCGCCTGAAAGGTAGTGGGGTTTCTTGTCAACACTAGTTCTCTGATGCTGCTCTTCAGCCCATAAATGAAACGTTCCACCCGACGTTCCTCTGTTGGTACATAAAGATCTGCAAAACGAGATTTTTCGATAAACTTGGAAGTATACTCTCGTACCGACATTTCCCTCTGTTCCAGACCCAAAAACTCTTCTTCTAACTTCTTTACTGCTGCGAGTGGACAAAACTGTGCTTTAAATCTTTCCACAAACGTTTCCCACATCATTCCCTTAGCCATTGCCGAACCCTTTCCCCCAGTCTCAGCATCCCACCAATACACTGCATCATATTTCAGCATGGATAGGGCAAACATCACCCTATCCCCATCAGCACACTTGCACGTATCGAATACCAGTTCCATCTCTTTCACCCATTTCATTGCCAAGACAGGGTCACACTCGCCCTTGAAAGTAGGGGGCTTGCATGAGGCAAAGGCCTTGTAACTGCATCCCTTAGCTGCTAACTCATTCACCACCAGAGGGGTTGACTTCGAGTGACTTCCAGTACCCGTCTCTACCGGGCTTGACAGTTCCACACTTTCCCTGTTCTCACTCGTCTCTTTGCTTCCCGAGGTTGACTCATTCTGCTTAGTAAGGAGAGCTTGCAAAGTCTCCTGAATTTTACCCAGCTCAACAACCAGATTCTCTCGAGTGACAAAAGTAGATCCGCGGCCTCGACCCCATCCCATTGGTTGAGTTACCCTTCTCGCAGAAGCTGAGCTCTCCTGAAGAGAGTCTTCTTGGTGGGCGGGGACTTCCACACTCCGCGCCCTTCTAGTCACACAAGTCGTTCTTCGGTTCGGGTTTCCCCCATCCCCGGCCACTTGGGTGGCGGCCCGGAGGGGTGCTCTTCCCCGACCCCTTCCACGACCCCTTCCACGACCCCTACCCCTTCCGCGGGTAACAGTCGTTCTCGTAGGTTCCACTGGTCCATTAACTGGGACCTCCTCATCTTGATTCCTTGGAACAACAGGTACTGACCTGCTCCTCAAGGTTCTCCCAGCCATAGCGCTAAACTGAAAGAAAACCATAATTAACCTTTGCTAGACATGACACAACAAATTTGCTATAAGTAAGGCATTGTAAGCACGCACATGTACCTGTAAGTTCGTAATTACACTGGCCAGGTGTAATCCCAAACTTACCTTACACGTTTGTCCTTGGCACCTTATTCCTAAGCGCATTTACAGTGGTCGTTCCTAAAGGCAATCCTATGTCTTGGCTGTGTTCCTCATCTTACAGTTTAAGTTTAGGCCCGACTGGTCTCCTAAATCCCTTAAACTAAGGCTCTGATACCATTTGTAACGTCCCAAAAACATAACATAACATTAACATAGGATAATCATTCGAATTACATAATAAGCTTGTCTTTAATACTTCGTTAATCTATGCTAAACAAAATTTGACAGCGGAAGTCTCTAGTCCACAGCCTAGAGCTCTAACTATAGATGCAATAGTCAAAAATTCTTGGAGTCGCCCTAAGCTCCAATTCCTCCTTGTGCTATCACCTAGTTCTTACTAGAAGAACCCGTTGTACGCTTACCTGAAAATGGTTTAATTTTTGAAATGTGAGGGTTAGACCAAAAGGTCTAGTGAATTCCCTCTGAAAACATGTATAAACAATATGAAATCATTTATAAAAATTCATCGTAAACCTTCACATATCATCAAACATGGTACTGCACCGTGTAACAGATCACATAAACATTCCGCGATCGGGGCCTCAGCAAACTCCCCTCTCGCCTCGTATCGGGGCCCAAACAGACTCCCATCTACCCGAATAGGAGGGAAACGAATTCCAAGCTACCGGTCTGTCATACATATCCAAGGGATCATCGGATCCCGAGGCTCTCTGATCCCACAGTGCAGACCGACTCCACATAGCACATCATTCATTTCATAAAACATGCAACTTAGAATCTTTGTAAATCATAATTCTCATTTCATCATGAAAAATATTCTTTTAGATAAAATAAGTATTTTCATGGGAAACATGCACATCAGTTCGTAAACATTTCATGCTCGAAAAGAACCATAATCAGTTAAAAAGCATTTAACATCTTACGACGTAAAAAGGGTTTAGGGAACTCACATTGACGATACTGAACGCACACTTGTTCTACTCTCGAGTTAACCCAACTTGACACCTAAAAGATCAGGCAATTCCTTAATTAGTAATAATGATCCATAACTTACCGGGTACACAGCAGTTACCGGATACCTAGCACTTACCAGGTACCCGAACTTACCAGATACTACCCCTCTTACCGGGTATTAGGACTTTCCGGACACACACCCTTTACCGGGTACTAAACATCCAGTAACCCAACTTATCCGGTAAGAACACATGTCCGATAACTCCCACGATAAACTCTACCCGTACACTTACACCCTATCCGGAAACCACTGAGACATCCGAGAACTTCCAGTATCCGGTAACTACGGACTGGACGAAACTCAATTTTCTAAAAGCGATTAGAACTGGTTTTCTGCTGTGGGTTTGATTAGGCAATCAACTAGGTTCAAACCCCAACCATAAAACACTTAAACATTCCATTTTTAAACTACAAAATCGATACATTATCAACAAAAACCCAAAATACTCAATAAATGGATGTTTAGGTGAAAACACAGCAATCCCTCACGATTTCATCCCCAAATTCTTAGACAAAAGAGAGAAGAAAGCTTGCAATAACCAGGAAAACGAATTTAGGGAAGATTACCTGAACGAATTCCTTCCTTGAACAAGACTCCTTCCAAAATACTCCTTTCTCTCTTCTTTCTTCTCTTTCAGCCGCCAACACCCACAATCAAGGAGCAAAAATCAGAAAACCTAGGGATTTGCACCCCTTGTATACTCTCCAACAATTGCACAAAGGTCCCTAAGTTTAACTTTAGCTTTTTGGACATTGGCCACTAAACTTCAGAACTTGCAAGAAATACCCGGTTGTTACATCCTTTCTCCTACATTTTGCTTTATATATATATATCTATATTGACTAGTATTGTGCACCGCGCAACGATAAATATTTTTCAATTTTTTGTAGCAAGTTAAATAGTTTGATCCTTTACGTATTAGATATTTTTCTTGAAAAAAATTTACGTATTATATATTAAACTAATAAGAAGCAGTATTTGACTTTATATATATGAAACCACCTCATCATTTCTTGTTTGTTGACATTTTGGCCAAAATGTAGTCAAAGTTATCTCATCCGTTTTTCTCCAACCATCTATTATGACTACAGTTTCACCTAAGTCGCAAAAACGTTAACACGTTACAACATCTACATGAAAAAAAATATTACATAGAAATATTACTAAGGAGTTGCATTTGAAAATCGAAAACATTAACAATCCATATGAATTCAAATATACAAACAGATTAATGTAATAAGTTTTTTACATGAATAAAAATGAGAGGTTTTATCAATTAATGAGAGCTTTTAAAATACAATAATTTTTTTAAAACTATATTTACATAGAGATCTAGTTGAATGAAAAAAATTAGATATTTTAGATTAAATGAAAAGTTAAATAAAGATATATATATATATATATATATATATATAATAATGTTGTGTACATAAAAAAACGTAATAAAATAAATTAAAAGATTGATTCATGTGATAAAACTATTGATTTATAATCATTGTTATCATACAATTAACAATTTAAATTATCTATAATCATTGAGTAAGTTATTGATTATGGAAAAATAAAACTAAATAAAAATATGAAGTATTGATTTATAAACACTTATTACTAGGGGTGGCAAAAAGTGACCCAACCCGCTAACCCAATCCAAACCCAACCCAATAGTAACGGGTTGGGTTGAGATTTTCAACCCATTTAAGTTAAATGGGTCAACCCGTCTAACCCAATTAATAAATGGGTTGGGTTGGGTTGAAATTTTCGACCTGTTTCCAACCCGATTTCAACCCATTTACAACCTGATTTCAACCTATTTACAACATGTTTTTAACCCATTTACAACCTACTTTCAACCCATTTACAACCTGTTTGTAACCCATTTATGATTTTTTTTTAATTTATTATCATTAATTAATTAATTAATAATTAAAAAGTTAATAAAAAACTAAACATGATTCCACTAGTGTCTAAACAGAAGTCCTTTGGTCCTTCCATTTCAATATTCCATCATTCAAACTTTCAAAGTCTAAACTTTATAAACCCTAGGCGACACTTCCTTCCGGTTCCAGTCAAGAGAGCGACGCCAACCTAGAAACTAATTTGTTTGACTTATGATTGGTTATTGAAACTTTAAACAATTTATTTCACTTTATGGTTGTGTTTTATTGAAACTTTGAACAATTTATTTGGTTTTGTGGTTGTGACTTATGTATTTGTCATGGAATTATGTTTTAGTCCTTTTTTATTTTATTTAAAGTTTATAATTAAATGGGTCAACCCAGGTTCAACCCATTTATTAAACAGGTTGGGTTGAGAAAATCTTAAACAAGTCAACCCGCTACCAACCCATTTAAGTACCAGGTTGGGTTGGGTTGGGTTGAAAATCTCAACCCATTTAATTAAACAGGTTGGGTTGGGTTGAGGTTTTCAACCCAATTAATAAATGGGTTGAACCCAACCCAACCCAACCCGACTTATTTACACCCCTACTTATTACTTTACTAAATAAATAAATAAAGTACAGAATAAAAAAATAATTTAATAAACGTTTAGATTTATAAGCATTGTTAGTGTACCAAAATAAAATAAATAAAATAAGATTTATATATTGATTATTTAATTGTTTATTGTATATATATTGATGTTAAAGCCATATTAAACTTGGGTTGAAATTATTTTAAAATAATCAAAAAAATAATATAAATATAACTTAATCATTATTGGGTTTTGCTATATTAAACCAAACACCATTTTACATTTTTCAACATCAAACAATCTCTTTATATACACATCTTCATTGCCTAAGTTTCCATCTTCCTACCAATGTAGGACATCCTAAACAATACTATTGTTCCATCTTCACTAAGACTAATCTTTAAAAAATCAAAATTATGAGAAATTAAAAAAATGGCAATGGAGGCCTCTCATTGTGCCATGTCATCATGTTGACATTTTCCTTTATAGATATATATTGATTGTTATCACACAATTAACAATTTAAATTATCTATAATCATTGGGTAAGTTGTTGATTATGAAAAAATAAAACTAAATAAAAATATGAAGTATTGATTTATAAACATTTATTACTTTACTACATAAATAAAGTAAAGAATAAAAAAATAATTTAATAAACGTTTAGATTTATAAGCATTGTTAGTGTACCAAAAGAAAATAAGATTTATATATTGTTTATTTAATTGTTTATTGTATATATATTGATGTTAAAGCCATATTTGTAACGTCCCAAAAAGCATAACATGCATTAACATAGAATAAGCATTCGGATTACATAAATAACTTGTCTTTATAACCTCATCAACCTATACAAAACAAAACTTGACAACGAAGTCTCTAATCCACAGCCGAGAGCTCTATCTATGGTCATCATAATCAAGATCTTGGAGTCGCTCTAAGCTCCAAATCCTTCTTGCAGGTCTCTTAGTTCTTACTAGAAGAACCCGTAACATGCTTACCTGAAAATGGTTTAGTTTTTGAAAAGCGAGGGTTAGACCAAAAGGTCTAGTGAATTCCCTCCATAAAATATTTATCACAATATAAAACCATTTCCTTGAAAACATTTCATATCCTTCACATAAGCTTCAACCAAGGTTCAACACAGGGTTCAGGGATCGCATAAGCTACCACGATCGGGGCCTAACGGACACCCTCTCAGCTACACAGGAGTCCAAGTGGACCCCCTGTTCCTTCATATAGGAGGAAACGAATTCCAACCTACAAGCTAACCTTCATATGCCCAAGGGATTATCAAATCCCCTAGTACCCTGACCCCACCGTGTAAACCGACTCCACATAGCATACCCATAACATTTTGAAATCATGTTTAAGAAAACATTAGGCATTGTTTCATTTGCTGAGTAAACATGCATTTCATGCAAAACGTGCATAACATTTATAAAACGATTCATGCTCGTAAAAGAAACCATATCAGTAAAACATAGTACGTCATAAAAGGGTTGAGAGAACTCACCTTAGGTTAACGCTGATCGCACTCCTTAAATCTCTCTAAGCTGATCCAATCGAACACCTAAGGGCATTAGATTCGCATCAGATCAACGGTTCGACCCTACTGTCCGGCTACACTTTCCGAACATCAGTACTTTCCAGATATCGGAACTTTCCGGACATTCATCCTCGGACGCTAGTCCTTTCCGGACATTCATACCCGGACGCTAGTCCTTTCCGGACAGAACTACCCGGACACTAGGCCTTTCCGGACACAACCATCCGGACACTAAAACCTATCCGGACCCTCCTTACGTCCGGACACTTATGCAAAACACCCGGACACTTACTAACACTACCCGGAAACCCCCACTGTCCGGACACTACTGTCCGGACGGGGAGATTGTCCGGAAACCACGGGCTGTGCGAAAACATAAATCTCAAAGTGATTAATAAACTCGATTTCAGCCATTTATTCGATTAGACAACCATAAGGGCTCATCCACCAGTCTTAGACACCCAATTAATTTCATTCTTAACCACCAAATCGTCATATTAGCAAAGAAACCCATAATACTCAAAAAGGGTTGTTTAGGAGAAAAGCTTAGCAATCCCAATAGTTTTCACCCACAAATCTGGAACAAGATAGAGTAGGAACTTGCAAATAACATAAGAAAAAGAGTCTAGCTGATTACCTTGACAGATTCCTTCCTTAAGCAAGAATTCCCACTTTATCTTCTTCTTCCTCCTTTCTTATCTTAACCGCTAAACACAAAGAACACCAATACTAATTTTAGAAAATAGAGGTTATCCTAGGGATTTGTAGCTATTTATATTTCTCATAAATTGCCAAAAGGTCCCTCAAGTCCAACTTTCATTGTTTAGACTTCGGCCACCAGACTTTCACCTTTTCTATAAAAACTCGGTTGTTACAACACTCCCCCCTTAAAAGAATTCCGTCCCCGGAATTCCTTATTGGAAAAGACGCGGGTAACAAGCCCACACCACAACTGACACTTCCACAAGGTAATGCCACTTCTGACTCAGTCAACCACCTCATTAAATTCGAACATGAAACATTGGATGCATTCTCTTCAGTTCTTACGGTACTCTAACTCGCAGGCTACTGTTCCTATTCGATCGGTCTTAACAATAGAAGAACCCTAAACCCTAAACCCTAATTGTCCTTTTATAATCAACTTCATGTTCCAACATTTCAACTTTTTATCAATGTGGGATAGCCAAAGTAAACCACAATTCAATATTTGAGAAATCTCAATCCACATTGTGCCATGTCATTTTTCATAGTTTTTGCGTTTATATATATAAAGATTGAGATGGAAATGAGGTGACACCAAAAAGTACAAAAAGAAGGTTTTTATAAGAACCTCAATTGGAGATGCTTTTAATTGTAATGCAATATATACTATATATTCAACATGAAGAAATTTGCAACTAAAATTAACTCTTTAATCCAAAAGGGATTAAAATAAATCATAAGTCATGTAAAAAAAGTTGACATTATTCTTCTTTTATAATCAACTTCATGTTCCAACATTTCAACTTTTTATCAATGTGGGATAGCCAAAGTAAACCACAATTCAATATTTGAGAAATCTCTATCCACATTGTGTCATATCATTTTTCATGGTTTTTGCTTTTATATTGTAACGTCCCACTTTCCATAAAAGTCAAAACATGAGATTAACCATTCAAACGACATAAATGTACTTGTACTTACATCAACGCTAAAACAAACTTAACAAAACTTTAACGTTAACATTAAACATAAACAGCGAAAGTCTCTCTAAGCCACAGCCGAGCACTAACTAAACATATCAAGATCCAAAACTTGAAGCCTCACGAGCTCCATCACCTCCATGCCGTCTTTAGTTCTACCTAGAAGAACTCGCTACACGCTTACCTGAAAATGGTTTAGTTTTGAAAGCGAGGGTTAGACCAGAAGGTCTAGTGAATTCCCTCCGAAAATAGCCACTTGTAGTAATAGTTGTTCTCAGTTGTGTATAAGTTGTTTCCGCCAACCGTAGTTATAAATGAATGTAATGATATATATATTGGGACCCAGAATTGTAAATGTTATGTTTTAATGCTATGTTTGTTCTATTATATTTCTGGGATGTTACACACATCTTCACACTCTAAGGCGTTTATTTCAAGTATGTGGTATTGTGTTTTAAAAGAAGATTGCCAACATCTTTCTTTTTGGTCTTCAAAAGCTCGATATCCCAACCACTAACAAGGTATGTAACAATATACTCGCAAAATATGAATTTTAAGTTAATTGCATGCTATATGTTTGTTGAAAGTTCCCATGTCATTACATGGTACATGTTAAATACAAGTAACAGTTTTGATTAGAAATGCTTGATTAATTAGGTTAATATGTCTACAACACCTGTCCCAATTCGCACCTACATTGAAGAAGAATCCAACTGAGCAGAATCTGAACCACCGGTAGGTGAAACCTCCGATGCTCAACCGGATTATGATTTTATCATTGATGAGTTGGGTGTTTTTTGTTTGTTTGAAGTTAACAACTAAAACTATTGCGTATTAAAGGCTTTGACAAACATAATATTGTCGGTGTTTACAAACTTAAGTTGACATTTTTGAAGATTTTTTTTTACCCAATCGAAAGTTATGATCATGTCATAACTTTACCCATCTTCATGGTAAGTGTTTGAATTAATTATTTTGAAGTTATGTTTAATTTATTGACATTATGTAGGCAACTGATCACATTAAAACAAACTTTACATTCATAAGTTGTTTATTTATATAAAGTGAGGTGCATTTATAGAGAAATAGGGAGGGTTTTTTTGCTAATTAATTATGTAAAGTTGAAAAATTTGAAAGAATTACATGATTATTAGATGTTAAGACATGTTTGTGTTGTAATATGGATCAATATGCAGTCAAAAGTTTAAATTACAATATAATATATAATGAGTTTATGCTGACTTACTTTTTTTTGAAGTAACCCTAATGGCTACAACAATCATCATGAATATGGTGTCAAAATTCAAACATTTGTTAAAACAATGCGAAAATATTTAAAGTTGTTGCGGGTTTGGAAAGTTATAAGGTTGTTAATTCAAAGTTTAAAAGCATAATCGAAGATCGATGTTGATTTCAATTACATTGCACATTTTTGATCCTATGTGGATGTCTTTGTTCTAAAAAGAAACATCAATAATTTTGAATGTATTTTAATTTCATTTGAGCTCTAGGTAGTTAATTATTGTGTATTTATTTGATAATTTTATTCATTTAGTAACGACATTTATAATATTTATCAAACTTAGTAGACGTATTTTTATCTTCAAGATAATATTCCTTTTTTGTAGAATTTTTGTTTTCTCTTTATCAGTTATTGTATGTGTCTCAAAGTTATTTAACAACTATTAAACATCAAATAATCAATATATATATATAAAGCAAAATGTAGGAGAAAGGATTAAGGAGAGGCTTTCATGGCCTTTTATCTTTTTTGTTATAATTTTGATTTATTTTTAATTGATTTCAACGCATTAAATGCTTAAACTTTTCATTTTCTTTTTTAATTTAAATTAAAAACCATTAACCAATATATATTTATTATTATATAAAATATTATTTACCTTGCATTTTTAATTATACAATGAATCCAACATTTTTTATTTAAATTTATAAACTTATTATTATTTTTATTTAATCAATAAGTATATATACTTTTATTAAATAAATTTATTTTTATTTAACTATTTATATTTCTTTGTAAGCTAACATCAATCATCAATATATATAAAGCAAAATGTAGGAGAAAGGATTAAGGAGAGACCTCCATGATCTTTTATCCTTTTTGTTATAATTTTGATTTATTTTAATTGATTTCAACAAATTAAATGTTTAAATCATTTTCTTTTTTAATTTAAATTAAAAACCATTAACCAGTATATATTTATTATTATATAAAATATTATTTACCTTGTATTTTTAATTATACAATGAATCCAACATTTTTATTTAAATTTATAAACTTATTATTATTTTTATTTAATCAATAAGGTATATATACTTTTATTAAATGAATTTATTTTTATTTAACTATTTATATTTCTTTGTAAGCTAACAATGCTTATAAATCAAATTTTTTTATTTAAATTTATAAACTTATTATTATTTTTATTTAATTAATAAAATACAAATTTTTTAGTAAACTAACATGTTTATAAATCAATATACTTTTATTAAATGAATTTATTTTTATATAGTTTTTTATATTTCTTTATAAGCTAACAATCAATTTTTTTTAAAAAAAAATTTAAACATATTATTTTTTAATTTTTTAATTAATAAGATACAATTTTTTTAGTAAGCTAACAATCAATCAATCATCAATATATATATATATATAAAGCAAAATGTAGGAGAAATGATTAAGGAGAGGCCTCCATGGCCTTTTATCTTTTTTGTTATAATTTTGATTTATTTTTAATTGATTTTCAACACATTAAATGCTTAAACTTTTCATTTTTTTTAATTTAAATTAAAAACCATTAACCAATATATATTTATTATTATATAAAATATTATTTACCTTGCATTTTTAATTATACAAAGAATCCAACATTTTTTATTTAAATTTATAAACTTATTATTATTTTATTTAATCAATAATGTATATATATACTTTTATTAAATGAATTTATTTTTATTTAAATATTTATATTTCTTTGTAAGCTAACAATCAATATATCTTTATATATATATGTAACATCCCAGGCCAACCCGTACCAGATATTGTCCGCTTTGTCCGCACACCTGGACTCACGCTTTTAAAACGCGTCTGATAGAGGAGGTATCAAGTCCCTTATAAGGCAACCTTTTTTCCCCTCCCCAACCAATGTGGGATCTTACAATCCACCCCGCTTGGGAGCCCAGCGTCCTCGCTGGCACACCAGTCCCGGTTCCCGGCTCTGATACCATTTGTAACGTCCCACTTTCCATAAAAGTCAAAACATGAGATTAACCATTCAAACGACATAAATGTACTTGTACTTACATCAACGCTAAAACAAACTTAACAAAACTTTAACGTTAACATTAAACATAAACAACGGAAGTCTCTCTAAGCCACAGCCGAGCACTAACTAAACATATCAAGATCCAAAACTGGAAGCCTCACGAGCTCCATCACCTCCATGCCGTCTCTAGTTCTACCTAGAAGAACTCGCTACACGCTTACCTGAAAATGGTTTAGTTTTGAAAGCGAGGGTTAGACCAGAAGGTCTAGTGAATTCCCTCCGAAAATAGCATATAAAACATTTGGAAAACATTTAGCAACGACTATAAATATCATCAAACAGGGTACTGCACTGTGTAGTGGATCACATCAACATATTGCGATCAGGGCCCCAGCAGACTCCCTTCTCGCCGCTTTGGAATCCCCACGAACTCCCCTCTACCGAATAGGAAGGAAACGGATTCCAACCCACCGGTCTATCATACATAACCAAGAGTCCTAAGACCCCGAGAACCTCTCTTTGATCCCACAGTGCAGACCGACTCCACATAGTGTACACTTACGTTCATGCAAACATGTCAAAATAAGTTGCTCATAAATCATGCCTTTCATCTTGTCATGCTAAACATCTCTTTCATTCAAAATACGTGTATTCATGGAAATCATGTACGTCAATTCATAACTTTTCATGCTCGGTAAACCATAATCAGTTAAAGAAAACATTTAATATTTTTGCATCATAAAAAGGGGTTTAGGGAACTCACCTGATAGCAATTTCCTTTCTAACCTTGTGTCTCGTTTCGTCCGTTCACCTAATGCATAATTTATAGATCAATTAGGCACGTCTCCAATTCTGATCCAAAGTCCTCCTCTTAATTCGGTCTCAATTAACTCATTTAGGTCCAACAATTACATATTGGATTTCTTTTATCCTCTACTAAGCCCACGAGACTTAAGCTAAACTCTAACATATCGGCCAATAGCTAAACACTACGGGCCTGATAGTCGAAGCCCAACCCCGACGAACCCAGCATGTTCGACTCCCGGTGCCCCGAACTCCCGGTACCCCCGAAGTCCCGGTACCCCGAAGTCCCGGTACCCCCGAAGTCCCGGTACCCCCCGACTCCCGGTACCCCGACTCCCGGTACCCCCCGACTCCCAGTATCCTGAAGTCCCGGTATCCCGACTCCCGGTACCCGACTCCCGGTACCCCCGAAGTCCCAGTACTTCGGTCTAGCGAACAGGGACGAACCTTATATGCTTCGTTACTCGATTTCTTCCTACGGAGTCCAGTAAATTTAGAATTTAACACAGCATTCTGACCCAATTTGTTCTATTACAACTCCTTAAACAATACAGATTTCTAGTCCATTGGTTTCATTAGATTACAATCCCATTCGTGAACTAAAACTCTCCACAGTGATGTTAAACAATATCCCAGCTTAAACATGAAAACCCAACCAGGAAACTAACTAATTTTCTAGCTATTAATGCACAAGAAGATAACAATGATTTGAGGTTTGCTTACCAGAAGAGTCTTCTCCCGATCCTGATGCCAAACCGATTTCTCCTTCTTTATGCTCTTCTCCTCAGCCGCCACAGCACAATAATACTGAATCCCCAAGACCACCTAGGGATTTGGCTCATTTAAATATGTTTCACAATTTACACTATAGCCCCTAAGCCCAAACTTCCATTCTTTTAAGTCTGGACACTAAACTTTCCATCCTACTAAATTTGGGTTGTTACAACACTCCCCCCTTAAAAGAATTATGTCCCCGGAATTCCTTATTGGAAAAGATGTGGGTAGTGGGTACCTCGCCCTCATCTCCGATTCTAACTCCCAAGTAGCCTCCGGGCCTTTATGATGCCTCCACTGTACTTTAACCAGCTTAGTCTCCTTGTTCCGTGACTTCCTCACTTTAACATCCGTGATCGCTTCGGGCTCTTCTACGAAGTTCAACTTTTCATCCACCTTAATGTCGTTTAACGGCACCGCTTTAGTCACGTCGGCTAAACATTTCCTCAGGTTTGACACATGAAACGCGTTGTGAACGCCTTGCAACTCTTCCGGTAGGTGCAGTCTATACGCCACCTCCCCAATTCGTTCGGTAATTTCAAACGGTCCGATGTAACGCGGGCTTAATTTCCCCCGTTTTCCAAACCGTACAAACTCCTTTCCACGGGGAGACCTTTAATAACACGGAATCTCCGACCTGAAATTCTATATCCTTTATTCTCTTATCCGCATAACTCTTTTGTCGGTCGCGTGCGACCTTCAGTCTTTCTCGCACTTGAACTATCTTGTCCGAAGTCAGTTGTACAATTTCTGGCCCTGCTAACTGTCTCTCTCCGACTTCGTTCCAACACAACGGTGTCCGACACTTTCTACCGTAAAGTGCCTCAAACGGCGCTGCCTTGATGCTCGAGTGATAGCTATTATTATAAGCAAACTCGATTAGCGGTAGGTGCTTTTCCCATGAGCCTTGGAAATCCAAAGCACACGCTCTTAGCATGTCTTCTAACGTTTGGATCATCCGCTCGCTCTGACCGTCGGTCTGAGGATGATAAGCGGTACTCGACTTGATCTGCGAACCCATTTCTCTTTGGAAGCTTCTCCAAAAGCTAGAGGTAAACCTGCTATCTCGGTCGGAAATTATCGACGAAGGCACGCCATGGAGGGTTACGATCTCATCAACGTACAACTTGGCTAGCTGCTCCAACGAGTAAGACTCTCGTATAGGCAAAAAGTGGGCTGACTTTGTGAGTCGATCCACGATCACCCAATAGCGTCATGACCCTTCGGCGTTCTAGGCAAATGGGGTCACGAAATCCATCGTGATCTGATCCCACTTCCATGTCGGTATCTCTAACGACTGGAGCTTCCCGTACGGTCTTTGATGTTCGATCTTTTACACGCGAACACGTCATACAGGTTTCTACAAGGTGAGCCACGTCTTTCTTCAGTCCGGCCACCAGTAGTCTCGCCGTAGGTCTCCGTACATCTTGTTAGTTCAGGGGTGAATCGTGTACTTCGATTTGTGAGCTTCTTCGAGAATCAACTTTCGGAGCCCTCCGAGTTTTGGAACCCAGATTCTCCCATTTAGACACCTCACCCCTCGACTGTCTTCCACTAGTAGGGACGCTTGCCCCACCATTCTCTCCTTCTTAAGATTTTCAGTTTCGAGCGCTTCAACCTGACATTTCTTTATTTCAGCTAACAGGTTGAATGTGACCTCGGCCCTCATGGCCACAATCCTGGGGTTTTCACTTCGTTCCTTACGGCTCAAAGCGTCCGCCACCACGTTTGCCTTCCCCGGATGATATTCGATCTTACAGTCGTAGTCGGTCAATAATTCGATCCACCTTCTATGGCGCATATTCAACTCCTTTTGATCGAAGAGATGACATAAACTCTTGTGGTCCGTGAAGATCTGGCACTTCCTCCCGTATAGGTAATGTCGCCAAATCTTCAGGGCGAAGACCACTGCCGCCAGTTCTAAATCGTGAGTGGGGTATCGAACTTCGTGATCCTTTAGTTGCCGCGAGGCATATACGATCACCTTCCCCCCACTGCATGAGTACGCAACCCAAACCGAGCTTCGATGCGTCACTGAAAACCACGAAATCACCCGAACCGTCCGGTAATGACAACACTGGAGCGCTACTCAACATATCCTTTAATTTCTGAAACGCTTCTTCTTGTTTCTCTAACCAGACGAACTTGACATTCTTCTTCGTTAAAGAGGTCAGTGGCGTGGCAATATGCGAGAAGTCCTTGATAAACTTTCGGTAGTACCCCGCCAGCCCGAGGAAGCTTCGAACTTCTGACGGATTCTTAGGTTGCTCCCAATCCCGGATGGCTTCAATCTTAGCCGGATCGACCATGATCCCCTTCTCGGACACCACGTGTGTAACATCCCTTAATCCCAACATACAAGTTTCATATAATTCACCACAAAATAACATATCATAATCCAAATACGGTCCCTTAAATTCTACAATTTGGTCTTTCAGTACAAACTTTTTCGAATAAAGTAAAATACATAACAACTACTAATTATAACTGAAATCTTCGTAATCGTTCAACATCCACAAAAGCTAAACATGAGAAATCCTATCATAGTCTTTTGTTTGCTCCTTGACCTGGAATACATATTTTAAAACAAAAATGAGGGTTAGACCTTGAGGTCTAGTGAGAAAAATCCCCGTTAGTAAAAGAGAACATTTGCACATAATTCACGTAAGAATACCAAGTATGACTCATGCATCATGTATCTTTCCATCTCTATCTCTTTTCTTTTCCTTGGCCATATTAATTGGTAGCAAGCCAATTAATTAATTTACACCGCTGTACTAAATACAGCCAACACCACTGTCCCTTTGTACAGCCAACTTTCACCGGTCCTAAGCCCGGCCAACTAGTACTCATACAATGTAATATTCATATAAACACTATATGCACCATATTACATTTAATCACATATATGTATTCCATTTGAAAAACATTTCAAATAAAAACTCACCTCGTGCGTTATTACAAAAAAACTCTTTCAAGGTAATTCACGTAAGTCGCCCCCTTCACCGAATCTGAAATCACAAAATACCAAATATTTCTCTTAACACTAAACTCACGAAATCCTCAACCCAAGTCGCAACCCAAAAAGACATGAAATCGCAATGAACAGTACAAGTCGCAACCGTGATGAACAGTACAAAGTCGCAACCTCTTACTGCGACTTCACCCCCGAAATCGCAACCCACTATTGCGACTTCACCCTAAGTCGCAATCCACCACTGCGATTCCACCCTGGAGTCGCAACCTACTATTGCGATCCCAAACCCGAATCGCAATCAACTACTGCGATTCCAAGCCAAGTCGCAAACGACCATTTGCGACTTCATACCCAAGTCGCAACCAACCATTGCGACTCCGATGAATGTCGCAGTCGTCCATTGCGACTTCGATGAATATTAACCTACTGCGACTTCGATGAATACTAGCCTACTGCGACTTCGATGAAAGTCTCAGTCTACTAGTTTCATCCTAAAACCCAGATTTTTGCAGTTTTATTCTATGCATGTTTATGTAACTTTGCAGATATGTTTTATATTACCATTAGAACACTATTCCAAACCCAAAATTATCATATTTTTCTAAAAGAAACCTAACCCACTTCTAAGGTTCATGTAAAACCTATTATACCTAAAAAGGAAGAATTAGGATAGATTGTTACCTTGATTTCTTCAGTTGTTATAAGCAATTACAGCAGAAAAATCTACAGCTTTCCTTCTTCTTCCTTAGTTTTTCCTTCCTCTCTCTCTTCTCTCTCTTTTCACGAAACACACACACTAGGATATTTGTTTTTGATAGCTTGCTTAGTGAGAGGACACCTCCTCCTAAGGGAAAGAATATGGCGGTGGTGGTGTGGAGTTTGGGTAAGAATACCAATTAAACCCTTAACTTACTCTTTATGGCAAAATACACCCCTATACTTCCATATAAAAATTAAAACTTACCCTTTAGTTTTTAACTCCTAAAATACTAATATAAAAACTTATAAAATTCCAAATTTAACTTAGATAAAAACCTGGTTATTACAACGTGCCCGAGGAACTGCACTTCCCTCAGCCAGAACTCGCACTTGGAAAACTTCGCATACAACCTCTCTTGCTTCAATAGCTCGAGAATTGTACGAAGGTGGCTTTCGTGCTCCCCTTCCGATCTTGAGAATATCAGGATGTCATCTATGAACACTATCACGAACTGATCCAAATAGGGTTGGCATACCCTATTCATTAAGTCCATGAACGCTGACGGGGCGTTGGTTAATCCAAACGGCATCACCAGAAATTCGTAGTGTCCATATTTGGTTCTAAAGGCAGTCTTCGACACATTCCTCCTCCCGTACCTTGAGCTGATGATAACCTGACCTCAAGTCTATCTTGGAAAAGTAATTGGCTCCTTGTAACTGATCGAACAGGTCGTCAATCCTAGGTATCGGGTACTTGTTCTTGATCGTGACCTTGTTGAGCTCTCGGTAATCAATACACATCCGCATAGTACCGTCCTTCTTCTTCACGAAGAGCACAGGTGCTCCCCATGGTGATGTACTTGGTCGGACGAATCCCTTGTCTAACAGTTCTTGCAATTGAGTCATCATTTCTTTCATTTCGGATGGTGCCAATCTGTAAGGTGCGCGGGCAATCGGTGCAGATCCCGACATCAGATCAATGACGATCCGGGGGTAGACTTGTCAATTCATCCGGAAATACCTCCGGGTACTCATTTACCACCCGCACATCGCTCATCCCACGCTTCTCTTTCTTGGCGTCCAACACGTACGCCAAGAACCCTTTACACCCTTTTCTCAAACACTTAGTAGCCCTAATCATGGAGATAAGACTAGTGGGTCTATTACGGCGATTCCCATAGATCACTACGGTATCTCCATCAGGTAATCGAACCCTGATCAGCTTTTTATTGCAAACGATATTCGCATCATTCGCGGCCAACCAGTCCATACCCAACACCACATCGAACTCTCCCATTTCCATGGGATATAATTTCATAGGCACTAACCTCCCTTCTATCTCTATAACGCAACCCTCTACCACCTCCTTAACGTACACCAGACTATCATTGGCGGTTTCCACCTCTAGTGCCCTCTCCAAGCGTCTAGGCCTTACCCCCCAAGTATTTCATAAACACAAGCGATACAAAAGAGCGATTCGCTCCCGAATCAAACAACACTGCAACAACATCCGGTACATCCTCCGCCTCTTCAGCGGTCATGCGGAACGCACGTCCCTTTGGGCGCGCCGGTTCTGCCCCCTTATCACTGCTTCTTCCCCCTTGGCGGCTCCCGTACTGAGCTGACCCATCCCTCTTCAACTGTGGACAGTCGTACCGCACGTGACCCATCACCCCACACTGATGACATGTATTCCCCTTGGGACAATCCTTTGACATATGACCGGGCACTCCACACCGGTAGCATGAGTTTGAACCTGCCATGCACTCTCCCCGGTGTACCCTGTTACACTTACTACACGGTTTGCTGGTTGGACCCTTACTATCACGGTTTTCTGGTCGGAACACTTTCCCCTTTCTGGAATCATTACCCGGCCCATCCCATTTACGTTTACCACCGCCCTTCTCAGTCGTCTGACGATCCTTTTCCTTTTCGATCATCTCGGCCGCATTAATGGCCGTTTGAAAAGTAGTGGGGTTTCTGGTCAGAACTAGTTCTCGAATGCTGCCCTTCAATCCGTGAATGAAACGTTCCACTCGACGTTCTTCTGTTGGCACATAAAGGTCTGCGAAGCGAGATTTCTCGATGAACTTTGTAGTATATTCTCGCACTGTCATACCCCCTGATCCAATCCCAAAAACTCTTCCTCCAGTCTTTTTACTGCCGCGAGCGGGCAGAACTGAGCCTTGAACCTGCCTACAAACGTTTCCCACATCATTCCCTTAGCCGCTGCCGAACCCTGTCCCCCAGTCTCGGCCTCCCACCAATAAACTGCATCAGATTTCAACATCGACAGAGCAAACATTACCCTATCCCCATCAGTACACTTGCATGTATCGAAAACCAGTTCCATTTCCTTTATCCATTTCATTGCCAAGATAGGATCATATTCGCCCTTGAAAGTAGGGGGCTTGCATGAGGCAAAGGCTTTGAAATTGCATCCCTTAGCTGCTAACTCATTCATCACTTGAGGGTTTGAATTCAGGTGACTCCCAGTACCGGTCACTAGTGGACTAGACAGCTCCACGCTTTCTCGGTTCTCACTTGCTTCTTTGCTTCCTGAAGCTGACTCGTTCTGTTTGGTCAGGAGAGCTTGCAGAGTCTCCTGAATTTTACCCAGTTCAGCAGCTAGGTTCTCTCGAGTGACGAAAGTAGATCCGCGGCCTCGACCCCGTCCCCTAGGCTGTGTTACCCTCCTTGCCGAAGCTGAACTCTCCTGAAGAGAGTCTTCTCGATGAACAAGGGCTTCCACACTCCTCGTTCTTCTAGTTGTACGAGTCGTTCTCGGGTTCGGGTTTCCTCCATCCCCGGCCACTTGGGTGGCGGCCCGACGGGGTGTTCTTCCCCGACCCCTTCCACGACCCCTACCTCTTCCCCTTCCACGGGTAACAGTTGCCCTTGCCGGCTCCACCGGTCCGTTCTCTAGTACCTCGTCATCTTGATTCCTTGGCACAACAGGTGCCGACCTACTTCTCAGGGTTCTTCCAGCCATTTCACTAACGCTGAAAGAAGACAATAATTAATTTTTGCTAGACATGGCATAATAATCTTGCTATATAAGGTAAGTTTAAGCACGCACATGTTCCTGTAAGTTCGTAAATACACTGGCCAGGTGTAGTTCCAAACTTACCTTACATGTTTGTCCTTGGCACCTTATTTCCTAACGCATCTGTAGTGATCGTTCCTAGAGGCAATCCTATATCTCGACTGTGTTTCTCATCTTACAGCTTAAGTTTAGGCCCTACTGGTCACCTAAATCTCTTAAACTAAGGCTCTGATACCATCTGTAACATCCCAGGCCAACCGTACCAGATATTGTGCGCTTTGTCTGCACACCTGGACTCACGGTTTTAAAATGCGTCTGATAGAGGAGGTATCAAGTCCCTTATAAGGCAACCTTTGTTCCCCTCCCCAACCAATGTGGGATCTTACAATCCACCCCGCTTGGGAGCCCAGCGTCCTCGCTGGCACACCAGTCCGGTTCCCGGCTCTGATACCATTTGTAACGTCCCACTTTCCATAAAACGTGTTCGCGTGTAAAGATCGAACATCAAAGACCGTACGGGAAGCTCCAGTCGTTAGAGATACCGACATGGAAGTGGGATCAGATCACGATGGATTTCGTGACCCATTTGCCTAGAACGCCGAAGGGTCATGACGCTATTGGGTGATCGTGGATCGACTCACAAAGTCAGCCCACTTTTTGCCTATACGAGAGTCTTACTCGTTGGAGCAGCTAGCCAAGTTGTACGTTGATGAGATCATAACCCTCCATGGCGTGCCTTCGTCGATAATTTCCGACCGAGATAGCAGGTTTACCTCTAGCTTTTGGAGAAGCTTCCAAAGAGAAATGGGTTCGCAGATCAAGTCGAGTACCGCTTATCATCCTCAGACCGACGGTCAGAGCGAGCGGATGATCCAAACGTTAGAAGACATGCTAAGAGCGTGTGCTTTGGATTTCCAAGGCTCATGGGAAAAGCACCTACCGCTAATCGAGTTTGCTTATAATAATAGCTATCACTCGAGCATCAAGGCAGCGCCGTTTGAGGCACTTTACGGTAGAAAGTGTCGGACACCGTTGTGTTGGAACGAAGTCGGAGAGAGACAGTTAGCAGGGCCAGAAATTGTACAACTGACTTCGGACAAGATAGTTCAAGTGCGAGAAAGACTGAAGGTCGCACGCGACCGACAAAAGAGTTATGCGGATAAGAGAATAAAGGATATAGAATTTCAGGTCGGAGATTCCGTGTTATTAAAGGTCTCCCCGTGGAAAGGAGTTGTACGGTTTGGAAAACGGGGGAAATTAAGCCCGCGTTACATCGGACCGTTTGAAATTACCGAACGAATTGGGGAGGTGGCGTATAGACTGCACCTACCGGAAGAGTTGCAAGGCGTTCACAACGCGTTTCATGTGTCAAACCTGAGGAAATGTTTAGCCGACGTGACTAAAGCGGTGCCGTTAAACGACATTAAGGTGGATGAAAAGTTGAACTTCGTAGAAGAGCCCGAAGCGATCACGGATGTTAAAGTGAGGAAGTCACGGAACAAGGAGACTAAGCTGGTTAAAGTACAGTGGAGGCATCATAAAGGCCCGGAGGCTACTTGGGAGTTAGAATCGGAGATGAGGGCGAGGTACCCACTACCCACATCTTTTCCAATAAGGAATTCCGGGGACATAATTCTTTTAAGGGGGGAGTGTTGTAACAACCCAAATTTAGTAGGATGGAAAGTTTAGTGTCCAGACTTAAAAGAATGGAAGTTTGGGCTTAGGGGCTATAGTGTAAATTGTGAAACATATTTAAATGAGCCAAATCCCTAGGTGGTCTTGGGGATTCAGTATTATTGTGCTGTGGCGGCTGAGGAGAAGAGCATAAAGAAGGAGAAATCGGTTTGGCATCAGGATCGGGAGAAGACTCTTCTGGTAAGCAAACCTCAAATCATTGTTATCTTCTTGTGCATTAATAGCTAGAAAATTAGTTAGTTTCCTGGTTGGGTTTTCATGTTTAAGCTGGGATATTGTTTAACATCACTGTGGAGAGTTTTAGTTCACGAATGGGATTGTAATCTAATGAAACCAATGGACTAGAAATCTGTATTGTTTAAGGAGTTGTAATAGAACAAATTGGGTCAGAATGCTGTGTTAAATTCTAAATTTACTGGACTCCGTAGGAAGAAATCGAGTAACGAAGCATATAAGGTTCGTCCCTGTTCGCTAGACCGAAGTACTGGGACTTCGGGGTACCGGGAGTCGGGTACCGGGAGTCGGGATACCGGGACTTCAGGATACTGGGAGTCGGGGTACCGGGAGTCGGGGTACCGGGAGTCGGGGTACCGGGACTTCGGGGTACCGGGACTTCGGGGTACCGGGACTTCGGGGTACCGGGAGTTCGGGGCACCGGGAGTCGAACATGCTGGGTTCGTCGGGTTGGGCTTCGACTATCAGGCCCGTAGTGTTTAGCTATTGGCCGATATGTTAGAGTTTAGCTTAAGTCTCGTGGGCTTAGTAGAGGATAAAAGAAATCCAATATGTAATTGTTGGACCTAAATGAGTTAATTGAGACCGAATTAAGAGGAGGACTTTGGATCAGAATTGGAGACGTGCCTAATTGATCTATAAATTATGCATTAGGTGAACGGACGAAACGAGACACAAGGTTAGAAAGGAAATTGCTATCAGGTGAGTTCCCTAAACCCCTTTTTATGATGCAAAATATTAAATGTTTTCTTTAACTGATTATGGTTTACCGAGCATGAAAAGTTATGAATTGACGTACATGATTTCCATGAATACACGTATTTTGAATGAAAGAGATGTTTAGCATGACAAGATGAAAGGCATGATTTATGAGCAACTTATTTTGACATGTTTGCATGAACGTAAGTGTACACTATGTGGAGTCGGTCTGCACTGTGGGATCAAAGAGAGGTTCTCGGGGTCTTAGGACTCTTGGTTATGTATGATAGACCGGTGGGTTGGAATCCGTTTCCTTCCTATTCGGTAGAGGGGAGTTCGTGGGGATTCCAAAGCGGCGAGAAGGGAGTCTGCTGGGGCCCTGATCGCAATATGTTGATGTGATCCACTACACAGTGCAGTACCCTGTTTGATGATATTTATAGTCGTTGCTAAATGTTTTCCAAATGTTTTATATGCTATTTTCGGAGGGAATTCACTAGACCTTCTGGTCTAACCCTCGCTTTCAAAACTAAACCATTTTCAGGTAAGCGTGTAGCGAGTTCTTCTAGGTAGAACTAGAGACGGCATGGAGGTGATGGAGCTCGTGAGGCTTCCAGTTTTGGATCTTGATATGTTTAGTTAGTGCTCGGCTGTGGCTTAGAGAGACTTCCGTTGTTTATGTTTAATGTTAACGTTAAAGTTTTGTTAAGTTTGTTTTAGCGTTGATGTAAGTACAAGTACATTTATGTCGTTTGAATGGTTAATCTCATGTTTTGACTTTTATGGAAAGTGGGACGTTACAAATGGTATCAGAGCCGGGAACCGGACTGGTGTGCCAGCGAGGACGCTGGGCTCCCAAGCGGGGTGGATTGTAAGATCCCACATTGGTTGGGGAGGGGAAAAAAGGTTGCCTTATAAGGGACTTGATACCTCCTCTATCAGACGCGTTTTAAAAGCGTGAGTCCAGGTGTGCGGACAAAGCGGACAATATCTGGTACGGTTGGCCTGGGATGTTACATATATATATAAAGATATATTGATTGTTAGCTTACAAAGAAATATAAATATTTAAATAAAAATAAATTCATTTAATAAAAGTATATATATACATTATTGATTAAATAAAAATAATAATAAGTTTATAAATTTAAATAAAAAATGTTGGATTCTTTGTATAATTAAAAATGCAAGGTAAATAATATTTTATATAATAATAAATATATATTGGTTAATGGTTTTTAATTTAAATTAAAAAAAATGAAAAGTTTAAGCATTTAATGTGTTGAAATCAATTAAAAATAAATCAAAATTATAACAAAAAAGATAAAAGGCCATGGAGGCCTCTCCTTAATCATTTCTCCTACATTTTGCTTTATATATATATATATATATTGATGATTGATTGATTGTTAGCTTACTAAAAAAATTGTATCTTATTAATTAAAAAATTAAAAAATAATATGTTTAAATTTTTTTTAAAAAAAAATTGATTGTTAGCTTATAAAGAAATATAAAAAACTATATAAAAATAAATTCATTTAATAAAAGTATATTGATTTATAAACATGTTAGTTTACTAAAAAATTTGTATTTTATTAATTAAATAAAAATAATAATAAGTTTATAAATTTAAATAAAAAAATTTGATTTATAAGCATTGTTAGCTTACAAAGAAATATAAATAGTTAAATAAAAATAAATTCATTTAATAAAAGTATATATACCTTATTGATTAAATAAAAATAATAATAAGTTTATAAATTTAAATAAAAATGTTGGATTCATTGTATAATTAAAAATACAAGGTAAATAATATTTTATATAATAATAAATATATACTGGTTAATGGTTTTTAATTTAAATTAAAAAAGAAAATGATTTAAACATTTAATTTGTTGAAATCAATTAAAAATAAATCAAAATTATAACAAAAAGGATAAAAGATCATGGAGGTCTCTCCTTAATCCTTTCTCCTACATTTTGCTTTATATATATTGATGATTGATGTTAGCTTACAAAGAAATATAAATAGTTAAATAAAAATAAATTTATTTAATAAAAGTATATATACTTATTGATTAAATAAAAATAATAATAAGTTTATAAATTTAAATAAAAAATGTTGGATTCATTGTATAATTAAAAATGCAAGGTAAATAATATTTTATATAATAATAAATATATATTGGTTAATGGTTTTTAATTTAAATTAAAAAAGAAAATGAAAAGTTTAAGCATTTAATGCGTTGAAATCAATTAAAAATAAATCAAAATTATAACAAAAAAGATAAAAGGCCATGAAAGCCTCTCCTTAATCCTTTCTCCTACATTTTGCTTTATATATATATATTGATTATTTGATGTTTAATAGTTGTTAAATAACTTTGAGACACATACAATAACTGATAAAGAGAAAACAAAAATTCTACAAAAAAGGAATATTATCTTGAAGATAAAAATACGTCTACTAAGTTTGATAAATATTATAAATGTCGTTACTAAATGAATAAAATTATCAAATAAATACACAATAATTAACTACCTAGAGCTCAAATGAAATTAAAATACATTCAAAATTATTGATGTTTCTTTTTAGAACAAAGACATCCACATAATGGATCAAAAATGTGCAATGTAATTGAAATCAACATCGATCTTCGATTATGCTTTTAAACTTTGAATTAACAACCTTATAACTTTCCAAACCCGCAACAACTTTAAATATTTTCGCATTGTTTTAACAAATGTTTGAATTTTGACACCATATTCATGATGATTGTTGTAGCCATTAGGGTTACTTCAAAAAAAAGTAAGTCAGCATAAACTCATTATATATTATATTGTAATTTAAACTTTTGACTGCATATTGATCCATATTACAACACAAACATGTCTTAACATCTAATAATCATGTAATTCTTTCAAATTTTTCAACTTTACATAATTAATTAGCAAAAAAACCCTCCCTATTTCTCTATAAATGCACCTCACTTTATATAAATAAACAACTTATGAATGTAAAGTTTGTTTTAATGTGATCAGTTGCCTACATAATGTCAATAAATTAAACATAACTTCAAAATAATTAATTCAAACACTTACCATGAAGATGGGTAAAGTTATGACATGATCATAACTTTCGATTGGGTAAAAAAAATCTTCAAAAATGTCAACTTAAGTTTGTAAACACCGACAATATTATGTTTGTCAAAGCCTTTAATACGCAATAGTTTTAGTTGTTAACTTCAAACAAACAAAAAACACCCAACTCATCAATGATAAAATCATAATCCGGTTGAGCATCGGAGGTTTCACCTACCGGTGGTTCAGATTCTGCTCAGTTGGATTCTTCTTCAATGTAGGTGCGAATTGGGACAGGTGTTGTAGACATATTAACCTAATTAATCAAGCATTTCTAATCAAAACTGTTACTTGTATTTAACATGTACCATGTAATGACATGGGAACTTTCAACAAACATATAGCATGCAATTAACTTAAAATTCATATTTTGCGAGTATATTGTTACATACCTTGTTAGTGGTTGGGATATCGAGCTTTTGAAGACCAAAAAGAAAGATGTTGGCAATCTTCTTTTAAAACACAATACCACATACTTGAAATAAACGCCTTAGAGTGTGAAGATGTGTGTAACATCCCAGAAATATAATAGAACAAACATAGCATTAAAACATAACATTTACAATTCTGGGTCCCAATATATATATCATTACATTCATTTATAACTACGGTTGGCGGAAACAACTTATACACAACTGAGAACAACTATTACTACAAGTGGCACCGGTACTGTCTCTAGCTGCATCTGTACTCTATCTTGCTCTTGCTCACTTACCTGAGCCTTCTACTATTAGCTTACCTGAAAAGGGTTTTAGTTTTGAAAAGCGAGGGTTAGACCATGAGGTCTAGTGAGTTCCCTCCATAAAACATTTAACACAGTATAAAATCATTTCATAAAAAACATACTTTCACATCTTTCTCATAAACATCATCCAAGGTCAAACACAGGGTTCAGGGTCGCATAAGCTACTCCGATTGGGGCCTAGCGGACACCCTCTCGTCTACGCCGAAATCCAAATGGACTCCTCGTTCCTTCATGTAGGAGAAAACAAATTCCAACCTACAAGCTAACCTCCATATGCCCAAGGAATCAGAGATCCCAAGGTACCCTGACCCCACCGTGCGACCGACTCCACATAGCATTCACATAGTTCATCATAAACATAAAACATGAAAGCCGTATAACCGTTACAATCCATTTCATCTTGCTAAACAATCTTTTCAGTGGAGCATACTTTTCACGGAAAACATTCGTAAAAGCTGGTAAATAAATCATGCTCATAAACATACCTTGATCCGTAAAACATAAAGCTTTCGTTTACGTAAAATTCACGTAAGTTAACAGGGCATTTTCATAAAATCATTTTCCTTTGGAAACAGGCAAAGTCACGTATTTTAGTTAGAAAAACTCACCTGGCTGGCTCGCTCCAAAGCTCCTCACTTAAACTTCTGATCTCTAGGTGGAACACCTATTATATTAATAAACTTACATCATAATTCGCTCAACTATTAATAGAGTTAAATCCTGAACTCAACACCAATTTAGCTAAATTGGTATATTACACTTCTAGTCCAAAAATCATACTAAGGGTCTTTGCTTACCCATTCAAATGAAATGCTACAACGGATCATTTACTTTACTCAACTCTAGATTCTCAACATACCAGTAATAACACTGGATGCTAAACATTAATATTAGATCATGTTACCAATAATGTGGCCCAAATTAAATAAATAAATAGGCTACCAATTACATACTAGGCCTTTATTATAATTATAGACTTTATTAATAACTAAGCCCAAAAGGACTTAATAATTCTTTCGGCCCAACACTCTATTCGGTCCAATAAACCCAAAAGAAAGAATTAATCTTGAACATTTCTTAACTTTGTAAATCCATTAAACCCAACCCCAAACATTCCATTTCATTATTTATATTACGGTCCACTTAAAGATTCATGTTCGGCCCAACAAACCATACCGGTGAAATCTTGCAAGTCCCGGTAAACCAAAATTACAAGTACCGGTAAACCATGACAAGTACCGGTAATTGCGATTTCGAACATAACCTTATTACTTCAATTTAATCGGCCTAACGATAAGATGATTTTTCTAACAATCTCTTACCAGAATTAGCATGCAATGACCTCGACCTCATACTTTCCAATTTAAATCTAAATCAGTTATTTAAGGCATCTGATTAGTGTTATCCCCATTTATACTCTTAACTCGTTTCCACAATCGACACTTGAGTTAATTTTAACAATATCATATAAAGAGTAGAATTAAACTCCATATTAATACTCTCATTTGTCTTCTCAACTTACAAAACTGAGACCAACTAGAACCTAACAATTCTAGTCATTACTTGCAAAAGAGAGAACACAAGGAAATGGTTTCTTACCCGAAAGAACCCTCACGAAATGGGAAACCCGCTGCCAAACCTCGCCACCACCGGCAGCCACCACCGCCGGACCACCACCGACAGCCACCACTGCCGGCGACCACCAAAACTGCCCAAAACACGGCTTCTTTATCTCGTCGCCTCTGTCTCTCTCTCTTCGTCTCTCTCTCTCTCCTCCGTCATCTCTCTCCCTCTCGTCGACTGTCTCTCTCTCTCGTCGGCTGCCTCTCTCACTCTCTCTCTCTCGTCGACTGGCTGTCTCTCTCTCTCTCTCTCTCTGGCTGGCTGTCTCTCTCTCTCTCCCTCTCGCCGGCTGTCACTCTCTCTCTCGCCGGCGGTCTCCTGCTGTTTACTCCCGGCGTACACACACAGGACACCCACACAAACTCGTTTCCTTCTTTCTCTCTTTGTGCCTTTCTCGGTATGCAGCCACCCACACAACCCTAACCCTAAACAAATAAAAAGGCTTTTTAAATATTCCAGCAAAAGCTGCGTAAAAGGGAGAAGATTTAATTGCCAAATTTTCAGTTTTTACCCTCCAACCTTTTCATATTAAACATTTTCATACCAAACTTTCCATTAAAATAAAGTGCTCACTTTGGGTTATTACAACCTCTCCCCCTTAACAGAATTCCGTCCCGGAATTCTTTCCAAAATAACCATTGTTTATTGATTAACAAACTTAAATTTCAACTCCTGAAAAAAAGTCTTTCTAATAACAGAACAGTAACAACACAAATCTACGCATTCGTTGCGCAACCCTGATAAAACCCTAAAATCCATGTTTAACAGTAAAAATACCTCCATCTTATTTTCTTCATCTTTCAAACAATGCAATACTTCAGGAACTCCATGGAACCCGGGTTCTAAGATTCTTTCGTTTAACCACAACGACCCCAAGTTGTAACGTCCCAAAAATTACAATAAATTTTAACTTTTAAAAATAAACATTTTAATAGATGAAACCTCATTAAATATCCAAAACCGTTTCGTTTGCAACTTAATAATAAATATCCTCGTTAATAAATGACAGCGGAAATAAATCGTTTAAATAATAATTCTAAACTCATAATTGTAATAACTCTTCACGCGCGCCAGTGTGTACCCGTCACGCCTTGGAGCCACTAGCACCTGAAACCACATTTATAGGAAAAGGGTAAGCACAAAGCTTAGTGAATTCCACCACCTACGCAGGTAGCAATCACACATATATCGCCCCTATGATCTAGAAGGTAAACAACACCGCAATTACAAGTATATAAACAAATCAAGGTTTAAGCATGTAATCACATTCCTCGGTCCCACCGAGCCCTCGGTCTCCCCGAGTTCACACAACACTTTTACACAATTCCTCGGTCTCCCCGAGTTCACACAACCCTTTTACACAATTCCTCGGTCTCCCCGAGCCCTCGGTCTCCCCGAGTTCACACAACCCTTTTACACAATTCCTCGGTCTCCCCGAGCCCTTGGTCTCCCCGAGCCCTCGGTCTCCCCGAGGTGTACACCAAACACATGCCAATCACATATTATATAATTTACAACTAGCTTTCACACCACAACTAGTTCACGTAAGCATACAATAACACGAAAGAGCAAACGCAACATATATGTAACTCCTAGACTACGCAGTGAGAGAACTCACCTTAAAGCACGCAAGTATCCGCAACCGCAACACAAGCCGGCCAACTTCACTCACCTTCTCCCACCTAATTACGTGTTAACAAATGTCAAAGCGAAGCCCCGACCCCAAAACCACGACTACTAGATTACAAGTCACATATTCCAGCTTTTACTCTAAAAACACAGGTCTGTTCAGGACCTGTTTAACCCCTTATAAGCTGATAAATCCAGAAATATTATTCCAAAATCACAAATTCCCATGTCTTAGGGTTTTAGGGACGTATCGCACGCGCTCTAACGATTTTTCTGCAATTAAATATGGATTTTCTAAAAAACAGGACACGAGTCTGCCAAATCCGGACCTGCTGTCAAAACAGCTAATTTACACCTAGCTAGAGGCCGAACCGGATTTTCGCTAAAACACGAAAGGTGTGCCCGACACAGAATGTGAACCGAGGGCACCGGATTCGCCTCAAACCGAGCTACGACGAGAAAGTTACGGTCAAAATACGAACTGGACAGATTCCTAATATTCACATAAAATGACGATTTGTAAAAACGGTTTAATCGATTCGGGTTTAAGCGACCAGGTCACGGATTAGGATTTTTGGTTACTAAAGTCTGGGCTCACCCGCGCACCACCCACTGCCACCTCCGGCAGTGGTGGTCGCCGGCGGCGGCGGTGACGGCGGCGATCGACGGTGGCGGGTTTTTTTTTTCTTTTTACACGAACTCCGGCGAGACCACACGAAAACCCGACCACACGCCCCTCGCACACCAAACAGCCCTTAACCCGCCTTTATAGCCACCACAAGGGTGGCTCTCGGGGCACCACACCGCCGGCAGCCGTGGCTGCGGCGGCGGTGGTCGTTTCGCGGTTACCTGACGACTAACAAGAAACGAAACCAAACGATTACCCTATCACACTCCACCCACGCACACACGACCCACGGCCGCCGACCTGCCATCACAGCCCTCGGCTGGAGGCGCACGACGGCGGCAGCCGGCGGCAACCATGGTTGTACACTCCGGCAGCGGTGGTGGTTTTTGCGATCGAACGACGAAGAAAGAAACCAAAGAGGGAAGAGGGAGTCTTACCTCGCGACGACACAGCGGCGAACGGCAGCGATCACGGCGACTAACCCAACGCCCTTATCTTTCCGATCGTGTCTCTCTCTATATCTCTCTCTCTCTCTATCTCTCTCTCTCTCTCTCTCTCGCGCTGTTCTCTCTCTCCGGCCAAAACCAGCAGCGGCGCTGGTTGTGGTGGTGGGCGGTTTCACGGCAGCAACAAAAAGGAAAGGAAGAAGGTGTTAGGGTTTTGTGGTGTGTTGTTTGCGTGAGAAGAAAACGAGAAGGGAAGGGGAGGGGGAAGGGCCGGTTCCACATGGGCCGAACCCCATGCACCCCTTTGCCCTATTGACACAAACAGCCCCTAGAGTATTAGGGTTATACACATTTAGCCTCTAAATCCAAACTTTTCTCAATTAGGTTAACCCACTAATTCCTGTTAACTACGCAACGATAAAAGGAAACAAAATTAACTTATAAAATAAAACATACCGGGATACGGGCTTTACAACTCTCCCCCGCTTGAATTAGACTTCGTCCTCGAAGTCTACGTCCGCAAACAGCTCCAGATAGTTCTCCCGCATCTCAGTCTCGGGTTCCCAAGTCCGCTCGGAACCCCTTCAGGGTTGCCACTGGACTTTCACTAACTGGAATCTAAATTTCTCACACCGACTAAAATTTCTCGAATACTTTTCTTACCAACAAAACTCCTTCAGGAACACTGAAATTATGATCGGAAGAACACTCCAACAACTGGAATCATTCTTAGTCAAACGACTTCGGTTGTCTCCCAACCTTAGATATTCCATACATCCCGATTCAAACTTCAAACCAGTAAATTTATAATTACCCATGAAGGTCATTCCACCATAGCCATTCATCACAAGTGAGCATTCCAGAGTTACTACTAACATCACCATAATTATCTTAAAATCGGCTACAAATCTCCGATTACACTAAAGGTGTTTGGCCTCAAGCCCAAAAGTCGACACCTAAATATACTACTTATTTCAAAAGGTTACTGCGCCTTTATTCTCTTAATTACAAAGGGCATCATTCCCTTAACCGACACTATTCGATCTACCCTAACAACACGTGTGGAATACCCAATCTTCCACCGTCTACTTATCCTCCACGCTCGCTCTAGGAAACCTAGTTACACCGTAACACGATACACCTTGACGCCTACCTCCCAGGTACGTCTCAAGACTATATCCTCTTAGTGCCTACGGGAAAGTCAAGGTCATAACACATGAATACCGGGGTCTCACCCCGAGATACCCAACCGACCGTTATCAACGACTAACTGACATGACCAAGGATCCAATGCAAATAGTCTACCAACAACGTGCCTATCCCGGAATGACTCACTCACCCAAACATGTAAATACTCAAAATGACACATAACACTTAAAAGCGCCTTTCCCAAATGGTTTGCAAAATCATTTGCAAAATATTTTCAACGCCAAGATTTTTCACTTCAAAAAGACCGTATGCAATAAAACTACTATTATCAGGTCGGTAGTTACGCAAAAATGGACACGCTCGTCTCACATAAAAATCATGTTGAAAATCATTCCATTGTCGTTCAGTTTACTTACAAAAATCCAAATGATATGGAACGAAGTTTACCAATCAAAATTTGTGCGCGTCAGTTATTTATACAAAACAAGAAAACGATTTATTGACAATAAAACATTTAGCTAACTAAAAGCGCACCAAACAACTCATGATAAAATGCTATCAAAAATATTCTCCCAAAATTCTACAACACAATCCATATAATGATTGGAAACGCAAGAATTAGATAAAGCAATTTTATTTTCAAAATCAAACTTTGTGCATGACTTAGTCGGCATTCTACGTCTCGACTCGTACTACTCCCAATCTTTCCGGTCCATTATCGTCATCCGGACATTTAAACCTCTAAGGGCAAGTTGGAATTCACGTCAAATTATCTTACGGCTTTTCCTTAAAACAAAGTCGGCTCAAAAGCCTATAATTCTAGCTCAATCATCAATCTTGATCCGAAACGGTCTACTTAAAACAATTGTTACATCAGCAACCCCATCCACAAGTGAACAGCCTAGCCGTCCTATACTACGGCCTGAACGCTCGCTACAAGTGTGAGGCACGAAATAATGGGTAGCCCCGCTAACAAACATCACTACAGCAGACACCGAGTTAACTAAGAACACACTTAATCTCACAGCTTAAGCAAAAAGCAACTACATACAATAATCAATAACAGAAAACAAGTGGTGAAATATACATGTCACCACTTTAGGCGTAGCCTGTGCCTCCTCTACCGTCAGCTGGTGAACTCTGCCTCGAGCCGCCTCCGTCCCCGGCTGACCCGTTCGACCATCAGTAATACGCAATGGGGCATTCGCAGGCGCCCCCTGTGCCCCGCTCCCATCTGCTACCCTCGCACTAGGACAATTGGCCTTCACATGGCCCGTCTGCTTATAGTTGAAGCAGACCATCATCGGCATCTTACACTCCCAGCTGAAATGGCCGGACTGCCCACATTTGAAACATTTATCAGCCCTGGGCTTAAACCCACTGCTCCTTGGACCCGCGCACGAATCTGTGAATTTCGACTTCTTTGGCACTGCAGAGATTGGTGTCACCGCCTGCGCCGCCTTCCTCTTCTTCGCTTGGGTCTCCAACTCAAGTTCCCTCCTCCGGGCCGCGTTACTGAAACATCTTTTGAAGGAATAACATTTGGTGTTTAGTTTTATTATGCAAATGTTGAACTTATGAAATAATTAGGTTATAAATGGATTAAAATATGCTTATAAACGTAAGTTTTCATCGCATACAGCAAAGATGTCACGACGATCGGTAAGAACGGCATCAGTTACACCTGATGCGGTAGAACCGCCACAAATAGGGGCTACCCCAAATGTACATGAAACCCAACCAGCATCTGCTGCGGTTGCAAGGACCGCTAGCACACGAGGACGAGGACGGGGAAGGGGAAGAGGACGAGGTAGAAGTCAGGCAGTGCCGAATGAACCTGAACCCTTTGTGCAAGCAAGTTCTGCATCTGGAAGAGGTCGAGGTCGAGGTCGAGGAAGGGGACGAGGGCGTACCCAAGCCACCATGGAAACTCCTATAGACATCATCGCTCAGGAGGTAACAAAAGCTTTGCAAGCTGCTTTACCCATGGTTATAGCCCAGGTGCGAGAAGTGGAATTGAAAAATCAGGAAGATATGGTGATAAGTAGCCAAAGGGAAGATATTAATGATTCAAGCAACAGGTCAAGACCAGTAAGTCCTATCGGCAGGGGTGCAGGACAAAGAGGATGCAGTTATAAGAACTTCATGGCCTGTAAACCACAACCTTTTCAAGGTGATTGTGACCCAGTGAAGGCGATGAGATGGATACGGGAAACAGAAGTCGTATTCTAAATCAGCAAATGTGCAGAAGAAGACAAGGTGACCTATGGGTCGGCAATGCTCAAATCAGAAGCCCTTTCCTGGTGGGAGGTTGTCTGTAACTTAAAAGGCGACGAGGCGGTGGCTAGAATGACATGGGATGACTTTAAGGTATTATTTAACAATAAATTCTGTCCACGCTCAGCGGTGAAGCAACTGGAAGAGGAATTTTTAAGGTTAGAGCAGGGAACCATGACAGTGAGGGAGTATACAACTAGCTTTACTGAAAAATCCAGATTTGCCGAGCATTATGTGTCGACCGAGGAAAGGCGAGCTGAACGGTACATCTAGGGGTTAAAAGCATCCATTCGAGAGTTTGTTCTCACTATGAACCCAACCACGTTCCAAGCTGCAGTGAACGCAGCAGAAGTTAGAGAAAAAGAAAAGAACCGTCAAGAGGCTGAGTGAGGCCAGATAAATAGGAAATGGGAAGGTACAAGCAATGAAATCAAAAAGTCAAGGTTCTCGGGTCCAGAAAGGAAATCGTGGCAAGGACAAACTGTCAAACCATGTCCTAGATGCAACCGTATGCACAAAGGGGAATGTTTGATTAAACCAAGGGTGTGTTACCGGTGTGGGAGGCCAGGACACCTATCTCAAGATTGCAAAGTTGAAAGGAGGGAACGACTATGTTTTACCTGTAAGTCACCCAACCATATACAAGCAAATTGTCCTCAGCAAAAGAATGAGTATGCCTCAGGTCAGGGCGGAAGTCGAAATGGTAAATGGGAGGAAAAACGTTCTGAAACAACAAAGCCAAAGGGAAGAGTCTTCCAAATGACGGCAACAGAGGCCGAGGATACACCTGACGTGGTGACAGGTACTTTTCTGGTCAACTCTGTGCATGTTAGGGCACTGTTTGATTCTGGAGCAAATCGCTCTTTTGTGTCTACTACATTCTGTGATTACTTACATAGAGTGCCCAAGCCTTTAAGTTCGGCCTTAGAAGTAGAAACCGACAATGATAATTGGGTGGTTATTAGAGAAGAATACGATGATTGCAATATTCAAATAGACGGACGTTCGATCCCACTAAAACTACTCCCTATGACCCTGGGGGAATTTGATATAATAATTGGAATGGATTGGCTAGCTGAAAACCAGGCAAGGATTATGTGCGACAAAAAGATCATCCAAATTGAATCACCTGATAATGGAACCATAGTTATATACGGATATAGAAGAAATAGGAAATCCAGCATGATATCTTTGGCAAAGGCAAGACGATGTGTAAGAAAGGGATGTCAGAGCTATTTGGCATACGTGATAGATGCTAAGAAGGAGAAAAAGAGTATGGAAGACATTGCCATTGTAAGAGAGTTTCCTGAAGTCTTTCCAGATGATCTGACAAGTCTACCACCCGAGAGACAGGTAGAGTTTCAAATTGATCTGGTACCTGGAGCCGCACCTATCGCTCGAACACCCTACCGTCTGGCACCATCAGAAATGAAGGAGATGATGTCCCAATTGCAAGAACTATTAGACAAGGGTTTTATACGCCCTAGCACTTCTCCCTGGGGAGCGCCTGTGTTATTTGTTAAGAAAAAGGACGGTACGATGCGAATGTGCATTGACTATCGTGAGCTTAACAAAGTAACGGTAAAGAATAGGTACCCTCTACCAAGGATTGATGATCTTTTCGATCAACTTCAGGGTGCCAACTATTTCTCGAAGATTGATCTACGATCGGGTTACCATCAGTTAAAGGTCCGAGAGGAGGATGTGCTTAAGACAGCTTTCAGGACTAGGTATGGGCATTATGAATTCTTAGTAATGCCATTTGGGTTAACAAATGCACCTGCAGCTTTTATGGATATGATGAATAGGGTATGCAAACCCTATCTAGATAAGTTCGTCATCGTTTTCATCGACGATATTTTGATCTATTCACGCACTGAAAAGGAGCACGAGCAACACCTTCGAGCGGTTTTGAGTTTGCTAAAACAAGAAAAACTGTATGCGAAATTTTCTAAGTGTGAGTTTTGGCTCCGTGAGGTTCAATTTCTAGGGCATGTGGTGACCCAAGAAGGAATAAAAGTGGATCCGGCCAAGGTGGATGCCATAAAGAAGCGGGAACCGCCAAGGACCCCGTTCGAGGTACGAAGTTTCTTGGGATTAGCAGGTTATTACAGAAGGTTCATTCAAGACTTTTCGCGGATCGAAACACCATTGACATCACTAACAAAGAAGGGCGTAAAGTTTGAATGGAAACCAACTCAAGAAGAGGCATTTAGAGTTTTGAAAGAAAAGTTGAGTACCGCACCGATATTGACCTTACCGGAAGGAACCGAAGGGTTTGTAGTTTACAGTGACGCATCCAAGTTAGGACTTGGATGTGTATTAATGCAACAAGGGAAAGTTATAGCGTATGCATCTCGCCAATTAAAGGATCACGAGAAGCGATATCCAACGCATGACTTGGAATTGGCAGCGGTGGTGTTTGCATTGAAAATCTGGAGACACTACTTATACGGGGTGAAGTGTCAAATCTATACTGATCACAAGAGTCTAAAGTATTTGTTCGATCAAAAAGAACTGTATATGAGACAACAAAGGTGGATGGAGTTGTTGAAAGATTATGATTGTGAAATTTTGTATCATCCCGGGAAGGCAAATGTGGTGGCTGACGCTTTAAGTCGCAAAGAAAGGAGTGATCAGATAAGGATTAAAGCAATGAGGATGGAGGTGACTCCAAATTGGATTGATGAACTCAAGAGAGTTCAGGAAGAAGCTCTAACAGAAGAAAATTTAAAGGCTGAACGAATGATAGGGGTTGTTTCCCTTCTTGAAGTTAACAATCAAGGATTAAAATGCTATAAGGGTAGAGTTTGGGTTCCTCGCTTGGGCGACTTTCGTAACCAAGTGCTAGACGAAGCTCATAAATCCCGGTATTCTATCCATCCAGGAAACAATAAGATGTATCGAGATCTTCGCCAATGTTACTGGTGGCCAGGGTTGAAGAAGGACATAGCTCATTATGTCGAAAGGTGCTTGACATGTCTGAAAGTTAAAGTTGAACACCAACGACCGTATGGTAAGTTGCAACCCTTGGAAATTCCTATGTGGAAGTGGGATCAAATCACAATGGACTTTGTGACAAAGTTGCCAAGGACACCAAAGGGTTATGATGCTATATGGGTAATCGTTGATAGACTCACCAAGTCAGCACATTTTTTGCCAATTAAGGAGACATACTCGATGGAGAGACTAGCTAAGCTCTATGTAGATGAGATTGTGTCTCGGCATGGTGTTCCATCATCAATAATCTCTGATAGAGACAGTCGGTTTACCTCTAGATTTTGGCAAAGCTTTCAGAGGGAATTGGGTTCACAAGTAAAGCTGAGTACAGCATATCACCCGCAAACGGATGGTCAAAGCGAGAGGACCATTCAAACCCTAGAGGATATGTTGCGAGCATGTGCTATCGATTTTCCAGGTTCATGGGAGAGTCATCTTCCATTGATAGAGTTTGCCTATAACAACAGCTACCATGCTAGCCTCCAAGCTGCACCATATGAAGTTTTGTATGGAAAGAAGTGTCGAACACCATTGTGTTGGAATGAAGTAGGAGAAAGACAATTGGCTGGCCCTGAGATAGTTCAGCAAACTACCAATAAGATAAACCAGATAAGGGAAAGGTTGAAAATAGCTCAAGACAGACAGAAAAGTTATGCTGACAAAAGACGGAAGCCGATAGAATTTCAAGTTGGGGACAAAGTTATGCTCAAGATCTCACCATGGAAAGGTGTGGTTCGTTTTGGAAAGAGAGGAAAGCTAAGTCCTCGTTATATTGGCCCTTATAAGATAACCAGAAGGGTAGGAGAGGTTGCCTATAAGCTGGAGCTTTCGGATGAACTCCAAGGCATTCATAACACGTTCCACGTGTCAAATCTAAGGAAGTGTCTGGCTGATGAAAGTGCTGAGGTAACTCTTCAGGACGTGAAGGTGGATAAAACTTTAAGCTACATTGAGGAACCCGAAGCTATCGTTGATAGGAAAGTAAGGAAACTAAGAAATAAAGAGATTGCCCTCGTTAAAGTTCAATGGATGCATCATAAAGGGCCAGAAGCAACTTGGGAACTCGAGAAGGAGATGAGATTGAAGTACCCTCACTTATTTGCATAAGACAAATTTCGAGGACGAAATTTTGTTAAGGGGGGAAGTTTGTAATAAACCAACAAAAAAAAGAAAAAAAGAAAAAAAGAGAAGGATCTTAGATGTTTAGGGACCTAGTATGTCAAGAGCAAGAAGTTGGGGATTTATGGTTGCAAATGTAAAGAATTGGAATGCAAATGAAAGGCCTTAACGGCCAATGAATTTAACAACGACCTTGGCTCTTCGGATGGACGAAACCGACGATTTTCATGCATATATAAAGGTGATAGACCTGCAAGTATAAGCAACAAGCATTTGAGAGAAGAAACAAGTTAAGAAAGGAAAGACAATGACGGTTCGGTGATTCGCAACGGTTTCGATCTCATCGGTAAGTATTTTCCTTGCTCGATCACTTTCGTTAATTGTATATAGATATCTTAGACCTTGACGAGATGATTTAGGTCTCGAAAAAAGAAGTGGTCTCGGTCACCGGTCGTGGTCGGTGTTCCAACCGGTACCACCGATGTCGCCGTTGTGTTCTCGGTACAAGCTTATGTTTGAAACCTTGAGATATTCGGCTAAATTTCTGGTTCGTTAAGTGAGCGCCATGTTCCAGTCGAGTGAGGGAGGTGACTGTTATGGCAGTAAAGAAAACATAATCTGAGAAGGAAGTTTCAAGATATGAGTTGTAGGTTTAACAAAGAAATCAATTATGTAAATATATATATATATATATATATATATATTTATATATATATAGCATGGAGATGATACATGATGCGTCGGCTATATATATATAAACTCATAAGTGTTCTCATGAATCTCCATGTATATATGTATATAGCTATGCACAAACGTATATATATAGATGTAAATTTTAGCATGGCAAGGGAAAGTTGATGGATGACACCATACACTATGGATGACACCATACACTGTTCATATGTCATAATATATAGCATGGCAAGGGAAAGTTGATGATTGAAACCATACACTATTCATATGTCATAATATATATACGTATATATTAATATATATATATATATATATATATATATATATATATTAGTATAAATATGAGACATGGATTGATATTTGAATACCCATGAACTGTATCAAAATGGGTTACATGAAAGGTGTAAATAAATATATATATATACATATAATATGAGGACATCTTGAAGCATTTAGGTAAGTAGTAGTCTAGAAGCGAAATGGGTTAACTCGGAGTATATAGTTCGGGTGTTGGATTTAATTAGAGTTAAATGTGATCGTAAATTGTAGGGAAGGCGTAAGGAACTTCAAGAACGGTTCGGGCTCCGACGAGTACTGTGTGAGTTAACGTGATTTTTAAACGGCCATTTTAGGCCTTAACGGCCATTTTCGATTTGTTAATCTAATGTTCTTATGTTTTACTTTTGATTTGGGGTCAGATTATGTTTTGTTTGACTTCTTAACCTAGATCTTTAAGTAGCTTTATTATTGTAGAACTTGTCTTGAAGTTAATAATGTAGGGTTTGTTCCAGTGATAATCCTTTCTCAACCATGGCAGTAAGATTATTTCTCTAAGCACTCTTAAATCTTAAAACATTTTTGAGTAAATGAATGAACCATGGCATTACCACTTCACATATTCTAATATTTTATATATGTACAATAGATTAAAGAGGTGTGATCTGTATCCTGGCTAATAGCTTTTTGATGTAGGGTGTGTCGTCTATCGTGTCTTTTGCTATTAACTTGTATATATGTATTATTTCAGGTATCAGATATAAGCCTCCAATGGTTTTCTTCAGTCTTTGGTACGGACTCTTCCTATTCTAAGGAAATAGCTTCTTCAAGAACCTTCTGCATTTATGAAGAGGTCAGATGTTGATCCTCTAAGTTAACACTTTTTCCTTGCCTTCATCCCATGATGGGATATTCTATCTGTAACATCTTAAGATGTTTCCACTTTCCAATTTTGTGTTTATGTTTAACTCAAAATTTTGTTGCAGGTGGAGAAAATGCGTAATGCAGGACTCATTAAGGGTGGTTCCGTAGAGAATGTTGTTGTTTTCAGGTAAGATGCTTTTACAAATGGTTGCTTTGTGTTTTTCAGATTTTACTTCTTGGTCCACTTAATTAGCAGTAACCATAAATTTTTGAAGGTGTCTGAAAATGCCTTATAGGTTATATGTACAAACCAGGTGTTTGTCTTTCGTTTATATTCTAAAATTTAACCAGGACGTCAAATATATTCAAGTTTTTTTTCCTGAATGGGTTTTGTTCAGCAGTTATTCTCATTTAATGCGTTTCTACCGGTGACTTTTCATCCAGTCTGATCATTGGGCTTAATGATATTCATGATTTGTTTCAGCACCCGTAAAGGTTTGCTGAATCCATCTTTGCGTTCACCTGAGGAGCCGTGCAAGTAGCTGAATGGATGTTTGATTATTTTAATGAAACTTATGGGTTCGTATTTAGAATGCATACTTGGTATTTGTTTTAGTTAATTATAGTAATAATTAACTAGTACTAATTGTTAGTTGAAAGTAATATTTCTTCATCGTTGGTTTTAAGCTCCTATTTGAATTTTCATGTTAAGCTCCTGTTTGAATTTACTGTTATGTTAAGCTCCTGTTTGACGTTACAAAAGTTGTTGCCCTTTTAACATTACAAAAGCTGTTGTCCTTTTATGTTAAGCTCATGTTTGTATTTTTAATCTCTATTTTTGGTGTTTTTTAATGTCTATTTTTGGTGGTTATTAAATGTAAAAAATTAAGAAACGTTAAGAAATTAAAAAAAATTTGACAGGCGGGTACCCGGAACCGGAACCGGTTCCCAGCGGTTCCGGTTCCGGTTCCAAAATAATGAGAACCGACGGGAGCGGTTCCGGTTCCGGTTCTTTCTTTCTAGGAACCGCCGGTTCCGGTTCCGATTCCGGTTCCATGAAAATTGGCCGGGTACCCGGTATTGCTCACCCCTTATTCCATTTTGATAGAGCATTAGGTTGTAGCTTATAAATAATTTTGTTATAGGTTTCTTTTAATGTATAGATGGAAAGATGGAGAGATTAAAATGAATGTCTTTAGGAAGTTAGATAGTTTAGAATGTAAAGGTAATTAAATTGGAAGTTAAATTATGAAAAAAGTCTTTTAATGAAATACACATTTTTTATGTAAGGGTAGAATAATTTTTAACCTATTTAAAATTTTAAAAATTCAAAACAATGAGAAAATTTCTATTACTTTAACAATGTGTCACATCATTCTTAATAGGTTTCTTTTATCATTTTATTTTTTTTGGAGTTGTTCTATCCACTTATGTTTCATTGTAGATACAACATTTTTAATTATAACAAATTTCAGTACATACCTCATACATTTTTTTTATCTGAAAAGATGTATCTATAATATGGCTTCATAATGAAGCTTCAAACTTCCTAACCACACGAAAAACTATGATTTCATTACCACATCTATATCATGTAATAATGATGATCAAAACATTGTATTACAATGAGAAAGACAATTTCATCATTGCTCAAAGAAGGGTTCATTGTTTATTGGAAAAAAAATATCCCTAAAGGCTATAAAAACCGTAGAAGCCCTAGTTAAAAATCCCATAAAATTTGAAACAATAGTAAAAAAGCCTCCAAGATTTAAGGGGTGAAGAAAAGACCAAGCTCCTCTTCATGGGCACTTCAGTCGCAACCAAATCAACGTCCACTTTCCTCTACAACAGAAAAAATGAAAATCCAAACACAAAATCAAAAGACAAAGTGAGTTTATCTTCAATAGAATTAAGGGTATTGAATGTTGTAGTGACAAAATTAAAAACTAAACCATAAACAACGAACATGATCGAATGTTTTGTACAATGCATGTAAGATATATAAACCACAAACATCATTTAGCTTTGGCTTCTTCACTAATATATTAGATATATATATATATATAGTACAATATGAATGTTTTATTCTTTAATATATTGGGAGATGAAGAGGAGTTTGGGAAAATGAAAGGACCAATGTTAAATGCAAACATAATTAATAATCAATGCAAATAGGAAATTAAGAAAAGAAAAGGATTAAAATGATGATTAAGGAGGAAAAAGATAATTGGGTTTTCTAGCATTTAGGAGAGCCATGTCATCAACCTTGGTTTTTGTTTTAATATATATATTGATGATTGATTGATAGTGCAAAAACAAGACAATTCCTTCTCTTTATCACTAGCAACATTAACTTGACTAACTCATTTCAATCGTAATTATCAACTTGTTTCAAACGACAAACTCCAAATGAGGTGCGAATCATTCTTTTCTAGCCCCAAAAAGTCATGTATCATAACTTAGCATCAACGTCTCGTTAGACTGGTATTCACAAAATCCGTCAGTCAAAACTGATTTCTTAACTAACAACTCCACTGAGAAACTCAATCATTCACCATTTACAAAATAGAATGAAAATTACTTATTCCATCTTACTATCATTAACTTCTCACCCTAACATATCAACTATCCCTTATCAATTCTTAGTAAAGATTTCGGTAGAATCATAAAGCATTCTGTAATAACAAATAAATGTCATTACTTAACAAATCCACAAAATTTTAATCAACCAACCCAAAGCTTACACATCTAACAGGACATTTCCAATCAATTAATGCTTACATTACCATTTCGACCTATAAACATCATCATGCCAAACGTTAAACTTTAACCATATCTCCAACTGTCTCTTACTAGGGTCATTCCCTATCGCATACGAAACATTTCACGTTCTTTAAAGTTCTAGCGTTTACTATAACACATTCTGACCTATCCATTTCTCATCTTCCTTTAAAGTTCTAGTGATTCCAAAACATGCTTACTAAGCGACTCTTACACTCATAACACTTGGTTTCTCAATTGGGTAGCCACCCTCTATCACTCTGTCATTCCATCCCGAACAAAAACATACCACAACGTCACTTACACTTACGTGCTCCACATTCTGGTTAACAATCATACGTCTCACACGAAACCCCAAAAATGCTTCTATACGTTGCTTTATTTCTTTCTATCATCACATCACTACGACACTAGCCGATACATTTAACTTGGCAATTAATGCCATTACATAAGTGCACATTCCTCACTCATAACATCACACTGCAGACCAAATCTCTCATGGCTATTCTTACACAACTATCGACCTCCACAACAACAGGCAACTTGAAATTACTCTCTTGTCTTATTCTTCAATATGGATCCCTTACGGAACATAGTCTTTCTTAACATATTGAATCATCTTCATGATCCGTCTCCCTTCTTTCGTAACCTACTCCTGTAGCATCAACGTTACAAGCTCACCTCAAGACTCACATTTCCACGTCACAGGCATTTCATTCTTCCTTACCACACCACTCTTTAACGAGTCGCTAAAAAAAACCATCACCTTGACAACCGTACTTCCAGTTACCGAACAAGGGTACAAACTCTCATACAACCGATACTATAATCCACTACTGTCGAAACACATATCCCGATACTACAACGTTCTCTCCTGTTCTGACCAACAACTCTCCACTCTCTGAGTTCTTTCTTAGCTTTAAAATGCAACATCCTACGACCCATTGAGTTCACAGTCTTCATGCATGACAACGCAATAGATAAACCATTTCGTACCTTTCATCATTTTCAATAAGCAGCACTTGAAAACATAATGGGTACACATGCCCCCATCATTCTTAAAATTTTAATGCCCTGCACAACGATCTCGAGTATCGTTCGCATGCAACTTTCCATAAACTTAATCTTATTCCACCAAAACATGTCGTTACGACGAAAATATACTAAGTAAAAATCTTTTCATACGACCACATCCTGAAAGAAAATTATCGACATAAAGTAAGCCAGTCGGTTTTTGTACTCATAAATAACTTCAACATGTCATTACTCATTTTGGTTTGAAAAGTTTTGCATTCAATCGTTTTCTTGACTTTTGCCATAATTTAACTCATCGTGAAAAGAGTGAAATACTTTACAAATCATAAAACTCGAAACTTCATTGTGCCATGTGAATGAAATCACCTTTTTCTTTAAACATACGCGTGCACATTCTGACTCATTTTCGATCAAAATTTATCTTTACACATTTAACTTCAATCGTGAAAGTTGCATGTTACATAAAAGGACACCATGCATGAGACTCTACTTGCATTTGAAGGCTACTCACTCAAACAAGGTCAACTGCTTTACTCACACAACTTATCCTTGACACCTCACCTACGACCAACGGTCGCACTCTCGGTCATGCAACAACTTACTGAACACTCTTCCCACATCTCACTTACTCAACCCTTTCATACTATTTCGTCTTAGTCAACTATCTCACTTTCTACTTCTACATGGTTTCCTTTCACTATTGGCATCTTACTTCGTTTATCCTACTATTGAAAAGCTCGATTAAGAGGTCAGAGCTCCTTTGACACTTTCAAGATTTCGACACGGTCTTTCCTTACTATTCTGACTAATCTATTCCAAGATTTCTAGAACTGGGACTCCCTCGAAATAGGATCCCTACCCGACCTCAAACATTCATCCTCTTCGAATCCACGAAGAGTTACCTCTAGACGACTCATAACAGTCTTTACAACATTCCTTCTCTACGATGTATACATACATCACATCATAAGTGACCTCTCAAGAAACTTCCCCAACAAGGGGTCTCAGTCTACCCTTCAGGGATCTTGTTGACATTCTAACGTACTGGAACCCGACATAAACACTAGGTAGGTTTATAAGGTAGGTTAAGCACATACATGTACCTATAAGTTTGCAATTACACTGGCCAGGTGAAATCTAAAACTTACCTTACATGATAGTCCTCAGTACCCTATTAGTCCTATCCCTGTAATAGTGTCCTCCTAACGCATTTCCTGATTCTCAGTTGTGATCTCTACTCCAAGTTTAAGTTTAGGCCCGTCCGGTCACCTAAATCCCTTAAACTATGGCTCTGATACCATTTGTAACATCCCAGAAATATAATAGAACAAACATAGCATTAAAACATAACATTTACAATTCTGGGTCCCAATATATATATCATTACATTCATTTATAACTACGGTTGGCGGAAACAACCTATACACAACTGAGAACAACTATTACTACAAGTGGCACCGGTACTGTCTCTAGTTGCATCTGTACTCTATCTTGTCTTGCTCACTTACCTGAGTCTTCTACTATTAGCTTACCTGAAAAGGGTTTTAGTTTTTAAAAGCGAGGGTTAGACCATGAGGTCTAGTGAGTTCCCTCCATAAAACATTTAACACAGTATAAAATCATTTCATAGAAAACATACTTTCACATCTTTCTCATAAACATCATCCAAGGTCAAACACAGGGTTCAGGGTCGCATAAGCTACTCCGATCGGGGCCTAGCGGACACCCTCTCGTCTACGCCGAAATCCAAATGGACTCCTCGTTCCTTCATGTAGGAGAAAACAAATTTCAACCTAGAAGCTAACCTCCATATGCCCAAGGAATCAGAGATCCCAAGGTACCCTGACCCCACCGTGCGACCGACTCCGCATAGCATTCACATAGTTCATCATAAACATAAAACATGAAAGCCGTATAACCGTTACAATCCATTTCATCTTGCTAAACAATCTTTTCAGTGGAGCATATTTTTCACGGAAAACATTCGTAAAAGCTGGTAAATAAATCATGCTCATAAACATACCTTGATCCGTAAAACATAAAGCTTTCGTTTACGTAAAATTCACGTAAGTTAACAGGGCATTTTCATAAAATCATTTTCCTTTGGAAACACGCAAAGTCACGTATTTTAGTTAGAAAAACTCACCTGGATGGCTCGCTCCAAAGCTCCTCACTTAAACTTCTGATCTCTAGGTGGAACACCTATTATATTAATAAACTTACATCATAATTCGCTCAACTATTAATCGAGTTAAATCCTGAACTCAACACCAATTTATCTAAATTGGTATATTACACTTCTAGTCCAAAAATCATACTAAGGGTCTTTGCTTACCCATTCAAATGAAATGCTACAACGAATCATTTACTTTACTCAACTCTAGATTCTCAACATACCAGTTATTACACTGGATGCTAAACATTAATATTAGATCATGTTACCAATAATGTGGCCCAAATTAAATAAATAAATAGGCTACCAATTACATACTAGGCCTTTATTATACTTATAGACTTTATTAATAACTAAGCCCAAAAGAACTTAATAATTCTTTCGGCCCAACACTCTATTCGGTCCAATAAACCCAAAAGAAAGAATTAATCTTGAACATTTCTTAACTTTGTAAATCCATTAAACCCAACCCCAAACATTCCATTTCATTATTTATATTACGGTCCACTTAAAGATTCATGTTCGGCCCAACAATCCATACCGGTGAAATCTTGCAAGTCCCGGTAAACCAAATTACAAGTACCGGTAAACCATGACAAGTACCGGTAATTGCGATTTCGAACATAACCTTATTACTTCAATTTAATCGGCCTAACGATAAGATGATTTTTCTAACAATCTCTTACCAGAATTAGCATGCAATGACCTCGACCTCATACTTTCCAATTTAAATCTAAATCAGTTATTTAAGGCATCTGATTAGTGTTATCACCATTTATACTCTTAACCCGTTTCCACAATCGACACTTGAGTTAATTTTAACAATATCATATAAATAGTAGAATTAAACTCCATATTAATACTCTCATTTGTCTTCTCAACTTACAAAACTGAGACCAACTAGAACCTAACAATTCTAGTCATTACTTGCAAAAGAGAGAACACAAGGAGATGGTTTCTTACCCGAAAGAACCCTCACGAAATGGGAAACCCGCTGCCAAACCTCGTCACCACCGGCAGCCACCACCGTCGGACCACCACCGACAGCCACCACTGCCGGCGACCACCAAAACTGCCCAAAACACAGCTTCTTTATCTCGTCGCCTCTCTCTCTCTCTCTTCGTCTCTCTCTCTCCTCCGTCGTCTCTCTCCCTCTCGTCGACTGTCTCTCTCTCTCTCGTCGGCTGCCTCTCTCACTCTCTCTCTCTCTCGTCGGCTGGCTCTCTCTCTCTCTCTCTGGCTGGCTGTCTCTCTCTCTCTCTCGCCGGCTGTCACTCTCTCTCTCGCCGGCGGTTTCCTGCTGTTTACTCCCGGCGTACACACACAGGACACCCACACAAACTCGTTTCCTTCTTTCTCTCTTTGTGCCTTTCTCGGTATGCAGCCACCCACACAACACTAACCCTAAACAAATAAAAAGGCTTTTTAAACATTCCAGCAAAAGCTGCGTAAAAGGGAGAAGATTTAATTGCCAAATTTTCAGTTTTTACCCTCCAACCTTTTCATATTAAACATTTTCATACCAAACTTTCCATTAAAATAAAGTGCTCACTTTTGGTTATTACAATGTGTCTTACAATATGGTGTCTAATATTTATTTATATATATATATATATTGATAATTCCTTTGTATCCATGATATATTAAAGATGTAAATCATTAAGTTTAATAAAAATATTGATATATTTAATTGGAATAAAATACTCATCAAGTTGAATAAAATAACTTATGTATGTATTAAATGATATTTATACCATCATAAATTTAAATTAATTAAATTAAAACAATTAGGGGTGAAATTTTTAAAAAATAAATCAATGGCTGTCGTGGAATATATATTGTTTTTAAAGATATTAGGTGAAATTTAAAAACTACTATATAAATAAATTGGCTCGAAAAATATATCACTTGAAGAAATTTTACTACGATATATCATGTTTAATTGTTTATATTTATTTAACTTTTATATAGATAAGTGTAAGCAATTGATACGAATGTAAAAATGTATATTGATTAATAAAAATCAAAGAAAAATGTAAATTTATGTATATTATGTGAAGAATTATATGAAAGCATGCTTTAGGTTTAACTAAAAAGTAATATTTGTTAATTGAATCTTTTATAAGGTGTTTTTTGTTGGTAACTTGCATACAGTCATACTAGTGTTCGACACCACGCGTTGCATGGTGACGATAAAAGGCGTAAGGAACTTCAAGAACGGTTCGGGCTCCGACGAGTACTGTGTGAGTTAACGTGATTTTTAAACGGTTGCATATTTTTATAAAATTTCTTAATGTTCTCGAGAATTTGATATGTCGTTTATGCAAACACCATGACATGATTTATGTGATTTATATCTGATATTTTGTGTGGTTATGGGGGTGTACTATGGTAAGACAAGCATGCTGTGTGAGCTTGTCCTAAGCCGTAAGCGCGAACATGCTGTGTGAGTCCGCCAGGCAAAGCTGTGTGAGTTAGGCACCTCCCATAATGTCGTTAGCTTGTAATATTTTACCGCATGCATGTCAAGTTACTATGCTTTGTGAAAATTGTTATGATATTGTTTTCATGCATAAAACCGTGAATTCACTGGGCCCTGTGCTCACCCAACTACTTTTCAAAATAACTATGCAACCAGGTCGTCACACACTCGGGAGTAGTAGCAAGGGGGAGGAGAAAATCTAGAACCGGGTTGGCGTGGGAATAAAGGCATGGTGAAGGAGGCTTCAAGACTTGGACACGTTTTACTTGTTATTTAGTGACTGAAAACCTCCCGTTGCGTTGAACAATTAGAATTGCGGTTTATTATATATGGACGTTTTATATTTATATATATGTTTAAGGAAAAAAAATTGGGACGTTACAAGTATCGCCGTTGCACATCGCCCCTGCACACACCCCTCCGGCCTCCTTCTCCTTCCTCTGCCATCGATTTCTTGTCTCTTTGTCATCGCCTCAAGGTATTGTCATATCTTCAACTCACGCAAGGTTTATTTAAAGCAGTGAACACTGCATTTTCTTTTATCTAGTTCTTATTAGTTGTTTGAAGTCGATCCTCAGCTGATTGAAGCCCTCTCCAATCGATCGATCGAACCAAAAATTCAGGTATTCTTCTTTCGGTTTGCTGTTTCGTCAGTTTCGATTGTTTATTTGTTGCTCTCGTTTCCGATTTGTTGGTTCTCGTTTGATGTTTTTGATTATCGTTTTCGATTTTCTGTATCTGATTCTCGTTAGCTGTTCATTGGTTTATTTGTTGAGAATTGAGATGGGCTTGCTGTTCTCGTTTTCGATTTGTTAATCTAATGTTCTTATGTTTTACTTTTGATTTGGGGTCAGATTATGTTTTGTTTGACTTCTTAACCTAGATCTTTAAGTAGCTTTATTATTGTAGAACTTGTCTTGAAGTTAATAATGTAGGGTTTGTTCCAGTGATAATCCTTTCTCAACCATGGCAGTAAGATTATTTCTCTAAGCACTCTTAAATCTTAAAACATTTTTGAGTAAATGAATGAACCATGGCATTACCACTTCACATATTCTAATATTTTATATATGTACAATAGATTAAAGAGGTGTGATCTGTATCCTGGCTAATAGCTTTTTGATGTAGGGTGTGTGGTCTATCGTGTCTTTTGCTATTAACTTGTATATATGTATTATTTCAGGTATCAGATATAAGCCTCCAATGGTTTTCTTCAGTCTTTGGTACGGACTCTTCCTATTCTAAGGAAATAGCTTCTTCAAGAACCTTCTGCATTTATGAAGAGGTCAGATGTTGATCCTCTAAGTTAACACTTTTTCCTTGCCTTCATCCCATGATGGGATATTCTATCTGTAACATCTTAAGATGTTTCCACTTTCCAATTTTGTGTTTATGTTTAACTCAAAATTTTGTTGCAGGTGGAGAAAATGTGTAATGCAGGACTCATTAAGGGTGGTTCCGTAGAGAATGTTGTTGTTTTCAGGTAAGATGCTTTTACAAATGGTTGCTTTGTGTTTTTCAGATTTTACTTCTTGGTCCACTTAATTAGCAGTAACCATAAATTTTTGAAGGTGTCTGAAAATGCCTTATAGGTTATATGTACAAACCAGGTGTTTGTCTTTCGTTTATATTCTAAAATTTAACCAGGACGTCAAATATATCCAAGTTTTTTTTTTCTGAATGGGTTTTGTTCAGCAACTATTCTCATTTAATGCGTTTCTACCGGTGACTTTTCATCCAGTCTGATCATTAGGCTTAATGATATTCATGATTTGTTTCAGCACCCGTAAAGGTTTGCTGAATCCATCTTTGCGTTCACCTGAGGAGCCATGCAAGTAGCTGAATGGATGTTTGATTATTTTAATGAAACTTATGGGTTCGTATTTAGAATGCATACTTGGTATTTGTTTTAGTTAATTATAGTAATAATTAACTAGTACTAATTGTTAGTTGAAAGTAATATTTCTTCATCGTTGGTTTTAAGCTCCTATTTGAATTTTTATGTTAAGCTCCTGTTTGAATTTACTGTTATGTTAAGCTCCTGTTTGACGTTACAAAAGCTGTTGCCCTTTTAACATTACAAAAGCTGTTGTCCTTTTATGTTAAGCTCATGTTTGTATTTTTAATCTCTATTTTTGGTGGTTATTAAATGTAAAAAATTAAGAAACGTTAAGAAATTAAAAAAAAATTGACAGGCGGGTACCCGGAACCGGTTCCCAGCGGTTCCGGTTCCGGTTCCAAAATAATGAGAACCGACGGGAGCGGTTCCGGTTCCGGTTCTTTCTTTCTAGGAACCGCCGGTTCCGGTTCCATGAAAATTGGCCGGGTACCCGGTATTGCTCACCCCTTATTCCATTTTGATAGAGCATTAGGTTGTAGTTTATAAATAATTTTGTTATAGGTTTCTTTTAATTTATAGATGGAAAGATGGAGAGATTAAAATGAATGTCTTTAGGAAGTTAGATAGTTTAGAATGTAAAGGTAATTAAATTGGAAGTTAAATTATGAAAAAAGTCTTTTAATGAAATACACATTTTTTATGTAAGGGTAGAATAATTTTTAACCTATTTAAAATTTTAAAAATTCAAAACAATGAGAAAATTTCTATTACTTTAACAATGTGTCCCATCATTCTTAATAGGTTTCTTTTATCATTTTATTTTTTTGGAGTTGTTCTATTCACTTATGTTTCATTGTAGATACAACATTTTTAATTATAACAAATTTCAGTACATACCTCATACATTTTTTTTATCTGAAAAGATGTATCTATAATATGGCTTCATAATGAAGCTTCAAACTTCCTAACCACACGAAAAACTATGATTTCATTACCACATCTATATCATGTAATAATGATGATCAAAACATTGTATTACAATGAGAAAGACAATTTCAATATTGCTCAAAGAAGGGTTCATTGTTTATTGGAAAAAAATATCCCTAAAGGCTATAAAAACCGTAGAAGTCCTAGTTAAAAATCCCATAAAATTTGAAACAATAGTAAAAAAGCCTCCAAGATTTAAGGGGTGAAGAAAAGACCAAGCTCCTCTTCATGGGCACTTCAGTCGCAACCAAATCAACGTCCACTTTCCTCTACAACAGAAAAAATGAAAATCCAAACACAAAATCAAAAGACAAAGTGAGTTTATCTTCAATAGAATTAAGGGTATTGAATGTTGTAGTGACAAAATTAAAAACTAAACCATAAACAACGAACATGATCGAATGTTTTGTACAATGCATGTAAGATATATAAACCACAAACATCATTTAGCTTTGGCTTCTTCACTAATATATTAGATATATATATATATATATATATATATAGTACAATATGAATGCTTTATTCTTTAATATATTGGGAGATGAAGAGGAGTTTGGGAAAATGAAAGGACCAATGTTAAATGCAAACATAATTAATAATCAATGCAAATAGGAAATTAAGAAAAGAAAATGATTAAAATGATGATTAAGGAGGAAAAAGATAATTGGGGTTTCTAGCATTTAGGAGAGCCATGTCATCAACCTTGGTTTTTGTTTTAATATATATATATATATATATATATATATATATTGATTTATGCTTTAGGTGTAACTCAAAAGTCATTGCTTATCATTTTCCATGATTATCATTTTCCATGATGGTTGTACGCCTTCCTTCTCTCTTCATAAATCGTACTCGCTACAATTTTTCAGTTACCAAACTTACCTTTCAGATTTGATCTCAATTTTAATATATGTCGCAAGCTAATAGAATTACTGAAAACTCTAAACATAAAATATAATTGTAATCAAGACAATGTAATCTAATGTAATGCTTAAAAAAAGGCAACCACCCAAGTTATTCAACCTAAAATAGCATAAGGACAAAGTAGAGACGACCACTAAATTGACATAACCACTCTCTCAAACCTTAGACAAATCAATTGTCGGTCTCATCATTGACAATAAACTTTCTTTTGCGTAAAGTGGTTGGAGTAGGATTTTTACACGATTGGCCATCATTAGCATCCAAATTCTCAACATCACTTGCAACGGTCTCCTACATCATATGAAAAACATATAAGAAAAAAAAACAAAAAATAAACTTAAACGCAAGGGAAATGAATAAGAGAAACTTGAAGAACTAACCGTGGTTGCATCGGTAGTCTTGTATTTGTTTTCCAAAACATAATTTGGATCGAATACCTTAAAGACGGTAAAAATATCACTACCGTGTTTGATATTATAATCAGACAATTGCAGGCAAAACACAAACTTTTGCCCACAAAGGGAAGTAATTTCACGTGGTAACTTGCTCTTGTTCGGATCAGGTTTGTTTAATAGCTTAAAGGGAGAAGAGTCTACCATTCTCTCTGCAAGTTTATGAAGCACAACACACGTGACAACACCAGTGTCATCTAGAACGGACAAATATAATTTGTACCTGATCACAAATGTCATGAATGGTTAAACATGTCAGTTTGGAAAAGTGTACTAAGCATTAAAAGTTTGGAGCATTTACAATGTCAAAGTTGTCTTGTACTCGACATTGCAAGAAGCACATGTGTAGACACCCTCGATAGGATTGACTTTTCTACAACATCTTTGACAACCTAAATAGAACCATCCATATTGTGTCCAAATATGTTCAATAACTCCCAAGATAGTTATTATGCAACCCTATGTAACACCAAATAAGATGGTGTTAGTCTTTAATCATAAAGCATGTGATCACAACACATAAAATGATGGAATAATTGTTTCTATATATTTTAATGCATTACCTTTGGTTTGTTGCTCTATTCTGCCTGTAACAGTTGTCGAATATCCATTCGATTCTCAAACATCCCCTCTTCTACTGTTTTCTTTGCCACACCGGAAGAAACCCCCAAGTGTAATCGAGGGCATACGTTAGCAAATCTCTCGGCCAATTCCAACACATAGTCGGTGTTGAGATTAATATATACTTTGCTTGCACTTGAAGTTGCAAAGTTTAGGACACCTGGCAAGAAAATGTATATTACGTGGAAGTTACTTAAAAATGTAAGCTTTAAAGATATGATCTAAAAGATTATAAAAGAGATTACCTTGGAAAAGGACAAAAGAGAGGGTAAAAAGACAAAAATGTCTTCACACTTAACCATGTTAACAACCGGTTAGTGTGAGGGATCTAGAACATGCGTTTTTGCTACCACAAGTATCGAGAGTGTAATAAACGTATTTTATGGACCATATCCAAAGTATCAGCAAACCACAGAGACCGAAAATGTAATTTACTTATAATTTTAAAAGGTTGTAAATTTCAAATAACTGAATGAATTCAAAATGATGTTTTTATATGTAACTAATTTTTCGTCGTAAATTTTAGAGTAAACTTCACTCTTGATCGCTAACATTTGTCGATTCCAACGAATATCATTCCTAAATTTAGATAACTCAGATTTGATCCTTTACATTTATCCATTCACAACAGTTTTGGTCCCTCCTCATAACGATTTAGATCCGTGATGTTAGTTGTGTTATCGAAACCTCTTTTTATAAAGAAAAAAAACCAAAGAAAATGAAATTTATATCCTCAAAACTTTTTAGAAAATAAATAAAAGAAAACAAAAAAGCTAAATTTTCTCAAAAAACTTTCCTCTTAAATATGAAAGAGAAAAAAAATTAAAAGCCTTTAAGGGTGCGTTTGGTACACTGGACATGACATGACAGAACAGAACAGAGATCACTGTCCCATGTTTGACAGGACTTTTATGTGGAACAGAGTGGAACAAGCTGGAACAAGCCTGTTCAACCCCCACCCCATGGAACAAGTTGGAACAAGGTGGAACAGACTTATGTTTTACCAATATAACCTCAAAATAAAATCTAATTCTCTTCTAAAACATCAAATACACGTTCTATTTTATATTTTATCCATTCTTTAAATTTTATTTATTTTATTTTATCTAATGTTATCTGTTCTGTTCTGTCCAGTTTTGTCTACCAAACGTTGAACAACTGTTCTGTCCTGTCCCGTCTTGTCCTGTTCTACCCTGTCTGCGTACCAAACGCACCATAAAGGTGCGTTTGGTACACTGGACAGAACATGACAGAACAGAACAAGGATCACTGTCTCATGTTTGGCAGGACTTTTATGTGGAACATACAGGAAGAGAGTGGAACATGCAACATGCCTGTTCCACCCCCAACCCATGGAACAAGATGGAACAGACTTATGTTTTACCAATATAACTTTAAAATAAAATATAATTCTCTTCTAAAACATCAAATACACGTTTCTATTCTATATTCTATATTTTATTATTTTTTAAATTTATTTATTGTGTTTAATCTAATGTTATATGTTTTGTTCTGTCCAGTACCGTCTAACAAAACGCTGAACAACTGTTCTGTCCCGTCTTGTCTTGTTCTATCATGGTATGCTGGGTGAGACGGGACGAGACAAAAAAATAGTCCCATATTTGGTATGCCATGAGACAATATGAGACAAAAATAAGTTTTCATGGGACAAAACTTAAGATTTTTTGTTCCACCAAAATAGGTGGAACAACATGGGACTAAAACATAAGATTACTAAAATACTTCTTTTTTTCCGACATCAAATAACTAAACCTAGATTAAAATCATCTCCTCCCGTCGTGTCGTGTCAAAAACATGATTTTTTCCTACCCGAATTCGAAATCCGAGATCAGAGCGTTAATGGTAGGCTTCCACAAATAACCCAATTGATAAGTAAAAAATTTCAAATTTAGATAAAAGAAAGAAAGAAAGACCGCCATCAAGAACAAGGCATTGCAGTTGCAGATAGAGAGAAGTGAAGAAGAAATGGGAGTTAAAAATCTGTGGGACATTCTAGAATCTTGCAAGAAAACACTTCCTCTTCAACATCTCCAGTAAATTATCCACTAATTTCTCCAAAACCCATTCCAATTTTATGCATTTTAAGTCTCGTTATTTTTTATGGGTGTAGGAACAAGAGGGTGTGCATAGATCTATCATGTTGGATGGTTCAACTTCACAATGTAAACAAATCACACTGTGCTATGAAAGATAAGCTTTATCTCAAGGGTTTATTTCACCGAATTAGGGCTCTCATTGCCTTGAATTGTAGCCTCATCTTTGTTACAGGTATCGTGCCCTAAATCCTAATATATATATATATATATAACTGGTTTTGATGCTGGTTTTTAGAATTGGTTTTTATCTAGTTATTTCAAATGGGTTTGATAGTTTATTAGAAAGACTCAGAAGCCAGAGTGGGGTTGATAGTTTTTGTGCCCAAAAGTGGCCTCCTTGTTATGGTTTACAGTGTATGATTTGACATTTTTCGGTGGTTAGAGTGGTGCATCATGTTGGTTAGCAAAATGACATGGTAAGAATGTTGGTAAAGACCATAATTTCTCAGTGGGGTAAGCGTCTTTTACCTGGTAAGGGGTTGTTTGGCAGTTGCTGAATGGTTTGGTGCAAAATGATTAAGTGGTCAAAATGGTTAAGTGGCTCTTATGATATAGTGCAAAATGAAATATGGTTGTTTGGTAATTGTTTAGAATGAGATTAGTGCACTGAATGGTTAAGGGATGCCCAAAATACAAAATCTTTCAGAGGGTTTTAGAACCATTAAGAGGTGGGGTTTTTTTGCCAAACAAGATTCACCTCTTAGCGATTCAAAGATTGTCTCTTAATGGAACTATTAAGTAGTTAACCGGTAAGAAATTCTTTTCCGTCATATCAGTTAACTGTTATAGACTTTGGGTTTGTGGAAAGAAAGGGCTAACATGTTGAAAGAAAAAAGAAATAATGTTTACACGTTGGATGTTACTTGTATCATCTTTTTGTGTAATGCATTTGTTTGTTAATTTAAATGGTACTCTGTAGATGGATCGATTCCAGGCATCAAAGTATCCACATATAGACGGCGGTTACACTTGAACAATGAGGTAGCAGGAATTTCTATTCTACTATGATGTTGTTTTCTTCTTCCATGCATTGTTAGTATTAACTTTATTTTATATATTTGTATGATAGGGCACTCGAGATGGCTCTTGTAATTCAAACAAAAATAATACTTCGCTTAAGAGGAATATGGGCTCCGAGTTCTCATGTATGATAAAAGAGGCCAAGATTCTTGGGTTGGCATTGGGGGTTCCATGTTTAGATGGGTAACCTTTCCTTTTTAATTATGGTTTTTATTACAACGTGGATTATTATATAAATGCACTTATTTAACCTTTTGAACTTGTTCCTACTCAGAATCGAGGAAGGTGAAGCTCAATGTGCATTGTTGGACTCGGAGTCATTATGTGTAAGTAGTAAAAAACTATTCATAATCATTAAAAAAAACATCATATTTTTTGTCATCATATTTATTTGAAGCTTTCGTGGTTTTTCAGGATGGATGTTTCTCTTCAGACTCGGATATCTTTCTCTTTGGAGCAAGAACAGTTTACAGAGATATTTGCCTCGGTGACTTTCTTTTTTTCACTTATATTTAATTTAATTTAATGTATAGTGCTAAATGTATTATATTCTTGTAGGGGAAGGTGGTTATGTTGTTTGTTATGAAATGGCTGACATCGAGAAAAAACTTGGATTTGGAAGAAACTCGTTGGTGAGTTCTCTTATACATACATATATATATATATATATATATATTGCTTTCTTATAATTTAACTAAAGAAACCAATTTTCTCGTGTTCAATTTTATCTTGTAAACTTAGAGTTAAGTTACTTGGGTCTTCAGATTGCTTTGGCCATCCTTCTTGGTTGTGATTACTCGCCAGGTGTACATGGGCTCGGTCCGGTAACTTTGAAACTTTTTAGTAAAATTTGTTTATTTTCACTTAATTTTCATTTATCAATTAAATACTAATATGGAGTAATATGCAGGATTCGGCATGCCAGATCGTTAAATCTTTGGGTGAATCTGCAGTTCTTCAAAGAATTGCATCAGAAGAGTTATCGCTTCTAAAGAAGGCAATTTGTTCCAAGAAACGGAATCAACTACTCGGGTGCAACAATAAAGAGAACATCCCACCTCATCATTCAAACATCAATGGTAAACTACCTAATTATAGTGGGGATATATCGGGATCGTTTGGTTTGGTTTGGTTTTATTGGTGTGAAATGACTAAAATACCCTTGGACAATGATAAAAATAAGGGAATCTTGTGTGGGAGAACTTGTAGCATCATTAATCTATAGTGGACAAACAGGTAATAGCTATTTATAGTCGGGATATATCGGGCTCGTTTGGTTTGGTTTTATCGGTGTGAAATGACTAAAATACCCTTGGACAATGATAAAATAAGGGAATCTTGTAGGCGAGAACTTGTAGCATTATTAATTTATAGTGGACAAAGAGGTAATTTTTAGCTCCCGAATTGGAAATTTTAATAGTTTAGCGACGAACTATGTAGAGGTTTACAGTTAATCCAAGATGAATAAAGTTGGCTAATTTCTCACATTTTTGATTGTTTTGTAGGACATAAAAGTAATTTACCAAGAAATAGTGAGTTTCTGCAAGTGATGGATGCATACCTCAAACCGAAATGCCATTCAGCTGACTCTCAAATGGTCCACAGGTATATTTACTTAAATAACCCTTCTATGGAAGACACTTTTACAAACCAACTTTCTAATGTTTTTTCAAGATTTTATATTAACACCAAAGGCAGTTCATTGAAGGTTATTTAGTTATTTTTTTAAAAAGGGTCCTGTTTCTAGTCACCATTTACTTTTGTTGCAGGGTTCTTGGTATGCATCCATTTCATCGGGCCACACTTCAGCAGCTATGTGCTCGATTTTTTGAGTGGGCTCCGGAAAAAACAGGTGGTTCGTTGTGTCTTTTCGACGAACTTAACTTTGTTTAGCTCTTAATAGTTCCATTAAGAGGCAACCTCTGAGTCGTTAAGAGGTGAATCTTGTTTGGCAAAAAAAAGTTTGCCTCTTAATGGCTCTAAAACCCTTAGAATGATTTTGTATCTTGGGCCTCCCTTAAACCATTCAGAGTCTTAATTTCATTCTTAATGATTACCAAACAACCATATTTCATTTTGCACTATATCCTAAGAGCCTCTTAATCATTCTCATCACTTCATCATCTTGCAACAAATCATTCAGCATCTGCCAAACAGCCCTTTGGTATGCTAAAAGTTAAAAAGAAAGAAAACTAAAAGTGATGGGGTTGTGGTGCAGATGAGTATATACTTCCAAAGATTGCCGAAAGAGACTTGAGACGATTTGCAAATCTACGTTTCACTTCTTCGCACTTGGGAGTTCGGCTTCCATTAGACAAGGTGATAATAATATAATTTCATTTCCTTTTGGTGATGTCTCAAAGCAATTGTTTAAACTTTACCATCTCACTAAATTTGTTTTCTTTTAAGTTTTAACCTTTTGAACCATTATACTCGTCTTTTTGTTGCAAACTAACCATCATCGGATTGTAATTGGATTGATCGGATCCATAATTTCAACATCCAAATTGGATTGGTTGAGGTTCTTGGATTGCAGTTTAGAATCCTAGAAAACTGAACCAATCCAATCATCAGTCACTAACTCATCCAACTACCATCCAATTAATAGATATATAATTAATGGTTCAGGGGAAAACCTCAAAAAAATGAAAAACTGAGGAACACCCTGGTAACTGTTCATATGGACGGTATGCACATGTGTATACAAATAATTTGTAACATGCACACGTGCATAAAAACCAAAAAACAACTCCAATTACTTGTATGCACATGTGCATACTGTTCAGAAGAACACTTATCAGGGTGTTCCTCAGTTTTTCATTTTTTGAGGTTTTCCCTGACCTCCCCCCTCTGTGTGTGTGTGTGGTTATGGACTTATGAACCGATTCCTTTGCAGATGCCAGTGAAGTGTCCGGTTTCTGGAATCGTTAAACGACGGAAAGCTCATGGAAAAGAATGCTTCGAGGTTTTGTGGGAGGAAGTCGATGGACTTAGTAGCTCCATTGTACCAGCTGAACTTGTCGAGAGGTAATAACCATTAATCGTAATTTTTTGGCTTTTTTCATTTAATTTTCTCGTGATTTTATGTAGGGCCCGTTTACGGTTTACCAACACTTGTCGGGTAAGTGTTTATTGGGTAAGAGTCGCTACCCTTACCTCATCGGGTAAGATTATTGGTAAGCGGCGACGTGTTAAGAGGGAGAAACGTCTCTTACCCAGTAAGAGGCAGTAATGTTTTAGTTACTTGTTAGGAGGCAACGAGTGTTTAGTAAACAACCCCTTAATATTTTTCCGATACAGTGCATGCCCAGAAAAGATACTGGAGTTTGAAGAGAAAATAGCCGAAAAGAAGAAGCCAAAACCACGTAAACTACGACCAAAGCCATCGGAAACGAACAAATCTCTTAGCGAAATCGATGTCAAACTCCAAGAACTTGTGCTTGAAATCGAAGGTGCAAGCTCTTCTGCTCACACTTTCCGTTTACTCGATGAACCACTGGTCAACACGAGGTCAAATGGTGCAGAAAGTAGTTGTGTGATTGAGACAGAAATTGTGAATCTGTCTACGCCTTTGGTTGATCGGAAATCAAACGGGAAAGGTGAAACGGAGATCGTTGATCTCTCGACCCCGTTTGCTGTTGATGTGATCGAGTTAAGTGAATCGGAAACAGATGTGTCACCTTAACATACGAAAAAGGCTCGAGAACTTAGATTATTTGTAGCTAGTATCAGGGATGAATTCTCTTAGATTCACATGTGAATACCCAAGTCGTTAGACCATGAAACATAACGGAAATGAAGTTGTTCAATATGGTTCGGGCTTAAATATGTACCACCTGTTAGATACTGTAATACATACTGTATAATTTAATTGTAAATCAAAAACAATGAAATCAAATTTTGTTGTTTAGTTGGTTGATTGTTTTTATATTTGGGAAGAGTAGTAGAGGTTTTCAAAATCTTTATTCTTAGTATGCAAAGAATGTTTAAGCTGTAATTAGAGATGAGACCGGGACCGAACCGGTTGGTACCGAAATTTTTTGGGACTAAAAAGTGGTACCGAAAACCGAACCATATGTATCGGTGCGGTACCGGTTCGGTTTCGATTTCGGGACGGGAAAATCGGTACTAGGACCATTTAGGACCAAAAATTTCAAAATGTATCAAATGTGTATCAAAATCAATCGCAAACCAAAATACCTTCATAATGTTTCAAATGTGTTTCAAAACCAATCACAATCAAAAAGATCAAAACCAATCAAAAGTTAACAATCTTCGGTATTCTTTTACGATTTTCGTTTTTCCATTTTGTTCGCTTATCAACTCTTCAATCTCTATATATACAACAAGAAAAAATAATAATTAAGGTTAACAACAATCAAGATAAACTTTATTTAGGAGATGATATGCATTAATTTTTTTTAAAAAGACATTGCTTTTAAAAATCCCGGTACCGAATACCGATTTTGAGAAACGTTTGGAACCAAATACCGGACCGAATACATGGTACCGGTTCGGTTCGGAAAAACGATCCTCGATGCTCATCCCTAGTTGTAATCTCGGAAAATTAAGGCCATGTTTGGTTTGTGTGTTGGTAGGATTTGAAATTATATTCCATTTCAATTTCGTATTTTGTTTAAAGGAAAAGCCAGAAATGAAATACTGCGATTTTATTGAAACTCGTAAACATTATATTTAATATTTTACAAGATTTCATATGGTAGTTGGTATTTTACCGGACTTTATAATATTTGTTTATAATAATGTTTTGTTAGAACCAATTCAACGATAGTCAAGATTAACAGTTACAAAAGAAGAAACTTAACAGGAATTGAACCAAGGAAGATACCAGAATTAGAACCTTAAACAATGAAATCGAATCTTCTTGAAGATTCATCACATAGAGAATCGAGAATTTTGAGGAGGTTTTGAGAAGCTTCTAATGCCGACCGATGAGAGAATCGAGAGTTTTGAGGCGAGAATCAAGAGTGTTGATGAGAATGCAACATCGTTGAGAGAAGGGCAACATGGGAAAGAGGATAGGCCGGATAAGATGATGGATGGAGTGGTGGTGGAGCGAATCAGACATATTTGAACGACTCATACCATTAAAAATGCATGCCAAACAAACTTTTGTCTAACCGATTCAGACTAATACCTCTTAATGGTATCATTAGGAGGTAAACAAACAACCCCTTAATCTATTATAAATGTACAAACTTTTGTCTAACCGATTCAGACTAAAACCGAATTCGTGGGATACTTTGTGTGAGAGAAATCAGGAACGTGGAGGATGGGATGTTGAAGACGGAGTGAATCGTGGAGAGAAGTTAAAGAGTGAAAATATCCGGGTTTGCAATGAATGGCTAAAGGAGTGGGAAGGTTAATACCAAGTGAATTTAAACGGTCCAGATCAAAAGCTGGGATAAATTTAAACGGTTCAGATTGATCCAAAAACGGTTACATTCGTCTGAGTCAATAGTATATGTAATTTCGGGGTTATTGCCGAAAATATCAATGTTCAATTGGCGGGTCGACCCGATTATCTGGATTTGCCCGTTGGGTCACAGTCGACTTTTCCATTGAAGCATACAATCGAGACCGTCTCTCAGTCAACAGATGAAATCAAAGAGGAGCGAACAATAGAAAGGGCTTCAAGTTTCATGTCCATGGCAGCCTAGGGTTTATTCGTTGATTGATTTACGCCTATAATATCTCTTCACCTCGGCTGTGTTCCGCCATGGCTTCCACCGCCACAGAGCTCCTGTTTTGTCTTCTATGTTTACTCGCCAGTCTTCACGTTTCTTTCTCTGGTCAGTTCATTACTATTTCTTAATTATCATTCTAACCAGTAACCAACACATGCTTTAAAGTCATTCGATATTTATTTCAGATGTTGCATTTAACGTTTTATCATTGTTCGATTCTACTACTTGGCTGTGAAGTTTAATGTAAACGATCATTTATGGTCGATGATTTGTACCTTCCTATGTAAATTTTGGATGTTATTAGAATGGCCTGTACGAAATTCTGCTAATGGAGGTAAAATGGGGCTTTTTTTGAGTGCCTTTACTCTATTGTAAATTTGTAATACACATTAAGAGTCTAGTTTATGAACTGTGATTGTGCAGAGTTGGCATCTGAAATTGAAGGGAAATTGGAAATTTGGAATGAATGTTTGTGTCGGAAATTAAGCAATCTCTGCCACTGTGCAATATAAATAGGTTTTACTTGTAACATTTTCGATTTTGGAAAATGCTAATCACCACTAAAAGAAATTGTGATTTATTTGTACATGATAACTCTTTTTTTCCTGTTTATGAACTCTTAACGTGGGAGGGATGTACTACATAATAACTCCTTTTCCAATCTTTAAATAGGGAATGCAATATAGGATCATGATATTATCCTGATGTTAGACTTTGAAAGGCGAAGGATCATGCGAGAAGTTAGAGGTTAACGTGAGAAGTGGATCTGAACCGGATCACTTTTAATCAAATGCCCTCCCATGAATTGCTGCTTAGAAGGGAATTGATCCGGTGCATCTCATCCTAATGTGCATCCATTTCTCATCCAAAGCGTTGATAACCACTTCTCACGCTTCTCACATTAACCTCAACTTCTCACTGGAACCCAACCCGACTTTGAAATAAGACCTCTTTTTGGGACAAATGAAAATTGTAACCTGGATCACCTTTTCCTGTTATAGTATTTTATTACATAATTATTTTTTTTACCTGGTTTAGATTACTGGGTTTGGACTAAATTTTTTCTCTTAATCAGCTTCAGAACAGTTGGCATTTGAGTCGGTTCCTGACCTAGAGAAATCCATGTACGTGGTCCTGGATGGATATCCCTGTGTAAGATTACTCAACCTTTCTGGGGAAATCGGTTGTGCGAGTAAGTATATGTTTTTCCTTTTACATCTCTAACAGAATCGAAATAGTAGTTAGCTGTAAATTATGATTTCGCTCACCTATTTTCTGATGGCGTTCTTTGATCTTAGATCCTGGCCTTGATAAAGTTGTGGCTCCTATTGTTAGATTCAAGAATGGCATAGAACTGATTCGTTCAACAACAATACTAGTGCCATTTTATGATTTTGACAGATTACTTTCAAGGTATACAATAATCATAGTTTTTTTATGCAGTGACTAGTGTTTATAATACATCTAACTGTCTCTTTTCACCTTGCTTCAAAGTTATATACTTTTTCAGCCTTCATTCATTCATTCATATATATATATATCAATGCATATTGTTGCTGACATCTTTATTCTTCTTGTCCAGAGTATCAAGTGATTCAAAGTTTGCTAGAAACGTAGCTGGTGTATTAGTTGAATCAGGAACTCAAAATCAAACCCATTTAACTGGTAATTAGTATGGTAGTTTAGTTACCTCTTGCTTACCTTAATATGGCCAGAGAAGAGGAATTAAGGGAAAGCATCCTGAAAATGACGTTGCTTACCCCTTGCAGGATCATCTCCAGACAAGAAGTTTCCTCAAGCTGAATTTGCTTCTTACCAGAACAACAAATTTGAGTGGAATCCAACTGTATGTTATATATATATATATATATACAGAGAGAGAGAGAGAGAGAGAGAGAGAGAGAGGTTCAGGGGAAAACTTCAAAAAATGGAAAACTAAGGAACACCTGGTAGCGTATGCACTTGTCAATACAAGTAAATTAAGTTGTTTTTTGGTTTTTATGCACGTGTGTATTATGCATTTTGCGTTTGTGCATTATGCATACGTGTGCATGTTACAAATTACTTGTATGCACAAGTGCATACCGTCCGGATGAAGGGCTACCAGGGTGCAGTTTTATGTTTTTTTTGAGGTTTTCCCCTGAACGTGACCCTATATATACTATTTTTTATTTTGCATCTCATATCCTTACAATGCAGAGTGCAATGGTTTGTATAAATATAATACATTATAAACCATCTCAGTATATACATACCCATGTTTCATTTATATTTATTAGTTCTATATTTCTGTTTCCATGTGGTATTATATACATCAAAAAATGTTCTATATGTTGGATGTTGTATCAGGAAATAATGTTAAATATTTTGGTATACATCAAAAAATGTGTATATGTGCAGGGATCTGGTATTATGTGGAGGCTTTATGATTTTCCTATATTCTTGCTTTCTGAAAGCAGCACACAAACCCTTCAGGAGGTAATCTAGTGCTTTTGAGATGTACTAATTCCTCAGTATAATGTTGTATTTGTTTTTCTTAATGCCAAAGTAAGCTTATGCATATGTGGTTTGTACTTTGGGTCGGGAAATGAGAAGTTATAAAATCATGGGTATGTTGCCATGAATAGTAATGGGCACTAGGGGTGTTCGCGGTCTGGTTTGGGCGGTTTAACCCCTCAAACCACAAACCAAACCACAAGTGGCGGTTTGGTAAATTTTCAAACCGGGCAGTTTGACATCAAGTGCCCAGTAGTGGGACATTCTTTTAATGAAAGGTTATACTCAAATAACACGAACATGCAATATTTTTTTGGAGAAGATATAATGAATAATATTCAATATCTTGAAACTGTTGACCAAATTTTTGACTAGCTCAAATCAGGAACAGAAAATAAAAATAGTCAAATAACAAGGCTTTAGCTGCCATCATCTCAAACCGAGCATCTAAAATACTCCCTCCGTCCCAAAATAAGTGTCCACAATTGAAATGGCACACAGCTTTAGACATGCATAATTATTACACTTTTTTGTTAACCAAATGACATCTTTACCCTTATTTAATGTCTCTTTCTTCACACTCAATATTGTGCATTGAAATTGTGTGCTCCAGAGGTGCCGTCTTCTTTCCAGCAAAAAAATTCTTCTTTCTCAATTTTGAAATTTTGCACATGAGAACTACTTCTGTACTTGCAGATTGCTGTTAAAAATGAAAATAAGAAGGAAACATATGCTGCAGATGTGACTGAATTTGATCTAGTGATGCAGGTAAAAGCTTTTGCCATTTTGTGTCCTGAAAATCTTTATATCTGCTATTATGCTTATTAACTAATGAATATGGATCTGTGTATTCTTTTTCCTTTATTATATATATACCTATAAACTTCATTCCAATTGTTCTGTAGACAACTAAAGCAGGAACTCATGATTCCGAATCATGTCTCAGAGAAGGTACCTGTCTCCCGTTGGGTGGATATAGGTGAGCATGATATATATATTTTTAAATATCTTCAACTTATATATTTAAAAATATCACGTGGCTTACTTTGTTGCAACTTCAATTTGTATTAGTAGGACTAGTGGAAGTTTAAGCGTTTTGGTTTCTATTTGTTGCAAATTCAATTTTAGGCGAGGTTGCATAGGAGCATTTTGATTTTGCATGTGAATTGGTAAAAGTGCAAAGATAAAAACTAGAATTGTCAAGAATGAACCGTAAAAAACCACAGGGGCTGTGGCGTACTGGTTAAGGCCCTGGGGATGTGGTGGAAGTGGAATATCCCATCTGCCCAGGATTCGAATCCAGGCGTACACAACAATTGTGGCCACTGAGGTTTAATCATTAATCAGGGCTGATGTCTTACGGTCATAAATTGCCAAGGATTAGTCTAGGCATGCCTAGGACACCCTTAAAAAAGAATGAACCGTAAAAGTAGGGGACAAGTAGTGTGTGGTATTGGTATTTATAGAAACAAGAGTATGCAATTTTGGTTTGTCAATGCAGTATGAAATAGTCTAAATTCACAAAATTACAACATTTTAAGGCATCGTTTGGCAAAAATAAGCTAGCTTATTTTTTGAGTACATGTTTGGATGGACATAAGCTAGCTTATTGATAAGCTACTTGAAGTAGCTTATGAGGAGCTTTTTGTGAACTTTTCCAATTATACCCTTATTAATATTAATGATTATTTATTAACTATTAGTTATAAATAAATATTAATTATTACTAATATTAATCAATATCACTGTTCTAAAAAACTCGCCGCACAGCCGCCATGGCGTGCCCTGGCACAAGGCTTGTGTCTCACGCCACGTTAAGCCCGTGGCACACCATGGCCTAATGCGATATTTGATTTTTTTTACGTTTTTAATGTCTTATTTGCTAGTTTTTAATATATAACTTAATTTAAGTTGCTTATTACTATTGACTCATTGATGTTAATCATATAAATTATTTTTATATTATTATTTATTTAATATTAGTCAATATATTTTAGTTATCAATTACTATTATTTTTTTTAATTACTATTTAACTATTTATTTTTATTCATATTATATGTAAAGGTTATTTAAAATCATAACTTAATGTAGTTTTTTCTAGAATTTGTTTTAACAAATTCAAAATGTATAGTATATAAATAATAATAATGATAAATTTTAAATTCTTTTGATTAACATTTATTATTTAATTCTTCTTTACTATCTTTTTTTTAAATGCAATATTATCAAAAAACAGGGGAGACCCCAAAGCAAAAACACAGCCTACACAGAAAGCTCACATTCTGCCAGGAGCAGAAAGCAGAGCCAGAACAACCAATCCACAACAGAAACCAAGAAACAAGAAAGAGAAAACGAGACAAAACAAGAACCTAGACCAACACTCTAACTAAACGGACGTTAAGGAAGCCAAATAGAACCACACAACCAATCCATCCAAGAAGGTTTGTTGCTCTTCACCCTCTTCTAAATCCAAAGACAGGAGGTTGACTGGATTTCAAAGACAAGCTCCCGAATGTCGATTTGAGCCCCTCTTTCGAAGACCAAAAAATTTCTCTTCCTCCATAAGATACATAGGGTAGACCATATGATTGCTTCCCTCATCGAAGCTAGCGAGGTCGCCCCACCGTTGCTACCATTGCACGAGATTAGCTCCTCGATCAATCTTCTTGATTGGTTAATCCCTCCACACCAAGCAAAAATTTTATCCACACCTGCACACAAATGGAAAACTCCAAGAAGCAATGATTAGGGTTTCGATCTCACTGTTGCATTTAGGACAGAGCCTAGAGTCCAAGTCAAAACCCCTATCATATTGGACTTCCTTCACCGAATCACCGGTATCCCTCCCCTGCACATCCTCCAAATGAAAACATTGGCTTTTTTGGCACTAAAGGACACCGTGTATTTCCAGCCCCATTATGAACATCCAACAGTCTAGTGTCCAACAATTCTCTCAATTTTTTCACAGTGAAGATCCCATTTACTATCTTGTTTGAATTAACATATTATATTACTATAATTTTGTTTTAATTATATTATGAAATATTGTAATTGATTATTTTTTCAAGATGTCATTTTGGTCCTTTTACATGCTTATCAGCTAGTTTTTGCCAAACGTGACTTATTCACCAGCTAGCTTATCAGCTACCGGCTAGCTTATCATTAGTCTTTCATTGAATGATGAATCACTACAAGTGACGGAGATACGTGATTTAAATAACGGAAAATCCAATTATTTTAAAATTGTATCTAGAATGACTAGAAAAGTGGAAACAAGGCCAGATATAATTTGATCATTATGTAATCTAATATTTCTCTCACGCATCAGTTCTATTACAAGTTATCGAACATATGAATTTTTCGTGGAATGTAGGTAGTGGTTATGACCGATTTGATAGAAAAGACGGAATAGTGTGCATCTTTCAGTGGGGATTAGTTTGCCAAATATAGCCTAAGATGTTTTGTGTACTTATTTGTCTTTGACTTTGTTGTAGTGGGTCATTGAGGAGGTACCAAACAACCATATTTCATTTTGCACTATATCATAAGAGCCTCTTAATCATTTTGACCACTTAATCATCATGCACTAATTATCATTCAGCAACTGCCAAACAGCTTACTTTGTTGTAGTCTTATGGTTCACAGTTTGGCATTTTTTGACCATATTTTTTCTATTCATGCAAATTGAATATGAAGGGCAGTGTTTGGTCAGCCCTTCCAACAACAAATGTTTCAGCCTCAACCAGGGAAAAGCCTGTTGTATTGGCTGTGGCATCTATGGATTCCGCTTCATTTTTCCGTGACAAGAGCCTGGGTGCAGACTCTCCCATATCTGTAAGTTAGCGTGTTGCATTTAAAAGCGATTTTTCCATTGGTTCATTTACTTATATTTTACGTTATCTTTTAGGGAATGATATCATTGCTTGCAGCAGTGGATGCTCTTTCACGTATTGAGGATTTAGATACCCTTGCTAAGCAGGTTTGTATATCCATATTGTTTTTTTATTGATAATTAGAAAAGGTATTATTAATTTCAAAAAGTAAAAGAAAATTATTAAAACTAGACGTGTACACGCGCAATGTAGCACGATATATTTCGATTTTAAATTTTTAATCATTTTATTTTGTCTTTGTCGATTCTATAATACGGTTTTTTGTGGTTTTGAGAAAACGATAATGTTATTTTATAAATTTGTTTAATTTTTTTATTTTAATTTAATTTAGGTTTAATAATGATGTAATTTATTTTAGGTTTAATAATATAATTTTTTTATAAAAAGATAATTAAGTATTCTGTTAAAATTCAATGATTATCCTTTTATATTTTAGATTATTTATATTTAAAATGTGATGTTTATCCTGTATTTGATTATGTTTATCAGTTAGTTATTAATTCAAACATGCAGCTTTAAAAGTTGGACTCATGCATGATGCATCATTTATTTGTGAAGTTGAAAATTAAGTAATTTAGCATTAAATAGTAGTACGTAATACTTAAAAAGTTGTTTTTAAGACTTTGAACCAGATGCTTTATGATATAATATAGATAATGTGTACCTATTATTGATTAAAGTAGAGAGCATGGTTGGAATAACAATCTTAAAAACCACTCCCTACACTAACTTGTACGCAAATAATTTCCTAAATTTATTTAAATATTTGATGGTTTGCTCCTGTCCTCAGCTTTTCCATAGTCCCATAGTTGCTTTACCTTGCATGGTTTCTGCTTCATATTCTTTGTTAATCATTGTTCCTTTTCTTGCATGTTTATATCTTCTCCTTTAAGATGCCTAATTTCTTGTGCTAATAATTGGAGATGACTTTGTTTTTGGTTATATTTATACTTCGGTCTTGAGATAGAGCTCCTAAGAAGGTTTTTCTTATCTAAGCGTTTTGAACTTGTCTTGTTTTCTATGCAACAATGCAGCTCGTTTTTGTTGTTTTTACCGGAGAGGCTTGGGGCTACCTTGGTAGTCGGAGATTTGTTCTTGAACTTGATCAACACACAGATGCTGTTAATGGGATTAACAAAACATTAATTGAAACGGTATTCTCTACCCGTTTTCTATAATCTTTTAGCCTTTTGATTTATTTATTTCAATGGATGCTTTTTGAGTTTTGCCTTTACCTCCTGGAGACTGTTGAGGGCTGGACATGACATGTTCCATGTTTGGCAGACTTTTATATAGAACAGACAGGAACAGGGTGGAACAAGCTTATATTTTACCAATATAACGTCAAAATAAAATCTAATTCTCTTCTAAAACTGTATAACATCAAATACATCTTTTTTTATTTTGTTCATTCCTTAAATTTTATTTATCGTATTTTATGCTCTTTAACTTTCACTTTACTGTCCTCATAATATTATTTTTACATTTCTTTGTTTTGATTAATTTATTTAAATTATTAATAGTAAAAAAAGTATATAGAAAAGGTTAGAAAATAAAAATTGGAAACTACATAAACTTTTTATTTTGGTGTCATTTTAACGTCTTGAAGAAAACTTTCTAATAATATATTTTGTTATAAAAATATTTATTTCATTATAATTTAATAATTAATCAAAATATATAAAATATATAAACAACTTATTAGGGGTAAATTGGTCGTGTTATCTGTTCTGACCAGTTCTGTCTTACCAAACGCTGCCCTGTTCTATCCTGTCTCCATACCAAACGCACCTAGAATGCTGATCCATAAGGTGGAAGGTTTTGCAATTCTTGATGTCTAAAAATTGGGAACCACTATTTTTTGGATAAATTGAAACAGGTTATAGAGGTTGGATCTGTTGGGAAGGGCTATGATCAGGGTGTCAAGACGTTCTATGCTCATACAACTGGGGTATGAAATTTTGTTAGAATTATGCAGATTTGCTTCAATTATGGCAAAAATGTATTTGCTTATTTCAATTGATTCAACTGTGGACCATAAAACATATATACATCTAGATTGTTAGCTTTAAAATGCAAGTGTTTAGGGGTGGTTGGATTGTAGCTTAATGGGATGAATAGACTGTATGGCTTATATGGTAAGCCATACAAGTTTGTTCGGTTGTGGCTTAATGGTTCCACCAGAGACTTATTCGGGTCAGCCAGATTAGAGGTGTTTATACACTCAACCCTAGTTTATTCCATATATACCCTTGTTTTGTTATTGTCATTTTTATTGTGGGAAAGATTGATTGAGAATGTTTGTAATTGTAAGAGAAGAGTGAAGGGATTAAAGAGATTGCCATAGGTGTTGGATTTTCTTACGGGATACTTACAATGGGACCTATGGTTTTGTTTTAAAGAATATTTTATTAGTAAATGATTTAACTTATTCATAATTATTATCATGCATATTTTTCAATACCAACTTCTTGCAATCTCTAAACAACTAATCTTAGTATTTTTTTGGTATAGTTTAACATCATAGAAAAGCATTTGGAAATTATTGAATAAATAAAATTTAAAATGTATTACTATTTGCTAATTTACGTGATCAAATTGCAATTGTACTACCCTCGAGTGTGTAGCTCAGTTGGCAAAGGGGTGGAGCTACTTTGTTCAAAAATTGCAATTGGACTAGTATCAAATATTTAAAATCATTGAATTTGTATCATTATGTAAGATTAAATTGTTTTTTTATTTAAAAAACGCTTCAATCAGTATTCTTATATCATTCCTAGTCAATCATTCAACATTTTTATCAAGTGATATTCTAATATATTTTAATCAACGTTTATAATACGCTTAGGGGTAAAATAGTCATTTCTGACATTCAGACTATTTTGTATTGATTAAGGTTTCATATGATTTAAGATAAATTGTTGTTAGGTTGTTGTACTACTTGTGCAGAATAGACAGTCAAATAACTGTTTTACCTAAGTCTATATTAAACATTGATTAAAATATATTAAAATATATGTTTGATAAAATATTGAATGATTGACTTTGAGTGATAAAACGCCTTCTTTAGCATTTATTAAAACAAAAACATCTTGATCTTGACTTCAATGATTTTAAGTATTTGATACTAGTCGATTTGCAATTTCATCACGCAAATTAGCCGGTAGTATTACATTTTAAATTTTAGTGTTAATTCAATAATTTCCAAATGGCTTTTCTCTAATGTTAAATAATATCATGTAATATTTTGAAGAGAAAAAGATTAAGGTTGCTTGTTTAAAGGTTGCAAGAAGTTGGTATTGGAAAATTGTAAAAAGAATAAAGCATAATAATAATGGATAAGTTGAATTATAATCTAATATAACTTCATTTAAAGCAAACCTTTAGGTTCCACTGTAAGTATCTCGCAAGAAAATCCGACCATTGTTGCAGCAGCCTTCTTTATCCCTTCACTCTTCTCTTATAATTACAAACCCTCGATCAATCCTTGCCGCAACGAAAATGGCAACAACTAATCGTTGGAACATAACACAAGAAAAATAGAAAACAAGTATGAGAAGAACAGACGACGACCGGATTAGATTGCTCGTGAGAGTGTTTTTTCTTTGTGGAGTCTGGAGCGTATTATGTTACAAGGTATACATGGAATAAACTAGGGCTGAATGTATACAACACCTCTAATCTGACTGAGTCAATAAGTGCTTGGCAGAACCATTAAGTTACAACCGAGCAAGCCTGTATGGCTTAGGGGCTTTTTGTTTACCTCTTAATAGTTCCGTTAAGAGGAAACTTCTGAATTGTTAAGAGGTGAATCTTGTTTGGCGAAAAAAAGCCTGCCTCTTAATGGTTCTAAAACCCTCTGAATGATTTTGTATCTTGGGTCTCCCTTAACCATTAAACACCCTAGTTTCATTCTGAACAATAACCACATTTCATTTTGCACTATATCATAAGAACCTCTTAATCATTCTGACCACTTAATCATTTTGCACCAAACCATTCAGCAACTGCCAAACAGCCCCTTAAACTTGTATGCTTTGATTATTGCGTTACAGGTCTCATCTGCCACAAATGAAACACTGAAGGCTTTACAAAAAGCTCGAGATTCACTTGGAACTGAAAGCATTAAGTACTCTACAGCAAGTAAATCTAATCCTGGAATTCCTCCATCTTCCTTCATGTCATTTTCTATACAGGTTTGGATACTGGGCCCCGATAAAACATACTAATGATAGTTTTTATTTTTATGTGTAAACTAACAAATATCACATTTCTATGTTAATTTGTTCCAAAATAAGTGTTCACTTTCAAAAGTAAGGTAGCGTTTGGTACGCAGATTAGATGGATGGAATGGGATGGGACTGGACTGGAGGAGATAATTTTAATCTAGGTTACGTTGGAAAAAGGGGTATTTTAGTAATATTATGTTTTAGTCCCATGTTGTTCCACCTATTTTGGTGGAACAAAAAATCTTAAGTTTTGTCCCATGTTGTCCCATCTAATTTTTGTCCCATGGCATACCAAACATGGGACTATTTTTTTTGTCCCGTCCCGTCCCATCCAGTCTGCCTACCAAACGCACCCTAAGTGCCAACTTTCCAATTCTACCCTTAATATGAGATACAAAAATTCATTACTCCAGCGATTATTAAGGGTAAATTTGTCATTTGGTTCATTAGAAAGTGTAATAGTTGGACTTCCCTAAAACTATGTGCCCTTTTCATTGTGGACATTTAATTTGGGACGGAAGAAGTATTAGTGATGCACAATCTTCACAGTATTATATTGCTATAGACTATTTGCACTACTAGAGAATCTCCAACATATTCTATATAATTTCTCTAAAATAGAGAACCAAAAGTTAAAATCTCTTAAGAAAAATTCAACTCCAACTTATTCTCTATTTCGGAGATTTCAACGTCATTTATATTATTAAAATATTCTATAACTTTTGAAAAACTTTTGGAACAACTTTAAATAAAGTAGAGTAAATTACGTTTTTAGTCCCTGTGGTTTGTTAAAAATTGTGGATTTCGTCCTCGTGGTTTTGAAATTTCGCTTTTCGTCCCTATGATTTGCAATTCATTTCTATTTTCGTCCCTAAGGCTAATTACTACTTTAAGTATTAGGGACTAAAATAGAAAGAAAGCAATCAAATTAAACCACAAGGATGAAAATAATAATGAAGTATAAACCATAGGGATGACAATCATAATTTTAAAATGACAAGGACGAAAATAGAAAATTTCAACAAACCAGAAGGACGAAAAACTTAATTTACTCTATAAAGTAATAACACATTCAATCTCATGTGTGGGAAAGAATTTAAAAAACTTTTATCTCGCCTCACATTACATTTTAGAGAATTCTCTAAATTTAGAGAATTTTATATTCTCTATTTTGGAGTATCATCTAGAGTATCTGTTAAGAGTACAAACAAATGTCACCAAGGGTTGGGTTCTGGTGAGAAGTTGAGGTTAACGTGAGAAGCATGAGAAGTGGTTATCAACCGTTGGATGAGAAATGGACGCACATTAGGATGAGATGCACTGAGATAAGAGGCACCAAGATGCACCGGATCAACTCCCTTCTAAGGCGCAATTCATGGGAGGGCATTTGATTAAAAGTGATCAACGGTTCAGATCCACTTCTCACGTTAACCTCAACTTCTCACACGATGCTTCGCCATGTCACCAAATTTTCATTTTCTGTATTTATCTTAATTTTTGCCTTTTAATTTGTTTGCTTTAACAGAACCCTCATACCGCTGGTGTTGTACTCGAGGACTTTGATTCCGCTTTCACAAACAAATTTTACCACAGTCATCTAGACGATCTTTGTGAGTTTCTTAGACACGTTCCATCTATTTCTACCTATATTTTTAGTATATACTAAAATATAACATTTTTCATTCCATTTTTATTTTTGTAGCTAATATCAATTCTTCAGCAATAGTGGCAGCTGCTTCTCTTGTTGCCCGTACACTTTACATTCTCGCCAGCGATAATAATAAGGATCTGAGTTCTTCATTCTTAAACAAAGTCAACATAAACGCCTCTCTGGTGGAGGAACTTTTGGGTTGCTTACTTAGTTGTGAACCAGGGCTCTCATGTGAGCTGGTGAAGCGTTATATTACGGCCTCCTCTATCTGTCCAAGCCATTATGTTGGCGTTATTCAAGGGGATCCTTCTTTAGAACCTTTTGTTGGTTATGTGGGTGATGTTCCAAGATTTGTGTGGAATTTTATAGCTGAAAGAACATCTTCTACCCCATTGAAGAAGAATGTTAGTCCTTGCTCTGAAAACTGCAGCGGAGTATGCATCAAACAAGAGATAGATGGGAAAGGAATCTGTGTTACCTCCACAACCAGGTATCTTGCATATATATATATATAGATAGATATATATATATATATATATATAGAGAGAGAGAGGTGGGTTCATACGAGAACGTTAATTATTTAAGAAAACAAGAAAACGTCGTTAGTGTACAAAATCGTACATGATTCACGTACAAAATCATACATGATTCACGTACAAAATCATACATGATTCACGTACAAAATCATACATGATTCACGCGACTTTGGCTTGCGAGTGAAGTCGCGGCCAAAGTTGCCCGCCTCCAGTTTTTGCAGTTGGTGTAAAATCACATGTGATTTTGCACATGTTTTGCTGTTTTCTTGTTTTCTTAAATAGTTAGCGTTCTCGTTTGAACCTTCCCCTCTCTCTCTCTCTCTCCCTCTCTCTCTCTCTCTATATATATATATTTAATGATGTGTTCAGAAGTAAATAAATATGTACCAAATAAATACGGGCGGCATTTGGTGACTAAAAGTGTATGCACGAGACCTATCTACAATTATGACAAAATAACCTTGCCTCTCTGCCCCTATGGATGCATGAGTTTAGAATTGAAAGCAAAGAAATCATAGGAATTTCAATCTTGTGTTATTAACATGCATAAAGTTGACCGAAACTAAGGGGGTGTTTGGTTCGTATAATGGAATTTGGTGGAACTGGAATCCATCAAAGGAATTTGACTTTGAAGGAATTGGAATGGAATCTCAATCTTTGTTTGGGGGAGGGCGGTGGCGGGGGCAGAAGGGGTGGGTGTGGGTGAGGGTGGGTGGAGGGGCCAGGGTGGGGTAGGATGGTTGGGCTAGGCAGGGTGTTGTGGGTGGTCAAGGTGGGAAAGGCAGGGGCACGTTGGGGGAAGGGGTGGGGTAAGGGGCACGGCTGGGTGGGGTGAGGGTGGGCAGGGGTGGAAGGTGGGTAGTAGGACAGGGTGGGGGTGGGTGGCGATGGGGGCGGGATTAGGTTTAGGTTTGCATACATCCTACACCCCGCTAGAGCTGTTCAGTGATTAAATTTTGTCTTTTTAACATCATAAGTGTTTGATTATAGCTAAATATTTTAAAATACGATCCAAAATAGTAAAAATATAGGGAATATTGTGGATCAAAAACACAATTTAATCATTATTATGCCCAAATAGGTGTGATATAGCTTGAAAAGTTGTGCAATAATGTAAACATTGCAATGAATATGGAATGTACCAAAAACAGACTTTGTTGCAACTTTTGCTTTGGTAATTTGAAACTTTGTTACATCGATTGGGTAAAAAAAATCTTCTTTGCACTGAACAGGAACTAAACCAAACTTTGTTATATTTTGATGCCTTTTGTCTTATTATACTTTATTAACGTTACTGAATAAGTTGGAGAAGAAACTAAAAAAGTTACCATTTTAGGTACGTTCCTGCTTATTCGACTCGCTTGAAATATGAGTTGGGTACATGGAGCGTGTTGCCTCTGAATTCTTCGGATCTGATGGGTGCAGCGGATCCCGTGTGGGCAGAGAGCAATTGGAATGTAATTGGTCTTCGTGTTTACTCGGTCCAGGGTGCTGCTTACGACCGCCTGATTTTTGTGGCTGGTGTTGCCGTTACAGCTTTATCGTACCTTTTAATCGTCATCGTTAAAGCTCTCATCGCAAAGGCTCTAAAGCAAGATTGATTATGTAAGGTACCCAAATTCTAGTTTTTTTTTTTTTTTTTGTATCCAATAGCATCTAAGATCTCAATTTGACATTGCTAGTGGGTAGATTTTTCAAGAACTAAACCTGGTGAAATTTTTGTAAGCTGGATTATGTTGCTATGGCTAACAACATTCATACTTGCTAGATTTTCCTTTTGTTGATTTACTAGTTGCTTATCCGGTAAGCGGTTATCGGGTCATTTACCTTGCTGGATGAAAGGCCGATAATCCTATCCGGTAAGAGTAGGGGGTGTAAACTAGTCGAGCTTTTAACGAGCTATTCGAGCTCGAGCTTGTTTATCTCGAGCTCGAGCCTAATAGTTGCTGAACTCGAACACAAAATAAAGCCCGCTTAACTTAACATAGTCGAGCTCTATAACACCAATGTTCGACTCGACTCGTTCGAAAGCTCGATTAAGCTTTACAAGCCGAGTCGAGTTGAGTCAAGCCATTGGGAGCATACACTTGTTCGAGTTTTGTATTTATATGTTTACAAATTATATAATAAAAATATAAAGATTATTGAGCTTGAGTACATAAATGAGTTGATCGATCTCGAATTTGAGCATCGAGCATGACTTTGAAAAATTAATCAAGCTCGAGCCTGGTATTATTTTTCCGAGCTCAAATAACCTGCTACTTGACTCGGCTCGTATACACCCCTAGCTAAGAGCGATGATGAGGATGAAGAGTCTTACCCGGTAAGTGCTCACTGGGTAAATTGTTGGATACGATACCGTTTTAATGGACTACAATCTTATTTGGTACAATAAGTTAGAGTGTTGAATCTTACCGATAAGGTGTTACTGTGCAACTGTTTTGGGTAAAAGGCTCCTTAGTCTCCCACGCAACAGCCTGCCCTACTCTTTGTTGAGGGTAGAGGTTACATCTATGTACATCTTCCACCACAGATCTAACCTCTGGGTGGGATCAATACAACATCAGCTTAATAAACAAATAAACATTAAAAGACCTCTAAGGGGCCGTTTACAAAACGCTTACCTGGGTAAGTGCTTACCAAGTCACATTAGTTTACCGGATGATATGGCAAGGACCAAGAATCTTACCCGGTAAGAGCGGAAGCAAGGATCGAGATTCGAAAGCAAGGACCGAGAGTCTTACCCGGTAAGTGAGTGTGACGAATCTTACCATGGTAAGCGCTTAGCGGCTAAATTGTTGCATACGATGCCATTTTAGTTGACTAAAATCTTACTCGGGAAGCAAGTGATAGTGTTGAATTTTACCGGTAAGCACTTACCCGGGTAAATGATTAGGTAAACGGCCCCTAAATGTCCATGTAAACTGTTTTATATGACTTAAGTTTGTATGAACAGTTGTGTGTTGTTACAATAAGATAAGATGTTTTGGGCATCCTGACAAGTTTTCCGGGCTCCTTTTGAAATAATGTGTTTAGCTTTTCTGTAAGACGTTATTGAAAAGTGTTGTAATACTTTTCTGTAAGACGTTATTGAAAAATGTTGTAATAGATCTTTCCATATGACACTTGTTTTTATACGATACTTCTTTAAATAATGTTATAATAAAGACCAATATGATGTCTTATTTCAAAATTGTTCTCTAATGTATTTGGGCATAGGACACTTTCAATAATGGGTTAAGTTTTTTATAGGACATTTTTGCAAAATGTTCTCTAGCACATCTTTTTTATAGGACACTTGTTTTTTTTTATAATTTTTTTTTATAATTTCCAAATAATGTCACTAAAAACTAATTGTTCTAAAATATTGTTAGAATGTCTACGTTCTATTATTTGCAAAGTTCTAAATGGCGTGAGGCATGGCGGCGAGGCCAAGCCACACAAAAACATAACAAATTGAAAACGTAAAGATTAATCAAATATCGTATAACAAAAACCACACATTAGGTCATGGCATAAGCTTAATGTGGCGTGAGACACAAGCTTTAAGCTATGATGCGGCTTTTGCGGCTGGACTTTTAGAACAATGATTATCTGTAATTAGTGTTCAAAAAGGTGCACCATGACGTAAGACGCATCTATGCTGTTACGGTAATGTTCATACGGTTTGTGTAAGGCGTGACTTGAGCCATGACGTGCCACAACGTGCGTTTTTTTGAGCAAATAATACAACTTTCTCACTAAACAACAATACTGTCCGACAAATCACAGCCAACCTCCCCCTCATTGGCATGATTCGTCTTCCGGGAGGTATGATTCAATCAATCCCTTAATCCGGCGATGAACGAAGATGAAATCCGCGATGAACGGAGATGAAAATGTGCGATGAACGTAATACCCATAAAACCGCCAACCTCCCTTTTCTCCGGCGATGAACGGGGATGAAATCGGTGATGAACGGAGATGACACGACGATGCATCGAGATGAAACGGAGATGAAACGACGATGACACGGCGATGTACAGAGATGAAATGGAGATGAAACGACGATGACACGACGATGTACATAGATGAAACGGATATGAACAACGAATGAAAACGACCACTTTTTGTTTTGGTTTTTTTGCAAGGCAAATGATATTTAATTAAAATCAAACTCCATCACAAACTACAAATTGGTGAGCCGCCACCTATATGAAAAAAATAAAAAACAAACGAACAGTGGCCATGCACAACAAAATATCAACAGAAGCATGGAGAAGTGTTTTTAGTTTGCAAGAAGCAAACAGAAGGACAACTGTGACCCATTTCGAAACTGTATGATGCACAACACCACTCGACTACATAGGTAGTTACCAAATTTCAAATGAAGGATATTCCGGTTTCCCTAATTACTCGGAATCAAATCAATCTTATTTTTGAAATCATAATTATCATCATTTCCATAATAAACGTCGGAATTACAAAATGATGAAACTGACCTTTGATATGTAATTAACAAAAAATGATTAAGAAAAAATCTGATTGGTCGACACAGGTTTTCAAAGTTTTCAAAGTTAGAGTGGTGTACCCGCACGATGCAACGCAGGTAAATCACAATTTTGAATCACTAACTTAGCCTGCAATCATGTTTCTCATCCATCTAACTAATAAATTTTGAAATTTGTAGCTTAACCAAACATAAATACAATCGTCTGTAATAATGCACATCCGTATATCTGGAATATGATTAAGTTCTTGTGAAGTGCTCATTTGTAAACATGTCCTATAAAAACGTGAAATGATTTTAATCGAAACATATTTGTACCGTAAGAACATAAACTTCACATATGTAGTTCTCTCAATAGGTTGAGGATTGCATGTCCGTACTTTGTTTATGGCATCCTGTTTTGCTTTCAATGGCTTATCCCTTTGGACTAAAAATCATAAAATCATGAAAATTATAACAATATATTTAGATATTCTTTGCGTCATATAAAGTAGTGTAGTCCGAGTGTCTTAGAGTCTAGACTTCAATAACCCACTTATGAGGATATATGCAAAATATCAAATCCAACAAAACCAGAAGCACATATCCAATTATGAGGTAAATTTCAAATATCCATTACTCCATACATTTATTTGCAAAACACATTTGGCCATGAGTTCCATATCTTGATTTTGTCATGTAATTCTTGTATGGACATATATTAAAGAGAAAATACACATCAAACACGACATTTAGATCCCCAAAAAAGTTAATTGGTTTTTTTCTAAAGTAAATAAAATAAGTGCATAATGGTGGGCCTCAAAGTGCATAATAGATTAAAATCTTACCCGTTAAGTTACGTAAAAGTGTTGAATCTTACTGGTCCGATAATAGTTGGGTAAATGGCTTATCTCACTTACATTTTGTAAAACATTTCATAATCAATTACTTATGGACCCCTCCAATTTAAAAGGGAAAGGTGTTAGAGGTCATTTACAAAATGCTTACTCGGGTAATTGCTTACCAAGTTTCATTACCTTACCGGATGAATATGGTAAGATCCAAAAATCTTACCGCGTAAATGATCTAATGTAGTAATCAGTATTTCAATCTCGTTGAGTAGTAAGAAACCACCATTAACAACCTCGCTAATTGATGTATTAATAATGATCTAATCAATATATGCAAGTAATCACAAGAAAAAGGTTGTCCATCATGAACTTGAGTTTCATCCAAGTGAATAAAATTTTAAACTTTGCACTATGTTTAGGTGCAACATTATCACTTGTACGATGACAAGTAACAATGATTTCATACACATTTAAGCCAAATTACACATGTTTCAAATTCTACAACCCAGACAAAAATTAAAAGTCTACTGCTCTTCAGAAACCAAAATTAGATGTTAGCTATTTATAATGCCTCCTTTGAGGTGCATATATGAGTTCTTATTTAATTAGCACACAAAGAGCAGCTTGCTGCAATCAGACAGTAGAGATCTATAAAGATTTCTTGATTCAAGCAAGTTACTTTCATCATTCACACAGATCTATATGGATTATCTACAATTTAACAAAATTTTCTTGCTCTTCTTAGTACATGTAATAGATTTCAAACTTGGTAATCAAACGAATCTAGTAAAACTTAGAGAATTCATATCAATTCTCATGTTAAAATCCATAGGTTCGGCCTCAAATGGAACAAATTATTACCCAAGAATGTATATATGAGGTTTGTGACGAATACAAAGCCACTTATCCATCTAAAGATCTTCATTTCAGTAACATTCCATGTTCCAATTGTCATCTTGCTTGCATAAAGTGACATGAATCTGAAAATCATGTTTATTAGAGCTTCGATTACAAGAAATTAAGCCAACAAACAACTATTTTCAAATGCAGCTTGATTTCTACTGGAACGCAATGGACCAGCAAGTTAGATTAGATTAGATTATTTAGTATAGTACTAAAGATAACACTTCAAAGACATGATATGATAACTTCAGTTTTACCACAAATCCGAGTTTCTAGACCATAAACAGAATTCCTAATGCAACGACCCGAAAATAAACTAAACACAAAATTAGCAAATTTGACTCAATTCATAAGCTATGACCAATTGACCATGGCAGAGGAATGTGTAATTTTGAAGTTATAAGAACATCTACAGTTTTAAAAACCCAACATTACGATACTTTTTTTTTGAAAGGCAAGTAACACACACACCCCTTTCGTGATCACACAATTGCCATCAATGTACTCAATAACTTGCTTACCACCACTTATAACACCTCTCAGGCATTTCATCGAGCACCTGATAAGCTTATACACATTATGCATATATCAAACACTATATACAATAAAGATGCACCTCTAACTTCCTCTTTTGGATTTCAAGTTTTCTGCTAGTCAAATAACAAATATTACATACATGTGTGTATTATATATATATATATATATATATATATGTTAGTCCCAGATGGCTTAACAAGTATTGTAGAAGGGGGGGGGGGGTTGAATACAATACTCAAAATTTTCACAATTTTAATTCTTTTATTGAAAATCTTTCAACTAGAATTACACAAAGAAACTTAAAGACTGTTGCGGAAAAAAACAGATAAACTATTCTAACAATCTTTCACAAAGTATACTAAACAAAACAGCAGAAAACACTAAGAGCAAAGCTATAAGGTTATCAAGCAATATGAAAATCTTGCACTGAGAGAAATCCAGAAAGCGTAATTTGCATGGAGTCTTCATCTTCCTTTTATAGTGAGGATAAGGTACTGAGCATTAAATGCATGGTACTATTATCCTCAAGTCACTTGCAACGTACCAATGGTCTTTGGAAAAGTACCAATGGACTTCTAAAAAGCTGATAAGTCACTATCACCTTTTTCTTGAAACCAGGAATAGAAGCCATGCTGAAAGGACATCTTCTAAAAAGATAATAAGACAAAATGTTACTTTTGCCTTGTATCAGATTTTGTCCCGAAATAAATGATCTTCTTTATGAGTATTCAAGACAATATCACCGAAGGAGTTCCACCGATAATATTGTCAAGAATATATAACCATCTGCAAAGAAGTACCATTTCCACAAAGTTCCTACCGAGTTTAAGAAGCATATCGGTGGAAGCTGTTCACCGAATCTGAAGGTATTTTCGGTGGAGGCAGTTCACCGAAAAATGAGAGCTACTTCGGTGGAGATGAAGGCCACCGAAATTGTGAAGACAATTCGGTGGTGATGATGGCCACCGAAATTGTGAAGACAATTCGGTGGTGATGACTTGTTTGTTTGTTGAGAAGAGTCTTCTATTTTCCACAAGTAGAGAGTCTTCAAGCTTGGTTTCGGTTGATCTTCGACTTCACCGAACATTTGCTATTTTGTACAAGTCATTCAAAGAACCAAACTAAAATATTCTAAGTAGGATTTTTAGGGAAAACATCGGTGAGTCAATTTCAAATCCTTGGTGACCCAACAATCTCCCCCTATTTGAATTTGAGCTCATTTCTTAGAATATTTAAGAGTATTGAAAAGTAAAGTGCATTTTGACCCTTTTTACTCTTTTTGGGTTCTTTTCACATAGACCATTCTTTTTGTTCTTTTTGATCTTTTTCTTTTTGTATGAGTATGTATACTATGTACAGTATTTACAAGTAAATGAAAGTAAGGATATGTACCGAAATAAAATTCAAATAGAGAGATACTTGTATTAAGATAAGTTTTCTCGTACATTTTTACAAAATGAGAAACAAACTCTTTACAAGTACCAAAGGAAAAGAGAGAACCTATTTCTCGGTGGTTTGCCTCCGTTTAATTTCATCCGTCACATTTTTGAAGAAGGGATGAGCTTCGGGAATGTAAGGAAATAGGTTGTAGATACCTTGAAGGAACACAGTATCGGCAATGGAAATCTGAGCAAATCTGAAGAAGGATCTTCGACCGAAACCATCATTAAAGTAAAGCCCAGGAATCGGTGCAAGGCTCAGAGTTGTAGAGGGATGTGGTACCGAGGTAGGAAGGGAAAGATTCAGGTTGCTGACATTTGGAATCTTTCCTTCAGATGCCATCTCTTTGAATACTTTGTTTATGGGATTCTTGACTGTGGGAACCCGAATGTCTTCTTTCATTGATTGAAGTTTGGCCCTTTCATCGGTGGAAAGGATGATGTTGTGTTTTCTTTTGATCTCCTTCATCCTATCCATCAAACCTTCAATGCATTTGATGAATGTGTCCTTCTTCGGGTTTGGACTTTTGACAAGATGTTGAGAGATTTCGAACCATTCAGTGAGGCCGAAATTCTTGAGGTGGACATCTGTCAAGCTTTTCAACGAACCATCATCTCTGTTAATGATTAGCCTGATATCCTTTGGGTTGACTCTGGAAGTAGCAATTTTGGCACTTGTGATTGTGGCTGTGCTCATTCGGTGGTGCATGGTTCTTTTGTACCAGGCAATTTCTTCGTTCTTTTCTTCTTCAAATGCACTTAGTACGGATTTTTGAGTTTGGATGGCATCAGTGGACTTCACTTTGGCGGCTTCTTCTTCGGCAGCTTTCATGGATAGAGCTTTAGATTTATCCAAAGCTATTTGGGCAAGTTTAGCTTCCTCAATTTCTTGAGGAGAAAGGCCGAGATCGGTGAAGGTTGTTTGAGGAGGAGGCTTGAGTTTTAGAGTTTCAGCACCTTCAGGTCTTGCCCCATACTTAGCCAATTCTTTCTTCTTCTTTTCTTCCTTTGCCAAGTCTTCGGCCGAAATTACCTTCTTTCCTTTATCTTTGGGAGCTTTGCTCGATTGCTCCCCCTCAGATGATGCAATCACTTCCACGATCTTAGGAAATTTGTTTTTCGATGAAGAAATGGATTCGGTGGTGCCTGTATGGATTGGTGAGTTTTGAGGTGATTTCGGTGGTGGCGATGCATTCGGTGGAGAAGGGGTTTTCGGTGGAGGCTTGTTGCTGGTAGATTTCTTGAGAGTGGGAAGTTTTCTTGGTGTAGAAGTGGTTTTCTCCCCCTCAGCAATAGCCGGAAGCTTAAAACCCATCTCATAAAATACTTTATCGAATTTGGAGTGAAGAGAGGCCAAGCTTGTAGACATGGAATCGGGAACCAGAGAGAAATCACCCAAGCTCATTTCCCATTCAGATTTATCGGTGGTGGAGGCCTTTGTGAGGGATGCCACCTTTGAAGACAAAGTATCAAGGGATTCATTTATTGGTTTAAGGGCATCGGTGATGGCGTTGAAAAGAATTTGAGGCAACTTAGTATCAAGAGTTGAAATTCTAGAGTTGGCCTGGGAGATCAAAGAAATGGTAGATTGTAGAAAAGTAGAGTGTTGGCCATGGTGTGTGGAAACATAACCACCGATTTCTGGAAAGAACATCGGTAGCGTAGGGGATCAGTTTCTGTAGGCCGATGTGGGAGGAAAACTGCTAAGTCATCGGGATAGAGAATTCTCGGTGGTGGAGAATCCTTCTGAATCGGTGTTGGTGATCTTTGCGGGGTAGGTGATCGGTGTGGAGAAGGATATCGCCGAGGAGAATCCTGATGTTCTGGTGAGGGAGTCTCGGTGGGATTATCGTCGGCGGACGGGATGATTCAGGAAGAATCAGTGTCCTCCAAAAGAAAATCAAAGAAGTCTCTCGGGGGGGGGGGGGGGGGGGATGTAATGGGGGGGGGGGGGAACCCTGATTGGGTTGTGCATCATCATCGATCATAAACTGACCGGGTGAAAGGCCGTGTAGTGTCAAATCAACTCATTCGAGGGAAGAGGGCTCGAAGTCATCTCTTTTACCCGAAGAAGTGGGTGAAGAGGCAAATGTAGGGACTTCCTTTTCTACAACTGTGGTCTTTTGAGAGACCACAGAGGAGTCGGTTGTGGGTTTAACAAATTCCCTAGAATGGGATGGTTCAGCCAAAGGTACCCGAGATCTTTTTAGAGAAGATTTCGGGGGGGGGGGGGATGATGAGTGCCTCCGCTTAGAAGGTTTTTGAACCGGGGAAGCCGTCGAGGGTTCTCTCGTTGGCGTGGTTCTAGAAGCGAGTGCCGAGGTGTCGGTGGCCTTTTGTTGTTTCTTTTTAGCGCCACCGGACTTTACTCGAGGACGGGGCGAAGGGGCCACGACATTTGGAGTGACCTCGGGAATTTCCAGGTGACGAAACCCGGGAATTTCCGCATCACCCCAATGTAGTTCGGGAGAGAGAGCAAAAGAAATCATACCTGGTCGTAAAGGGCGATCGGTTGCGAGCGGTTTAACATTTAGAGTTTTGGTGCCAACGAGTGGAGACGACCAGTCATATGTGAATCGTGGAGTAGATGAGTTGCGATCGGTATCCAAAGCTTTAGAAAGTTTATGTTGAATGATCATCGAGATGAAACGAGGATATGCAACATAGCATTTCTTTGAGTGCGTAATTACCTCAACAAGTTCAGTGAAGAAGTATTGAGCGAAGTCAACTTTCCTTTGAAAGATGAGGGCATGAGCGAGCTTCGTGATATATGACGGCGATTGATCGTGCCCACTAGTCTTGCGAGAGAGACAATGGATAATATGGGCAAAGAAAAAATTCCATATGCCGCCCATTCTGCTTCGAAGGAGAGTGCCGGGGCCCTTTTTAGATGAATCATCAATAACATACCCAAGAGTTTGAACTACGTCTTCAAATATGTTATCGGCATGTAAATCATCATATTGAGGAAAGGCTTGGATTTTGAGAGCTAGGCGAACATCATCGACCCCAAAGGTAAGGTCGTGATCACCTTCTTCATTGGTAAGAATGGAGGCGTGAATGGCTTCGTTTGAGGGATCGTACACACAGGTTAACCAAAACTGTCCAATGAGCATTTTGCTCATTTTAGGGTTGCAGGTGAAAGCATGGAGGAGAGGAGATCGGGTGAGAAACTTGGTTACCGTAGAGAACTCTGGATGAGATGAGTCGGAATCGAAGCGGGCAACGTGATTGCATGCATTGAACTTGAGGTCTTCGAATCGAGTGGGAACTGCGGATCTGGAGGATGCCATTGAAATGGGTATCGAAGGTTTTTAGAGAGAGGTAAGAGAGAAGAAGGGTTGCAGGTTTCATGTGAAAGAAATGAGAGGGAAATGTTTAGGGGTTATGAGTATATATAGAGGTGAGAGAAGGTAGATTTAAAAAGGAAAAAGGCAATGATGATTGTTTTTGGGGAGTTGGAGACAAAAACGGCTAGAAGGGGAAAGGTCTCACATCACTGACAACTTTTAGGGATTTGTGGACTCAAGAAGGCATGGGGAATCGAAATGGATAAGAAGAAAAGAAATCGGTGATAATTCGGTGGACACAGTACCGAAGTCTCACCGATGATGGAGAGTCGGTGTGAGACTTGAATTTCGGTGGAAGGGCTAGACGAAAGGATACCACCGAAATTTCCTTTGGTGGAAGAATGGAGAAGGCCTTCGGTGTTGGAAGTTTCCACCAAATTTATATTTCGGTAGAAGAGAAGAGAGTACCTTCGGTGTTGACTTGATTCCACCGAATCATGTGACAAGAGATTTCGGTGGAGGGGTGTGTCGGTGGAATCACTCTGGAATGTTTCCACCGAATTGATGTTTCGGTGGAAAGGGAAGAAAGTGTGATATCGGGGTAAGGATATCGGTAGAGATGAAATCGGTGTAGAAGCACAAAGATGTTTGTCCACCGATTTGAGATCGATGGAGAATAAAAACACATTTTATTCTTGTAGATTGCACATTCCAAGTTCACTTATTAGAAAGTTGAACCTGGTTTCATCAAGGGGTTTAGTAAATAAATCAGCAAGTTGCAAATCGGTGGGAATGGAGTGCAACTCAATGTCACCTTTGGAAATGTGGTCCCTGATGAAGTGATACCTGATATCTATGTGTTTAGATCTGGAGTGAAGAACAGGATTGTTTGCAATAGCTATTGCACTGGAATTATCACACAGAATTGGGACTTTAGAAAAGAATTGATTGTAGTCCCTGAGTTGGTTTCTCATCCACAGGATCTGAGCACAATAGCTTCCAGCAGCTACATATTTAGCCTCAGCAGTAGAGGTTGACACAAAGTTTTGTTTCTTGCTGGACCAACTTACCAATTTACCACCAAGAAGTTGGCAGCTTCCTGTAGTACTCTTTCTATCAATCTGGGAACCTGCATAATCTGAATCTGAATACCCAATTAGTTCAAAACCTGAGTCTTTGGGATACCAAAGACCCAAGTGCAAGGTACCCTTGAGATACCGAAAAATCCGTTTTACAGCCTTTAAATGTGATTCTTTAGGATTGGCCTGATAACGTGCACATAGACAAGTAGCAAACATAATGTCCGGTCTGCTAGCAGTTAAGTACAGAAGAGAACCAATCATTCCTCGATAAAGGGTAATGTCCACAGATTCACCTTTAGGATCAGCATTGAGTTTCAAAGGTGGTGCCATGGGAGTTTTCATAGGAGAGCTATCTAGAAAGTTGAATTTCTTCAGAAGGTCACGAATATATTTACTTTGGTTTATAAAAATTCATTCTGAAGTTTGTTTGACCTGAAGGCCCAAAAAGAATGTAAGCTCTCCCATCATGCTCATCTCATATTTACTCATCATGAGAGAAGCAAACTCATCACAAAGTGATTCATCAGTGGCACCAAAGATGATGTCATCAACATAGATTTGGACAAGAATGAGATTACCTGAGGTTTCCTTGATGAAGAGAGTGTTGTCGATTTTACCTCTGGAATATCCATGCTTTAGAAGGAAGTTGGCAAGAGTGTCATACCAAGCACGAGGAGCTTGCTTGAGACCATAAAGTGCCTTGTCAAGTCTGTACACATAGTCTGGATGAGCTGGGTCTTCAAAGCCAGGAGGTTGTTTCACATAGACTTCCTCTGCAAGTTCCCCATTGAGGAAGGCACTTTTAACATCCATTTGAAAGACCCTAAAATTTCGGTAGGCAGCATGAGCCAGAAATATTCTTATAGCTTCAAGTCTTGCAACAGGGGAAAATGTTTCATCATAGTCAATGCCTTCTTCCTGTCTGTATCCTTGAGCAACCAGTCTTGCCTTATTTCTGATAACAGTGCCATCTTCATCCATCTTGTTTCTGAAGATCCATTTGGTTCCAATGATTGTCTTCTTTCGGGGTCTGGGAACCAATCTCCAAACTTTGTTTCTCTCAAACTGAGAAAGTTATTCTTGCATGGCAGTGATCCAACAAGGATCTGAGAGAGCTTTATCAATCTTTTTGGGTTCAATAAGAGAGTGAAAATTCACATAGAGACAAATATTTCCAACTCCTCTACGAGTTTGGACACCTGCTTGCTGATCACCAATGATTTGGTCTATGGGGTGATCTTTGGTCCATTTGGTTGCAGGAGGTAAAGGTGGTGGAATGTTTTGTGTTTGGGGTGAAGAAGTAGTGGGATCAGAGGTTCGGTGTGAGGCAATGGGATCGGTGGATGGATGTGCGTGGTGGGAAAAGGTACATCGGTGGCGACATGGTCAATTTCGGTGGGAGATATAGAGGATGACCCAACTTGATTATTTTCGGTAGAAGGAATTGGTGGGTTGAATGGAATGGGAGAAGCATCGGTGGAGTTGGTTTGGGGAGCATTACCGATGCATGAGGAGATCCATCTGTGTAGTTCATCATCATCATCATTTGGAAGAGATGAGGATCTCAAATCATCAAACTTGACATGAATAGATTCATCAATGCATTTTCTCCTTAGGTTGAACACACGATATGCTTTGGAGGATAGAGAGTATCCAACAAATATTCCTTCATCAGCTTTGGGATCAAACTTCCCAAGGTTGTCACGGTCATTTAGGATAAAGCACACACAGCCAAAAACATGAAGAAAACCAATGTTTGGTTTTCTGCCATGGAAAACTTCATATGGGGTTTTATCATGTCTTTTGGATATCACAGACCTATTTTGGGTAAAGCAAGCAGTATTAACAGCTTAAGCCCAAAAATATGTGGGTAGATTGGATTCACTTAGCATGGATCTTGCAGCCTCACATAGAGTTCTGTTTTTCCTTTCCACCACTCCATTTTGCTGAGGAGTACGGACTGCAGAGAAGTTTTGAGAAATTCCTTTCTCAGTGAAGAAGTCTTCAAGAGCACTGTTTCTGAATTCAGTGCCGTTATCACTTCTTACCGAACGAACAAGTTGACCATTAAGAACTTCATTTTTCTTGACAAAGTTGATGATTCCTTCAGTTGCATCGCTTTTATACCTGAGAAAAGACACCCAAGTATATCTAGTAAATTCATCAACAATCACAAGAATGTACCTTTTGCCTCCTAGACTTGGAGTGCTGACTGGTCCACATAGGTCCATGTGCAACATCTGGAGAGGAAGAGTGATGGAAGAGCATTGCTTGGTTTTGAAGGAGGTTTTGGTGAGCTTCCCTTTTTCACATGCATCACACATCTTTTCTTTGACAAAGTTCAGCTTTGGCATACCAGTCACCAACTCTTTATTTGAAATTTTGTGGAGAGTTTTGAAATTAAGATGAGAGAGACGTTTATGCCACAACCAGTTCCTTTTGGATGAGTCATCTGTCCATTTTCTTACAACCTCTTGCTCTCTTTTAAGTTTCTTAAAAAGTGAGTTCTTTTCTTTTGAAATCACATGATTTATTGTTTTCAAGTCCTCAAGCTCAGCTTTGATTTCCTCAAAAATTTTAAGCTTAGACATGCAAATTTCAAGTTTAGATTTGAGTTCTTTCACTTGAGCAGATTTTCTATTCTTGCTATCTTTGACAGAATAAAAGTCTTTAGTTAAAGATTCATACGCATCTATCTTTTCACTATCAGTCATATCATTAAAAGGAAGTACCTGAGCATAAGCTGTCGAGCACCCAGTCGACACAAGAGCCATTGGAGAGGTAGCTTTTTCAGAATCCTCCATCTCTTCAGAAATGGCCATGAAGCACATATTGTGAGAATCACTGTCAGATGTGTCTTCTTCATCCCAGTTATGAGTTTCTGCCATTAGACCTTTTCCTTTTCTTTCAATACCCTCACTCCGTTCTTTCTCTTTCTTGTACTTGGCTTTATACTTCTCAGCGCGCTCCTGATGGTCCAAGGAAGAGGATTGGGAATCCTTTTTGGAAAAGGTTGATTTGAAAGGATTATTTCTGGGTTTCTCATTCTTTGAAGAATATTTGTCAGAGGATGGGTTCCTAGACTTAGTAACACGCTTGCTCTTACACTCAGATGCAAAGTGTCCTTTCTTGCCACAGTTATAGCACTCTTCATTTGACTTATCAGATGAAGTCTTGGAAGAAGAAGATTTTCTAAAATTTCTGGATTTGATGAAAGGACGAAATTTGTTCTTAGAGCCAGCCATCATTGCCATTTCTTCAGACAATTGTTCAACCATAATTTCCTCACCTTCATCATCAGCATCACTAAGATATGCCTCCGTTTGGTGGGAAGAGATATTTTGGCTGTCATTGTCAGAGTCTGATGACGATAGGTGATTCTAGGAACATTTTGAGATTTCTTGGAGCTTTCCCTGACAAGAGCTATAGAAGAGCTCTTTATCTCTTTGATGAAAGATTTCCTTTGTAACTTTGTTTGCTCAAAATTGAAGAGAGTTCCATAAAGGACAGTTAAGGGCATGAACTCAAGGTCCTTGGTAGTTTTAATGCAAGTACATATATTCTCCCAAAATTCTGGAAGACAATCCATGAACTTGCTTAAGACTTCCTCATTATCATAGACTCTGCCCAATAACTTCAGATCATTTAAAAGAGAGTTGAAACGATTATAGTAGCTAGGAAGAGATTCTCCTTTTTCAAAAGCAAAGAGTTCATATTTTCTAATGAGACCAATCTTTTTACATTTCTTTACTTCCACTGTACCCTCGTACAGTACACACAGTGTGGTCCACATCTCTTTAGCAGTTTCAAAGTTAACCAGAGAGTGATAGACCTCATCAGGAAGTGAGAGTGCAATAATTGCTCTTAGCTTAGAGTCGAGAGAAACCAAACGTTTTTCCTCATCAATATATTTCTTAGGATTTTTGAGGATGTAACGACCAGTAGCACTGGATTTTTTCTTCATCAGAATCACTAGAGATTTCTTTTTCCATGGTTTCTTTACCAGGCCTCTGCGTTTCATAGCGAGCCCAAACTCTGGGGATGATAGGTCCCTCTTTGAGAATGGTTGGATATCTAGTATCCACTCCTTCCATGAATAGCATCATGCGGCTCTTCCACAAAGAGAAGTTGTTAGCATTAAACTTAGGAGGTTTGGTTATGGAGCCATTCTCAGAAAAGTTGTTTTGAAAAGAGTTTTCAATTGTAGAAGAAGAAGAGGCAGCCATCGCAGATCAAGTTTATGGGATTAAACTTTCTGCTCTGATGCCACTTGTTAGTCCCAGATGGCTTAACAAGTATTGTAGAAGGGGGGGGGGGGGGGTTGAATACAATTCTCAAAATTTTCACAATTTTAATTCTTTTATTGAAAATCTTTCAACTAGAATTACACAAAGAAACTTAAAGACTGTTGCGGAAAAGAACAGATAAACTATTCTAACAATCTTTCACAAAGTATACTAAACAAAACAGCAGAGAACACTAAGAGCAAAGCTATAAGGTTATCAAGCAATATGAAAATCTTGCACTGAGAGAAATCCAGAAAGCGTAATTTGCATGGAGTCTTTATCTTCCTTTTATAGTGAGGATAAGGTACTGAGCATTAAATGCATGGTACTATTATCCTCAAGTCACTTGCAACGTACCAATGGTCTTTGGAAAAGTACCAGTGGACTTCTAAAAAGCTGATAAGTCACTATCATCTTTTTCTTGAAACGAGGAATAGAAGCCATGCTGAAAGGACATCTTCTAAAACGATAATAAGACAAAATGTTACTTTTGCCTTGTATCAGATTTTGTCCCGAAATAAATGATCTTCTTTATGAGTATTCAAGACAATATCACCGAAGGAGTTCCACCGATAATATTGTCAAGAATATATAACCATCTGCAAAGAAGTACCATTTCCACAAAGTTCCTACCGAGTTTAAGAAGCATATCGGTGGAAGCTGTTCACCGAATCTGAAGGTATTTTCGGTGGAGGCAGTTCACCAAAAAATGAGAGCTACTTCGGTGGAGATGAAGGCCACCGGAATTGTGAAGACAATTCGGTGGTGATGATGGCCACCGAAATTGTGAAGACAATTCGGTGGTGATGACTTGTTTGTTTGTTGAGAAGAGTCTTCTATTTTCCACAAGTAGAGAGTCTTCAAGCTTGGTTTCGGTTGATCTTCGACTTCACCGAACATTTGCTATTTTGTACAAGTCATTCAAAGAACCAAACTAAAATATTCTAAGTAGGATTTTTAGGGAAAACATCGGTGAGTCAATTTCAAATCCTTGGTGACCCAACAATCTCCCCCTATTTGAATTTGAGCTCATTTCTTAGAATATTTAAGAGTATTGAAAAGTAAAGTGCATTTTGACCCTTTTTACTCTTTTTGGGTTCTTTTCACATAGACCATTCTTTTTGTTCTTTTTGATCTTTTTCTTTTTGTATGAGTATGTATACTATGTAAAGTATTTACAAGTAAATGAAAGTAAGGATATGTACCGAAATAAAATTCAAATAGAGAGATACTTGTATTAAGATAAGTTTTCTCGTACATTTTTACAAAATGAGAAACAAACTCTTTACAAGTACCAAAGGAAAAGAGAGAACCTATTTCTCGGTGGTTTGCCTCCGTTTAATTTCATCCGTCACATTTTTGAAGAAGGGATGAGCTTCGGGAATGTAAGGAAATAGGTTGTAGATACCTTGAAGGAACACAGTATCGGCAATGGAAATCTAAACAAATCTGAAGAAGGATCTTCGACCGAAACCATCATTAAAGTAAAGCCCAGGAATCGGTGCAAGGCTCAGAGTTGTAGAGGGATGTGGTACCGAGGTAGGAAGGGAAAGATTCAGGTTGCTGACATTTGGAATCTTTCCTTCAGATGCCATCTCTTTGAATACTTTGTTTATGGGATTCTTGACTGTGGGAACCCGAATGTCTTCTTTCATTGATTGAAGTTTGGCCCTTTCATCGGTGGAAAGGATGATGTTGTGTTTTCTTTTGATCTCCTTCATCCTATCCATCAAACCTTCAATGCATTTGATGAATGTGTCCTTCTTCGGGTTTAGACTTTTGACAAGATGTTGAGAGATTTCGAACCATTCAGTGAGCCCGAAATTCTTGAGGTGGACATCTGTCAAGCTTTTCAACGAACCATCATCTCTGTTAATGATTAGCCTGATATCCTTTGGGTTGACTCTGGAAGTAGCAATTTTGGCACTTGTGATTTTGGCTGTGCTCATTCGGTGGTGCATGGTTCTTTTGTACCAGGCAATTTCTTCGTTCTTTTCTTCTTCAAATGCACTTAGTACGGATTTTTGAGTTTGGATGGCATCAGTGGACTTCACTTTGGCGGCTTCTTCTTCGACAACTTTCATGGATAGAGCTTAAGATTTATCCAAAGCTATTTGGGCAAGTTTAGCTTCCTCAATTTCTTGAGGAGAAAGGCCGAGATCGGTGAAGGTTGTTTGAGGAGGAGGCTTGAGTTTTAGAGTTTCAGCACCTTCAGGTCTTGCCCCATACTTAGCCAATTCTTTCTTCTTCTTTTCTTCCTTTGCCAAGTCTTCGGCCGAAATTACCTTCTTTCCTTTATCTTTGGGAGCTTTGCTCGATTGCTCCCCCTCAGATGATGCAATCACTTCCACGATCTTAGGAAATTTGTTTTTCGATGAAGAAATGGATTCGGTGGTGCCTGTATGGATTGGTGAGTTTTGAGGTGATTTCGGTGGTGGCGATGCATTCGGTGGAGAAGGGGTTTTCGGTGGAGGCTTGTTGCTGGTAGATTTCTTGAGAGTGGGAAGTTTTCTTGGTGTAGAAGTGGTTTTCTCCCCCTCAGCAATAGCCGGAAGCTTAAAACCATCTCATAAAATACTTTATCGAATTTGGAGTGAAGAGAGGCCAAGCTTGTAGACATGGAATCGGGAACCAGAGAGAAATCACCCAAGCTCATTTCCCATTCAGATTTATCGGTGGTGGAGGCCTTTGTGAGGGATGCCACCTTTGAAGACAAAGTATCAAGGGATTCATTTATTGGTTTAAGGGCATCGGTGATGGCGTTGAAAAGAATTTGAGGCAACTTAGTATCAAGAGTTGAAATTCTAGAGTTGGCCCGGGAGATCAAAGAAATGGTAGATTGTAGAAAAGTAGAGTGTTGGCCATGGTGTGTGGAAACATAACCACCGATTTCTGGAAAGAACATCGGTAGCGTAGGGGATCAGTTTCTGTAGGCCGATGTGGGAGGAAAACTGCTAACTCATCGGGATAGAGAATTCTCGGTGGTGGAGAATCCTTCTGAATCGGTGTTGGTGATCTTTACAGGGTAGGTGATCGGTGTGGAGAAGGATATCGCCGAGGAGAATCCTGATGTTCTGGTGAGGGAGTCTCGGTGGGATTTTCGTCGGCGGACGGGATGATTCGGGAAGAATCAGTGTCCTCCAAAAGAAAATCAAAGAAGTCCCTCGGGGGGGATGTAATGGGGGGGGGGGAACCCTGATTGGGTTGTGCATCATCATCGATCATAAACTGACCGGGTGAAAGGCCGTGTAGTGTCAAATCTACTCCTTCGAGGGAAGAGGGCTCGAAGTCATCTCTTTTACCCGAAGAAGTGGGTGAAGAGGCAAATGTAGGGACTTCCTTTTCTACAACTGTGGTCTTTTGAGAGACCACAGAGGAGTCGGTTGTGGGTTTAACAAATTCCCTAGAATGGGATGGTTCAGCCAAAGGTACCCGAGATCTTTTTAGAGAAGATTTCGGGGGGGATGATGAGTGCCTCCGCTTAGAAGGTTTTTGAACCGGGGAAGCCGTCGAGGGTTCTCTCGTTGGCGTGGTTCTAGAAGCGAGTGCCGAGGTATCGGTGGCCTTTTGTTGTTTCTTTTTAGCGCCACCGGACTTTACTCGAGGACGGGGCGAAGGGGCCACGACATTTGGAGTGACCTCGGGAATTTCCAGGTGACGAAACCCGGGAATTTCCGCATCACCCCAATGTAGTTCGGGAGAGAGATCAAAAGAAATCATACCTGGTCGTAAAGGGCGATCGGTTGCGAGCGGTTTAACATTTAGAGTTTTGGTGCCAACGAGTGGAGACGACCAGTCATATGTGAATCGTGGAGTAGATGAGTTGCGATCGGTATCCAAAGCTTTAGAAAGTTTATGTTGAATGATCATCGAGATGAAACAAGGATATGCAACATAGCATTTCTTTGAGTGCGTAATTACCTCAACAAGTTCAGTGAAGAAGTATTGAGCGAAGTCAACTTTCCTTTGAAAGATGAGGGCATGAGCGAGCTTCGTGATATATGACGGCGATTGATCGTGCCCACTAGTCTTGCGAGAGAGACAATGGATAATATGGGCAAAGAAAAAATTCCATATGCCGCCCATTCTGCTTCGAAGGAGAGTGCCGGGGCCCTTTTTAGATGAATCATCAATAACATACCCAAGAGTTTGAACTACGTCTTCAAATATGTTATCGACATGTAAATCATCATATTGAAGAGAAAGGCTTGGATTTTGAGAGCTAGGCGAACATCATCGACCCCAAAGGTAAGGTCGTGATCACCTTCTTCATTGGTAAGAATGGAGGCGTGAATGGCTTCGTTTGACGGATCGTAGACACAGGTTAACCAAAACTGTCCAATGAGCATTTTGCTCATTTTAGGGTTGCAGGTGAAAGCATGGAGGAGAGGAGATCGGGTGAGAAACTTGGTTACCGTAGAGAACTCTGATGAGATGAGTCGGAATCGAAGCGGGCAACGTGATTGCATGCATTGAACTTGAGGTCTTCGAATCGAGTGGGAACTGCGGATCTGGAGGATGCCATTGAAATGGGTATCGAAGGTTTTTAGAGAGAGGTAAGAGAGAAGAAGGGTTGCAGGTTTCGTGTGAAAGAAATGAGAGGGAAATGTTTAGGGGTTATGAGTATATATAGAGGTAAGAGAAGGTAGATTTAAAAAGGAAAAAGGCAATGATGATTGTTTTTGGGGAGTTGGAGACAAAAACGGCTAGAAGGGGAAAGGTCTCACATCACTGACAACTTTTAGGGATTTGTGGACTCAAGAAGGCATGGGGAATCGAAATGGATAAGAAGAAAAGAAATCGGTGATAATTCGGTGGACACAGTACCGAAGTCTCACCGATGATGGAGAGTCGGTGTGAGACTTGAATTTCGGTGGAAGGGCTAGACGAAAGGATACCACCGAAATTTACTTTGGTGGAAGAATGGAGAAGACCTTCGGTGTTGGAACTTTCCACCAAATTTAGATTTCGGTAGAAGAGAAGAGAGTACCTTCGGTGTTGATTTGATTCCACCGAATCATGTGACAAGAGATTTCGGTGGAGGGGTGTGTCGGTGGAATCACTCTGGAATGTTTCCACCGAATTGATGTTTCGGTGGTAAGGGAAGAAAATGTGATATCGGGGTAAGGATTTCGGTAGAGATGAAATCGGTGTAGAAGCACAAAGAAGTTTGTCCACCGATGTGAGATCGGTGGAGAATAAAAACACATTTTATTCTTGTAGATTGCACATTCCAAGTTCACTTATTAGAAAGTTGAACCTGGTTTCATCAAGGGGTTTAGTAAATAAATCAGCAAGTTGCAAATCGGTGGGAATGAAGTGCAGCTCAATGTCACCTTTGGAAATGTGGTTCCTGATGAAGTGATACCTGATATCTATGTGTTTAGATCTGGAGTGAAGAACAGGATTGTTTGCAATAGCTATTGCACTGGAATTATCACACAGAATTGGGACTTTAGAAAAGAATTGATTGTAGTCCCTGAGTTGGTTTCTCATCCACAGGATCTGAGTACAACAGCTTCCAGCAGCTACATATTCAGCCTCAGCAGTAGAGGTTGACACAGAGTTTTGTTTCTTGCTGGACCAACTTACCAATTTACCACCAAGAAGTTGGCAGCTTCCTGTAGTACTCTTTCTATCAATCTGGGAACCTGCATAATCTGAATCTGAATACCCAATTAGTTCAAAACCTGAGTCTTTGGGATACCAAAGACCCAAGTGCAAGGTACCCTTGAGATACCGAAAAATCCGTTTTACAGCCTTTAAATGTGATTCTTTAGGATTGGCCTGATAACGTGCACATAGACAAGTAGCAAACATAATGTCCGGTCTGCTAGCAGTTAAGTACAGAAGAGAACCAATCATTCCTCGATAAAGGGTAATGTCCACAGATTCACCTTTAGGATCAGCATTGAGTTTCAAAGGTGGTGCCATGGGAGTTTTCATAGGAGAGCTATCTAGAAAGTTGAATTTCTTCAGAAGGTCACGAATATATTTACTTTGGTTTATAAAAATTCCTTCTGAAGTTTGTTTGACCTGAAGGCCCAAAAAGAATGTAAGCTCTCCCATCATGCTCATCTCATATTTACTCATCATGAGAGAAGCAAACTCATCACAAAGTGATTCATCAGTGGCACCAAAGATGATGTCATCAACATAGATTTGGACAAGAATAAGATTACCTGAGGTTTCCTTGATGAAGAGAGTGTTGTCGATTTTACCTCTGGAATATCCATGCTTTAGAAGGAAGTTGGCAAGAGTGTCATACCAAGCACGAGGAGCTTGCTTGAGACCATAAAGTGCCTTGTCAAGTCTGTACACATAGTCTGGATGAGCTGGGTCTTCAAAGCCAGGAGGTTGTTTCACATAGACTTCCTCTGCAAGTTCCCCATTGAGGAAGGCACTTTTAACATCCATTTGAAAGACCCTAAAATTTCGGTAGGCAGCATGAGCCAGAAAGATTCTTATAGCTTCAAGTCTTGCAACAGGGGCAAATGTTTCATCATAGTCAATGCCTTCTTCCTGTTTGTATCCTTGAGCAACCAGTCTTGCCTTATTTCTGATAACAGTGTCATCTTCATCCATCTTGTTTCTGAAGATCCATTTGGTTCCAATGATTGTCTTCTTTCAGGGTCTGGGAACCAATCTCCAAACTTTGTTTCTCTCAAACTGAGAAAGTTCTTCTTGCATGGCAGTGATCCAACAAGGATCTGAGAGAGCTTCATTAATCTTTTTGGGTTCAATAAGAGAGAGAAAATTCACATAGAGACAAATATTTCCAACTCCTCTACGAGTTTGGACACCTGCTTGCTGATCACCAATGATTTGGTCTATGGGTGATCTTTGGTCCATTTGGTTGCAGGAGGTAAAAGTGGTGGAATGTTTTGTGTTTGGGGTGAAGAAGTAGTGGGATCAGAGGTTCGGTGTGAGGCAATGGGATCGGTGGAGGGATGTGCGTCGGTGGGAAAAGGTACATCGGTGGCGACATGGTCAATTTCGGTGGGAGATATAGAGGATGACCCAACTTGATTATTTTCGGTAGAAGGAATTGGTGGGTTCAATGGAATGGGAGAAGCATCGGTGGAGTTGGTTTGGGGAGCATTACCGATGCATGAGGAGATCCATCTGTGTAGTTCATCATCATCATCATTTGGAAGAGATGAGGATCTAAAAATCATCAAACTTGACATGAATAGATTCATCAATGCATTTTCTCCTTAGGTTGAACACACGATATGCTTTGGAGGATAGAGAGTATCCAACAAATATTCCTTCATCAGCTTTGGGATCAAACTTCCCAAGGTTGTCACGGTCATTTAGGATAAAGCACACACAGCCAAAAACATGAAGAAAACCAATGTTTGGTTTTCTGCCATGGAAAACTTCATATGGGGTTTTATCATGTCTTTTGGATATCACAAACCTATTTTGGGTAAAGCAAGTAGTATTAACAGCTTAAGCCCAAAAATATGTGGGTAGATTGGATTCACTTAGCATGGATCTTGCAGCCTCACATAGAGTTCTGTTTTTCCTTTCCACCACTCCATTTTGCTGAGGAGTACGGACTGCAGAGAAGTTTTGAGAAATTCCTTTCTCAGTGAAGAAGTCTTCAAGAGCACTGTTTCTGAATTCAGTGCCGTTATCACTTCTTACCGAACGAACAAGTTGACCATTAAGAACTTCATTTTTCTTGACAAAGTTGATGATTCCTGTCATGTGGCGTGAGCACCCACTATCCAGATACCATATTTGATGGTGCTCAGAAACCTGCATGCATACACAGATTAGTTCTTTGGTACCCATTTTGTAATGGGTCCTTTGGGGTTAGAAGAAACTGAGTCCTTAGGATTGGTTCTATCTATTCTTTCCTTGGGACAATCCTTAGCCATGTGAAACGTGTCACCACAGTTATAGCATTTTCTATAGATAAAAATCTTTTTAACACTACGGCCAATTTTCCTGTTTTGGATTTAAACATTAGGTTTTATGACCGTGTTAGAAGAGAACAAAGCAGAAGGTTTGGACCCAAGAATTCCTTTGTCAGAGTTGTGGATTGGAGAGTTGGATGATTCTTTGGAGTTTGACTTTTTCAAAAGAACAGATCTTGGAATAGGAAAAATAGAAGAGTTACCAGAAAAATTCTTTGGAGTAAATCTTTTGGGATGGAAAATGGCCACAGATTCGACCACCGATTTCCCTTTGTCAGAAGATGAAAAACCTTTTGTGGGAACTTGAGGTTCTCTTTTGGGAATCTTTGAGGGCTTAGGTTCAGAGTATTCATCTATGTGAATAGACTTTAATAACTCATGGAGAGGTATGGGAGGATCATCGATGTTGACATCGGTGGGGTTTGATTTTTTTAGCAAGGTGACTTTTGAGGAGTTAGAGGATGAGGCTTCATCAATGGTTGATCCTTTTGAGAGATCAGGGATGAGTTTTGAAATTTCATCAGAGTCATGTTCCTCAACGAATTGATTTGAGGAAGCCTTTTTTGCTTTTATAAACATTCCATATTTTCGAGCTTCACCCAGATCTAAAGAATTTAAGGAGATGGAATCACAAGAACTTGAATCAGAGGCATCATCCCACACACTGGAGATAGGAGTAAGTGCACGGGAAGAAGCTTCAGGATGGACTTTGCCAAATCCTAGACCGATTTTGCTCTTTCCACCGATTTGACTTTGAAAGAGTTGTTCAAGATTTTTTGAAGAATCTGTCCATTTTCTTACAACCTCTTGCTCTCTTTTAAGTTTCTTAAAAAGTGAGTTCTTTTCTTTTGAAATCACATGATTTATTGTTTTCAAGTCCTCAAGCTCAGCTTTGATTTCCTAAAAATTTTTAAGCTTAGACATGCAAATTTCAAGTTCTTTCACTTGAGCAGATTTTCTATTCTTCCTTTTTTCTCTCGAATTTGCTAAAATACCCATTTTTCCTGCGAAAAATGCCGCGATCGCGGGACCCACAACCACGTGGCACCATCTTTGGCCAAATCTCCCGCTATGCCCCCTCAAGATACCCCGCGGCTACCAACTTCCCCCCAACTATGCCCGCGGGACCACTTTTGGCCCCCGTCCCGCGATTGGGTCCCGCGATTTTTTGATATTTACAGTTTTGGCCCCTCTAATTTGGGGCAAATTTAAAAAAGCATAAATGGTCCCTATAGTTTTTTTAGGTTATCATTTTATGTAGTTGAGGTTTTTAATGTATTGTTTCCTTTCCATTTTAATGTATTTAATATAGAAATTAATTAAAGAAAATGTTTTCCCCATTTTAAGTTATTTAATAAGGAAATTAATTAAAAGATCAGTTATTGCAAATCATCTTCCCAAATGAAACGGATACAGTGCAGGTAAACAAAGAAATCTATGACTAGAATGCGTCATGGATTCCGGTGATGAATTTAACCTTTTCCTTGATGACGTCCTCCATTCCCGTGTAGTCGTCTTCGATTTCTTTTAATTCCTCTTCTACTTCCTTAATCTATCGTTGCACCTCCCGAACGTGAGCCCTAGTCATGGCCAGTTCTCGTTTCTTCTCCGCTAGATACTCCATTTTCCCCTGCTGAATCCCCCTGTTATGGCTCCACATACCTTTTACCTTTTCGATATCGGCGTTCTCCTTATCAATGGATTATTGCACTAAGGGAGTAATTCGTTGACTTTGTGGAAGACCCGTTGGCTGGGTACAATGATACATTGGTGGGGTAATTCTGTCATTATTGAAGTGGTAATTCTCGCATGCCATCTCCCAGTCTTCTTCCTCCTCAGCCGTGAATGGATAATCGGTCGCAGTTCGCCCATAGTTTCTCCACTCCTCGTCTATTTTTGGTACCTTCCAGGTACTCCGGCGAGCTCCATCGTTCAGTGGTTGGTAGGCTGCCGAACGTGAAGTTCCAGCCCCATTCGCCGACCTGTTCCCCCTTGATCTTGAACCTCCAGCCATAGTGTTAAGAAAAACGAGAGAATGTTTGTAAACGGTATAGAGGGTATAAAAGATAGATAGCAAGTTGTGAATCACTACTTCATCATGTCATCTACTTATAGCCGTGAAAATGTATGTTCTTCATCAGGGATGTGGATATGGTAAAAAATTTTGTCTGAAAAGTTGCCTGCATGATTCGTCTTAATAGTTCACTGCAAGATTCGTCTGAAAAGAGCCTGTAAGATTCGACTGAAAAAGTAACTGCATGTTTCGTCTGAAAAGAGCCTGTAAGATTCGACTGAAAAAGTAACTGCAAGATTCGTCTGCAAAAGGAAGTCTGCTCATGAATAAAGGTCTTTCAATAGGCTGAAAAGTAGTCTTTAAGTAGTCTAAGGATTAATGCACATTTGAATCAAGAAATAAATGCTTGTTCATCCAATAATCTCTGTATTAGGATTACCGCAAGTTTCATAAACCTACTTACTAGGTGTTGGAAAAATTTAGTAAAAATATGTTTTTTACTAAACTTTGGACACATTTAAATATATATATATATATATATATATATATATATATATATATGTTATATATAACTAACTCTTAGTGGGTTTATGTTCTCCTATATGAGAGCTTCAAAACGATATATAATGTGTCCAAAACGGAGTATGTGTGAATGAGATATTGATACTCAAAGTTGAGTAATTGGATGAAATTAGCAAAAACCAAATGGGTGTGGAAATGTGTCTCACATAGGAAGAGAGAGTAATAAAGAAAGTGTTGGTGCATGTTTTTACTGTTTTTGTCACACTTTTTAGGCTTCAAGTATTCATATGTGCAATACTTTAACAAAATAATAAACAAAATTATAACTTCAAGTTAAATAATTTAACAAAATAAGTTAACACTAAAAATAACAATCATTTAATGTTACATAAACAACCTAATCATCTTGCCGTGGAACACAATGCGCATAAATGGTCTCCGCCATATGTATGTGAAAGTCCGCGACCTCTTGTTCGGTGCGGGAAGTGTGTAAATCTACCACATCGTCTGAAATCAAGATGCTGACATTACGGCATACCCAGACACCGCAATCCACATTCATCCCTTGCTGGAGTGGTGCATTCTTGGCGAACTTGTGACGGAAGTGCACTGACTTTTCGCGACGGTCCACATCCCCGAGCAGACTAAAGAACCCCGAAAGCTCATCTTTAAATATGGCAAGACGCTCATGCAAAGCGTATGTGAAGAGACTAGCAGAGCCGCTGTCATATATGATCATCAACATACGAGGAAGATCAAACACTCCGAGCACCCAATGTTTAGGATGAATGCAGATAGGGATGTACACCTGAAATATTACAATATTAGACAACTTAGTTAGCAACCAAACAACTTAAATAAAATAAGAGTAAAACGATTTACATACAATATCGAGGTACCGCCAAGAAACCCCTTCCACACCATTGCATGAGTTAGCCACGGAGGCGGGACCTTGATGTGGAAGGACCATGAACGGAAAGAAAGAAGTGTGTTGGGTCACCAAGGATTTGAAATTGACTCACCGATGTTTTCCCTAAAAATCCTACTTAGAATATTTTAGTTTGGTTCTTTGAATGACTTGTACAAAATAGCAAATGTTCGGTGAAGTCGAAGATCAACCGAAACCATGCTTGAAGACTCTCTACATGTGGAAAATAGAAGACTCTTCTCAACAAACAAACAAGTCATCACCACTGAATTGTCTTCACAATTTCGGTGGCCATCATCACCACCGAATTGTCTTCACAATTTCGGTTGCCTTCATCTCCACCGAAGTAGCTCTCATTTTTCGGTGAACTGCCTCCACCGAAAATACCTTCAGATTCGGTGAACAGCTTCCACCGATATGCTTCTTAAACTCGGTAGGAACTTTGTGGAAATGGTACTTCTTTGCAGATGGTTATATATTCTTGACAATATTATCGGTGGAACTCCTTCGGTGATATTGTCTTGAATACTCATAAAGAAGATCATTTATTTCGGGACAAAATCTGATACAAGGCAAAAGTAACATTTTGTCTTATTATCTTTTTAGAAGATGTCCTTTCAGCATGGCTTCTATTCCTGGTTTCAAGAAAAAGGTGATAGTGACTTATCAGCTTTTTAGAAGTCCACTGGTACTTTTCCAAAGACCATTGGTACGTTGCAAGTGACTTGAGGATAATAGTACCTTGCATTTAATGCTCAGTACCTTATCCTCACTATAAAAGGAAGATGAAGACTCCATGCAAATTACGCTTTCTGGATTTCTCTCAGTGCAAGATTTTCATATTGCTTGATAACCTTATAGCTTTGCTCTTAGTGTTCTCTGCTGTTTTGTTTAGTATACTTTGTGAAAGATTGTTAGAATAGTTTATCTGTTCTTTTCCGCAACAGTTTTTAAGTTTCTTTGTGTAATTCTAGTTGAAAGATTTTCAATAAAAGAATTAAAATTGTGAAAATTTTGAGTATTGTATTCAACCCCCCCCCCCCTTCTACAATACTTGTTAAGCCATCTGGGACTAACAAGTGGCATCAGAGCAGAAAGTTTAATCCCATAAACTTGATCTGCGATGGCTGCCTCTTCTTCTTCTACAATTGAAAACTCTTTTCAAAACAACTTTTCTGAGAATGGCTCCATAACCAAACCTCCTAAGTTTAATGCTAACAACTTCTCTTTGTGGAAGAGCCGCATGATGCTATTCATGGAAGGAGTGGATACTAGATATCCAACCATTCTCAAAGAGGGACCTATCATCCCCAGAGTTTGGGCTCGCTATGAAACGCAGAGGCCTGGTAAAGAAACCATGGAAAAAGAATTTTCTAGTGATTCCGATGAAGAAAAATCCAGTGCTACTAGTCGTTACATCCTAAAAAATCCTAAGAAATATACTGATGAGGAAAAACGTTTGGTTTCTCTCGACTCTAAGCTAAGAGCAATTATTGCACTCTCACTTCCTGATGAGGTCTATCACTCTCTAGTTAACTTTGAAACTGCTAAAGAGATGTGGACCACACTGTGTGTACTGTACGAGGGTACAGTGGAAGTAAAGAAATGTAAAAAGATTGGTCTCATTAGAAAATATGAACTCTTTGCTTTTGAAAAAGGAGAATCTCTTCCTAGCTACTATAATCGTTTCAACTCTCTTTTAAAGGATCTGAAGTTATTGGGCAGAGTCTATGATAATGAGGAAGTCTTAAGCAAGTTCATGGATTGTCTTCCAGAATTTTGGGAGAATATATGTACTTGCATTAAAACTACCAAGGACCTTGAGTTCATGCCCTTAACTGTCCTTTATGGAACTCTCTTCAATTTTGAGCAAACAAAGTTACAAAGGAAATCTTTCATCAAAGAGATAAAGAGATCTTCTATAGCTCTTGTCAGTGAAAGCTCCAAGAAATCTCAAAATGTTCCTAGAATCACCTATCCGTCATCAGACTCTGACAATGACAGCCAAAATATATCTTCCCACCAAACGGAGGCATATCTTAGTGATGCTGATGATGAAGGTGAGGAAATTATGGTTGAACAATTGTCTGAAGAAATGGCAATGATGGCTGGCTTAAGAACAAATTTCGTCCTTTCATCAAATCCAGAAATTTTAGAAAATCTTCTTCTTCCAAGACTTCATCTGATAAGTCAAATGAAGAGTGCTATAACTGTGGCAAGAAAGGACACTTTGCATCTGAGTGTAAGAGCAAGCGTGTTACTAAGTCTAGGAACCCATCCTCTGACAAATATTCTTCAAAGAATGAGAAACCCAGAAATAATCCTTTCAAATCAACCTTTTCCAAAAAGGATTCCCAATCCTCTTCCTTAGACCATCAGGAGCGCACTGAGAAGTATAAAGCCAAGTACAAGAAAGAGAAAGAAAGGAGTGAGGGTCTTGAAAGAAAAGAAAAAGGTCTAATGGCAGAAACTCATAACTGGGATGAAGAAGACACCTCTGACAGTGATTCTCACAATATGTGCTTCATGGCCATTTCTGAAGAGATGGAGGATTCTGAAAAAGCTACCTCTCCAATGGCTCTTGTGTCGACTGGGTGCTCGACAGCTTATGCTCAGGTACATCCTTTTAATGATATGACTGATAGTGAAAAGATAGATGCGTATGAATCTTTAACTAAAGACTTTTATTCTGTCAAAGATAGCAAGAATAGAAAATATGCTCAAGTGAAAGAACTCAAATCTGAACTTGAAATTTGCATGTCTAAGCTTAAAATTTTTGAGGAAATCAAAGCTGAGCTTGAGGACTTGAAAACAATAAATCATGTGATTTCAAAAGAAAAGAACTCACTTTTTAAGAAACTTAAAAGAGAGCAATAGGTTGTAAGAAAATGGACAAATTCTTCAAAAAATCTTGAACAACTCTTTCAAAGTCAAATCGGTGGAAAGAGCAAAATCGGTCTAGGATTTGGCAAAGTCCATCCTGAAGCTTCTTCCCGTGCACTTACTCCTATCTCCAGTGTGTGGGATGATGTCTCTGATTCAAGTTCTTGTGATTCCATCTCCTTAAATTCTTTAGATCTGGGTGAAGCTCGAAAATATGGAATGTTTATAAAAGCAAAAAAGGCTTCCTCAAATCAATTCGTTGAGGAACATGACTCTGATGAAATTTCAAAACTCATCCCTGATCTCTCAAAAGGATCAACCATTGATGAAGCCTCATCCTCTAACTCCTCAAAAGTCACCTTGCTAAAAAAATCAAACCCCACCGATGTCAACACCGATGATCCTCCCATACCTCTCCATGAGTTATTAAAGTCTATTCACATAGATGAATACTCTGAACCTAAGCCCTCAAAGATTCCCAAAAGAGAACCTCAAGTTCCCACAAAAGGTTTTTCATCTTCTGACAAAGGGAAATCGGTGGTCGAATCTGTGGCCATTTTCCATCCCAAAAGATTTACTCCAAAGAATTTTTCTGGTAACTCTTCTATTCTTCCTATTCCAAGATCTGTTCTTTTGAAAAAGTCAAACTCCAAAGAATCATCCAACTCTTCAATCCACAACTCTGACAAAGGAATTCCTGGGTCCAAACCTTCTGCTTTGTTCTCTTCTAACACGGTCATAAAACCTAATGTTAAAAGCCAAAACAGGAAAAGTGGTCATAGTGTTAAAAAGATTTTTATCTATAGAAAATGCTATAACTTTGGTGACACGTTTCACATGGCTAAGGATTGTCCCAAGGAAAGAATAGATAGAACCAATCCTAAGGACTCAGTTTCTTCTAACCCCAAAGGACCCATTACAAAATGGGTACCAAAGAACTAATCTGTGTGTGCATGCAGGTTTCTGAGCACCATCAAATATGGTATCTGGATAGTGGGTGCTCACGCCACACGACGGGAAACAAATATCTTCTCAACAACTATGTGTCTGGAAAGGGTCCATCTGTCACTTTTGGTGATAACTCTAAAGGATACACCAAAGGTTATGGAACTCTCACAAATGGATCTGTCACTTTCAATAAAGTGGCATTTGTTGAAGGTCTCATGCATAATCTTCTCAGCATTAGCCAACTGTGTGATCTTGGATATAAAGTTATCTTTGAACTTTGTATCTGTACTGTTGTGGACAAAAACTTCAACGTTGTGTTATCTGGAAAAAGGATGGAAAATGTCTATGTCATTGACATGGGACTGAGCAACAATTCATCCAATGTCTGCTTTGTGTCAGATGACTCATCCAAAAGGAACTGGTTGTGGCATAAACGTCTCTCTCATCTTAATTTCAAAACTCTCCACAAAATTTCAAATAAAGAGTTGGTGACTGGTTTGCCAAAGCTGAACTTTGTCAAAGAAAAGCTGTGTGATGCATGTGAAAAAGGGAAGCTCACCAAAACCTCCTTCAAAACCAAGCAATGCTCTTCCATCACTCTTCCTCTCCAGATGTTGCACATGGACCTATGTGGACCAGTCAGCACTCCAAGTCTAGGAGGCAAAAGGTACATTCTTGTGATTGTTGATGAATTTACTAGATATACTTGGGGTGTCTTTTCTCAGGTATAAAAGCGATGCAACTGAAGGAATCATCAACTTTGTCAAGAAAAATGAAGTTCTTAATGGTCAACTTGTTCGTTCGGTAAGAAGTGATAACGGCACTGAATTCAGAAACAGTGCTCTTGAAGACTTCTTCACTGAGAAAGGAATTTCTCAAAACTTCTCTGCAGTCCGTACTCCTCAGCAAAATGGAGTGGTGGAAAGGAAAAACAGAACTCTATGTGAGGCTGCAAGATCCATGCTAAGTGAATCCAATCTACCCACATATTTTTGGGCTGAAGCTGTTAATACTGCTTGCTTTACCCAAAATAGGTCTGTGATATCCAAAAGACATGATAAAACCCATATGAAGTTTTCCATGGCAGAAAATCAAACATTGGTTTTCTTCATGTTTTTGGCTGTGTGTGCTTTATCCTAAATGACCGTGACAACCTTGGGAAGTTTGATCCCAAAGCTGATGAAGGAATATTTGTTGGATACTCTCTATCCTCCAAAGCATATCGTGTGTTCAACCTAAGGAGAAAATGCATTGATGAATCTATTCATGTCAAGTTTGATGATTTGAGATCCTCATCTCTTCCAAATGATGATGATGATGAACTACACAGATGGATCTCCTCATGCATCGGTAATGCTCCCCAAACCAACTCCACCGATGCTTCTCCCATTCCATTGAACCCACCAATTCCTTCTACCGAAAATAATCAAGTTGGGTCATCCTCTATATCTCCCACCGAAATTGACCATGTCGCCACCGATGTACCTTTTCCCACCGACGCACATCCCTCCACCGATCCCATTGCCTCACACCGAACCTCTGATCCCACTACTTCTTCACCCCAAACACAAAACATTCCACCACCTTTACCTCCTGCAACCAAATGGACCAAAGATCACCCCATAGACCAAATCATTGGTGATCAGCAAGCAGGTGTCCAAACTCGTAGAGGAGTTGGAAATATTTGTCTCTATGTGAATTTTCTCTCTCTTATTGAACCCAAAAAGATTGATGAAGCTCTCTCAGATCCTTGTTGGATCACTGCCATGCAAGAAGAACTTTCTCAGTTTGAGAGAAACAAAGTTTGGAGATTGGTTCCCAGACCCCGAAAGAAGACAATCATTGGAACCAAATGGATCTTCAGAAACAAGATGGATGAAGATGACACTGTTATCAGAAATAAGGCAAGACTGGTTGCTCAAGGATACAGACAGGAAGAAGGCATTGACTATGATGAAACATTTGCCCCTGTTGCAAGACTTGAAGCTATAAGAATCTTTCTGGCTCATGCTGCCTACCGAAATTTTAGGGTCTTTCAAATGGATGTTAAAAGTGCCTTCCTCAATGGGGAACTTGCAGAGGAAGTCTATGTGAAACAACCTCCTGGCTTTGAAGACCCAGCTCATCCAGACTATGTGTACAGACTTGACAAGGCACTTTATGGTCTCAAGCAAGCTCCTCGTGCTTGGTATGACACTCTTGCCAACTTCCTTCTAAAGCATGGATATTCCAGAGGTAAAATCGACAACACTCTCTTCATCAAGGAAACCTCAGGTAATCTCATTCTTGTCCAAATCTATGTTGATGACATCATCTTTGGTGCCACTGTTGAATCACTTTGTGATGAGTTTGCTTCTCTCATGATGAGTGAATATGAGATGAGCATGATGGGAGAGCTTACATTCTTTTTGGGCCTTCAGGTCAAACAAACTCCAGAAGGAATTTTTATAAACCAAAGTAAATATATTCGTGACCTTCTGAAGAAATTCAACTTTCTAGATAGCTCTCCTATGAAAACTCCCATGGCACCACCTTTGAAACTCAATGCTGATCCTAAAGGTGAATCTGTGGACATTACCCTTTATCGAGGAATGATTGGTTCTCTTCTGTACTTAACTGCTAGCAGACCGGACATTATGTTTGCTACTTGTCTATGTGCACGTTATCAGGCCAATCCTAAAGAATCACATTTAAAGGCTGTAAAACGGATTTTTCGGTATCTCAAGGGTACCTTGCAATTGGGTCTTTGGTATCCCAAAGACTCAGGTTTTGAACTAATTGGGTATTCAGATTCAGATTATGCAGGTTCCCAGATTGATAGAAAGAGTACTACAGGAAGCTGCCAACTTCTTGGTGGTAAATTGGTAAGTTGGTCCAGCAAGAAACAAAACTTTGTGTCAACCTCTACTGCTGAGGCTGAATATGTAGCTGCTGGAAGCTGTTGTGCTCAGATCCTGTGGATGAGAAACCAACTCAGGGACTACAATCAATTCTTTTCTAAAGTCCCAATTCTGTGTGATAATTCCAGTGCAATAGCTATTGCAAACAATCCTGTTCTTCACTCCAGATCTAAACACATAGATATCAGGTATCACTTCATCAGGAACCACATTTCCAAAGGTGACATTGAGCTGCACTTCATTCCCACCGATTTGCAACTTGCTGATTTATTTACTAAACCCCTTGATGAAACCAGGTTCAACTTTCTAATAAGTGAACTTGGAATGTGCAATCTACAAGAATAAAATGTGTTTTTATTCTCCACCGATCTCACATCGGTGGACAAACTTCTTTGTGCTTCTACACCGATTTCATCTCTACCGAAATCCTTACCCCGATATCACACTTTCTTCCCTTACCACCGAAACATCAATTCGGTGGAAACATTCCAGAGTGATTCCACCGACACACCCCTCCACCGAAATTTCTTGTCACATGATTCGGTGGAATCAAGTCAACACCGAAGGTACTCTCTTCTCTTCTACCGAAATCTAAATTCGGTGGAAACTTCCAACACCGAAGGTGTTCTCCATTCTTCCACCAAAGGAAATTTCGGTGGTATCCTTTCGTCTAGCCCTTCCACCGAAATTCAAGTCTCACACCGACTCTCCATCATCGGTGAGACTTCGGTACTGTGTCCACCGAATTATCACCGATTTCTTTTCTTCTTATCCATTTCGATTCCCCATGCCTTCTTGAGTCCACAAATCCCAAAAGTTGTCAGTGATGTGAGACCTTTCCCCTTCTAGCCGTTTTTGTCTCCAACTCCCCAAAAACAATCATCATTACCTTTTTCCTTTTTAAATCTACCTTCTCTCACCTCTATATATACTCATAACCCCTAAACATTTCCCTCTCATTTCTTTCACAAGAAACCTGCAACCCTTCTTCTCTCTTACCTCTCTCTAAAAACCTTCAATACCCATTTCAATGGCATCCTCCAGATCTGCAGTTCCCACTCGATTCGAAGACCTCAAGTTCAATGCATGCAATCATGTTGCCTGCTTCGATTCCGACTCATCTCATCCAGAGTTCTCTACGGTAACCAAGTTTCTCACCCGATCTCCTCTCCTCCATGCTTTCACCTGCAACCCTAAAATGAGCAAAATGCTCATTGGACAGTTTTGGTTAACCTGTGTGTACGATCCCTCAAACGAAGCCATTGACGCCTCCATTCTTACCAATGAACAAGGTGATCACGACCTTACCTTTGGGGTCGATGATGTTCGCCTAGCTCTCAAAATCCAAGCCTTTCCTCAATATGATGATTTGCATGTCGATAACATATTTGAAGACGTTGTTCAAACTCTTGGGTATGTTATTGATGATTCATCTAAAAAGGGCCCCGACACTCTCCTTCGAAGCAGAATGGGCGGCTTATGGAATTTTTTCTTTGCCCATATTATCCATTGTCTCTCTCGCAAGACTAGTGGGCACGATCAATCGCCGTCATATATCACGAAACTCGCTCATGCCCTCATCTTTTAAAGGAAAGTTGACTTCGCTCAATACTTCTTCACTGATCTTGTTGAGGTAATTACGCACTCAAAGAAATGATATGTTGCATATCCTCGTTTCATCTCGATGATCATTCAACATAAACTTTCTAAAGCTTTGGATACCGATCGCAACTCATCTACTCCACGATTCACATATGACTGGTCGTCTCCACTCGTTGGCACCAAAACTCTAAATGTTAAACCGCTCGCAACCGATCGCCCTTTACGACCAGGTATGATTTCTTTTGCTCTCTTTCCCGAACTACATTGGGGTGATGCGGAAATTCCTGGGTTTCGTCACCTGGAAATTCCCGAGGTCACTCCAAATGTCGTGGCCCCTTCGCCCCGTCCTCGAGTAAAGTCCGGTGGCGCTAAAAAGAAACAACAAAAGGCCACCGACACCTCCGCACCCGCTTCTAGAACCACGCCAACGAGAGAACCCTCGACGGCTTCCCCGGTTCAAAAACCTTCTAAGCGGAGGCACTCATCATCCCCCCCGAAATCTTCTCTAAAAAGATCTCGGGTACCTTTGGCTGAACCATCCCATTCTAGGGAATTTGTTAAACCCACAACCGACTCCTCTGTGGTCTCTCAAAAGACCACATTTGTAGAAAAGGAAGTCCCTACATTTGCCTCTTCACCCACTTCTTCGGGTAAAAGAGATGACTTCGAGCCCTCTTCCCTCGAAGGAGTAGATTTGACACTACACGGCCTTTCACCCGGTCAGTTTATGATCGATGATGATGCACAACCCAATCAGGGTTCCCCCCATTACATCCCCCCCCCCGAGAGACTTCTTTGATTTTCTTTTGGAGGACCCTGATTCTTCCCGAATCATCCCGTCCGCCGACGAAAATCCCACTAAGACTCCCTCACCAGAACATCAGGATTCTCCTCGGCGATCTCCTTCTCCACACCGATCGCCTACCCCGCAAAGATCACCAACACCGATTCAGAAGGATTCTCCACCACCGAGAATTCTCTATCCCGATGAGTTAGCAGTTTTCCTCCCACATCGGCCTACAGAAACTGATCCCCTACGCTACCGATGTTCTTTCCCAGAAATCGGTGGTTATGTTTCCACACACCATGGCCAACACTCTACTTTTCTACAATCTACCATTTCTTTGATCTCCCAGGCCAACTCTAGAATTTCAACTCTTGATACTAAGTTGCCTCAAATTCTTTTCAACGCCATTACCGATGCCCTTAAACCAATAAATGAATCCCTTGATACTTTGTCTTCAAAGGTGGCATCCCTCATAAAGGCCTCCACCACCGATAAATCTAAATGGGAAATGAGCTTGGGTGATTTCTCTCTGGTTCCCGATTCCATGTCTACAAGCTTGGCCTCTCTTCACTCCAAATTCGATAAAGTATTTTATGAGATGGGTTTTAAGCTTCTGGCTATTGCTGAGGGGGAGAAAACCACTTCTACACCAAGAAAACTTCCCACTCTCAAGAAATCTACCAGCAACAAGCCTCCACCGAAAACCCCTTCTCCACCGAATGCATCGCCACCACCGAAATCACCTCAAAACTCACCAATCCATACAGGCACCACCGAATCCATTTCTTCACCGAAAAAACAAATTTCCTAAGATCGTGGAAGTGATTGCATCATCTGAGGGGGAGCAATCGAGCAAAGCTCCCAAAGATAAAGGAAAGAAGGTAATTTCGGCCGAAGACTTGGCAAAGGAAGAAAAGAAGAAGAAATTGGCTAAGTATGGGGCAAGACCTGAAGGTGCTGAAACTCTAAAACTCAAGCCTCCTCCTCAAACAACCTTCACCGATCTCGGCCTTTCTCCTCAAGAAATTGAGGAAGCTAAACTTGCCCAAATAGCTTTGGATAAATCTAAAGCTCTATCCATGAAAGCTGTTGAAGAAGAAGCCGCCAAAGTGAAGTCCACTGATGCCATCCAAACTCAAAAATCCGTACTAAGTGCATTTGAAGAAGAAAAGAACGAAGAAATTGCCTGGTACAAAAGAACCATGCACCACCGAATGAGCACAGCCAAAATCACAAGTGCCAAAATTGCTACTTCCAGAGTCAACCCAAAGGATATCAGGCTAATCATTAACAGAGATGATGGTTCGTTGAAAAGCTTGACAGATGTCCACCTCAAGAATTTCGGCCTCACTGAATGGTTCGAAATCTCTCAACATCTTGTCAAAAGTCTAAACCCGAAGAAGGACACATTCATCAAATGCATTGAAGGTTTGATGGATAGGATGAAGGAGATCAAAAGAAAACACAACATCATCCTTTCCACCGATGAAAGGGCCAAACTTCAATCAATGAAAGAAGACATTTGGGTTCCCACAGTCAAGAATCCCATAGACAAAGTATTCAAAGAGATGGCATCTGAAGGAAAGATTCCAAATGTCAGCAACCTGAATCTTTCCCTTCCTACCTCGGTACCACATCCCTCTACAACTCTGAGCCTTGCACCGATTCCTGGGCTTTACTTTAATGATGGTTTCGGTCGAAGATCCTTCTTCAGATTTGCTCAGATTTCCATTGCCGATACTGTGTTCCTTCAAGGTATCTACAACCTATTTCCTTACATTCCCGAAGCTCATCCCTTCTTCAAAAATATGACGGATGAAATTAAACGGAGGCAAACCACCGAGAAATAGGTTCTCTCTTTTCCTTTGGTACTTGTAAAGAGTTTGTTTCTCATTTTGTAAAAATGTACGAGAAAACTTATCTTAATACAAGTATCTCTCTATTTGAATTTTATTTCGGTACATATCCTTACTTTCATTTACTTGTAAATACTGTACATAGTATACATACTCATACAAAAAGAAAAAGATCAAAAAGAACAAAAAGAATGGTCTATGTGAAAAGAACCCAAAAAGAGTAAAAATGGTCAAAATGCACTTTACTTTTCAATACTCTTAAATATTCTAAGAAATGAGCTCAAATTCAAATAGGGGGAGATTGTTGGGTCACCAAGGATTTGAAATTGACTCACCGATATTTTCCCTAAAAATCCTACTTAGAATATTTTAGTTTGGTTCTTTGAATGACTTGTACAAAATAGCAAATGTTCGGTGAAGTCGAAGATCAACCGAAACCAAGCTTGAAGACTCTCTACTTGTGGAAAATAGAAGACTCTTCTCAACAAACAAACAAGTCATCACCACCGAATTGTCTTCACAATTTCGGTGGCCATCATCACCACCGAATTGTCTTCACAATTCCGGTGGCCTTCATCTCCACCGAAGTAGCTCTCATTTTTCGGTGAACTGCCTCCACCGAAAATACCTTCAGATTCGGTGAACAGCTTCCACCGATATGCTTCTTAAACTCGGTAGGAACTTTGTGGAAATGGTACTTCTTTGCAGATGGTTATATATTCTTGACAATATTATCGGTGGAACTCCTTCGGTGATATTGTCTTGACTACTCATAAAGAAGATCATTTATTTCGGGACAAAATCTGATACAAGGCAAAAGTAACATTTTGTCTTATTATCTTTTTAGAAGATGTCCTTTCAGCATGACTTCTATTCCTGGTTTCAAGAAAAAGGTGATAGTGACTTATCAGCTTTTTAGAAGTCCACTGGTACTTTTCCAAAGACCATTGGTACGTTGCAAGTGACTTGAGGATAATAGTACCATGCATTTAATGCTTAGTACCTTATCCTCACTATAAAAGGAAGATAAAGACTCCATGCAAATTACGCTTTCTGGATTTCTCTCAGTGCAAGATTTTCATATTGCTTGATAACCTTATAGCTTTGCTCTTAGTGTTCTCTGCTGTTTTGTTTAGTATACTTTGTGAAAGATTGTTAGAATAGTTTATCTGTTTTTTTCCGCAACAGTCTTTAAGTTTCTTTGTGTAATTCTAGTTGAAAGATTTTCAATAAAAGAATTAAAATTGTGAAAATTTTGAGTATTGTATTCAACCCCCCCCCCCCCCCCCCCCCCCCTTTACAATACTTGTTAAGCCATCTGGGACTAACAAAGTGTGCATGATGGTCCACCTCGTGTGTGGTTGTCGGGAACGTAGGAGCATGGCGACCCAACAATCCATATGCTATACACAAAAAATAGATGGTTAGACATGTAATATAAATATATTTGATTATATGACTATAGTTAAACTTCAATACTAACCACATCCTCTAAATCAGACAGCAAAGGGTCAACTGCCAGCAATACTTGCAAAAACGAGGGGGTGCTGTCCAGGTTGATGAAAGGGATGAATATCAGGCGGGGGAGGTCACCAGTCTGGCACAGGTTCAATATATCCGAGGCCGGAAGACGCTCCGGTGAAGCCATCTTTCCCTTTCCCGCTTTCTTTCCCCCTTTCTTTCCCGCCTTCTTTCCTGCTCCCTTTCCTGTCACCTTTGGCTTGGCTTTCTTTTCAGGGGGCGGTGTGGTAGATTTTTGTCGGCCAAATATTGGGGATCCCCGCCATGTTGAACGTTTCTTATTCCGAACCGGCCTATCAGGTTCTACCACATCCATCGGGTCAACTTCCGGCTCCGAGAAGTGGTCCTCGAGAATTTCCGAGCACCGCAAGTCCTCTCCCTACCCCATTGACTGAAAATTAACTTATTAGATGTTTTAAGTACAATTTCATCATGTTCACAATTAAACCAAAACTACCAAAATAACTTACAGTCATAGTATGTGGTGGCGGTGTGACGTACGACGGCCCCGGCATGTCCGGCCTGTAAAAGTCTGTCTGCGGTATCCCAAGGAGGTCCGTGAATGATGGGGTGGCCACTTGGCTGCCATAACCCTGTTGCTCCATCATCCCAATCTGCACGACATTATAACAGTTACAAACTTAAGAACGAAAATATAACGATAACGAGGGTCGATGTATGTGACTTACACTCTGTGGGAATGGAGCATAGGATGTGGGGGCCTCTGTCGTCATATGGTGTGTATAATCCCCTGCCGTCGTCATCCCGGTCTGCATGACATATTTCATTTTAACAGTTACAAACCTAGGAACGAATATATAACTACATTGGTTATTCAGTGTGACTTACACTCTCCGGGAATGTCGCATAGGATGTGGTGCCAAACGGCGGCATTTGGGTTGTGTAACCCCCTGGCCCCAACATCCCGACCTGCATGACATTGATCATTATAAGAGTTAAAAATTTAGGAACAAATATATAACTACATTGGTTATTCAATGTGACTTACACTCTCCGGGAATGACGGATAGGATGTGGTGCCAAACGGCGTCGGTGCCCCCTGTCCGAACGGAGTGGAGATCGGCGTCGTACCCGGCAGCTAAAACAAATATGGAACGTAATATTAATATACAAACTAAAAGATCGTGGCCGACAAATTAAGTTAAACACTAACCTGAACAGCACGAAACTATCTGACGAATGCCTCCAGATCTTCGATACGTATGTGTACAGGCCCGTGGACGTAGTTCCACAGCTGCTCATGACTGCCACGAGATGGCCCGTAGACATGTGTTGGATCTTGATGGAAGGAGGAAGGGGGCGCCTCATATCGATCGGAAGGGGGCGGCTGATATCGATCGGAGGGGGCGACTCGAATGGATGCTCAGGCCTCGCGTCGTCTTCCTCATCTTCGTCAGATGAGGAACTAGACCCATGACGTCGTGCCTCCTCTCTATTGATAAAGGTCACGCTATTTCTGTACCAAGGCGTGTCCCTCTCGGTATCCATAGCCACAAGGTTTGCGAGAGGCGCATACGCCGGCTAAATATATGGTAAAACACAAAAACTTAATAACAGGGAATAACGTAGGAAACATTGTAAACATAGTGAAAGAACTTACGGTGCTTGCCCGGCTGAAGAACGCAAGGCAATTGTTCCTATTAAGGTTAACAACCCTGTCCCAACGGGTTCCCCTAATCAACCTGTCGGTACGAATGGTGAAACTGGAACGGGCGATGGGAAACATCTCCAAGATCCATATATGGAATTACACAAGAAAAGCAAGTACGTAAAAAGGAAAGCCAAACAGTCTGTATGTATTATTGTTTATGTTATATACTACTTATCTAACCTTGAAGGCGTATGTAAATCCACAAAGAGCCATCTTCGCATGTATGTCGGCTCGTCTGGCGATGGCTCGGTGCATCTGTCTGTAGGTATATGTCCAGATGTGGCTACCCCACGGATACCTGCTAAACAAACGCAAATCCTCGACGACCGTAAGGACTGTCTCAGAAGCATACTGGCTCCACTCACGGCCCATGAAGCCCATCTCCACCGTCACCACCAAGCATACACGGACAACATCCTCGTCGCTAAGGGCAGAAAGACGGTCTTTCATCGTGTCCACGATTGTCCTCAACCTCAAACGAGATGGTGGCACGTCAGGCCAAACCCTACTAACCCAAGTAATGTGTGATAACGGAGGAAGGGGGGGTTCGTCTCCAAAAAGTAGTCCTGTAATAAGACAGAACTCGTGACGGCCAAACCGCATATCATGCCCGTAGACATCAAAATACATCTCCTCCTCATCACCATTGTCGACCTCGACCTCCAGCTGTAGAAACATGTGGACTAGCATGGGGTCGCCACCGCTCATGGTAAGATCTAGCCATGGACCGAAAGGTGTCCCTCTGAAGATCTCATCAACCGCACTTACCCAATCTCCTAAACTGGCGAAGCGCTGTCTCATCTCTACGATGAACGAAATGCGACACCTTAACGTCAAGTCGATCGTTAGAAAATCGTGCTGCATAGAAAATTCACGAATGTTATAATGCTTGTTTGGTTTATTGGGTTGATAATTCGTCTGTTTTAGTTTTAGTTGATAATCGCGCTGCATAGAAAATTCGTCTGTTTTAGTTTTAGAAAATAACCCATTCAATCAATTGGACTTCCAGGTAGCATGGGAATCACAAGGATTGCTTAAGTCCCCACATACCTTAGGGCTATTTACACCCGTTTGACAAAATCCAAATAGATATGTTGTGGTTTTTTATTTATTTCAATGTAACATTGTTAGGGTTTAGGGTTTAGGGTTTAGTGACCTAAGTTGTCATTCACTCAAGTTTAGTGACCTAAGTTGTAAAGTCGCAAAGTTTAGGGACCTAAGTTGGGATTCACTAAAGTTTATGGACCTAAGTTGTCATTCACTAAAGTTTAGTGACCTAAGTTGTAAAGTAGCAAAGTTTAGGGACCTAAGTTGGCATTCACTAAAGTTTATGGACCTAAGTTGTCATTCACTAAAGTTTAGTGACCTAAGTTGTAAAGTAGCAAAGTTTATGGACCTAAGTTGTCATTCACCATAGTTTACGGACCTAAGTTGTAAATTAGCAAATTTTAGGGACCTAAGTTGTAAAAACACTCATCTTTTTATAACCAACACTTTAACATTTTTTTGGATGAATAACACCAATTTTTTAATAAAAAAACACTAACATTTATTTTATAAAACTCACTCTAACATTTAATTTAAAAAAAAAACACTCTCTTTTTATAACAAAAAAAAACACTAACATACTTTTTTTATAAAAAAAATTTAACATTTATTTCTATAAATAACACCAACTTTTTAAAAAAAAAACACTAACTTATTTTTTATAAACTCACTCTAACATTTATTTTTAAAAAAACACTCTCTTTTTATAACCAAAAAAACACTAACATATTTTTTTATAAAAAAATTTAACATTTATTTCTATAAATAACACCAACTTTTTTATAAAAAAATTTAACATTTATTTCTATAAATAACACCAACTTTTTTAAAAAAACACTAACTTATTTTTTATAAACTCACTCTAACATTTATTTTTAAAAAAACACTCTATTTTTATAACCAAAAAAACACTAACATACTTTTTTTATAAAAAAAATTTAACATTTATTTCTATAAATAACACCAACTTTAAAAAAAACACTAACTTATTTTTTATAAACTCACTCTAACATTTATTTTTGGAAAATACACTCATCTTTTTTTAACAAAAAAACACTAACATATTTTTTATAAAACCACTTTAACATATTTTTTTATAACAACAAAGTTTACATATTACATATTTCAAAAATTTAAGATAACAATAAAGTTCAAACAACAACATTCAAACAACAAAGTTTACATATTATATATTTCAAAAATTTAAGATAACAACAAAGTTCAAACAACAACATTCAAACAACAAAGTTCAAACAACAAAGTTCAAACAACAAAGTTTAAACAACAAAGTTTACATATCATATATTTTGAAAATTTAAGATAACAACAAGAAACTACAAGAAGTTAAGAAAAATGACTTACCACATCCCTAACACGTGACATCTTCAAACCGAGCGCGTAATCGACACGAGAAGTTGAGAGAGTTGGGAGAGAGTTTAAAAATGAGAAGTTTAAAAATGGGTATGGTGGCCGGATGTTGGTCCTCCACCCTCTCTCTTTATAGCCGACATTGGAGGGTGGGGGTTGGGAAGAGTTAATAAAAAATTAGGGTTTCAACCCCAGCCATACACGTGGCAGCTAAATCCCGCGATCGCGGGAAAAATCACGGGACCAGGGGCCAAAAGTGTAACAACGGGCATACTTAAGGGGAAATGTTGCAGCCGCAGGGTATCTTGAGGGGCCATAGCGGGACAATTGGCCAAAGATGGTGCCAGGTGGTGCCACGTGGTTGTGGGTCCCGTGATCGCGGGATTTTTCGCGGGAAAAATGGGTATTTTAGCAAATTCGAGAGAGAAATGGGTATTTTGGCAATTCAAAGTCAAACTTTGGGTATTTTAATTAAATTCCCAAGGAATTACCATATCAGTGATTTTTAATCCAACAACAATCTGATTCTGAATCGTGAACAGAGAGAAACGAACGATTTCAAATTTTGAAATCAGTCAAGCGAATCAATTGAAAGTCGAAAGGGTATTGCAGGGGGCATCTTCCATTTATACGTGCAACTACTGAAGGTAACGTGAATACGTAGAGAAAAATGGTATGGCTGTACTTTGGGTATGGTGAAGAGGCAGCAGAAGAAGAAGGTATGGTTGTACCTAGGCGTGTGCAGAAATTCAACCGATTCAATCATAACCGACCGATCCAATTAGAACCGACCGACGTTGATTGGATATCCAATTGTAATTGGATCGGATCGGATCAAAATTTTCAACATCTAATTTGGATCGGTCGGTTCTAGGATGACAGTCCAGAACCGACCAAAACCGAACCGAACCGATTCACCATCCAACCAACCATCCAACCACTCATCCAATTATCATTCAACCACCCATCCGGTTATCATCCAATCACCCATCCGGTCATCATCCAACTACCATCCAATACATTATAATTTAAAGTTTCAAAAGTAAATTTTTTTTATTTTTAAAACATTATAATTTAAAAACAACTGTAAAAAATAAAAACTAATTTTTTAGAAATAAACATAAAAACATTGGATGGATCCGATCCGATCCGATCATCCATTGGATGTTGGATGGATCCAATATGATCCAATAAATATCCAACGGATGGAACCGAACCGATCCAATCATCCATTGGATTGGAAAAATCCAACATCCAGTGGATGATTGGATCGGTTCGGTTGGAAAAATCCGACATCCAATGGATGATTGGATCGGTTCGGTTCCCCTCACATCCATCGGATGTCAACCGATGCACACCCCTAGTTGTACTGTGGTATGGGTCGGTTTTGTGTTAAAAGTGAAAAGTATTTGAAGTTGTACTCAATGTATTAAATCTTGTAATTAAGAGATTTTTGAATTTTATGCATTAAAAGTGTAGTACTTTGTGTTTAAAGAGTTGCACTTAAGACTTTTGGTTAGAACCAATATATAAATAGTATAGATATATATAATATTTATATATTTGATTTATTAAAGAGAATTAAGAAAGTAAAGGAAAAGACAAATATACACAACATTTTAATGAGTTGGTGAGCAAAATAAGAACCACAAGGACAATTTCTAGACTTATCAAAGTTAAGGTCCCACTTTCAAAGATTTCACTAAACCTCAAGGACCAAAATTAAAGTTTACTCTAAAAGAAATTAAGTAACTAATTATAGATGTATAAAATGTAATTTAAAAATAAAAAATATTTTGTTTTAATATCATGTAACCTGGGTGAGAGGTTGTTTGAAGATTTCAAACTTGTACATAATGCTTATCATTTTGTACCTCTTAAGTTCAACACTTAACCGCTTAACATGTTTTGTAATATAGGGTTGGGTTTCCACGAGAATGAAAGTTACGACGAGAAAGGTAAGAAACGATCTCCATCCTTAGATGCACATTAGGATGAGATGTACCAGATCAATCCCCGTAACAAATGCGATTCATGGTTGGTTTTGAGATTAAAAGTGATCTAGTGGTCTAGATCCATTCTTACTTTCTCACATTAACTATTCTTCTCACACGATTCTTCGTATTATGATATATATATATATATATATATATATATATTTAAAATATACATTTACATAAAGAAATATTAAAAAAGTTGTTTTTTTTTAAAACTTGAAAATCATCTTCAAAAGTTCCATAACAGTCTGGCAATCTGATTCCCTCGTGGGTCTCAAATAGAGATGTTCAAATGGGTCCGACCTGTAACCGATAAAGGATCGGGTGGAGCGACTTGGGACCCGCCTGACCCGTGACAGGTTATGGCCCGGTGGACAGGGACCACTTACACTTTTGAAGCGATTTGATGGCCCGACCCGGATCGGGACCGGTTATGGGACCGTCCCAGCTCGAGACCAATTTTTTCAAAAGAATAATGACCATTTTTGGTAAAGTTGAGCAACAGTCATATGACCGGTTTTTGTAAAGTTGAGCAACTATCATATGGTGTATGGGGATGATACCAACTAATAAATGCAAAAAACGTTCACAATTCTCGCTATAATTCGTGATTTCGGCTCATATTCAATTCTCGCAAAAAAAACCGTTCACACTCCTACTTCTCAATTCTCATCTCTTTCTCTTCCAAAATGGTACGTAAACAACATGATGCATCAGACGAAACAAGTTCCAAAGTTCTCACTGAGCATGGACGAAAGTCCGAGATTTGGAGTTCGTACAACATGATCCTCACAAACGGGAAAATGGAGGCACAATGCAAAATCTGTCGACCTCTCCTTACGGCAGAAGAAAATTAAACCTTAAGGTGTCACACCGAAAAGACGTGCCTGGGATTGAGGTCGGAGGAAGGCGATTCAAGTCAACCGATACTTGACAATCAAGGTCAAATAAGGTTGTTTGATTGTAACATCTCGATTTTTATATAAAGTATTAAGATGAATTTTATTGATAAATCTGTGATTTATTATGTGATAGATTAATTTTAGAGTTTATCCCCGATTAAGTTACGTTAATTGTTTTGTGGAGTTATAAGTTAAGGGGTAAACTTTAATTTTAATTTAGAAGTTTGAGGGTATGTTTTGCCATTTAATGGAAGTTTGGGGTTTGTTTGGGTAAATGTGATTAAATTAATCACCAACACCGCCCCATTTGATAAATGGAGGGTGAGGTGTCTCACATTGATGCATTTTAGTATCTTAAAGTGTGTGTGTGTGGGTGTTTTACGAAAAGAGAAAGAGAGAGAATTGAGAGAGAAAGACAAAGAAGAAGAAGGAAAACCGAGTTCTTTCAGCTGGGTTTTAAAAGCAAACTGAAGAAACAAAGGTAATCATTTTATACAATTCTTCATTTTATGTAGCTAAAGTTTTCTATAGGTTTAGAAAATTGTGTTATGATGATTTTGATAATTATGAGAAATCTGGGCTGATAATTATGTTCCATTAGTAATCTTAAACATATCTGCATGTTTACAGAATCATTCATGGCTTAAAACTATAGATTTCTGGGTTAAGTATGAATTCAGTTGGTTGAGACAGTTATGAATATCGCAGCAATGAGTTGCGATAGTTATGGTGTTTGCGATAGTTATGAATGTCGCAACCTTGGGTTGCGACAAGCTCGATGATATCGCAACAGTTGGTTGCGACAAGAGGTGTATCGCAACAGTGGGTTGCGATAAAATAATATGTCGCAAGTAGAAGGTTGCGACAAGGGTTATCGCAGCTAGTAGGTTGCGATAAGAGTCGAGAATTTTAGGATATTTGAGATTCTTAGTATTTAAGGGTCCTGTACAGTATATTAATACCAGTACAGTATGTATATGGGTATTTCAGATCTCTGTGAAGTTGGTGACGGAAATTCATACGATTATAAGAAACTAAAGTAAGAGTGACGCAACTACTATCAGGTGAGTTCATTCTTACTTTACACTTTTTATAATGTTTTAAATTATGGTAAGGTGCATTTTTATAATGAACTGTTTTGAATGAATTTCGGATGGGCATTAATCTAGAATCCGTGGAGATTCGTAGTGTGGCTCTAGAATATGATATGAGCATTAATCTAGAATCCGTAGAGATTCGTAGTGCGGCTCTAGAATATGATATGAGCATTAATCTAGAATCCGTGGAGATTCGTAGTGCGGCTCTGGAATATGATATGAGCATTAATCTAGAATCCGTGGAGATTCGTAGTGCGGCTCTGGAACATGATATCATGACTGACTTAGTGTTAGTCATATTTCCGTTAACTAGGAATGAAATGAATAGGCAAAGTAGAATTGCTTTCATGGTGAATGATTGGATAGGCAAAGTAGAATTACTATTCATATAGAATGATTGAATAGGTAATATAGAATTACTATTCATATAGGAACGGTTGAATAGGCAAAAGCATAACTGCTATTCAAGTTAATTGATTGAATAGACAAAACAGAGTTGTTATTCGTATTTAAGATGTGGAAATATGAATTAGATGAAGAGTAAGTATTGTTTTTGTTGGTTCCTTTTTGCTTAACAATGATGATTCTATCTAATTAGTTCAAACAATATATAATGCGGAAGCGTTTTAACGAACTAACAGATATAATGAGGTAGAATAACACACAATATCAAATATATGAAGTGTAAATAACACAGATAAATAGCTCAATGATTCACTGTATTTGATATAATAAGAACACCAAGAACACCGAAAGGTTTGATAAGAAACTGCTCTAAAGGTGTGTGTGTTGTACAAAGCTTAATAGAAGAACTCAACATGAGTCTTCTATTTATACTACTTCTAAAGGGGACAAGATCTTAGATAATAAGGACCGAAGGTACTAGGATACAGTTGATGAACAGTTGTTGGAATGTACTAATACACTATTCTGTTACTGTTGATACAACGTGCATTAAATGTTCCGTATTTGCTTTAGGCTGAAACCTATCAGAGTTTGACACGTGGAGTTGTCAGGTCACGCCTTGTCAGAATGATCTTCAGAACCTTCGAATGGCAGATATTGTAAGAAGCACGTTTGTCCTTGTTTAGATTTTTTGTGTAGATCTTCTTTTTACCACAGAGGCTCTGTCAAGTATGACAGAAGCTCTGTGGCCTTGTCCGTTTAGAAGAGTCTTCTGTTGCTTCTTTACTTCGGTCTTCTTGGCTAACCCGGCAGAGCCTCTATCGAAGACTTCTGTCTTCTCGGTTACTCGGCTACTCGGCAGAGCCTCTGTCAACGACTTCTATACTTAGCCTATTTTTCAATACTTCTATTAACAGAAAGATTGGAGCTAACAGTTTTCATGTGTTTTCAGCGGATTAAAAATAGGCAATATATAAGTGCTATTTCTGTATCCATTTCAAGAAGAAGGTACGATGTTTGAATGTAAGTCTGTAGGATTGATCGATAAACTAGAATCTGTGATGATTCGTAGTAGGCTATTGAATATGGTGATATGACTTTATGAATGGTAGTTATACTCATGAGATTGAGTATGATTATGTTATTATGAGACGAGTATGAGTACGGTAAGAACGAGTGTAAGTCAAGTTTGATAAACCTTGTTTACATTGATTTAAAAGTATTATTTTGAAACTGAATGTTCTCACTAGGCGTTAGCCTAATTGTTTCAAATAACATTTTCTTATCAGGTATGAGCTCAGGGAAGTAATGGGACGAGCGGAGAGTTTATAGTGGCTACAAGTTGATGTAAATTGACTCTTGTTACTATTTACACTCATATAGAATGTTTATGTTACGGATATTGGATGTGTAAACCTTTTTATTTCAGGTTTAATTTGCCCTGATTTTTAGGGTGTTACAATATGGTATCAGAGCATTAGTTTAAGTGAACAAAGTATGCTAATGAGATACTTAGACTTAAGCTGAGATGAATTAAATTATGATTCGTGAGATATGGGTAGAAGTACTAAGACGGGATAGTCTTCAAGTCGACGGAAATACGTGAAATTGGTACTATAACGATGGTAACGAGGATTCTCATGTATAATATATTCACAATCTCAATTAGCTACTGTTATTATGAATATATTACTACACAAGTATACTTGTTTATAAATTGTTACAGTGACTAATGATCGGTAAAGTATGTTTCGTATGTCTAGATATGTGTAACCATTTCTTATGGTTATCTTTTTGGTGTTATATCAGAACGATGGTGAATACACCACCAAGGTCCCCTAATTCTTCGGAAGAAAGAGCGGTATTAAACTGGGGAGAAAAACATCCTGAAATAGGTGAAACTCATGAGAGTCCACCGAGGTTACCTTCTATAGGGGGAGCGGACAGTCGGGTACACCGAACGAGTACCAGTACAGCTAACCCGGAAACGCCAGAATCGACGATGGAGTCTCGCATAATGGAGAACATGATGAAAATGATGAATACGGCACTAGCACAACAATCTGAGATGTTCATGAAAGCATTAAATGATCGGAGTTCGGAGTTACAACGAACGGAGACTAATACTGGAGTAATAAATCCAATTCGTAACCCGGTGATAGAGACAGAAAGGAGGGTGGAAAGAGTCTGCTCATATAAAACGTTTTTAAGCTGTAAACCACCAGAGTTTATCAGAGTAGATAATCCAGTAGCTTGCATGAATTGGCTAAGAGAAATGGAACAAGCTTTCCGAGCTTGTGAATGTGATGAGAAGTCAAATGTCAGATTTGCATCTCAAATGTTAAGAGGTAATGCGCTGACTTGGTGGAACGTAGTGACAGCTACAATCACTGCTCCAGTTTTGACTGCTATGACTTGGGAGTCATTCAAGAAAAAGATTTTGGAAGAATACTGCAATGAAAACGAGATGGATAGGATTGAAGAAGAGTTTCGGACTCGTAAGAAAGGTACTTCATCTATTAGGAAGTATACCGAATCCTTTATGGAGAAACTGAACTTAGTGAGGCATGTGGCTCCAACTGAGAAGGAAAAGATTAAGGCTTACCTGAAGGGTTTGCCAGCTGATATGATGTCCCGAGTTAGGAGTTCAAAAGCTTCAACACTGAGGGAAACGATTAAGGAAGCAAAGGTTGTAGAAGAAGTTTATGCAAAAGATAAAGTTGAGAAAGCTCATATAGGAGAGAAAAGAAAAGGGGAAGGTCGATCGGAATCTTCGCATGGGTTGAAGCCCTTTATTGATAACACTTATTGTGAACCTAGTCAAGAGTTGAATTGGTGCCCAAAATGTAAAAGTAAACATTATGGTTTGTGTAAGGTGACTTGGCTAGAATGTTTCAGGTGTGGTAAGAGTGGTCACACTATGCGGAATTGTCCCATCCAAGGACCAACTTGCTATGAATGTAAGAAGCCTGGTCATTATCGAAGGGATTGCCCAACGCTGAAAGATAGTGGGGATCAAGGGAAGAAACCCAACATTTTAACATCAAAGAGTTGAAACTTTTCATTTGATGATAGAAGACGTTAAGGAATGGATGGATAAGTTTTAATATTGTCCTTGTTAATTCTATGCACAGGTGTATGCATATTATGTAAGTAGTGCTAACTTACCTTTTGTATTTTGGTTTGTATCAAAAGTTAGCTATATCGGTTGTTATTATTGAAAGATGCTTTAATGATTGAAATAATTAAAGAAGATCAAGCAATAGTGGGATAAAGATTTGATGATAACAGTTGCTCTAAGGAGGCTTGCAAATCTAAGTTGGGGAGCGGATAATGTTGAAAGATGTAAGGTTCAGAAAATGTGGAAAGTTGAGTCCTTGTTCTTCCTGGACTTTTAATTGTGATTAAGTATGTAAGACTAGAAGATTGAAAGGATACATGAATATTTCATGATGGTATGATGTGTTTTCACTTACTAAAATAAGAGTAGGTGAGAAGAGTCGTTGTGTGAAAGAACCGGAGGCGATTTAGAAAGATTAGATAAAAGTTACGACATAAGGATGTGGTTATGTTGAAAGTACAATGGAAACATTATCGAGGTACTAATGTGACTTTAAAGTCGAAAGGGAATATGAAGATTAGATATCCTCATTTGTTTACCTAGCTTTGATTTCGGGGACAAAATCATTTTCAAGTTGGGGAGTATTGTAACATCTCGATTTTTATATAAAGTATTAAGATGGATTTTATTGATAAATCTGTGACTTATTATGTGATAGATTAATTTTAGAGTTTATCCCCGATTAAGTTACGTTAATTGTTTTGTGGAGTTATAAGTTAAAGGGTAAACTTTAATTTTAATTTAGAAGTTTGAGGGTATGTTTTGCCATTTAATGGAAGTTTGGGGTTTGTTTGGGTAAATGTGATTAAATTAATCACCAACACCGCCCCATTTGATAAATGGAGGGTGAGGTGTCTCACATTGATGCATTTTAGTATCTTAAAGTGTGTGTGTGTGTGGGTGTTTTACGAAAAGAGAAAGAGAGAGAATTGAGAGAGAGACAAAGAAGAAGAAGAAGGAAAACTGAGTTCTTTCAGCTGGGTTTTAAAAGCAAACTAAAGAAACAAAGGTAATCATCTTATACAATTCTTCATTTTATGTAGCTAAAGTTTTCTATAGGTTTAGAAAATTGGGTTATGATGATTTTGATAATTATGAGATATCTGGGCTGATAATTATGTTCTATTAGTAATCTTAAACATATCTGCATGTTTACAGAATCATTCATGGCTTAAAACTATAGATTTTTGGGTTAAGTATGAATTAAGTTGGTTGAGACAGTTATGAATATCGCAACAATGAGTTGCGATAGTTATGGTGTTTGCGATAGTTATGAATGTCGCAACCTTGGGTTGCGACAAGCTCGATGATATCGCAACAGTGGGTTGCGATAAAATACTGTGTCGCAAGTAGAAGGTTGCGACAAGGGTTATCGCAACTAGTTGGTTGCGATAAGAGTCGAGAATTTTAGGATATTTGAGATTCTTAGTATTTAAGGGTCCTGTACAGTATATTAATACCAGTACAATATGTATATGGGTATTTCAGATCTCTGTGAAGTTGGTGATGAAAATTCATACGATTATAAGAAAGTAAAGTAAGAGTGACGCGGCTACTATCAGGTGAGTTCATTCTTACTTTACCCTTTTTATAATGTTTTAAATTATGGTAAGGTGCATTTTTATAATGAACTGTTTTGAATGAACTTCGGATGGGCGATTATACGAGTTTTAACTATTGGATTTGATGGGCAAGTGGGTTACAATAATATTTATATCAAGGACCGTGAGTGATGATATTGATGGTTAGAATTATGTTATAAGAAATTGACATATTAAATGTGATTTGCTTATACTAAATAATATGAGAGATTTATAAAGGAGATTTGCTCATACTAGATGATATGAGGAATCTATGTGGTATAAACATGATTTGCTCATACTGAATGCTATGAGGAATCTATATTAAGTAATAACCTGCATGAGTACGGTTAAGTGTAATGGATCCATATGCACTAGTTGTTATGAACACATGGAATTGGCGTGTGGATTAATCGTAATTCCAGTGTGTGAGAAATCGTGGAATTGGCTTGTGGATTAATCGTAATTCCTAATTTCTAAGGAAGAGGAGAGATTGGCATGTGTAATTGAAATCTCTACTTCCTTTCCAAGAAATGGGCATGTGTAATTGTGATTTCTTGGATATGAGCATTAATCTAGAATCCGTGGAGATTCGTAGTGCGGCTCTGGAATATGATATGAGCATTAATCTAGAATCCGTGGAGATTCGTAGTGCGGCTCTGGAACATGATATCATGACTGACTTAGTGTTAGTCATATTTCTGTTAACTAGGAATGAAATGAATAGGCAAAGTAAAATTGCTATTCATGGTGAATGATTGGATAAGCAAAGTAGAATTACTATTCATATAGAATGATTGAATAGGTAATATAGAATTACTATTCATATAGGAACGGTTGAATAGGCAAAAGCATAACTGCTATTCAAGTTAATTGATTGAATAGACAAAACAGAGTTGTTATTCGTATTTAAGATGTGGAAATATGAATTAGATGAAGAGTAAGTATTGTTTTTGTTGGTTCCTTTTTGCTTAACAATGATGATTCTATCTAATTAGTTCAAACAATATATAATGCGGAAGCGTTTTAACGAACTAACAGATATAAGGAGGTAGAATAACACACAATATCAAATATATGAAGTGTAAATAACACAGATAAATAGCTCAATGATTCACTGTATTTGATATAATAAGAACACCAAGAACACCGAAAGGTTTGATAAGAAACTGCTCTAAAGGTGTGTGTGTTGTACAAAGCTTAATAGAAGAACTCAACATGAGTCTTCTATTTATACTACTTCTAAAGGGGACAAGATCTTAGATAATAAGGACCGAAGGTACTAGGATACAGTTGATGAACAGTTGTTGGAATGTACTAATACACTATTCTGTTACTGTTGATACAACGTGCATTAAATGTTCCGTATTCTGCTTTAGGCTGAAACCTATCAGAGTTTGACACGTGGAGTTGTCAGGTCACGCCTTGTCAGAATGATCTTCAGAACCTTCGAATGGCAGATATTGTAAGAAGCACGTTTGTCCTTGTTTAGATCTTTTGCGTAGATCTTCTTTTTACCACAGAGGCTCTGTCAAGTATGACAGAAGCTCTGTGGCCTTGTCCGTTTAGAAGAGTCTTCTGTTGCTTCTTTACTTCGATCTTCTTGGCTAACCCGGCAGAGCCTCTATCGAAGACTTCTGTCTTCTCGGTTACTCGGCTACTCGGCAGAGCCTCTGTCAACGACTTCTATACTTAGCCTATTTTTCAATACTTCTATTAACAGAAAGATTGGAGCTAACAGTTTTCATGTGTTTTCAGCGGATTAAAAATAGGCAATATATAAGTGCTATTTCTGTATCCATTTCAAGAAGAAGGTACGATGTTTGAATGTAAGTCTGTAGGATTGATCGATAAACTAGAATCTGTGATGATTCGTAGTAGGCTATTGAATATGGTGATATGACTTTATGAATGGTAGTTATACTCATGAGATTGAGTATGATTATGTTATTATGAGACGAGTATGAGTACGGTAAGAACGAGTGTAAGTCAAGTTTGATAAACCTTGTTTACATTGATTTAAAAGTATTATTTTGAAACTGAATGTTCTCACTAGGCGTTAGCCTAATCGTTTCAAATAACATTTTCTTATCAGGTATGAGCTCAGGGAAGTAATGGGACGAGCGGAGAGTTTATAGTGGCTACAAGTTGATGTAAATTGACTCTTGTTACTATTTACACTCATATAGAATGTTTATGTTATGGATATTGGATGCGTAAACCTTTTTATTTCAGGTTTAATTTGCCCTGATTTTTAGGGTGTTACAATATGGTATCAGAGCATTAGTTTAAGTGAACTAAGTATGCTAATGAGATACTTAGACTTAAGCTGAGATGAATTAAATTATGATTCGTGAGATATGGGTAGAAGTACTAAGACGGGATAGTCTTCAAGTCGACGGAAATACGTGAAATTGGTACTATAACGATGGTAACGAGGATTCTCATGTATAATATATTCACAATCTCAATTAGCTACTGTTATTATGAATATATTACTACACAAGTATACTTGTTTATAAATTGTTACAGTGACTAATGATCGGTAAAGTATGTTTCGTATGTCTATATATGTGTAACCATTTCTTATGGTTATCTTTTTGGTGTTATATCAGAACGATGGTGAATACACCACCAAGGTCCCCTAATTCTTCGGAAGAAAGAGCGGTATTAAACTGGGGAGAAAAACATCCTGAAATAGGTGAAACTCATGAGAGTCCACCGAGGTTACCTTCTATAGGGGGAGCGGACAGTCGGGTACACCGAACGAGTACCAGTACAGCTAACCCGGAAACGCCAGAATCGACGATGGAGTCTCGCATAATGGAGAACATGATGAAAATGATGAATACGGCACTAGCACAACAATCTGAGATGTTCATGAAAGCATTAAATGATCGGAGTTCGGAGTTACAACGAACGGAGACTAATACTGGAGTAATAAATCCAATTCGTAACCCGGTGATAGAGACAGAAAGGAGGGTGGAAAGAGTCTGCTCATATAAAACGTTTTTAAGCTGTAAACCGCCAGAGTTTATCAGAGTAGATAATCCAGTAGCTTGCATGAATTGGCTAAGAGAAATGGAACAAGCTTTCCGAGCTTGTGAATGTGATGAGAAGTCAAAGGTCAGATTTGCATCTCAAATGTTAAGAGGTAATGCGCTGACTTGGTGGAACGTAGTGACAGCTACAATCACTGCTCCAGTTTTGACTGCTATGACTTGGGAGTCATTCAAGAAAAAGATTTTGGAAGAATACTGCAATGAAAACGAGATGGATAGGATTGAAGAAGAGTTTCGGACTCGTAAGAAAGGTACTTCATCTATTAGGAAGTATACCGAATCCTTTATGGAGAAACTGAACTTAGTGAGGCATGTGGCTCCAACTGAGAAGGAAAAGATTAAGGCTTACCTGAAGGGTTTGCCAGCTGATATGATGTCCCGAGTTAGGAGTTCAAAAGCTTCAACACTGAGGGAAACGATTAAGGAAGCAAAGGTTGTAGAAGAAGTTTATGCAAAAGATAAAGTTGAGAAAGCTCATATAGGAGAGAAAAGAAAAGGGGAAGGTCGATCGGAATCTTCGCATGGGTTGAAGCCCTTTATTGATAACACTTATTGTGAACCTAGTCAAGAGCTGAATTGGTGCCCAAAATGTAAAAGTAAACATTATGGTTTGTGTAAGGTGACTTGGCTAGAATGTTTCAGGTGTGGTAAGAGTGGTCACACTATGGGGAATTGTCCCATCCAAGGACCAACTTGCTATGAATGTAAGAAGCCTGGTCATTATCGAAGGGATTGCCCAACGCTGAAAGATAGTGGGGATCAAGGGAAGAAACCCAACATTTTAACATCAAAGAGTTGAAACTTTTCATTTGATGATAGAAGACGTTAAGGAATGGATGGATAAGTTTTAATATTGTCCTTGTTAATTCTATGCACAGGTGTATGCATATTATGTAAGTAGTGCTAACTTACCTTTTGTATTTTGGTTTGTATCAAAAGTTAGCTATATCAGTTGTTATTATTGAAAGATGCTTTAATGATTGAAATAATTAAAGAAGATCAAGCAATAGTGGGATAAAGATTTGATGATAACAGTTGCTCTAAGGAGGCTTGCAAATCTAAGTTGGGGAGCGGATAATGTTGAAAGATGTAAGGTTCAGAAAATGTGGAAAGTTGAGTCCTTGTTCTTCCTGGACTTTTAATTGTGATTAAGTATGTAAGACTAGAAGATTGAAAGGATACATGAATATTTCATGATGGTATGATGTGTTTTCACTTACTAAAATAAGAGTAGGTGAGAAGAGTCGTTGTGTGAAAGAACCGGAGGCGATTTAGAAAGATTAGATAAAAGTTACGACATAAGGATGTGGTTATGTTGAAAGTACAATGGAAACATTATCGAGGTACTAATGTGACTTTAAAGTCGAAAGGGAATATGAAGATTAGATATCCTCATTTGTTTACCTAGCTTTGATTTCGGGGACAAAATCATTTTCAAGTTGGGGAGTATTGTAACATCTCGATTTTTATATAAAGTATTAAGATGGATTTTATTGATAAATCTGTGACTTATTATGTGATAGATTAATTTTAGAGTTTATCCCCGATTAAGTTACGTTAATTGTTTTGTGGAGTTATAAGTTAAAGGGTAAACTTTAATTTTAATTTAGAAGTTTGAGGGTATGTTTTGCCATTTAATGGAAGTTTGGGGTTTGTTTGGGTAAATGTGATTAAATTAATCACCAACACCGCCCCATTTGATAAATGGAGGGTGAGGTGTCTCACATTGATGCATTTTAGTATCTTAAAGTGTGTGTGTGTGTGGGTGTTTTACGAAAAGAGAAAGAGAGAGAATTGAGAGAGAGACAAAGAAGAAGAAGAAGGAAAACTGAGTTCTTTCAGCTGGGTTTTAAAAGCAAACTAAAGAAACAAAGGTAATCATCTTATACAATTCTTCATTTTATGTAGCTAAAGTTTTCTATAGGTTTAGAAAATTGGGTTATGATGATTTTGATAATTATGAGATATCTGGGCTGATAATTATGTTCTATTAGTAATCTTAAACATATCTGCATGTTTACAGAATCATTCATGGCTTAAAACTATAGATTTTTGGGTTAAGTATGAATTAAGTTGGTTGAGACAGTTATGAATATCGCAACAATGAGTTGCGATAGTTATGGTGTTTGCGATAGTTATGAATGTCGCAACCTTGGGTTGCGACAAGCTCGATGATATCGCAACAGTGGGTTGCGATAAAATACGGTGTCGCAAGTAGAAGGTTGCGACAAGGGTTATCGCAACTAGTTGGTTGCGATAAGAGTCGAGAAGTTTAGGATATTTGAGATTCTTAGTATTTAAGGGTCCTGTACAGTATATTAATACCAGTACAATATGTATATGGGTATTTCAGATCTCTGTGAAGTTGGTGATGAAAATTCATACGATTATAAGAAAGTAAAGTAAGAGTGACGCGGCTACTATCAGGTGAGTTCATTCTTACTTTACCCTTTTTATAATGTTTTAAATTATGGTAAGGTGCATTTTTATAATGAACTGTTTTGAATGAACTTCGGATGGGCGATTATACGAGTTTTAACTATTGGATTTGATGGGCAAGTGGGTTACAATAATATTTATATCAAGGACCGTGAGTGATGATATTGATGGTTAGACTTATGTTATAAGAAATTGACATATTAAATGTGATTTGCTTATACTAAATAATATGAGAGATTTATAAAGGAGATTTGCTCATACTAGATGATATGAGGAATCTATGTGGTATAAACATGATTTGCTCATACTGAATGCTATGAGGAATCTATATTAAGTAATAACCTGCATGAGTACGGTTAAGTGTAATGGATCCATATGCACTAGTTGTTATGAACACATGGAATCGGCGTGTGGATTAATCGTAATTCCAGTGTGTGAGAAATCGTGGAATTGGCTTGTGGATTAATCGTAATTCCCAATTTCTAAGGAAGAGGAGAGATTGGCATGTGTAATTGAAATCTCTACTTCCTTTCCAAGAAATGGGCATGTGTAATTGCGATTTCTTGGATATGAGCATTAATCTAGAATCCGTGGAGATTCGTAGTGCGGCTCTGGAATATGATATGAGCATTAATCTAGAATCCGTGGAGATTCGTAGTGCGGCTCTGGAACATGATATCATGACTGACTTAGTGTTAGTCATATTTCCGTTAACTAGGAATGAAATGAATAGGCAAAGTAGAATTGCTATTCATGGTGAATGATTGGATAGGCAAAGTAGAATTACTATTCATATAGAATGATTGAATAGGTAATATAGAATTACTATTCATATAGGAACGGTTGAATAGGCAAAAGCATAACTGCTATTCAAGTTAATTGATTGAATAGACAAAACAGAGTTGTTATTCGTATTTAAGATGTGGAAATATGAATTAGATGAAGAGTAAGTATTGTTTTTGTTGGTTCCTCTTTGCTTAACAATGATGATTCTATCTAATTAGTTCAAACAATATATAATGCGGAAGCGTTTTAACGAACTAACAGATATAATGAGGTAGAATAACACACAATATCAAATATATGAAGTGTAAATAACACAGATAAATAGCTCAATGATTCACTGTATTTGATATAATAAGAACACCAAGAACACCGAAAGGTTTGATAAGAAACTGCTCTAAAGGTGAGTGTGTTGTACAAAGCTTAATAGAAGAACTCAACATGAGTCTTCTATTTATACTACTTCTAAAGGGGACAAGATCTTAGATAATAAGGACCGAAGGTACTAGGATACAGTTGATGAACAGTTGTTGGAATGTACTAATACACTATTCTGTTACTGTTGATACAACGTGCATTAAATGTTCCGTATTCTGCTTTAGGCTGAAACCTATCAGAGTTTGACACGTGGAGTTGTCAGGTCACGCCTTGTCAGAATGATCTTCAGAACCTTCGAATGGCAGATATTGTAAGAAGCACGTTTGTCCTTGTTTAGATCTTTTGCGTAGATCTTCTTTTTACCACAGAGGCTCTGTCAAGTATGACAGAAGCTCTGTGGCCTTGTCCGTTTAGAAGAGTCTTCTGTTGCTTCTTTACTTCGATCTTCTTGGCTAACCCGGCAGAGCCTCTATCGAAGACTTCTGTCTTCTCGGTTACTCGGCTACTCGGCAGAGCCTCTGTCAACGACTTCTATACTTAGCCTATTTTTCAATACTTCTATTAACAGAAAGATTGGAGCTAACAGTTTTCATGTGTTTTCAGCGGATTAAAAATAGGCAATATATAAGTGCTATTTCTGTATCCATTTCAAGAAGAAGGTACGATGTTTGAATGTAAGTCTGTAGGATTGATCGATAAACTAGAATCTGTGATGATTCGTAGTAGGCTATTGAATATGGTGATATGACTTTATGAATGGTAGTTATACTCATGAGATTGAGTATGATTATGTTATTATGAGACGAGTATGAGTACGGTAAGAACGAGTGTAAGTCAAGTTTGATAAACCTTGTTTACATTGATTTAAAAGTATTATTTTGAAACTGAATGTTCTCACTAGGCGTTAGCCTAATCGTTTCAAATAACATTTTCTTATCAGGTATGAGCTCAGGGAAGTAATGGGACGAGCGGAGAGTTTATAGTGGCTACAAGTTGATGTAAATTGACTCTTGTTACTATTTACACTCATATAGAATGTTTATGTTATGGATATTGGATGCGTAAACCTTTTTATTTCAGGTTTAATTTGCCCTGATTTTTAGGGTGTTACAATATGGTATCAGAGCATTAGTTTAAGTGAACTAAGTATGCTAATGAGATACTTAGACTTAAGCTGAGATGAATTAAATTATGATTCGTGAGATATGGGTAGAAGTACTAAGACGGGATAGTCTTCAAGTCGACGGAAATACGTGAAATTGGTACTATAACGATGGTAACGAGGATTCTCATGTATAATATATTCACAATCTCAATTAGCTACTGTTATTATGAATATATTACTACACAAGTATACTTGTTTATAAATTGTTACAGTGACTAATGATCGGTAAAGTATGTTTCGTATGTCTAGATATGTGTAACCATTTCTTATGGTTATCTTTTTGGTGTTATATCAGAACGATGGTGAATACACCACCAAGGTCCCCTAATTCTTCGGAAGAAAGAGCGGTATTAAACTGGGGAGAAAAACATCCAGAAATAGGTGAAACTCATGAGAGTCCACCGAGGTTACCTTCTATAGGGGGAGCGGACAGTCGGGTACACCGAACGAGTACCAGTACAGCTAACCCGGAAACGCCAGAATCGACGATGGAGTCTCGCATAATGGAGAACATGATGAAAATGATGAATACGGCACTAGCACAACAATCTGAGATGTTCATGAAAGCATTAAATGATCGGAGTTCGGAGTTACAACGAACGGAGACTAATACTGGAGTAATAAATCCAATTCGTAACCCGGTGATAGAGACAGAAAGGAGGGTGGAAAGAGTCTGCTCATATAAAACGTTTTTAAGTTGTAAACCGCCAGAGTTTATCAGAGTAGATAATCCAGTAGCTTGCATGAATTGGCTAAGAGAAATGGAACAAGCTTTCCGAGCTTGTGAATGTGATGAGAAGTCAAAGGTCAGATTTGCATCTCAAATGTTAAGAGGTAATGCGCTGACTTGGTGGAACGTAGTGACAGCTACAATCACTGCTCCAGTTTTGACTGCTATGACTTGGGAGTCATTCAAGAAAAAGATTTTGGAAGAATACTGCAATGAAAACGAGATGGATAGGATTGAAGAAGAGTTTCAGACTCGTAAGAAAGGTACTTCATCTATTAGGAAGTATACCGAATCCTTTATGGAGAAACTGAACTTAGTGAGGCATGTGGCTCCAACTGAGAAGGAAAAGATTAAGGCTTACCTGAAGGGTTTGCCAGCTGATATGATGTCCCGAGTTAGGAGTTCAAAAGCTTCAACACTGAGGGAAACGATTAAGGAAGCAAAGGTTGTAGAAGAAGTTTATGCAAAAGATAAAGTTGAGAAAGCTCATATAGGAGAGAAAAGAAAAGGGGAAGGTCGATCGGAATCTTCGCATGGGTTGAAGCCCTTTATTGATAACACTTATTGTGAACCTAGTCAAGAGCTGAATTGGTGCCCAAAATGTAAAAGTAAACATTATGGTTTGTGTAAGGTGACTTGGCTAGAATGTTTCAGGTGTGGTAAGAGTGGTCACACTATGGGGAATTGTCCCATCCAAGGACCAACTTGCTATGAATGTAAGAAGCCTGGTCATTATCGAAGGGATTGCCCAACGCTGAAAGATAGTGGGGATCAAGGGAAGAAACCCAACATTTTAACATCAAAGAGTTGAAACTTTTCATTTGATGATAGAAGACGTTAAGGAATGGATGGATAAGTTTTAATATTGTCCTTGTTAATTCTATGCACAGGTGTATGCATATTATGTAAGTAGTGCTAACTTACCTTTTGTATTTTGGTTTGTATCAAAAGTTAGCTATATCGGTTGTTATTATTGAAAGATGCTTTAATGATTGAAATAATTAAAGAAGATCAAGCAATAGTGGGATAAAGATTTGATGATAACAGTTGCTCTAAGGAGGCTTGCAAATCTAAGTTGGGGAGCGGATAATGTTGAAAGATGTAAGGTTCAGAAAATGTGGAAAGTTGAGTCCTTGTTCTTCCTGGACTTTTAATTGTGATTAAGTATGTAAGACTAGAAGATTGAAAGGATACATGAATATTTCATGATGGTATGATGTGTTTTCACTTACTAAAATAAGAGTAGGTGAGAAGAGTCGTTGTGTGAAAGAACCGGAGGCGATTTAGAAAGATTAGATAAAAGTTACGACATAAGGATGTGGTTATGTTGAAAGTACAATGGAAACATTATCGAGGTACTAATGTGACTTTAAAGTCGAAAGGGAATATGAAGATTAGATATCCTCATTTGTTTACCTAGCTTTGATTTCGGGGACAAAATCATTTTCAAGTTGGGGAGTATTGTAACATCTCGATTTTTATATAAAGTATTAAGATGGATTTTATTGATAAATCTGTGACTTATTATGTGATAGATTAATTTTAGAGTTTATCCCCGATTAAGTTACGTTAATTGTTTTGTGGAGTTATAAGTTAAAGGGTAAACTTTAATTTTAATTTAGAAGTTTGAGGGTATGTTTTGCCATTTAATGGAAGTTTGGGGTTTGTTTGGGTAAATGTGATTAAATTAATCACCAACACCGCCCCATTTGATAAATGGAGGGTGAGGTGTCTCACATTGATGCATTTTAGTATCTTAAAGTGTGTGTGTGTGTGGGTGTTTTACGAAAAGAGAAAGAGAGAGAATTGAGAGAGAGACAAAGAAGAAGAAGAAGGAAAACTGAGTTCTTTCAGCTGGGTTTTAAAAGCAAACTAAAGAAACAAAGGTAATCATCTTATACAATTCTTCATTTTATGTAGCTAAAGTTTTCTATAGGTTTAGAAAATTGGGTTATGATGATTTTGATAATTATGAGATATCTGGGCTGATAATTATGTTCTATTAGTAATCTTAAACATATCTGCATGTTTACAGAATCATTCATGGCTTAAAACTATAGATTTTTGGGTTAAGTATGAATTAAGTTGGTTGAGACAGTTATGAATATCGCAACAATGAGTTGCGATAGTTATGGTGTTTGCGATAGTTATGAATGTCGCAACCTTGGGTTGCGACAAGCTCGATGATATCGCAACAGTGGGTTGCGATAAAATACGGTGTCGCAAGTAGAAGGTTGCGACAAGGGTTATCGCAACTAGTTGGTTGCGATAAGAGTCGAGAAGTTTAGGATATTTGAGATTCTTAGTATTTAAGGGTCCTGTACAGTATATTAATACCAGTACAATATGTATATGGGTATTTCAGATCTCTGTGAAGTTGGTGATGAAAATTCATACGATTATAAGAAAGTAAAGTAAGAGTGACGCGGCTACTATCAGGTGAGTTCATTCTTACTTTACCCTTTTTATAATGTTTTAAATTATGGTAAGGTGCATTTTTATAATGAACTGTTTTGAATGAACTTCGGATGGGCGATTATACGAGTTTTAACTATTGGATTTGATGGGCAAGTGGGTTACAATAATATTTATATCAAGGACCGTGAGTGATGATATTGATGGTTAGACTTATGTTATAAGAAATTGACATATTAAATGTGATTTGCTTATACTAAATAATATGAGAGATTTATAAAGGAGATTTGCTCATACTAGATGATATGAGGAATCTATGTGGTATAAACATGATTTGCTCATACTGAATGCTATGAGGAATCTATATTAAGTAATAACCTGCATGAGTACGGTTAAGTGTAATGGATCCATATGCACTAGTTGTTATGAACACATGGAATTGGCGTGTGGATTAATCGTAATTCCAGTGTGTGAGAAATCGTGGAATTGGCTTGTGGATTAATCGTAATTCCCAATTTCTAAGGAAGAGGAGAGATTGGCATGTGTAATTGAAATCTCTACTTCCTTTCCAAGAAATGGGCATGTGTAATTGCGATTTCTTGGATATGAGCATTAATCTAGAATCCGTGGAGATTCGTAGTGCGGCTCTGGAATATGATATGAGCATTAATCTAGAATCCGTGGAGATTCGTAGTGCGGCTCTGGAATATGATATGAGCATTAATCTAGAATCCGTGGAGATTCGTAGTGCGGCTCTGGAACATGATATCATGACTGACTTAGTGTTAGTCATATTTCCGTTAACTAGGAATGAAATGAATAGGCAAAGTAGAATTGCTATTCATGTTGAATGATTGGATAGGCAAAGTAGAATTACTATTCATATGGAATGATTAAATAGGTAATATAGAATTACTATTCATATAGGAACGGTTGAATAGGCAAAAGCATAACTGCTATTCAAGTTAATTGATTGAATAGACAAAGCAGAGTTGTTATTCGTATTTAAGATGTGGAAATATTAATTAGACGAAGAGTAAGTATTGTTTTTATGTGTTTTCAGCGGATTAAAAATAGGCAATATATAAGTGCTATTTCTGTATCCATTTCAAGAAGAAGGTATGATGTTTGAATGTAAGTCTGTAGGATTGACCGATAAACTAGAATCTGTGATGATTCGTAGTAGGCTATTGAATATGGTGATATGACTTTATGAATGGTAGTTATACTCATGAGATTGAGTATGATTATGTTATTATGAGACGAGTATGAGTACGGTAAGAACGAGTGTAAGTCAAGTTTGATAAACCTTGTTTACATTGATTTAAAAGTATTATTTTGAAACTGAATGTTCTCACTAGGCGTTAGCCTAATCGTTTCAAATAACATTTTCTTATTAGGTATGAGCTCAGGGAAGTAATGGGACGAGCGGAGAGTTTATAGTGGCTACAAGTTGATGTAAATTGACTCTTGTTACTATTTACACTCATATAGAATGTTTATGTTATGCATATTGGATGCGTAAACCCTTTTATTTCAGGTTTAATTTGCCCTGATTTTTAGGGTGTTACATTGATGCTGATTTGAATCGACAAATGACAACACAATGTGTCATTCAAATTGGGTTACCTTCGGGCATTTCAATAACCTTCACATTAAGAAGATGATCCAAAACACGCTACAACCACGCTACAATCCGGTAAGTTGTCAAACTCTTAGACGTGATGCACTTAAATGTGGAAAGCATGTCAAAATGAAATGCAACAAATGTTTTCTCTTTTGCCTAATTCTGCTTCTTTAACGTTTGATGTATGGAGCGCACCGCACGGATTATCGGTTTATTATATATGCATAACGAAACATTAGATTGAGCCGCAATCGTGGTAATTATTCAAACGTGTAATCACGTTTAAACCATTTGGTGCACATTGGGGTGTTCACCAATTTTCAATCATTAAAAAAAGTTTTACATTTTATAATTTATATTCTAAAGTCATTAGCATGTCATTTGACAACGCTAGTAATAGTAATCGATGTATGGAGAAATTAAAGTCGACTTTAAACCCTATTTTAGACGGTCAATTATTTCATACACGTTGTTGTGCATACATAATCAATTTATCCATTCAAGACAGTGTAAATGTTTGTAAACTCGTAATAGATTAGTTTAGACTTGTGTTACGGCAATTTTCACAAAAGGTTAAAAAAATGCACACGAAGTATAAAAATTATTGCAACGATGTGGTTTAGAGCCTTGGGACTGAAATTTGATATGCCCGTTAGATGGAATTCGATTATTTTACGATTGAAAATTTGCTAAAACAAAGAAGTTATTTGCAAACATTTTATAATATTCATTACAAATGTATTACTATTGAAAATCTTGATTGGGTCGTGCTTGATGATTATACGATATTTTGGGTGATTTAAAAAATGCGACAACACTTTTATCCAACATTTATTATCCAACAAACCATTTACTTTTAAATCAGTTATTTATCTTGGCAAGTAAGATTTCACAATACGAAGACCATCACGATCAGATGTAACACCCCAAAAATAGGGGTAAACAAAAACTTCCATAAAACGGAAATGTGGTATATATTGTCATAGCATGAGCCTCCCAAAAATGAGGAAAAGAATAAACACATGTTTAATTACATGTTTGCAATTTAACGGAAATAAACGACAACCTACTGATCTAATTTCTAAGCAGAAATATGATTACAAAAATGGTGTCATCTAGGGGTGTTCGCGGTCCAATTTGGGCGGTTTTACCACTTAGACCACAAATCAAACCGCAAGTGGCGGTTTACTAAAATTTCAAACTGAACGGTTTGACATCAAGTGCCCAAACCAATCAAACCGGACCACGGTTTAGACGGTTTGGTCCGACCGGTGTAGGCGGTTTGGACCATTTATGGGCTTTAAAATTTAAATTAAAAAAACATATATAATTTGGAATTTTAGATTACATATATATTTTAACAAAACAAAATATCCCAAAGTCGACGTCTCCCTCCAAGACTTGAGTCCATTTAAAGTAAGCAAAAGCCCACAAAAATTACATAAAAGCCACAAAAAAGTAAACAATATACCAACAAAACACTAAAAAAAGTAATATGCAAACAAAGTCCACATCTTAGGTATAGGGATGGCAAAAAAAACCGAAACCGACGGTGAAAACCGAAAACCGAACGTTTTGGGTCGGGTTCGGGGACCTCTTAACAGGGACGGGGCGGGGATCGGGGATGTTATCGGGGATTTTAACGGGGACGGGGACCATCCTCACCGGCCCGACCCAACCCGATATTATATATATATATATATATATATATATATATATAGGGTACAAATCAAATACAAACCATGTATTTGTTGCACCCCTTACAAACCAATTTGCATATATGCATAATCTGAGATGCATATATGCATTATCCCATATGAACGTATGTCCATTATATGTATATTCTTGCACGCATGCATATGCACATTGTTCATATATGCACACTGGTTATGCACATATGCACACTGTGGTTTGTAAGGTGTGCAACAAATGCAAGGTTTTCATATGTTTGCATTTTACGGAGCCTCTCTCTCTATATATATATATATATATATATTATAGTATATTTTATATATGTATATTTTGTAAACTTAAAAATATTATAGGTCACAACTTAAATAAAAGCTAAAGTTCAAATGAAATGGTAACAGTCCATGTCCAAGTTTGATTTCTAAACTAGTAACTACAGGTCTACCGTCTAGAGCCGACTAAATCCCTAATACACTCGTACACGACTTAATTGCTTGGCGCTCGGTAATCACGTAATCTGTAATCATGAATCATGATGTTATGGATCATGTCTAAACTTTTGTTTTATTTTAGATTGCAATTTAAGACATTTTGTTCGTGATGTTTGTTGGATTATATGTATTTGGTCGAATGAACTTGTGTTTGAGAAAATTGTGTTTTTTTATGTTTTAAAAGTTTGTGTTTTTTTTTGGTCCGGGTTCGGGTTGGGTTCGGGTTGGGTTGGGTTCGGGTAAAACCAATGGGTAACGGTGCATTTTTTTCTTAACCCCTCCCCAATGGGGACCGGGAAACTGCGGGGACCCGATGGGGATCCCCGATAAGATCCCCGACGGGGATTGGTACGGTTACGGGGACGGGGATGCTTAATGGTTTCGGGGACGGGGACCTTAAAAACCGTTCCTGATATTTTGGAGGCCCTGTGCGAAAAACTAAATGTACTCTTAATTTTTTTTCATATTATTTTTTTTTAACTCTTTTTAGTATATTTGTCTTGTAATAAATCGACCGATAACTTATTTTTGAATTCGATTAAATTGTCCATATTCTCTTTTGACACTAAATTTTAATTTTTAGTGTTATTATGTTAGCGCTGATTCAAAATTTATAATTGATTTTAACTTTTAATTAATGTTAGTGTGTTAACCTTCATAACTCCTCCAATAAGGGGTCTATGAGAAGTAGGAGGTATGAGAGTGAAGAGGAGATATGAATAACAATCATATTTCTATATAATTGATCAACCGTTATCGATAATTACAAAACCCATATCAACAAGAACGTATCGTCATTAAAATCAATATAATAAATATTAAATGTGTGTCAAAAAACATACAAAAAAATCAACAAATACTAAAAAAAATCAACAAATACTAAAAAAAAATCTAAATTGGCGGTCGGGTTGGTCCAAACCGCCCAAAAAAAGTTCCAGGCCGCAAACTAGATCGGACCGCAAAACCGCTCAAACCGCCAAAAACGGTCCCGTTTGAGTTGGTTCGACCGGTTTGAGCGGTCCAATGTTTTTTTTAAACTCGCCTAGTGTCATCTATACTCCAACAATATCCTTCAACGGATTGGTGTCCAAAAGAATGCATTCCCCAAGCTCACACTAATCTCGTCTAAACCTTCTTAGAGACAGCGCCGCTAGAACCTGAGATACACGTCGACACCAAACAAGGGTTAGGCCAAAGAGCCTAGTGAGTTTGAACAATTGATAATAAATCACGCATAAGTACAAATAAAATATTTCGCCTGTAAGCAAACTTCAAATCGGAGTTAATGGGGGAGACCCATAGCACCAATCAAGTTCCACCAAAGAGTCGATATACCTTAGTGTCAAGCTACCATGAGCGACACCAAAAGGCATGACACATGCGAGGACTACAACCATGACATTACCCCGAACGACGGAGATCTAGGTACATACCCACACGGTGACACCCAAGACTATATCCTCCTAGTGTCTACTTGATTTGGTTTGTCCAATATTAAAATTAGGCCATAAGACACTTTAATCCATGTGAAATGTATACCATACCATAATAGGCAATTCATTATTCAACACCACATACCTTATAATTAGAATTTCACATAAGGGTCCAATATTCTCAATTTGGCCATTTTAGACACAGATCACCACATAGAAGAACAAACTTTACATTTTATGTACTTAAGAACACATTATCAAGTATCCAAGGTTATTCATAAATAAATATGTATTTTGGAGAGCCAAATCTCCAAGTTAGGTCAAAACCCTAATTTATGAGTATTTTCATAAAAAGACTAGATACTCACATATTTCCTTAAACAATGTACATTAACCACCAATATATCAAGTAGAGCTTTTTCATCACGAAAATCCATGAGTTCTTCAAGTATGGAAAACACGAACATTTTAGCTAAAATAATAGGTTTATGCCAAAAGATAGAAAATGAAAACAAATAACTATTTAATGACATGTATCTAGTTTAACAAAGAGGTTTAGAAAACTCACAATCTACGTTTTTAGGAAAATCCAAGAAAACCAAGTAGATCTTGAAATCTAGCTGAGAGTAACGATGCTTAATCCACCCAATAAATGCTCCAAATCTTTAGGAAGGTAGCTTTAAATATTTTTCCTCAAACTAGATCTAAAAATCCAAAATAAATACTTGCAAGGAGAAGAGATGATAGAAATTAATTTAGGGGTGAAGGGTTGTTGCGTGAGGAAGAAAGCAAAGAGTGAGAGAGTGTAGAAGGAAAATAAAAAGAAATGAAAATAAAAGACGAGTCAAAGAAATATGGGTGGTCAAAAAGAGACCGGGAGGGTCCTCGCGCGATTCCAGCCGCCCCATGCCCCCATCACTCGCGTGGCCTTCTGATTTTGGATACCACAGTGCATCAAGCGGACATTGCCGCGATTAGAACCGCTTATTTTGTTAAACAACCCACCAACCACAATCGTAGATGCATCAGGTCAATGGCTAAGATTAAAAAAATGATTTTCATATTCTACCTTAATTGGTCTCACGCGCTTAAGACTTTGTGCATATGTGCAAAGGGATAATGTGGTCAAAACACCGATATCATAAACATGACAAGTGATTCTACCTACTGTAACTGCTTCCGCATTTGAAGCAACTCTATCGACGGTAACTCCTTCCGTCAAACTTATAAAAAAAAGTTTGGACTCTCAGTTAGTTCAAGTTTTTAATTAATAAAATCTTGTTTTACTACATATCTACACATATGCAATTATACACATATGCACTTATGTACAAATGCACGTATGCACATAAGCACTTATGCACGTAATATACACATATGCACTTATGCACGTAATCTACGGATATGCACATAATGTACATACTCTACACATAAGTGCACTTATGCATTTAAACTGCATAAACACTATGAATATACTATGAAAGCCACGTTGTTTAAATATGTACTTATGCACTAAAACTGCGCATATGTGTAGATATGCACAAATCATATATGTAATGTACATATATGCACAAATCATATTATTCTTATACGTAACCATCAAGCAACTTTTCAAACAAATAATACGGTCAAAATTGTTTATATAATTACCTTGATGAAATATTTAATTATAATCAAAAGATAAACACAAATAATAAACATAAAATAACTACCAAATTAAAAAGGAGAAATATATGGAAAAACTACATGGAGGGGAATCTTGAATTAAAATATCAAATATACCCCTATTTCTTAAATCAGGCATGGAAAGCAACATGAATGAAAAATGGGTTGTGATTGGTTGAAATTTGGTTAACATGGTTAGGACTAATAGGGTGTTAACAAATGAAAGAATAGCCTTAGATTCAATAGAGAAGTGCAAATATTTAGAGAAGTAGAGAAGTAAAAAAACACGGGTCCGTTCATATATGAACGTTCATATATAAACAGTCATATATGAACGTTCATATATGATTGTTTATATATGAACGTTCATATATGACTGTTTATATATGAACGTTCATATATGAATATTTGCACTTCTCTATTGAATATATATATATATATATATATAGGGTCAGATTCAAGGGAAAACCTCAAATAACCGAAAAAACTAAAGAACACCCTTACAGACATTGATTAAACACAATCCAAAGGATATTAATTAAATTAATTAAAATTAATGAAAAGGGTAGTAAAGTAATTTGGCCACTATACCCTAAAGCCAAAACAAAACAAATCCACCCCAACTAATCACTACTCCCGGTCACAAATCCACCTCCATGAGTTTTCCGGCGAAAACTTGTAGATTCCGGCGAACTCACGGTTTTCCGGCGATGCTTGTTGTCGACTGCCAAACTTCAGAAAATCACAGATTACTTAGTGGTTTTCAATTCTAAAACTTGCAATCTAATCCAAACTGAAAAACAAACAAATTTGTGAAAGAAAAACGATAAAAAACAAGTCGATATGCACAAATGCATGTATATGCACTTGTGCATAGCATTTGTGGATGGTTGTTTCCAAAGAGGAAGAAGAAGGTGGAGAAGACAGAATCAAAAAGTTTCCAACAAACATAAAATCAACTACAAAATTTCAGATCTAAACAACCAGTTCACAAAATCGAATTGTAGATATGCACTTGTGCATATTATGCACAGATCTGGCGCTTTTCTACTGAAACGCGATCGGAGATGGAGAAGAAGACGGAAAACCCAAGCACGGTCTGTTCGAGACGAAGGTGAAGACGAAAAAAACCCAAACCTTATCAAGCCCGGATTACTTGTGCATATTATGCACAGATCTGGCGTTTTTCTACTGAAACGCGATTGGAGATGGAGAAGAAGACGGAAAACCCAAGCACGGTATGTTCGAGACGAAGGTGAAGACGAAAAAAACCCAAACCTTGTAATAAGAAATATTTATTCGACAAAAATCAAACTAACCTGAGATCTAATTGGGGGATTAAGCTCGGTGCTGAAGAGGAAATGATGAAAATCTTCTAAAGAAAGAGCTCTCCTGTGAATAAACTGGGCAAGATGGTGTCGCTTGTGAAGTATCTGCTCGACTAAACGCTCAACATCCGAAATCGAGACGGCGTGGCCATCGAAGATGGTGGTGGTTTGGAGTTCGCCGTCGGAGTCGAAGTAAGATAAGGTGGATTCGGGGAGCTTGTCGCCGACGGAGATTGTGGCAGTGATTTTGGGAGTGGTGGTGGAGCATTTGATGGATTGATGGTGAAGGAGGCGGGAACGGAGGTTTGTGATTGGGTGGAGAGAGTAAGAGGAGGAGGAGGAGGGAAGAGAGAGGTGTTTGGGATTGGGATGGAGGAGAGAGGAGGAGGTGCGGTGGCGTTTGGTGGTGGAGGAGAGACTGGAGAAAGCAAATGAGGGTGTTGTGGCTGCCATTTTTAGTGGTGGGAGTGTGAGAGACGGCGTGGCCATCGCCGCCCTGATAGTCCTCTAGAATCCGCCGAAGATGATCTGCCGGAGGTGGTGGCGGCGGCGGTTTAGATTTATGAGAATGAGATTAAGGGTTTGTGTTTGGAGAAGAGAGGTAGGGTTTGTGTCTTTATTGCCAATTTTACCCTAATACAGCGTAAGACGCTATGTCATATACCCTTAGTTTTGATTTATTTACAAAACTGCCATTGCGAATATTAACCCTTGATTTATCTTATCCTAGGCTTATAAAGGTGTTCCTTAGTTTTTCAATTATTTGAGGTTTTCCCTTGAACCTCCCTATATATATATATATATATATATGGGCCTAATCAAATGAGAACTAAGTAGTTCGTGATAACCGTGAGATCCAAAATAAACTAATCATTTAACTTTATTAAATTTAGATTAATAATTAAATATAAAGGTTATTTTAGTAATTAGGGATTTGACAACCCAATCCCTTTAACCACGCCTAAAATCATGGGATATTTTTTTTAGTTTGAATTTTGAGCTCACCTCCTCACATCTCTTCCACCGCCTTCTCACATATCTTCTGCAAATCCAACATCTCCTCTCCCTCTTCTTCAACAAAAGCAACAGGCTTAAGGAGGCCATATCGTTTGCTATGGTTTTGATGACCACGTCTCTCTTGATCTTGATGCTTCACTCTATTGGGTTACCAAAAACCTATTTTTAGGTCGACGAAAACCATATCTTTTGCTATGGTTTTGATGTGTCTAATGTCCTCGACCAGGATAAATCGATTATGTTCGCAAAGTACGATCCACATAACCTTATCAAACAACGATTCGTCAGCAAAAAAATACGGCAGAACAATGTCAAACATATCTCGAAGAAGTCCCGACGAAGTGGCCAAAGGGAGAACGTCGAGATGATGTATACGTCAAGGAGTTCAAGGAATTTCAATCGGTTCTTCAATCTCAAATCTCTTGTGGACTGGATTGAATCACACCGATATATTTGTACGGACGATATATATATACTAATTTTTATTTTGTTATGTATCACATTGCATCCAAATTTCTTCTTCTTATGTCTTTGTTGGTATCACGGTGTATTTTGTATCACATTGGGTACACTGATTTTGATTTTGTTATGTATCACAGTGCATTTCTTCTTCTTCTTCTTTTTTTTTCATTGGGTATCACAATGGGTATTCTGTAACACAATGGGTATCACAGTGTGTCAATGTATTTTGTATTCGCCGGAATAAGGTTCACAGTCGGTTCATTGGGTATCACAATGGGTATTCTGTAACACAATGGGTATCACAGTGTGTCAATGTATTTTGTATTCGCCGGAATAAGGTTCACAGTCGGTATCACGGCGTATCACAATCGGTATCACGGGTTCACGATGTATCATAGTTGGACTAGACCCAATGGAATGTTACGAGAGAGGGAAGAGGGTAGAGGAGAGATAAATTTTCTAAAATCCCTAAAATGTCCTTTATTTAAAATTAAAGTCAAAATTACCAAATATATTAATTTCCTAATTTATCCTATAATTTGTGGTTGGGATTGGATCTCACAGTTACCACAAAATACTAGGATCTCCCTTGAATGACCCCTCTCTCTCTCTCTCTCTATATATATATATATATAGAGGCTCACTAAAATGTAAATTATGAAAATATGTAAACTATGTAAACTAATCTAGACCGTAGATCATTTCAATCAGTGGTTGAAATTGGGCGGTGGCAATCTAGTAATATTCTATGAACACGGTGGCAATATGGTCAAAATAAAGGAATGAAAAAGGGTAAAAAAGGCAAAAATTCATAGACCGATATGTCATAAAATTGGAAACCGTGAAAATAGGGATTGATAGCTATTGTTTCCATGTTTCAAGGCCACATCATTCCAAACAAAAGATTTGATTCTATGAAATCCATTGCAGCAAATTTTTGATTTCTGAGATTTTTTTTTTTACTTCACTCTGTGAAAACGAAAGTGAACTCGACGAAGATGGATGGCGAACCGATAGAAATTAGAGGTTAGAGTTTCTTCGCAATGTATGAAAATGTTGATATCTGTTCATATATTGACAAGGGTTTTTGATTTCTGCAGAAAGGAGGACGAGCGATCGAGTAAAGATACGAAAATCGTTTTCCAAGTTCAAGAATACACGGGATAATCGCGTCGACATCGACATGGAGGGCGGTTCTGTGAATGCTCCCACATAGGAAGGTGTGAATTTTTTTTGTGATACTATATGATGAAAAAACTGATTACGGTTTTCCTAGAGGGTTTGTTGCTCTGTTGTGTGAAAATCGCAAACAGAGAAGTGGTTTTATACTATGTTATGTGAATACCCTAAAAATTTCTTGTTCTATTGTGTGAAATATGTATGAAATTGTGTGTAACAAACATGTATGAAATTATGTGAAATAACAAAATTTCATATAATGTATCTCGATTTGGGTGAAATCAGATTGTGGGAAATCTGTCAAGTGCCAATGGCTAGTAATTTCGAATCATATGAAATCACACTTTTGATGGAATGACAATTTTTTATGAAAACTACTTTGAAAATATGTTCACATTGACATGTGAAATATGGGGCGATTATGTGAAAAAAAACAATGTTCTTCAGAACAATATGTTTATGTGAACATGATTGAATGTTTGTGAAATCAGAATATTTGTAGATAAAGATTTTTCTGCCATTTGGTTACATTGTTGTTTATGAAATCAGAATATGGGGGGAGGGACCCGCGGTTTGATCACGAATCTTGACAAAGAAGGGCCGGCACAAGCAAAACAACTTGAGGGGCTTAGGAAAAAATAAACAGCGAAAATCCTGTTGCACGAAGGGAACACTAGACGAGAGTATGTCGAATCGGAGGTATCACGTTTTTACAAGATGGAGAAAGGGACACAAACACAGATTTTGGGTCGTGCAAACTCAACGCGCTCCGATCGACTTGCAAAATATTGAGAAACATATATGGTTTTTTCTAGTAAACAATACTACTAGTTGATGGATATTTGGTAAACAATACTAGTAATTGATGGATGGGTTAGCACAATTGATGTTTTGGTATTTTAAGACTTTTATATATAACGAGTACTTTATTATACGTATTGAGTTCATGCTTTGAAATTTCATAACTTTTGGTGTGTGTCGGTGAAAATTACGTATTAAGTTTATATTCACCACGTATTAACTTATGTATGTTTTCCTTGATTGAAATATCAAATGTTAACAAATTTCCATGTAACACAAAAAAATTTTGGTACATGTGGAAAGATGGATAATAAATTATAAACAACTAAATGTGTGTAAACTTTCGATTTCATATGTTTTCTTGGTGAAATTGTTTCATGAACTTGATTCTTTTGATGACAAAATTTCATATAATTCGTTTCATGATGTTGTCGTTTCATGTAAAAACGGCAGTTTCATAAGAAATGAAAAAATATATGAAACACTTTCATATGAATGAAAAAGTATATATGAAACTACATAAACAACACATAAATAAGAAACAATTTAATCACTAAATGAATGATTTGAACCGATTTCATCAACATAAACAATTTCATCAAGAAAAAAATATGAAATATAAAGTTTAGAAGAAAAAACATTTGCATTATAGTGAACCTCTATGCGCAAAATACCAATTTATGTTTGTCTTATACAAATACTGTTGACAATAATAAAAAATACAAATTTCATTTGTGTGTCACACAAAATTTTGGGTAAATAAAATATCTTCCATGAATAATTTTCATACAATAATATTATCATTATTAAATTTTCATATCACAATTTTCATACCATAATGAAAAACGAAAAACTCTTGAACGAAACCACATATTTAAATTTATAAAAACAATACTCATATAAAAAATGTTCACTTTGATAACTTGTAAGTTCATAAATGATTTAAAAGTAATCCAAAACCACATAACCTATAAAAGGGAAAACAATGAGAAAAACGAACAAGTAAAAAAACAACCTAGTCGTCATTATTTCGCGACGGACAATTTCTTGAGTCATAATTCCCCATTTTCTTGCATGTCCTGCACAAACGCATTGCCTTCTTAGCCTTCTTGGTCGCTTTCTCCAAAGCCCCTACCAATCGTTTACCTGTAACCCAAACCTATCTTAACACTATCGTCCACAACGGGTATCCAATATTTCGTACCCCCAGGTGAAACAAACGTCTCGTGTCGTACTACTACAAAAACGAAAGAAAAATAATAGTGAATAAAACAAGTCATCTTAATACCAAATTACACAAAATCAAATCACACAAAATCAAATTACACAAGTTATGGTTATGAAAAACAATGTCAAGCATATTAAATATATGAAAACAGTGTTATGGTTATGAAAACAGTATCATATATATATATATATGAAAACAATATCATATATAACGATGTCAAGCATATTACATATATGAAAACAGTGTTATGGTTATGAAAAACAATGTCTTAAAAAACTATTTCAAGCAGCTTTCGTGTTTTTATATGCATAAACAAATATAACGGAATGTTGAACCTATGAAAATTGAATCAAATATTAATAACATGGACAATTACTAATTATTTTCATATCAACAGTACCTACAACGAATTAAAGCAGGGGTTGCATATATGAAAACTCACTAAATTACACAATATACACACCTAGCCCGTATGTCATTGATTCGAACATAAAAAAACAATAAAAAAACATAGAAGCAATTACACATCAACGTTAAAAATACTATGAAAATAACGTTACTGTTCTTGATCGGTGTAACATCGTGTGGGTTTTGGCAATCCATATCTTCATCGTTCTCTTCATCAGAAGCAATTGAAATAACGAAGTCGGCAATATCATCTTCGGCCATAATCTCGTCATGTATATTTTGTTCTTCATTATTTCCTTCTTCATGAACGTTCGACATGGTGCCAACTGCTCCAGAAACTAAGAAGGGTGAATATATTTTTATGAAACGCTTTGATTTTACTGTTGGGATTATGAAAGCCGATTATAATGGAAGAAGATGCATATCACGATGTGAGGAAGAAAAGGCCCACGAAATATTTGGATAAAATAATAAAATAATATTTGACAAAATCACTTCCTAAAATATATGAAACTGCCGTATTTAATTGTATGCTACAAAAGACGAATTTGCCCTTTTAGTGATATTGATCAGGATCAAAATTGAACATAGTTTCCATACATTTAACAGTTTACATTTTATTGTCCCTATATATATATATATATATATATGGCATATGCCAAAGGTGAGGGAGATATCTGTATGCAAAGAGGAGGTGGATGGTGACATGTGTTATTGACATAGAATACATGTCAAATTTTAGCGATGCCAACTTGCTTTGCTTTTCTAAAACAATAAACAATGTATGGGTTGAACTAAGTGTCATCATCTTATTTTCAATGTGAACAACAATTGCAGACGAAGAAACCGATCGTCGGAAATGGGTTCGGAGATGGTGGTGCACAACGGCGGATGCCACTGTAGACGTGTAAGATGGCGAGCTCGATCACCGGCCAGCGTTGTGGCATGGCAATGCAATTGCTCGGATTGTTCCATGAGAAGAAACACTCACTTCGTCGTGCCTTTTGAACGGTTTGAGCTTCTCGGAGACTCGGAAAACTTCGTCACCACGTACACTTTCGGCACTAACTCGGCAAAACACACCTTCTGCAAGGTTTGTGGCATAACATCTTTTTATACTCCAAGGTCTAATAAAGGGATAGCGATTACGTACACGTGTGTCGATCCCGGAACATTAAGTCATGTAGAGATTAAGCATTTTGATGGGGTGAACTGGGAGAAATCACAGAATGAAACAGATGTTTCTTCCAAGGGTAAGTTTGATGTCTGAAACTAATTAATGCTTAATTGTGTGTTTGATTTGATGTTGAAATGTTATGTAGGTAGTGGGGGTGTGTAATGTGACTAAATTATAACATTGAATATGGTCATCCAGAAGTCAAGTTGTGTTTGATGTCTGAATGTACTTTTTCTTGTGTCTGAATGGGTGTCATATGCTATGAAACTGTTGTTTGTTCCATTCTTTGAATGGGTGTGCTTATGCTCTTTTGACTCTTTTTATTATAAAATTGGTCTTATAGAATGTTAAAAATACATAATTATTCTAATAAGCTGTTTTATAAGACTTGGGAGATGTTTTGGTTTTTTTATTAAGCCATGTATGGGTTAAGTTGTCTGTTTATATAAATCTATCTAGGACGATAGACCAATGGGTTTGGGGAGGCAAAGAGAGAGGGTTGGATTATTTTTGGGCAATTCTGGTATTAATTTGCTTGAGGTGGCTTAATAGAGACAAGTGAGGGATCTGGCTTATTTCACATAGTCATTTTAGCTTAATGGCTTAACGATTAAGCCATAAAGAAACACTCGTCTATGGCTGCTGAGCTAATAAGCCGCTCGTACCATTAAGCTCATTATGATGTAAATAAACAACCCCTAATATAGGATATATATATATATATATATATATATATAGGGTGGGTTTCGGTCAGGGGCGGACTTATTAAGCCCAAAGTGGGGTGCCTTGCATCAGCTCAACTTCTTTGAGTAAGTAGTATTTTTTTTTTCATTTTTTCTTCTCGGTATGAAATGTGCATACGTTAAACTGTGAAGGGTGCTCCAAGATATTAGAATATACAATGAACATCAACTAAAACACCAAAAGTCTATCAAAATCAACCAAAAATCCATCAAAAAGGTGGAATTCGACTAAAACATATTGGACGACTTTACAGACGTTTGATCCATATGCACCCACTTGGCAAAAATTATGGGTTAGCTGCAGGTTCACTATAACTTCATCAACTTAATCTTCTCTTTTATCCCCTTCACAAAATTTTACATACCTTCAATCACTTTTACAAACATGAATTTATTAAAGTTTCAATATGGTGATTGAAATAGGTCATGAAGATAGTTGAAGGGAATTCATATTGTGTCATATGTTTTGTTCTTATTTGTATGAGTGTGTATGTTTCATGTAGAAAAAAGTATTTTTATCGAAAGTTTCATATATGAAACAACACTGTATTAACAATACGATGTCAAACATCATAATATGAAATTGACACCACTATGTACAAGTAGTGTTCCGTTGAGAATTTGCATCTCTAGCGGTCGAATTATGCGTTTCATCCCACGCCACATCTCCTTTATTTGATCCACATACCTCGAATACTAGTCGCAACCAATTCTTTCGTTTTTTTCTTCTCTTACCTTTCGCGCCACTAGTATCCCTTTCCGGCAACGGCAATACATTTTTCCGGCCACCAGGATCACAAACACCATCGACATATTTGCGACAATTATAGTGGTCCGAACTCGAGTCTATATAGTAATCAAGATCCTTTGAAATCCTCTCAATTTCATACACATCAAGAAGAGAAGTTCCAATATGATCAACACTCGACATCGATCTTCGGAAATATGTTGGCAAATGATCTTGTGGGTTTTTCATCTTGTACCTAGATGGGCCAGCAACACTAGATTCCATATGATCGCTCGTCTTTTGTTCGAACCCTAATCCATGTCGATACCAAGCCCATGCAGCTACTTTCATCGACACTTTCTGTCGGTGGGGTTTCATGACCATGGTTTGATGTTGAACATGATTTGGATTTGGAATATGTATGTATATAAAGCCCCAAGCAACCAAGCTTTAATTAAAGGTTGAAAGATGGCATTTTGAAAGCCTGTTTTTTGAGTTGATAACATAAAGAGGCATACATACAAGGATTCAATTCAAGTGATACAAGATACAAGTCATGGATGTCACAGTTTGAAAGCTGGTTTTTTGTTTGTTGGGAATTAATCCATTTCCTAACAAATGTATAACATCATTTATTTATTATTTTGTTTTAGAAACACAAAAATAACTTTTGATCTAATTTAACCATCACCCCCAAATAGATGCATATTTTTATTCTTTTGTGAGATTCCACTCTAATACCTGTCAATCAAACGCATGGTCAAGTTCTATCAAATTTCATTTCAGTTCCTTCAAAGTCAAATTACAATTCCACGAAATTCCATTCCGTGAACCAAACACACCCTTAGAGACCATTTACCCAAACGCTTGCCAATAAAGTCAATATTATAATTTACTTTATGTTTTCAATGTTTATTTTACTTTGTTTAAACACAACCCGACCAAACCGAACGGTTAGGATGCGCTAGTTTAGTTGGGTTGGATAGAAAATTTTCAAACGATCAATATTTGTTGAGTTGTTCAAACGCCTTCATAAAAGCCAATCATCCCAAGTCATTATCACCCCTATTAAAATTGGATAACACTTATTCAAATCTGCATATTGGTTTACATTCTTGAAGTGTAATTTACTCTATAATATATATATATATATATCAAGGTTCTAAATAGCACAAGGCGTGGCGTGGCGGCGAGGCCAAGCCTTAAGCCTTAGGAGCCACGGCGAAGCCACGACGTTTATCAAGGCGTGACTTATGGCAGCAAATCTCTATATAATATATAATATTATATACAAAAACATATGTTTTGTACTATTACTCGACGAGTCAATGATAATAAACAGTTTAAATTATGTTATATATTAAAAACTAGGAAATAAGACATTAAAACGTAAAGAAATATCAAATATCGTGTCACAAAAGACCGCACCTTAGGCCATGGCGTGCCACAGGCATAGCGTCGCGTGAGACACAACCCTTAAGCCACGGCGTGCCACAGGCATAGTGTGGCGTGAGACACAACCCTTAAGCCACGGCTCGCCATGGCGGCTATTGCGGCGAGCCTTTTAAAACAGTGATATATATATATAAAAATTATCGACTGTAATCTCTACAAAGAGAATGGATAAGTTATATCAAAGAATAAAGAAATTATGAACAAATAAAACAAACAAACATACAAAAATATTTTAATGTACCAAAATTTCAACCCAACTTAGAGCATCTCCAACAGCTTTTCTAAAATAGAGAAAAACAACTTTTTTTTTCTTTAAAGTGCTCCAATAACTTCTCTATCTCATTCTCTAAAATAGAACAATGGGAAAAACTCTCAATATAGAGAATCCTCTATATCTCTAAAAGAATGAGAGAGAAATATTATTTTAATGATTTTTCACCAAAAAAAAAAAGTGAGAAATAGTATTTTAATGATTTCCCACCCACCAAAGAGAGGAGGGAAATATTATTTTAATGATGAAAGAGAAATATATTGAATATTTTAATAATATAAGTCATAATTGGTTCTTTAAAATAGAAAAGCTGTTGGAGTTGAAATAATTTCTTTTTAGAGATTTTTAGTTTTCATTCTCTATTTTAGAGAAATTATAGAGAATCTTGGTCGAGATGTCTTAAACCGCAAACATTGTTTTGCAATTGACATAATAGATGAGGGTAATCACTTCTTAAATTACAAAAAACAAACAGGTAAACTTGCCATTTATGAGCATAAACTCCATACGGCACAGTAGTTTTATACAAACAAATTTTTCGATCCATCTTCTACACTTCGGCCCTCTTCCCCGAAAACCGTTTCTCGAAGCTCCATAAAAAACGCCGCTTTATTTAACCTTAAAACTTCCGATAATCGCTCACTTTTTCGTCAAGACAGCACTACACTGTGCCATTATCTTTGATGCTCTAGTAATCGCATCGGTCATATAAAAGTTCTTAACCGTAACACCAAACGGTACTTTACTCACCTTTTTCGAGCTCTCGGGTTTCAACGAAACCGAAAACGCAGCCGGTTCTCGCTCATCGAGTTTCAATAAATTCGGAGCCACAGTCCGTATCCGAGACCTAACCGCACGAACGTTATCGTACGGTAATCTCACTCCGGAAACCTCAGAAAGCGCTCGAATTATCTTCCAATCTTCTCGAGCATCGCCGACAGTGGGGACCGCCGGAACCGTTTGCTGCGCACACCCTTCGGTATTCTCGTATATCCCTTCCTTCTCGCTAAACACCGCTGACGGAAATATCACATTTGCACGATAAACGCCATTATCGCCATGGTGTCCCTGATAAACCACGAAAGCGTCTTTCGGGAGCTTATCCAAGTTAACATCGTCTGCGCCCATTAAGTACACGAATTTTGCGGATTCAATGGCGTTGTCGGATTCGGGGACAAGTCCGAGGTCGAGGGCAGCAGCTTGAGCCGCATTCAGGAGTAAGACATTCAGCCCATTCCAGTCGGGTCTGATTAAGTTTTCGTTTTTGGCGGCGATGGATTGGAGAAGAGAGAAAATGGCGTCTTTATCTTCGCGTTCAAAGATACCGGCACCGAGAATGATGGCGGGGTTTTTGGCGGTTGCGAGTGCGGAGCTGAATGGATGGGTGCCATCGGCGATTGCGGCTAGGGTTTCGGGGCCGGTGCCGACATGCTGATGATCGTAGTTGAAATCGGTTGCAGGGCCGATGTAGCCAACCTTAGCTTGGGTTGCTCTAACGGTTTTGCGGATTCTGGCATTTACCATAGCAGCTTCGACTCTTGGCTGGCAATTTAAAATGTTAATAACAGACCTTTGTGTTATTACTTTCTACAAAAAAATGGAATGAAAAAGAAGCCAGATACCGAAAGGGTATTATATAATAACTATTTATTATATGCTTAAAAAAAAGACAAATAGCATATGAGGCATGATTTAGTACTAAATACTAAATAGACCTAATATATCCATCTCATAATTTTTATCGATAGAGGTGAAGTTGGAGTTACCACCGTTCACTGACGGTGGGAGTTTACCACAGGGACGATATATATAGGGTTGGGTTCACGTGAGACCAATATGTTTTCGTGAGACCGTGAGACCACAAAATTAACACTAAACCTTCACAGTGATTCATTGTGAAGGTTAGAAAAACAACGAACCTTCACAGTAAAAACACTGTGAAGGTTTACCATCACAGTACCTTCACAGTCTTTTGCTGTGAAGGTTTAGTGTTAATTTTTTGGTCTCACGGAAATATCATGGTCTCACATGATCTCAAGTCTATATATATATATATATATATATAGGGTCAGGTTCAGGAGAAAACCTCAAAGAAACGGAAAACTGAGGAACACCCTGGTAGCCCTTCATCTGAACGGTATGCATTTGTGCATATAAGTAATTTGTAACATGCACATGTGCATATGCATAATGCACTTGTGCATAAAAACCAAAAATTATATGCACAAGTGCATACCGTCCAGATGAAGGGCTACCAGGGTGTTCCTCAGTTTTCCGTTTTTTTGAGGTTTTCCCTGAACCTCCCTCTATATATACATATATAGGGTCAGGCCAGGTTAAGGGGAAAATCTCAAAAAAAACGGAAAACTCTGGTAGCCCTTCATCTTCATCTGAATGGTATGCACTTGTGCATACAAGTAATTTGTAACTTGCACACGTGCATAAAAACCAAAAAAACAACATAATTTACCTGCATGCACAAGTGCATATCGTCCTGATGAGGGGCCACCAGGGTGTTTTTCAGTTTTCCGTTTTTTTGAGGTTTTCCCCTGAACCTCCCTCTATATATATATGAAGGGTTGGGTTCTGGTAAGAAGTTGAGGTTAACATGAGAAGTAGTTATCAACCGTTGAATGAGAAATGGACGCACATTAGGATGAGATGCACCGGATCCATTCCCTTCTAAGCTGCAATTCATGGGAGGCTATTTGATTAAAAGTGATCAATGGTTCAGATCCACTTCTCACGCTTCTCACGTTAACCTCAACTTCTCACACGATCCTTTGCATGTATGTATGTATATATATATATATATATATATATATATATATATATATATATATGTATGAGTTAACTATAGCATTGGTCCCTAAAGTTCAATGGTTTTACACAAGAATAAGAAGAAACAAAAAAGTGCAAAAAGAGAACAAAAACATGGTTGGACGATCTTGCCCCTGGCTCTAACAGAGCTAGTGACCAGGTCCCACTTTCAAGGCAAAATCTAAACCTGAGGGACTACAACTTGACTTGTTGAAGTAAAGGTCCTACTTTCAAAGGGATCAACAAACGTCAGGGACCAAAAGTGTAATTCTCTCTTAACAAAATGACAAATTTACCCTCGATAAGAGAGGAAGCAAAGAACTTCCATCTCAGAATTAAAGGTAGAATTGAAAAGTAGGCACTTATTTTAGGACAGAGCGAGTATTATTTTGAATACAAGATGTCTTAAAGCAACTATCTATTATTATTAAGTGAAGTGGCTGAGCAACATTAAGTCAGAAAACATTACCTGGGTACCAACAAGAAGAAAACAATCAGCTTTTTCCAAACCACTGATGGTGCTATTCAAGAGATATCCGGAACGCAGATCTGCATCTGTGTTCTTGCCGTTTCCCTCGCACCAAATGTTATTTGACCCCATTTTGTTCAAGAAATCTTTGAGTAAAATCATGGATTCTGCATCACTGAGTTTACCAGCAACCCCAACAATTTCTTCAGGTTTAACTTGGTGGATGACCTCAGCCACCACAGCAAGAGCATCCCGCCAGCTCACAGGCTGAAACCGTCCATCAGCACCACGAATCATCGGATCACTAAGTCTCTGTCTCTTCAGACCATCATAACAGAAACGCGTTTTGTCTGATATCCATTCCTCATTGATGTCCTGTTTCAGGTCAATGTTACTCGTAAAGCAGTAACTATTTCTGTTCACTTCTTTTCTTTTTGGATTATTTTAATTCCAATAAATAGTCATGAGACCGGTTATTTAATTCCAATAATATATAACATGAGAAATAGAAGATATTCCCTTGCTATGCACAAAAAGAAAGAAAAAAAGGCCTTCAATAAGGTGGAAAAAGCAACAGCATCTTTTACAACATTTAACCAAAAACCTATAATATTGAACCAACCTTTTTGTTTGTGAACTTAAGCAACCCTACCAAAACCGATACTCCCCCACCCCACACCCCCCCCCCAAAAAAAAAAACAAAAAAAAAATCCCACTTGGAGAGAAGATAACCCAGATCACAAAAACTTTAAACCCTTCCATTTGCCAATTTCATCCTAAAAGTTAGGGGTGTTCACGGTACGGTGCGGTTTGGGGCCAAACCACACCGCATATGCGGTTTGAGCATTTTCTCTAACCGCTTTGTCCCTATCGCACTTTATGCCTAAAATCCAAAAATTATAAGCTTTAAAAATACATTATAAAATCAACGATAAAGTGACCGTAGTCCCAAAAACTAAAGATTTTAATACATCCGATTTCCAAATACATATTATAACTAAAAAGAGTTTAAGAAGTAAAAATATATATTTCAAACAAAATCAGATGAATGGGATGATGGGACTTTGGGCCAAAACACGAAGTCCAAAATTTGTTACATACAAATACTAAATTATTCTCTCTCTCTCTCTCTCTCTATATATATATATATATATATATGTTACATATAAAATTGTAAAATAAAAATATACAAAATATGTGGTGCGGTGTGGTGTGGTTTGATAACTCGAAACCGCAAACCACACCGCATAGTGCGGTTTGGTAAAAACACAAACTGCAAAAAATGTGAAAGTTCTAAACCGAGTTTTGCAGTGCGGTGTGGGCGGTTTGTGCGGTTTGGATGAACACCCCTACTAAAAGTTTTAGCACAAACTTAAACATAGACAACAATTCCTTGTTTCCCGACAAAAAGAAATTATTATTGTACCTAAAACACAGAGCTACAAGAATACCGAAATAGAGCTTAAATAAATCTTAATCATAGAAAAACATATCATTACTTCGAACAAAAAAATGAAGCAAATACCATGTAGAAGTTCATATGTATATATATATAAAGATGAGTAGGCATAATAATAATAATAATACCTCATTTAAGCGTGGAACAATGCGCATAACTTCTGGACCTCTACTGTCGATACGTATATTGGAACCTACAGCGTCTGTAACATCTATGCTCTCTGTTCCCTTCAACTCCCAATTTCGAGCTTTAAAAGCAAATGGCTTAGAGGTGAGTGCTCCTACAGGACAAATATCAATTACATTCCCTGAAAGTTCACTCGTCATAAGCTTTTCAACATAGGTGCCGATTTCTTCTCCACTTCCACGCCCCAACATGCCAAGATCCTGCACCCCAGCGATTTCACTTGCAAACCTCACACATCTGCTCAATAGATTCCAGTATATTAGCAACAAAAATAAAGCAGAGCCACCTAGAGATGGATAAATGGACCCGGCCCGTGGGACCGTTTGGGACCGCCGGTCCTTAACAGGGTTACGATTTTCATCCAAAAACAAGGCCCAACCCGACGGTTATGATACCGGCCCAGAACCGCCCGGGTTTTTATATAAAAGCATTTTTAAATGTAATTTTAAATAAAAATGCATTTCTTAGTGTATTTGATCGACCCAATTATAATAAAATGTATTTTTTTAAAAACGTAAGCATCTTTTTAGTGAATTTGATAGACCCAATTATAATAAAAATGGATTTGTTAGTGTATATGATTGACCAAATTCTTCAAAAAATATTTTGTATAAGTTAAAAGATCAATTTAAAAAAATAAAATATTTAAGTGGGACCGGTCCTCATAACTGGGCCTTATAAAGCTTAATCGGGCCTTCTTATTTGGGTCGGGACCGGGACCGGTTACAAGATCACTATTTGGGCCCGGCCCGGGACCGATTTTTGGCCATCTCTAGAGCCACTACTCACTCATCAAGGAAAAAAATGAAATATCATATATACATGCACTAGTGTAGCATAGTTAAAAGGGGACTTTCACGAAACAAAGGTGTAACTATTAGGGGTGTTCGCAGTCCGGTTTGGGCGGTTTAACCCCTCGGACCACAAACCAAATCACAAGTGGCGGTTTATTAAATTTTTAAACCGAGTGTTTGACATCAAGTGTCCAGACCGGTCAAACCCGGACCGTGGTTTACGCGGTTTGGTCTGACCGGTTTAGGTGGTTTGGACCTTTTATGGGCTTTAAAGTTTAAACTTAAAAAAGCATATATAATCTTGAATTTTAGATTATATAATATATATATATATATATATATTGACAAAACAAAAGATCCCAACAAATTAAGTGAGCAGCTCTTGAGTTATCCATTTTAACAAAACAAAGTTTAACAAAAGTACATAAAAAATAAATAAATATTAATATTAAAAGTTGGGCTATAGTGCTATACTATAATTAATAAATATAATATATATATATATATATATATATATATGTCTTTGATGATCGGTTTGGTTCAAACCACCCAAAAAAAGTTCCAGACAGCATACCGGATCGCCCGGTTTGGCTATTTTTCAAACCAGACCGCCAAAATTGGTCCGGTTTGACTTAGTTTGACAGGTTTGATCAGTACAACGGTTTTTTTGAACACCCCTAGTAACTATAGAATCAATCAAGTAATATTACATAGCAGGCAAAAAATTAGTGCAGCAAAACAGTAACACTAAAATTGAAGACACGTGACTTTTCTATACCAATGAATGTGGTTCTTATGAATATCAAAAAACGACAAAAATCAAGTAACTAAACTTAAAATTTGAAGTATCCAGCAAACATTTTATTTATCGACAAAAATCAAGTAACTAAACTTAAAATTTGAATGATTGAGCAGCGAGCATAAAAGCCCAACATAAGTAGCCATGTACCCTAAAAGATAATTATGACCCACTTCAGTTCACTTAATAGGTAAATTAAGTACACAATGTCCGTATAATCTCCAAAAGGGAAAGAAAAATCATCACCTAAATGTATCAAATATGAAGGTCGGTAATTCCATTCATAGCCAAGTGGTCATTGAATGAAATAAACTAGACGAAGAGGCTGTTTGGTGGTAGCTGAATGGTTTGGTGCAAGATGATTAAGTGGTCAGAATGATTAAGAGGCTCTTATGATATAGTGCAAAATGAAATGTGGTTGTTTGGTAATTGTTCAGAATGAAATTAGGGCACTGAATGGTTAAGGGAGGTCCAAGAAACAAAATCATTCGGAGGGTTTTGGAACCATAAAGAGGAAGAGTTTTTTTTTGCCAAACAAGATTCACCTCTTCACGATTCAGAGGTTGCCTCTTAATGGAACTATTAAAAGGTAAACAAACAACCTAAAGTGAATCACAAACCCATATACAATTTTTATGCAATTAGGTTCATAACTCCATGAAGCACAAAATTTATCAAAATGGGAATAATTATTTTGGAAATTCACATCCCAAAAACAATTAACTCTGTAAAGATACCCAGAAAACAAGAAATAACGAATAAAAAAACCAGAGAAATATAACTGATTGATGATGCATACCTGGTACACTGAATACAACGAGTCATCACGGTTTTCACCAAAGGACCAAGATTCTTATCAACCACGGATCTTTTTGTTTCAGTAAAACGGCCTCTATCAGATCCAAAAGCCATAGACTGATCTTGGAGGTCACATTCCCCACCCTGATCACAAATTGGGCAATCGAGTGGATGATTCATCAGAAGGAACTCCATTACTCCTTCACGTGCCTTCTTTGCAATTGGTGTATCAGTTTTTATTTTCATCCCTATAACCAAAACATCAGAAAATGCAGGTGTCACTGACTTTGAAAAAAATATAAATTGAATCCATATTACTTATTATGTCTCCCTATCTAAGGGGTTATTTACCAAACTCTTACCGGTTAAGCGCTTACCAGGTGTCACTCACCTTTAATCATGGCAAGGACTGAGAATCTTACCCTGAAAGAGGCATAGCAAGGACCAAGAATCTTACCGGGTAAAAGATGCTTACCACAATCCATCTTGATGGCCGACAATGTTACCCGACAAAGTAAGTGAGGGTGATGAGTGATGACTCTTGCGGGTAAGCACTTACCCTTGCGGGTAAGCACTTACCCGGTAGGTGTTTGGTAAACGGCCCCTAAACATGGGACTTACTTTCCTCTTATGCATTTTTTTGTTAGATGGATGAAAATGCTAGGTTATTCTGCTAAACTGAAACGATTCAATGGATATAAAAAATTTAAACCTATTCATTCTTGTTTTTTTGGTACTGAGCATTCATATGTTTTTCCCTTGTATTCATCTATACAACATAATGAAAATTTAATGTATCATAAGTGTGCTTTCTTAGAGAAATAAAAGCAGATTGTGTTGTGTGATGGATCTTGTATAGTGTTTCTTAGGCCTATACAGCATCCTATAATTCATATTTAATCAAAACCCACATCTATAGCTAGCTATTAACCATCTATAAAAATCATTGTGAAAATTACATGAATTATTCAAAAATTATAAATCTAAGGCTTCACAAATTAAGTAAAGAATTCAGTTAACAAAGTAAAATAGAACAGAAATTTCACCAGGAAGTGCCGGCATTGCACAAGAAGCAACTGGCTTGGGTGACTTCTCCACTTCAACGAGGCACATACGGCAATTACCGGCGATGGAAAGACGATCATGGTAACAAAACCGTGGAATGTCAACGCCGGCGACCGAACAGGCCTGCAAAACAGTCATCCCCTTTGGGATCTTAACCGGATATCCATCGACAAAGACCTCGATGACATCATCTGGATTGGGGAAATGAACCCTAGCTCCGGCAACAGGAGTGCGCTTAGGAAGATCGGGCTCAGGAGAAGCCGCTTCAGCTGCGGCTTCAGGCTTGTGAAGCTCCGGTGTGGAGACGATGGTTCGAAAAAGAGTGTATTTGGGATTTGTTGTTGACAACAAAACCCTAGATGATGATAATCGAAGGGCTCTGGAAGCTAGCGAACCCAATCCCATTGATTATTAATCTCTTTCTCTATGGTTTCTTTCTTTCTCCCTAAGAAGTAGATAAATGGAGTATGTATGTATGTATGTATGTATGTATTGGAGTTTGGCCGGAGAAATGGGAGAGGGCGTGTGGACACCATAGACACCATTCACCGGCAGAGAGAGAGAGAGAGAGAGAGAGAGGGAGGGGAAGACGCTCCAGGAGTCAAGGCCCATTTTCTCTAAGTTCTGAGGCCCATTGGGCCTGAGACCCGGTATGAAGTCCGAGGCTATGTTTGGCAAACTAGCTGATAAGCTAGTATAAGCTAGCTTATGACTTGTAAGTTAGCTTATAACTTATAAGGTAGCTGGTAGCTGATAAATTGATAAGCTAGCTGATGAAAAAGTCACGTTTGGCAAAAAGTAGCTTACAAGCATTTAAATGACCAAAAAAGACATATTAAAAAATAGTTAATAAATAATAATTAATATTAATGAGGGCATAGTTGGAATATTTACAAAAAACTACTCATAAGCTACTCCAAGTAGCTTTTCAAAAAGCTAGCTTATGGTCATCCAAACATGTATCCTAAAAATAAGCTAGCTTTTTTTGCCAAACAATGCCATATATGTGGCCGAAAAACTGGTCCAGATCAGCCCCAAATCGATCCCGCTCTCGCCTCTCGGACAGTAAGTCGGTCCTGATCCAGACCAAAAACATTCGGCCCGGTTAAGGCTTCTCATAACCGGTTACTAGGGTGACCAATCATTTGTAAAAAGTAATTATTAACAATTGTTAGAATGTTATTCTAATACACTTTGTAATATTTAATTGGCTCACTCAAATACACTTTAAAACTACGTTTTATTATAAGTTCGATTCAATGATAGTATAAGTTATATTCAGTTATTCAAATATACACTTCTTATGGTGGATTGAATTGAAGAGTCACGTTGAAGTCTTTTAAGAGCCTCAACGTCATCAAGGTCATCCATGTCGACTTCCTTATCATCGTCATATTGTGAGAAAGGGTTGTCTGTATCGGTAGTTGTCGGCGTACTTAGTCACATGGCGACTTCATTTTCTTCTGAGTTTTCTTCCACGTCATCAGTCTCCACCTCTACTGATGTCTTGTGTTGAATTCTTTCAACGATGTCCAAATAACCCTTCAAGCATATGCAACACTCCACAGACTTTAGACTTAGTCTTGTCCGTCGTAGAAATGATCCTGCCACTAAGAGAAAAAACTAACTCCGAAGCTACTAGCTTGAATTGTTAGTAAATCACAGGTCATGCATGCCAAAACCAAGAATTGAGGTTGCTTTTATTTTCAAAATTCTAATAAATCATTATTTTCAAAATCTTCGACATCTCTTGTGGGGGCATGCGACCATAAAGTTGTACACATGTACATATTTAGTTGACCTAAATCGGTATCAAATCTAGTTTTTTTTCCTCGTTTCATTTAAAACCTCATTTATTAAGTTAGTTATTAACTCTTTCGGGCTTTTGCGATGACCACCGGAACTAAAACCCAAACCCGTAAATAAACGATTTGAAGAGTTTTGTTGTTGGCTTCCTCTTTCAAAATAGTGTTTATAATTGTTGGTCCCGAAGGCCTATACAAGTTTGTAGAAGGGGGGGTTGAATACAAACACACAGATTTTACTTTTCTAAATTGTTTATTGATAAATCATTAACAATTTACAGCTTGTTGCGGAAACAAGATTAAGGATAAACCTAAATCTAAACAAGTTGGAACACTAAGGTTTCTTGCACTAAGAGAGATAAGGAAATTACTAATAATAACCTATCTGAGATAAGAGATTTGAACTTGTCCAGAGTTAGCAAGTTACTTCAAATGAAGTGAGTTCATCTCTTTATATACTGCATGCATTTAATGCAAGTCAGTATATACTTTACACGTGTCATCAGTTGGTTGGTTGCATGTCATTGACCTTGGTTGACAACCTTAGTAGCCGTATGGATGAATAGTGTTATATCAGAGTGGTTGTACGATTTTAGATTTTCGGAGGTTCTTTTCTGACATTTCGTACGGAGTCGTGCAAGGGTGGTTAAGACAAAAGTACTTTGTACGGAGGACTTCATGATCAGCTTTCGTTGATTCAGAGCATTATCATTATCTATTCAGCGAATGATAAAGTTCAGCGATAGCTGAAGTCTTGTACTTGATACTTCACGTTGAGTGGACAAATCTGAGTCTTCGCTGATCCGCATCAGTTCATTAGGAGACTTGTCGCTGGTTCTTGAGCTTGATCTTCGACTTCAGCGTAGAACCTTTGTTGACGTGAAACTTGTCTTCAGGGATCATAAGTAAACAACTAACTTATCAGCGATCATCATAATGACTGAACAGACTCAGAGCATTAATGGTGAACAGTGTTCGCTGAATGTTTAATTTAAAGAGCGAGAGTTCCTATCAGCGGTACTGTAAGATCTTAGTACTTATCAGCGATAGTGAAACTCTGATACATATTGTTTACTTACAATTTTCACTAAGTATATAAGAGAGGGTCATTATCAAATCACTGAGGGTTTGGATCAACAATCTCCCCCTATTTGATTATGACATAGCAACAAAGAAAATTGCTATTTAATGAAAACATAAGGATAAAAAGAACTCATAAAATATTTGTCCCTTTTACTGTTTTCTGGGATCTTTTCAGTACTGATGGAGTAAAGTACGTTCACTGAAATCTTTCTTTAAAATATTTAATCAGGTTACAATGAAGAACAGAAAGATTACAAGTACAAGCGAAATAATTTACAAGTACAGAAGGATAACTGATACAATAGAGAAAAAGGAGATTATATCAGTTTTCAAAGGGTTCTTCCTTAATGAGAAGTTCATCAAGGGTCTTTTCAGTGGGGATCATCCAGTCAGGAACCGTTACTCCTTGTTTTCTTTTGTTCAGCGCTTCTTCAAAGATCAAGGGTTTTAGGTGTCGTGCCTGAATGTCTTTTCTGAAGTCACACCAGTAGATGAGATCTCTGAGCTGTTCGATTGGAGTGATTGGAAGCTCAGTGATCCGTTGAAAACATTTACGTCCGTCGTAGTCGAGAAAGAATATTCCATAAGGATTACTGATGACTTTACCAGGGACGAAAAGTTCACATGGTGGCAAAGAAATGTCAAGGGCAGATAGATCAGGGTCAGGACCAAGCACTTCAGCGCGAGAGAAACCAATTCCAGTTTCATTTCGTATGACAGGACCTGAGTTTGAATCTTGACGTTTCTTCTTTGGATAGGCCCTTTTTCTTTTCAGCTTAAGATCAGGAAGAGGAGGAATGTCCACACAAGAAGATATCAAGTCGATCTGTCTGTTTATCAGCTTTTCGAAATGATCCTTGTACTTAGATTGTGACGAATGGATAGCTAACCTCATCTCCAGCCATTCAGAGAGACCATACATTTTTACACTGTCAGCGCGAAAGGCTTCAGTTTGGCCATCTTCTCTGAAAAGTTTGATGTCAACAATAGGTACTCCGATAGAGGTTCTTCCAGAGATGAATACCTTGTTGATCTTCGATGGACGATATCTGAAGTGAATTTTCTCTTTACACCAGATCAGGGTGGTCTGAGAAACTTTAGTTTTCTTTTCCACGATCTTCTGGGCTTCTTCCCAAAGCTTTCGTTGGATTTGAATGGGAACACATTTCAGCTTGGGGTCTTTGATTGATCGTTGAGTAAGCTTGATGGCGTATTCTCTGTCTTTTTCTTCAGCTTCCTTTCTTTCAGCGATTAGGCGTTCAGCTCTGAGGTGTTCCTTGTATTCAGCTTTTGAGATTCTGAACTTTGGAGGAACTGAAGGAAGTTGATCATGCCTCAGAATGATTCGCTGATCCTCGAATCGCTTTATTATTTCCTCTCTTCTCTTTTGATCCTCTTCACTCAGCTTTTGAGGAGCTGGGGAAGGTCTGTTTCTGTGCAAGAGAGGTTGTTCTTCTGGTTCATCAGTCTCAGAGATCAAATCTAAGACTGGGATTATTTCATCAGCAGCAGCTGGCTTTATTTGTGAAGTCGCAGTAGTAGAACCTTCAGCGACATCCTCAAACAGGGGAGAGGACTAGTTGAAACACAGCGATCTTACAAATAAGAACATGGGTAGAAGAACTTGGGTAGAAAGAGAAAGAGAAATATGTTCAGGTGTAGGCTAGGGTAGTAGAACTTATAGAGGAGGGATGGAGTGAGAGATGTTTAGTGTACCTGACAAATCGGCTTTTCAAGCAAGATCGTCAGATTGTCATCTTCAGCGACGCTTTTGCCTTTGCCTTTCTCAGCTCCAGAGGCTGAGGGCTTTGTCTTTGTCCGCTCCCCTGTTGGTTCATTTATTGAAATTCCCTTAAGAGCTTTAATCCTTGGGGCAGGTTTGACGATAAAGAAGTCATCGTCATCTTCGTCATCATCATCATCATTCTTCTTTGGAGAAGAAGATGGTTCATCATCAGGGATGTCGACGGCTTCATCATCTTCTGCTTCGGATTCTTCAGCGTCTTCTTCGAGTTGCTCCCCCTCAGATACAGAGGCGAGCTTCTCGGTTCCCTCAGGGTTTTCATCTCCCTGAGGTCCAGCGATAAGATCTTCATTCTTCTCTCCCCTAATAGATTCATCATGGGAAAGGTCTTCAGCGCTCTTTTCAAGATCCTCAGCGCTCTTCTCCTCGGTATGTTCAGCGCTCTTCTCCCCCTCTTTCTCATGATGACTGGGGGAGGAATGGGTAGACTCTTCAGCTGTGGGAGGCTCTCTGTCTTCTTGGCCTGAGATACCCACACAGATTTCAATCTTTGCTAATCTAATTTCTAGGCCAGTTATAGCAAGATTGATCTTTTCCTGCTCTTTGCGATCCGTCGCTGTGAAAGTTTCCAATGCAGGGGCAGGGGTCGGTTCAGGAGCTGGAGTATTTGCCTTGTTGAGTAGCTGCTGGATCATCGTTTTCATCTCACCAATGTCGGTCTTTATAGAGCCTAAGTCAGTCTTGACAGCTGACATATCACCCTCTAAGGCTCCAACCGATGTCTTCAGCGTTGTGACTTCGCCAGACATGGAGGAAACGGAGTTTTTGAGTGAGGTGTAGTCAGTGTAGATGTCAGCGAGCACTTTGGCGAAATCACTGAGCGTCTTATCAAGGCCCTTAATGTCATCTGTGGAAGCCTTCTTCTCCACCACCGTAGACAGCTTCGTCAGATTCTCTCCAGCGTTTGTTACAGCTGAAGAGTTGTTGGAAAGAGTAGTGGTGAGATCTGTCAGCTTGGTTTCCACGGACTTCAAAGAGGCGTTGATGTCTCCCAAATTAGGACCTGTAACAGATAAGTACTTGTGAACAAAGGAAAGCTCAGAAGTTTCAGGTTTAGTTACAGTGTATAGGATTTTATTTGTTCCTGCAAGAGGATTGATGAACTCGTCAAAGTTGCAAGTTCCTGAAAAATGTTCCATATCCTCTTCGAAAGTACGGTGAGGTATGGTGATCTCTGCAGGTCCTTTCTTCATCATTCTTTGAGAAGCTTCAGCTGTGGGTTCTGGAATGATGGCATCTCCAGTGTTCTTTGGAGGAGTGTCCAAGTGAGTGGAGGGAGAAGCGAAGGATAAGAATGGGGTTCGGGTTCTGAGTTCAGCGTTGGAATCGCTGAGAATCACTTCATCAGTCTTTTGAGAGACTGAGGGAGGTTGGGTAGGTTCCAAGTTTCTAACCTCAGCGTTTGGAGACGCTGAAGGTTGGATTGAAGGGATGGCTTGAATGGGTGTGGCAGAGCGTAGCACGGAACTTTCCTTCAGCTCTTCAGAATGAGCTGAGGAGTCTTCAGCATGGGATTGCTGGGGCTGCTCCTTGGTTTTCTTGATCCCTTTGGAACCAAGTTGGGTTGAAGAGTGTTTCCTTTTCTTAGAAGGAGAGGATTGTGTGGTCGGGGTATCAGCGATGGGTATTGTCGCTGAAGGAGCCACAGAAGTCGAAGAATTAGGGTTAAGAAGAGAGAGAAGGGTAGAGAGACGTACCTCATTGTCGACAGGTTTGAAATCGAGCACCTTAGGGCCAACCTGAGAAAGTTTCAGGTCACCCTCTTGAGGATAGCTGTCCTTCAGGCCATATTGGAAGATGGCGCTGATGAAACGGGGGTAGGGAACCCATGCAGGTCTGTCAGCAGCAGAATCTACTCTTTGTACTAGGTCATCATAAATGATAGATGCCCAGTCAATATGTAGACCTTTCAGCAGTGCGTATCCCATAGCCTGCTGAGGTTGAGCGGCTTGATCAGAGGAGCCGGTCTTCGCTGTCATGCAGCTGATCAGGTGTGCGAAGATGAAATTCATCTCGCTGGGCATTTTGGACTTCTTTATCAGCGTCAGCTTCTTCTCGGGCTTCTTGTCCCTTCCAGTTTCCCAGATGTAACCCATTGCGTCGAGGAAAGCAATGATTTCTTCTCTGTCAGCATGCTTCTTATGGTCAGGGAATGGAACAAACGGTTTTTCTTTGGTAGCATTGGGAAAGTTCAGGGCTTTTCGAATGATTGCGGGGGTTATCTTTATTGTGCCATACTCAGTATCGCTGAGTATGCAATCAATAGTTTTGGAGGGATCTTTGGCGGATGGTAGCTGAGAGTGTCTGGCAGAGTACCAGAATTGGGATAGTAGCAGCTGACTTGCAGGAGGTGTGATGGTCAGGGCTGTTGAATTGCAGCAGTTTTTCAGGAAATTCACAACATCATCCAGATGTGTGACTTGCTTTCGAGGAGGAAACTCGAGAAGCGCAGAGAGGTTGTTGACCTTGGTCCAATCTAGTTGATCCAGCTTGAACTTAACCTGAGGGGCTTTGATGATTTCCACTTCCTCAGAGTCAGCGGAGATGTTCTCAGCGGTAACATTGATCTTTGAAGTTGCCATTTCTCTGTATTATCAGTTCAACCAAAGATGTTAACAAATAAGAATTATCTTAATGTGGAAAGAATTTTCCATTAAGATGTTTCGAATTTTATCCATTTCATTCAGACAAAAATGTCTTAATGAAGATTAGGGTTTTTCATGATTTTTGAAACGAAATGTAAAACCCCTAAAGTCTTGTATTCCAGTTTCAAAAAGAAACTGGATACGAATGAAGAACAAGTTTAAGATTAAGATTTAAAACTTGAAGAACAACCATGAAATGGTTGTGTTCATAAAACCATGAAAGAAATGATTTTATTTTTAAGAAGTTCTTTTGTTTGATCTTGTTTAAAACAATGATAAGATCAGAAACAAGTTAAGCATTTGGTAATAAATAAGAACATATTAACCTTGATGTTTGATGAAGAAGATGATGAACAGTTCTTTGAAGATTTGAGAGCACAAATGCAACAGTAATTCTTTTCTTGCGGAGGAAGATTTGATCGCGTAAAAGATAAAATATAAACCAAGAGTTGTTTATATAGAGATTTTAGACAGAGAAAACCTTGAGCGGGAAAAGGTTTTCATCATGACACGGACACGTGTTTGCATTTGATTGGAAGTTTGAACGAAACGTGCAAACGTGTGTCAGAAAGAAATCGTGCCGGGGTTTATCCGTGCAATGACGTCACAACTGTCCTTTCATATTCTTGGTTGTCTCTGAGGTTTTGAAAAACTCAGGGACTCTTTGAAAACATGAAGCACTGAATAGAAATATCAGTGAAGGTTTTAAGAAATTTCAAAAAGTCGCTGTTAAGGAAGAGATATTCAGCAATGCAATTTATTTTGAAATCTTGCATTTTCATGCGTTTGTCAGAGAGAGTAAACATACCTTGATATCAGCGAATCGAGTTTATTCAGAGAGAGAATGATAGAATGGGTTATACAAGTTGATTTTATCCTATCGCTGATCAATGTGAACCGCTGAAGGTTTTATCCTTCAAAGTTCAGCATTCCAAGCTCGCTGATGAGAAAGTTGAATCTTGTCTCACCAAGAGGTTTGGTAAATAGATCAGCTAACTGATAATCAGTTGGGATAAAGTGAAGTTCTATATCACTATTCATCACATGATCTCTGATAAAGTGATATCTGATTTCTATGTGTTTTGTCTTTGAGTGTAGCACTGGATTGTTTGCTATAGCGATGGCACTTGTGCTGTCGCAATAGATTGGAATTTTGGAGAGCTGAAGATCATAGTCTAGTAGCTGGTTTCTCATCCACAAGACTTGAGAACAACAGCTTCCAGCGGCTACATACTCAGCTTCAGCTGTGGAAGTGGACACTGAGTTTTGCTTCTTACTTGTCCAACTTACCAGCTTTCCACCCAGGAGCTGACATCCTCCTGTGGTGCTTTTCCTATCCATTTTGCAACCTGCAAAATCACTGTCTGAATAGGCGGTTAGATCGAATCCTGAGTCTTTGGGATACCAAAGGCCTAGATTCGCTGTACCCTTAAGATATCGAAATATTCGCTTTACAGCTTTCATATGAGATATCTTAGGTTCAGCTTGATATCGTGCACACAAGCATGTTGCAAACATAATATCGGGTCGGCTAGCTGTAAGATACAATAGTGAGCCGATCATCCCACGGTACAGCGTGACATTGACAGGAACACCCTTTGTGTCCTTATCAAGTGTCAGCGGTGGTGCCATAGGGGTTTTCATAGCTGAACTTTCAGTTAAGTCGAATTTCTTCAGCATATCTTTAACATATTTTCCTTGATTAATGAAAGTTCCCTTTTCAGTTTGCTTAATCTGAAGACCAAGGAAATATGTTATTTCACCCATCATGCTCATTTTATACTCATCTTTCAATCTATCAGCGAAACGAGTACAAAGCTCAGGGTTAGTAGAACCAAATATAATGTCATCAACATATATTTGAACTAGAATGATATGACCTTTCACTTTTCTAAAAAATAGAGTTTTGTCAATCTTACCTCGCTCAAATTTTTCAATATGGAGATAAGTGGAAAGAGTGTCATACCATGCACGTGGAGCTTGCTTTAAGCCATAAAGTGCCTTGTCCAGTTTATAAACATAACCTGTACGCTTAGGATCTGAGAATCCTGGAGGTTGTTCCACATAAACTTCTTCATTCAGCTTTCCATTCAGAAACGCTGACTTAACATCCATCTGATGTACAGTGAAGTTTTTGTGTACAACATATGCTAAGAAAAGACGAATAGATTCAAGTCTTGCTACTGGAGCAAATGTTTCGTCATAATCTATGCCTTCCTCTTGTCTGTATCCCTGAGCAACAAGACGAGCTTTGTTGCGAGTTACAGTACCATGTTCGTCCAACTTGTTTCGATAGACCCATTTAGTGCCTATCACAGTTTTGTCAGTTGGTCTTCGAACAAGTTTCCAAACTATGTTTCTTTCAAATTCAGTCAGCTCTTCTTGCATAGCGCTGACCCAGTTTGGATCTCTGAGGGCATCATCTATTTTCTTTGGTTCAGTTAGAGAAATAAAGTTAACAAATAAACAAATATTACCTGCACTTCTACGAGTCTGAATACCAGCGTTTGGATCACCAAGAATTTGATCGATTGGGTGATTTACAGTCCATCGCTGAGCCGGAGCATACGTCGCTGACTCAGTCTGAACTGGAGAAACTGAAGATGAGGCTTCAGCTACTTCTGGATTATCAGCTAAGAGAGGAATGTTTGCATTTGTCACTTCATTCACTGATTGCTGTGAAATAGATGGAATTTCTGAGACATTTGGATCAACTGCAGGTATAGTGTTTATAGGAACAGCTGAGACCCATGATGTTTCAGCTTCACTATTCTGCATGTTTGGAATGATAGTGGGACTATCATCTTCTACTGGATGAGCATGAGGAGTGGGAATATTTTCTGAATCACCAAGATGAGAAAACATCCATTGATTCAGTTCTTCTGTATCAGCGTTCGGTTTAGAGTTCGCTGAACGGGATTCGTCAAACGTGACGTGAATAGTTTCTTCTACAGTTTGTCTTCTTCGATTGAAGACTCTGAAGGCTTTGGAAACTGAGGAGTATCCAAGAAAGATTCCATCATCAGCCTTAGGATCAAACTTTCCAAGGACATCTCTGTTGTTCAGTATGAAACACTGACATCCAAAGATGTGAAGAAAGCTGATTGAAGGCTTTCTCCCATGAAAGAGTTCATAGGTTGTCTTTTTGAATCTTTTAACTATCAGCGACCTGTTTTGCGTAAAACAAGCAGTGTTGACAGCTTCTGCCCAAAACTGAGTAGGCATGTGAGAATCGCTGAGCATTAAACGTGCAGCTTCAATAATTGTTCTATTTCTTCTTTCAGCGACTCCATTTTGTTGCGGTGTTCTCACTGACGAAAAGTTGTGAGAAATACCCTTACTCTCAAAGAAGGAATCAAGAGAACTGTTTTTGAATTCAGTCCCATGATCACTCCTTATTGAGCGAACGGTCATATTGTTCAGAGTTTCCATCTTCCGAACAAAGGTGATGAGTTCTTCAGGGGTGTCACCCTTAGAACGGAGAAACATTACCCAAGTGAAGCGAGAGAATTCATCAACTATGACCAGCGTATATTTCTTTCCAGCGATGGATTGTTTGTTAACAGGGCCAAACAAATCCATATGGAGTAGTTGTAGAGGAGATGACACTGAGGAGACTTGCTTTGACTTGAAGCTTGCCTTGGTATGCTTCCCTTTTTCACACGCTGAACATAAAGACTCTTTGGCGTATGAATGCTGAGGTAGACCAGTGACTAACTCTTTGGAGGAAAGAGTATTCAGTGTCTTGAAATTTAGATGCGAGAGCCTCTTGTGCCATAGCCAGTTGACATCAGAAGATGCCTTTGAGAAGAAACAGGAGTTCTCAGTGGTTGTTGAGTCCATGTTTATTACATAAACATTTTCCAAACGATAACCGCTGAGAGCTATCTTCTCCTTTTTGTCAGAGACAAAGCAGGATTCCTTAGTAAAAATTACTTTGTTATCCATGTCGCAAAGCTGACTGATGCTTAGAAGATTATGCTTCAGCCCTTCAACATATGCGACTCTTCTGAAGGAGGTTGTACCATTTGAAAGTACACCATACCCTCGGGTATGTCCTTTTCCATTTCCACCGAAAGTCACAGAGGGACCTTTCTCTTCCTTGTATTCAGCGAGCAGGCTTTTCTTACCAGTCATGTGTCTAGAGCATCCGCTATCGAGATACCAAATACCCTTCTTAACATGCAATACAAAGGAAGATTAGTTTTTCTTAGGTACCCACTTAACCATGTATACACGTTTGTCAGTGGAAGTAGTTGGAATGGAAGGTTCAGCAGCCTTCGCAACATTTGAAGATTCATCTTTGTCTTTCTTCACTTTGGTTAATTTCTTAACCTCAGTGGTAGAATTCACCTTGACCTGATTTGCACCAGGGTTGGTCTTCTTTGCCTTGGGGGCAATCTTCACCTTAGCTATCTTTTCAGCTTTGGTGGCTGTGGGGCACTTACTAGCAATATGATCGGTAAGTCCACAGTGATAACATTTCCTATAACTAAAAGTAGTTCTAGGACCATTTGAATGCTGAGCTTTTAATTTTGAATTAGAAGTGCCAGCACCAAGTAAACTATTGGCTTTAGAAATGGAACGAACATTCAGTTCTTCAGATTTCTTACCAAGGACATCCACTCTGAGTCTAGGAGTAGATCGCTGAATAGATCCACGCTGAATAAATCCAGAGATCTGATTTCTAAATGTTGGTCCCGAAAGGCTTAAACAAGTTTGTAGAAGGGGGGGTTGAATACAAACACCCTATTTTACTTTTCTAAATTGTTTATTGATAAATCATTAACAATTTACAGCTTGTTGCGGAAACAAGATTAAGGATAAACCTAAATCTAAACAAGTTGGAACACTAAGGTTTTCTTGCACTAAGAAAGATAAGGAGATTACTAATAAAATCCTATCTTGAGAGATTTGAACTTGTCCAGAGTTAGCAAGTTACTTCAAATGAAGTGAGTTCATCTCTTTATATACTGCCTGCATTTAATGCAATCCAGTATATACTTTACACGTGTCATTAGCGGATTGGTTGCATGTCATTGACCTTTGATGACAACCTTAGTAGCCGCATGAATGAACAGTGTAGTATCAGAGTGGTTGTACGATTTCAGATTTTCGGAGGTTCTTTTCTGACATTTCGTACGGTGGCGTGCAAGGGAGGTTAAGACAAAAGTACTTTGTACGGAGGACTTCATGATCAGCTTTCGTTGATTCAGCGATTATCATTTACTATTCAGCAGATGATAAAGTTCAGCGATAGCTGAAGTCTTGTACTTGATACTTCACGTTGAGTGGACAAATCTGAGTCTTCGCTGATCCGCATCAGTTCATTAGGAGACTTGTCGCTGGTTCTTGAGCTTGATCTTCGACTTCAGCGTAGAACCTTTGTTGACGTGAATCTTGTCTTCAGGGATCATAAGTAAACAACTAACTTATCAGCGATTACCATAAGGACTGAACAGACTCAGCGATATGGTGAACAGTGTTCGCTGAATGTTTAATCTAAAAGTGCGAGAGTTCCTATCAGCAGTACTGTAAGATCTTAGTACTTATCAGCGATAGTGAAACTCTGATACATATTGTTTACTTACAATTTTCACTAAGTATTTAAGATAGGGTCATTATCAAATCACTGAGGGTTTGGATCAACAATCTCCCCCTATTTGATTATGACATAGCAACAGAGAAAATTGCTATTTAATGAAAACATAAGGATAAAAAGAACTCATAAAATATTTGTCCCTTTTACTGTTTTCTGGGATCTTTTCAGTACTGATGGAGTAAAGTACATTCGCTGAAATCTTTCTTTAAATCTTTGAATCAGGTTACAATATAAAAAGAAAGATTACAAGTACAAGCGAAATAAATTACAAGTACTGAAGGATGACTGATACAATAGAGAAAATGGTGATTGTTGTCAGCCTTCAAAGGGTTCTTCCTTAATGAGAAGTTCATCAAGGGTTGTCTTTTCAGTTGGAATCATCCAGTCAGGAACCTTTTCTCCTTTATTCTTTAGCTTCAGAGCAGCTTCAAAAATCAAGGGTTTTAGGTGTCGTGCCTGAATGTCTTTTCTGAAGTCGCACCAGTAGATGAGATCTTTGAGCTGTTCGATTGGAGTGATTGGAAGCTCAGCGATCCGTTGAAAGCATTTACGTCCGTCGTAGTCAAGAAAGAATATTCCATAAGGATTACTGATGACTTTACCAGGGACGAAAAGTTCACATGGTGGCAAAGAGACATCAAGGGCAGATAGATCAGGATCAGGACCAAGTACTTCAGCGCGAGAGAAACCAATTCCAGTTTCATTTCGTATGACAGGACCTGAGTTTGAATCTTGACATTTCTTCCTTGGAGAGTCCTTTTTTCTTTTCGGCTTTAGATCAGGAACAGGAGGAATATCCACACAAGAAGATATCAAATCGATCTGCCTGTTTATCAGCTTTTCGAAATGATCCTTGTACTTAGATTTTGACGGTTGGATAGCTAACCTCATCTCCAGCCATTCAGAGAGACCATACCTTTTTACAGTGTCAGCACGAAAGGTTTCAGATGAGTCATCTTCTCTGAACAGTTTGATGTCAACAATAGGTACTCCGATGGAGGTTCTTCCAGAGATGAATACCTTGTTGATCTTCGCTGGACGATATCTGAAGTGGATTTTCTCTTTACACCAGATCAGGGTGGTCTGAGAAACTTCAGCTTTCTTTTTCACGATCTTCTGGGCTTGTTCCCAAAGCTTTCGTTGGATTTGAATGGGAATACGCTTCAGCTTGGGGTCTTTGACAGATTCTTGAGTGAGCTTGATGGCGTATTCTCTGTCTTTATCTTCAGCTTCCTTCCTTTCAGCGATGAGGCGTTCAGCTCTGAGATGATCTTGGTATTCAGCTTTTGAAATTCTGAACTTAGGAGGAACTGAAGGTAGTTGATCGCGCCTTAGGATGATTCGCTGATCCTCGAATCGCTTTATCATTTCTTCTCTCCTCTTTTGATCTTCTTCACTCAGCCTTTGAGCAACTGAGGAAAGTCTGTTTCTGTGCGAGAGAGGTTGTTCTTCTGGTTCATCAGTCTCAGAGATTAAATCTAAGACTGGGATTATGTCTTCAGCGGTAGCTGGAATTATTGGTGAAGTCGCAACAGATCTTTCAGCGATATCCTCAAACAGGGGAGAGGACTAGCTGAAACGCAGCGATCTTACAAATAAGAACTGGGTAGAAGAACTTGGGTAGAAAAGATAGAAAAAAAATGTGGATGTGTATGGTGTTTGTGGAATGGATAACTGATTTTTCAGAGATGATCAGGGAAGGAAAAATAAGTTTAGTGTACCTGACAAATCGGCTTTGCAAGTAGGATCGCCAGATTATCATCTTCAGCGATGCCTTTGTCTTTGCTTTTCTCAGCGCCAGAGGCTGAGTGCTTTGTCTTTGTCTTCTCCCCTGAAGGTTCTTTTATTGAAATACCTTTAAGAGCTTTGGTTCGAGGAGCAGGTTTGACAACAAAGAAATCATCGTCATCTTCATCATCATCATCATCGTTCCTTGGAGAGGAGGATGGTTCAGCTTCAGGGATGTCGAAGTCTTCGTCTTCTTCTGCTTCAGATTCCTCAGCATCTTCATCGAGTTGCTCCCCCTCAGATATAGAGGCGAGGTTCTCGGTTCCCTCAGGGTTTTCATCTCCCTGAGGTCCAGTAATCCGATCTTCATTACCCTCTCCCCTGATAGATTCATCATGGGAAAGGTCTTCAGCGCTCTTCTCCTGTTCAGCGCTCTTCTCCCCCTCTTTCTCATGATGGGCGGGGGAGGAATGGGTAGATTCAGCATTGGTGTTGTCTCTGTCTTCTGGGCCAGAGATTTTCACACAACCTTCAAGCTTAGCTATTCTGTCTTCTAGGCCAGAAATAGCAGGCGTGATTTTCTTCAGCTCTTGGCGATCCTCTGCGGTGAATGAGTCCAAAACAGGTGCAGGGGCCGGAGCAGGAGCTGGATTATTTGCCTTGTTCACCAGCGTCTCGATCATTGTCTTGACAGAACCAAGGTCGGTCTTCACTGAGCCCAAGTCGGTCTTGACCACTGACATATCACCTTCGAGTGTACCAACCGATTTCTTCAGCGTTGTAACTTCGCTGGAAATGGTGGAAACTGATGATTTGAGGGTGGTGTAGTCAGTGTAGATGTCGGAGAGCACTTTGGCAAAGTCGGCGAGAGTTTTATCAAGGTCTTTGATGTCATCAGAGGAGGCCTTCTTTTCCACCACAGTAGTCAGCTTCGTCAGATTCTCTCCAGCGTTTGTTACAGCTGTAGAGTTATTTGATAGACCGGTGGTGAGATCCGTAAGTTTCATCTCCATAGACTTCAGAGACTGGTTGATGTCTCCCAAAAAAGGACCTGTAACATATAAGTACTTGTGAACAAAGGAAAGCTCAGAAGTTTCAGGTTTAGTTACAGTGTTTAAGGTGGGATCTGTACCTGCAGGAGCGTTGACGAACTCATCAAAGTTTCGAGTCCCTCCATAGTGTTCCATATCTCCCTCAAAAGTTCCGTGAGGAATGGAGATCGCTGCAGGTCCTTTCTTCGTCATTCGCTGAGAAGCTTCAACGGCTTCTTGAATGATGGCATCTCCAGTTTTGACTGGAGGAGTGTCCAAAGAAGTAGAGGGAGGAGCGAAGGATAAGAATTGGGGTTGGGGTTCAAGTTCAGCGTTGGATTCGCTGAGAAGTACTTCATCAGTCTTTTGAGAGACTGACGAAGGTTGGGTAGATTCCAAAGTTCTAACCTCAGCGTTTAGGGACGCTGAAGTAGGTTTAGAAGGGATGGCTTGAATTGGTGTGGCAGAGCGTACCACGGAACTTTCCTTCAGCTCTTCAGAATGAGCTGAGGAGTCTTCAGCATGCAACTGCTGGGGTTGCTCCTTGGTTTTCTTGATCCTTTTGGAATCAAGAGGGGTAAGAGATTGTTTCCTTTTCTTAGAAGGAATGGATTTTGTGGCCGGGGTATCAGCGATGGGTATTGTCGCTGAAGGAGCCACAGAAAGCGGAGAATTAAGATGAGTGAGAAGAGTAGAGAGACGTACCTCGTTGGCGACAGGCTTGAAGTCGAGAACTTTAGGGCCAATCTGAGAGAGTTTCAGATCACCCTCTTCAGGATAGTTGTCCTTCAGGCCATATTGAAAGATGGCGCTGATGAATCGCGGGTAAGGAACCTATGCTGGTCGGTCAGCGGCAGAATCAACACGTTGAATGAGGTCTTCATAGATGATGGAGGCCCAGTCAATGTTGAGACCTTTCAGCAGTGCGTAACCCATGGCCTGCTGAGGTTGAGCGGCTTGATCAGAAGATCCGGATTTCGCTGTCATGCAGCTGATCAGGTGAGCGAAGATGAAGTTCATCTCGCTGGGCATCTTGGATTTCTTTATCAGCGTCAGCTTCTTCTCAGGTAGCTTGTCTCTTCCAGTCTCCCAGATGTAACCCATCGCATCAAGGAAAGCAATGATTTCTTCCCTGTCAGCGTGCTTCTTGTGGTCAGGAAATGGAATGAAAGGATTTTCTGAGGTAGCGTTAGGGAATTTTAGAGCTTTGCGGATTATTGCGGGGGTTATCTTGATGGTGCCATACTCAGTATCGCTGAGTATGCAGTCGATGGTTTTAGATGGATCTTTGGCTGAGGGTAGGTTGGTGTGTCTGGCAGAGTACCAGAATTGGGATACTAGACGCTGACTGGCAGGAGGTGTAATTGTCAGTGCTGTGTATATGGGGCTATTCTTCAAAAAAATCACAGCGTCGTCTAGATGGGATACCTGCTTCCGAGGAGGAAACTCGAGAAGCGCTGAAAGGTTGTTTGCCTTTGTCCAGTCTAGTTGATCCAGCTCAAACTTAACCTGAGGAGCTTTGGTGATTTCCAGTTCCTCAGAATCACTGGAGATGGACTCAGCGGTAACATTCAGCTTTGAAGTTGCCATTTCACTGTATTATCAGTTCAACCAAAGATGTTAACAAATAAGAAATATCTTAATGTGGAAAGAGAATTTCCATTAAGATTTTTCGAATTTTGTCCATTTCATTCAGACAAAAAAGTCTTAATGAAGATTAGGGTTTTTCTTGTTTTTAAAAAAAACGAATATAACACCTATAAGCCTTGTATTCCAGTTTTTAAAAAAAAATGGATACGAAAGAAGAACAAGTTTAAGATTTTAGATTTAAAACTTGAAGAACAACCATGAAATGGTTGTGTTTATAAAACCATGAAAGAAAATGATTTTATTTTTGAGTTCTTTTGTTTGATCTTGTGTAAAACAATGATAAGATCGAAAACAAGTTATTTGCATTTGATAAAAGATAAGAACATATTGACCTTGAGTTTGATGAAGAAGATGATGAACAGTTCTTGAAGATCGAGAGCACAAAATGCAACAGTGTTCTTTTCTTGCGGAGAAAGATTGATTCGCATAAAAGACAAATATAAACTTTGAGAGAGTTTATATAGGAAGAGAGTAGAGAGAGAAAAACTTGAGCGGGAAAGTTTTTCATCATGACACGGACACGTGTTTGCATTTGATTGGATAGACAACGAAACGTGCAAACGTGTGTCAGAAAAAGAAACGTGCCTGGTGTTATCCGTTGCAATGACGTCACAACTGTCCTTTCACATTCTTTCGTTGTCTCTGAGGTTTTGAAAGAAAAACTCAGGGACTCTTTGGAAAATATGAAGCACTGAATAGAGATATCAGTGAGGGTTTTAAGAAATTTCAAAATATTATTCAGCGATGAAAGAATTTGAAATCTTGCATTTTCATGCGTTTTGTCAGAGAAAACATACCTTGATATCAGTTTAACCCAATTTATTCAGAGAGAAGATGATGAAATGGATTGTACTAGTTTATTTTATCCAGAGCCTATACAAGAATGTATAAACGTATCGCTGATTAAATGTGAACCGCTGAAGATTTATCCTTCAAAGTTCAGCATTCCAAGCTCGCTGATGAGAAAGTTGAATCTTGTCTCATCAAGAGGTTTGGTAAACAAATCAGCTAACTGATAATCAGTTGGGATAAAATGAAGTTCTATATCACCATTCATCACATGATCTCTGATAAAATGATATCTGATTTCTATGTGTTTTGTCTTTGAGTGTAGCACTGGATTGTTTGCTATAGCGATGGCACTTGTGCTGTCGCAATAGATTGGAATTTTGGAGAGCTGAAGATCATAGTCTAGTAGTTGATTTCTCATCCACAAGACTTGAGAACAGCAGCTTCCAGCGGCTACATACTCAGCTTCAGCTGTGGAAGTGGACACCGAGTTTTGCTTCTTACTTGTCCAACTTACCAGCTTTCCACCCAGGAGCTGACATCCTCCTGTGGTGCTTTTCCTATCCATTTTGCAACCTGCAAAATCACTGTCTGAATAGGCGGTTAGATCGAATCCTGAATCTTTGGGATACCAAAGACCTAGATTCGCTGTACCCTTAAGATATCGAAAGATTCGCTTTACAGCTTTCATATGAGATATCTTAGGTTCAGCTTGATATCGTGCGCACAGACATGTTGCAAACATAATATCGGGTCGGCTAGCTGTAAGATACAGTAGTGAGCCGATCATCCCACGGTACAGCGTGACATTGACAGGAACACCCTTTGTGTCCTTATCAAGTATCAGCGGTGGTGCCATAGGGGTTTTCATAGCTGAACTTTCAGTTAAGTCGAATTTTTTCAGCATATCTTTAACATACTTTCCCTGATTTATAAAAGTTCCTTTTTCAGTTTGCTTAATCTGAAGACCAAGGAAATATGTTAGTTCACCCATCATACTCATTTTATACCCATCTTTCATTCTATCAGCGAAACGAGTACAAAGCTCAGGGTTAGTAGAACCAAATATAATGTCATCAACATATATTTGAACTAAAATGATATGACCTTTTATTTTTCTAAAAAACAAAGTTTTGTCAATCTTACCTCTCTCAAATTTTTCAAGGTGGAGATACGTAGAAAGAGTGTCATACCATGCACGAGGAGCTTGCTTCAAGCCATAAAGTGCCTTATCCAGCTTATAAACATAACCTGGATGCTTAGGATCTGAGAATCCTGGAGGTTGTTCCACATAAACTTCTTCATTCAGCTTTCCATTTAGAAACGCTGACTTAACATCCATTTGATGTACAGTGAAGTTTTTGTGTACATCATATGCTAAGAAAAGACGAATAGATTCAAGTCTTGCTACAGGAGCAAAGGTTTCGTCATTATCTATACCTTCCTCTTGTCTGTATCCCTGAGCAACAAGACGAGCTTTGTTGCGAGTTACAGTACCATGTTCGTCCAACTTGTTTCGATAGACCCACTTAGTGCCTATCACTGTTTTGTCAGTTGGTCTCCGAACAAGTTTCCAAACTTTGTTTCTTTCGAATTCAGTCAGCTCTTCTTACATAGCGCTGACCCAGTTTGGATCTCTGAGGGCATCATCTATTTTCTTTGGTTCAGTTAGAGAAATAAAGTTAACAAATAAACAAATATTACCTGCACTTCTACGAGTCTGAATACCAGCGTTGGGATCACCAAGAATTTGATCGATTGGGTGATTTACAGTCCATCGCTGAGCCGGAGCATGCGTCGCTGACTCAGTCTGAACTGGAGAAACTGAAGATGAGGCTTCAGCTACTTCTGGATAATCAGCTAAGAGAGGAATGCTTGCATTTGTCACTTCATTCACTGATTGCTGAGAAATAGATGGAATTTCTGAGACATTTGGATCAACTGCGGGTATAGTATTTATAGGAACAGCTGAGACCCAAGATGTTTCAGATTCACTATTCTGCATATTGGGAATGATAGTAGGACCATCATTTTCAGTTGTATGAGTATGAGTAGTGGGAACATCTTCTGAATCACCAAGATGAGAAAACATCCATTGATTCAGTTCTTCTGTATCAGCGTTCGGTTTAGAGTTCGCTGAACGGGATTCGTCAAACGTGACGTGAATAGTTTCTTCTACAGTTTGTCTTCTTCGGTTGAAGACTCTGAAGGCTTTGGAAACTGAGGAGTATCCAAGAAAGATTCCATCATCAGCCTTAGGATCAAACTTTCCAAGGGCATCTCTGTTGTTCAGTATGAAACACTGACAACCAAAGATGTGAAGAAAGCTGATTGAAGGCTTTCTCCCATGAAAAAGTTCATAGGCTGTCTTTTTGAATCTTTTGACTATCAGCGACCTGTTTTGCGTAAAACAAGCCGTGTTGACAGCTTCTGCCCAAAACTGAGTAGGCAGGTGAGAATCGCTGAGCATTGAACGTGCAGCTTCAATAATTGTTCTATTTCTTCTTTCAGCGACTCCGTTTTGTTGTGGTGTTCTCACTGACGAAAAGTTATGAGAAATACCCTTGCTCTCAAGGAAGGAATCAAGAGAACTGTTTTTGAATTCAGTTTCATGATCACTCCTTATTGAGCGAACAGTCATATTGTTCAGAGTTTCCATCTTCCGAACAAAGGTGATGAGTTCTTCAGGGGTGTCACTCTTAGAACGGAGAAACATTACCCATGTATAACGAGAGAATTCATCAACTATGACCAGCGTATATTTCTTTCCAGCGATGGATTGTTTGTTAACGGGGCCAAACAAATCCATATGGAGTAGTTGAAGAGGAGATGACACTGAGGAAACTTGCTTGGACTTAAAGCTTGCCTTGGTCTGCTTCCCTTTTTTCACACGCTGAACATAAGGATTCTTTGGCGTATGAATGTTGAGGTAGACCAGTGACTAACTCTTTGGATGAAAGAGTATTCAGTGTCTTGAAGTTGAGATGTGAGAGTCTCTTGTGCCATAGCCAGTTGACATCAGAAGATGCCTTTGAGAAGAAACAGGAGTTCTCAGTGGTTGTTGAGTCCATGTTTATAACGTAAACATTTTCCAAACGATAACCGCTGAGAGCTATCTTCTCCTTTTTGTCAGAGACAAAGCAGGATTCCTTGGTGAAAATCACTTTGTTATCCATGTCGCAAAGCTGACTGATGCTCAGAAGATTATGCTTCAGCCCTTCAACATATGCGACTCTTCTGAAGGATGTTGTACCATTTGAAAGTACACCATACCCTCGGGTGTGTCCTTTTCCATTTCCACCGAAAGTTACAGAGGGACCCTTCTCTTCCTTGTATTCAGCGAGCAGGCTTTTCTTTCCAGTCATGTGTCTAGAGCATCCGCTATCGAGATACCAGATACCCTTCTTAACCTGCAATACAAAGGAAGATTAGTTTTGCTTGGGTACCCACTTCACCATGTATACGCGTTTGTCAGTGGAAGTGGTTGGAATGGGTTCAGCAGTCTTCGCAGCATTTGAAGATTCAGCTTTGTCTTTCTTCACTTTGGTCAATTTCTTGACCTCAGCGGTATGAGTCACCTTGACCTGACTTGCAACTGGTTTGGTCTTCTTTGGTGCTATCTTCACCTTAGCTATCTTATCAGCTTTGGTGGCTGTGGGACACTTACTTGCAATATGATCGGTAAGTCCACAGTGATAACATTTCCTATAACTAAAATTAGTTCTAGGACCACTTGTGTGCTGAGCTTTTAATTTGGAATTAGAAGTGCCAGCACCAAGTACACTATTGGTTTTTGAAATAGGACGAACATTCAGTTCTTCAGATTTCTTACCAAGGACATCTACTCTGAGTCTAGGAGTAGGTCGCTGAACTGATCCAGAGGTCTGATTTCTAGAACCAGATGAATGAATCACTAAGGCTTTGGAAGCATTCAGCTTAGGTACTAAAGTACCCTTCTGAGGATTTTGATAAATTACAATTCCTTTACCTTTATCTTTAGAGACAGAGGTAGGTTTTGAATAAACCATTTTCTCCTTACCTTTTGAGGAGGTAGGAGTTTCCTCAGGGATTGGTGTAATCGACGAGGAGTACTGAGATGAAGAAGTGTCAGCTACTGAGGATACGAACGTTCCAAATTTAAGCATTGAACGTTCAGTGGTTGGTATTGGAGTATCATATTTATAACCCAGACCACGTTTATCACTCAGAGGAATCTGAGCCTTAATTATCTCAGTGATCTTTGTTGAATAATTACACCATCCTTCAACAGTAGCTTGTTCAGCTTTTAATGCAGCGATAGCTTCCGCTCGTTCAATTTTGACTAGCTGATTTAAATGGACTTGATCTTTAAAATCTTCTTCAAATTTAGAAAGCTTTTCTATTTGAAGGTGGCAATTTTTAAGCTTTTCAGCGAGATCAAGATTTTGGTTTTCAACCACAGCTTTGCCGTTCATGGCTTCGTATAAGCTTCTAGTCAGTAGTTCGATTTTACGGAGACTATCAGCTTCATCAATATTTACAATATTGGTAAAGAAGGAAGGTGATACCTGAATGGCAGATGTTGAAGTGGAGGGAATGTCTGAACTTTCTTCCTCTTCTTCAATCTTGGCCATGAGACATTGATTTGCTTCATCATCTTCAGAATCAGATGATGAGGCTTCTTCATCAGAAGCAGCCCAATCATAGTCAGCCATTAGGCCTTTTCCCTTCTTCTTAAAGCTTTTCAGCTTTGCATACTTCTCCTTCAGCTTTAAGTATTTGTCGTCTTTATTCCTTGGAACAAAGGATTTCTTTGTAAAGGCTGAAGGTCTCATGATTTTCTTTGACCTGCACTCGTTAGCGAAATGACCTGTCTTTTCGCAGTTAAAACAAGTAGCAGTAGCCTTATCAACAAAAGCTGATGACTTAGGCTTGTCAGCTATAGAAAGAGTTTTGTTCTTTCTAAACATTTTGTTCTTGGCGAATCTCCTGAACTTTTTAGTTAGGAGAGCCAAGGATTCATCATCTGAAGAATCAGAATCTGATGATCTTTCAGAGTTACTTTCTAACTCAGTGATAGTGACCACGGGTCGCTGAGTAGAAGGTTCCTCTGAGATTAAAGCAACAGGGGTGCTTTTGGAATCTTTTACAAGATTCTTCTTAAGATGGCTAGATTGCTCATGATTCAGCAATGTGCCATATAAGGTAGCGAGTGTCATTGATCTTAGATCTTTTGACAGCTTGAGACACATGGAATAATTGTCCCAGCTTTCAGGTAAACATTCTAAAAACTTTGTCAGAACTTCAAAGTTAGAATATTCCTTACCAACCGTTTTAAGATCTATAATTAAGCAGTTAAAACGTTGATGTACTTCAGAGAGAGTTTCATTCTTACCAGAGATGAAACTTTCGTATTGTCTTACCAGGTTGATCTTTCTTGAATCCTGGACTTCAGACGTTCCTTCATACTGAACACATATTGTGTCCCACATGGCCTTCGAGGATTTCAGGTTCATGACGGAATGGTAGACTTCGTCAGGAAGGGCCATGGATAGTATGGATCTGGCTTTTGTATCTATAGCCACTTTCTTCTTGTCTTCATCGGTCCAATGATGGATTTCCTTTGGAATCAGCCTTTCTGGAATAGCAGCTCTAGTTGCAGTGGCTGGAACGGCAGGATCAATCGTTACAGGGATGTGTGGACCGTTTTCAAGATAGTAAGGTATAGTAGGGTCTACACCTTCTAAGAAGAGTGTCATCCTATTTTTCCATAAGTTGAAGTTGTCTCTGGAAAATCTAGCGGGTTTTGCAAGAGAACCATTGTCGATATAGTGAGTGTTTGTGTTTGAGTTGGCCATTTTCAGATAATAGCAAGGAACAGAAAATATCTTAGATTAGATCTTGTTTATGAGATTAAACAAATCTGCTCTGATACCACTTGTTGGTCCCGAAAGGCTTAAACAAGTTTGTAGAAGGGGGGGTTGAATACAAACACACTATTTTACTTTTCTAAATTGTTTATTGATAAATCATTAACAATTTACAGCTTGTTGCGGAAACAAGATTAAGGATAAACCTAAATCTAAACAAGTTGGAACACTAAGGTTTTCTTGCACTAAGAAAGATAAGGAGATTACTAATAAAATCCTATCTTGAGAGATTTGAACTTGTCCAGAGTTAGCAAGTTACTTCAAATGAAGTGAGTTCATCTCTTTATATACTGCATGCATTTAATGCAATCCAGTATATACTTTACACGTGTCATTAGCGGATTGGTTGCATGTCATTGACCTTTGATGACAACCTTAGTAGCCGCATGAATGAACAGTGTAGTATCAGAGTGGTTGTACGATTTCAGATTTTCGGAGGTTCTTTTCTGACATTTCGTACGGTGGCGTGCAAGGGAGGTTAAGACAAAAGTACTTTGTACGGAGGACTTCATGATCAGCTTTCGTTGATTCAGCGATTATCATTTACTATTCAGCAGATGATAAAGTTCAGCGATAGCTGAAGTCTTGTACTTGATACTTCACGTTGAGTGGACAAATCTGAGTCTTCGCTGATCCGCATCAGTTCATTAGGAGACTTGTCGCTGGTTCTTGAGCTTGATCTTCGACTTCAGCGTAGAACCTTTGTTGACGTGAATCTTGTCTTCAGGGATCATAAGTAAACAACTAACTTATCAGCGATTACCATAAGGACTGAACAGACTCAGCGATATGGTGAACAGTGTTCGCTGAATGTTTAATCTAAAAGTGCGAGAGTTCCTATCAGCAGTACTGTAAGATCTTAGTACTTATCAGCGATAGTGAAACTCTGATACATATTGTTTACTTACAATTTTCACTAAGTATTTAAGATAGGGTCATTATCAAATCACTGAGGGTTTGGATCAACACTAAATCTAGAGGGGTGGGTCACTGAAGCTTTAGAAGCATTCAGCTTTGGTACTAAAGTACCCTTCTGAGGATTTTGATAAATAACAATTCCTTTACCTTTGTCTTTAGAGACAGAGGTAGGTTTTGAATAAACCATTTTCTCCTTACCTTTTGAGGAGGTAGGAGTTTCCTCAGGGATTGGTGTAATGGACGATGAGCACTGAGATGATGAAGTGTCAGCGACTGAGGATACGAACGTTCCAAATTTAAGCATTGAACGTTCAGTGGTTGGTTTTGGAGTATCGTATTTATAACCCAGACCACGTTTATCACTCAGAGGAATCTGAGCCTTAATTATCTCAGTGATCTTTGTTGAAGAATTACACCATCCTTCAACAGTAGCTTTTCAGCCTCTAATGCAGCGATAGCTTCTGCTCGTTCGATTTTGACTAGCTGATTTAAATTTACTTGATCTTTAAAATCTTCTTCAATTTTAGAAAGCTTTTCTATTTGAAGGTGGCAGTTTTTAAGCTTTTCAGCGAGATCAAGATTTTGGTTTTCAACCACAGTTTTGCCGTTCATGGCTTCGTATAAACTTCTAGTCAAGAGATCGATCTTACGGAGACTATCAGCTTCATCAATATTTGCAATATTGGTAAAGAAAGAAGGTGATACCTGAATAGCAGAGGTTGAAGTGGAGGGAATGTCTGAGCTTTCTTCCTCTTCAATCTTGGCCATGAGACATTGATTTGCTTCATCATCTTCAGAATCAGATGATGATGCTTCTTCATCAGAAGCAGCCCAATCATAGTCAGCCATCAGGCATTTGCCTTTCTTCTTAAAGCTTTTCAGCTTCGCATATTTGTCTTTTAGCTTTGAGTATTTGTCATCTTTATTCCTTGGAACAAAGGATTTCTTTGTAAAAGCTGAGGGTCTAGAAACTTTCTTAGACCTGCAATCGTTAGCAAAATGTCCTATCTTTTCGCAGTTAAAATAAGTAGCAGTAGCCTTATCAACAAAAACTGATGATTTAGGCTTGTCAGCTATGGAAAGAGGTTTGTTCTTTCTAAACATTTTCTTCTTGGCAAATCTCCTGAACTTTTTGGTTAGGAGAGGCAAGGATTCATCATCTGAAAAATCAGAATCTGATGAAATTTCAGAGTTACTCTCTAACTCAGTGATAGTGACCGAGGGTCGCTGAGTAGAAAGTTCCTCTGAGATTAAAGCAACAGGGGTGCTTTTGGAATCTTTTACAAGATTCTTCTTAAGATGGCTTGATTGCTCATGATTCAGCAACGTGCCATATAAGGTAGCAAGGGTCATTGATCTTAGATCCTTTGACAGCTTGAGACACATGGAATAATTGTCCCAGCTTTCAGGTAAACATTCTAGAAACTTTGTCAGCACTTCAAAGTTAGAATATTCCTTACCAACAGTTTTCAGATCTATAATTAAACAATTAAAACGTTGGTGAACTTCAGAGAGAGTTTCATTCTTACCAGAAATGAAGCTTTCGTATTGTCTTACCAGGTTGATCTTTCTTGTGTCCTGGACTTCAGACGTTCCTTCATACTGAACACATATTGTGTCCCACATGGCTTTTGATGTTTTCAGATTCATGACGGAATGGTAGACTTCGTCAGGAAGAGCCATGGATAGTATGGATCTGGCTTTTGTATCTATAGCCACTTTCTTCTTATCTTCATCAGTCCATTGATGGATTTCTTTAGGTACCAGCCTTTCTGGAATAGCAGGTCTATTCTCAGTGCCTGGAACTGCAGCATCAAATCTTACAGGGATGAATGGACCATTCTCAATATAGTAAGGCATAGTAGGGTCTACACCTTCTAAGAAGAGTGTCATCCTATTTTTCCATAAGTTGAAGTTATCTCTGGAAAATCTAGGGGGTTTTGCAAGAGAACCATTGTCTATATAATTTGTGTTTGTATTGGTGGCCATTTTCAGATAATAGCAAGGAAGAGAAATATCTTAGATTAGATCTTGTTTATGAGATTAAACAAATCTGCTCTGATACCACTTGTTGGTCCCGAAGGCCTATACAAGTTTGTAGAAGGGGGGGGGGGGTTGAATTCAAACACACAGATTTTACTTTTCTAAATTGTTTATTGATAAATCATTAACAATTTACAGCTTGTTGCGGAAACAAGATTAAGGATAAACCTAAATCTAAACAAGTTGGAACACTAAGGTTTATTGCACTAAGAGAGATAAGGAAATTACTAATAATAACCTATCTGAGATAAGAGATTTGAACTTGTCCAGAGTTAGCAAGTTACTTCAAATGAAGTGAGTTCATCTCTTTATATACTTCATGCATTTAATGCAAGTCAGTATATACTTTACACGTGTCATCAGATGGTTGGTTGCATGTCATTGACCTTGGTTGACAACCTTAGTAGCCGTATGGATGAATAGTGTAGTATCAGAGTGGTTGTACGATTTCAGATTTTCGGAGGTTCTTTTCTGACATTTCGTACGGAGTCGTGTAAGGGTGGTTAAGACAAAAGTACTTTGTACGGAGGACTTCATGATCAGCTTTCGTTGATTCAGAGCATTATCATTATCTATTCAGCGAATGATAAAGTTCAGCGATAGCTGAAGTCTTGTACTTGATACTTCACGTTGAGTGGACAACTCTGAGTCTTCGCTGATCCGCATCAGTTCATTAGGAGACTTGTCGCTGGTTCTTGAGCTTGATCTTCGACTTCAGCGTAGAACCTTTGTTGACGTGAAACTTGTCTTCAGGGATCATAAGTAAACAACTAACTTATCAGCGATCATCATAATGACTGAACAGACTCAGAGCATTAATGGTGAGCAGTGTTCGCTGAATGTTTAATTTAAAGAGCGAGAGTTCCTATCAGCGGTACTGTAAGATCTTAGTACTTATCAGCGATAGTGAAACTCTGATACATATTGTTTACTTACAACTTTCACTAAGTATATAAGAGAGGGTCATTATCAAATCACTGAGGGTTTGGATCAACAATAATGATCAAATAAATCGCTAAAGTTATGTTTGAACACATGTTTTTGTTCTTTTGAAAAAGAATTATCCGTAGGCGTATCCATACCAAAGGCCACACATTTTGTGTAATTAAAACTTCAACACCGGTAACATTAAAATACGGGTTTAACGTCGTGGCACAAAGAAAAAAAAGGGATATCACAAAATATTTTACAGTTTTGCTTTCATTGAACTCATCAACCTTCTCCAATGTAACACTCGAAAATTTTAGGTAAATAAAATTCTAAGCCATATGAATGTTTTCATCATACTTATAACTTACTTTGCATTTTATAGATGTCATGGTAGGTTCCTTAAAATCAATAAATATGCATGTGCATATATGTATATGTAGGTAACTGGGTAGATATACATTTGCATAAATATATATACGTGAATATATATATATATAGGGTCATTCTTTTGTTAACCTTTCTTTTAGTGTTAACCATGTTAATTTGGACCAATAGGATTTCAATAATTTTCTTTGTTTTTGTAATAGAAATCTGATTTTATTAAGGGTAGTTTAGGGTTTTTAGTAGGGAAAAGTCTGAAAAAACCCAACGAACTATCTGCTTTTGAATGGTTAAGTCTCTAAACTATTTTTTTGAATGAAAAACCATTAAATTTTTTAAAACCTTCCAATTACATCCTTTTACATGTAAATTTTACCTGCTACCTGTTTAGTATATCAATTTAAAAAAAAACAAAAAAACTAATCTAAACCCTAAATCGTACATCAACATCTCTATCCATCCTGTCGCCACCACACTCCGCCGCCAGCCTCCATCCAGCGGCCGCTGCCACCAGCCCTTCGCCGCCGCCCCAGCCCTCCATCACCGGCCACCAGACCTGCGCCATCATCTTCTCGTTTCATCAGGTTCGTATATTACTTTCTGTTGCTTCATGCTTTCTGTTTAGGGTTGTTGGTTTGTTTTGTTTTGCTTAGTAGTGGGGTCCTTGTCTTTTGTTTTGTTGATGGCTTGTTGGTGTCTTTTTTGCTTGGTTTAATAAATTCTTTGTTGCTTCTAAAAAAAATCATTAAGCAGCAAAGGGTTTGTGAACTTTATTCACTTTATTCTATTGTTTCTTGTTTGGTTTGTGAACTTTATTCACTTTATTCTATTATTTCTTGTTTGATTTCCATCAACCTGTTACTTTATTCACTTTATTCTATTGTTTCTTGAAACAATTCATTAAACAATTCACTTTATTTTCGATTGTTTCCATTTCGTTCAAGTTGTTAACATATTAAACATGGTAATTTACAATTGCTTTGCATATTCGATTATTATTCTTTACTGGGTTTTGTTTTCATTTTATAGGATGGCATCCGATTATAGTGATGATTGTAGTTATGACTCTTCGTATGAGGCAAGTGATTATTCAAGGGAACATATGTCAGACTTTTTATCCTTGGACCTTGAAAACGAGGATGATATAATCAATCTAAAGAACACAAGTGATGATCCATTTTTATATAAACTTTGTACTCAAGTTGCTGATGACGTTGGTTCCGATGTTGAGTTTAATGTGGACGAATGGGATGATAATGTTGGTGAGCAGGTTATACAAAAAGGGGTGCAATATCCCGCACATGATCCTAATGTTCATTGGAAATTGATGAAGCCACGACTTGGTGAAAGGTATGAGAAACCTTGTCAATTAAAGCAGTGTTTGATAAACTATTCAGTTGCAAATGGCTACCAACTAGAGTATATAAAAAATGATTCAGAAAGACTACTTGTTAAATGTGGAAAAGGTTTGAAAGAGCGCACATGTCCTTTTAGGTTATGGGCATCTTGGATGCAAGTAGAGAGGTCCTTTCAGATTAAAAGCATCAATACTAGCCACATATGTAGTAGAAACTATAGTTCTGGATCCTTAGTGACCCCAAACTGGATTGCAAAACATTTTGTTAGGGTTCTAATTGAAAGACCTTTCATAAAGTTGAAGGATATGCAAGAGGATATTTGTAAGAAGTTATTGGTTAAAGTTAGTAGAGGCCAATACATTTGGGCCAAGTCTAGGGCACTACTTGAAATTGAGGGTTCTTTGACAGAACACTATGGAAAGCTTTGGGATTATGCACATGAGATTAGGAGGGCCAATCCGGGATCAACAGTCAAGATGGACGTAAATTTAATGGCAGATGGAAGCAATGAATTTAGAAGGTTTTATGTATGCTTCAAAGCACTAAGAGATGGGTGGATTACTGGATGTAGGAGGGTTATAGGACTAGACAGTTGTTTTTTAAAAGGCGTGTGCAAAGGAGAGTTATTATCATCAATCGGTCGAGATGGAAATAATCAAATTTACCCTATAGGCATGTATAATCAAACTATGTTTATTATACTAGTTCTATATTCTTATTATTGGTTTAATCACTTACATTGTTGAATGCTTATATAGCTTGGGCAGTGGTGGATGTGGAGAACAAAGAGATCTAGAAATGGTTTATTGAACTACTAATAGAGGATTATGGTGTTAGTGAAGGAGTTAGGCTTACTATCATGTTTGACCAACATAAGGTAGCTTTATACATTTGATTTGCTTACTTTTTTGTATCATATGAATCAGTTAAAACACTAGACCTTGATGCATACCATTATTTGATTGAAAGAGACCCTAATACGTGGTGTATGGCATTTTTTCAACCCGGTGGGGCTTGTGAGGCTAGAGAAAATGGGATATGTGAGTCATTTAATTCGGTCATTGTTGATGCTAGAAGAAAGCCCATAATCACGATGTTAGAAGAGATACGAATATTTGTTATGGAACGGAATTACCAAATGCCAAAGAAAGCACAACAATGGGAATATGTTGTATGTCCGGCTATAAAGAAAAAGTTAAAGAAACGGGGAGAAAATCACAGGTACATGTTTATTCATAATGGTAATATGATTATGTATGCTAATGTATTCTAATGTGTTCTTTTGTCTTATATAGATATTGGTCTGTTATCCCTAGTGGTGGAAATGTGTTTGAAACAAGAAATCTTTATGAAGCAATGATGGTGGATCTAGATGGAAAGAGTTGCAGTTGTAGATTATGGGACATATCAAGCATTCCTTGTGTGCATTCCATAGCCACCATACATTTCGTCAACAAGGATCCAGAATATTATGTTAGTGAATGGTTTAAAAAAGATCTCTTCAAATGGCGTGCGGGCATCATATAAAACCATTGAATGGGAGTAACATGTGGATTTCAACACCTTTCATCAAACCAACCCCGCCTAAAGATAGAAGAATGCCTGGAAGACCATCTATCAAGAGGAAGAGATCAGAATCTGAGAGCCAATGTACACGAGTAACCAAGTCTGGAAAGACAATGACATGTAGAAATTGCTTGGAAAAAGGGCACAATGCGAGGACTTGTAAAAATGAGAAGAAAGACCACCACCTAAACCTGTTAAGCCAAAAGGTAGGCCGAGACTGAACATTCCGAAGCCGACTACAACAAGAAGAAACTCTAGAAGGGGAAGGGGTGGAAGAGGGATCAGAAGTGGGAGGATACCGACGTATGCATATGCAGGTGTTTCTTATGATCCAATCACCGGAGAAGCAATAATTGGGGTAAGTCGTTATTTATTATTCGTATTCAAATGACAATCTATTTATAGTAAATTATTACTTACACTTCATATCTATTATAGACATCTTCAGGTGTGCCACGACAAGCATGGCCAAATGGGATCCTTCCACATTCAGTTTCAAGTTTGGAGGACCAATTTGGTCATGAAGCTCAAGAAGATCCGAATATTGGTGAAAAGGTGAGGTTGATGGTGTAGATGAAAGTCAAATGGTTGATGAGACTCTTACGGTAGATTAAGCATTCTTGTTAGCGGATTATCATATCTTTTGGGCTATTTTTTGGTATACCTGTGAAGGGATGGACGCTTTTTTGGTACATTTTGTGAAGGGATAGGCGCTCTTTTGGTATATAATTTGTGAAAGGATGGACGTATTTTGGTATATTTTGTGAAAGGGTGGGTATAATTTTTGTATGGGTATATTGATGTTTTAGGCATAACTTTTGAAATGTTTTGGAATTAGTAATGGAAATTGTATAATTTTTATGTGTTTAATTGATTTATTTTACTTTGTTGTCGGTGAGAAAATTGTATATATTTATTTGTTTAAAATTAACTCATGATTTGGTTTCTTCAAAAAAAGTTCTAGACTTTATTTGGTAAAAAAAATTAGGAAAAAATTTAAAAGATTTATTTGGTAAAAAATTAAGGGACTAACCGGTTTTAGAAAGTTTTATGGTTTTTTCATTCAAAAAAATAGTTTTGGGACTTAACCATCAAAATCAGAAAGTTCGTTGGTTTTTTCAGACTTTTCCCTTTTTAGTATTTTAATTATTTAATATAAATTTACTTTCCTATTATCACGTTAGGATATTTATGGTAGTTATTGTTATTTTAATTATTTAATATATATTTACTTTCATATTATCACGTAGGATATTTATGGTAGTTATTGTTATTTTTTAATTATTTAATGCCCATATACACAAACTGGAAATAATGTGCACATATGCACTCTTGCACGATATGAAAATAATGCGCACTTATACACAGACCGAAAACATTTTGCACTTATGGACAAAATGGATACAATGTGTACTTATGCACATTATGGAATACTGTCCACATGATGTGCACATATGCACAGTATGGAACACTGTGCACATGATGTGCACGTATGCACAAACTGGAAATAAGGACGGTTTCCTTGATAGACGTTGTGCACTTATGCACAGTATGGAACAACGTGCCCGTATGCACAAACTAGAATAAAGACAATTTTCTTGAGAGACGAAATCATAATCTTGTTTTTTGGGAGTGCCGTGAGATAAAGAAGATTTCCTTATCTATGAACTAGTCTAATTTGACAATTCACATATTTACCCTCTTCATATATGCTTTTTCTATTATTCAACTGTGTAATTTAGTTAATTATGAAATAAAATATGTTTTAATCTTAGCCCTTGATTTTCAAGATCAATGGTTCTGATTCATTAACATGGTTAACACTAAATGTTAGGTTAACAAAAGAAGTGGATCATATATATATATATATATAGGGAACGGTTCAATTGAGAAGTCTAAATATTTTGAGAAATAGAGAAGTAAAAAACACGGGAGTGTTCATATATGAACGTTCATATATAAACAGTCATATATGGACAGTCATATATGGACAGTCATATATGGACAGTCATATATGAACACTCCAACGTTCATATATGAACGTTCATATAACAGTCATATATGAACGTTCATATATGAACGTTCATATATGAACATTCATATATGAACACTCCCGTGTTTTTTTACTTCTCCATTTCTCAAAATATTTAGACTTCTCAAATGAACCTAACACTATATATATATATATAATAGATTCTTATTCATTTGTTAACCACCCTATCAGTCCTAACCATGTTAACCAAATTTCAACCAATCACAATCCATTTTTCATTCATGTTGCTTTCCACGCCTGACTTATGAGAGTATATTTAGTATTTTAATTCAAGATTCCCCTCCATGTATTGATTCCATATATTTCTCCTTTTTAATTTGATAGTTATTTTATTTTTCATACGAGAACAATAACTAAATAAGATAAAAAGATATGTGATTTTACACTAAAAAAATCATGAATTAAATTATACATGATTCATGCGACTTTGACCTGAGGTCACGAGCCACGTCGCCCTTATTTTGGTACTATTCTCGTATGAACCTTTCTATATATGTGTGAGTGGGGGAAGAACCCTCAGATATATGCGAAAATGATTGTAACACCCCAAGTCCGTAAAATCTAAACCTTTTAGAATTTTGGGGCTAAAGTATGAAGTGTACAACTTTAAGGGCCTTGTGGCAAAATCTGAATTTTATATGTGTGTAAATGGAGTAAAAACCCTAAATCGTTTTTATTCTTCTTCATTGGAGGCTGGATAGAAGAGTAAGAGAAAGAGAGAGTTATCTTGTGTGTTCTTGAAGGAAATCAAGAGAATGAGCAGATTTTGGGAAGGTTCTACTCATCTTCTTCAGGTAATCATCTTCTCCATTAATCCTCTCATTGTGTCTTAGTGAATTTTGGTGTTTGGGAGTGGGGGAGTTATTCATTGAAGTGTTTTTGGATTGGAAATCCATTGGTTTAATGTTTTTGGGAGTTCTAAATTGAATACTTGAAGTTTTGGGGCAAAACCACCATTGATGGTGCATTCTTTCAAGGATTCTTCATTTATTTGATTTTGGGAATATGGGTTATTAAAAGATAAATCAATAGATTGATTTTGTTGGGGCAAATGTGTTTTGGTGTTGGTTGAATGTTCTTAAGGGTTTAGTATATTAAACCCATCGATTTGTTAGCTTTAAAAACTGTTTTGGGAGAGTTAAGGATGAAAAAGTATAAAAATCCATGGCTGCAAGTCGTGCAGGGCTGGAGAGTGCAAACCAGTAGGTTGCGCGGGCTAGGCCGCGGCTTGAGGCCGCGGGCCAAGCCGCGCAAGTGGCTGTTGTGGATTTCTTTGGTTTTGTTTCGTTTCTCGTTTGGGTTTGGGATCGAGTCATCAATTGGGGGTTTGTTTTGGGGATTATTAGGAATGGATTTGGGATATAATTAGATGGTTTAACACCATTCTTATGGCGTCAAATTCAGGTGTTCGGTTTGAACTAAAGTGGGTTTCGGAGCGTGTGTCGATGTGCTAAGGCTAAGGTGAGTTCCCTCAACTCTTTTGGTGCAAATTAAATGTTTTGATAAAACTTTTCATAATTGATTATGGTATGGGGCATGATGGCATGATTAACCATTTTGAAAATCTCTATTATTACACGACGTGGAAATGTTTTTAATGCATGCAAGTTGTTTATACGTGTATCCTACGAAAGCTTTAAATGCATGATCTTGCGAGTTGTTGCTATGTGTGGAGTCGGGTTGCACAGTGGGAGTAGGGTACCTTGGGATATCATATATCCCTTGGGAGTTGATTTATTTACCCTGTACATATGGAATTCGTTTCCTGTGTATGTGGAGATGGGGAGTCTGCTTGGGCCCCGAGGGCGAGAGGGGAGTCTGCTTGGGCCCCGATCGTGGAAATTACCGTGTGGTGGAGATTGTCTATGAACACTGTGCAAATACCCAAACATGATGTTGCTTTTGAAATATTTTGATGGGCCTTTATGGTAGTTTGCATATATATTTTTTATATGGTTTGTTAAACTGTTTTCGGGAGGGAATTCACTAGACCTCATGGTCTAACCCTCGCTTTTCAAAAAATAAAACCATTTTCAGGTTAGAGCCTATAGTTTTGGGAATTCCATCCTTCAAGATGGAAAGTTGTGGCGCGATAGAAGAGGTAACGTCTAGAGAGGACTTGTAGACACCGTCGGACTTCCTGTAGCATCTCAGTTGTGAAGGTGTTATCCGCTGCGAACTTAGAGTACAATTAATGTTAATTGTATATTTTGGGACCGTTTTGGTTGTATTTCTTGTAATTATGTTTTATGGAAATTGGGTTGTTACAAATGGTATTAGAGCCATAATTTAAGGGATTTAGGTGACCGAATGGGCCTAAACTTAAACTTTGGAGTAGAAGGGGACACAACTGAGATATAGGAAGCCAATAGGAAGGACCTTAATCATAGGGTATCTTGACAATGGTTGTGAGAACCCTCGTGTAAGGTAAATTCAAAATCGCATCTGGCCAATGCTATTATGAATTTACAGGTGCATGACTGTACTCAGCCTTCATTGTTGGGACGATTGGTGAGAGTGACAGTATGTAGAAAGTTATAACTTTGCAATTGATAGCAAAGGGTGAGGTGTCTTGGGAGATCACTTGGGATGTGATGCTTTTACCTTCTGGAAGAAGTGTTGTTCGGTGTGTCAGTGAACCGACTAGAGGGTATAAATTGTTGAGATTCAAGGGACGAATGGTTGGTTAAGAGCAAACTCCTAGTTCTAGTGAGTCCCCACTCTTGGAATCAATGTGTCGATCAGTTGGGATAGGAATGTAGAATATATTGGAATCTTGAAAGCTTCAATTCAAGATCGAGTGCAGGAATCGAGTCTTTGACCCTTTTGTTAAGCGGTTTAAGTGGCAGGAATAGTGAAGGAAAGGTATCATGTTGCATTGAAGTATGCATAAGAGCAGAAGGTGAGATAGTTGGTCAATTGGGAAACCATGTGGAGTGGTCGATCAAGTGGGTTGTGAAACACTTGTACAACAAGTTGTTGCAAGGGTGAGAAAGCGGTGGTTGGTCATAGCATGGTGTCGACGATGAGTTGTTGTGAGTACAACGGTGGACCTTGTTAGAGTGAATAGCCTTCAATTGCAAGTCGAGTTTCATGCTTCGTGTCTTTAAATGTGTTACTTGGACTCTTTCCTGTTAAAAGTATGTACGCACATAAGAAATTTCTTCTTGTTTTGGGAAATAATTTGATGCTTGCAAGCGTGTGTTTCTAAAGAAAAAGATAAACTTGTTTTCGTTGCACGATAAACTTTGAACTTAGTGAATTGTGAGTTATTTCATGTTTTTTTTCTCATGTTGAGAGAATTTTCGTTGAGAAAACCAAGGAAACGTCTAATTGCAAAGTTTTATAACCAAAAATGAGTATTGAGACGCTATTACCATATAAACGAGTGTTGGAATTGACTGACCCACTTTGGGTAAGTGATTTCATCCGAAACTTTCCTAGTCGTATTGAAAAAGTTCAATGGATAAATTTTGTTGTGCCAACATCGATTTGGTTGGACAATGTTGTGAATCGTCGTGGGGTTGCATGTGAACAATCCTTGCGGTCACCGTGTTTTACTATTCAACTTGAGTGGTGGTGTGTCATGCATACTCAAGCTTGTTTTATGATATTGTTTCTATTAAATTTTTGAACGTGCAAAATGATTTCAATCGTTGTGTCATCATGCATGAAGGCTATGAACTCGCTAGGTGGTAGAGGATATTTTATTGAGGATAAGGAAAGGCTTGGGGAGTTGAATATGTCGATTGAGCCAATTTGTGGTCGTATTATTATCTTCGTGTTTCTGTTAGAAGAGGGGGCGGGGGTGAATAGTAGAAGTCTCGGACAATGAACTCGGAACTGTTGTTATGATTGTAGTTTAAACCCTTGACCGGTTATGTGAGAATGGTTATAATTGCGGTGAAATTCGAAATGGTCAAAGTGTTTCTGTTGGTAGAATGGTAATAAGTAGCGTTACGTTACTTGATGTAATGTTATCGGATTTGAGTCTGAGTACTGAGCTGGTCTTGTAATTAGATTTTTGCACTAAGAAAAGTCTTGTGTTTTCCTCAAGTGAGAATGGTGGGGTATAAGTGGGTTATGATGCGTTGGACGAAGTGGGTTCCGTTAGGAATCCTGGATTGTCAGGAAGGTATGGAATCATTATCAAGTTGTCCATTGATATAGAGGTTTGCGACTGTTTAATATACCCCAAGTTGGAGGTTTTGTCAGGAGATTGGAACTTGAGAAATAAATCTATTGTGTGTGAACGGATGAGGTCGTTCGGGAAAGTGTAAATGGCTTAGTGTTGGACCACTTAGTGTGGGCATTAGGAGAACGGAATATCACCAATGTGGATGTGATTTCCAATGAGGTTTTGGTGATTCGCTTATGCGTAAATTGGTTAGCACAGCGGAGATAGATCGCAAGGAGTTGACGAGAATCAAGAACTTGTCCGAGGAGTTAGGAGAAGTAGATTCGTTCGGGAATCATTGTCTGTCGTGAGGTGGCTGGGCATTAGCATGTCGGCTTTCGATGTTGAAACCAACGACAGTTGATTGAGGTCGTTATCAGAAGGTTGGAATCGGAGGAGTAACTCAGGCGTGGTCATGTTATTGAGGTTATTCTAGGGTGTAGGAGGCCCGTCGAGATGAATATGTGTGCACCCGGTTTGATGTTAGACCACCTTGTGTGAGTGAATTATATGATCATGATTTTATGATTCATCTGAATCAAAGAGAGACAAAGTCACGGTATAACTTTGTTTCAAATGTAATTGTGTTATGGTTGGTATGAAGGAAGTAATATCTTTTGTGTGTGTAAATGCATCATGAATAGCTTGTTTGCAATGTGGTCTCGTGGTGCGTTAGTGGTGTGAGAAAGTTGGTAACACTTTGTACCGAAGGAATGTGTAAGTCATAGATGTAATGATGGTTTGCCGTTTATTTGAAGCATTGTTGTGTTGTAATATGGGTCAAGAGTAGGTGTAAAACTTAGTTTGGAGATTCCTTGGGGAAGTATTCAAAGGTGGAGAGTATGCTCGATTGGGGTGTATGGATTTTCAGGCGGTGTACGTTAATGCTATTTTGAGATCCAGAGATTGAGTTGTGGTTGGTGACTGGCTAAAAGAAGAACACTTGTTCTTCTCGATCCCATTGGATTTTTGGGTGAGTTTTCATACTCCACTTGATTGTCGAAGAGGATGTTGTATCCGTAAAGCTGTGGCACTTTGTTATGAAGTTTAGTCGGGAGCGTTGAAGTATTTCGTGGCTGTAAAGAAATACAATGAGTGGGTCGACTGTGTTGGAGAGTTAGAAACTCGTGGTAGTTCTCAATGTTAAGTACTTTGTGAGAACTTGGCTAAACGTCTTGACTGAGGATTATGGTGAAACCGTCCGTTTGGGCTATAGCGACGTGTGATGGGCGTTCCGTGCAAGCACGAGAGGAAGTGAAGATGGTATGCCAGACCAAGTATATAAACTTGAGGTAAGATGACGTCATGAGAGACTGAAAGGTGGGACTATGATTAGAGAACTGTTATTTGAAGGGCACGAGAAGAAAAGGAATAATTGTATATGTCATGGTTAAAAGTTGAGAAAGCTAATTTCGTGCGACCGGTCTAAAACTGACACATGTTAGCGAGCCAGTCTTTTATAGCATCTTTGATATTTTCAAGATGGAATGGAAACAGGTGGTCGAATGTGGTGCCCTGGTTGAGACCTATGGACTAGATTCGGTATTGTTGGGGAAAATGTTTCACGTGAGCGTGCCGTTCTATATTCGATCAATTGGAATAGTTTGAGTGAGCTTGGTCGCTCCTCCTGGTGGAGGGCAAGTGAAATTGGAGATAATTCCTAAATAGTGGAACCATTTGTTGGATGTTGTGAGAAATATAAATGTGTGTCCGTAAGGTTGGATCAGCTTAAGTGAGCGGATTATTCAGATGTTAATCTGTGCGAGTCTCTTCTTATATTTATGTATGCAAAACGGGTAATGGCGTGATGGTTGATGTGTGTTTGGACCATTTAACCTGGTAACCATTGATGCGCGTGTGATCAATGTGGTTTCAAGGTAGTGGAGTGTTATTTGTGTCAGGCGTACGCAATATTGGCCGATTGCAAATTTTCGAAATGGATGTTGTTCGATAAAAGAACTCGTGTTGGTGAGATTAAAGTGACGATCCAAGGATGACCTTGTGTGATGTCGACGAATTGAGTGGTTACTCTTTTGTCGGGGATTCGTGTTGTTAGAGAAGTAAAGTGGTGCTTGAAACCCTTCAATTTGACGTTTTTTTAAAATCGTGAGTCCCGGCGTGGACAAAGTGGTCGATGCATGGTGCGTTTGGTATAGTTGATCGAAGAGTTACAAGTATTCATATTTTGCAATTTACCGACATAAGAATGTCATGGATAATCGTGGGGCGATTTTGGAAGATATCGTACGTTGTTGATTTTGATCAGGAATATCTGGGTAAATTATTGGAAGTAAGTTGATTAGTGCGTCTTCGTGAGGAAGTAAAGTTAAACCACGTTTATTGGACCTATGGCAGCTATCGAAAGAATTGGAGAGATAATGTATGATTAAATGTACTCAGTGAAGTTATGGAGTATTCTTGGTGTGCTTCACATCGTTATTATAGAGAGTGTTGGCTTGAAGGCAGTATGGTGATATCGTTGCAAACAATGCGAATGATTGAGGAATTGGATTTTGTTGTATCGTTGGAAACGATCATTGGGCTGGGTGGTCGAGAAATTGAAATGCAAAGAAGTTGGTTTTGTAGAAATGTAATTGCAACTCCCTAAGATTTATTGGGCAATGTAAGAATTGGAATCAGAAGCTACCTCCAACTTTCAACATGTGTCCTGCTATGGAATTTCGAGGACGGAATTCTTTTGAGGGGGAGGTATTGTATGTAACACCCCGAAAATCCTAACTCAATCTATAAGCGAATTTATTTGGAATTCTTAAAAGGACGAGGTTTTGCTTTGGAGTGTGGAACACGTGATACTAATTGGACCTCTCGAGAATTTTGGCCAAGTTTGGGCTCGGTACAAGTCCAACGAGTATGACACTCGCGATAGTGACAAGGTCACAATCGCGGTGTCACTATCGCCCCATATGTACCGAGAGATATGGGATAGCGGGCGAGTATGCCCGGCGATAGTGACAGTGTCACTATCGCGGTGTCACTATCGCCGACGGGTCCTGAGGGTTTTAAACCCACGCCTTTCAGTTTTCTTTCATTTCTATTCCATCTCTCTCTCTACTCTCCTAAACCGAACCCTAATCCTTCAAAACGATTTTGAAGCCCTTGAAGCCAACAATCTTGTAAATTAAAGCCTCTCTCCCTTCTCTTGTCAAGGATTTTTAGGTTGAGATGAAATGAAGAATGAGGCTCACTTTGGTAACACTAGAAGTGTTTGGTTGGTAGATTCACTTGATAGTTGAGGTTTTGGAAGATTTGGACTTAAAGATACGGACTTCTTCAAAGGATGCACGTATGGGAAAATCTAGATTTAGCATAATCTAGCAAGGTGAGTTCAAGTTGATTTGTGAAAACTTTGTACATGCCAAAATATGTGGTTTTTTAAAGTACTTGTGTGCTTTATGTGAAATTATCTCTTGTTGAGTTATTTGGTGGGTTTTGATTTAATCAAAGTGTTGAATTTTACATATCCTGTAAAACACCCACAATTGGAGATTTTGAGTGATTGATGAATAAATCACGAGTAAAAGAGGTTTTGTTAATTTATTGCATAAGTAAAGAGGATTGGGTCAAAATACACTTTTAGTGTTTTATGATTATGTGATTACAACGATGTGGCGTATTTTAAAGTGTGAACGTGTGGGTTGGGGAGTTGGGTAAATCCGACCATGTGAATGTGTTGAGAGTTGTAAACATTTATTTTGGGGCCGATGGCCAATTGAGGAATTAAAAGGTAAAGATTTTGGGTAACGACGCATTTTGATTTACGTAACCGTGTGAGTGAAACGTATTTAACCAAACGTTTATTTTGATCTTAAAGGCTTGACTCATACTCAAATGAGTCTTTTGAGTGTTTGCCGGTTTTAGAGACTCGAGGTGGAGTCTTGGATGTGTTATATGCTTAAGTGCATTTTATTTGAATATGTGCCGGTTTGAGTGTTGGTCTTATGTGTGAAGACCGTTTGATGTTTTCGTGTTCTTAATACCTTTGGGACTAATGAACCTCGGTGAATTATATGCATTGTTGAGTTATGGAAGAGTTGCACATACGTATACATATAGATGCATTTTCATTTGCATGAACTGATGTTGATAAATGATCATTAGATCTTTTGAGCAGAGGGCTCGGTTTTGGACTCGGTTGAGTCTTGATGGCATTCGCCCGGTTTTAATAAGCTCGATGTGGGCTTGGGATTTGCATTGCATGAGTTGCATCATATTTGAGGTTTACATGATTTGAATGCATTAGTTATTCTTTTGGGGTCATGTATTTATATTTAAGTCGAGTAAGCTTGTTTCGGATGGTGGGTTTTCCCAAGGTAAAGATCTAGTAGGATTGAACTTGATGGCTTGGACTAAAGACCTAGTATGGTTGATGTCTAAGAAGGGCTAAGGACCTAGTATGGTTGATGCTGAAAATGGACTAAAGACCTAGTATGGTTGATGTCTAAGATGGACTAAAGACCTAGTATGGTTGATGTCTAAGATGGGCTAAAGATCAAGCATGATTGATGCCGAGGATTGACTAAAGACCTAGTATGGTTGATGTCATCTGTTTTCCACATCCAAGAAGCTTACTTGCATTTATTTAATCGTGGTTTAATTTATGTGTTTGCCACATTCGATGAGATCGGGTCTCCCCCGTCACCGAAGGGTGTTGATTTCGGGTATTTTATATATTCACATTGTTGAGGTAATATTACATGCATATAGATTGTTTTCCATGATTGATGGACGGATTTATGTTACATTCTTATTGGATGTTTTAACTGCTGGAGTTTTATTCGCAGTAGCGATTATTTGAGAAATTATTATTAATTAACTCTTGATGTGAGTTTTGGATTTGAGTCCTTTGCAGAGAAACGATTTTCATTGGAAGCTTTCCTCTCAGAAACTGTATGTAATAACCGGTTTTCAATTAACCGATAATTGAGAAATCTTGGATGAATTTCGAAGTTTAAGAAAGTTATGTGGTCCAAGTGTGAATTACTGAAAGTGTTGTGTTTTTGAGTAAAGAATATAAAGAAAAAGGAAAACCCTAAACCCTCTCATATTGCATTAGTGTGTGTGTTTCGGCTGGGGAAGAAAGGAAGGAGAAAGAGGCATTTCCAAATTTGAAGAATTAGCAGCTGGACGTTTTGTTGATCTGTGGAAATCATTCAGGTAAAAGCCAATCCTAATCCTCCTTAAGTTTTTGTGTTTTGGTGGATTTTGGGGAAGGATCTTAGTTTGTGGGTTTTAGTGTGTTTTTCCTAATCCAATTGCTAGAAAGGGCTTAGGAATGGGTTATTGTGTAAACATCGACCCATATTCTTAAGCTGGAGGTGTTGAGAAGATTAGGACAAGTGATTTTGCGATTTTTCTGCGTTTTGGGTTTTCCCTTCGTGTCCGGAAACCTTCAGCGCAGGGTAGTGTCCGGACGTTTTTGATGGTGTCCGGATAGCGTGGTTGTCCGGATGAGAGTAGTGTCCGGATGAGAGTAGTGTCCGGGTGAGTGTTGTCCGGGTAGAGTTGTGGTAGTATTTTCCGGTAGTTTAACCGGAAACCCTTGAGAATCCGGATAGAATGTCCGGATAGTTTTGGTTGTCCGGGTAGAACGTCCGGATAGCTCTGGTTGTCCGGATAGTCTTGGTTGTCCGGGTAAAGTGTCCGAAAAGTTGTGGTGTGGCACTGTAGTGCAGTCTGTTAGTCCGAAGGGTTAACCGTGTGAGTGTGAAGTTCAATCAGGTGACTTATTTTGGTAGTGTGTATCCTTATAGGTGCAGTTGAAGGGAGAATCCATCTAGTAAGAGGATTAAACAGGACGACAGGTGAGTCTTTCTAAACCTAAATTTTACACATGTGTGTGGTTGACAATTATTGTCTAATGGTGGTTCTTCCAAATTCTTTTATTACAAACTGAAGGTTTAGTGTATGGCATGGTTATTATTTAACTGTGTGCTTTTCAATTACTTTTATGGCAAAACGATGAAAAGTGTGTGGTGTGGATTTTTATCTAACGGTGTATTATACAACTGCTGCTGTTTCAAGTGATGATTAATTGTGTGATAGTATGTGTTTCAAATAAAGGAACAGTGTGTTTGAAGATTATTATGTAACAGTGTGCTTTTCAACTGCTTTTATTTCAAGGCAAGGTACGAATGTGCGATTCATAAGTGTGACTTATATGTGTGATTTAAATGTGTGTGACCATGCTCTGGCTTTTGTGTGACATGGGCGGTGTGTGCCCGATTACGCTGTCACGGTGTGTGTGACATGGGCGGTGTGTGCCCGATTACGCTGTCACGGTGTGTGTGACATGGGCGGTGTGTGCCCGATTACGCTGTCACGGTGTGTGTGACATGGGCGGTGTGTGCCCGATTACGCTGTCACGGTGTGTGTGACATGGGCGGTGTGTGCCGGACTACGCTGTCACAGTGTGTGTGACATGGGCGGTGTGTGCCCGATTGCGCTGTCACGGTGTGTGTGACTTTAGCGCGTGCCAGTAGCATGTGTCAATGTGTGCATATCAACTTTGTGTGCTAGTTATGATTTATACAATGCTTTCATAACTGATTTTATAAACTGAAATATTTTGGTGTGACTTGGTGTGGAGGGAACTCACTAGACCTCATGGTCTAACCCTCGCTTTTCAAAACTAAAACCTTTTTCAGGTAAGCAGTAGTCGAGGGCACGTTTAGAGTTTTGGCAAGACGTGGATCGGAGCTTGCGCTAGAAGGAATTAGAAGAATCTCCTTTGAAATGTTTAGTTAGATTTTCTCAGCTGTATTTAGGGTTATTTACGCGAACCCTGTATTGTAAATCTTGTTAGTGGGACCATGTTGAGCCGTTTTTGGCGTTATGAACTAAAGAGGTAGCTTCTAGATTGTATGTTCAAATTTTGGGTTGTTACAAATGGTATCAGAGCCGTAGTTTAAGGGATTTAGGTGACCGGATGGGCCTAAACTTAAAATGTGGAGTAGGAGGACACAACTGAGATATAGGAAGCCTTTAGTGAGGACCGTAATCATCGAGGATCTAGGATGATGGTGGTGAGGACTTTCATGTAAGGTAAATTCAAATCACATCTGGCCAATGTCATTTTGAATTTACAGGTGCATGGGTGTGCTTGCTCACTTTTGTTCTGATAGTCGATGGAGGTGTTAGTGTGTGGAGAGTAACAGTAGTGTGCGGCGTGTGGTGTTAGTGTGTGGAGAGTAACAGTAGTGTGCGGCGTGTGGTGTTAGTGTGTGGAGAGTAACAGTAGTGCGCGACGTGTGGTGGATAGTGTGTGGAGAGTAATGGTATGTGTGGGGTTCTAACCTTGTCATGATGACCACGACATAGTGTGTAATGTGAAATTATTCTTGGTGTGATTGTTGTTGCTACCTAGAAGAAGCATTTTTGGAATGCTCAGAGTGAGTGTCCGTGTGAAGTACAATCGTGAGGACTTTTAAAGAAAATAAGTGATTGGAGGTGAGTCCCTAGCCTTTGATGAGTCTTTACTCTAGGAGTTCCCGATGTCGGTGGATTGAGATCTTGAGAGTTTCAACCCAGGTATAGAATGGTAGAGATGTGCTTGCTTGCTCTCTAGTATCGGGAGAGTGACAGGTGTGGTTGGGAAAGGATAGGTGTATGGATTGGTATCACTAGTGTTGGTTAACCTATTTGGGGTCGAAGTGAAACGGTATATTTTGCAAATTAGTGGTCAAGTGGCAACTGTAAGGTTGGAGCAATCTAGTGTATGAGGGCTGTGTGGGCAAGATAGTGGAAACTTATACTTAGTGAGCAGGAGAGGCCTGGTGGTCATGAGTGCTGTGAGGTCAAGCGGTGGATTAGTGTCGATATGGAATGAGCATAAGTGGAAGTCGTTGTTCGGAATTCGCTTATAAGTTGTTCAGATGTGATAAAATTATGTGTGGGGACGTAGGGATGATTATGTGGTATGTGGTAACGTTATCCGCGGGTAAAAGAATGGAGTGGCAAGTGGTGACTAGCTAAGGAGGAAATTGTATGTTCTCGGGTTGCCTAGTTATGATGTTCGTAATAGATACGAAATCTTTGAGGATGTTGAGCCAATTCGGAGGTGTAAAGGAAATGTAAAGGAGTGGATTAATGTCGGTTGAGAAGTGAGGAGTGTGTGGCCGTCTCAAGCATTGAGTGTTGTTTCGGTTTGACTTAGTGGAAATTCTCGTCTGAAGCGTGGTGGAAGTGTTGGTTAGGTATAGCACCCGTTGAAATTTCGTGTTTAGAGTGGTCAATGTTGGATGGGGAACGTTCCATTCTAGCTGGATGTAATTGGGACGGTAGGTTGGATGGAGCGAGAAAATGGGAAGGAGAAAGCGTGGCATGTGTTATGGAAAGTGGGGAGCAATGTTTTTCAGAACGTCGCCGATGGGTGCATGAACTTCTAGTGGGAGTGAGAGAAAGAGGATTTGTGTGTATGTGATTGGTTTCAGTGTTGAGGAAAGCTAGCCTATGTGATTGGTCAAGAGTGTGCACCTTCTAGTGAGTCGTTCTTTGGAAACATGTTTTACGTTCGAGAAGTAAGTGGAATAAAGTAGCCGAATGTATTGCTCGGGGTGAGGGACCATTGGATGAGATTTGGTAGAAATATAGGAGTGACGTTGTGGTAAAAGCGTGTGAGTTGATTGGTATCTATGGATTGTGGTCAGTTTAATTAATGTGAGAAGGTGATATCTGCCTTGAGCATATTTTGTGTTGAGGGAGTAATGATAGATTGGTGTGTAATCCATTGAAAAGTGTGTAAGCTGTTGAAGAGAATCTTAACTGCGGGTTAAGGTGATTTTCAAAGTTGATTTTGTGTGAGATCGGAGGTCACACGGTTGACCACCGATAGGTCGAACATTTTCGCGAGAGGTTAAGCGTGGCTCGAGACCGCCACTGGTTTACGTGAGCAGTAGGAGAAGTTTATCGAATTCCATGGAGGAGTCGATGCGATGTTTAGAATTAAGAAGTGTCTATAGTGGGAGTTCGGTGGCGATTCCATAAAGGGCAAGAGGCAACTTGGGAGTTGGAAACAGACGTGAGGACTCGATATCCTCGTTTGCTAAAAATGGAATTCCGGGGACGGAATTCTTTTGAGGGGTGGATATTGTAATAACCGGTTTTCAATTAACCGATAATTGAGAAATCTTGGATGAATTTCGAAGTTTAAGAAAGTTATGTGGTCCAAGTGTGAATTACTGAAAGTGTTGTGTTTTTGAGTAAAGTATATAAAAAAAAGGGAAACCCTAAACCCTCTCATATTGCATTAGTGTGTGTGTTTTTGTGTGTGTGTTTTGGCTGGGGAAGAAAGGAAGGAGAAAGAGGCATTTCCAAATTTGAAGAATTAGCAGCTGGACGTTTTGTTGATCTGTGGAAATCATTCAGGTAAAAGCCAATCCTAATCCTCCTTAAGTTTTTGTGTTTTGGTGGATTTTGGGGAAGGATCTTAGTTTGTGGGTTTTAGTGTGTTTTTTCTAATCCAATTGCTAGAAAGGGCTTAGGAATGGGTTATTGTGTAAACATTGACCCATATTCTTAAGCTGGAGGTGTTGAGAAGATTAGGACAAGTGATTTTGCGATTTTTCTGCGTTTTGGGTTTTCCCGTCGTGTCCGGAAACCTTCAGCGCAGGGTAGTGTCCGGACGTTTTTGATGGTGTCCGGATAGCGTGGTTGTCCGGATGAGAGTAGTGTCCGGATGAGAGTAGTGTCCGGGTGAGTGTTGTCCGGGTAGAGTTGTGGTAGTAGTTTCCGGTAGTTTAACCGGAAACCCTTGAGAATCCGGATAGAATGTCCGGATAGTTTTGGTTATCCGGGTAGAACGTCCGGATAGCTCTGGTTGTCCGGATAGTCTTGGTTGTCCGGGTAAAGTGTCCGAAAAGTTGTGGTGTGGCACTGTAGTGCAGTCTGTTAGTCCGAAGGGTTAACCGTGTGAGTGTGAAGTTCAATCAGGTGACTTATTTTGGTAGTGTGTATCCTTATAGGTGCAGTTGAAGGGAGAATCCATCTAGTAAGAGGATTAAACAGGACGACAGATGAGTCTTTCTAAACCTAAATTTTACACATGTGTGTGGTTGACAATTATTGTCTAATGGTGGTTTTTCCAAATGCTTTTATTACAAACTGAAGGTTTAGTGTATGGCATGGTTATTATTTAACTGTGTGCTTTTCAATTACTTTTATGGCAAAACGATGAAAAGTGTGTGGTGTGGATTTTTATCTAACGGTGTATTATACAACTGCTGCTGTTTCAAGTGATGATTAATTGTGTGATAGTATGTGTTTCAAATAAAGGAACAGTGTGTTTGAAGATTATTATGTAACAGTGTGCTTTTCAACTGCTTTTATTTCAAGGCAAGGTACGAATGTGCGATTCATAAGTGTGACTTATATGTGTGATTTAAATGTGTGTGACCATGCTCTGGCTTTTGTGTGACATGGGCGGTGTGTGCCCGATTACGCTGTCACGATGTGTGTGACATGGGCGGTGTGTGCCCGATTACGCTGTCACGGTGTGTGTGACATGGGCGGTGTGTGCCCGAGTACGCTGTCACGGTGTGTGTGACATGGGCGGTGTGTACCCGACTATGCTGTCACGGTGTGTGTGACATGGGCGGTGTGTGCCCGATTGCGCTGTCACGGTGTGTGTGACTTTAGCGCGTGCCAGTAGCATGTGTTAATGTGTGCATATCAACTTTGTGTGCTAGTTATGATTTATACAATGCTTTCATAACTGATTTTATAAACTGAAATATTTTGGTGTGACTTGGTGTGGAGGGAACTCACTAGACCTCATGGTCTAACCCTCGCTTTTCAAAACTAAAACCTTTTTCAGGTAAGCAGTAGTCGAGGGCACGTTTAGAGTTTTGGCAAGACGTGGATCGGAGCTTGCGCTAGAAGGAATTAGAAGAATCTCCTTTGAAATGTTTAGTTAGATTTTCTCAGCTGTATTTAGGGTTATTTCCGCGAAACCTGTATTGTAAATCTTGTTAGTGGGACCATGTTGAGCCGTTTTTGGCGTTATGAACTAAAGAGGTAGCTTCTAGATTGTATGTTCAAATTTTGGGTTGTTACACTGTATGCGTTTGGAAAATGGGTTATCGATGTCTTTTATACAAACCCTTTTTGAAAATCATTTATTTAAGTTGAAGTTGTCGATTTATCAAATGATTTGCTCTTGATGTAAACTCTTGAACTCACTAGGCGTTAGCTTAACCTTTTTATTTGTCGGCATGTGCAACAGGTTCAGGTTGGGAATAACTTTAGCTACACTGCGAGGTGATGAGTGCTAGTAGAGTGTACGGGAAGTGAGATGCTTAGCGAAGTTTTCCGCACTTTTGGGATTAACAACTTTTATTTGGGTTAAGTAACACCCACCTATAGTTGTTAGTTGTTTAATTTGTGAAGTTCAAAAATTGAGGTATTTTCAAGGATGATATGTAGAAGTAATTTTATCATCTTTTAGTTTAATTTATTGAAATTAAGGTTAGTTGCTCATTCCAATTTTGAGGGTGTTACATTGTAACACCCCAAGTCCGTAAAATCTAAACCTTTTGGAATTTTGGGGCTAAAGTATGAAGTGTACAACTTTAAGGGCCTTGTGGCAAAATCTGAATTTTATATGTGTGTAAATGGAGTAAAAACCCTAAATCGTTTTTATTCTTCTTCATTGGAGGCTGGATACAAGAGTAAGAGAAAGAGAGAGTTATCTTGTGTGTTCTTGAAGGAAATCAAGAGAATGAGCAGATTTTGGGAAGGTTCTTGTAACATCCCAGGCCAACCGTACCAGATATTGTCCGCTTTGTCCACACACCTGGACTCACGGTTTTAAAACGCGTCTAATAGGGGAGGTATCAAGTCCCTCTTATATGGCAACCTTTGTTCCCCTCCCCAACCAATGTGGGATCTTACAATCCACCTCCCTTGGGAGCCCAGCGTCCTCGCTGGCACACTAGTCCGGTTGCCGGCTCTGATACCATCTGTAACATCCCAGGCCAACCGTACCAGATATTGTCCGCTTTGTCCACACACCTGGACTCACGGTTTTAAAACACGTCTAATAGGGGAGGTATCAAGTCCCTCTTATAAGGCAACCTTTGTTCCCCTCCCCAACCAATGTGGGATCTTACAATAAAGAAGATTTAATTTGAACGATTAGGCTTACAATCCAAGGGGGGTGGATTGTAAGATCCCACATTGGTTGGGGAGGGGAACAAAGGTTGCCTTATAAGAGGAACTTGATACCTCCCCTATCAGACGCGTTTTAAAACCGTGAGTCTAGGTGTGTGGACAAAGCGGACAATATCTGGTACGGTTGGCCTAGGATGTTACAAATGGTATCAGAGCCGGGAACCGGACTGGTGTGCCAGCGAGGACGCTGGGCTCCCAAGGGGGGTGGATTGTAAGATCCCACATTGGTTGGGGAGGGGAACAAAGGTTGCCTTATAAGAGGAACTTGATACCTCCCCTATCAGACGCGTTTTAAAACCGTGAGTCTAGGTGTGGGGACAAAGCGGACAATATCTGGTACGGTTGGCCTGAGATGTTACAGTTCTACTCATCTTCTTCAGGTAATCATCTTATCCATTAATCCTCTCATTGTGTCTTAGTGAATTTTGGTGTTTAGGAGTGGGGGAGTTATTCATTGAAGTGTTTTGGATTGGAAATCCATTGGTTTAATGTTTTTGGGAGTTCTAAATTGAATACTTGAAGTCTTGGGGCAAAACCACCATTGATGGTGCATTCTTTCAAGGATTCTTCATTTATTTGATTTTGGGAAGATGGGTTATTAAAAGATAAATCAATAGATTGATTTTGTTGGGGCAAATGTGTTTTGGTGTTGGTTTAATGTTCTTAAGGGTTTAGTATATTAAACCCATCGATTTGTTAGCTTTAAAAACTGTTTTGGGAGAGTTAAGGATGAAATAGTATAAAAATCCTTGGCTGCAAGTCGTGTAGGGCTGGAGAGTGCAAACGAGTAGGTTGCGCGGGCTAGTTCGCGGCTTGAGGACGCGGGCCAACCGCGCAAGTGGCTGTTGTGGATTTCTTCGGTTTTGTTTCGTTTCTCGTTCGGGTTTGGGATCGAGTCATCAATTGGGGGTTTGTTTTGGGGATTATTAGGAATGGATTTGGGATATAATTAGATGGTTTAACACCATTCTTATGGCGTCAAATTCAATTGTTCGGTTTGAACTAAAGTGGGTTTCGGAGCGTGTGTCGATGTGCTAAGGCTAAGGTGAGTTCCCTCAACTCTTTTGGTGCAAATGAAATGTTTTGATAAAGCTTTTCATAACTGATTATGGTATGGGGCATGATGGCATGATTAACCATTTTGAAAATCTCTATTATTACACGACGTGGAAATGTTTTTAATGCATGCAAGTTGTTTATACGTGTATCCTACGAAAGCTTTAAATGCATGATCTTGCGAGTTGTTGCTATGTGTGGAGTCGGGTTGCACAGTGGGAGTAAGGTACCTTGGGATATCATATATCCCTTGGGAGTTGATTTATTTACCCTGTACATATGGAATCCGTTTCCTGTGTATGTGGAGATGGGGAGTCTGCTTGGGACCCGAGGGCGAGAGGGGAGTCTGCTTGGGCCCCGATCGTGGAAATTACCGTGTGGTGGAGATTTTCTACGAACACTGTGCAAATACCCAAACGTGATGTTGCTTGGTTGAAATATTTTGATGGGCCTTTATGGCAGTTTGCATAAATATTTTTTTATATGGTTTGTTAAACTGTTTTCGGGAGAGAATTCACTAGACCTCATGATCTAACCCTCGTTTTTCAAAAATTAAAACATTTTCAGGTTAGAGCATATAGTTTTGGGAATTCTATCCTTCAAGATGGAAAGTTGTGGCGCGATAGAAGAGGTAAAGTCTAGAGAGGACTTGTAGACACCGTCGGGCTTCCTGTAGCATCTCAGTTGTGAAGGTGTTGTCCGCTGCGAACTTAGAGTACAATTAATATTAATTGTATATTTTGGGACCGTTTTGGTTGTATTTTTTGTAATTATGTTTATGGAAATTGGGTTGTTACAGTGAGAAGTAATCCTAGAAATTGGATTAGATAGATCAAATTTTATTAAATGAAGGGAAATATGGTAATCAACAATTAAATATTATAATTAACAGCGTTAGAGTAGCGTAAGGATCTCAATTAACAATTCTAACAAATCAAATCTAGTTTTATGGCAATTTTACCATCCATTCTTTCTCGATTCTTTCTCGATAATATATTGCAATTCTATATTATCGAATTTCTTAATTCTCTTTCTAGATCAAATCTCATATTCTTTCAACATGAATCCGAATCCAAAAAGCGGTTTTAAGCAAAACGTTGATTTTGGTCCTGAAACTATAATGATACATGTGAATCTAATATTCATTTGTGAATCAATTAAATAATTAACATGTGAATCACTCGGATTCATGTATACACATAACAATGAAAACATGAAATAAATCAGTTTCATATTGCATTACTATTTCATTTGTGACTAATAAATTCACAAGTGAAGAGGACGCAAAACATTGATTTCATATGAGGACTCGAAGCAAAACGGTTCACATGTGAATCACACGATTTCACATATGCACATATTATTATTTGTTTTGTCACCTATTATTATTCGAGGTGGGTGTGTTCTACGCGAAAATGGAATAGAACCCCCAAATTTTTAGGACCCGATTATACATGTTGTAATCTTTAACCAATTATAACGTTATAGGCTTTTACTCATGGCTGATTTGGCGATTCCCGATTCCAACTTGCAAATAGTGTTAGGACAATTATTCTAGTTAAATGAATTTCATATAGGAAAAAGTCTAAAAAAACCCAACAAACTATCCAGTTTTGCATGATTAAGTCCCTAAACTATTTCTTTGAATGAAAAAACCATTAAACTTTCTCATTTTGAATTATTAAGTCCTTAAACTATTTTTTGGATGAAAAAACCATTAAACTTTCTCATTTTGAATGATCAAGTCCTGAACATTTTTCTTAAAAATATAAATCATCGAACTTTTAAAAAATTTCTATAACCGACTAAAAATGTTTTAAAATCAAATTTACCGTTCCCAAATCTTACGTCATTCAGACCCCACGCAATAACCGAGGTCAACAGTTTGATAGATGATATGTAGAACAGAGAATGACGAGGAGTGGCGAGGGGGAGCGGTATCGTTGTTTGCTAGGAGTTTGAATGACGTACGGTTTGAAAACGGTAAAACCCATTTAGATTTTATTTTGCTTTAAAAATTTTCTAGTCGGTTATATGTAGTTTTTTTGTTAAAACGATGCACGTAACCAACTTTGAAAGTTCGATGATTTATTTATTAAAAAATGTTCAAGGACTTAATCATCCAAAATGAGAAAGTTTAATGGTTTTTTCATTCAAAGTGAGAAGTTTTAATGGTTTTTTCAAACAGATGGGATACAGTTTCTTGTAACCGAAAGAAGAACAATACAAACCAATATCGATGAAACCGAATCAAACAAGAACAAACCATAAGTTGACAAAAGATTGAAACCAATCCTTGTAAATGTTATTCCCAAGCCAAATATAGAAAACAAAGAAAAAACTACAACAGATTTCAATAACAGTAATAGTAAAACAGAATTGTTTCCAAATTCTAATAGAAATAAGGCCTCCGTAATTCGATAATCGATTACGATTTGTTGAAGAGGATGGTGGTTTCCGCGATCATCGACGTAACAACATACGGGTCCATGTTCGAAGCCGGCCTACGGTCCTCAAAGTATCCTTTCCCTTCTTTCTCTGTATCTCGTCCAACTCGAATGGAAGCACCACGGTTCGCAACCCCCTGCCACAACCGTCCCAATATCAAATTAAGATTTTGACATTTAAACATGAGCGTCTACTTTTCCATTTTATCCTTAATTATGTGATACAGAAAATTTATATGCCTACTATTGGTTCTCTACTTTAGAGAAATTATAGAGAACCTGTTGGAGATGCTCTAATGCATTAAACAAAAGATAGGTTGTGTACGTGGATGAGAGAGAAAGTAATATTTTAATAAATGATCTGTTTGATAGAGATCACGAGGAACATAGTCTTATGTGCACGTACCCATTTGAACGTGTTGATGTCGGCCGTCTCATGGTGACCGGTGAGCCGGCGCTCATTGCCTTCACCGTAGGCTGCAATGTGCTCTTTGTGCCTCAAACCCAACTTCTCAATCGCCTTCTTAATCACCTCGTATCCGCCCTCTTCCCTCATAGATTTCGTGCTGAAAATATCATGTAACGGGTACCCGTCAAGATTTCGAAAATAACATTTCTTTATCATTTACAAAATAAATACGCCATCAAAATTAAATACCTGTAATTGGTGTGAGCTCCGGCACCATTCCAGTCGCCCTGCGACAAAATTCTCGCAATCAGAATGAATATCGTTTGTATTTACACGTATTAATTCAATAAAAGTTTTGCAGAATGCAACGGGCTGACCCAATAACCTCAAAATCAACTTAAAACTCATAAAACTTTACCGGAATAGGTTTGGGGTCGAACGAGACCACAACTCCAGCAATCTCGGTGATCCTCTGTAGAGAAAACAAAATGGTATTTTCAACATCAAGATCGACATTTATATCAAGAAAACGCAAAATAATAATAATAACAATAATAATAATAATAATAAGCATGTCTTCGATCTTTCTCTAATATCACGAAATTTTCGGGGTACCTCAAGAATGTAACGAGCAGCCCACAACTCATCACCCGAAGAGATGCCAACCGAAGGTCCTACTTGAAACTCCCACTGCATATCCATTCATAAATTCACAAGTTTTCTCATATGCATATTCATTTGTGAATAGGAGTTTTCAAATTCATCAATGTACGAGTTTTTAAATCCAAGTTCATCAAACCGATGAGAAATTTACCTGGCCAGGCATGACCTCGCCGTTAATGCCGCTTATGTTGATGCCGGCATAAAGACAAGCTTTGTAGTGAGCATCCACGATATCGCGTCCAAAAGCCTTTTCGGCACCAATACCACAGTAGTATGGCCCCTAAATTTGCATTTAAACGATACATTTACCATTAAAACTTGAACAAAATTAAGATAAAAAGGCGTAAAGTTGAAGTGATTTAAACATGTACACTACAACAAAATCGGGTTTATAGGATGCCAAAAATGTCCAAGTGTCTGGTTTATAGGACTTACTTTTATAAAACCAAACAATTGTAAAAATATTACAATAAGTTTATAGGACGCTTTTCATACCTGAGGTCCAGGGAAGCCTCCTTGAGGCCACCCTAGCGGCCAGTTGATGCCCTTTTGCAACAAAGTGTATTCTTGCTCGAGTCCATACCTATTACACCAATTCAAAAACTATAAGTACTGAAAATTGATCTAAAGATCGAGTTGTGAAGGGTAAAATCGTAAAAATACCATGGGACTTCCTTCTCGACTTCGGGGTTGCTGAAGATTTTGGCCGCCGCATGCCTCTTGTTGGTCGGAATTGGCTCACCGGCAGGAGTGTAAGCATCGCATATCACCTATACGATACAAAATGCAAAAGAAATACAAATCAAGAATTACCATATTTATGTAAAGTTACACATAAATGCAAAGAAAATGTTGAAAATATAAATCTTTTAGAGAAAAAAACATCCAAAAGAACATAAATGGAAACAAAAGTTTCTATCTTTTTTCAAATCACATCGACACGGACCATTAAAACCAGGAATTTTCTCTCTATACATAAGATCGTTTTTAGAGAGAGAATCAAAGGGTGTCGCCCTATTATTATAATAGATAAATAAATAAATAAATAAATAAGAAAAGATTGAAAATATACCAAGATGTTGTTGCCACCCCTGAATGGATCCTTGAAAATAGCTTGAGGGCTGTTTGATTCATGGAGATGACAATTAAATTTAGGAAATAATTCAAAACCATAAATCGAGGAGACGAATACTCACTAGACGATAACTTCGCTATCCTCGCCGGGGGCTTGACCAGTGCTCGAACCATCGTAGTTCCAGTTCGGAAGCTTCTTGGGATCACTTACTGGTTCAGGAAGAGTCTAAAAATAACAAGAAAATAAATCAATTAAAGAAGAGAAGCATAACCCATATATATATATATATATATAGAGAGAGAGAGGTGAGTTCATACGAGAACGCTAACTATTTAAGAAAACAGTAAATCATGTGCAAAATCACATGTGATTTTACATTAACTATAAAAATTGGACACGCGCGACTTTGGCCGCGACTTAAAGTGACGGCAAAAGTCGCGTAATCATATATGATTTTGTACGTGAATCATATATGATTTTGTACATAGCAGTTGTTTTATATGTTTTCTTAAATAGTTAGCGTTCTTGTATGAACCTCTCTCTCTCTCTCTATATATATATATATATATATAAACAAAGAGTCTTTAGTCTAGCAGTATCTCAGTTACTGGCAGAGTCCAACCTCCAGTCGTCAAGTTCAGGGGAAAACCGTAAAAAATTTAGAAACACCCTGGTAATAATGATTCATCCAAACTATATAATTTGTAACTTGCACACGTGACACGTGTGTATACACATGTGCATAAAAACCAAAAAAACTTCTTACTTGTATGTAGATGCGCATATAGTCTAGATGAATCATTATTACCAAGGTGTTTCTAAATTTTTTTCTGAAACCTCCCTCAATATATATATATATATATATATATATATATATATATATATATATATATATATATATATATATATATATATATATATAAGAGGTTCTAACGAGAAGGTCAACTGTGGAGAACGGTGAAACCTCCCTCAATATATATATGTATGTATATTACAGGGTCTACTTCTTTTGTTAACTTTTTCATGTATTGCATATATGCACATCGGGCATTGCATATATGCACATGTTACAATTGCCTGATGTGCATATATGCACTGGTTAACAAAAGAAGGAGACCTGTATATTATATATGAAGAAAAAGACAAAGATATCGATTGTTTCAAAGTAGTTACTCTTGCTTTGCTGCGAAGATCCATACCAGATCCACCAATCCTATATACATACATATCAAGGAACACAAACCAAAATAATGATTATTAGAAGAATGTACAAATAATTTAGAGAACTAAAAACTCCAGCATAATCAAAGTCACCCAACTCTTGGGTGCAGCAAAATCCCTAATTTCTTCACCGTTGACCAGAAAGTCAACCTTTCAATTTCAAGATAGTTTTATTAGATCAAACATGAAAAACCATAAAACCCAGATCAGAATTCTGTTTTTTTATGGCTGATTTCGTTATTATGATCATGAAGATCATGTTGACAAACTCAAATGAAGATCTACTTGCTATGAACAACATCGATAGATCAATCAATAATCAAACGAAATACTAAAATCCAGGTAATAGCATCATAACATAAAATCGATTTTGATGGCGGAAAACAGGGGATTCAACATTCAAATTTGTTGATTCGAAAAGTCAAATAAACCCAAATGAAGAAAGTAGAGTAGAAACGAACCAGATATATTCAGCAATAATCTTCTTGGTGGAATCTGTGAGATTCAAATTGATGAGATCATTGAGCAGAGCCATTTTGAATAGACCTGTTGTTTCTCTCTCTAAAATGTTTCCACAGTGTTTATGGATAGAGAGAGAGAGAGTATGGGAAAGACGTGAAATGAAGGAGACGAGTTTGCGTTTTATAGTGCAGCAGTCTCCTTCTTTTAAAAAAATATTTTATTTATTTATTTATTATATTTATTATCTCCAAAATAAACATTGAATTGGTACTTTGTATATAAATTAACTAGGTTTGAACCGTGTATTACACAAGGTAATTTAAAAAAATTAAATCATATCAGAAAATTTATCTTACAGATATGAATGATCATCGAAAGTACGATGTTATTTTCCAAGCTTTTTTTCCTTTAGAGTTGTTTTTTTGTAGTTGGTTACAAAATGTCCTTGTTTTAGGTAGTTTTCACAAATGATGTTTTGCAAAAAATTAAAAAAAAAATATGAATAAATATTAAAAATTTATAATTGAGAAGTGATATACAGTACAAAGTGTTTGGATTAGCTTATTGTTGTATCAAAACGTGATAAGCTAATAGAGGAAATAATACAATCATAATTAAGAAAGTATAAATAATTAAAAATACTATACTAAAAAATCTGCATATTTATATTGAAAAATGTTCGAACTCATATTTAAACAACAACTTGGTGCAAATCCCAGCGGTGTAAATATCTACTGTAAATTGATCAATTAATTTGCACAATTCATTCTGATGTCATATGACTTCTTCTCTCATATCTTAATTGTTCATAGTTTAGTAGCAAAAAGGGATCAAAACAACATTCTTCAACAACAGAAATGGAAACCTATTCATATTAACAATAAAACAGAGCTTGATTACTAAAGAGATAGTAAAATTGTAAAAATCTAAAAGATTCTTAGAAATCAAAATCAACCCAAAAAGAAAAGATGATTTCAAAAAATAAAACAAACCCAAATTAGTTTCAGGCAAATCCTAATTCCCCAAATTGGTCCAAAAACAGTAGTTTTGATTGTTTTTTCGTGAAAGAAATCGACACAATATAAATTCATAAAATAATCAGTTATGAACATTGAGAAGAAACCCATTTAATTTAAAGTTTTTTTCTTGGCAAAAAACATTAAGGTTCTGATTGTATCCCACCTCAGTTGGATTGTTGTGTACAGCGAAACCCCAATAGGGTTCTTCTCAACCAAAAGAAACAAACAAAAACCCTTGAATCTTTTGGGGTCTACAAAAAATTGTTGGATAATAGAATATGAAAAATGGGTTTAGGTGGATATATATATCAAGATTTAACTTTCCAATTAGGAATCTTCACAAAATTTGAGGACTCAATTTGATTGTACCTGTGAGAGGAGCACGAAGCAGGTGATGAGAGGAAAGACAAATTGATCAATTAATTTGCAGAAGGAGACGAGTTCAATTTTATTAGGGGTAAAATAAGATTATTTTTAGGATATACGTTATTATGGTAAAATAAGTTTATTTTGGGATGAAATAAGGGTATTTTTTTTGAATTAGAACTGAATAATTAACATTAATTAGTCTATAATAAAATTGAATTTAAAAAATCAAGCTATATCAATAATTTGAATTTAAACTTAGAAGTAAATCCCGTATTTTTAGGATTACGGATTTTTTTTTTGAATTTATTATAAGTATGGATATGTACATATGTATCTAAAATATTCAATATTAGTCAAAATGAAGTTAACTCTAATCACGACACATTAATTTGTATATATTTATGATATTTAATAATATAATTAAATACAAAAATATTCAATATTGAGCTCATTTCGAAGATATTGACGAAACGATTACAATAGTATAATTTGTAAAAAATAAAAATGTTTTTAATGCATTTTAGTTCATATACATTATTTATGTTTATATGATAAAAGTCTAAAATAAAAAATAAAAAAGTAAGGGATTAAAAGTAAACTACATAGGTAATTATAAGGGTAGTAAATGTAAGATATAAATATTAAAAATTGAATTAATGAGAGATTTAAGAAGAAGTGAATGTGAGTGTGATAATTGAACCTATAATGTAAATGCGTCCAGATACATGTTTAGGTGGAAAAACAATGAAGTCGACTCACCAGAAGACGACACGTGGCATGCTAGTTACTCATTTATTATATGTATAGATTAATATATTACGTTGTTGGTATCTTGTATAAGTTTAAATAGAGTAAACTACAATTTTGGTCCATGAGGTTTACATGTTTTTAAGGAAATCGTCCCTACACTTCAACAAGTGCAGTAAACATCTCTATTGTTTACATTGTGCTTTGATAGTGGTCCCTCGTTGTTAACTTCGTTAAAAAACTCAGTTAAATTAAGGGGTCTTTTGGTCTTTTTTTCTTTTAGAAGGATAAGTGGTACAATTTTGTGAAAATCAAAGGGACCAATTTGTAATTTACTCTAATTTCTTCTTATTATATGCATACATATATATATATATATATGTATGTATATATATATAGACTTGGGATCATGTGAGACCAGCATGTTTTCGTCAGACCGGTGAGACCAAGTTTTTACACTTGAAACTTCACAGCAAAATACTGTGAAGGTAACTTTCACAATGTTTTTGCTGTCTGTGAAGGTTCGTATCTTTTTTTTTACCTTCACAGTGTTCTACTGTGAAGTTTCAAGTGTAAAAACTTGGTCTCACCGGTCTCACGAAAACAGGTTGGTCTCACGTGAACTCAACCCTATATATATATACATACACACACACGACATGACCATCCGAGGCCATCTTCGACGAGTGGTTTGCCATCTCTGGCGACCAGCTCTCGTTCTCCCCATCGAGCCATCTGCAACCTCCTACCCCTTTCCACTTCCTCACCACATTCTCTTTAGCCATCTGCACTTTCGACTGTGTATATATATAGGGGTTAAATTATGTGAGGACCAAAAAAATGTTGAAAACCTTGAGGACTAATTTAATCCATAGATTAGTTTAAATCAAGGGTCATTAAAGAAATAAACATATTTGTAATTAAATGGTGAAGTAAGGATATTTTGGTCAAACTAAACGTAGATTGAAAGGGTATAATGGGTTAGAGTCACACTCCTCATCAAGTCAAATTAGAACATAAATCTATATCACTGGATGGAACGACTCAAAGCTTTAAATTTGGCGCCCAACACCATTCGACTCGCCTACATCCGTCGCAACCGCACACCGCTCCCCCAGCCCTTGAAACCCATCGACTTCCAACTCAAGAAACGGGATCTGGGATGGAGTTGTTCTTCGAAACCAAAATTGAAGCGAGAAATCGAACCCATAAATTAGATATGGAATGGAGGTGTTCTTCAAATTCAGAATCAAACCAAGAAATCGAACCATAGATGGGGTCTGGAATCAAGGTGTTCTTCAAACCCAAAATCAACCCAAGAAATCGAACATGGTAATTAGTTTTTTTCTTTTTTTTTATCGTTCTTGAGTTTAAGTTGGAATTCTTCGATTTTGAGTTTGGGTTTCTGGTTGTTCTTGACTTTAATTTAGTTTTTATGAAATTTGTGTTTTGTTTTGTTTGTATTTTTATATAATTTGTTTGTATTGATGATCTTAGGATTCAATTATGTTTGGGTTTGGAATTTTGTATAATGGTGCTTGATGGAACCTGGTGATATATGAAGATTGATTCACCTTATGAAACACATATAAATAATCCTACTCGATTCACCTTATGAAACACTGATTGTGTTTGGGATTGGATATGTGTATAGTGGTGCTTGATGGAACAACGTGGTACATGGTAGTTCACCTTATGAAACACAAGGTGAATATGTTGAATTTGTGTGTTTCACCTAGTGAAACTGTGTGTTTCATGTGGTGAATATGTGCGTTTCATATGGTGAATCTGTGTGTTTCATACGACGAAATAGCATATAGATGAAACGCTGTCATTATTAACCTTACAAAATATAATATTTTTTGATGACTCAATTGGTGAGTATGTGTTTCATATGGTGAATCTTTGTTACCAAAATGACAATATTCCCTTTTCAAGTGGTGAAATAATTTTCAAGTAAAACCATTGAATCAAAATCAAATAACGGCTTGGATCAGTTCTCACGGTTTTCAACCTTTTGTGGTTCTCATTTAATTATCGCCCTATATATATAGGATACAAATCAAATACAAATCATGTATTTGTTGCACCCCTTACAAACCAATGTGCATATGTGAACAATGTGTGCTTAATCTGAGATGCATATATGCATTATCCCATATGAATGTATGTCTATTATATGTATATTCTTGAACGTATGCATATGCATATGTATATGCACATTGTTCACATATGCACACTGGTTTCTTCACATATACACATTGGTTTGTAAGGGGTGCAACAAATACATGGTTTGCATTTTACGGTGCCTCTCTCTCTCTCTCTCTCTCTCTCTCTCTCTATATATATATATATATATATATATATACACACACACAGTTGTGAACAGACCATCGCACCTCCAACACCGGTGACCGACCACTACAACACCCATGGCCGACAACCGACCACTGCAGCACCCACCCCCTGTGAGCGTCGTTAACCCCCATCGTGATCCTCAACCTTCGATCTCCAAAACGAATTTACTTTCTTCACCAACCTTCGATCTTCTTCTCCAAAATGAATCCCAAACGATCTCTCTCTCTCTCTCTCTCTTATTTCTCTCGCCCTCTTCTTCACTGTGACCGCTCGTTGGTGATGTTTTGTGGCCTCTGTGTGTGACTACAGTGTGGGTGTGAGTGTGCGCGCGCGTGAATCTATAGAGGGGTCGGTGATGAAGGGTGTTGATGGTGTCTGTGTGTGTATGTATGTGTTGTATATGTTGTATATGTGTGTAGTATGTGTATATATATGTTGTATATATGTGCACTGTGTGTGTATATATGTGTGTGTGTTGTAGTGTGCAGTGTGCAGTGTGTATGTATATGTATGTGTTGGTCGGTGACGGAGAAGACACCGGAGAAGGTTCAGGGGGAGGGGCGATGGGGTGGTTCACGGTGTGTGTTTGTGTGTGTAAATATATATATATATATATATATATATATATATATATATATATATATATATATATATATAGGGGCTCCTTCTTTTGTTAACCAGTGCATATATGCACTTTAGGCAATTGTAATATGTGCATATATGCAATGCCCGATGTGCATATATGCACATCATGAAAAAGTTAACAAAAGAAGGAGACCCTATATATATATTAATATAATATATAAAATATTTTATTTTATTTTTTTAACAGAAAAGACAAAAAAAAGTGTAAAAGGACAAAAATACCCCTCATTTAATGGAGTTTTAACGCAGTTAACGATGAGGGAAAGCAAAATGCAAACAGTAGGGATGTTTACTGCACTTATTGAAGTTTAGGGACGATTTCCATAAAAACGTATAAATCTCAGGGACCAAAGTTATAGTTTACTAAATTTAAATATTACATTATTTCAAAATAAAAATGTTTTGTTTGAAACAAATATATATTTGTAATGGTATAAAGATCGGCACCTTAGGATTGGGTCCTAAAGGACTTAAGATTGGTTCGTGTTAGAAAAACGTCAATAGGTAACTGGTTAGTGTTAGAAAAACGTCAATAGGTAACTGGTTATTATATAATCAGTACTTTTTCCCTAACTGATTGTTAGTCGAAAATGTCGCTCGGTCTATTTTAACTGGTTTATTTTTCACGTTTAAATTTTTAACGAATCATAGACCGCCACATGACGTTTTCTCTATAATTTTTTTTGTCATACCATGTGAACTGATCCTTCAAAGGATCATAAGTGATTGCGGCCGACATGCTATGATTCGTTTTAAAAATCAATCCGTCTTTAACAGATTTAAAAATCAGTTCCATTTGGACTAGGGACTTAAACCGTCCTATGTCTTTCACGTCCACCTCTAACCACGACTATGGTGTTATCAAATACTCTCTCCTTTCCAAAATAAGTGTTCATAATTGAAATGTCACACATGTTTAGGCATGCATAATTATTACATGTTTTTGGTTAACCAAATGACATATCCACCCTTATTTCATTTCTCTCTCTCGACAACCCTTAAATATTTGTGTATTAATTAAAGGTAAATTTGATAATTTAGTTATTTACTTTTGAAAATGAACACTTATTTTGAAACAAATATAAATAGAAATGTGGACATTTATTATGGAATAAAGAGAATAGAGTGCTTTTATGGAAATATCGGATTATACTAAATAATATAAAAACAGTGTACTAAAATTTATATTGTACTTTCGGGTATAAGTTAACGTAACTCCTAATTTGTAAGGTGATTTAATATTGTTAAATAATATTAAAAATAGTCTATCATGACAATAAAAGTAACAATAAAATATAAATTTATGGTATCGATATCTTGAAGTTATTGCTCTTGATCAAATAAGTAATCTTTTTATAATAATCTTAATTAAAAAGAAAACAATAGATTAGGTACAACGAAAAATAATATATATATATATATATATATATATATATATATATATATATATATATATATATAAATAGTGGCGTAATAATTTATAAGCCATCTTTTTTGTGTAAACTTTGTAAACCGTGGATTTTCATAGGTTTTCTTGATGAAATTGTTTCATATCATTCAGTTTTTGGTGAAATTATTTCATATATTTGTGTTTTTTATGTAAAAACGAAAATGTTTCATCAAACTGAGAAAATATATGAAACAGTTTCATAAGAATGAAAAAATACACGAAACTAAATAAAAAAACACAAATATATGAAACAATTTCATTAAGAAATGAATTATATGAAACAATTTCATCAAAATAAACAATTTCATAAAACAATTTCATTATTAAAAAATCTTTGAAATCCACTATTTACAAAGTTTACAATGGTTTACAAAATAGTGGGCCACATATATATATATATATATATATATATATATATATATATATATATATATATATATATATATATATATATATATATATAATTAAGGGAAATTAATTAAAATACCCAAAGTTTGACTCTCACCTACCAAAATACCCAAAATCTCGTTGAGTTTATCAAAATACCCAAAATTTCCGTGATGGCCCCGCGATCGCGGGCCCACGCCCACGTGTCACGACTGTTTAGCCAAAAGTCCCGCGGAGGCCCCTCAAGAATGCCCGCGGTACACTTTTGGCCCCTGCCCGCGGAGGTACCCTGCTATCGCGGGATGGATGTGACACGCGTCAACACAGGGTTGAAACCCTAATTTCTTTAATGTATCAACCCCCCCCCCCCCCCCCCCCCAACCCTAATTTCGGCCGCTATAAGAGAGTGGGTGGGGGGACCTTATTTGGCCACCACTTTCATTAAAAAAATTCTCTCCCAAACTCTCTCAATTTATCGTGTGGAATACGCGCTCGGTTTGTTTGAAGATGGCTCGTGTTACTCGTTTGGTAAGTTTTTCTTAAGTTTCTTGTACTTTTCTTGTATGTTGTTATTTTAAATTTTAAAATATATGATATGTATGTTGTTAGAGTGTTTTTAAGTTTGTTGTATGTTTGAATGTGTTATTTGTATGTTATAATGTTGTCTTTATTATAGATGTTAGAGTTTTTTTTAAAGATGTTATATTGGTTTTTTTAAAAAGATGTTAGAGTATTTTTTATAAAAACATATGTTAGTGTTTTTTATAAAAAAATGTTAAGAGTGTTTTTTATAAAAAAAGATGTTAGTGTTTTTTATAAAAAAAGATGTTAGTGTTTTTTTTATAAAAAGATTAGTGTTTTTTATAAAAATAAATGTTAGAGTGTTTTTTATAAAAAAAGACAACTTAGGTCCCTAAACTTTGGTGAATGACAACTTAGGTCCCGATACTTTGGTAAATGACAACTTAGGTCCCCTAACTTTGGTGAATGACAACTTAGGTCCCCTAACTTTGGTGAATGACAACTTAGGTCCCCTAACTTCTTTTGAGTTTCCTAGTCATAAAAAAATTCCGTAAATAAATGGTATGAATATATAAAAACATTTAAATTGGCTTCACATGCCACACTCAAATTCATTTTGGCCTCTTGCCAAAATCATCTATATATAACACTATTATCTATTGAAATAAAATAAACCGCAACATATCTATTTGGATTTTGTCAAACGGGTGTAAATAGCCCTAAGGTATGTGGGGACTTAAGCAATCCTTGTGATTCCCCTGCTACTTGGAAGTCCAATAGATTGAGTGGTTTCTTTTCTAAAACTAAAACAGACGAATAATTATCAACACAATAAACCAAACAAGCAAAAGCATCTATATATAACACTATTATATATTGAAATAAAATAAACCGCAACATATCTATTTGGATTTTGTCAAACGGGTGTAAATAGCCCTAAGGTATGTGGGGACTTAAGCAATCCTTGTGATTCCCCTGCTACCTGGAAGTCCAATAGATTGAGTGGTTTCTTTTCTAAAACTAAAACAGACGAATAATTATCAACACAATAAATCAAACAAGCAAAAACATCTATATATAACACTAACTATAACATCCGTGAATGACTATGTAGAAGGATTTCTTTTACATCGACTTGACGTTAAAGTGCCGCGTTGGCTACATGGGGAGTTAAGAGAGCGCTTCGCGGAATTAGGTGATCGCGCAGCTAGCGTTGAGGACATCTTTAGAAGGACACCTTTCGGTCCATGGATGGATCTTACCAATCCTGGTGGCGACCCCACGCTAGTCCACATGTTTCTACAGTTGGAGGTTGAGGTCTCCAATGGTGATCCGGAGGAGATGTATTTTGATTTCTCCGGGCATCAAATGCGGTTTGGGCGTCGTGAGTTCTGTCTAATTACAGGACTACTTTTTTGAGAGGCTCCCCGCCTTCCTCCCTTAGCAGACATTTCCTTCGTTCGTAGGGTTTGGCCTGGCATGTCACCATCTCGTTTGAAGCTGAGGACAGTCGTGGAGACGATGAAATAGGGCCTTGCTGCCCTAAGCGACCAGGATGTTGTCCGTGTATGCTTGGTGGCGTTCGTGGATATGGGCTTCATGGGCCGTGAGTGGAGCCAGACTGCTTCCGAGACGGTTCTTAGGGTCGTCGAGGACTTGGATTTGTTTAACAGGTACCCGTGGGGTAGCCACATCTGGACACATAGCTACACTATTATGCACCGAGCCATCGCCAGATGCCCCGATCGACTTGCCAAGATGAATCTTTGTGGATTTACATACGCCTTCAAGGTTAGATACGTAGTATAACATAAATAATAATACATACAAACTGTTTGGCTTTCCTTTTTACGTACTTGCTCTGCTTGTGTAATTCCAGATATGGATCTTGGAGATGTTTCCCACATCCTGTCAATATTTCAACAAGCGCACCGACAGATTACATAGGGGAACCCGTTGGGACCGGGGTCTTTCCCTAAATAGGCAGACTTGGCTTGAGTTCTTCAGCCAATCTAGACATGTAAGTTCTTTTACTATGTTTACAATGTTGCATACGTTAGTCCCGCTTATTAAATTTTTTATGTTTTACCATATATTTAGCCGCCGCTTACGCCTTTCGAAAACCTTCTGCTTACTGCCTACGAGAGGGACACGCCTTGGTACAGAAACGGCGTGGCCTTTTTTGATAGAGAGGCGGCAAGGGTTCGACGTCCCTCTCCTTCCCCATCTGGGTCTAGTTCCTCATCTGACGAAGATGAGGAAGACGACGCGAGGCCCACTTCCGATCGATATCAGCCGCCCCCTTTCGATCGATATGAGGCGCCCCCTTCCTCCCATTAAGATCCGACTTCCACCGATCCATCTTATGGCACTTTACACGAGCTGTGGGACTACGTTCGGGGGCCAGTACACACGCGTCTTGATGATCTGGAGGAATTCGCCAGACAGTTTCGTGCTGTAAATGTTAGTGTTTAACTTAATTTGTCGGCCACGATCTTTTAGTTTGTATATTAATATTACGTTCTAAATTTGTTTTAGCTGTCGAGTACGACGCCGATCCCTGCTCCGTTTTCGGACAGGGGGCACAGGCGACGTTTGCCACCACATCCTATCCGTCATTCCCTGAGAATGTAAGTCACATTGAGTAACCATTATAGTTATATGTTAATCCTAAATTTGTAACTCTTATAATGATCAATGTCACGCATGTCGGGATGTAGGGGGTAGGGGGATACACATCCCAAATGCCGCCGTTTGGCACCACATCCTATTCGTCAATCCCGAAGAGTGTAAGTCACACTGAGTAACCATTATAGTTATATGTTAGTTCCTAAGTTTGTAACTCTTATAATGATCAATGTCACGCAGGTCGGGATGTCGGGGGTAGGGGGATACACATCCCAAAGGCCGCCGTTTGGCACCACACCCTATTCGTCAATCCCGGAGAGTGTAAGTCACACTGAGTAACCATTATAGTTATATGTTAGTTCCTAAGTTTGTAACTCTTATAATGATCAATGTCACGCAGGTTGGGATGTCGGGGGCAGGGGGATACACATCCCAAATGCCGACGTTTGGCACCACATCCTATTCGTCAATCCCGGAGAGTGTAAGTCACACTGAGTAACCATTATAGTTATATGTTAGTTCCTAAGTTTGTAACTCTTATAATGATCAATGTCACGCAGGTCGGGATGTCGGGGGCAGGGGGATACACATCCCAAATGCCGACGTTTGGCACCACATCCTATTCGTCAATCCCGGAGAGTGTAAGTCACACTGAGTAACCATTATAGTTATATGTTAGTTCCTAAGTTTGTAACTCTTATAATTATCAATGTCACGCAGGTCGGGATGTCGGGTGCAGGGGGGTACACAGCCCCAATTTCGACGTTCGGCACCACATCATTCACGAACCTCCTTGGCCTATCGGACGCAGACTATTACAGGCCGGAAATGCCGGGGTCGTCGTATGTCAAACCGCCAGCTTCTACGCATACTGTAAGTTATTTTGGTAGTTTTGGTTTAATTGTGAACATGATGAAGTTGTACTTAAAACATCTAATAACTTAATTTTCAGTCGATGGGGTCGGGACAGCACTTCCGTCAGCCGGAAATTATCGAGGACCACTTCTCGGAGCCGGAAGATGACCCGATGGATGTTGTAGATCCACAGGCGGAGGTGGCAGACCCGTCTAGGCCGGTTCGGGAGACTAAACGTTCACGCTTTTCGGGTACCCCATGGACACGGCAAAAATCTACCACACCGCACCCTCCAAAGAAAGCAAAGGAAGCAGGAAAGAAAGCGGGAAAGAAGGGGGAAAGAAAGCGGGAAAGGGAAAGATGGCTTCACCAGAGCATCTTCCGACCGAGGATATATTGAACATGTGCCAGACTGGTGACCTCTCCCGCATGGTATTCATCCCTTTCCTCAACCTGGACATCACCCCCTCCTTTTTCAAAGTATTGATGGCAGTTGACCCTTTGGAGTCTGAATTAGAGGATGTGGTTAGTATTGAAGTTTAACTATAGTCATATAATCAAATATATTTATATTACATGTCTAACCATCTATTTTTTGTGTATAGCACATCGATTGTTGGGTCGACATTCTCCAACGTTCCTGTCTACCAGACACGAGGTGGACCGTCATGCACAATACTTTCTTTGCGTTCATGGTCCTTCAACATCAAGGTCCCGCCTCCGTGGCTAACTCATGCAATGGCATGGAAGGGGTGAATTGGCGGTTTCTCGATACTGTATGTAAATCGTTTTACTCTTATTTTATTTAAGTTGTTTGGTTGCTAACTAAGTTGTCTAATATTGTAATATTTCAGGTGTACATCCCTATCTGCATCCATCCTAAACATTGGCTGCTCGGAGTGTTTAATCTTTCGCGTATGGTGATGACCATATATGACAACGACGCTGCCAATCTCTACACAGACGCTTTGAATGAGCGTCTTGCCATATTTAAAGATGTGATGCCGGAGTTCTTTAGCCGGATCGGGGATGTGGACCGTCGCGAAAAGTCAGTGCACTTCCGTCACAGGTTATTCAAGAATGCACCACAGCAGCAAGGGATGAATGCGGATTGCGGTGTCTGGGTATGTCGTAATGCCAGCATCTTGATTTCAGACGATGTGGTAGATTTACACCCTTCCCGCACCGAAGATGAGGCCAGGGACTTTCGAGTACATATGGCGGAGACCATTTATGCGCATTGTCAAACACAACAACATTAGGTTGTTTATGTAACATTAAATAATTGTTATTTTTAGTGTTAACTTATTTTGTTAAAGTATTGTGATTGAAGTTATAATTTTGTTTATTATTTTGTTAAAGTATTTAACTTGGAGCCTAAAAAGTGTGACAAAAACAGTAAAAACATGCAACAACACTTTACTCTCTCTTCCTATGTGGGGCACATTCCCACACCCATTTGGTTTTTGTTAATTCCATCCAATTACTCAACTTTGAGTATCGATATCTCATTCACACATACTCCGTTTTGGACGCATTATATATAGTTTCGAAGCTCTCATATAGGAGAACATAAACCTACTAAGAGTTAGTTATATATAACACATATATTTATATATTTAAATGTGTCCAAAGTTTAGTAAAACCCATATTTTTACTAAAATTTTCCAACACCTAGTAAGTAGGTTTATGAAACTTGCGGTAATCCTAATACAGAGATTATTGGATGAACAAGCATTTATTTCTTGATTCACATGTGCATTAATCCTTAGACTACTTAAAGACTAATTTTTAGCCTAATGAAAGACCTTTATTCAAGAGCAGACTTCCTTTTGCAGACGAATCTTGCAGTTACTTTTTCAGTCGAATCTTACAGGCTCTTTTGCAGACGAATATTGCAGTTACTTTTTCAGACGAATCTTGCAGTGAACTATTCAGACGAATCATGCAGGCAACTTTTCAGACGAAATCTTTGACCATATCCACATCCCTGATGAAGAACATACATTTTCACGGCTATAAGTAGATGGCATGATGAAGTAGTAATTCACAAGTTGCTATCTATCTTTTATACATTCTTTTACACCGTTTATAAACATTCTCTCGCTTTTCTTAACACTATGGCTGGAGGTTCAAGATCAAGGGGGAACAGGTCGGTAAGTGGGGCTGGAACTTCACGTTCGGCAGCCTACCAACCACTGAACGATGGAGCTCATCGGAGTACCTGGAAGGTACCAGAAACAGACGAGGAGTGGAGAAACTATGGGCGAACTGGGGCCGATTATCCATTCACGACTGAGGAGGAAGAAGACTGGGAGATGGCATGCGAGATTTACCACTTCAATAATGACAGAATTACCCCACCAATGTATCATTGTACCCAGCCAACGGGTCTTCCACAAAGTCAACGAATTACTCCCTTGGTGCAAAAATCCATTGATAAGGCGAACGCCGATATCGAAAAGGTAAAAGGTATGTGGAACCATAACAAGGGGATTCAGCAGGGGAAAATGGAGTATCTAACGGAGAAAAAACGAGAATTGGCCATGGCTAGGGCTCACGTTCGGGAGGTGTAACGACAAATTAAGGAAGTAGAAGAGGAACTACAAGAAATCGAAGACGACTACACGGGAATGGAGGACGTCATCAACGAAAAGGTTAACTTCATCACCGGAATCCAGGACGCATTCCAGTCATAGATTTCTTTGTTTACCTGCACTGTATCCGTTTCGGTTGGGAAGATGATTTGCAATAACTGATCTTTTAATTAATTTTCTTATTAAATAACTTAAAATGGGGAAAACATTTTCTTTAATGAATTTCTATATTAAATACATTAAAATGGAAAGGAAACAATACATTAAAAACCTCAACTACATAAAATGATAACCTAAAAACTACAGGGACCAAAAATGTAATTTTTTTGCCCCAAACTTGAGGGGCCAAAAATGTAATTTCGGCTTACCGCGGGACCACCGCGGGGCAGGGCCAAAATTGTACCGAGTCCAAAGTTGGGGGGTTCCGCGGCCAATCTTGAGGGGCCAAAAGTGTACCGCGGGCATTCTTGAGGGGCCTCCGCGGGACTTTTGGCCAAACAGTCGTGACACGTGGGCGTGGGCCCGCAATCGCGGGGTCCACCGCGGAATTTTTTGGTATTTTGGTAAACTCGACGAGATTTTAAGTATTTTGTTAAGTCGAAGTCAAATTTTGGGTATTTTAATGAATTTCCCTTTAATTAAAGATATCAATAAATAATAAAACAAAAACTTATATAGAAAAACTTATAAAATTATAGAGCGGAGAAAATAGGTATTTAGTTAATATGGCTAAATTTCTTTTGCCAATTGTGTGTATTTTTTTGTTATTTTATTATTTAATATTATGACTTGTTTGAAAATAAATATGAATAATAAATACAAGATTATTTATTAAATTCAACTATTTTCATTAATTGCTTAAAAAGTTATGAAAAAAACCCATTAATATTGTTGAGGTCTTTAGTTGAAATTTGTGTTTTCAGTCATCCTTTTTGTGGTTGACTTTTATTAAGTTTGATTGGTTGAATTATTTAATTTTTTCTTTGAATTTAAAAAAAAATGATTTTTTTGGGTCTGTTCAAAATTCCATATGATCTAAATACTAGAAGTTTATTCGTGCAATTCATCGTGATATATCTTAATTTTAATGTTCTAATTTATTTTAATGTGTGATTTTGAGAAAACGGTCATGTTTTTTTTTATAAATTTGTTTAAATAATGACGATTTTTAAGGAGTTCATGATTTGAGGATTTGAAAGTGGTTAGAGATAAAAATTAATTAATAAGAGTCCACGATTTAAGAATTTAAAGATTATTAAAGATAAATATTAATCAAGTAATTAGTATTAACATCAATACATAAAATTTCATTAGTTGATTTCAAACATTAGCTTTGAAAAATTGGTGATGTCACTAATCTAGAGATTAATTGATAAAGCTAAGAAGTTTATATAAATGACGATACAGAAGTTTAAGTTTTAGTAAAAAAAATATTGATGGCTACAACTTAATTTCCTTATGTTAGATGGTAATTTTAATAAAAAAAAGCGGAGAGATGAGAGAGAGAGAGAGAGAGAGAGAGGGAGTGTGGTGAGGGGGTTAAGACATGGCAGAAAATCGGCAACGGCAGCAGCACAACCCTCGATCGGAGGACAGTCAAATCATCGAACCAAGTTTCGTTCCTTTTCTTCAAATTTCCGGCAACTATGGAGGTGGGAAGCTTATGGAGAATTTTCAAAAGGTATGAAATGGTAACGGACATATACATGGCGAGAAGAACTTTGAGGAACGGGAAAAAGTTCGGCTTCGTAAGATTTCGGAAGAACACCGATTTGGTAGAGCTGGAAAGGAGATTAAACAACATATGGATAGGCTCTTTCAGATTAAGGGTTTTTCTGGAGTCACAGAATCAGGTTAGAGTGGAGCAACGAGAAAAGAGACAACAAAGAGATGAGAGAGGAGAAACCAAGACGGTGGGAGGTGATCTCCAGGATAAACGTAAATCGTACGCATCGGCGGTTGCAGGAAGAAAGAACACGACAGATAGGGTGATGGACGATAGTAATTCGAAGGAGGTGGAAGAGATAATAGGGGAGTTCAAACCGGATGTATCGGCAATAGTCTTTCTCAATCTATGTCTGGTGGGTGAAATCAAATCCTTAGATGTCATTGACGCAATTCACAGGCGCACTAAAGATAAGGCGATAGGGGTGACAGAACTAAAACTTTTGGGAGGCCGACATGTATTACTGAAGTTTGATAATGAAGAACAATTGAAGGGGCTGATAGGAAATAAAAACCATGGTCTGCACTACTGGGTGAATGGGTTACGTAGGTGGTCGGAAGGGTATCGCAACTCGGAAAGACTAGTTTGGTTGAAGATCGCAGGGGTCCCTTTGCATGGTTGGAACGAATCGGTATTTTCGCAAATAGCGAAAAAATGGGGAACGATAATAAAACTATATAATTGTCATTTATACGAGAATACTAACCTAATGTGGGGAAAAGTATTAATTAATACTTTCATCCAGTCAACAATAAACGACCTAAAAAGTGTGAAAGTGGGGGACTTATATTACCGAATCAAGGTTGAAGAATAAGAGAGTAGCCTCTTGGGGGGGGGGGGGGGGTTGGGTCTAGAGGAAGAAGAAGAAAGTGAGAGAGGTAGTGACGAAGGAGAGGACCGTGATTCATCTATTCCGTCGATGTGGTCAGAGGACGAAGAGAGATCAGACGATGATTGGGGTGTGGAGGAAACGTGGGTGGCAGGTCAGAATATGGAACCTCAAGATCAGATTAATGGTGATAACGATAGGGATAGTGAAGCCGAGAAGATGACCGGAAATGACGCCGGTAGTAATTCCGGTAAGTTGGGACAAGCAGCGGAAGATGAAGGGTCGAGTGTTAGTCTGGGGAACAAGGAAAAAATTCAAAATGCTCATAATTCAGGTACAACTCCCGAGAACTTGGAAGCAGTACCAGCCACCTTTCAGTTGAACATGGGTGGGTCAAAAGATACGAGTGGAGCGACAGATCCAGTTTTGGAAGGGGGTATTGGGCCTAATGAAAAAGTGAGCATGGCCCAAGAGATGTATAACGCATTGGGTCCAATTTCTAATGGTGGGCCTGGGTGTATAGGTAAAATGGCTGATTGTCTTGGGGGCCCACATAATAACGTTAAATCAACAAGCAAAGAATCTGAAATTCGGCTGAATAAAGAAATAGACATTCACAGGAAAGAAGGCTGTCGATCAGAAGGGGAAACGCAATATGCACAACCAGAGGCGGAATCGAATTGCAGGGTGAATGGAACTGGGAAAACTAAAGGGAAGAAAAGCGATGGGGCAAATTTTGGTGGGGGAAAGGTTAGCTTTCATCTGTTAAAGCAAATGGGTAGAAAAATTGCAAAAAAGTAGGGCTGAAAAAAGTAAGTGGCAGCGGTCAAGAGAGAAAAAGTGTGGGGACCAAAGCGGGCAAGAAGGGGTCGACTAATTCCGCGAGAAACACAGCTTTGTTAAACGACTTAAGAAGCAAAGAATCAGCGGAGGGTTTAGCGGAATTCGGAAGTATGTTGGGGGTAGATTGGAACTTGCAAGGAGTGGGAAGTGGCAAAGGGCAAGTAAAAGGGGGAGAGAAGAATGAATTGGATCGCATCAATAAAGATAATTAATGAAAATTGTGTCTTTAAACATACATGGAATGGGGTCGTGGGAGAAGAGGAAGTGGGTCAGAGATTTGATCGGTAAAGAAAAGCCAATTGTGGTTGGTATCTAGGAAACAAAAATAAAATGTTGGGAAGAACACCAAATTATCGGTTTATGGGGAGGAGATGATGTGGGTTTTGCACAAAGTGAGGTAAGAGGCAGATCCGGAGGGCTCGTCACAATGTGGGACAAGAAAGCTTTTGGATCCGAAAGGGTAATAGTGGATACCTCCTTCTTGGTGATGTTTGGGAAATGGGTGGGCGATGAGGATAAAATTGGGTTGGTGAACGTATACGGGCCGTGTGATGTAAAAGAGAGAGTGGACGTTTGGAAGAGGATCGAAAACCTTATGGCAAGTGAGGAGGCAAATTGGTGTGTTTTTGGGGATTTTAACGAAGTAAGAGGGTGTAATACCCCGGGTAAGTTCGTTAGTTAAAGTCTCGTTTCGTTAAAATTATTTAACTCTATAATTGAATGATTAAGGTAAGTTTAGATTATTTTATAAGTTAGAGGTGTTTTGGTTATTAGTGAGTAGTACAAGGTCTAAATGGTACTTATGGTGATATTATCGTCTTAGTATTCAGATATTATCACAAAACCAGAAATCTCAGTGTGTGTGTGTGTGTGTTTTGAGACCAAAAGAAGAAAGGAAGAAAAGAAGGGTTAGGGCATCATTTGGTGTACTTGGAAGGGATTTAAGGTATGTTTTCTTTGTGTTTTATGTCTATAATTGCTAGTAGATGGGTTCTATCGGAGTAGAATCATAGATTTCATATCTGGGGTTGATTCAACCGATTTCTGGGTTAAAATATGGTAAACCGACAGAGGTTTCCGGATAAGTTGAAGGTGTCCGGGTGGTTTTGTTGATAGTGTCCGGATAATGTTCTAAAGGTGTCCGGACGGGGTTTTTATCCGGGTAAGTTCCTCTTTACTATAAGTTTTCGGTTAAAATGAGATACCAGATAGTGTCCGGATTGCTTTGGTGTCCGGGTGTTATCCGGATTGTTTGTGTTATCCGAAAACGTCAGGTTGTCCGGATTGGTTATGTTGTCCGGGAAGTCGTGTTGTCCGGATAGTTTGGGTTGTCCGGAAACTTTGATCTGTTTGGTCACTTTTGAGAGTTGTGATACTTTTGAGTATCCACGAACCTGTGTTTTGTTGACTATTGGATAAGGAATGAATGAGGACTGACTATTCTGTGGACTTGACTTAAGTTCGGGTTTGGGGGAAACATTTGAGGATAAGAGTTAGATAGATGTATCTAGAGTTCTTAATCCTAGTAAGTCTTATGTGTTCTATATGGTAAAAAGATACTTGTATCTAATTGTTTCAGATACTGTGAATTTGGAGTGAAAGCTGAATCTTGTGGAAAAAGACTGGAACGAGTTTTGATAAACAAACAGGTGAGTTTTACTTTAAAATGTTTTCAAACTGGAATACATATATGTGTGGGGTGGGAATATGATAGATGGTGTGATTATATGTTTATGTTTGAAATATAATATATTGCGATATTATATTTACATGAGCATAATTTATATGAGAATACGTTGGCCGGGCTTAGGACCGGTGGTGTTGGTTGTGATACTCGTACAGCGGTGTTGGTTGTAATTGTCGTACAACGAAGTTAATTTATTTGTTGGCTTGCAACCAACTAATATGGCCATGGAAATAAGACAGGGAAGTACACAATGCATGAGTCCTATTTGGTATTTATACTTGTGATATGTATATGGTTTTTGTGCAAATGGTTTCAAACTAACAGGGATTTTCTCACTTAGACCTCTAGGTCTAACCCTCATTTTGTTTTAAAAATATGTATTCCAGGTCGTGGATCGGGTAAGAGCAAATGAGAAGAGTACTATGTGTAAAGCTTTAGGAAGAAGGATGTTAAGAAGACTAAGACGTGTTTTGCTGTTCTAATTTTATAACTAGATATCATGTATGTAATTAGCAAAAAGTTTGTAACGAAATACCTTATTCTGGATGTAAAGACTAAGGGACCTTACTTGTTATATTATGAATCTTTTAGTTATGTAACGATGTTATGAAATATATGTTATTTGTTGTTTGTTTGGGAACCGGGTTGTTACAGATGGTATCAGAGCCCTAGTTTAAGGGATTTAGGTATTTGTATCTGTACCTAGACTTAAACTGCATGTGAAGTAGGATGTCCCTATTATTGTAGAACCTTGGGATGATTAAGTATAAAAGGTAGAAGGAACATCATGTAAGGTAATTTCAGATGACACCTGGCCAGTGTAATTGTGATCTTACAGGTACATGTTTGAACTGGAATACCTTGTTATATGGGGTATGTGCTTATGTGTATATTAATCTTGTTTGAATCTACAGAATGGCAAGTGGTACTAGACAAACGAATCGGGAGGGAGGAGGAAATCCTAATAGGACGAATCCAACGGTTGGGACAAGGGGAAGAGGGGGAGAAAGAGGTAGAGGCAGAACATGCGGCAGAGTTCAACAGCGAGGTGCATAATTTGTTACAAGAGACGACTTGGCGGCTGAAATGGGAAGATTACAAGCGAATATCCAAGCTATGTTCAACCGAACTCGTGATACTGAAACAGAAATACCAGATCCTGGTTTGGAAGATGAAATGCCCATTACACGGTCTGTGAAACCGGTACCAAGAAAGTGTGATTATAAAATGTTCCTAAGTTGCAAACCTCCGACTTACTCAGGAGATAGAGACCCAGTGAAAGCTATGAGGTGGCTGAAGGAGATAGAAGCTATCTTCAAGACCAGTAAGTGTGTTGGTGAAGATAGAGTGCTATACGGAACAACAATGTTGAAGGCAGATGCTCTATACTGGTGGGAAGCTTTTATTTCTTCTGGAGGATCTGATATATATTCTACTTTCTCGTAGGAAGAATTCGTTATAGCTTTCAGGAAACAGTTTTGTCCCCAAGCAGCAGTTAAACAATTGGAAGGGGAGTTTATGAACTTACAGCAAGGGAATTTATCAGTTCGGGACTACACCGCTCGTTTTCTGGAAAAGTCTCGTTTTGCGGAATACCACGTTGCCACAGAGGCAATGAAGATTGAAAGGTTTATCTTTGGGTTGAATTCAAAAGTCAGAAGTCTGGTGATTGCTAAAGGACCAGAAACTTTCTCAACCGCAGTAGACGCCGCGGAAACTGTGGAACAGGATAAAGGGAGAAACGTTAGTGATAAAGGTATGGGAAAAAGAAAGTGGGAAGGACCACAATATGATCCAAAGAAATCCAGATTTCATAGGTTTGATAACCGTCCGCCTTTCCGACCAGCGGAAAGACCTTGTCAGAAATGCAATCGTATCCACCAAGGAAACTGTCAAGTTGATACTCGGGTTTGTTATAGGTGTGGGAAGACCGAACATGTTGCTAAAGACTGTCGAGTAACGCGGTTTTGTTTCTCATGTAATTCTCCGGATCACATTCAGTCTGATTGTCCAAGGGGAAGAGTACAGCAAGGGGGTACGTCGGAGGAAACTCTGGATGTGGTTATAGGTACATTTTTAATAAACTCTACACGTGCTAAAGTGTTATTTGACTCCGGTGCAAATCGATCGTTCGTATCTCCTTCATTTGCTGCTTATATGCATTTAAAGCCTAAAGTGTTAGATCATGCTTTAATGGTAGATACTGCAAATGATAATCAAGTATCGGTTAATGAGGTATTTGATAGTTGTGTGATAAATATAGAGGGGTGTGGAGTACCTATTCAACTATTTCCTATAGCTTTGATTGAGTTTGATGTAGTAGTGGGAATGGATTGGTTAGCCGAGAACCAGGCTAGCATAGTTTGTGATAAGAAGTTGTTAAATGTTGTCTTGCCTAAGAGGGGACCGGTAGTGATTTATGGTGACCGTAGAAATCATCAATCTTGCCTTATATCTATGTTAAAAGCTCGTAAGTGTGTCAGCAAAGGTTGCCCGAGTTACTTAGCTTATGTGATAGATATTAAGCCAGAAAAGAATAAGTTGGAAGATATTCCTGTTGTCCGTGAATTTCCAGAAGTTTTCCCCGAAGACTTGAATAGTCTTCCTCCCGTTAGACAAGTAGAGTTTGGTATAGATCTGATTCCTGGAGCCGCTCCGATAGCCCGTGCACCGTATCGTCTGGCACCTCCAGAGATGAAAGAAATGATGGCACAACTACAAGACCTATCCGATAAGGGCTTCATCAGACCTAGTTCTTTGCCGTGGGGTGCACCAGTCTTGTTTGTGAAAAAGAAGGATGGTTCGATGAGAATGTGTATCGACTACCGGGAACTGAATAAGCGCACGATCAAGAACAAGTATCCGCTTCCCAGAATTGATTACCTCTTCGACCAATTAGTTGGAGCTTGCTATTTCTCCAAGATTGATCTAAGATCTGTTTATCATCAGCTGAAGGTTAAAGAAGAAGACATTCTGAAAACTGCTTTTCGCACAAGGTACGGTCACTATGAATTCTTAGTGATGCCGTTTGGACTGACGAACGCTCCATCTGCTTTTATGGATTTAATGAATTGGGTATGTAAGCCGTATCTCGATAGATTTGTTATTGTATTTATCGATGATATACTTATCTATTCCCGATCCAAAGAAGAGCACGCATAACATCTTCGTTTAATTCTGGAATTGTTGAAGAAGGAACAGTTGTATGCTAAATTTTCTAAATGTGAGTTCTGGCTACGAGAAGTTCAGTTTCTGGGGCATGTAGTTTCTGAGAAAGGCATTCAAGTCGATCCGATGAAAGTGGAAGCAATTGAAAAGTGGGAACCGCCGAGAACGCCAACCGAAGTACGTAGTTTTCTGGGTTTAGCCGGCTACTATCGAAAATTTATAAAAGACTTCTCTCGTATCGCGACGCCTTTGTCTAAGTTGACCAGAAATAATCTAAATTTTGAATGGAAAGTAGAACAGGATGAAACATTCCGGATATTGAAAGAGAAACTTTGCAGCGCGCCGATTTTGTCATTACCTGAAGGTTCCGATGATTTTGTTGTTTATAGTGATGCTTCCAAACTGGGATTGGGATGTGTACTTATGCAGCGTGGAAAGGTTATTGCTTATGCTTCTCGTCAACTAAAGGATCATGAAAGACAGTATCCTACACACGACATGGAACTTGCAGCAGTTGTTTTCGCGTTGAAGATTTGGAGACATTATTTATACGGCTCTAAATGTCAAATTTATAACGATCATAAGAGTCTCCAACATCTCTTTGATCAACGAGAATTGAATATGAGGCAAAGAAGATGGCTAGAACTGGTAAATGATTACGGCTGTGAAATCCTTTATCATCCAGGAAAGGCAAATGTGGTAGCTGATGCATTGAGTCGACAAGAGAGAAGTGGGACGATAAAAGCCATTGCACTACGAGCTGAACTTCTACCTAACATCTTTGACGAATTGAAGAAGTGTCAAGTAGAAGCATATCAGGAAGAACATTGGAAATTAGAACGGTTAGTGGGGATATCAGCATTGCTTGTAAAAGATGATCGGGGGTTATTGTGTCTGGAAAGCAGAATTTGGGTGCCTCGTTTGGGTGGTTTACGTGATCGTGTACTACAAGAAGCTCATTAATCTCGTTTCTCTATTCATCCATGTACGAATAAGATGTATAAAGATCTAAAACAATTTTATTGGTGGCCGGGAATAAAAGAAGCATTGCTCAACATGTGGAAGGTTGTACTACTTGTAAGAAGGTAAAGATTGAACATCAAAAGCCGTTCGGTCAGTTACAACGGTTAGAAATACCTATGTGGAAATGGGATCAGATTACTACAGATTTCATCACAAAGCTACCAAGGACTCCGAAGGGATTTGATGCCATTTGGGTGATCGTTGATAGATTGACGAAGTCTGCTCACTTCTTGCCGATAAAAGAAACGGATTCGTTGGAATGACTAGCCAAGTTGTACATTGATAACGCCACTTTTTGGCGTTATTTCCGGCTCTGAAACCAATGAGATTGGCTCGTATTCGAGCAAAGAAGCGGAATTTTACGGTTTATCTAGTGGAATATGCAGGTTTATTAAAAGGCAGTAACCATCGAGAAAATAAGCTAAAAAGAGCCCAAAAAGAGCCAAAACGAAGCCCAACAGAAGCCCGAGATCCAAGCCCAAGACCCGCGCCCGAACCAGGACCCGAAGCCCGAACCAGAAACCGACCCACGCACCATCTGAAAGGCGCGCGGTTTTCCACGCGACTTGCAGGTCGCGTGGAAGGTCGCGTAAGTGCCTGTTTGTCGATTTTCAGCTTTATTTTCCGGGTGTTAGGTCATCATTCAAGACGCAACTCACACACGACGACGACGGCAGCTGAGGTGGCGATTCTGGGAGAGATTCTACGCCTTTCGGAGCCACGATAGAGGATCAATCAAGGAGCAATTCACGACGCGAAGCGGATTAGAGCCGGGAGAAGGGAGTTCATCACTACATCTTTCACATTCACCACGATCACATTCATTATGTTTACATACACTTTCGTATTTCTTTCTCTTGTGTTTGAATCCACCACCGACATGAACTACTCTGTTCATGTTGGGGGTTGGAATGAATTTGGTTTGTAAGCATATGAACAGATGATTTGAACGTTTATCAGTTTTCCTATTTAATGAATGCATGTAATTTGGTTTTTAATGCTTTGGAGAGTTTAGCTAGCTTTCAATTGTTTTGTTGTTTCCAGTTGAGTTCGAGAGAATTAACTGTTAACTAGAACTAGGAATTACATGTCTAAGGTGAGAAAGGGGATAGAGATATACCGAGTAAGCCTTAGTCCTAATTGAACCATTTAGGTTGAGATCGAAAGATAAAATCTATACATTCATAATAAATCTTGCACTTAATGTGTTTTGGAATCCATAAGTTGAGATCGAAAGATAAAACTTGTCCTTTTCAAAATAAAACCCGTTGTTGCTCGAAAGAGAATAACGGTGACTTTTAAAGATTGGGTATTCATTAAGGGAATAACTGGTAATCGTTTTAAGTCTGATATTCGTATGTGAAAACCTAAGGATTTCCAACCCTCAACTGTTTTCTCTATCGGAAGTTTCCAAAGCTGTTTACTGTCTTGTGTTTGGTTTATTTTCTTGCAATTAATTAGTTTAACACCAACCAATTCAATTTCGATAGTTCAGTTAATAGAGCTTATAGTAATTGTGATACTTAGTTCCTAGTTCCCGTGGATTCGATACTCGTACTTACCGTACGTTATTACTTGATTTCGACACCGTACACTTGCGGTTAGATTTAGGGGGGTGATACCCGCCCTATCAAGTTTTTGGCGCCGTTGCCGGGGAACTAGTTGCAACTGATAGCACTACCAGCTATAGGCGCTATTATATTGAACATTTTTTTGTTCTATTTTGTTATTTTATTTCATCACTTTAAATTTCTGGATTGCTAAGTTTGTTTATTTTCTTTTCAGGTGCTAGTTGGTTTATGCCAAGGAAAACCCGAGGGAAAGGAATCGAGCCGATCGATTCGGAAATTGAGAGGACTGCACGTCGCCTACATAAAGAATCAAAAGCAAAAATAGATTTCAAGATCAAGATGGACGACGAGAGACCGCCTGGTAACAACCCACCTCCACCTCCTCCGACGAGAGTTCCGATGAGGTCATTTGCCAATCCAAACGTGGCAACCGCACGGATAGGCTTCCAACCGCCCGCCACTGCAGCAAATTACTTCGAGATTAAGTCGAGCACCATCGTAATGGTGCAACAAAATCAATATGGAGGGGCACCGACTGAAGACCCTCATGCACATCTTCGTGCATTTGAACGGATCTACAACACGTTCAAGATCAATGGGATGGAGGAGAATGCGATAAAACTGAGGCTATTCAGCTTTTCCTTAAAGGGTAGAGCTGAAATTTGGATAGAAGGCCTACCACCGGACTCAATCACCACCTGGGCACAATTGAAAGCTGCGTTTCTTCAGAAGTTTTTCCCACCGGGAAGAACTGCGCAATTAATGGCTGACATTACTCATTTCGCGCAATGGGAACAAGAGACCTTATACGAGGCATGGGAGCGATACAAAGATATGTTGAAGAAGTGTCCTCACCACGGGTTACACGGCTGGGTAATCATTCAGACTTTCTTTAGTGGACTTCACCCGCAGTTCAAGAACGACATCACAGCTGCGGCGGGTGGAGCTCTAATGGATAAATCCTATGAAGAGGCATGTGATTTAATTGAGAACTTGGCCGAGCATAGTTTTTCTACTCCAAGAGCCGATGTTAGAAGGGTTGTGAGTGTTCGGGAATCGGATGAGCTGAAGGAACTGAAAGCTCAACTAGCGTTTATCACGAACCACTTGAAGGGAGGCAATCCTCAAGAACCGGATCAGGTTCAGTTTGTGCAAAATCGCAACAATCAACCAAGGAACGACACGTTCTCCAATACATATAACGAAGGGTGGAAGAAACACCCCAACTTTTCATGGAGTCAACCCGGGCAACAACAAGGTAATTTTTCTAACTCTTCTAATCCTCCTAATACTAACAATGCTTACCGTCCTCCAGGTTTCCACCAAAGGAACGAAGGACCATCCGGAGAGAAGAAGCCGGGGCTGGAAGAGATGATGATGAAGTTCATGACAAAGATGGACAACACGGTTGGAGAGTTAGCGAGCACAGTGAGCACAGTCAAGGCAGCTACTGATCAAAACACCGCCTCCATTAAGATTCTCGAGAGACAAGTGGGGCAGATTTCAGAAGCCTTACAACACCGAGTCCCCGGTACATTTCCGAGTCAGACTGAAACGAAGAACCGGGAGGAGTGTAACGCCATTTATCTGAAAAGTGGCAAGGAGCTGAATGGGAACCCGACACGAGAGCCAACATCAAAGGAAACTGAGTCCAAAGAGAAAGAGGTTGAGACGACAGACATGGATGAGTGGGAAGCCGATGAAGATATTGAGATGGAGGAAAACCCGAAGGATGAAGAGAGCAAGAAGAGTGAAGAGATGAAGCCAAAGCAACCACCGGTCACGCGGGTGGTACCGAGAGTGCCTTATCCGAGCAGACTTAAATCACATAAGGATGATGTTAATTTTTCTAAATTTCTTGATATATTTAAAAAGTTGCATATTAACATTCCTTTTGCAGATGCTTTGGCACAAATGCCCTCATACGCGAAATTCATGAAGGAGATTCTATCCAAGAAGAGGGCGATCGATCACCAGTCCACCGTTGCACTTACTGAGGAGTGCATCGCAATTATTCAGAACAAGCTTCCCTCGAAGCTTAAAGATCCAGGGAGTTTTTCGATCCCTATTCAAATTGGGAAGTTTTCTTTTGATAAGGTATTATGTGATTTAGGAGCTAGTATTAATTTAATGCCTTTATCTGTTTTCAGGAAACTGGGCTTGGGTGAGGTGAGCCCAACATACATGACGCTTAAGCTCGCTGATAGATTAATCAAATACCCATATGGAGTGATAGAGGATATACTCATCAAGGTGGGTAAGTTCTACTTCCCAATCGACTTCTTAGTCATAGACATAGATGAAGATGAAGAGGTCCCGTTGATATTGGTACGATCATTTCTGGCCACGAGCAAAGCTCTAATCGATGTGGAGGAAGGAGAGATAACCTTCAGGGTTGGCGGCGAAAAGGTTATTTTCAAGATGTTCGAGAAAGTGAGAGGAAGAAGTGAAGAGAAGTCTGATGGTCAAGGAGGGCCAGATGTAGAAGAATCCGCGAAGAACCGCAGGTGTGGGCGATTCGATTCCGTGGACACCGAGCCAAGCTGAGAGCCACACAGTCGTGCCACGACTTTAACTACGGCGCTGGGTGGGAGGCAACCCACCGAGGTTAGTTTTCTTTTTAATTTCCAGTTTTGAGTGTGTTCTTATTTACGAAAAACCAAAAAAAAATCAAAAAACGAAAAAAATCAAAAAATAGCTGAAACAGGGACTTACGCGGCTTGTGCCGCGGTCTACAAACCGCGTGCCAAACCGCGGAGTCCTCTGTTTGTTTTCTGAAGCAGGGAGTTACGCGGTTTGTGCCGCGGTTTCCAAACCGCGCGGCTCCCCTGTTTCAGTTTTCGTGCTGTGTTTTCTTTTCCTGTTTTGTGTGTTCCGTTTCTTTGTTTCCTTTCGTTTCTGTTTTGTTTCGTTTGTGTTTTTGCTTTCCTTTTTCCCCCTCTCCGTTGTCTCTCGTCCGAGGTCGCTCCAATCTTTCAAGAGGATCTGCTCCATCCAGGCAAACAGGTATGTTCTAACTCTGTAGTTAACGAGTGGTGTATGATGTTCGTTCTTAGTAGTCAACGAGATGCAACAAACCTAAGTTTCACTTAGGTTTGGGGTGCCTCACTTTATAAACATCTATACACTCACTTTTATCCCTGTGCAGACCTCGGTTTCACCGAGGTTTGGGGTTGGCTTTTGTTTTGACAAACCTAGGCCATGGCCTAGGTTTGGGGTGGCCACATTTTAATGAGAATAACTCTTTGATGTTTGTGCTTTAAATGTTATGTCGTGCCTGTCTTATACCTGTAATAATCGCACAACGATACTTGTCTTAGTATCGCCTATGCCGACACTTGCACATTGGGGACAATGTGTGGGTAAGGTTTGGGGTTGCCCAATCGGGCCCACGTTATGCACGTAGATTTCCTGCACTTCTGAGTACTTAGATCACTGTAGCTAAATTTTTTGTTTTGAATGATTGAGACCAACCATTGTAGGAAGAATCTTGTGATAGTGACGTGGCCGCTAGGGAAGGACCGGGAAAGGACATGACTAGGGACATTAGTGGAGACCACCCAATAGCGAGTTTTGAGCCTAAAAGACGTTTTTCATTTCGAGGGATTCATACACTTAATTCGTATACACTTTTTCGAATTCCTTGTCGTGAATATAGAATGATCTCGCTATATTATTGCATTGAGTAGCAAAGACAACCATCGGGATATTGGGTAAGGGTGTAGTAGACCGTTTCGTGTGGACCTTAAGAGATGATTCCAGGCATTGTGTGTTTGTTTAACCCTGTTTTTAGCTATCGTACCTTTTCACCCAGTTGTGTGTACCCATAACAATTTTGTAGCCAAACACTCACCTTATTCGTTTCTAAACCCACCTCTAAACCTTTAGCCAAAAGCCTTAGCTAACCTTATCCGAAAGTGTGTCAATCGAAAGTGGTAATGAACTAGGAGAGATAGAGCAGAAAAGAAAGAATTCAGGCCAGTCATGAAAATAAATAGAAAAGAGGGCCAATGCAGCCCCAATAAGATAAAGAGAACCAATGAAGTCCCATAAAAAAATACAATAGTTAGATAGTATTCATAGCAGCTAATAAGAGAGTCAAAGCGACTCCAGTAGTGATAAAGAGGGCCAAATGATAGTAAATGAAGCAATAAAGTTCAGACTTGCTAAAGATTGATGCACCGAGGATTTTTGATCCGTTTACCCTTCGTTTCTTAGCCATAACCCTAACTCCGTTACAACCATTGTGAAAGACCTGGATGATCTTCTGGAAAACGTGATTACGGCATACGACTACCTTTACTGATATTCCCTGTCTTGCTACTCGATTCCTTTCTGAGATCAATTTTTGGACATTTGTGCGTCTTTCATTAGAGTTGTCATGTAATATTTGAGTATTCTTATACATAATTTCCTATACATGACAACCTAGGTTCGAGCGAAATGAGAGAATCCCGTGAGGTAGGGTCGAGGCGAAATGTTTTCCCTAGTATGTCTGGACCTAGAACAACCTTAGTGTAATCGGAGCAGTCACGAGTTTAACTTTTAATAAAAGGTCATAAGTCAAACAGAATAAGGATGAGGCGAGAGTGAGATAGGCATTCACAGGTATGGGAAATCACCAGTGCATCACGTGGTACCAATTGGGAGTTGTGCAGTTATTAGTTCACTGATATGTGCTTTTACGCTATTTTATCGCTAATTTGCTTGGGGACAAGCAACGCTCGGTTTGGGGTTGTTGATAACGCCACTTTTTGGCGTTATTTCCGGCTCTGAAACCAATGAGATTGGCTCGTATTCGAGCAAAGAAGCGGAATATTACGGTTTATCTAGTGGAATGTGCAGGTTTATTAAAAGGCAGTAACCATCGAGAAAAGAAGCTAAAAAGAGCCCAAAAAGAGCCAAAACGAAGCCCAACGAAAGCCCGAGATCCAAGCTCAAGACCCGCGCCCGAACCAGGACCCGAAGCCCGAACCAGAAACTGACCCACGCACCATCTGAAAGGCGCGCGGTTTTCCACGCGACTTGCAGGTCGCGTGGAAGGTCGCGTAAGTGCCTGTTTGTCGATTTTCAGCTTTATTTTCTGGGTGTTAGGTCATCATTCAAGACGCAACTCACACACGACGACGACGGCAGCTGAGGGGGCGATTCTGGGAGAGATTCTACGCCTTTCGGAGCCACGATAGAGGATCAATCAAGGAGCAATTAACGACGCGAAGCGGATTAGAGCCGGGAGAAGGGAGTTCATCACTACATCTTTCACATTCACCACGATCACATTCATTATGTTTACATACACTTTCGTCTTTCTTTCTCTTGTGTTTGAATCCACCACCGACATGAACTATTCTGTTCATGTTGGGGGTTGGAATGAATTTGGTTTGTAAGCATATGAACAGATGATTTGAACGTTTATCAGTTTTCCTATTTAATGAATACATGTAATTTGGTTTTTAATGCTTTAGAGAGTTTAGCTAGCTTTCAATTGTTTTGTTGTTTCCAGTTGAGTTCGAGAGAATTAACTGTTAACTAGAACTAGGAATTACATGTCTAAGGTGAGAAAGGGGATAGAGATATACCGAGTAAGCCTTAGTCCTAATTGAACCATTTAGGTTGAGATCGAAAGATAAAATCTATACGTTCATAATAAATCTTGCACTTAATGTGTTTTGGAATCCATAAGTTGAGATCGAAAGATAAAACTTGTCCTTTTCAAAATAAAACCCGTTGTTGCTCGAAAGAGAATAACGGTGACTTTTAAAGATTGGGTATTCATTAAGGGAATAACTGGTAATCGTTTTAAGTCTGATATTCGTATGTGAAAACCTAAGGATTTCCAACCCTCAACTGTTTTCTCTATCGGAAGTTTCCAAAGCTGTTTACTGTCTTGTGTTTGGTTTATTTTCTTGCAATTAATTAGTTTAACACCAACCAATTCAATTTCGATAGTTCAGTTAATAGAGCTTATAGTAATTGTGATACTTAGTTCCTAGTTTCCATAGATTCGATACTCGTACTTACCGTACGTTATTACTTGATTTCGACACCGTACACTTGCGGTTAGATTTAGGGGGGTGATACCCGTCCTATCAAGTTTTTGGCGCCGTTGCCGGGGAACTAGTTGCAACTGATAGCACTACCATCTATAGGCGCTATTATATTGAACATTTTACATCGACGAAATAGTAACTCGACATGGAGTTCCAATCTCGATTATTTCTGATCGTGATAGTCGTTTTACTTCAAGGTTCTGGAGGAGTTTTCAAAAAGAAATGGGTACACAGATAAAGTTAAGTACAACGTATCATCCTCAAACCGATGGTCAGAGTGAACGAACAATTTAGACATTAGAAGATATGCTACGGGCCTGCATTGTTGATTTTGGGGGATCGTGGGATAAGCACTTGCCGTTGATCGAATTTGCCTACAACAACAGTTATCATTCCAGCATACAAGCGGCACCGTTTGAAGTTCTGTATGGTAGAAAATGTCGAACGCCTCTATGTTGGAATGAAGTGGGAGAAAAACAGCTAGCGGGGCCAGATATAGTTCAGTTAACAACAGATAAGATTACTCAGATTCGGGAACGCTTGAAAGTGGCTCAAGATAGGCAGAAAAGTTACGCGGACCGACACCGGAAACCGTTAGAGTTTCAAGTTGGAGATTTTGTAATGTTAAAAGTCTCACCTTGGAAAGGAGTCATTCGGTTTGGGAAGCAAGGTAAACTGAGCCCAAGGTACATTGGACCGTTTGCAATTACAGAAAGAATCGGAGAAGTAGCCTACAGGTTAGATCTTCCGCCAGAGTTAAGCAGGATTCACAATGCGTTCCACGTTTCAAATTTTCGAAAGTGTTTGGTTACACCAGATCAGGCAGTTTCTCTACCAGATATACAGGTTGATGAAAAGCTGAATTATGTGGAGGAACCTGAAGCCATAGTTGACCACAAAGTTAAAGTGTTACGGAACAAAGTAATCAGACAAGTGAAAGTTCAGTGGAGACATCATAAGGGTCATGATGCTACTTGGGAATCAGAATCAGAAATGAGAACCAAGTACTCGTACCTATTTGCCTAACTGAATTCCGGGACAAAATTATTTTAAGGGGGAGGTGATGTAATACCGCGGGTAAGTTCGTTAGTTAAAGTCTCGTTTCGTTAAAATTATTTAACTCTATAATTGAATGATTAGGGTAAGTTTAGATTATTTTATAAGTTAGAGGTGTTTTGGTTATTAGTGAGTAGTACAAGGTCTAAATGGTACTTATGGTGATATTATCCTCTTAGTATTCAGATATTATCACAAAACCAGAAATCTCAGTGTGTGTGTGTGTGTGTGTGTTTTGAGACCAAAAGAAGAAAGGAAGAAAAGAAGGGTTATGGCATCATTTGGTGTACTTGGAAGGGATTTAAGGTATGTTTTCTTTGTGTTTTATGTCTATAATTGCTAGTAGATGGGTTCTATCGGAGTAGAATCATAGATTTCATATCTAGGGTTGATTCAGCCGATTTCTGGGTTAAAATATGGTAAACCGACAGAGGTTTCCGGATAAGTTGAAGTTGTCCGGGTGGTTTTGTTGATAGTGTCCGGATAATGTTCTAAAGGTGTCCGGACGGGGTTTTTATCCGGGTAAGTTCCTCTTTACTATAAGTTTTCGGTTAAAATGAGATACCGGATAGTGTCCGGATTGCTTTGGTGTCCGAGTGTTATCCGGATTGTTTGTGTTATCCGGAAACGTCAGGTTGTCCGGATTGGTTATGCTGTCCGGGAAGTCGTGTTGTCCGGATAGTTTGGGTTGTCCGAAAACTTTGATCTGTTTGGTCACTTTTGAGAGTTGTGATACTTTTGAGTATCCTGGAACCTGTGTTTTGTTGACTATTGGATAGGGAATGAATGAGGACTGACTATTCTGTGGACTTGACTTAAGTTTGGGTTTGGGGGAAACATTTGAGGATAAGAGTTAGATAGATGTATCTAGAGTTCTTAATCCTAGTAAGTCTTATGTGTTCTATATGGTAAAAAGATACTTGCATCTAATTGTTTCAGATACTGTGAATTTGGAGTGAAAGCTGAATCTTGTGGAAAAAGACTGGAACGAGTTTTGATAAACAAACAGGTGAGTTTTACTTTAAAATGTTTTCAAACTGGAATACATATATGTGTGGGGTGGGAATATGATAGATGGTGTGATTATATGTTTATGTTTGAAATATAATATATTGAGATATTGTATTTACATGAGCATAATTTATATGAGAATACGTTGGCCGGGCTTAGGACCGGTGGTGTTGGTTGTAATACTCGTACAGCGGTGTTGGTTGTAATTGTCGTACAGCGGAGTTAATTTATTTGTTGGCTTGCAACCAACTAATATGGCCATGGAAATAAGACAGGGAAGTACACAATGCATGAGTCCTATTTGGTATTTATACTTGTGATATGTATATGGTGTTTGTGCAAATGGTTTCAAACTAACAGGGATTTTCTCACTTAGACCTCTAGGTCTAACCCTCATTTTGTTTTAAAAATATGTATTCCAGGTCGTGGATCGGGTAAGAGCAAATGAGAAGAGTACTATGTGTATAGCTTTTGGAAGAAGGATGTTAAGAAGACTAAGACGTGTTTTGCTGTTCTAATTTTATAACTAGATATCATGTATGTAATTAGCAAAAAGTTTGTAACGAAATACCTTATTCTGGATGTAAAGACTAAGGGACCTTACTTGTTATATTATGAATCTTTTAGTTATGTAACGATGTTATGAAATATATGTTATTTGTTGTATGTTTGGGAATCGGGTTGTTACAGATGGTATCAGAGCCATAGTTTAAGGGATTTAGGTATTTGTATCTGTACCTAGACTTAAACTGCATGTGAAGTAGGATGTCCCTATTATTGTAGAACATTGGGATGATTAAGTATAAAAGGTAGAAGGAACATCATGTAAGGTAATTTCAGATGACACCTGGCCAGTGTAATTGTGATCTTACAGGTACATGTTTGAACTGGAATACCTTGTTATATGGGGTATGTGCTTATGTGTATATTAATCTTGTTTGAATCTACAGAATGGCAAGTGGTACTAGACAAACGAATCGGGAGGGAGGAGGAAATCCTAATAGGACGAATCCAACGATTGGGACAAGGGGAAGAGGGGGAGAAAGAGGTAGAGGCAGAACAGGCGGCAGAGTTCAACATCGACGTGCATAATTTGTTACAAGAGACGACTTGGCGGCTGAAATGGGAAGATTACAAGCGAATATCCAAGCTATGTTCAACCGAACTCGTGATACTGAAACATAAATACCAGATCCTGGTCTGGAAGATGAAATGCCCATTACACGGACTGTGATACCGGTACCAAGAAAGTGTGATTATAAAATGTTCCTAAGTTGCAAACCTCCGACTTACTCAGGAGATAGAAACCCAGTGAAAGCTATGAGGTGGCTGAAGAAGATAGAAGCTATCTTCAAGACCAGTAAGTGTGCTGGTGAAGATAGAGTGCTATACGGAACAACAATGTTGAAGGCAGATGCTCTATACTGGTGGGAAGCTTTTATTTCTTCTGGAGGATCTGATATATATTCTACTTTCTCTTGGGAAGAATTCGTTATAGCTTTCAGGAAAACGTTTGTAACGAAATACCTTATTCTGGATGTAAAGACTATGGGACCTTACTTGTTATATTATGAATCTTTTAGTTATGTAACGATGTTATGAAATATATGTTATTTGTTGTATGTTTGGGAACCGGGTTGTTACAGAGGGGATGCCGAGAGAATTAATTCGATCACGAATGCAAAAGGGGTAGAAGAATTCAACGACTTATTATATAGGAGTAGCCTCTTGGAAGTTCCAATGATTGGGAGGAAGTTCACAAGGGTTAGTGACGATGGCCTTAAACTAAGCAAACTAGATCGGTTTTTGATGACAAGTGGGTTTGGAAGTAAAAAAAAGAACTTGGGGGTAAAATCATTGGATAGAAAATGGTCGGATCATACCCCGATCATGTTATTTGAAGATAAAAGTGATTTCGGCCCTAGGCCGTTTAAATTCTTTGATTCTTGGCTTGGTGAGGAAGATCATGAAGAAGTTGTGCGGGTGGTGTGGAACAAAAATGTTAGCTCAAAAAGACCGGATGAAAGATTCTGTGATAAATTGAAAAACGCCAAAAAAGACATCAAGGAGTGGGCTAAGACGAAGTTCAGGAAATTAGAATCGGAGGTGAAGGTTGCAAAAACGGAAGCGAGAAAAACGGAATTGGAAGCGGAGGAAAACGGTTGGATTGATTCGACTAGAGAAAGGTGGGTGTTGGCAAGAAAAAAGTGGTTGGATCTTGAAAAAAAGAAAATAGAGATGGACAAACAAAAGGTTAAAGTGAGTTGGATTGTGAATGGTGATGAAAACTCCAAACCTTTTCATGCGGTAATCAAGCATAGGGAAAGGAAAAATGCGGTAAGAGGCATGCAAACAAGTTCGGGTTGGACGGAAGATCCGGACAAAATAAAAAGACACACCTTCGAATTTTTTAAAGGTAAGTTCTCCTCTAATTTCAATAATGGTCCGACCTTACATGCTGAAAATTTTCCTAAAATTAAATTGGAAGAGGCGGTAGAATTGGAAAGGCCGATTAGTGAGGAAGAAACTTGGGATGCCGTGAAGTGTTGTGGTAGCAATAAATCACCGGGCTCGGATGGCTTTTCTTTTGGCTTTCTAAAAAAGTTTTGGGGAATTATTAAAGTCGATCTTGTTCGGGCAATTGAGTGGTTTTGAGAGTGTGGAGAAATTAGTAGGGCTTGCAATGCATCCTTTACTACCCTAATACCGAAAGTCGATTCTCCTTTGATTCTTGGGGAATTCCGACCTATTAGCCTCATTGGGATCTATTATAAAACGATTGCAAATTTTTTGGCGGAAAGACTCAAAAAGGTGATGGGCATACTTATTAGAAACACGCAAAAGCGGATTCATCAAAGGTCGTTACATTTTGGATGGAGTTTTGGTAGCAAACGAAGTGGTAGACTACATTAAAAAGAAGAAAATGAAGGGATTGATCGTCAAAGTAGACTTTGAAAAGGCATACGATAGTATTGAATGGTCGTTCTTACTTGATTGCTTGAAAAAGATGGGGTTCGGGCACAAGTGGGTGAAGTGGATAGAATCGTGTCTAAATTCGGCAATGATGTCGGTGCTAATAAATGGGTCTCCAACAAACGAATTTCCAATGAAAAGTGGACTTAGACAAGGGGATCCGCTCATCCCTTTTCTCTTCCTCTTAGTGGCCGAAGTGCTACACATCTTGACACTTGAGGCGGAGAAAAAAGGGCTTTTTGAAGGTATTAAAGTGGGGGAAAGGAGAGGTCTCGGTATCGCACTTGCAATATGCGGACGACGTAATTTTTTTTTCAGAAAATGGAGTAAGACAAATCTAAGAAATCTCTTAAAGATTCTATTGGGCTTCCAAAAAATGTCCGGTTTGAAGGTGAATTTGGCAAAAAGTAAAATATATGGTGTAGGAGTCCCGGAGGAGGAGGTAGCATTGTGGACGAGAAGTGTAGGTTGTGGGTGCGTGTAACGACCCGTCCCAAGTATACACCATATAATAGCATTTACCAGCCAAAAATATATAACAAAAGATTCATATTATTCACATAAGGTCTGAAAGTCTTAAAGAAGTACATTACATAATGTGGTCCAAACTTTTCGCTAGCATAATTTACAATACTATCCGTACAAAATGTTTAAGGAAAACTTCTAAATCCCAAATAGCCTTCAAAAGCACGTCATACTTTATCCTTGCCTTTATACCTTCCTTGACCTGGAATACATATTTTTGAAAACAAAATGAGGGTTAGACCAAACGGTCTAGTGAGATAATCCCTGTCAGTTTAGTAATCCTTTTGTAAAACACAAATATACAACAAGTATTTAAATACCAAGCAAGACTCGTGCACTGTGTACATCTTCTCATTCCCCTGTCCATATTAGTTGGTTGCGAGCCAACTAATCATTTTACTCCGCTGCACTAATATACAGCCAACTCCGTTGTCCCTCCGTACAGCCAAACTCCACCGGTCCTAAGCCCGGCCAACGTGCACTCGTGTAGTGTAATGCTCGTATAAATATAATATACACCTCAATATATCATACTTCATACATATACACATAATTATACTACTTATCACATTCTCAATCCACATATATGTATTCCAGTTTGAAAACATTTTAAAGTAAAACTCACCTGTTTGCTTATCAAAATACTTCCAAGCTTTTCCCAAAAGGTTCAGTCTTTCACCCAGAATTCACAGAATCTGAAATAATTTAAATACAATTATCTCCATACTAATTAAACATATAAGACTTACTAGTAGGCTAAGAACTCTAGATAACTCTAATCCTCAAATGTTTCCCCCAAACCCGAACTTAAGTCGAGTCCACAGTATATCCAGTCCTCATTTATAAACTATCCAAGAGTCGACAAAACACAAGGTTACTGGATACTTAAAAGTATCTGAAATCTCAAAAGTGACCGAACAGCTGGAGTTTCCGGACACCACAAAAACTATCCGGACAACATGACCAATCCGGACAGCATGACTTTCCGGACAACATAAACAATCCGGACGACATCCGGAAACCAAAGCAATCCGAACACCATCCGGTAACTAATTTCAATCGGAAACTATAGAAAGAGGAACTTACCGGATATCTTTGCCTGTCCGGACACCATTAACAAAAACTACCGGACACTAACAAAAGGAACTACCGGACACATTCAAATTGTGTCCGGAAACCTCTTTCGGTTTACCCAATTTCTACCCAGAATCGACAGAAATTAATACCAGACATGAAATTGATGATTCTAATCCGATAGAAACTTTCTACTAGTAATTACACACATAAAATGTAAAGGAAACATACCTCAATATCACTTCCAAGTAAACCAAATGAATCCCTAGCCTTTTTCTTCTTCTTCTTCTTCTTTTTGTCTCAAAAACACACACACACACACTGATATTTCTGATTTTTGTGAAATATCTGAAGTCTAAAAGGGTGTATATCAACCTAATTTACAATTTAGGCTTGAACTATACAAGAATGACTAAAACCTCCTTAAAATTATAAATTAACCCAAACTTACCCTAAACATCCAAATTTAAAGTTAACTAAATTTAACGGAACGAGAATTTAACTAACGAACTTACCCGGGGTATTACAGTGCGGTTCGCTACCTTTTGTGTACCTTGGACTTCCGGTTGGGATGTCAATGAAGAGGTTGGAACATTGGAGGCCGGTGGTAGAAAAAATAAATAAAAGACTCGCAACTTGGAAATCGAGACTCGTGTAGTTTGGAGGTAGACTTACTTTGGTCAAAGCGGTTTTGGGCAGCTTGTCGTTGTACTTTTTCTCGTTGTTTCGGGCCCTGAGTGGAGTGATAAAAGAGTGTGAGAGGTTAAGAGCGAGATTCTTTTGGGGTGGGGGGAAGGGGTGTGAGAGTGAGAAAAAATATGTGTCTTGGGTAAAGTGGGCAAAAACGATAAAATGCTTTGAGCAAGGGGGCTTAAAAATCGGGGGGCTTGTATCATATAATAAAGGGCTTTTGGGAAAATGGTGGTGGCGTTTTCTTATTGAAAAGGACTCGTTTTGGGTCCGGGTAATAAAAAGCTTATATGGGGATGGGGGGGGGGACTATGGGGTAACACTCTCGGTTTTGATGGTGCAGGTTCGGCGTGGTCTAACATAGTCCAACTCGGCGCAGATTTGGACAGCAAAGGGATGGCGTTTACGGGGTCCTTTGGCAAAAAGATTGGAGATAGGAGCGATACCAAACTGTGGAAGGATAGATGGACCGGGACCGAGAGCTTGCAAGTAAAGTTTCCAAGGCTTTTTCGATTGGAAGAGGAAAAAGGAAGCTAGCGTGAGAGATATAGGAGAATGGGTGGATGGGGAGTGGAGTTGGAAATGGGGGTGGAGACGACAACCAAGAGGGAGAAAACTTGGGGAGCTCGACGAACTTACAAATACGCTCGCGGGAGTACGACCGACAAAGGAAACGTGGGATAGAGTACAATGGAATCTCGATGTTTCAAACGAATTCAACGTGAAGAGGCTAAGAGAAATCTTGGAAGAGCTTGAGAGCATCGATAGTGGGCAATCGACATCAACGAAATGGTCTACTATCGTCCCTAAAAAGGTATGTATCTTTATTTGGAGAGTTAGGTTGGGACGTATTCCAGTTAGAGCAACGTTGGACCAAATGGGACTTGACTTGGATTCGATTTTATGTCCGACATGCGGCGATGCGATCAAATCGGTGGACCACGCGCTAGTGTCGTGTACGGAGGTTAAGAGACTTTGGAACGTTATTGGTAGATGGTGGAAGAAAAACTTGGAGGGTGTCGAAACAATTCATGACGTGCTCCAAGAAAATAACCCAAATGAGGAAGACTCGAGAGGAAGTTCGATGTGGACGGCCGTAAAATGGGCGTTTATGTACTTTATATGGGGGCATAGAAACAAGGTGGTTTTTAAAGCGGATCGGGGGAAAGTGACAGACTTATTCTACGACGTCCAACGCATAATTTTTGAATGGATTGTGAAAAGGTCAAAAAACATGGTAAGAGGGTGGGCGGAATGGCTCGTAGACCCGGGTGCGAAATAGGGGTAACCTGTGTTGACAAATGGAGTTGTTCTGGGTTTTGCTGCTCACAAACATGGAAAACTCCCCCAGTGGTGATATGAATTTCGCCTCTCTCTTATTTGGTAGGGGGTCCTGCTTTGTTTTGAATTTGTATTTGGTTGATTATGTCTTTGTTGCTGTGGTTTTGAAAGGATGGCTTCTGCCACCTTTGTTCAATTTTTTTTGATAAAGCTAAGGTGGAGATCGAAGAAATGGTGTAATTTGCAATGATGTGGGTGGCCTTGTATGTGATTTTCTATCAATTATATATGATCTTCTATTAATTAAGGGATTGTTTATCGAAATTACCTTATTTATTTTATGATCTAGTTTACCAAACGCTTAATCGGAGTTTGTTTGCTGGATAAAACTCGCAGTCGTTGTCAGGGATGAACCTCAAGAGGTGCCAACGATGACACGTGCTATCGTATTGTTTCTTCTTGTCGTAAGGTAAAAAACTGTTTTGTAAAAATATGCAACTGTATCGTTTTAGATGGTGCAACTGTATTATTTTAGAAGTACAACCGTATCTCATAATCAACCAAAAAACTAAAAAATTCTTGAAATCAACCAAAAAAACGAAAAAGTCTATCGAAATTGATTAAAAAACTTAAAAACCACTCGAAATCAAGTAAAAATAACTTTAAAAATTCCTCGAAATGGTGGAATTAGGCTAAAAACACATCGGACGATATTGAACGTTGATAAAAAGATGAAGACACGTCGATAAAAACTGTATGAAAAAAATATGGTGTCACCGTATGAAAAAGTTCATAGGTCCGTCTCTGGTCCTTGTTGTGTCTTTTACTAGGTAAGATTTTTGGTCTATATCATGCTCAATTGATAGAAAAGTGATATCGATAACGATAAGCATAAACCTAATGAACATTTAGTAAACGATCTCTAAGTTTACAAGACACAAATCAAATGGAGAATGACCAGTGTACATGTAATAATGGGTATGTACGGACATTAGGGGTGAGCAAAACCCGACATATCAGAAATATCCGACCCGACCCGACCCGTATTTCCAGCTAAAACCCCGCCCCGATAAACCCGAACCCGTATACCCCGATCCGAGTATTTATTCGGTTAAACTAGGATCGGGTTGGGTATGGGTTTTACCCACCCGACCCGTCCGAAATATCCGAAAATAAAAAAATAGATATTATTTAATAAATTTTATATATCTGATTAATATCTAATATCTAAATGATTTCAAATTTTCAGTCATATTGATTTCATTTGACGATTTCAGACTTTCAGTTCACTTTTCGCCCTAAAACCCCAAATCACGATCGCCACTTCGCCAGTCGCCACCACCCACACCCCCCCGCCGGCCATTCTCCATCACCGCCGCTGCGCCGCCCACCGCTGCCTTCCATCGCCGGCTATTGTCCACCACCAGTCCACCACCACGGGCCACGGCTGTCCGCTTCCATCGACGGCCCTCCCCTCTCCAGTCTCCACAGTGGACAGTGGTAACTGGTATTCTATTTCTGGTAAGCTTGAAAGCTTCTAAGTTCTAATTTCTAGGGTTTTTATATTTGCCTATTTGGTATAATGTTGGTATTTATTATGTTAGAATGTTAGTTACAATGTTGATTTGGTATTTATTATTTAACCATATAAGTATGTAAGTATTTATTATGTTAGAATGTAAGTATTTATTATGTTAGACAGTTAGAATGTAATTGTTACAATGTTGATTTGGTATTTATTATTTAACCATATAAGTATGTAAGTATTTATTATGTTAGAATGTTAGTTACAATGTTGGTATTTATTATGTTAGAAACTTAGAATGATTTGGTATTTATTATGTAAGTATGTAAGTACATGTTTATGGTAGTTTGTTTATGTTAGAATTATAGAATATGTTACTTTGTTAATTGTTAGTATGTTTTATGGTAGTTTGTTTATGTTTTATGTTCACTAGATTTGGAATGGATCCATTCGAAGTCAATAGTAGTGCACCGCCACCACCGGAAACAAGAAAACGTAAAGCGGCGGAAAAAAGGTCAGTCTATTGGGAGCACTTTGATGAAATAAAAGATGACCAAGGTAATACAATAAAAGGAAAGTGCAAATATTGTGCAAAAACATACGCCGCTGACCCTAAAAAGCACGGGACTTCCTCCCTAAAAAACCATGCCCTTGCATGCCTTAAAAACCCTCAGGCAAAAGAGACTAGACAGTCCATGTTAGCATTTGCCTCAAATTCTCAAAACGAAAGCGTGTTGACTAGTTGGTCCTTTAATCAAGAGAGGGTTAGAAAAGCAACTGCTAAGATGATTATAATAGATGAGTTACCTTTCAAGTTTGTAGACGGTAGGGGGTGGAGACAATGGGTTCAAGAAGCGTGTCCACAGTTCAAAATACCTTCTAGATGGACAATTAATAGAGACATATTTTCCATTTATTATGAAGAGCGGAATAATCTTAAAAGGTTTTTTAAGGAACACTCCCAAGAGCTTCATACCCCTGTTGAAGACCTTTTATGAGATGACGCTAAAAATCTCAGGCTCTCTGTATATCACTTCCAATTGTTACTTTACCGAGATTTGTGATTTGGAGTTCACGCTTGCGGAGACGATTCGTTCTCAGAATTTGACTGAAAAGGTACATTCACTACATTGTTATAATTTATCTACATTGTTATAGTTTATTTACATTGTTATAATTTATTTACATTCTATAAACAGAATATGGGTATCAAAATGAAGGAGAAGTTTGATAAATACCGGGGTGATCCGGAAAAGATGAATATGGTGATTTTCTTTGCCAATATTATGGATCCAAGAGATAAAGTGGACTTCATGCCATCCCAGTTGTGTACATTGTTTGGTGAAGAAAGAGGTGAAGCGTGCTTTCGGAAGGTAAAGACTCAACTCACTTCTTTGTTTGAGGATTATTTGCAAGAATTTTCTGTACCTTCCCAAACCCAAACCCAACCCCAAACCCAAACCCAAACCCAATCGCAATCGAGACATGGACCCTCTCCTCTTGGAAAAGAATCAAAGTCTAAAAGTTTTTTGAAGAAGCAAAGAGCTGAAAGTGGGACCGCAGATAGAAAAATGAATGAGTTGGATGTTTATCTAGGAGAGCAAACTGTGGATGATAATGGGTTAGACTTTGATTTGCTTAAGTGGTGGAATATAAATAGTATACGCTTTCCCATCCTTTCCAAAGTTGCACGAGATGTCCTTGCCGTACCCATTTCTACCGTTGCATCCGAATCGACTTTTAGTACAAGTGGGCGAGTGTTGGATAATTTTAGGAGTTCTCTAACTCCTAAAATAGTTGAAGCACTTATTTGTACGCAAGATTGATTAAGAGGCCCTGTTGAACCAATTGCGGTGGAAGAAAACATAAAGGATCTTGAGAGGTTTGAGAAAGGTACGCGTACGATATTAATTTATGAGTTTGATAATTTATAGATTAAAATAAACACTTTAAAGTTTAAAATTTGTTGCTTTTAATTTTAAATCGTGCAGAAATGGAAAATTTGAGGCTTGGAAGTGGAACTTCTTCAACTCGTGTGACTGAAGATACTCCTAGTCCTAGTACACAAGCTTCAAACGATTTGAACGAATGTGAAATTCATTCGTGAGTTGAAGGTACGGTTTTTTGATTTATCATTCTATTTAATATTTATGGTTAATTATTATTTTTTGTTACCGTCTCTTACCAAACTATTTGGATGTTTGTCTGTTTCACTTGTTCCCTTGTTCACTTGTTCATTTACAGGATTGGTTTGGATGTTTGGTTGGAATTGGAACTTTAGGAAGTCTGATTATCGTATATGGACTATGGTATATTGGTATTTGCCTATTTGGCTTGAATTCTTGATGGTGATTTGGATTTTGGAGTTGGACTTGGACATTTCGTATTTTGGACTTTGGTTATTCGCTATTTAACTTGTTTGTTTATAAACACTTATTCTGTTTTGTAATTTTGGAATTATTGTTGTTGAGTGTTGACTACTTAACTTGTTTAATTTTTATATATTGTAGACTTATATAGTATTAGTTGGTAAAAATGTGGCTGAAAAACAGGTCTAAAAACAAGCATGGAAAGTGGGTAAAGATGGGCTAAAAAACAGGTCTGGAAAGTGGGCAAACATGGGCTAAAAAACATGGGCCGAGTCCAGGCCCAATCCGAAATATCCGAACTCGGATATCCGACCCGATGTGCCCCGAAAACCGAATATCCGATTTCCATTTGGACGGATATCGGGTTTGTGCCATCTCACCCGACCCCCGATCGGATTACGGAATTTGGGCCCCGATCCGTCCGATGCTCACTCCTAACGGACATAATTTAAAATCTTCTTTCATAGGTTTTTATAACATAAAAGAAACGCTAAAATTGGAAGTTTTAGTACATCACGAAACATGTTACGAACACAACTAATGTCGGGTTATAAAAGTCTCATTTTCGAAAATATTTCACTAAAAGATGATAGTAATTAATTGACTATTTTCGTGTCACTTTCAAAAATAGTTGGCTTTTAGTTAAGTTACGTTCAAAGACCTCCAACGAAGAATACATGAATGGTTGGTCAAGTGATTTACTTTAAAAGTATGTTTGATAAATTAGAGCATCTCCAACAGCTTTCCCATTTTGGAGAATATGAGGATTTTAGGTTGTTTTTTTGCTTCAACAGCTTCCTCAAAACTATCTCCAAAATGGAGAAAGTAAGAGAGAAAATGAGTTTTTCTCCAAATATGGAGTTAACCCAAAAAATGATTACTTAGTGAGAGCACCAATAGAAATCTTTGAAAATTAATATTTAGAGAGAGAATAATATTTTAATAGATAAATACAATATTTTAATATTATAATCATTGTTTTTTCTCCAAAATGGAAAATCTGTTGGAGATGAATGTATTTTTTTTTTGAGATTTTGATTTTTTGGTTTTCCATTTTAGAGAAATTATGGAAAAGCTGTTGGAGATACTCGTAGTTGTTAACTGAAAAGTTCATAGTGTTTAAAATCTAATTGTTAACTCATACACTCTAGCAACGAGTTTCTATAAAATAAAGAAGTAAAAATTGCAAAATTATTTACATTATATTTTAAAATATCTTTTTTGTTTTGGATATTATGTTATTAATTATATTATTAAAATATCTAATAAACTTTTTATAAAAATAATAAACTTATGTTTTTCTCTAATCCAAAATAGTTAATATATATTCTCTTTTCTCTAAAATTTAAGTTGAAGTTTTTTTTTTCTTTTCAATATAAAGAAATTTCTCCCATTTTAAAAAATATTTCGGGTTTTTAATTAAATTAAAAGAAGTTTTATCATCTCCATTTTTCTCTATGTCAAATATTTTGTTGAAAGATTAATCAAGTTTGGTACAAATTAGCTTATAAGCTATAGGATAATGAAAATAATGTTGGGGAGTGGATTGTAACATCCCAAAAACACAACAGGACATACATAGCAATAACTCAAAATCATTACAAAACTGGGTCCTAAAATTTCATTACATCAATCTCGAACTAAGGTTGGCGGAAACAACCTATACACAACTGTAAAATAACATGGCATTTCTACATAATCACTTTCTTTGGAAAACACGTAAAAATCACGTATTTTAGTTAGAAAAACTCACCTGGTACGCTTACTTCCCTTTCCTACTCTGTTCCGGACTTCCAATCGATTTACCTGGATGAATGGATAAAATATATAAGCTGACCACCCAACTTTCCGGATACTAACTCACCTGGTACGCTTATTTCCCTTTCATACCATGGATTTTTTTTTTCATTTCTGCCTCACAACACTACTCAAAACGGGTTGCTAAAATCAACACCTTGACGACTTCTAGTCCTTCCTCCGGACACCATCGTCCCTCGGCAACTGTATTCCCAGTCACCGAGCAAGGGTACAGACCCTCATACACCCGACACTATAATCCATTCCCTACTCTTCCACTGTCCAACTCTCCTCTTGAACATATAAACCAAAACTACATACGTTCTCCCCTGACTTGTCCAACACATCTCCACTCTCAGAGTTCTTCCTTAGCTTAAAATGTAATACTCTATGACCTAGTGGGTTCATAGCCTTCATGCATGACAATAGAGTAAATAAATCTTTTCGCACGTTTCGTCATGTTAAATAAACAACATTTGGAACCACTTGGGTACACATGATGTAACACCCCAAAACAGGGGTTAACAAAAACTTCCATAAAACGGAAGAGTGGTACACATTACTAAAGTAAAAGTATACCTAATTAACATTACATAATCATTAATACAAAGATTTAGTTAATTATAACTACTATTGGACCACTAGCTTATTTGATCACTACTATAACAATCAAATATCAAAAGGATGTCGGAAAGTTTTATCATCAATCTTCCAATCTTTATCTCTCTAACAATGATCCCATGCTCACAACCCCGTTCTAGACCTTCTTGTGTCCGGAACCACTAAAATCTGTAATACATAAAACACATAACAAGTGTTAGGCTTTTAAAGCCTAAGTGAGATTTACACATAGCACATAGAGCATAATCATAGCATGTAGGAATAACAATTCGATACATTCACAAATTGGATTCCATGGAGAAGGTCCATATCGCTACCCAGTTACATCATAATCGAAGATATACCTTGATCGGTACCCAACGGTATTGTCACAAGGCATAACACAACGGAAAACCCCACGGTATCCGAAGGTATGAATCAATTACACTTACCCCACGGTATGTAAGAATATATCCTCCAATGCCTACTAGGTGCTCCTCCAATTATGTGAATACCAAATATGTTAATCCAAATAACATTCAAAGCATATTTAACACTTAACAATGGTCCAACCATTTAACATATTCAATACTACTTCCATGTAGTTCATATACATCCATATGTATCAAATCATATTCTATATGACATCAATAATAAACATCCATGTTTACAATTCAATAATAAGTCCATTTTGACCATTAAGCCATCATTACTTCATTAAGACATATATTAAGCCATCATCAAGATCACACACTATTGATATATAATCAAAGCCAAACTCTTAGCACCAACATTTAACATGGCATACTAAGTAATAAACACAATTAATCCACCATAACTTACTTGAACTCTTCTTGTTTCCCTCTTAACCATTAAGAGCTTATTAATCAAAATTTCTCATTATCAATACCAAAATCAAGATGAAGTATGGTAGTAAAGTATAATACAATCGAGTAGATACAAGTTACTCACCTTAAATCTTCAAATCTTTATAACCCTAACTTGAAGACTTGAACCCAATCACTTCCAACAAGATGAAATGAAGATATGTTGCCCTAAATGGAATTAATTGGTAAGATTCATCTACTAATTGCTTAAATTGGATTTGGAATAAGAGAAGTGGATTTACCTTAGGTTTAGATGAAGAATTCGTATGAAGCAGAGCAAAATAATCGGACTTGAGAGTTCTAAAATGAGAGAATACTGATTAAGAACCAAGGGGTGGGTTTTAATCCCCTTTCAACACGTCAGGTGCTCGGCGCCGATCACCCGCGCCGATGCATCGGCGCCAAACCATCGGCGCCGGCTTCTGTTTGCTAGTCTTCTCAATTCCCACTGATTTAGCCGTAACTTCTTCGTTAAAACTCCGTTTTTACCCCAGAAAGTACCGTTGGACTCGTATTCAAATTACCCATCCAATTAATCCATAAAATCTAATATTTAACTTTATCATCTATTTTTCATTAATTTCCTTAAGAAATAAACTTACTGATTTCTATCGGAAGTTATCAAATAACAAGTGACAATCACGGAAATTACTTAGGAAATCAATTTTAATCTAAAAAGTCAAAATATAAAGGAATATTAGGACTATTATTACTTACAAGGATTTTCCGGGTGTTACAATTCTCCCCCACTTGAAATGGATTTCGTCCTCGAAATCTATATCCTTTACAACCCAAAGTCAACCGACTCACTGTCGACCAAAATTTAACAATTCCTAACGGGAATCTAAATTCCATCCACACGGTTTATAAAGACAATTCCTCGAACAATTGTTTATTAACAAAGCCCCTTCACATACTTTGTACTTATGTACGGATAAATGTTCCAACCATTGAGAAACTCTCAACCATACGACTTCAGTTATCTCCCAACCTTGAAATGTTCTATACATCTTGATTTCAGTTTCAAACTCTAAATCAATTTAAGGCTCAACTAATACTGAGATCAACCGAATCTCTAATTTCAATTGTCCCTAACGTTAACAGCCATTCACATCCAAAGAGCTCTAATAGACTTCAAAATCCATCTCAATAATTAATCATCAAACGGACAGGTTCACTAACCATACACAAAGATTAGTTCACTAAAACCACTCATCACAAATGAGTATCTTGAGGTTACTATTACCATCACCATCATTCTTTTTAAAATCGGCTACAATTCCCCGATTACACTAAAGGTGTTTGGCCTTAAACCCAAAAGTTAACACCTAAATATCACCAACCTTTGCACTCTATCCAAACCCACACATGAGTTCCATTCACAAATAAAAAATCTAGAAGGAACAAGGATTCATCTTTCATATTTCCTGATCCTTACTTCTTTCCTCATTATCCGCTCCCCAACTTAGATTTGTAAGCCTCCTCAGAATAATCGTTTATCATTAAACCTTTACCCGACTATTGCTTGGTCTTCAATACCGTCATCATCCACATCTCAATCTCCAGGTCTCAAAATAACATTAACGTATACTGCTTGAACATCCATACTCACTTTAAATTAAGCATACTCACCACTTTTGAATACTTCCATAATTACGGCAACCATCACTACATCTATGACCCACACGTTTCTTCAGTATTAAGTACTTACCACTTCCTCACATCAATATCATACTATGCGACCACATTGCAACCAAGCACTAAAAATATTATATATCAAAGGTGATAATTCCATTGAACCTGTAGTATAACTACATTCTTAGGTCCGACCCTTCTATCATTACTTCCTACTTTAGCATGGAGTACTATCCTCCAATCATTATTTGTCTCTTTCTCCCAACCTTTTCACATACCGATAACACTTTCTCATCTTTATTAAACTTCCTATTATTCAAAATCATAAACTTATTTAGCGACTCACACAACCACAATCACTTTGGATAAACTCACACTACCGCTCGACATTCTATTCCAATTATAGCCAAATCACTACACCATCTTACAACCACATATTCCAACAGCTTTATTGACAACTAGTACTGTTCATCTGGAATCCCCGAAAAAACTTTCATCTAATGTTCCCTTCCTCTTGAACACAATTACCAAAACTACAAACATTCTCCCATGATTTATCCAACACCTCTCCATTCTCAGAGTTCTTTCTTAACTTATGGTAATATTTTACGACTTAGTTCGTTCATAGCCTTTATGCATAACTATGTACTAAATATATTATTTCGCACATTTCCTCATTTTAAAGAATAACACTTGGAGCAACTTGGAAACACATGACACCAAAATTCTTATAACTTCAGTGTACTGCACAACGATCACGAGAATCGTTTGCATACTACTTTCCGAAAAACTTAATCTTTTTCAACCAACACGATGTTGTTATGACCGTAATATATAATAAAAAAAATATTCTCATACTATAAAAAGTTTTAAAAGAATTTTCCAACACAAAGCAAGCTAGTCGGTTCTTACTTGATATCATCAAGTTAATAGTTTTGTTGGTTACAAAGGTTTTGCTAGCCAACGTTTTCTTGGCCCCTTTTTACAATTAACTTTTCATATATAAAGAAAATACGAAATATTTTGCAAGTTGCTAAACCCAAAATTTCATTGTGCATCAAAATGAAATTGTCTCTTTCTTAAAATACACATTTGTACAAGCAACTCATTCTTGAATAAAAAAATTGTTATTTATGCATTTATTTTAAAATCAAGAAAACTCATGTAGCACACTCACTAGGACACCATGCATAAAACTTTACTCGCAAATGAAGGCTACTCACTCAAACAAGGTCAATCGTTGTACTCACATCATTTATCATTAACACTCTACTTCCGACTAGTGGTCGTCCTCTTGACCTAGTAACACTTTCTATCCATGCGTTCCACGGCCCACTTACTTAATCATTTCATATTATTTCCATTTTGATGAATCACCTTACATTCTATCTCTACACATTTCCATCCGCCTATTAAAGGTTACCTCGGCGGGCTTTCATAAGTCCCGCCAATTCTAGGTTGTCCTTCCAACACCCAAATCATTTACTTATCTATTCTCTAAAGAATTAAAGGACCTTGGTGGCATATCCACCAACGATCTGCTATAACACAAAGAAATAACCATAAGAAATGGTTATACAAATATAGACATACTAAACGTACTTTACCGATCATTAGTCACTGTAATAATTTTAGAAACAAGCATGCTTACGTAACAATATATTCATAATAACAGTAGCTAACTGGAATTGTGAACATATTATACATGAGAATCCTCATCACCATTATCACAGTACTAATTTTACGTATTTCTGTCAACTATAAGACTATCCCTTCTTAGTACTTCTACCCATATCTCACAAATCATAACTTAACTCATCACAGCTTAAGTCTAAGTACCTCCTCAGCATACTTAGTTCACTTAAGTTAATGCTCTGATACCAACTTGTAACACCCCAAAACAGGGGTTAACAAAAACTTCCATAAAACGGAAGAGTGGTACACATTACTAAAGTAAAAGTATACCTAATTAACATTACATAATCATTAATACAAAGATTTAGTTAATTATAACTACTATTGGACCACTAGCTTATTTGATCACTACTATAACAATCAAATATCAAAAGGATGTCGGAAAGTTCTATCACCAATCTTCCAATCTTTATCTCTCTAACAATGATCCCATGCTCACAACCCCGTTCTAGACCTTCTTGTGTCCGGAACCACTAAAATCTGTAATACATAAAACACATAACAAGTGTTAGGCTTTTAAAGCCTAAGTGAGATTTACACATAGCACATAGAGCATAATCATTGCATGTAGGAATAACAATTCGATACATTCACAAATTGGATTCCATGGAGAAGGTCCATATCGCTACCCAGTTACATCATAATCGAAGATATACCTTGATCGGTACCCCACGGTATTGTCACAAGGCATAACACAACGGAAAACCCCACGGTATCCGAAGGTATGAATCAATTACACTTACCCTACGGTATGTAAGAATATATCCTCCAATGCCTACTAGGTGCTCCTCCAATTATGTGAATACCAAATATGTTAATCCAAATAACATTCAAAGCATATTTAACACTTAACAATGGTCCAACCATTTAACATATTCAATACTACTTCCATGTAGTTCATATACATCCATATGTATCAAATCATATTCTATATGACATCAATAATAAACATCCATGTTTACAATTCAATAATAAGTCCATTTTGACCATTAAGCCATCATTACTTCATTAAGACATATATTAAGCCATCATCAAGATCACACACTATTGATATATAATCAAAGCCAAACTCTTAGCACCAACATTTAACATGGCATACTAAGTAATAAACACAATTAATCCACCATAACTTACTTGAACTCTTCTTGTTTCCCTCTTAACCATTAAGAGCTTATTAATCAAAGTTTCTCATTATCAATACCAAAATCAAGATGAAGTATGGTAGTAAAGTATAATACAATCGAGTAGATACAAGTTACTCACCTTAAATCTTCAAATCTTTATAACCCTAACTTGAAGACTTGAACCCAATCACTTCCAACAACATGAAATGAAGATATGTTGCCCTAAATGGAATTAATTGGTAAGATTCATCTACTAATTGCTTAAATTGGATTTGGAATAAGAGAAGTGGATTTACCTTAGGTTTAGATGAAGAATTCGTATGAAGCAGAGCAAAATAATCGGACTTGAGAGTTATAAAATGAGAGAATACTGATTAAGAACCAAGGGGTGGGTTTTAACCCCCTTTCAACACGTCAGGTGCTCGGCGCCGATCACCCGCTCCGATGCATCGGCGCCAAACCATCGGCGCCGGCTTCTGTTTGCTAGTCTTCTCAATTCCCACTGATTTAGCCGTAACTTCTTCGTTAAAACTCCGTTTTTACCCCGGAAAGTACCGTTGGACTCGTATTCAAATTACCCATCCAATTAATCCATAAAATCTAATATTTAACTTTATCATCTATTTTTCATTAATTTTCTTAAGAAATAAACTTACTGATTTCTATCGGAAGTTATCAAATAACAAGTGACAATCACGGAAATTACTTAGGAAATCAATTATAATCTAAAAAGTCAAAATATAAAGGAATATTAGGACTATTATTACTTACAAGGATTTTCCGGGTGTTACACTTGACCCCATCACTCTTATAACTTCGATGCCCTGCACAACGATTCGAGGATCGTTAGCATGCATCTTCCCGTGAACCTTAATCTTACTCAATCCGAACGATGTTATTACGACAGTAATACGTTGAATGAAAATCCTTTCATACGACACAATTCTAAAAGAAATTACCGACACCAAGTAAACCAGTCGGTTCCCACACCCTTTTATATGATATCAACAGGTTAAAACTCATTTTGATTGTAAAAGTTTTGCTGGCAAACGTTTTCTCGACCTTTTTGTAACAATTTAACTTATCATGAAAAGTGTGAAATACTTTACAAGTCGTTAAGCTCAAAATTTCATTGTGCAATGTGAATGAAATCACCTTTTCTTTAAACATACGCTTGCACATTCTGACTCATTTTCGATCAAAATTGATATTTACACATTTAACTTAAATCATGAAAATTTCATGTTACATATAAGAACGCTATGCATGAAACTCTACTTGCAATTGAATGCTACTCACCCTAACAAGGTCAACCGCTTTACTCACGCAACTTATCCTTGACACTCTACCTTCGACCAATGGTCGCCCTCTCGGTCATTAAATAACTTGCTGTACATGCCTTCCACACCTCACTTACTCAACCATTTCATACTATTTTCACTTTGATCAACTATCTCACTTTCTACTTCTACATGCTTTCAATTCACTATAGGTATCTTATTTCATTTATCCCGCCATTGGAAAGCTCGACTAAAAAGTCAGGGCTCCATTGATACTTTCAAGATTTCGACACTGTCCTTCCTTACCATCCCGACTGATCTATCCCATGATTCCTAGAATTGGGACTTTCCCGAAACAAGAGTCTTACTCAAACTCAACATTCATCCTCTTCGAATCCACGAAGAGCTACCTCTAGACGACTCATAACATTCTATACAACCTTTCTTCTCTTCGATGTATACATACATCACATCATATATGATTTCTCATGATACTTCCCAAGCAAGAGAGCTTGGTCTATCCCTCAGGGATCTTGCTGACCTCCTAGATTACTAGAACACGACATATAAACTAGCTTAAGACTACAACTTCGGAATAATAAGGCAGGTCAAGCACATACATGTACCTGTAAGTTCGCAATTACACTGGCCAGGTGAAATCCCAAACTTACCTTACATGACTGTCCTCGGTACCCTATTAGTCCTATATCTGCTATAGTGCCTTCCTAACGCATTTTCTATATATACAATAGCGCCCTCCTAACGCATTTCCTGATTCTCAGTTGTGATCTCTACTCTAAAGTTTAAGTTTAGGCCCATCCGGTCACCTAAATCCCTTAAACTATGGCTCTGATACCATTTGTAACATCCCAAAAACACAACAGGACATACATAGCAATAACTCAAAATCATTACAAAACTGGGTCCTAAAATTTCATTACATCAATCTCGAACTAAGGTTGGCGGAAACAACCTATACACAACTGAGAATAATCTAGCTTCTACAAGTGGCACTTGCACTGTCTCTAGCTGCATCTGTACGCTATCTTGCTCTTGCTCACTTACCTGAGCCTCCTACTATTTGCTTACCTGAAAAGGTTTTAGTTTTGAAAAGCGAGGGTTAGACCATGAGGTCTAGTGAGTTCCCTCCGTAAACAGCGTACCTCAACATTATAAAATCATTTTTAATTAAAACAATTCACATTCCTCATATAATCATCATTCAAGGTTCAACACAGGGTTCAAGGATCGCATAAGCTACCACGATCGGGGCCTAACGGACACCCTCTCGGCTACACCGGAGTCCAAGTGGACCCCCTTATATCCGAGTAGGAAGGAAACAAATTCCATCCTACAATCTGACCACATATGCCCAAGGAATTATCGAATCCCAAGGTACCCTGATCCCACTGTGTAAACCGACTCCACATAGCATACACATAGCATAACGTAAATCACAAACGTGAATTCATTGCCCATCATTTCATATTGCTAAAAGCCGTTCTTTAAAATAAAGCGTACATTTCACGGAGAACATGCGTCACAGTTGTAAAACAGTTCATGCCCGTAAACGAACCATAATCAGTAAAACATTCAACTTTCATTTAAGTAAAAATCATGTAAAATAACATGGCATTTCTACATAATCACTTTCTTTGGAAACACGTAAAAATCACGTATTTTAGTTAGAAAAACTCACCTAGTACGCTTACTTCCCTTTCCTACTCTGTTCCGGACTTCCAATCGATTTACCTGGATGAATGGATAAAATATATAAGCTGACCACCCAACTTTCCGGATACTAACTTACCGGACGACTCCAATTTTCGGACAGCTTACCGGGTGAACTATACTTACCGGACACTTCACACTTACCGGATAATTCACACTTACCGGATACTTCACACTTACCGGATACTTTCCTACTTACCGGACACTTCACACTTTCCGGACACCTACACTGAAACTTCACCCGGAAACTCCCATTGTCCGGACACTACTATCCGGACAGGGCGATATCCGGAAACTTACGAGCTGTGGAAACCCGCACTACCCAAAAGTGATTAGAACTTGCGATTTTACCATAAACCTGATTAGACAAACACTTGGGTTCATCCACTAACTATAAACACCCATTTATTTCCACTTTAAACCTCTAAAACGATTTCTAACAACCAAAACCCCATTTTACTCCTTTAATGGTTATTTAGGTGAGAATACACTAAACCCTTATGATTTCACCCCAAATCTTAGACAAAAGAGAGTAAGAAACTTGAATTAAACAGAAGAAAACATATTGGATGATTACCTTTACTACTCTTTTCCTTAATCAAGAATTCTTCCACTTTTGCTCCTTCTTTCTTCTTTTCTCCTCTTAGCCGCCAAACACACAACACCAAGAGAATGATACTGATTTTAATAAGTGGTGCCCTAGGGAATTGGACCAATTTATACTTCTCATAAATTGCCAAAAAGTCCCTCAACTCCAACTTTATTTTCTTAGACTTTGGCCACCAAACTTTTACGTATTTCAAGAAAACCCGGTTGTTACAACACCCCCCCCCCCCCTTTAAAAGAATTATGTCCCCGGAATTCCTCATTGGAAAAAGATGCGGGTATCTTGCCCACACCAAAACTGACACTTCCCCAAGGTAATGCCACTTCTGACTCAATCAACCCCCTCATTAAATTCGAAACATGATGCATTCCCTTCAGTTCTTACGGTACTCTAACTCGTAGGCTACTATTCCTACTCGATCGATCTTGACAATAGAAGATTAAATAAGGCTTCTCATGCATCTTTACTTCCTTTAGGGAGGAACTTGGCGGAATCCCCCGCCACAACACGAGATTCTTTTACCAAGAAACAATCACTTACTAGACAACTTGGCACAAGGCCAACCCTGGATACCCCGACAACTCACAACCCAGAGTTCCTTCATCGTATTACAAGCAATTCTAGATTACTTCTCCCAACCAACAATCGTCTATGCAGATAACACTCCCTCCTCTCGGAACACCTCAACCACAGTTCATCAACCATCTATCGCATCCTCATCACTTCACCACTCCATACTTATACGTAACTAAGAGTAGGAACCTCCAAACCCATCGTTGAAATGTTCACCTACTCGAATTAAACCTATCCTGAAACACCTCAATTCCTCACGGAATGCCATGAGCGTTCAGTCATGTAAAACATAACTTCAGTTACCACTCCACAACTGGGCAGAATAACCATGGTCACACCATACTATTCTCAATACCTTAATACTGAACAATCAATTCGTCTGAACATTTCTCACAACATTGCTAACTTAACTCATTCAACTGCCTTATCCACTTCTTTCCTGCACAAAACATACACAATTTCCTTCCTCAATACGCTTTCCCGAAGTTTGCACACTTATCGATGGCGACTTACACACTACTCCACCTTTCGGTGTTATTGTCAAGCTTACTACCTCCAACCTACTCACTTGTTCCGACATACTATCTTCACCTCCCCACGTTAGCGTGGAGTACTGCCCACCAACATTACTTGCCCCTCTCTTTCGACAATTCCCATGCTGAAAATGCTTTCTCATTACTGTACATAATCAAACGGTTGCACTAAATTTCTAACTTAAGGCATTCAACGAAATCACCTCGAACTGACACCAGTGTTTGTTGTTACTACACATTCTTTGATCTTCAACTATTACCTTCTCGGATAATCCTTTCACCCATAGGAAACAATTCTCATTCTGTAAAAATTTCGCATCTACTACACCACATTTTGATTAACTCATCCATCATCTTCTTTAAACTTACAGTGATTTCAAGAATATACTTACTTAGCGACTCACATAGCCAAAAACGCTTGGTCTCTCATTTTAGCAAGCACCTATTACTGCTCTGACATTCTACTCCGATAAAAGACGTATCACACTGCCCCTTACAACTACGTGTTCCAACCACTTGCTAAACAGTTCGCACACCTCATCCGAAATCCCGAAAAGGCTTCCATCTAATGTTTCATCTTTCTAACATCACGTTACTACAACACTAACTGGTACATTTAACTTGGCAACTATTGCCACTACATAACTGTACATTCCTCACTCATAACATCACACTGCAGACCAAATCTCTCATGGCCATTCTTACACAATTCAAACTCGTCTTCACATTCACTCGCATACACAATCGAGTCTATCTCGCTACTTTGTCCTTTCTCACTCTAGTTGAACTATAACTCCCTAGTTCCCAATTAGCTCAAATGTAATCGTTCTTGCTCGCTCTTTACGATCCGAGCCCTTACATAAACAGGGCACATTCCTTCACTGAACGATAAAAGTAAATGAAACTTTCCTTTGAAATACGATGATTTATTCAAGAGAATATGCGAGTACCTCAAATATTAGTTGTTATATATAACTTTTCAATAATGTCTTTTTAGGAGCTATATTGTTTGTTGTTGTCGAGTCGTTTCTGGTAACCTAAACATATTAAAGAGACATACATATATTTTTAGTGAGGTCGCTAAAACTTTCATCAGGTTATCGAGTTGTATTAGGTCTTACCAAATTTCAACCCAATAAATTAAGCATGTCCTAATTTTGTATCGATTATATGTCGGGTTATCTTGATTTGATTTTTTCCGGATGTTCTCAGATTGTGTTGACCAAGTTGGTCAAGTTAGTCATTTTAAAACACCCCTAATCAAAACTAGACACATCATTACTTTATTGAAAAAAAAACTATAAAAAATGAATTATAGAAAAAATTCATCAAATATGGTAATGATGTGTAGAAGTGGGTTGATTGTGGGAAAGAAAAAGTAAAAGAACATGGAGTTTGAGCCCATATGCTTGTATTCCAAGTTAGTTTGTTTTGAGTTGACTCCTCAACCTTTTATTTCTCTATTTTTTCATTTTTGAAGGCTATTCAGTTATATATTTACAAAAACAATATTATAGAAAATAATCTATTTTTGTCTTCAAAAAAAAGAAAATAATCTATTTTAACTAAAATATTGAAAATATTATAAGCAATATATTCTTTTGGTATCAAAATAATATTTTATATTCATGTTTTAAATTATTACAAAAGTCAATGTTTTTTAAAGCAATTGTTGCATTCCAATTATATCCCTAGATAAAATTTTATTTGACTAATTAAAATACATTAACATACATTTCTAAAATTAAATGAATCTTTTCAACATAAATATAAATATTTGACTAAATTACATGTTTGTGTTTTTAAATCTTATCTATTTTTTGAAATTCATTGTAATGTATCATTGTCGTTGTGTTTATTTAACGAGGTGCATCCGTATCATTGTATATTTTTAATGAGTTTGATCTCTAAATAAATCAACAACATGGGTTGATGTGATTGCATTAAGGACCCAATACATTGTAAAAACATAGCCACAGAGACGCAATCCATTGAATTTTCAAAATAAAAATAAAACTCAAGAACCGTTATAAGCATGTAACCACATGGATGAGAGCACAATGATCTTCGAAGAAATGATATATCCATATTCCGATTTACAGTTCGAGATTCTTCTTTTCAACAGTCAGCTAATCGTGCTAAAGGTTTTAATATCTTCTGGTTCCATCGATGTTCCAGTCCAAGGACATCAGTAGCGTTTAGTCTATAGTCAGATTGGTTTGGACCGGTTAAATGCTAGTTTTTGTTTGCTTTCTTGCTTGGTTTTGATCGTCACTCGTGGCAGTTCGGTTGAAGGCTCCTCGTCGTGGCTTCCTTAGTTTGCTTGTGTTTGTGTCGTGGACAATTTATTGTTTTACCTTTAGCTTCGTTTTTAGTTAATTTTCTCGAGTTTGTTCGATTGTGGTTATTTATTGGGGCAAACATCTCCTCACCCCTTAACCAACTGAGCTACACGGATCACTTGTTCCCAAGTGGATATGTAGGTGAGTTATCAAAGTTATTAAGGATAAGCGAATGAATTCAATCAAGTTCTATATATCAATTTGTATTACAATTTAACAAAACGTAAAACAAGATAATTTAAAATTTTATAAATCAAAATATACAATATTATTGTTAAACTTTAATTAATAAATATTTAGAAAAATAAGTCGGTACGGTACGGTATTACCGTGGTACACGACTTCTAATACCACGTACCAACCAAGTTTAAATAGTTGGTACGATATACCAACCAATTAGGTCGGTACCAACTAAATTGGTACCAATTAAATTGGTACGGTTGATATGAAAATTGGTTGGTTTGTCTCGGTATAAAATTGACACCCTATATATATAAACAAAAAGAATAATAATATATATATATTTCTATATTTCTAATATATATATTATATATATATATATATATTTAAATTAAAAAATGATTGTTTATGAAAACAATGCAATCAACATTTGACTTTTTTAGTGCCATTAACACCTTTTTTTGGTGCAAATAGTCTCCCCCGTATAGGTACGGAAAATTGTGTGTGAGAGAGGAGAGAGAGAGACGGTGTTTGTAACCGACACGTGTCAGGATGCATGGGACTACTTTCTTGTGCGGAGTATCCAATTGAATCTCCCAAACCCCACCATCTCCAAAGATTCCGTCTCTTTTTTTTCCTCTTCTTTTCACATTTTCTTTTTGACCTCATTAATATAAAACAATTTTTTTTGATTAATTGAATCAAATACCTATTCTACACATCTAAATCGTTCTCCTATTTATTCATTTTCCAGATTAATCTAAAGGTCATTATATTCTAATAAGTGGTGGATCCAGAATTTTTTTTCTATTAGGGTCCCCTTTAAGGTAGCTTAAATGTCCGTAAAATTGTCCGATATATTTTTCGTCTAAATCCAACATTTTGAGGGTTTTTTAAAGTTTTTTGATAGTATTTAAGAGACTTTTAAGTTTTTTTTTGTTGATTTTGAGGGATTTATTTTTGGTTTTTAGTCGATTTCGAAAGTAGTTTTGTTTTTTTTTTGTTTAATTTCGAAACATTTTTTTGGTTGATGGGGTCTCGGACAAAAACCTACAGTGGGGACATCTGGATAGAAAGTTGAAAAATCTGTATTTTTAACCTAAAAATTTCAAATTTTTCTCTTTTTCAGTGGAGTTACATCCCCCCACTAACTATAATCTAGATCCGCCACTGATTCTAATATCTAGATCCGTAAATTATGAACCTGACTAAACGACAAAAAAAAGCTGGTCAATTTTTAGTTTTTACTTGAAAAAAACTTTCTATATGGACCCTAATACGTAATTGCAAACCCAAGATTAGTTTCATTCATGGGATCTTGAGCCCACAATGCTTAATGCTCGAACCAGATATAATTAACATTGCTTAAAGAAATATTTACATCATTCAAAACATAAAAAAATAGTATATAATGAGATAGTTTTGTATACTTTTTGTTTTTTTAAATGTTAAGTAATATCTAAAAGTTTTTTTCTTTGGGAAGGGTGTCCTAGGCTATGTCTAGACTAATCCCTTGGCAAATTATGACCGTAAGACATCAGTCCTGATTAAACCTCAGGGGCCACAATTGTTGTGTACGTCTGGATTAGAACCCTGAGTAGATGGGATATTCCACTACATCCCTAGAGCCTTAACCAGTACGCCACAACCCTTGTGGTTGTAATATCTAAAAGTTCATGATGGTTTTATATGATTTTAATGGTTTTCTTTACCAAATGCTTAAGAAATTGCAAGGTAGGGTTTATATTGTCGTCACCATTTACTTATAATAATAAAAAGAAAGTAGGGTATCATGTGACATTCCACATCAATTACCTAAAAATGACAATAATTTATTCAAAAATGCTTTGGAATATATTTAGATTTTTATGGATCAATTATTGATCGTGTTTGATATATTAAACAATTCCTACATCTTTAAGACGGGTTGTAGTGGTGGGTGAGCTGAAGAAGTCGGATCCACCATGGTGGTGGTGGCGGCGGCGACGGTGGTAAGTTTTTTTTTGAAGTATATGATATTTATATATGACAAATGCAACAAAGAAATTTAAACACCTTCTCACTTTTGATGAGGTTTGAGTCCCTGACCTCTTACAAGGAAAGAGGTTCAGATACCGCTAGGTCAAAGGCCTTTTGGTACGATGGTGGTAGGTTGTGGATGAACAAAAGTGTTATTGGTAGGTGTAGATGTGAATAAAAGAAAGGAATAACGAAGGGGTGATGGTAGGTGGTGCAATAAATGGGTATCGAATTGGTAAATTCGATCCTGATTTAAAAAATGTGTACTTTTTTTTTTCGTAAATAAAAAAATATATATATATATATAGAGAGAGATAGGGGAAAGTTCAAATAAAAACTCATTTTTAATTGTGAACATGAGGACGGATCTTAGCATTTCCATCTCTATTGATCCAATGACTCATATTAAATAGAGTTTTTAATTGAAATTATTAATTAAGATGATTAGTGAGTAAAATGAGAAGATAATTTAAACAAACGCCTACCATGTTTGACTTTTTATTTTCTTTTTTAATTAAAAACTTTTATCCTCTTAAAGTTTAAAATAAATTATCTTAAAAATTACTAATATTTTAATCAAACAAATTACATCAAAAAAACGAGAATTTCGTGCTCTTCGACATGACATCCATCTCGATATAGTTTTTTTGTTGTTGTTTTAACCGTTTTACGTTAAATGTCATATATGTGTTATATTCATTATGAATATTTATGTACGTTCAACATCTCGACACCGTAAGTCCGTAACTCGAAATCACCTTCTACAACACTTTCTTCAACGTCCTAAGGCATCGTGTTCTTCATTACCTTAACCCAACACCCATCGAGATGAATCGGGAATCTATCGAGTTTCGATTGTGAACCGAAGAACAAAAGAAAGCGTGTCACGTCTCCACACCTTCACGGTCTCTCATGTATTATTCTTCATGAATAATGTATTATTCAGTATGAATAATACATCATTCAGGGTGGATAATACACGATTTATGAATTCGTTTATTATGCATCCTGAATGTTATATAATTCATCCTGAATACTGTATTATTCATCCTGAATATTGTATTATTCATCATGAATAGTGAATGAACGTTCACTTTTGTTATTCATACTGAATGTGGACACTTGGAGATGTGTATACATATTCATAAAGAGTAAAACCAAGTTTCGATTGTGAATCGAAAAACAAAAGAGAGTGCGTCATGTGTTCACACCTTCACGGGTCATTCATATATTATTCATCATGAATAATGTATCATTCAGGATGAATAATACAACATTCAAGGTAAATAATACGCGATTCATGTTTAATATTACATGAATCAGGAATTCGTGTATTATTCATCCTGAATGTTGTATTATTCATTTCGAATACTGTGTTATTCGTCATAAATAGTGAATGAAGGTTCCCCTTTGTTATTCATACTGAATATGGACACCAGGAAACATGCATACATATTCATACTGAATATAACACATACATAATATTTCACGTAAAAACAGTTAAAATGAAGAAAAAACTATATCGAGATGGATGTCATATCGAAGAGCACGAAATTCTCGTTTTTTTGATTAAAATATTAGTACTTTTTTAAGATAATTTATTTTAAAATTTAAGGGGGTGAAAAAAATTTAATTAAAAAAGAAAATAAAAAGTCAAAGATGGTAGGCGCTAATTTAAATTTCCAGATTTGTCCATAATCACTTCTCAATTGGTTTCATTAAGTTTTAACCATTGATTAATTTTCTAAATCTTGATCAATGGTTGTTGTAACAACCCAAAACCTTAACATGCATAACAATAGATAAAACATCCCAAACCTTGTCCCGATTACATAAATAAACTTGTCATAAACATAACATAGGTCTGAACTAAACAAAATTGGACAACGGAAACATCTTGTCCACAGCCGAGAACTTCTAACTAAACTCTACCAACAAAACTATGGAGTCACGCTAAGCTCCATCTTGATGCTCAAGCTATTTCCTTATTCTTACTTGCCGCACCACTACTACGCTTACCTGAAAATGGTTTAGTTTTGAAAGCGAGGGTTAGACCAAACGATCTAGTGATTTCCCTCCGAAAACGATCTTTAACCACAGTGTAAAAACATTTCATAAATACATCATACATCTCCACATAAGCATCAAACATGGTATCTGCACAGTGCTCAAGGATCGTACAAACCAACCACGATCGGGGCCCAAGCAGACTCCCCTCTTGCCTCATATTGGGGCCTAAGCAGACTCCCTATTATCTGAGTAGGAAGGAAACGAATTCCATCCTACCGAGTCATAACAAACTACCAAGGGATCTTCGGATCCCGGGGTACTCTGATCCCACTTTGCAGCCCGACTTCACATAGCATACACATAACTAACAATAAATCACGAAGCGTGAAATCTTTATAAAACATTCATTTAGGCTAAATAATTCTTTCAGAACATACTTTTCATATAATAATATATAAAAGCTCGTAACAAAATCATATTAGTAAATCATTACATGATCAGTAAAATATTTAACATCTTGTTTCACGTAAAAAGGATTAAGGGAACTCACCTGGTCGTAAAGACTTTCCTAACCACGCGTCTCGTCCCGAACTGGCCTTACACCTAAAGCATACCATACATTTCCATTAGTGGCAACCCAACTGCTGACCCTAGATCTTTCTCCTAATTTGAAACTCACGATCCGGTCTTGCACTTCCAAAATCCCACACGGGATCCGGTATTCCACTTTCGGAATCCCTCCTACGGGATTCGGTATCATCAGTTCCGAAATCCACATACGGGATCCGGTATTCTCTCGCTTCCAGAATTCCACACCGGTAATCTCGCTTCCAGAATCCCTTAATGGGATCCGATACTCACTCGCTTCCGGAATCCCTTAATGGGATCTGGTACCCTCAATTCCGGAACTCGGCGATTACCGATTTGTCGGACCGAAAATCACATTTCCTCTTAATCAGCCTGAATCCAAAGATTCTGCCATGACATCCTTTTTCATAAATTGTTAAGTGCTACTCTCCAACCTCATATACTCACATAAACATTGATTCAACCACTTAACAGTCCGAATTTAGAGATAAAACCCCATTTTGTTCTTTCTTTGAATTCACAGTTCAACTATTAAGAAGAGATTCCAGAAATCTTGATTACCAATCTATCTACTAGGAAAAAAATAAAAGAAGGGATCAATTGCTTACCAAAATGGAGCTTCTCCTATTGAAATCGATGCCAATCTGTTCTTCCTTTCCCTTCTGGTTCTCCTCTCAGCCGCCAATACCAATAGAACAATGAAATAAATTGAAAAAACCTAGGGATCTGTTCCCTTTAAGGGGGTGTTTGGGATTGCTTATATTTTTACTTATGCTTATTTTTAAAAGTGCTTATTTGCTTATGTGGTGAGGAAAATGAGTTTTTAAAAAAGTGTTTGGATTAGCTTATTGTGGTGTGGAAACATGATAAGCAAATAAGGAGTTTTTTAGTGTTTGGCAAATTTTTGCTTATTTATGTAAAATGACCAAAAAAATTAACGTCAATTATTTAAAAAAAAATATTACCTTAAATAACATTAATAATTTAAAAATAAAAATAATAACTTATAAACATTCATAATTGAAGGTAAAAAGATAATTTGGATAGACAATGAAATAAACATAAGCAAATAAGTAGGTTAGGAATGACTTCTAAAAAACAACTTATTTGTGGTGAGTAGAAGTCATAAGCAGTTTTTAATTTTTCCTATCCAAACACTCCAAACAGCTTATCTATGGTGAGGGAAAACTATAAGCAAATAAGTCAAAACTATAAGCAATCCCAAACACCCCCTAAGTATCTCTTATTAATTACAAAAAGGTCCCTTTCCCTAACTCTTCTTATTTAGACTTTGGCCACGAAACCCTCAAATCTTAGCTAGAAAACCCGATTGTTACAGTTGTGACTTGTCCTCATGTTCACAATTGAAAATAAGTTTTCATTTGAACCAACCCTTTTATATATATATATATATATATATATGTATGTATTGATAGTCATACTTTTGCATGAACGACTGCATTGATGGACCTAGCTTATAGTTAGTGGAGGGATGTGACCCCACTAAAAAGATTTTTTTTTTTGGTATTTTCATGTTAAAAATATAGGTTTTTCAATCTTCTATCTAAATGTCCCCTTAGTAATTTCTCGTCCAGGAACCCATCAACTTAAAAAGTTGTTTCTAAATCAACCAAAAAATCAAAACTATTCTTGAAATCAACTAAAAAACCAAAAAAGTCCATTGAAATCGACAAAAAAACTTAAAAATCTCTTAAATCTATCAAAAAAAACTTTAAAAAGCCCTCAAATCATTGAATTTAGGCTAAAAATATATCGAACAATTTTAAGCTACCTTAAAAGGGACCCCAGTAGAATTTTTTTTTGGATATGCCACTGAACGACTGAATTAACAAAAAAATTGTATTCAAGTGTTTAGTCATTGATTCAACCATCATTATTATAAATATAAATATCTAATTAATAATTATATTTGTCCAAAAAAGCATCAATTAATAATTGAAAATCACAAGTCTATATGTTTGGATTTTTATTTAAAAAAATCATGTTATGTGGTAGGCATGGAGATGTTTTCATCGTTGACAATGACAACGAAAATGAGTGACGATAACGATTGGGACTTGGGAGGAGGCAATCGCCCAAACAAAATTGACAACGAATGATATATATGAGTTGAACACAAAAATAAAGTAAACTCTATAATTTAATTAACAATTTTTTTATTGTTTTTAAATAACAAAAATAATTTTCGAACGTTTTATGGTGATATTACACAAAAGGAATATGATATTAAATCATATCAACATATATTTATTGCCAATATTATGATTTTGATGGTGATTTGGTTTAAATGTTTTCGGTTTAATCCACCTTTGGCTGTTAGGTTTGGGTAGGAGGTCTGAAGAGCTGGTCTTTTTCTTTTGATAATCGTGGATTTCTGGGACAACTTATGCACACTGACTATTCCTAAACATTCTTACAGATCTTCTTCGATCTTAGCAACTTTCATCTTTAGGGTTGTTTGAATTTCATTGGAGCTTTACTCATGTGAGTTTCCATCTTATTCAATTTCATCCTATCCATCATATTTTCATTGTCATTGTTGACCATATCCCTTGAATCCCTAACTATTCTTTACATTGATGCTCTTTGAATATTTGTGCATTTGAAGTCTCTCCTTACTAAGTTCTCCTTCTTCTTGGTTACTAAGCAAGGGCCGTGCCAGGGGATCGGAGGGCGGGTCGGGCGTACGCCCAAGGTCCACAAAAATAGGGACCCAAACTTTTTTAGTATATATAATATATAGTATATGATATATAATAGTAGTTCAAAAAAATTAGTCAATAAAAGAGCACACATTTCTTTTAGTATCTAATAGGACCCCAGAATAATTTAATATTATATTTAAGGGCACACAAAAAGTAGGGGCCGAAATTTTATTTAGTACTCTCTACGTCCCAAATTAAATATCCACATTGAAAATGATACTCAGTTTTAGGAATATGTAATTATTACACTTTTAAATAACCAAATTACACTTTTATCCTTATTAATAGTGAGAAAAACTTTCTCTACCTCATAATTAAGGGTAGAAGGGGAAAGTAAAAATTTACATTTGAAAAGTGGATACTTATTTTGGGACAAAGTAAAATAGAAATGTGGACACTTAATTTGGGACGGAGGGAGTATATACTATATAATATATAGTAGTAGTTAAAAAAATTAATCAATAAAATAGACAATTTTTTTAGTATCTAATATTAGGGGTGCTCACGGGTTGGGTTGATCGGGTTGAAGGCATTTCGATACATCAACCCAATGTTGGCGGTTTGAAAAAATTTCAACCCAACCCAACCCAAACAAAGGTACAACCCAACCCGTTCGGGTTGATCGGGTTGGTCGGGTTGTGTTTGAACAAGGTAGAATCAAAATTAGAAACATAAAAAATAAAGGAAACATGTCTTTAAAATACAACCGATAATTCACACAATATATAGATTACATATAAAAATGTCTAAACCAAATATGATCAAATAACTTGACGTCTCCAATTTGCATATTTTTTAAATCTTAAATATATCACCATCAACTGTTTTTCTCAATTTGCATATATATATATATATATATATATATATATATATATATATATATATATATATATATATATATGTTAGCATTTACTATATAGAGGGAGGATCAAACGAGAATGACATCTGTTTAAAAGAATAAAGGAATGACTCTCATCCAATCATTTTAATAAATTAAATATCAAAATTATTTATTCAAAAAATCAGTTAAAAGGGTATTTTGGTCTTATATTATGATAATTATTTTAGGATAGAATTTAATCCCTTAAATTGTGGGATCACCTCTCTCATACGACTTCATCTCCAACATTCTTCTCCAAACTTCTTCTCCAATTTTCTTCTCCAATCTTCTTCTTCAACCTGCTCGCCGCCGCTGCACGCCGATGCCCCTGCTCGCCGCCGCCGCTGCACCTGCTCCAGGCGACATCTCTTTTCTCTCTGCATCGTCTCCGGCGACCTGTGGAACCGCCACCGCACCTGCTCGCCGCCGCCGCACCTGCTCGCCGCTGCTGCACCTGCTCGTCGCCGCCGCTGCAACCGCCGCACCTGCTCGTCGCCGCTACACCTCTTCTTGATTTCCCGTCGCACGACCGCCCTTCGCCGCAGTCGCCATCTCGATTTCTCTCCATCTCTCAATCTAAACTAAGCGCAAACCGCCGGCCGCTACTTCTTCTCTCTTCTCTCTTGTTCGACCATCGAATGCCGCCACCACCAGACGCCGATGCTTTCTCCATCCCGTTCTTCTGTTCACCTGCAGCGCCACCACCGCTGCCGATCTCTCTCTCTTGATTTTAGGTTTCTCTATTGTTAATCACAAGTGATTTTATGTTTTCTCTATTGTTAATCACAAGTGATTTAGGCTTGGATTATGTGATATTATGGGATTTTAGGTTTCTCTATGGTTAATCACAAGTGATTTTAGGTTTATCTATTGTTAATCACAAGTGATATTATGTGATTTTAGGTTTCTCTATAACAGAATTTAGGTTTCTCTATTGTTAATCACAAGTGATATTATGTGATTGTTGTTTCTCTATTGATTATCACAAGTGATATTCTATAGCAGATTTTGGATTAACCGGATGAATAGCCAATGAATTGCCAAAATGGATTAATCGATTTTGCTTGAATAAAGGAAAATGATACATACGATTTTGGTTTGAATGATATATTGTGATCCCTAAATTTTAGAAAGTCAATACTATACTAAATTAATCCATAGCATAAATGACCTTAATACCCATTTAGTCTGATTTTTGGAAATTATTATTTTTGGAATTGTTTTTAAAAATGAATGGTTGAGAGTTATTCTTTTATTCTTTTAAACAGATGTCATTCTCGTTTGAACCCACCCCTTACTATATATATATAGGCCGGGTATCTTTTGCAAACCAGTGTATTTGTACAAACTCGTACAAACCATACCTAGCTTTATGATTTTGTAAATTTGGCTTCATGAATATATATATATATATTTTGGCTTCATAAATATATAATTTGGCTTCATGAATATATCATTTGACATTTTTAACTAATTTTTTTCGGTGGAGCCCTAAAATACCCTTATTTTTGTAAAAAAAATTAGTTAAAAATGCCAAATGATATATTCATGAAGCCAAATTATATATTCATGAAGCCAAAATATATATAAAAATATTCATGAAGCCAAATTTACAAAATCATGAAGCTAGGTATGGTTTGTACGAGTTTGTACAAATACACTGGTTTGCAAAAAATACCACCCCTATATATATATATATATATATATATATATATATATATATATAGCCATAGGTTCAATAGAGAAGTGTAAATATTTAGAGAAATAGAGAAGTGATCATGTCCCTTGGATTAAATGATCTGATTTTTATCACGGGAGGGTAATTTGGTAATTAATGTCATACGGTTTAGAATCAAATTGAAATAAAACAGATCCTTTCCTTAATCAAATTCGATCGTATCCTTATTAGCTCTCGTTTATCAATCTATTTCAATTTTATCGATTCAAACTCTTGATTTGCTCTCGTTTTCTTCTTATGTCTCAAAAATTAGGTTTTTATAAGAGATTGATCAATCGTAATATAATGTCTGATTCAGTAACCGTTCTTGATCATGAAGTCGATCAAGAAGTTGATCAATTATCGAATGATGAAGATTTGTTTGATGAAGAAGAAGGTATTGTGTTTTAATTTTATGTTCTTTTACTGTTTTTTCGATGTAGATGTGATTTGATGAAGATGAATTGTAAATAATTAATCGTTCAAATTGAAATTCGAACAATTTTAGTTTTTTTCAAACTTTTTGAGTTATAAATTGAATATGAACATTTGTTTTATGTCTGTTATAAACATTGTTGATTGATATATGAACTTGATTAATTTAGTTTGATTTGATTTTTGAATTTGTGTTATTATAAAACATTCATATATGAATTATTTTGTTTCTTAGTTCATTAATTTGTTAGTTGTAAATAATTAAATTTATTCATATATGAACATTCGTTGAATTCTGAGTTGCTTTTAAAAAATTTAAAGTTTAAAGCATTCATATATGAAGTATAAAGTATTAATGATTCATATATGACGTATATAAGATTCAAATATGAATTCATATATAAAAATTAATATATGAAGTATACAATATTCATATATAGGAATTCACATATGAACTTTCATATATGAATTCATATATAAGAATTCATATATGAACTTTCATATATGAAAAATCATATATGAACTTTCATATACGAATTCATATATGAAAGTTCATATGTGAACTTTCATATATGAGTTCATATATGATCTTTCATATATCAACTTTGATATATGAGTTCATATATGAACTTTCATATACGAGTTCATATATGAACTTTCAAAATATATAAACATTCATATATGAACTTTCATATATTAACTTTCATATGTATAGTTTATAATATAAGAATTCATATATGCTAAGATTCATATTCAATTCATGTTTATATATGAACTCAATGGTTCAAATCATTCATATATGAATGAAAACAGATTTTTGTAAATAAAGTTCATAAGTGACAATCATTCATATATGAAAACAAACCCATTTAAAAGTTTTACATGTATGAACTAGGCTAAAAATATATATAACTATTGACATACCATTATGGCTGTGTTGAGAAAAAGTCTATGTGGGGATTTGCTGCTTCTTAATGCTTCTTCTGCGTTCAGTAGAGCAACCCATGTATCAATGACATTGGCCACTACATATGTGTTTGGCATTAAACTTTCTGCAGCGACCTTTATCATATTATCCCCATCCCTTGTTTCATAGATCATCTCGCTATAAGACAATGAAATGAAATAAAATTTATCATATATGCACATCATTAACTTTTTAAAACAACATATATAATATTAAAGGTGTGACTTACCTCCACTCTCCGGTCAGTGCAAACAGCCATCTACCAAGCTTCTTTTCAGTCGTTGTCAAATATTTTGATATCAAAACAATCCTGTTAACATAAGGCGACCTCATGCTTTCTGGCAGTTTGATTTCTCTCTTACCTTCCTTCTTTTCTTCTTTCTCTTCCTTTTCTACCTCTTCTGTCATTTCTTCATCTGTCTTTTCTTCCTCTTCTCTCACTCCTTTCTCTTTCTTTGTTAACTCTTCTCTCATTCCCTCCTCACCTTTTTCTTCCTCATTCTTTTTTTTTTCTCAGCCTTTTCTTTCTCAGCCTTCTCTTCTTCCTCTTGTGATGAGAACCCCAAACTGTAATTAGGTCCATCATTCACATATGAAGCTGCAATTTTTTTCACAACATCCGAAGTGTTTTCTGTTGTAACTTCATGTTGCATGTCAGTTGCACTCTCCTTCTCATGTCTCTCCATCTCAGTCACTTTATTTTCCATCTCTTTTTCCTTTTTCTCTTTCTCTTGTTTCTCTTTTTCATCATTCTTTTTCTTCTCCTTCTCTTTTTCCTCTTTTTCCTTCTCTTTCTCTTTCTCCTTCTCTTTGTCGTTCTCCTTCTCTTCTTTTGATGCTTCATAAGTTTTCATGACAACTTCAACTTCCCCACGAGTTTTTGGGTCTTCCCAAAATTCATCTGTATCTGTCATCATCCTGGTTTTTTGTGTAACAGGTGTCATGAACAATTCATCATTTATACCCGTAACCAGGTTTAGATTCTCTTTAACCAAGAAATCTTCTTCTTCAACTCCAACTAATATCTCACTTTCCAAATTCTTCTTCTTTGTTCCTCTGTTCAACTCCAACTAAAACTCCATATTTTGATGATTCCCAATGCACAAGAAATTGATAAACGTCTTCAGAACTTGATAAAGGTCTTCGATCTTCAATCCCACGATGACTCTTCGTCCGTAGTTTCTCTGAAATATCGATTATTCTCTCCCAAAATCTCCCCTAGTCGTCCAGATTTGAAAAAGGTGATAATAACCCTCCAAAAACTGCAAAAGTCAGTTGAGAAAAGAGGCTAGGTCAGAGTGTTGTGCGGCTTGTCCCGCAGCTTGAGGTCGCGGGAAAGCCCACACGTGTCGAATATGGCCGCGACTTGAGGCCGTAGGATTACTACCACAACTCACCGTCTTGGGGTTCAAATTCACCACATCGTTGCACGTTTTCCCTTCCTTCCTATTTTTTCTTCTTTTAGCATTACTTTCTCGAATTTTGCATTAAAAACACCACTCCCTCTTGATTCGACTAACTTTCCGGAATCTTGTACAAATTTGAAGTAAATCGTTAAACTGATGATTCGTTTGCTTGGAAACAAGCCATAATTACTCGGATTGCGTTATCAACAACCCAAACCTAGTGTTGCTTGTCTGCAAGAAAATTAGCGACAAGAAAAGAATTGAAGTACAAACAACTTCAAAGGTGAAATTTCACATGACATCCAAGAGGGTGCACTCATCATACTTATGCCACATAATTAGTGAAAAAAGGATAACAACACTGACTGCACTTTTGTCTCGGATAACTAATCCATGTCCATTAGGGATCAAACTAATGCTTGCTACACTAATACTTAGTTGTTACAAATAAAACACACGTTACGGGAGCATTTTTCCTTGACCCTACCTCACGAAATACTCTCATTTCTCTTGAGTCCATGGTTTTCAAACAACGCAGCTCATGCAGTAGGAATTTATAACCAATAAATTTCAAGATATATCTGTACGAACGGATAATCATTAAAAAGGCAAAATCGCAAGCAAGTTAATCTCGGAAAGGAGTCAAGTAATAAGATAAACACTATTTGCAAAAATCCGTTTACAAAAATCATGTTTTATGTAAGATTTACCAGACCTATGTTGGACTACGATGAGGTACAAATGATGGCTATAAAAGGAAAGGTTTATGCCAAACAAAAACCCACAATGCATCTCAATCTGAGTATTTAACCCGTAGTTCCCTTCCCTATCGTCATTCTTACTTTATAGTCCACCGTTTCACCTTTTAGGTGCGTCCTCTATCTTGTTGCATACTTGCATCCCTTTGTGTCACTATACTGCTCAAGCAAACTGACCAACTATATATTATATTTTTTTACAAGGCCACCCACTTCTTCCCGTCTCTATTCCTTTAGTCCTTTCCCTTTTCTACCCAATCGACTACCCATATTTATCAGGTGATACCTTCCAAACGCTAGTTGGCTAGTGTCTTAAGCGAGGGTTAGTATTGGTTAAAGAACTAAAGTTCATCAAGAAAGGCTGCATGGATGCATAGGGTGCAAACAACAAGGAAAACTGTTCAAAAGCTGAGACATTAAAAGCACAATACCTGGGATTAATTCTTATGGTCCACATGATTGGTAAACAAATAACTACTACATATCCTTATGGTCGTCTTTACTACTCAAGACAAGATAATGGTAAGATCAAAGTATAATCAATCTTTAAGAACAATGAGAGTGTATAAGAGTGGAAGCAAGTTCATATCTCTAAAAAATTCAAATGAAGAATGTAAAAGCTCAAATTAAAGAAATTCTTTCAGGTGGTCTCCACTAATGTCCCTAATCATATATGTCACTAGTCTTCTCTCAGTACTTATGTTAGTTTCAAAAGACTCTCAAGACTTAGATGACTGTCACATATGTTCTAGTAAAAATAAATACGAAATTATTCAACAAGCCATGATAGTATGGAAAAGTAAAAATAAGTATGGCCGATTGGACAAATTGTTCCCAATGTGTAAGCATTGGAATGAAGCAATACGGACATAGAGTAATATCATCATGCAAATTAGTACAATCATCCAAAATTAAAACAGTTAAAGTACATCATAAAAGGTCTAAACAAACAAAGCACACTCAATCAGTTTGTGATGATGACGCATCACCCGTGTGACACCCACGAACTCGTCGTCCTCCTCACTAGGATGCTAAAGTTGCTGGGAACCCGACTTGAATTAATAGTTATTCAAACCATCTATCCTGACGTGTAAATCTACAAATCCTTGAGTCACCCGGTTCACCAAGTTCCTCTCCCAGGGTGGTGTATCTTCTGTGTGCTTCTCTTGATATGACTAGGGATCCGTTGGTGTGTAGTTAAGGTCATTTTTTCACCCTCTAACTATTCCCCTTCGACCTCAAGTTTAACTGCCACATGTCGTCTTCACCACTCCACAAGATCATAATGTCTTTTTTTCTCAAGTTCAACGACGGCGCGAAGCTGAATGCGATAATGCCTTTGACTAAAGTCAGCCTTGGGGGATTGTAGGCCCCCAATTGGCACGCCTGCTTGCCGACAGAAATGTGTGATCAAAATGGGAATGTAGAACCTCATTGAGATTCATCCCGACATCCAGAATATTCATCCAAATAATATGCCCAATGTCCATAGCTAAATTTTGCTGCAGAGAATACATGACATGGGAAATCTAGGTATCTGCCGTGGTGTTATGCGATGAAGGCTTAAGGCTGCTCTTTACGAACATCATCATGAAATCCAAGTTTGTGGTAGATCACTCTTCAAAATTTCATTCTTGTTTCTATCCCACCTTTCTTCTCAATTTCTGCACAAAGACCCCGCAATGATTAGGCTAATCTCGGTGTAGAACGCCTTATGTGCCATCATTCCAAAAGTCATCCCTAAATCCGGTCGCCGAGGTACCTAATGGTAGCTACAAATTTCATCCTTATGACTCTATTCTTATAGTTAGAACTTTCAACAACTGGAGCATACCGAGCAAAGTGTTTGGGCACTGGAATCGCGAATTCAAACGTATTCATATAAGCATGAAGTTATAGAACACATAACTCTGATGAAAAATTAAGCATGAAAAGCACATAAGAATATCAGTTAAGTCACCACAAAGTACTACTTTTTATTTCACAATGGAGCCCCAGATCTTTACTAAATGGTCCAAAAACTTGAAATAACAATGATTGGAACCATATTATATCTCAAAGACACAAAAAATACCAAAATAATACCATGGCTCTTGCAATTTCAGATTTTGTACTAAAATAACTTTAACTATGAAAGAAAAACAAGAAGAAATCATACATTGTGGGTTCTTGAAGAGGGGAAGATGCTTGGAAGAAAAATATCATCAAAAAACACCTTGAATTTGTTGGAATTGAAGATTAGAAAAAAGGAGAGAAAATTGAGGGAAAGGGGTTGCGTGATTGCTTGCGCAACTAGGGTTTTAAAACAGGCTGCAGGACTTGCGCAACTTGCACAGTGGTTTGAAGCCACTGAATTTCCCGCACGTGTGTGGGTCTTCCCTTTCCAGAGAGTTGCACGACTTTCTTTGTGGTTTGAAGCCGCAAGGAAGCCACATGATAATGTGATAACCCTCCAAAAAGTGCAAACGTCGACTGAGAAAGGAGGGTTGGGTTATTTTGGGAGAGAAAACTCGATATTTCGGAGAAACTACGGACGAAGAATCATCGTGGGATTGAAGATCAAAGACCTTTATCAATTTCTGAAGACGTTTAGCAAATTCTTCTGCGTTGGGAATCATCAAAAGAGGATGTTTTAAATGTTAGGAGTAATCAATCATATGTTTGGTTTTGTATAAAAACAACAAAGAAATGGGTAGAAATTTGTATAGAACAAATCTTTTACAATCACAATTCCAATACCAAAACGACAATAAACGTAAACCTTACTTGAATTCTGTAGATAATCGAAGATAACGTGTCGATTGAGGCCTGCACGGAAGCAGTGTCCTAAGACAAAAATTCGCCGGTGGTATTGGCATTTGTCCCGAGGATACAACAATCGTATTCAAGTATCTCACTTGAATCTAGCGAATCGTCATATGTTTGGTGAAGAACGAGAAGGAGAGAAAACCCAGAAATATGAAAGAAATTCGTGTCTTAAGTCTTGAAAACGAAAGGGAAGGAGTGTTGTTTATATACGTATGCACAGTAACCGAAACAAACTGTCTTCCTGCGGCTTGGGTCGTGCCGTGTTCCGCGCCAGATTCCGCACACATATTCACACTCGTTGAATCTCGACCCCATCGAGACCCCAAGGCCCAAGGCCCAATCTTTGACATTTAATATGTATATATATGTCAAAGAGAGCCCACAAGAATACCACACTCCAAGCCCAAGCGTTTAAATGATTCATTTAATGCTCTCAAGTTTGGGTTTATCAAGTGTTCTAAACTTTGCCTTGGCTCCTATGTGGGACAAGTTTTCTCACCTCTTCACTAAGTTCCAACAATACCCCACATTTTCTATTCAAACCCAAATAATACCCCACATTTGAATAGAAAATAAGCAATATTATGGAACTTATGTTTCTATCACCAAGCTAGTTATAATATGCATCGGAAAAGGTGTCTTTTGGACTTGAACCGTTCCTAGTGAATACCTATCGGATTTACTTCGTGGATAGTGAACTAAAGTCTTGAACTATCCACTTTTTGTAGTAAATCGAGACAATAGGCATCACATATATTATATCTATACATAATTTGATTCTTATCGTTGTGTTCATTTCGGTCGTGAACATATCCTTTCTTCATGAGAGTTTTAGAAGACGTAGCCATCTCCGTCCTCAAAGATGCGACCACACATCAGTCTCACATAGGTAATGCCGATCAAGAATACTCCGTTGTATTCCACCATAATAGCTATCAGCATTATTAAGAATGTAACATTCAACCCTATATCATCAACGGAAAACAAAGGAAAACATCATAGGAATAGGCATACCTTTGTTTAATTGCTTCTTGAGTTGTCCCCGACTAGTTTGCCTATTGAACCTAGACCATGGGATCTCCAATTTCGCTAGGTTAGGTTGCCGCCGAGGAAAGTCATTGTGTTGGATTTAAGCCCATTCCCCTCGATGTGAAGGATACTTGCTCTCTACTTGTGCCCTTTGTCAAAGGATCGACAATGTTCTCCTTTGACTTTACATAGTCAATGGAAATGATTCCATTTTTCAGCAAGTCCTTTATAGTGTTGTGGCGCCTTCGTATGTGTCGGGACTTTCTATTGTAAATTTGATTGTTCGCTCTTGTGAGAGCGACCATACTATCACAATGGATACCAATAGCAGTCACCGGTTTTGGCCACAACGGAATACCCTCTAGGAAGCTTTTTAGCCATTCAGCTTCTTCAGCGGCTTTGTCTAATGCGACAAATTCTGCTTCCATAGTTGATCTGGTATTCACAGTTTGTTTGGAAGATTTCCAAGATATCGCTGCTCCACCAAGTGTGAATACATATCCACTTGTAGACTTACTCTCCGAATGGTTGGAAATCCAATTGGCATCACAATACCCTTCTAGAACGGGAGGGTATTTCGTATAGTGTAACCCGTAATTCATTGTATACTTCAAATATCTAAGCACTCTCACTAGTGCATACCAATGATCCTTTCCGGGATTATGTGAGTACCGACTTAGTCTACTCACACTATATGCTATATCCGGTCGTGTGCAATTCATGATATACATCAAGCTTCCAAGAACCTGTGTATATTCCAATTGAGCCACACTATCTCCTTGATTCTTCTTCAATTGACTAGAAGGATCAAATGGAGTCACCACCGGTTTATCATCATAGTGACCGAACTTTCGAAGTACGTTCTCAACATAGTGAGATTGGGTGAGAATGTAACCATTTGGATTCCTTTGAATCTTTATACCAAGGATCACATCTGCTACTCCCAAATCCTTCATATCAAACGAGGAGTGCAACATCTTCTTGGTTTGATTGATTACATCCAAGTTCGATCCAAAGATGAGCATATCATCTACATATAAGCATATAATGACATATGCATTTTTATATTCCTTCACATAGACACACTTATCACACTCATTTATTTGAAACCCGTTTGATATCAACGTGTTATCAAACTTTTCATGCCATTGCTTTGGCGCTTGCTTAAGTCCATAAAGGGACTTGTTCAACTTACAGACTTTGTTTTCTTGACCTTTGACAACAAACCCTTCCGGTTGTTGCATATATATTTCTTCATCTAACTCTCCATTTAAGAAAGCAGTTTTCACATCCATTTGGTGGATTTCCAAATTGTGAATTGCTGCTATGGCCATCAACGTTCGTATACACGTTATTCTTGTGACCGGAGAGTAGGTATCAAAGAAGTCTTGACCTTCCTTTTATCGATATCCTTTGGCAACTAGTCGAGCTTTGTATTTCTCTATAGTGCCATCGGGTCTCAACTTCCTCTTGAATATCCATTTATGACCTATTACTTTATGACCCGGAGGTAGGTCAACCAATCTCCAAGTATTGTTTTGTACTATGGAGTCTATCTCACTATGGATCGCCTCTTCCCAATAAGGTGCCTCAGATGATTCCATGGCGGCCTTATACGATAGAGGTTCTCCTTCAACATTGAATGCCATAAAGTCTGGTCCAAAGTCTTTGGCGATTCTTCCCCTTTTGCTTCTTCTAGGTTCCATCTCTTCTTGAACCTTAGAGGTTTCATCATTCCTCGATTGATCACTCTTAGTTGAATCAATGTTCACACGAGAGTGTGTATCATCAATCGGCCATTTACCTCTTTTAGAGGTATTTTCCTCTTTTTCTTTGTATGGGAAGATCGTCTCAAAGAACTCCGCCTCAACAGATTCTATAATTGTATTATTGCTTATGTCATCCACATTTGATTTATAAACTAGAAATCTATATGCAGCACTATTAAGGGCAGGTCCAATATATACTCAATCAACTGTTTTAGGTCCAAGTTTAGTCCTTTTAGGTAAAGGGACTTGAACCTTCGCAAGACAACCCCACATGATAATGTGATAACCCTCTAAAAAGTGCAAACGTCGACTGAGAAAGGAGGGTAGGGTTATTTTGGGAGAGAAAACTCGATATTTAGGAGCAACTACGGACGAAGAATCATCCTGGGATTGAAGGTCAAAGACCTTTATCAATTTTTGAAGACGTTTAGCAAATTCTTCTGCGTTGGGAATCATCAAAAGAGGACGTTTTAAATGTTAGGAGTAATCAATCATATGTTTGGTTTTGTATAAAAACAACAAAGAAATGGGTAGAAATTTGTATAGAACAAATCTTTTACAATCACAATTCCAATACCAAAACGACAATAAACGTAAACCTTACTTGAATTCCGTAGATAATCGAAGATAACGTGTCGATTAGACAAAAGTTCGCCGGTGGTATTGGCGTTTGTCCCGAGGATACAACAATCGTATTCAAGTATCTCACTTGAATCTAGCGAATCGTCATATGTTTGGTGAAGAACGAGAAGGAGAGAAAACCCATAAATATGAAAGAAATTCGTGTCTTAAGTCTTGAAAACGAAAGGGAAGGAGTGTTGTTTATATACGTATGCACAGTAACCGAAACAAACTGTCAGGGTGTCCGCGCTACTTGCGGCGCTAGTAAACTCGCGCAGAGATGCGCGCGGTGTACTGCCGATCGAACCCGACAGAAGCCACATATTCACACTCGTTCTTCAATCGTTGAATCTCGACCCCAAGGCCCAAGGACCTATCTTTGACATTTAATATGTATATATATGTCAAAGAGAGCCCACAAGAACACCACACTCCAAGCCCAAGCAATTAAATGATTCATTTAATGCTCTCAAGTTTGGGTTTATTAAGTGTTCTAAACTTTGCCTGGGCTCCTATGTGGGACAAGTTTTCTCACCTCTTCACTAAGTTCCAACATTAAATGTTTTTAGATCTTTGTTGATTATAGTGTTTACAAACATGGTTGATTCTCTTTTTGTGTTGTTTCTCAAAGACACTCTAGATCAAAAGATTAGTTGATAGTTGATTAGGATATGAACAACATTAAAAACAAATCATATGCTTCATTGAATTGAAAACTAATAACAAACCAAAATTTACGTGTTAATATGCTTAAAACCCAAAATTCATCCAACCCCCAACATAAGACGGTTAGTTCATGTTGGGAATGGTGAGAAACAACATAAAAAGAGAATCAACATTGTTTCTAAACATCATAATCAACAAAGATCTAAAAACATATAAAACTCCATCTTATGATGATTCCCAATGCACAAGAAATTGATAAACGTCTTCCGAAATTGATAAAGGTCTTCGATCTTCAATCCCACGATTTTTTTTCGTCCGCAGTTGCTCTGAAATATCAATTCTTCTCTCCCAAAATCGTCCCTAGTCGTACAAATCTGAAAAATGTGACAACCCTCCAAAAATTACAAAAGTCGGCAGAGAAAAGAGGCTAGGTCAGAGGGTTGCGTAGCTTGAGGCCGCGAGAAAGCCCGCACGGGTCGAATATGTCCGTGACTTGTGTTCGTGAGGTTACTAGCGTAACTCACTGTCTCGGGGCTCCAATTCACCACATCAATGCACATTTTCCTCTTCCTTCCGGGTGTTTCTTCTTTTAACATTGCTTTCTTGAATTTTGCATTAGAAACACCACTCCCTCTTGATTCGTCTAACTTTCCGGAATCTTGTACAAACTTGAAGGAAGTCGTTAAACCGACGCTTCGTTTGCTTGGAAACAAGCCATAATTACCCGAATTGCGGTATCATAATAACGCCAAAAGATGGCGTTATCATACAACATCACTTATGTTAAATAACGTGGTGAACATGTGTTTCACATTGTGAAGTGTTATTTTACTATATGAATTGTTGTTTCAACACCGTTGTGAACATATTGGTAAACAAATGTTGTTTCACAACAGTGAAACAACACAACACAGATTGATTAATACATAGTGAACATATGTATTATCATAAGTGTTGTTTCAGACAATGAAATGGTAGATATATTACACTGACTTATTGTTATTCACTGAAACGACGTCTCTAATGTGAAACAATGTAGTGATATTTCACATGGTGAAACAAAAATATTTTAACAATGATGTTGTTAATAGTTGAAACAACGCCAATAATGTGAAACAATATAGTGGTGTTTCATATTGTGAAACAACACATAGATTAAATCATTTATAATATTTCATATGAAAATCAGAACGGTTAAACAAATCTCAACAAAAATAATAATATTAGTATCAACTTAAAGAGAATAAAATAATCATTTATTTGGTATAAGTTTTATAATTAAAATTTCCTTGTAGTTAAACTATTTCAGATTTAAAAAATAGTGTTTTATTTTAGCTTCAATATAATAAGAATTTATTTTTCAATAATCCAAGAGGAAAAAAAATTAAGAGGTCTTCACAAATCTTAATTTGAATTGTTTTGTAAAGTATTAATTTGGTTGAAATTTGCTATATAATATAAAGGGAAATTAATTAAAATATCCCAAGTTTGACCAACTGTTACCGAAATACCTAAAAATTTTTCCATTTTGCAAAAATGCCCTAAATACCCGCGATGGATCCCGCGATCGCGGGCTAGGGCTGACGTGGCACGTACTTTGGGTACAAATGCCCCGCGAAGCCCCTCAACTTTGGCCGCAGTGCACTTTTGGTCCCTGCCCGCGATCGCAGCCCGCGATGGACCAAAATTTACAGTTTTGGTCCCTGAAAATTTACAGTTTTGGTCCCTGAAAATTTACACTTTTGGTCCCTGTACTTAGACGAATCTTGCATGCTTTTACTGTTTTTTCCACAATTATTGTACTTTGAAGACCGATTTGTGGTTGAAATTCATTTGCATGTTTGAGATTTCATCCATAAATATCAGTAATATGCAATTCACAATTCACATTTGTTCTTGCTTTCTTTCTTGATTTCTCTCTTGCTTTCTTTCTTTGAATTGCTTTCTCTCTTGATTTCCCTTCTCTCATTTCATCCACAAATGGCATCGTCATCAAACCCTAAGTCTACTCCTGAAAAAATGCCACCTCAAATCGAGGTCGCCATAGCAAAAAAGGAAAAGGAGATAGATGAACTAACAGAAGAGTGGAAAAAAATTATGGACAGGAAGGCAGTCCATTTGAGAAAGATCGAAGAGGAAGACAGGGAGATCAAAAGGATGAAAGGGGATATAAAAGCTAGGGAGGCTCGTGTTCGTCGAGAACAAGAAGCAATTCACCATATTCTGCAAGACTTTGCAATTATTCAAGCGAAGGTAAACGAGAAGAAAGCTTGGATTGATGAAACTAAATCAATTTTTAAGTAGGTGGTGGTTGTTTTAGTTGTTTTGTATTTTTTTTTCTTGTTTTGTATTTTTTACTGTGTTGTTGTTTTGTATTTTTTGTTGTTGTTAATTTCTTTGAAAAGTAGTTTTTAAGCCGCTGAACCACGGTTAGGTTGGATACATCATGCAAGGTCAAGTCAGAGGTTACCTCATTCGTGGGCCTACTCCTCTTGTAGAATATATGACAACCCTCAACTCATTTGCTAAAGTGTGGTTGTGGTACACAATGGCCATACGTGGTTGCAAAAGCAGAAGCCGTTGAAGAAGGGTCAGAAAGATTGAAGATGAAGAGCATGTTGGATGAAATACAAACTAGCTGTGTTATCAATGTTTATTTAAAAGCATATGTATGTGTGTATATATCTAATATGAATATATTTATCATTTACAAACTAGCTGTGTTATCAATGTTCATTTAGAAGCATATGTATGTGTGTATATATATCATTTACAAATCAGTGTTTAGATCAACAGTATCATATGTGTTTGTTCCAACAAAAATGTCAAGAAATGATCATTTCCAGATCTTACAGATAAAGGTCTCCTTTTTTAAGTCTTCTTCTTCTTCATATATACATATAATATATATATATATATATATCTAAAAAGCTAGAAACTTGCTTCCATTCTTGCTACTAATCTTTCTTGCTATATAAACAGACACGTGTACTCAGAGTTAACATTCACTGCCATGGTAACAATCAACCTTTCTTCTTTCTTTCGCTTATCATATCAAACTCCTATTTTCTTTATGTGTGTAAATATATAATACGAATATATATATCATTTATAAACTAGCTGTGTTATCAATGTTCATTTAGAAGCATATGTATGTGTGTATATATATCATTTACAAATCAGTGTTTAGATCAACAGTATCATATGGGTTTGTTCCATATGGTTCAAGCTGTGACGGGCCCGGGGTGTGACTGACAGAATGTCTCCTTGGCACGGTTGAAGGGGCGGGATTTGGACACTCTCCACGAGTGTGTCCTACGCATTGGCACCGAGTACATCTTCGTTGTATCGAACTTTCACCACGTGATGGACGTTGGTCGTTCTTTCTCGGTCTCCCGGCCCTGTTCTTATCCATTAAAGGTGGATAGCATGGTGGAAGCGGGTCGGGTGGATACACCCATGCTGCAGGGGGTCCAGCTGGGTTTATTACCTCCACGTATGTTTTCCGGTAATATTCGGACGTGAAGAAAGGTACAGCCAAGTCGCTGCAATCTGTACGACCCATATATGTTGCTGCAGCGATGGCATGGCCGCACGGTAACCCAGATTTATCCCATTCGCGACACGAACAAAGGTGGTCTTCCATATTCACAATCGCGTGAATATAGTCATCATGCACCTCGTACTCTCCATACCCGATTGCTCTTACCGGCCATGTCGCCGCACGACGCGCCCTGTACTGAACGATATTCTCCGTCGTTGGTGTGAGTGCATTTTGCATCTCAGCTCCTTTTAGGCGTCGAATTTGGTACCACTCTTGTTGAAAGGCCCGAAAGTAGTCCATAAGATTAACAATCGGACATCTACGTGCAAAACGGGAGAGTGCATTCACAGACTCTTCACTATTCGAGGTCAGAATGTCATACCGTTGTCCAGGAAAATGGGCCGCGGACCACCTCTCCGGTCCAGCATCGTCAAAGACTTTGGCTGCTTTCTTGACACTGTATCGTAGCATATTCATGTACTTGTTAAACTCCCGATCCGTATATGCTCTGCATGTCGCCCAATAGACATCCTTGTAGGTGGTAATACGTTTGTCCTTGGATTTGGCGTTCATCTCCAAATGTCGACAGCATATGGCGTGAGGGGCGTTTGGGTACATGGCAGAGATTGCGGCGCTTATGGAAGGAGCCTTGTCAGACATAAACACCAACCCTTGCGGGTCTCCGATAGCTTGTCTCAACATGGACATAAACCAAGTCCACTCGTCCCCGGTTTCAGACTTGCCTACGCCGAAGGCTACTGGAACGATGGAGTTATCCCCGTCCATGGCAACCGCCAGGAACATCATACCCAAGTAACGACCCTTTAAATGGGTTGCGTCTATTATCAGGACACGACGTAGATTTGCCACAAATGTGCAGATCTGCAAAAACATAGGTTAAAATGTTATAGTTTATAATGTGTAAATGTTATAGTTTATAATGTGTAAACATATGACGTGTTAAAATACGTACCGCGGGTCCAAGGGCCACGAAGCACATCTCAAACCGTCCACGTGAATCGGTCCGTAGCTGCGTGACAGTACCAGGGTTCTGCAGCTGCAAATTATATAAATATGTCGGGAGTCGTTCATACGACTCCTCGAACGTGCCTCTCACCATAAACAGTGCATGGCAGCGCGCACGCCACGCTTGGTGGTAATCAATCGTGACGCCGAACTGCCGGTGAACGTCGTGGACGATGTCCTTTGGACGCAATGACCTGCTAACATCAAGAAATTTGTTTTTCAGGATCACACCCAAAGTCTTTTTGCCGGCTTGTTTGTGGTGGGGATTAAGTTGCGTCCTCGTACAAGTGTGTACGTCGTGCAACTTTCTAATCATTATCGCCCCTCCTTTGTGACCCGTGTGAATCGCGTACAACCTCCACTCACACTTTTCTCTAGCACATTCAACTACGTATTTGCTTTTGTCAGATGCCCGCACGCGACTTTGGAAACCCTCTTCCAAGAACTTGAGTCCGATCTGACTTGCTAAGAGATCCTTCGAATCGAATATCTGACCTGCTGTTAAACTTTCACTGCGAATATAAGGTGTAGGTTCGTAGCTTTGTGTCTGGGTATGGGAGTCTGGAAGAATAGGGGGCATATCAAAAAAGTCATTTATCTGACTACATGATTTTCTACTAGGGGTATATTCTTCGTGATCATCATTATGGGTGTCTGATCTGTCTATTTCAGAATTACCCGTTCTGAAAACGTGGGTTTCGTCATCAGCAACTCCAGCAGTACGCCATTCGTGTGGTTGTGGTGGTTGTTGTTGTTGAGAATCAGGCTGCTCTATTTGGAGGTCTTCGTCGTCGTCACCCTCCTCGTCACCGTCGTCGTCACCGTCGGATACGCCGGAATACACAAAGAGTAATGGGGGTCTTTCTGAATCGACTGCAAGGTGTAGAAAAGTAGAGATATCCCCATCGTTGGATAAATCCACAAATGACCCATCGCCATTTTTAAACACTAACTTGCAAACATCAGAAGAGTTGATTCCACATTTTTGCATGGCGTATGCAACAAACTTCTGATAAGTATAGTTTACTGACACTTTTACACCATGCTTAGATTTATAAGCAAAATTCCACTCATTGTTATCTTGCACCCATTCACCATCAAAACAGAAATATAGCTTAGCTTTTGCAACAGATGAACTCATTTTTTCAGTAGTATCTCAAACACAAAATATTGCAGAAAGAAATATTGCAACAATGAAATCGTTGTGTGGGGATTATGGCTTGCATTTTACGTCTATTTATCAATGAAACAACCAACATATCAGAAAACCAATCTCTCATTTCATCCACAAACTGGTATTCCAAAAACATTGATTTAACATTGATTCAAACATGCAAATGAATTTCAACCACAAATCGGTATTTAAAGTGTAATAATTGTGGAAAAAAACAGTAAAAACATGCAAAATTCGTCTAAGTTTAGGGGCTGAAAGTGTAAATTTCAGGGACCAATGTAAAATTTCGGGCCATCGCGGGCAGGGACCAAAAGTGCACCGCGGCCAAAGTTGAGGGGCTTCGCGGGGCATTTGGGGCCAAAATACGTGCCACGTCAGCCCTAGCCCGCGATCGCGGGATCCATCGCGGGTATTTTTGCAAAATTGAAAAAATTTAGGGTATTTTGATAACTCAATGTTTGACTTAGGGTATTTTAATTAATTTCCCTAATATAAACATGTTATCTATAGCTTTTGATGAAATCTTTAGATAGTTGAAATTGGTTCTTATGATTCTGTGGTTCTTATTTAATTTAGTCCATATATACACTACAAGAAAAACCCTTATTTTCGACCAAAAATCACCGATGAATCATCGATCGATTTGCGACGGATGGTGATATTTAGTGACGAACATCAAATTGTCTGTAATCCATCGTTGAAAATACCCATTTCCGACGGATACAATATTATTTTTGAATTGTTTTAATACATACAAAAATTTATTTATTTTATGATTAATTTTTGTATTACGTATGAACTGTCGGAGATCCGTCACAAATCACTGACGAATTATTGACGGCCATGGTGATCCATCGGTGATTTGCGACGGATCATCGACGACTCATGATTTTTTTTCTTGGTTTTGGTACACATATGAGATTTTACGGGTACTATTTTGCCTTTTACCGATGAAAATATCCGTCGGTGATAGGCTGTTGTTTTGTAGTGATATGTTTTTACACACACACACACACACACACACATATATATATATATATATATATATATATATAAATATATATATATATATAGAGAGAGAAGATTATATAAGAATAATAGTTATGGTGAAAATAGTAAGAACAACTTTGGGCATTTGGTTTAGTTAACTTTTTAATCTAACTTAGGCATTGTTTGGTAAAAAAAGCTAGCTTATAAGCGGTTTTTTTTTTCTTGGTACATGTTTGGATGATCATAAGCTAGCTTTTTGAAACGCTACTTGGAGTAACTTTTCAGTAGTTTTTTTGTGAATATTCCTATATTACCGTTATTAATATCAATTATTATTTATTAACTATTATTTTAATTATCGATTACTATTTATTTTTCAATTATTATTTGATTTTTTTTTCATACTGTATGTAGCTGTTGTTTAAAATCATAAATTAATATATATTTTTTTAAAACTTGTTTTAACAAATTTATAATTTATAGTATATATGTAGTAATAAATTTTAAATTCTTTTAATTAACATGTTATGTTATTTAATTTTTTTTACTACATTGGTTGTATTAATTAACGTATTATATTGCTATAAATTTGTTTTAATTATATAATTAAATATTGTAATTGATAATGTATTGAAAATGCTCTTTTTGGTTATTTTACATGTTTATAAGCTAGTTTTACCAAATGTGATGTAACACCCCAAAACAGGGGTTAACAAAAACTTCCATAAAACGGAAGAGTGGTACACATTACTAAAGTAAAAGTATACCTAATTAACATTACATAATCAATAATACAAAGATTTAGTTAATCATAACTACTATTGGACCACTAGCTTATTTGATCACTACTATAGAAATCAAATATCCAAAGAATGCCGGAAAGTTCTATCATCAATCTTCCAATCTTTATCTCTCTAACAATGATCCCATGCTCACAACCCCGTTCTAGACCTTCTTGTGTCCGGAACCACTAAAATCTGTAATACATAAAACACATAACAAGTGTTAGGCTTTTAAAGCCTAAGTGAGATTTACACATAGCACATAGAGCATAATCATAGCATGTAGGAATAAAAATTCGGTACATTCACAAATTGGATTCCATGGAGAAGGTCCATATCGCTACCCAGTTACATCATAATCGAAGATATACCTTGATCGATACCCCACGGTATTGTCACAAGGCATAACACAACGGAAGACCCCACGGTATCCGAAGGTATGAATCATTTACACTTACCCCACGGTGTGTAAGAATATATCCTCCAATGCCTACTAGGTGCTCCTCCAATTATGTGAATACCAAATATATTAATCCAGATAAGATTCAAGCATATTTAACATATAACAATGGTCCAACCATTTAACATAATCAATACTACTTCCATGTAGTTCATATACAACCATATGTATCAAATCATATTCTATATGACATCAATAATAAACATCCATGTTTACAATTCAATAATAAGTCCATTTTGACCATTAAGCCATCATTACTTCATTAAGACATATATTAAGCCATCTTCATAATCACATACCAATGATGTATAATCAAACCCAAACCTTTAACACTAACATTATCATGGCAATATAGTTAATGAAACACAATTAATCCTTCATTACTTACTTGAACTCTTCTTGTTTCCCTCTTAACCATTAAGAGCTTATACATCAAGATTTCTCATTAACCATACCAAAATCAAGATAAAGAATGGTAGATAAGTGTAATACAATCAATTAATTACAAGTTACTCACCTCAATTCTTCAATTAGTATAACCCTATCTTGAAGTCTTGAACTTAATTTCTCCAACAAGAAGATGAATAATGCAAGCCATAATTGAAGTTTAGTTGATAAGATTCATATAACACTTACTTGAATTAGACTAGGATTAAGAGATGAAATTACCTTAGGTTAGATGAAGGAAATTCGTCTGAGAAATATGGAGCAGAAGTGAAATTCGGTTTTGAGAGTTCTAATAAGAAAGAATAGATGACTAAGGGTAAAGAGGTGGGTTTAACCCCCTTTTGGCACGTCAGGAAATCGGCGCCGATCACCCGCGCCGATGCATCGGCGCCAAACCATCGGCGCCGGGTTCTGTTTGCTACACTTCTCAACTTCCACTTATTTAGCCGTAACTTCTTCGTTAGAACTCCGTTTTTGCTCCGGAAAGAACCGTTGGACTCGTATTCAAATTACCCATCCAACTAATCCATAAAATCTAATATTTAACTTTATCATCTATTTTTCATTTATTTCCTTAAGGAATAAACTTACTGATTTCTATCGGGAGTTCTCAAATAATAAGTGACAATCACGGAAATTACTTAGGAAATCAATTATAATCTAAGAAGTCAAAATATAAAGAAATATTAGGACTATTTTTACTCACAAGGATTTTCCGGGTGTTACAATTCTCCCAACCTTAAAACGATTTCGTCCTCGAAATCTATATCTTTTACTACCCAAAGTCAACCGACTTACTGTCGACCAAAATTCAACAATTCCTAACAGGAATCTAAGTTCTATCCACACGGTCTATAAAGACAATTCTTCGAACAATTGTTTATTAACAAAGCCCCTACACATACGTTGTACTCATGTACAGATAAATATTCCAACCATAGAGAAACTCCCAACCATACGATTTCAGTTATCTCCCAACCTTAAAATGTTCTATACATCTTGATTTCAGTTTCTAACTCTAAATCAATTTAAGGCTCAATTAACACTGAGACCAACCGAATCTCTAATTTCAATTGCCCCTATCGTTAACGGCCATTCTCATTCAAAGAGCTCTAATAGACTCCAAAATCCATCTCAATAATTAATCATCAAACGGACAGGTTCACTAATCATACACAAAGGTTAGTTCACTAAAACCACTCATCACAAATGAGTATCTTAAGGTTACTACTACCATCACCATCATTCTTTTTAAAATCAGCTACCATTTCCCGATTACACTAAAGGTGTTTGGCCTTAAACCCAAAAGTTAACACCTAATTATCACCAACCTTTGCACTCTATCCAAACCCACACATGAGTTCCATTCACAAATAAAAATCTAGAAGGAACAAGGATTCATCTTTCATATTTCCTGAACCTTACTCCTTTCCTCATTAACCGCTCCCCAACTTAGATTTGTAAGCCTCCTTAAAGTAACCGTTTATCATTAAACCTTTATCCGACTATTGCCTAGTCTTCCATACCGTCATTATCCACATCTCAATCTCCAGGTCTCAAAAGAAAAAAATCAATGTATTCACATTATGTAGACTTTAATTAATACAATTCATGTAATTCCAACCCTCAAGCCTATGTCAAGTTAATTAACCGACGAATACCCTTAAGACTCAATCGAATCTAAAACCAAGCCATCCGCTCAAAGGGTCTATTGATCCTTTATCAATTATCAACTCATGAAATTTAAAATACATCTAATCCCACATCATGTAACACACGCCTCGAGACATGATAATCTCACGACCCCTTCATTGCTACTTTCCCAATGAAGTCAATTCATATATGTATCTATATGTACACGTATGTACAACTCTATATACTCCACAATATATATATATATATATATTTATATATTATTATTTTGCCATAGATCACTAGTCCCAAAGGTATTAAAAATACAAGACCATCAAACTGTCCTCTAAAGAATTGAAAGACCCTGGTGGCGTTTTTTTTACCATCATTATGCTATAAAACAAAAAAAATAACCCTGAGAAATGGTTATATGAATATAGACACACGAAACGTACCTTACCGATCATTAATCACCAGAACAATTTAGAAACAAGCATGCTTACGTAACAATATATTCATAATAACAGTAGCTAACTGGGATTGTGAACATATTATACATGAGAATCCTCATCACCATTGTCACAGTACTAATTTCACGTATTTCTGTCAACTATAAGACTATCCCTTCTTAGTACTTCTACCCATATCTCACAAATTATAACTTAACTCATCACAGCTTAAGTCTAAGTACCTCCTCAACATACTTAGTTCACTTAAGTTAATGCTCTGATACCAACTTGTAACACCCCAAAACAGGGGTTAACAAAAACTTCCATAAAACGGAAGAGTGGTACACATTACTAAAGTAAAAGTATACCTAATTAACATTACATAATCAATAATACAAAGATTTAGTTAACCATAACTACTATTGGACCACTAGCTTATTTGATCACTACTATAGAAATCAAATATCCAAAGAATGCCGGAAAGTTCTATCATCAATCTTCCAATCTTTATCTCTCTAACAATGATCCCATGCTCACAACCCCGTTCTAGACCTTCTTGTGTCCGGAACCACTAAAATCTGTAATACATAAAACACATAACAAGTGTTAGGCTTTTAAAGCCTAAGTGAGATTTACACATAGCACATAGAGCATAATCATAGCATGTAGGAATAACAATTCGGTACATTCACAAATTGGATTCCATGGAGAAGGTCCATATCGCTACCCAGTTACATCATAATCGAAGATATACCTTGATCGATACCCCACGGTATTGTCACAAGGCATAACACAACGGAAAACCCCACGGTATCCGAAGGTATGAATCATTTACACTTACACCACGGTGTGTAAGAATATATCCTCCAATGCCTACTAGGTGCTCCTCCAATTATGTGAATACCAAATATATTAATCCAGATAAGATTCAAGCATATTTAACATATAACAATGGTCCAACCATTTAACATAATCAATACTACTTCCATGTAGTTTATATACAACCATATGTATCAAATCATATTCTATATGACATCAATAATAAACATCCATGTTTACAATTCAATAATAAGTCCATTTTGACCATTAAGCCATCATTACTTCATTAAGACATATATTAAGCCATCTTCATAATCACATACCAATGATGTATAATCAAACCCAAACCTTTAACACTAACATTATCATGGCAATATAGTTAATGAAACACAATTAATCCTTCATTACTTACTTGAACTCTTCTTGTTTCCCTCTTAACCATTAAGAGCTTATACATCAAGATTTCTCATTAACCATACCAAAATCAAGATAAAGAATGGTAGATAAGTGTAATACAATCAATTAATTACAAGTTACTCACCTCAATTCTTCAATTAGTATAACCCTATCTTGAAGTCTTGAACTTAATTTCTCCAACAAGAAGATGAATAATGCAAGCCCTAATTGAAGTTTAGTTGATAAGATTCATATAACACTTACTTGAATTAGACTAGGATTAAGAGATGAAATTACCTTAGGTTAGATGAAGGAAATTCGTCTGAGAAATATGGAGCAGAAGTGAAATTCGGTTTTGAGAGTTCTAATAAGAAAGAATAGATGACTAAGGGTAAAGAGGTGGGTTTAACCCCCTTTTGGCACGTCAGGAAATCGGCGCCGATCACCCGCGCCGATGCATCGGCGCCAAACCATCGGCGCCGGGTTCTGTTTGCTACACTTCTCAACTTCCACTAATTTAGCCGTAACTTCTTCGTTAGAACTCCGTTTTTGTTCCGGAAAGAACCGTTGGACTCGTATTCAAATTACCCATCCAACTAATCCATAAAATCTAATATTTAACTTTATCATCTATTTTTCATTTATTTCCTTAAGGAATAAACTTACTGATTTCTATCGGGAGTTCTCAAATAATAAGTGACAATCACGGAAATTACTTAGGAAATCAATTATAATCTAAGAAGTCAAAATATAAAGAAATATTAGGACTATTTTTACTCACAAGGATTTTCCGGGTGTTACATGTGACTTCTTCATCAGCTAGCTTATTAGTTACCAGTTAGCTTATCAGCTAGTTTGCCAAACATAACCTTAATTTTATTCAACTACTTTCAGTTAACTTCAACTATCTTCAATTACATTCATCTACCGTTATCTTAAAATTTATTTTCATTTTAAATCTTTTCACAAATTTTTACATACATTTAATCATTTTCACATGTATAAATTTGTTAACGTTTCGACTGTAATGATAAAAATAGATAAATAAATGTAAGATGAAAGTTTTTTTCTCACATTTTTTCCACAACTCTAGTTTATACCATAATCCAACTATATATATTATACGAACTTTTTAATTGTTATAACAAAAGATTAGATGAAAATAACCAAAAGTCTTAAAATACTCCCAATAAACAAAATCTTTTTTACTATATCACTTAGATAAAAACACTAAATTTAAAGTTTTTACATACCACAATAACCATCTTATAAACCACAAAGGTTGTGGCATACTGGTTAAGACCCTAGAGGATGTGGTGAAATATCCTATCTGCTCAAGGTTCTAATTTAGGCATACACAACAATTGTGGCCACTGAGGTTTAATTAGGGCTGATGTCTTACGGTCATAGTTTGCCAAATAAATAGTCTAGACTTAGCCTAGGATACCTTTCCAAAAAAAAATAACCATCTTATATTTCTAAAATTTAAAAACAAATGTGTTAGACCTTCTGCATCGGGACCTTGGGTTAGAATGGGTTGGCACGGGTTGGGGCTAAACACCATCGCACCCCTTGGGATTGGCGCGGGATGGAACCCGCCCGGGTTGGGCAACCAGCTCGGGTTGGGGTGTTAATTTTTTAATTTTTATTTTTTGAATTTGAGCCGTTGAAATATGGACGTTGGGTATTAATTTTTTTTAAATTATTTATATCCTATAAATACTAATATTAACCTATTTATTTTTTCACAAAAACAAATTTACTCTCAATCTCTCCCATCTTCCTCACTTATTTTTTCACACCACTAAATTTTCTCTCAGTCTCTCAAACTTTTCTCTACTACAAAAACAAAATGTCTTCTTCATCAGTGAACTCGTCGGAATTTTATGAGTCGTATTCGTCATCGTCGGACGGGGAAATTAATCTACCCGCGTATCGTCAAATTGATTACGATATTTTTCGTGGATTAATAACCAATGTTGTAGAAAGGCTTTTCGATCAAGATGAAGAACCAAGTTCGCCTCCAAGACGGAGACGGAGGGGACCGGATCAAGTTAGAGATCGTGAAGCTGCACACGACCGACTTGTTGCAGATTATTTTGCGGAAAACTGTAATTACAGTGACGAGTTGTTTAGGAGACGGTTCCGCATGAACAGACGACTATTCCTACGAATAGTGGAGGATCTTGAGCGAGAGTATAAAAATAAATAAAATATTAGTTTGATTTATAAATTATAATATTATATATTATTACAAATTACTTATAAAATATTAATTATTTAAATTAATGGTAACAAAAATAAAAATAAATAAAAGATGGGATGGTGGTGTGAGATGGATGTGGGGTTTGTGGGTTAGAATGGGTTGGAAGGAAAAAATGATGTGGCACTGATGTGGCAGTGAAAAAGTGTGGGTTAGAATGAGATGGATGCGGATGGTATTATAAGCTATAGAGTATAGACCACAAGAACCAAATTTTTATGACACGTTTTGACTTTTGACTAAAGAAATGTCAAAGTAAACATTTGTTCGTTTCATGAACATCACATGTTCTTTCTATATATGTATTTGTCCTTTTTTCTAAAATCTTCATCATCGTGAATCGACGTTTCATTTTTTCTATACGTACTTTGTATGGTTGTATATATTTTTAAACACAAAATTTTATTTAAACATATAACTTATTTTGATTAAACTTTTTATAGATATAATTTGAAGGAAAATTGGATGCCTAAATGTTTGAGACGTTACATCTGATATATCAAACTGAATATTCTAAAACTACGTTATATCATTAGGAATAAGATCAAGGTACTTTTTCATGTAATTTATCATTGCAGTAAAAATTACTTTAAATGTAAAGAATTACTGATGTTCACAAAATGTGACAACACATCCCATATTGATAGAGACTACGAAACCAGTTAGACCCAACATATTGGGGAATAGGGCCGGATCACATACCAAGGACCAATTTGGCTTCCTCTAATCCGATTATGGAAGAGGTATCCCCTCAAATTGAAATGATGGCCAACGTGATGCAGACGATGAATGCGGCTATGGCCAAGCAACAATAATTCCTCATGAAGATGATTGAGGATAGGGATGTTAGCAACCGTAGAAACGAAATGGTTTTTGAAAACGTGGTAGTTGCAGGGTCTGGAGGTATCGAAAATGTGATTCCAACTGAAGAGATTGCAACGAATGACACAGGACGAGGTGGGAGGACTTGCTTCTACAAGTATTTATTGTGTAGCAAACCACCGGAGTTTACCAGGTAAGATGATCGAATTGTCTGTATGAACTGGATTTGAGAGATAGAGCAAACCTTCGACGCAAGTGAATGTGATGAAGGTCAGAAGGTAATGTATGGCTCCTAGATGCTTAGGGTCCCAATACTCACTTGGTGGAATGTCACCAAATCTAGTCATGAGGCCACTATTTTAGCAAAGTGGACTTGGGCTTCATTCAAGAAAAAAGTGACGAAGAAGTGTTGCAACGAGCGGGCGATGAACCGCATTGAAGAAGAGTTTTCTGGGCCCTAAAGAAGAGAAGTGTGTCGGTGAGGGAGTAGACCCAAAGATTTATGTAAAAGGTTGGTTTGGTGGGACATGTAGCCCCGACGAAGAAGGAAAAGGTCAAAGCCTACCTAAAGGTCTATCGACGGACATGGTGGCGATGCTCCGTAACTCAAAAGCCTCCACCCTCCGTGAGGCAGTTGAAGAGGCATAAATCATGGAGGATGAACACGAGAGAGGCAAGGAGGAGAGAACCGAGGTAGGAGAGAAAATAAAATAGGAAAGCAATCCTGGGCCTCACAAGAGGTCCCAACCATTTGTTAGAGGATGAAACTTTGATAACAATAGAAAGTCAAGGTGGTGCCAGAAGTGCCGGAGCTAGCACCATGACACTTGCAACTCTAGCCTCATTGCATGCTCCAAATATGGGAAGATGGACCACCCCACAAGAGATTGCACGGTGGAGGGGATTGTTTATTCGAGTGCAAGGCATAAAGACACGTCAGAAAAGATTGCCCGAAGTTGAAGACGGGTAGTGCACTGGAGAAGAGGGAGAACCCTCCGAGGGTTCGGGTTGAGATTTTCAGATGACGACCGAGGAGGCAAAAGCATCGATTAACATGACATACGGTACGTTTCTGCTAAACTCCGTACCTGTGCGTGTGTTGTTTGATTCAGGTTCAAGTTTCTTTTTCGTATCAGATTCTTTTTGCTAAAACCTTTCTATGCCCACCAGTAGTTTAGAAGACGCTTTAGTGGTAGAAGTAGCTAATGGTGGTCAAATACCAATTCGTGACATATTGAAGGGTTGTACCCTTAATATCGAGGGAAAGGAGTTTCTGATCCGTTTGATGCCCATGTTGATTGGTGGGTTCAATGTAGTGTTCGGAATGGATTGGTTAGTAGGAAACCAAGTTAAACTTGTGTGTTCAAAGAAGTTGATCCGAATCCCGATTTCAGATGGTGATGTAGTAACGATTTATGGAAACGGAGGAAAGGTCATGTTGCAGTCATTACCATAGCAAAAGCACGTAGGTGCATGGTAAAAGGATGGTCTCCTTTTTGACGTATGTAATAGATGTTAAACTCGAGAAGAAGAAGCTCGATGACGAAAAGGTGGTATGCGAGTTTCCCGATGTATTTTTGGATGACTTCCCGGTTTTCCATCCGATCGTCAAGTGGAATTCCGGATTGATCTTGTTCCGGGAGCGGCTCCGATTGCTAGAACTCCTTATCGATTAGCTCAATCCGAGATTCAAGAAATGATAGCGCAATTTCAAGACCTTCTTGAGAAGGGGTTTGTGAGACCGAGCTCGTCGCCTTAAGGAGCCCCGCTCTTGTTTGTTAAGAAGAAAGATGGAACAGTTAGAATGTGTATCGATTACAGGGAGTTGAACAAAGCAACCGTAAAGAACAAGTATCCACTTCCAAGAAACGACGACTTGTTTGACCAACTCCAAGGAGCGGGATGCTTCTCAAAGATCAACTTACGAGTGGGATATCAACAAGTAAAGGTGATGAAGGACGATATTCCAAAGACGAACTTAGAACACGTTACGGCCATATGAGTTCTTAGTGATATCATTTGGCATAGCTAACACATCACCGATGTTCATGGACTTGATGAACCGAGTGTGCCGATATTTCCTAGATAAGTCGGTAATCGTGTTTATTGACGACATACTTATGTACTCAAAGAGTGAGGCAAATCACGAGCAACATCTTCGAGAAGTCCTAGAAGTATTAAGGAAGGAGAGATTGTATGCAAAGTTCTCCAAATTTTACTTTTGGTTAGAATAGGTACAATTCTTGGGCCACGTAGTCACTCGAGACAGGGTGAAAGTGGCCCCCTCTAAGATTGAGGCATTGATGAATTGGGAACCTGCCAAGAGTCCATCAGAGATACGGAGTTTCTTGGGTTTGGCGGCCTACTATCGGAGATTTATTCAAGACTTCTCCAAGATTGCTTCTTCCTTGACGACGCTAACTCGGAAAAATGTAAAGTTCATTTGGACCGAAGCACAAAATAAGGCGTTCCGAACTTTAAAAAAGAATATTTGTGAAGCTCCAATCTTATCCCTACTCGAGGGATCAAAGGAATTATGCGGTTTATAGTGGCGCGTCAAAAATGGGTATGGGTTGTGTCTTGATGCAAAGAGGGAAAGTGATCACCTACGCGTCTAGAAAACTTAAGGTGCATGAAAAGAATTACTCTATCGATGATTTGGAGTTAGCAGAGGTAGTGTTTGCCTTGAAGCTATGAAGGCATTATCTCCACGACACAAAATGCATGCTCTACATGGATCATAAATGTTTGAAATACAGTTTCGATCAAAATGAGTTGAACATATATGTTATATGGATTCCTTTGGTTCTTTTGATTCTTGCTCGAGACGAATGATTGAAAATTATCATGTCCGGTTCCTTCGGAGGATGGATCTATAAGAATTCACCTATCCCAATAACAAAAAAACATGACTTGAATGATCCTGTATTAAGAGCTAAATTGGCTAAAGGTACGCGTCATAATTATTACGGGGAGCCCGCATGTCCCAATGATCGTTTTTATATTTTTCCGGTAGTAATTCTAGGTACTATTGCATGTAACATAGGCTTAGTGGTTCTATGTTGAGGCAAAGGAAATGGCTCGAGTTGCTCAAGAACTACGATTGTGAATTTCTCTACCATCCGGGTAAAGCAAATGTGATAGCCCATGCCTTAAGCCGGAAGGACTATAGTGGAAGCATACGCGAAACCCTATCAAGGATCGAGCTACTGTCAAGTCTTATCGAAAGGATCAAGACGTCAAAGGCAGAGGCTTTGTTGGAAGAAAATCTAAAACAATTCATGATGAAACAATGCTTACTCGTGACGGAGGATAACCGTGGGGTAAAATTGTTCAATGGACGTGTATGGGTGCCCAAGATTGGAGGCAAACGAGAGCTACTGTTAGAAGACACTCATAAGTCCATGTATTCCACCCATCCGGGAGCACAAAAATGTACCTAGACTTGAAACTACACTATTGGTGGCCGATTTTGAAGTTGGATGTGGCACACTATGTGGAACGGTGTGTGACTTATTTGCAAGTGAAAACCGAACATCATCGACCTTACATAAGTCTTCATTCACTAGAGATACCCGAATGGAAATGGAAGCATATCACTATAGACTTCGTGACTAAGTTGCCAAAAACCTTAAGAGCTCACGTTACCATTTGGGTGGTAGTAGACCGGTTGACCAAAAGTGCGCACTTTCTTGCCATGAGAGAGACGCTACTGATGGACAAGTTGGCAAAGCTATACATTGACGAATTGGTCTTAAGGCATGGTGTGCCTTTGTCCATTGTCTTCGATTGCAATAGTCGATTCACTTCAAATTTTTAGGAGGGCCTACAAAAAGAATTGTGTACAAGGGTAAAATTGAGCACGACCTACCATCCCCAAATCGACGGTCAGAGTGAAAGGACAATACAAAAGATAGAAGATATGCTAAGATCATTTGTGATCGACTTTAGTGGTAGTCGGGTGTAACACCTTAGGCATATCCCACATCCTTTAGAGGGCAGGAGAGATGCTGGGTATATTAGTAAACCTTGGCCTTACCAGACACAACGCGTTTTGGGGCCACAAGCATGCGGGTTCCTTGGGAACTCTGTGGTTAAGCGTGCTTGGGTGGGAGTAGTACTAGGATGGGTGACCCCCTGGGAAGTCCTCGCCAGGTCGCCAAGAACAAAGCCATGAGCCAGTAGGGCAAAGCGGACAATATTGTGACGTGGTAAGCGGGGTGTTACAAATAACAAAGTTATGATCACCCTAAAATTCAGGGCCAACTTAAACCTCAAATAACAAAGTTATGATCACCAAGATATCAGACTTTTATAAACCAAAGGATCAAAAAGTAAATTTCTATATATACATTAAGTCGTCTAACTTAAATAATCTGATCAATCTAATTATACATCACAATAAGATCAACTAGATTATCTAAGGCTCGTCCCAAAAGTCATCAAAAGAATATCATGATCCTTTGTTAACACCAAGTCCGATTCCCTTCAACTGTAGTCTCACTTCCCAAGCTATTTCCCAGAGCCAGTACCTGGTAAGACAGTTTAATTTGAAACATTAGGCTTTCGCCTAGTGAGATTATCCAAATCAAATTAAAATTTAACAAATAAAATATTAACAGATATATCAAACCTGTTATCAGCCATCTTACCATACCAAGCTCTTATCAACCACTGGAATCCACCTATTCCCTTACTTATGACTAATTCATCTAGTCATCATACTACCATCAAGAATTACTATAAATCCCACCGGATTATAAGTAACTCCAACTCCCAGAAATTACAGTTTCCAAACCTGCTTCTTTCTGAATTGAGATTACAATTTTTCTACATTGATTTATCTCCAAACTTCTCTACAATGAAGATATCTCATCTTTCGTTTGAAATGGGAATTACAACTCTAAGTCTGCTATTCCTCATTTCATTTCCTCCCCACCTTGAATCACTGGTCCCCCCCAAATGAGATTTTATTTTATCGCGATCATCAACCACCAGAGACCCTCACAGATGATTCAAGATTCACTCCAACAACTAGAAATACATCCCAACAGTCCTTGGCTAGTAAACGGTTCTCATTATACCGTACTTTATGCCCACTAGACCAGATGCATATTTCTAGCCAACGCCACACAATAATTGTGTATCACCACTCTTTCTATTGTATGCTAAAGTTATACAATTCATCATATATTCTATATCTCTATGTACAGAATATTAATTTCAACGATTATCCCCACTTTGCCATTTAGCATCGGAGATCAACATCTCAACAACTAACTACAGTTCCGGACTCATAAATAAGTCCTAACAATTTAACATAACATGGTTTTTACATCAACAACAGAGTTATAAATATATAACAAATAGCATATATACCTTAGATTATGTTCCTCATAAAACCATAAAAAAATGATACTGGAATGGTTCAAAGTTCGCAACCCACTGTAGCGAAAATCACCAATTTTCGCAAGCCAAAGCTGCGAAAATCACAAAGCTCGCAAGCCTCTATTGCGAAAATTACAAAGTTCGCAAGCCTCTATTGCGAAAATTACAAAGTTCGCAAGCCTCTATTGCGAAAATCATTAAAGTTCGCAGGCCAAAGCTTGCGAACTTCAGTTTACTATTCATCGTCACTTTCATCTGTTAAGCCAGTCTCGATTTTTCTTAACCATTAAGCACTCTAAGTAGTTCAATAACAAATACAACACATCTATTAACATTCTCATTGCTTAATTTTAAAGAGAGTTGAATAACTCACCTTATCATCTTTCTGAACACAGTGTTCTTCACAAAAACTCTTCTCAGCTTAATCTAAATCTGAACAGATGATTTATAGCTTAATACACCACTTAGATTAAGAATTAATAGAAGAAACTCAGATTTCCTTACCACAATTCTTCCAAAATCGAACTTTTCTTTCTTCTGCCTTCTTCTTTCTCGCTCTCTCTCTCGTTATCTCTATTCTCTCTGTTCTAATTTTGTTTCCTTTTTGTGAAGCAAATAACCAAAAGAAATCAGTATTTACAATACTGATTTTTCTCTACTTGACACCTCATAAAAGTGATGAGTCATAAGCCCAATTTCCAACATACACCCCAAATTTTAAAGAAATGACACAACAACCCTCAAGTTTAATATTTCCTAAAAGAATCTTTAAACTTTCAACATTTGTATTTTAACCTTAATTGAATTATAATACTCTATATAATTCAAGGTTACTCCAAATACAAATACATTCCAATCTTATTATAATAATAATAATAACGAAGATTTAGGATGTTACAATACTCCCCAACTTGAAAATGATTTCGTCCCCAAAATCAAAGTCAGGTAAACAAATGAGGATATCTATCCCTCATACTCTCTTCCGACTCTAAAGTTACATTACTACCTCGGTGGTGTTTCCACTGAACTTTCAACATAGCTACTTCTTTACCACTACGTAGCTTCCTAACGGATCTTTCCAAAATTGCCTCCGGTTCTTCCATACTGCCACTCTTTTCATCTACTCTCCCATCAGTGAGTGAAATCACATCTTCCTCTTCGGCCAAACATTTCCGAAGATAACATACTTGGAAGGTATTATGTACCCCTCCCAATTCTGGCAGAAGATCCAAATGATATACTTGTAAACCAATCCTCTTAGAGTAATTGTTATCATCAAATCCATGTTTGACTACTTCTTAGTCTAGCATACCGTTATTATTTCTCCCTTGTTTACACGGAATATCCATCACACAGCTACAGTCCAAAAGGGCAGTTTCTCTAAAAACGTCAGTTAAGATCTCTAGCCAAATTCTCGTAACTCCGAGAATTGCATTCGATGTATTTCTTTTACATCTACTGAATACTCCAACACTATAGCTTAACGGTTACAATATTCTCTTCACCTAAAACCAATGGGATTGAGAAGAACAAGAGTCTTCCTTTCACCCCATCATCATCCCAACTCACTCTCCAGGTCTCAAAATAACATTAACATGTACTACCTGAAATTTCCACGTACACTGTAAATTAAGCGTACTCGTTACTATTAAATACTTCAACAACCATGGCAGTCCATTATTACATTCATGACTTACACGTTTCTTCGGTATATAATGCTATCACTTCCTCACATCACTAGCTCATCGCACAACCACAATACAACCAAACACCAAAGTATTGAACATCAAAAGTGATAACTCTATTGAACCTGCAATATGATTACATTCTTAAGTCCAATCTTTCTATCATAGGAAGAAACTCACACAATCAAAATCACTTTGGGTAAACACCCAATACCATTCCGACATTCTGTTTCGATATTAGCCATATCACTACTCCATCTTACAAACTACATGCCCCAAGAACTTTAATGACAAAGTGGTACTTTTCATCCGGAATCCCCGAAAAAGACTTCCATCAGATGCTTCCTGGTTCTAACTTCATAATACATACTAGTTGACACATTTATCTTGGCAGTTGATACCAATACTCACTCGTACATTCTCTACACATAACCTTTCATCACAGGCCAGGTTTCTCACAATCATTCATACACATATTAACCGAGTTTATTTCACTAAATATCTCCTCCCCAACTTTAGTTGAACTACCACTCCCGATTTGCTAAATAACTTGAAATTATTCGTTCATACTAGCTCCTTGTGATTCCAAGCCAATACTAAAACACGGTACAATCCTTCACAGATCAACATTTTCCATACCTCACTTCATTTGTGCCTAATACTTTCTCCTTTGTAAACCATCCACCTCGCAAGTAAAACACTTCTATAACACAACAGTCTTTCATAATCTTAACACTCTTCCAAAGTGGTCCTTCAGCTTTTATTCTTCTGATTTAAGACTTAACAATAATTAAATCCAAAAGAATACCCAAAACATTCACATCATGCAAACTTCTATTTTAATACAATCCATGTAATCCCAACCCAAGCTACAACGAGCTTATTAAATCGGGTCAATGCTCTTAAGACTCAACTGAGTTCAAAACCGAGCCATCTACTCCAAGGATCAATGATCATTATGCAACATACGTTCCGAGGCGTAATAAATCTATGACTCCTTCATTGCTACTTTCCCAACGAAGTCAATTTATATAGGTATATGCAATTCTTATATACTTTGCCAAGGTTCGTTAGTTCCAAAGGTATTAAAAAAACGCGAAAATTATCAAACAGTCTTTACACTTAAGACCGATACTTATTCAAATAGAATGCAGTTAAGCATATAACACAACCAAGACTCCATCTCGAGTCATTAAAACTGACAAACATTCAAAAGACTTATTTGAACATCAATCAAGCCTTTAAGGCCAAAATAAACGTTTGGTTAAACACGTGTCACGCACACGATTACATAAACCAAAATACATTGTTACCCAATTCTTTACCTTTTTAATCCCTTAATTTGCCATCGGCCCCAAAACAAAGTTTTACCATTCTTAAAAAAAAACTTTACCTGGTCGGATTTACCAAAATCCCCCAACTCACATGTTCACATTTTAAAACGTAATACCTCATAAATATTGCACATCCACAAAATATTAAAAGCGTGTTTTTGACTACATATCTTTCGCTTGTGCAACAATAATTCGAGACTTCTTTCATTAGTGATTTATTCGTCAATCACTCAAAATCCTTAACCATGTCGTACACAATAATATTTGCTTTGCGCATACCCTTTGCATAACAGCATACCGGTACCGCTCACAGTCTTTGTTCCTGTCCGCACGGGCATACGCAGGACGCACCCAGACCGCACCCAATGACAGACGAAAAGTCTCATACACCTTACACAACTATCGACTTCAAAGTCAATACTTGACATGTCGACACTTCCTTAACCTTAAGGTCCTTAACTGAACCTAATTCTTCCTCCGGACACAACCGTCCCTCGGCAACTGTACTCCTAGTCAGCGAACAAGGGTACAGACTCTCATGCAACCGACACTAAAGTCTACTTTCGACTCTCACACTGTTCATCTCTCATTTTAACACAATTACCAAAACTACAAACTTTTTCCCCAGGTTTATCCAACACTTCTCCATTCTTGGAGTTCTTTCTTAGCTTAAAGCTTAATACTCTACGACCTAGCGAGTTCATAGCCTTCATGCATGACAACTTGATACATAAATCAATTCACACATTTTCTCATTTTAAATAACAACATTTGGAATAACTTGGGCACACATGACCCCAACATTCACATGACTCCAATGTACTGCACAACGATCCCGAGAATTGTTTGCATACTAAATTTCCGTAAACTCAATTTTTCTCAACCAAAACAAAGTTGTTACGACGGTAATATATTAAATAAAAATCTTTTCATACAACAATAGTTCAAAAAAGTTTTACCGACACGAATTAAGCTAGTCGGTTCTCCCACTTATTTATATGATGTTATTAGATCAATACTCCTGTTGGTTATTTAAACGTTTTGCTGGCCAACACTTTCTTGCTACAAATCAACTTTTCTTGTAAAGTAAGAAATATTTTGTAACAACTCCAAAAATTATGTTGTGCGACGTGAATGGGATTGCCTTTTCTTTAAATACACAATTGCACATACTAATTCAACCTTGACTAAAACTGTTATTTATGAATTTGGTTTGAAATCATGAAAATTCATGTAACACACACTAGAACACCATGCATAAAACTTTACTCGCAAATAAAGGCTAATTACTCAACGAGGTCAATCGTCTTACTTACGTAACTTATCATTGACATTCTACCTCCGACCGGTGGTTTCCCTTTCGGCCTTATGACGTTTGCTATACATGCATTCCACGATTCACGTATCAACCATGTCATACTATTTTCGTCTTGATCAAACATCTTATATTCTATCTCCATACACATCAATCACCTATTAAAGGTTACCTTGGCGGAAGTTCATGAGTCCCGCCAATTTCCAGGTTGTCCTTCCAACCCCCAATCATTTACCGATCTGTCCTCCAAAGGATTTTGGTGGCATATTCACCATCGTTCTACTATAACCTAAAGGAATAACCATAAGAAGTGGTTATGCACATACCCCTATACAAAGCGTACTTTACCGATCGTTAGTCACTGTAACAATTTAGAAATAAGCATGCTCGCGTAACAATATATTCATAATAACAGTAGCTAATTGAAATTGTGAACATATCATACAAGAAAATCCTTGTTACCATTATCACAATACTAATTTCACGTATTTCCGTTGACTCTAAGACTATCCCGTCTTAGTATTTCTACCCAAATCTCACAAGTCATAACTTAATTCATCCCAGCTTAAGTCTAAGTATCTCATCAGCATACTTAGTTCGCTTAAACTATTGCTCTGATACCATATTGTAACACCCTAAAATTCAGGGCCAACTTAAACCTCAAATAACAAAGTTATGATCACCAAGATATCAGACTTTTATAAACCAAATGATCAAAAAGTAAATTTCTATATATACATTAAGTCGTCTAACTTAAATAATCTGATCAATCTAATTATACATCACAATAAGATCAACTAGATTATCTAAGGCTCGTCCCAAATGTCATCAAAAGAATATCATGATCCTTTGTTAACACCAAGTCCGATTCCCTTCAACTGTAGTCTCACTTCCCAAGCTATTTCCCAGAGCCAGTACCTGGTAAGACAGTTTAATTTGAAACATTAGGCTTTCGCCTAGTGAGATTATCCAAATCAAATTAAAATTTAACAAATAAAATATTAACAGATATATCAAACCAGTTATCAGCCATCTTACCATACCAAGCTCTTATCAACCACTGGAATCCACCTATTCCCTTACTTATGACTAATTCATCTAGTCATCATACTACTATCAAGAACTACTATAAATCCCACCGGATTATAAGTAACTCCAACTCCCAGAAATTACAGTTTCCAAACCTGCTTCTTTCTGAATTGAGATTACAAATTTTCTACATTGATTTATCTCCAAACTTCTCTACAATGAAGATATCTCATCTTTCGTTTGAAAAGGGAATTACAACTCTAAGTCTGCTATTCCTCATTTCATTTCCTCCCCACCTTGAATCACTAGTCCCCCCCAAATGAGATTTTATTTTATCGCGATCATCAACCACCAGAGACCCTCACATATGATTCAAGATTCACTCCAACAACTAGAAATACATCCCAACAGTCCCTGGCTAGTAAACGGTTCTCATTATACTGTACTTTATGCCCACTAGACCAGATGCATATTTCTAGCCAACGCCACACAATAATTGTGTATCACCACTCTTTCTATTGTATGCTAAAGTTATACAATTCATCATATATTCTATATCTCTATGTACAGAATATTAATTTCAACGATTATCCCCACTTTGCCATTTAGTATCGGGGATCAACATCTCAACAATTAACTACAGTTCCGGACTCATAAATAAGTCCTTACAATTTAACGTAACATGGTTTTTACATCAACAACAGAGTTATAAACATATAACAAATAGCATATATACCTCAGATTATGTTCCTCATAAAACCATAAAAAAATGATACTGGAATGGTTCAAAGTTCGCAACCCACTGTAGCGAAAATCACCAATTTTCGCAAGCCAAAGCTGCGAAAATCACAAAGCTCGCAAGCCTCTATTGCGAAAATTACAAAGTTCGCAAGCCTCTATTGCGAAAATCATTAAAGTTCGCAGGCCAAAGCTTGCGAACTTCAGTTTACTATTCATCGTCACTTTCTTCTGTTAAGCCAGTCTCGATTTTTCTTAACCATTAAGCACTCTAAGTAGTTCAATAACAAATACAACACATCTATTAACATTCTCATTGCTTAATTTTAAAGAGAGTTGAATAACTCACCTTATCAGCTTTCTGAACACAGTGTTCTTCACAAAAACTCTTCTCAGCTTAATCCAAATCTGAACAGATGATTTATAGCTTAATACACCACTTAGATTAAGATTTAATAGAAGAAACTCAGATTTCCTTACCACAATTCTTCCAAAATCGAACTTTTCTTTCTTCTGCCTTCTTCTTTCTCGCTCTCTCTCTCGTTATCTCTATTCTCTCTGTTCTAATTTTGTTTCCTTTTTGTGAAGCAAATAACCAAAAGAAATCAGTATTTACAATACTGATTTTTCTCTACTTGACACCTCATAAAAGTGACGAGTCATAAGCCCAATTTCCAACATACACCCCAAATTTTAAAGAAATGACACAACAACCCTCAAGTTTAATATTTCCTAAAAGAATCTTTAAACTTTCAACATTTGTATTTTAACCTTAATTGAATTATAATACTCTATATAATTCAAGGTTACTCCAAATACAAATACATCCCAATCTTATTATAATAATAATAATAACGAAGATTTAGGATGTTACATCGGGACTCTCATATACCGTTGGTGGATTTTGTGTACAATAATAGTTACCACTCAAGTATTGGCATGAAACCGTGTGAAACCTTGTATGGACGAAAGTGTAGGACTCCCGTATCTTGGTTGGAAACGGGAGAGAAAAAATTTGTTGGCCCATAAATACTTCAAGAGAGGGTCGACAAGGTTAAAGGTATTCGAGAACGCTTGAAGGCGGCTCAAGATCGGCAAAAGAATTATGCCGACAAGAAAAGACAACCAATGGAATTCCAAGTAAGAGACCGGGTAATGATAAAGGTGTCTCATTGGAAAGGTATCATCCGGTTCGGAAAGCATGGGAAGTTGGGTCCCCATTTCCTTGGAACATTTACCGTTACCGTGATTAAGCGTGTGGGACTTCAAGCTTATCAAGTGGAACTCCCACTGTAAATGAATGGAATTCACAATACATTTCATATTTGTGACCTCTGAAATTGTTTGGCGGAAGAGGAAAGTGTCATCCCCTTTTCGAAGATAAGAGTAGATAGGAGTAACCACTATGTGGGAGAGCCCGACGCTATCCTCTAGTGAAGTCAAAGAAGCTTCATCACAAATAGATCATGATGGTCAAGGTGCAATGGAAGCATCATCGGGGCGCCAACGTGACTTGGAAACCGAAGAGGATATAAAGCGGAGATATCTCCATTTATTTTCCTAACTAAGACTTCGAGGACGAAATAATTTCTATGTTGGGGAGGATTGTAACACCCATAATTTCTGGTCAATAAAACTTGATACAATCACCCGTTTATGGCTTCAAATAGTTGGTTTTATTTTGGAACGCCTCACCTTTAGTAGTTTTGTAGCGCCCGAAGCATTTAGAGCAAGAAAATTCAAGTTCTAACCCTGCATACCTTTGGTACAACTATGACAGTGAGAATGCCATGAGGGCACAGACACATGTCACAGTCACCAAGTTTGGAACACCTACGGTACAGGTTGGGCGACTATGCTCGACGACATTGCCAATGGCATAGTCGTGTATCATTGTTGCGTGGAATCAACAGAGGGTTGCACCAAGCGGGAAACTATGACCGACGACATTGCCAAGGGCATAGTCTCCGTATCATAGTCTCAAAAAAACACCAGAGTATAAAAACCCACCTAAGTCGTTCCTAAACAGAATATCATTTTGGAAGTTGTGTTTAAGCGATTTTTCTCTACATTAAAGATAAACCTATCAACCCTTCCATCTATATTCATTGATTTCACATGAACATTATTGTTCATCCATAGGGTTGGTTTAGCATTTAAGGTAAAGGATATCAAGCTTTGGTAAGTTTCAAATGTTCATCCATTTCTAGGGTTTTGAAGATTTCTAGGTTTTAACCAAAAACCTAAGTTATGAGTTCATTCTAACATTTTAGTCTTTATACATGTCAAAACTATACATTTTGAACTTCTAAACATCTCCGTATTTAGATTTTATTGTTTGAAGAGTTTTTACCTAACTATGATATTTTGGAGATTTTATGGTTTTTAGCATTTTTAGATATGATGATGAGTTTCATGGTTTGAGATGTAACATGTGATTTATATGCATATTTGTGGTTAAATACTTGAATGAAACCATACTGGTTACCGTTAATGTTAAAAATCGACCAAAGGAATATTTAAAGTCGGTGTGGATCTTTAACAACTAAAGAAAGATATCTGGCGACAAATATTGCGACGGATAACAAAAATGAAAAGAGACAACAAAATTTGGTGACGCGAAAAACCCCGTCAAGGGTAAAAACCGCGGTCGACTATAGAAGTCGACGGTGCACTATGGTCGTCAAACAGGGACGACGACCTTTAGTAACAAGTGTCGTGAGTACAATAAATTACAATGATAGAAGAAATAATCTTAATTATAATAATCTATCGTGCGTCGTGAGTGAGAATGCTTCGTCGTGAGCTTCTTCGTGGAAGAAGGTAAATAATCGCTAGAATGCTTCGAGTATGCTTATGGAGATTCTTGTGCGTAATCTTGTGTCAAAACTTCTATATCCGAAATCTCGTGTCCTTGCATATGGCTTCAACTCGATTAATATAGGCTTCGATGTCTTAAATGTCCTCCATAAATGCAGATAACAGTCTTTGTCATTGAATACACTTGATTGCGGTCTTCGGCTATGACCGTTGTCCTTTAATGTGCTTGACATGCGTTTAAATAATCACAAAGAAAACGCTTGTCGAACGTTAGTAATTTACGGTCGAGGATAATCTTACGATGGTCATACATTCTAACAGGGATTTCGATCATAAGTCGTGGATATCTTACGACTAATATGTTAGGTGACGACTATGGTCACGATCGTATGTAGATTACAAGACCTTATCTTAATACAAGACTTGTCGCATGAAATGAGTCGCTTAGTTTCTTGCGTCGGTCGTAAGGTGTGGTTTTTTTACCCAAACAGTTTGCCCCTAAAATTTGAATTTAGTGCGTAAATTTAAATTTTAAATTCCAAGGAACCCGAATGGACACGTGTCGACCAACGAGACGACTCTGGTTTGAAAGAAACTGAATCGGTTCGAAGGTAGCCGAAAAGTCGATAAGATCGGCGACGTCATGCTGATGTATGGCGTGCGTGGATGACATGTGTGGACATGTGTCAATCATCCGACAGTGGCATGCGAAAGGTTGGTGCCACGTATCGACCATCGATCGATTCGACCTGACACGATGGCGCGTATAAATAGGGACTTTCGGCCGATCATTTCTTTTTTACGCTTTCAAGTTATTCTAGAAAGAGATTTCTTGCGTTCTTTGCCAATAAATAAACCCCTTCACATTTCGTTCGGATCTTGCAGAACACTATATAAGGTACAATATCTTCTTCTGTCCCCTTTATGCGTGTTAAACCGATAGCTAGAAGACGAGCGAAGAATTGGGACCTTAGAGATCTCTTCTTAGCCCTAGTAAACCCTCCCGATTTTATTATGTCTGGCGAACCTCCTATCACCATTATCGCCGAAGAGAGATTGAGCGCCTTTAGGGCCTTGGCCGGGTTCCCCAATATGGTCGAGCTTATTATGCTCGATCATATTCGGCCCGAGGAGTGTTTGGATGAATACTTCATTTTTTATGAGCATCCATTAAAAATAGGATTCAAATGGCCTTTCTCCCCTCTGGCCAAGGTTTTTTTTGAATGAGTTTAACCTCTCCCTGGTCAAGCAATGTCGCAGTTCTGGTTCATTGTCCAAGTGATCGAGAAGGTCACTGCCAGCTGGGCCGCGCTATTCACCGTCAACGACCTCCTGGCGGCCTACATGGTGAAGGTGGATGAGAACCACCGCTATAGCCTCTATCCGAAGTTTCGAGGGGACCGAGTCTTGGTCCAGAACACCGCGGTCAATGATCGTTGATGGAAGGCTCGATATGTCCTTGGTCGAGTGCAATCCCTCGACCGCGTTGACGAGGACACTTCCTGGGTCACGGCCGGGCGGAACACCGACGGTATGTTTAAGCTTGTCGTGTGTTTTTCTTTTGTTTTTATTGTAGTGCTGGTTTTTTCCTTTATGTGTTTCAGTGATCGACCTCAGTAGAGTCGAGCCTCGTCCCGACACCCAGGAGAAGATCGAGAAGTTCTGTAGATCCCAGTTTGATCAAGTAACAATGTATAAACGAACCGATTAATCTTTATTGAACGATTGTAGAGAGTTACAAGTATTGGAATGATGAATAAACTCTCTCTATCTCTGTTAAGTGTATGAACTATTCTGATTAAATTCTCAAGTCTAACCTAATCTCTAAACAAACTCACCTTAAATACCAAGGGCTTAGTCCCTAAAGCCCATGACCCAATAACACTAAACTAAGCCCATTTACATTATAAGGCTTTTACAACGCTTTAATAATAAATATAAAACCTTTATATAACTTTCTATTTAATAGGGCATTTATGGTCCTAACATTCTCCCCCTAAAGTTATATAAAGGAAAAAAATGGTCTTGAAAACTTTGGGTCTTGATCTTCTCTCCCTCTTGAATCTTTGACAACTTTGGTGTTGCTTGTCTTCATGTCTTTCCAGGCTCCCCCTTGAGTAAAGCTCATACTCTTCAGTTTCAACTTTGTAACCAGATTCATTATACGATAATCTTGACTGAATGCACTATTAAGCAGCTTTCAACGGTAGAAACTCAACACATCAGATAAGCACACAAGAAAAGTAATGTGCGAGTTACGTGACTTTCCACAGTGCATCTTCAGTTTAAAATAAAGAATCTGTTTTTGAACAGCGAGTTGAACTGGCTTTGAGAACTTCAGGACTTGTCGAACCAATATGCTTGAATGAGGAATCAACTTGTTGCAAACACCACTTGAATAAGGGATGGAAGAACCATGATAATCAACTTGTGTAATCTTTTGAGCGCAAATTATAACAGTTACTCCCCTTCAACTTTTGCTAACTCCCCCTCAACATAATAAACCGTGTATTTGAACTTTTATATCATTTCTCCCCCTGATGAGTAGCAAAATAGCAGATAAACATGTAAGTAACCAAGATGGGGTAAATATCTAACACAGAAACACAATAGTAACTGTTATCACATCAATTAAAATAATTGTGTGGCCTATGTTCAGAGTTGGCATCGGGGTATCTCTGATAGGACTTCCAGTCATCACTGAAGTAAAATCTTAAAAATTACTTCTCAAACTGTTCCGGCAATATCACAAAGATATGCAATGGGAATCACAAAGACTCGTGCATGTGTGAAAGAAATAAATTATAGCAGGTTGGCTCAAATATTGATTTAACCTGGGACGCAAGTTATAAAAATCAATAGACACAGTGATTAGAAAATGAAGTTCGGAGACCGGACCTGCTGTCTTCCTTTTTCAATATCTAAGACCTCCAAATGAGGAATAGATAGATTATATGCTAAATCTCCGTGCGTTTATGAAACAAGCATATTTTGTGAGATACTTGAGTGGCTAGGTGGGGTGACACGAGTTATCGACACTGGGTCCATGTCTGTTTCAATATTCATCTCCAAAGAACGAGAATGAATAGATTGTGTGGTTACCCGGATAACTGACTCAGTTTGGTAAGGACCAATATTTTCTTTTAAGTCCTGTCACATCCTCACCATATTCTTTTCACTCCAAACTCGTCTATGCATCTAGGCCCCTCACTGATGTCTATACTTGGATGTGTTTCTTGGGTAGGTCCTTCCGGTTCTGGATAGACCATAGAAACAATATAATTGCTAACACGCATTTCATTCATCAAATAAAAACAGTTTAGTAAACATTGAAGTACGAGTTCTAAACTGAAGTGTTTAGAAGTCTAAACATTTAAGAACGAGTCCTGAACTGATTGTTCAGAAGTTATAAAAATGAAGTCCGAGTTCTGATCTGAGGTAATCAGAAGTCATAAAAATCAGTTGAAATAGAGAATTTCAATAAACAAGATCAAGCGCTAAACAGAACGACTCAGTAAGCTCAATATGGGCGATAAATTAACCGACGATTAGAAAGGTTAATTGTGAAGAACAAATCACAATTAATATATCAGATAAGAATCAAATCATCAAAACGACGTACTTTGAATCACAAGTAGGAATTCAAGCAAGTGTATTTCCACCGAAATAATTAAACAGAATGTATATGAGGCATGGAAATAACTAAGTCAATAAAATATAGCACGTGGCAATTCTGGAATTTAAGATCGAAGAAAAACCAACACAAGTAAGTTTTTCAGAGTAAAGTACCACGGTTCTTTGAATTCAATGAAAAATTCATGTATGTGTCAAATACCTGATGCCCCCCCCCCCTCAAAAATAGCATAACCTTTGAATACAGTCATGTGAAAGGAATATTCCGAATTTTATCGCACATGACATCCCTGCAAAACAGATCAGAAAGATTTTGGAATCCATGCTTTGATGGATCCTTGATGGTTAGATGCGTTAACTTTAAAATGGGGATTGGGGATACTATAGGTGCCATACCAATTATTCACATACCTTGAATGCACAAAGTCACTTTTTCCACAATGAGAGCAACAGATCTTTGCTCGGTTTAGACTGATCATCTTAGCTATAGGGTAAACATGAGCAGGTGAACCAGTCTTGGAAACGATTGACTTCGTATCAACTACAAGAGAATTATGAGACTTGTTTCTCACAGTCTTCTGTAGTTGACTTCTTTCTCCAAACCATTTTTACTTTTCTAAAACCATGATTATCTGAAGAATCATTAAGTTCGCTGTCAGAAGAACTAGAGTAGTAAGATTGTCCTTTCCTAGAGTTCTCAGTCTTTCGATGTTTCTGTGAACGTCTTTTAGATTTAGATTTTGATGGTTTAGACGATTTGTGCACAAAAACGCTTTTGGAGGCAGAGATGGAACACCCCCCTCTTTGAAAATTTACCGGTTCACTCATCCTCTCAAGGATTTGAACATGACTCGAAAGTTTGGGTGCAAAGTCAATCTTAGCAATTTCATCATCTGGACAAATCGTTGACTTCATAAAAGCTGAGAACCTGAGTTCATCATCATATTTGTCATCATTGTCCGAGTCGGAGGAGAAACAACCCACATTGGGATTTTGGAAGGAATCGACAGCGAAAGGGTTTTCAAAATCTGAGATGTGATTCCTTTTACAAAAATCCGTTTGAACTTGTTTACCGTTAGTTGAAAATCTCAAAGCCTTGTCATCAGCGTCGAATGAAAACACACCTAAGAAGGCTTTGCACGAGGAACTATCTGAAGGAGTTGAATGCGGTTCGACTGAGATAGGTTCGAGGATGCTTTCTTTGATAGGAGTAAAACTTTGATCAGGCGGATTGTTAACATCGGCCTTAGCAACCTTTTCTTGCAAAATTTCTGTCGCCAAAGCAGACAGTTCGGACGTGAGTCTAGCAATCTCAGTTTTGAACGCAATCCTCTCTGACTCAGATAGTGACTCGGTTTTGGTTCGTTTAAACTCTTGAAAAGTTGACAAAAGTACAGTCCTTTCGTATTCAAATGTTTCCTTTTGTCTTTCAATTGACTCTTCGAGTTGAAAAATGACATTTTCCAGTATTAGAGGTGGAAAGTACCGTTTGAACTCTGACGGTTCGGAAGAACCTTCATCTGGTGTTGTCTCAACTGTTACGGGAATTTCTGTAGCCTTGGCAACAGAACAGATGTCGAAGTAATCATTTGAAAGATAAGGAGTTTATTTTTCAAATACGAAGCATTTAGCATTTCATATATGAAATGAACTTGCACATTTATGTTTTTTGGAGGTTGTTCGTCATCCTTATTCGATTTATCTTCAGAGGACTTTTTCAAATCTTTTGGCAGAGGAATACCGGTTTTGTTTTTAAAGTTTCTTGCTCCTCATCCTTCGGAGACAATTTTGTCCATCTGATTTTGTACTCAGGGTATCTCTTATCAAGTCCCAAAAAGTTAAACTCATAGAGTGTGAGGAATTTAGATAAAATCTTCTTTAGGTAGCACGAATTTTCATATCCGAGTCCCCAAAGAGAGTTATAATATTTGAATTCCTTAGGTTTATTCAGATGAATTGTTTGATCTGTTTGACCTCATTTGTAAAGCTTGGACTCAAGATCTTTGAGCTTTTTGGTTAGCTTATCATTTTCGCTTTGAACTGTGGACCGTTGTTTGACAATCTTACTATACTCGTCCTGAGACTGATTGAAGTTGTCAGTGATTTCAGATATTTGGGCCTCCAAGGACTCAGTCTTTTTGGAAATCACGGCACATTCTTCTTTATAATTATCAATTATGCATTTATTGCCAGCGTTTTCGACAACGAGTTTACCTATAGCGTCATATTTCCGTTTTACATTTGCTTCTAGGTCAGTGATTTGGGCTTCTAAATGAGAAAATTTCTCTTTGAGCTCAGAGTAAGTTTGATAAGACATTGTTACTTGAAGAAAAAAAATATGATCGTGTGACAATTTGGAATATCGATCCAAAACCGACAGAGTATCACAAAATGCACAAATGTCCCACTTCAGCGACTTAGCACGGGGGAACCCGGGTTTAAGGAACCGGGAATGGGAAGCGCTTGGCCTGGGAATTGGGTAGATTCCGGGTAACAAATCCGGGACTAAGGGTCCGGGACATGGGAACCCGAGAGTTGATTCCGGGAAAGGCGAACCGGGTGAAGAAACAGGGAATCTCGAAAACCCGATAATTGTAACCGAAATTAGCGAACCCGGTAGTGAAATCCGGGAGATGAAGACCGGGAAATGGAAGTCCCGGTATCGAAGACCGGTTCGCGAAAACCCAGTATAAGAAACCGGGTAAGCTAACCTGGTAAAAAAGCCGGGTAATTGATAGGATCCGGGGAACAGACCGGGACCGGGAAATAATCGGGGAAATCAAGAACTGAACGTACCTGGGTATTGCGATTTCGATGAACACAAACCTTGGAGTGATTTTTTTCTTGAAAATTATGGTTCCTGAACACTGTTAGCACAACCAAAACTCCAAACAAACACGAAGGAATATTCAATTTCACTCCTAAACACTACCAATGGCAAGAAATATTGAAAATTTGAAAAACAGAGGCAAAAACCCAGTTAATCGATTTTTCACCAATTAAAGGTCAAAAACCTCAAAATCGATTGTGAAAACGTGCAGAAATCAGTTTAAGAATGTCACGAATGGATTGGTAAACAAAGATTTCACTTTTAACGCAAAAATCAACAAACCCAAAGATTAAAATGAACACAACGCCATTTTTGTGCTAAATCGATAAGAGTGAATCAAAAAGAAAAATTACCTTTGGATCATTTGTCTCTCTGCTCTTATACCACGTGTACATCCCGGTTTGATCAAGTAACAATGTATAAACGAAACGATTAATCTTTATTGAACGATTGTAGAGAGTTACAAGTATTGGAATGATGAATAAACTCTATCTATCTCTATTAAGCGTATGAAACTATTCTGATTAAATTCTCAAGTCTAATCTAATCTCCAAACAAACTCATCTTAAATACCAAGGGTTTAGTCTTTAAATCCCACTAAGCTAAGCCCATTTACACTATAAGGCATTTACACCACTTTAATAATAAATATAAAACCTTTATATAACTTTCTATTTAATAGGACATTTATGGTCCTAAAAAGTTCCTGCGACATAGCATCGAGGAACGTTCTTATTTTATAAACCGCACACTCGTCGACCAGGATTCAGATCGAAGTGTCTGGGGCTTCGACCGCAGGAAGAGGGGAGGAAGAAGAAAGAGAAGAAGAGAGAGAGAAGAGGAGGACATGGTCGGTAAGTGAGCTTCGTCATATCGTGTGATTTTGGTCAGGCGACACTTATTCGTACGACTTTTGAACTCCTCTGAATTTCCCTCTGACTTTTCCTTGGTTTTGATTTCAGGTGGGTCGGGCTCGATGCCGACACATGGACTTTCGAAGAAGGAATCCCAACTTCTCTTGGCCAGGAAGGCCAGAGAGTTGAAGAGGAAAGCTCCCTCGGCCCCTGTGTCGGGGACGAAGAAGACAAAGACGGTTCTCCGAAGGGAACCGTCGATGAAGGATGGTAACCAATCAAAGGTTGATACACCTGAGAAGGCGAAGGCGTCTATAGACGCAATCGACGCCGAGTTGATCAGCATGGCTTCTCCGACGTCGACGACGATACCCGAAGAGACCGGTCCTTGGTCGGACAAGCCTGCTCCCTCTATGGACGACAAGGGGAAGTGTAAGATCCCACATTGGTTGGGGAGGGGAACAAATGTTGCCTTATAAGGGACTTGATACCTCCCCTATCAGACGCTTTTTTAAACCGTGAGTCCAGGTGTGTGGACAAAGCGGACAATATCTGGTACGGTTGCCCTGGGATGTTTCAGATGGTATCAGAGCCGGGAACCGGACTGGTGTGCCAGCGAGGACGCTGGGCTCCCAAGGGGGGTGGATTGTAAGATCCCACATTGGTTGGGGAGGGGAACAAATGTTGCCTTATAAGGGACTTGATACCTCCCCTATCAGACGCGTTTTAAAACCGTGAGTCCAGGTGTGTGGACAAAACGGACAATATCTGGTACGGCTGCCCTGGTATGTTACAGGAAGGGTCCTGCGGTTGAAGGATCGACTGATGTTTCGACAGTTAACTTTACGTTACCGTCAGACTTCTTGGCCGACGACGTCTTGGACAGGGCGAAAATCTTTCCCCATCTGGGGAAATATTTCATCCCGTCTTTCTGGGATCTCTACAAGGGAGTATCGGTCGACGAGACCAGGTCCCACGTCGCGGGGCTGTCCTTCATTGTAAGTTCATCGACTTTAGTTTTACATTTTTGACATTGTTTCGCACGTTCTAACTTGCTTATCTTGTTTCAGGCGTTCCAAGCGTCCCTGTGCCTGTACAACCAACTGGACGAGGCCTACAAGGTTGCCTCTCGTGCCTTGAAAGAAATGCATAAAGCGCATAGCGGAGAACGACAGGCACAGGAACAGGTGTTGGCGACAGAGGCCAAGATCGAGTCTCTCTCGGCGAGGCTTGACAAAGCCCACGACCTCTTAGAGGCTTTGTCGAGAGAGCAAGGAGACCTCCAAGGTCGTCTGAAGACGGCCCTCGATAATGCTTCTGCACCTGAGGCAGAGGTCACGGCGACTAAAGCCCTTTTAACCGCGCGCGAAAAAAATAGGTCGAGGACCGTAAGTCGGTCGTCAAGGCGGGGGAGGATCGGGCAACCGTTCTAGAGGAGAGACTCCTCTCTTTTGAGGCGCTCACGCGCCTTAGGGTCTGAGCGGCGCTCAAGCGTCGTCATCTGCAGGGAAAGAGTCCTATGGTCAGAGCTGAAGGGGAAAAAGACCTCGATCAAGAAGACGAGATTGAGGATGGCGACTCTACGGATGTCGAGGTCAAGGGTGGCGAGAAAGAAGCTGGTGGTGATGGCGTGGGAGTCGCCTAGGATCCGGAGCACCCTCCTCAGTCTTGATTTCTATTTTTTATTATTTTTAGTTTGTATTCTGCTCGGGGCGATCGTTGGTGGTCGTGCCCAACACTTGTTATTTTGACCTTTTAATACAAGTGTTTACTTTTGACTTTATGAACTCTTTTGTCGTGTAGTTTAATTGTTGTATAAGATAAAATTGCATTAGTCGAGCGAAGCTTGCGATAATACACAGGGTAAGCGTCGAAAACATAAATATGCGACTAAGGCGTTAATCCTTTATGTAATCGAAATATAGAACGTGCAGCCAAAATATTTTACGAAGATCGTGCGACTTTGGCTTGGAACTTTATATAAGTCTTAGACTTAGAATCGTGAGACCTGAGCCTTCTCGATCGTCGAGCGGTCTTGTTCCAAAGAACTGTTGATCCAAACCCTTCAGTGATTTGATGATGACCCTTAGAACCACTTAGTGAAAATTGTAAGTAAACATTACGTATCAGTGCTTCACCATCAAAGAAGAATATACTAAGTCTGTTTAGTATCGCTGATGTGAAACTGTGTTCTTTAAATATACTTCAGCGATAACTGTACATCAGTGAAACCTGAGCCTGTTCAGTTTTGTTGATGATCGCTGAATGTCCACTCTGTAAATGTTTGCTTATGATCCCTGAAGACAAGACTCGCGAAAAAGTGTTCAACGATGAAATCGAAGACCAAACTGACGAATAAGTGACTAAGTCTACTCATGACCTGATGCGGATATCAGTGAAGCCAAGACTTGTCCAAATCACGCGATGTTTCAAGTAGAAGATTTCAGCGAGAGCTGACCTTCATCGTCATCCTTGATGAAGATTAACTCAGCGATCGCTGATCATGAAGCATGTTCTACAAGAAATATTTGTCTTATCCCCTTGCACGAAATCATACGATTTGTCAGAAGGACATGCCTCTGTCCTTGATCGTACAAACCACTCTTCCCACTACACTGTTCTCCAAGCACCCAACAACATGTTTGCAAAAGTCAGAATCATGCAACCAACCAAGTGCTGCCACGTTTAAAGTTATCCTGACATGCATTTGATGCATGCAGTATAAATAGAAGATTAACTTCATTTTTGAAGTGCTCTGCTCGTCCTCCTGAACTTCTTAGTGCCAAGAAAAACTATCCTTAGCTTTTCTTGACTTCCTTCATTCTTATTCTAGTGCAAGAATTATGTGTGATTCTCATAGTTTGTTTAGATTATCTTTTATACTTAGTCTTATTCCGCAACAAACTATAAATTGTTTGATTATATCAATAAACAATTTAGAAAGATAAAAATTGTGTGTTTGTATTCAACCCCCCCTTCTACAAACTTGTATAACCCTTCAGGACCAACAAGTGGTATCATAGCAGATTGTTTAATCCCATAAACAAGATCTTGATTATACTATCTCTTCCTTGCTATTCTCTATAATGGCAAACAACACAAACACTAATTACATAGATAACGGCTCTCTTTCCAAACCACCTCGATTCAGCAAAGATAACTTCACTCTTTTGAAGAATCGAATGATTCTCTTTCTAGAAGGTGTAGATCCTACTATACCTTACTATGTTGAAAATGGACCTTATGGTCCTTACATCATAGACCCTGCTGTCCTAGCCACTGTCACCACACCTGCCGTACCTGAAAGACAAATCATCAAAGCTATCACTCAATGGACTGATGAAGACAAGAAGAAGGAGGCCATAAATACAAAGGCCAGATCTATCATTTCTATGGCTCTTCCTGATGAAGTCTACCATTCTGTCATGAACCTCAAAAGTTCAAAAGCCATGTGGGACACCATCTGTGTTCAATATGAAGGTACTGCTGACGTACAAGAGTCCAAGAGAATAAATCTGGTAAGACAATATGAAAGCTTCATCTGTGGTAAGAATGAAACTCTCTCTGAAGTTCACCAACGCATTAACTATTTAATCATTGATTTAAAAACTGTTGGTAAGACCTATGCTAACTCCGAGATCCTGACAAAGTTCTTGGAAGAATTTATGACCCTTAGTACCTTATTTAGCACTATGCTCAATCATGAGTAGTCGTGTCTTCTTAAGAAGAATCTTGTCAAAGATTCCAAAAGCACACCTGTTGCTTTACTCTCTTCAGAGTTAATGCTCGCTCAGAGATCTACTCTTACTATCACTGAGATGGAATCTATCTCTGATGATTCATCAGAAGCTGATCCTTCAGAGCTTGATGAATCTCTGGCTCTCCTGACAAATTCTTTCAGGAGATTAGCCAGAAGAGTAACTACAGAAGAAATAAACCTCTTTCCATCACTGGCAAGCCCAAATCATCTTCTGTTGATAAGGCTACTGCTACCTGCTTTAACTGTGAAAAAGTAGGACACTTTTTAAGTGAATGCGGGTCAAAGAAAGTCTTTAAACCTTCTTCATCTTACAAGAAATCCTCAACTCCTAAAAGTAGAGATGACAAATACCTGAAGCTCAAAGAAAAATACGAGAAGCTGAAAAGCTATAAAAAGAAAGGTAAAGGTCTGATCGCTGAAGATCATGGCTGGGCTGAATCTGATGAGGATTCAGACTTAGATGAAGAAGATGAGGCCAATCTCTGTCTCATGGCCGAAATTCTAGAAGATGAGGAAGAACCCACTGAAATTCCCTCTACTTCTACTTCTAGCTCGCAGGTATCACTCTCTCCTTCTCCTGCTCTCACTGGAGCTGATAGACTTCGTCCTATCGATATATTGACTGTTGATTTATATGATGCCATGAATGGCAAGACCAAAGCTGAACAACAAAATCTTGATCTAACTGAACAACTTAAAAACTGTCATTTAAAAATACAAGAGCTTTCAAAACTCGATGTAATAACCGGGTATATTGTTGATTTATTTAAATTTATTATTTTGGTTTAAGGTAAGTTTGGGATTAGTTTTATGAAGTTATAAGTTAAGGGGTAGACTTTAATTTTTATTTAGAAGTTTGAGGGTATATTTTGCCATTTATTAGAAGTGTGAGGTTTGGTTGGTAAAATGTGATATTTTTATCACATTCACCGCCTATTTTGGATAAAAGAGGTGAGGTGTCCCTCATGTTAAAACAATTAGCAAAAGTTCAAAGTGTGTGTGTGTGTGTTGGTGTGTTCACGGCAAAGAGAGAAAAGAGAGAGAATTGAGAGAACAAGTTAAAGAAGAAGAAGAAGAGGGGATTACTTCAGCTGGGTTTTTAGGATTCAATTCAAGAGAACAAAGATTTCCGTGAAGTTGGTGACGAAGATTCTTACGACTTTAATTAGAGTATCGCGACTACAATAAGGTGAGTTTTACTTTAAAATGTTTTCAAAACTGGAATACGTATATGTGTGGATTGGGAATGTGATAGATGGTGTGATTATGTGTTTATGTTGAAATGGATATGTGGTTGGAATGTGATAACGTTTTTATAAATGAAAATATGATATATTGAGATATATATTTTATTTATATGAGCATTACACTACACGAGAGCACGTTGGCCGGGTTTAGGACCGGCGGAGTATTGGCTGTAATATTCGTACAACGGTGTTGGCTGTAATGTTCGTACAGCGGTGTTGGCTGTAATATTCGTACAACGGAGTTAATTTATTAGTTGGCTTGCAACCAACTAATATGGCCAAGGGAAATGAGGAAAGGTACACGGTGCACGAGTCTTGCTTGGTATTTGAATACTTGTTGTATATTTGTGTTTTACAAAAAGGATTAATAAACTGACAGGGATTATCTCACTAGACCGTTTGGTCTAACCCTCATTTTGTTTTCAAAAATATGTATTCCAGGTCGAGGTACTTTCAATAGCAAAGGGAAGGATAAAGAATAGTATGCGGTTGATAGCTGGCGGAGATTAGGAAATACTTATTATGTAATGTATGTTTTAAGACTTTCGGACTGTATGTGATCTATGATGTATTTTTGTTATGAATGTAACGATGTTATGCAATATATGTTATTTGTTGTATGTTTGGGAAACAGGGTCGTTACACTCGAAGAAAATCTGAAAGATTAGGTCTATGTAAATCAAGTCATAGCATCGAGCGTGAACAAGCTATTGCTGAACTGAAAGCAGAAAAATATATTGTTGAAGAATGGTATAAATCCTCAACAAAGATCACTGAGATAATCAGTGCTCAGATCCCTGTCAATGATAGAAGCGTTCTTGGTTACAAATCTAACGCTGAAGAACCAACCAATAATCGTTCCATGCTTAAGTTTGGAATGTTCGTGTCCTATATCCCTGACACTTCTTCATCTCAGTGATCTTCTTCAAAAAATCCAATCACTGAGGATAAATCTACCTTAAGTCCTAAACTTAAAGGTAAAGAAAAAGTTATTTTCCAAAAACCTCAGAAGGGTACCAAAGTACCACAACTGAAAACTTCTAAACCCTCAGCTAATCATCCCTCTACTTCAAAGAACAAGATCCATGAACATGTTCGGCGATCTACTCCAAAAATCAGAGTGGATGTTATTGGCAAGAAAACTGAAGAACCAAAAGTTCCTCCGATCTCTGACGCCAAAGGTATTCTTGGTACAGGCCCTGCTCATTTGAAATTGTCAAATAAATATGCCTATGATCCTAAAGCTACTATCAGCTATAGGAAATGTTATCACTGTGGACTTACCGATCATGTTGCCAGTAAGTGCCCCACAACCACCAAAGTTGAGAAATTAGCTAAGGTGAAGACTACTGCCCCCAAGGCAAACAAGAATATCCCTGGTGAAAAACAAGCCAAGGTCAAAAATACCACTGAGGTTAAGAAATTAACCAAAGTGAAGATTGTCACTGACGCTGAGTCATCAGTTGCTGCGAATATCGCTGCTCCTTCTATGTCCACTACCACTGACAAGTGTGGACCCATTGTAAAGTAGGTGCCTATTTCAAACTAATCTTCCTTTGTTTGCAGGTCTCGAAGGGTATCTGGTATCTCAATAGTGGATGCTCTTGACACATGACCGGAAAAAGAAACCTGCTTACTGAATATAAGGAAGAGAAAGTTCCCTCAATGACCTTTGGTGGAAATGGTAAAGGATATACCCAAGGGTTTGGTGTACTTTCCAATGGTACAACTAGCTTCAAAAGAGTCGCATATGTTGAAGGACTGAAGCACAATCTTTTTAGCATCAGTCAACTATGTGATAAGGACTACAAAGTTTGCCTTACTAAAGAAGCATGCTTTGTCACTGATCGGAAAGAGAAAATCGCTCTCAGTGGATATCGTATGGAAAATATTTATGTCATAAAAATGGACTCTACAACCACTGAGAATGCTTGTTTTCTTTCTCAGGCCTCAACTGATGTCAACTGGATTTGGCATAAGAGGCTCTCTCATCTAAACTTTAAGACGATGAGTACTCTCTACTCAAAGGAACTGGTCACTGGCTTGCCTCAACACTAATATGCTAAGGAATCTTTCTGTTCAGCATGTGAGAAAGGAAAACAAACAAAAGCAAGTTTCTAGTCCAAGCAAGTCTCCTCAGTGAAAAATCCTCTTCAGCTACTCCACGTGGATTTATTTGGACCTGTCAATGTTCAATCCATCGCTGGAAACAAATACACTCTAGTCATAGTAGATGAATGCTCTCGCTATACATGGGTAATGTTCCTCCGTGCAAAGAGTGACACCTCAGAAGGACTCATCTCATTTGTCAGGAAAATGGAAGTTTTGAACAATATGACTATTCGCTCATTAAGGAGTTATCATGGGACTGAATTCAAAAACAGTTCCCTTGATAACTTCTTTGAGAGCAAGGGCATTTCTCATAACTTCTCTGCAGTGAGAACTCCTCAGCAGAACGGTGTCGCTGAAAAAAGAAACAGAACGATCATTGAAGTTGCTAGATCAATGCTCAACGATTCTCATCTAGCTACTCAATTCTGGGCAGAAGCTGTCAACACTACCCTTTTCACTCAAAATAGGTCCATGATCATTAAAAGATTCAAGAAAACGGCCTATGAACTCTTCCATGGAAGAAAGCCATCTATCAGCTTTCTTCACATCTTTGGTTGTCAATGTTTCATCTTAAACAACAGAGATGCTCTTGGAAAGTTTGATCCCAAAGCCGACGATGGAATTTTCTTAGGATACTCTTCAGTGTCCAAAGCCTTCAGAGTCTTCAACAATAGAAGACAAACTGTAGAAGAAACAATTCATGTCACCTTTGACAAATCCCGTTCAACGAACTCCAGACCTACTGCTGACAATGAAGAACTGAATCAGTGGATGTTTTCTCATTTTGAGGAATCATATGCTAACCTTAACCGTGACCTCAGGTCAACAACCCTACCGCTGATGATGTTCCTATAATCATTCGTAGCATGGAGTCAAGTGAAGCTGAATCGTCCTCTTGGGTTTCAGCTAATCCCAATAACACTATACCTCCTTCTGAACCCTCAACATCTGATATTCCATCGACTTCTCAGCAATCAGTGAATGAAATTTCTTTTGAACCTCAACTTATCTTGCCTAGTATACCTGAATCCTCTACAGCTAAAGCTATTTTGTCAGCAGCTCCATCTGTGTCAGTGACTCATGCTCCGGGTCAGCGATGGACCTTAAATCACCCAATTGATCAAATTCTTGGTGATCCAAACGCAGGTGTTTAGACTCGACGAAGTGTAGGTAACATCTATCTCTTTGTTAATTTTATTTCACTGATTGAACCAAAGAAAGTTGATGATGCCCTCAGAGATCCAAACTGGGTCAGTGCTATGCAAGAAGAGCTGACTGAATTTGAAAGAAACAAAGTTTGGAATCTTGTTCCCAAACTATCTAACAAGTCAGTGATAGGCACTAAGTGGGTCTATCGAAACAAGTTGGATGAATTTGGTATTGTAACCCACAACAAGGCTCGACTTGTTGCTCAGGGATACAGACAAGAGGAAGGCATAGACTACGACGAAACCTTTGTCCCAGTAGCTAGATTGAAGCAATTCGACTCTTTCTAGCCTATGCAGTTAACAGGGACTTCAAAGTTCATCAAATGGATGTCAAGTCAGCGTTTCTTAATGGAAAGCTAAATGAAAAAGTCTACGTTGAACAACCTCTAGGATTCTCTGATCCTAAGCATCCAGGTTATGTCTATAAACTGGATAAGGCACTTTATGGCTTAAAGCAAGCGCCTCGTGCATGGTATGACACTCTATCTTCTTTTCTCCTGATTGAAAAATTTGAACGTGGTAAAATCGATAACACTCTATTTTCCAGGAAAGTAAAAGGTCATATCATTCTAGTTCAAATATATGTCGATGATATTATATTTGGTTCTACTAACCCATCTCTTTGTGAAAGATTCGCTGAAAGAATGAAATATGAATACAAAATGAGTATGATGGGTGAGCTGACATACTTCCTTGGACTCCAAATCAAGCAAAGTGACAAAGGCACTTTCATTCACCAAGGTAAGTACGTTAAAGATATGCTGAAGAAATTTGATCTAACTCAAAGTTCAGCTATGAAAACTCGTATGGCACCTCCGCTGACACTTAACAAGGATCCCTCTGGAAAACCTGTTAATGTCACTGCCTATAGAGGAATGACCGACTCTCTTCTTTATCTTACTGCGAGTCGTCCTGATATTATGTATGCTACTTGTCTATGTGCACGATATCAATCTAAACCCAAGGAATCACATCTGATCGCTGTAAAGTGAATTTTCAGATATCTGAAGGGTACACCCAACCTAGGTCTTTGGTATCCCAAAGACTAAGGGTTCGATCTAACTTCCTATTCAGATAGTGATTTTGCAGGTTGCAAACTGGATAGAAAAAGCACCACAAGAGGCTATCACCTCTTGGGTGGAAAGCTAGTAAGTTGGAAAAGCAAGAAGCAAACTTCAGTGTCCACCTCTACCGCTGAAGTTGAGTATAAAGTTGCTGGAAGCTATTGTGCTCAGGTCTTGTGGATAAGAAATCAGTTATTAGACTTTGACCTTCAGCTATCCAAAATTCCCATCTATTGCGACAACACTAGTGCCATCACTATAGCAAACAATCCAGTGCTACACTCGAAGGCCAAACACATCGAGATCAGATATCATTTTATCAGAGATCATGTGATGAATGGTGATATGAAACTTTACTTTATCCCTACCGACTTTCAGCTCGCTGATGTTTTTACCAACCCTCTTGATGAAACAAGATTCAACTTTCTCATCAGCGAGCTTGGCATGCTGAACCTTGAAGATTAATTCTTCTGTGGTTATGCATTATGTCAGTGATAAAAGAACTTCTATCTCCTTATTTATCATCTAATCTCTGAACAAAATGTTCACTGATACCAAGCTATGTTTTTCTATTCTAATCACTGAAGTTTACTTCAGTATGTTGTTTTTCAAAAATAAATTGATCACTGACATTTCTTCATTCAGTGATTCTTTTGAAATAACAAAACTCATCACTGACATTTCTACTCAGTGATTCTTCATTAGACAAAATCCTCTCTGATGTTTTCAAAACCTTCAGAGACATTTTTGAAAATGAAAAGACAGTTTTCTATGTGATGTCATCATATGGATAATCCATGGCACGCCTTTTTGTCTGACACGTTCGTCCGTTTCACATTCTTGCCCAATATGCTTCATGGGACATGTCACGTGTCATGATGAATACTTTTCCCGCTCATCGTTTCTTTCTCTCTCCTCTCACTATATAAACCCTCTAAGTTTATATTTTTACCTTTTACGCGCACTAAGCGCTCTCAAGCAAAAAAAAAATTCCATTGCACTCTTGTGTTCTTGGATTTTATTGTGAAACCTGCTACGAATTTCATCAAACATTCAAACAAACTGGTTCATTTATCTTACTTATTCTATTTCCTTAACTCTTTTTTAAAACTTGTTTTGATCTATTTCTGTTGTTTACAAAGATCAGAACAAACGTTTTTCTTACATAAAATCATTTTCTTCATGATTTTAGAAACAAAACTTGAAATATAGTTTTTCTCACAAGTTTAAAATAAAAATCTTAAACTTGAATCTTCATACAGTTTTCCAGAATCCCTCTAAAAAGGAAACTAGAAAATCATCCTTTCTACCTAGTTTTGTTTTTCTCAAAACTAAAGTGTTTTCCCAAAAAGGAAACTGTAAAACCCTAAAACCCCAAAAACCCTTTTTTGGAATAACTTTCCATTTTAAGAAGTTTCTTCATCTCTTTTCTGGTTATTGGTTAATTGTTCAGAAACGGCATCTACCAACACTGTTGCTACACCCAATATTGATGCTACCAACACTGCTGCTTGACTTGCAACCTTGGTCAAGTCTTTAAAATTTAAAGGTGAACTACACCAGATCACCATTGCTGCAAAAAACCACCTGGCCCTACTTGCATTCTCAAAGAAAAAACCCAGCCCACACCTTAATGAAGCTGTTGCATTCCTGAAATAATGCCCACTGTACACTGCAATGACCATCGAACCACCTGCACACCGCCATCTACTACAACAATTCTTGTTCACTGCTGAACGAACCACTCAAACCTCCACCCGCACAGGAAAAGAATACTCTATGATCGGTTTTCAAACCGAATATGGTAACGGCTGCATCTCTCCTGCAGCGATTCGTGCTGCACTCAAGCTCCCTGAAAAACCATTTGAAACCCTCCCAAACCAAACTGAACATGAGGAAGAACTGATCAAATTCCTTGATCTCATGAAATATGCATGGGACAAGAAGTGGCGCACTGACGAAGACGAAAAGCGCCTCACCAAAATCCTCAAGGCCAAAATGCCAGCTGAACTAAATTTCATCTTTGCCCACGTCATCTCCTACATGACAGAGAAAGTGGGCTCTACTGACCAAGCAAGCAAGACTCGAATTTCCATGGGATACTCTCTCCTGAAAGGTCGTAAGGTTGACTACGCCCGGATTATTTTTGAAGACCTGATGGAGAAAGTCGAAAATCCTGAAAGAAGTCTGACAGTTCCCTACCCTCGCTTCATTTCTGCTCTTATTCAGATGATGATTAGGAAATCCTATCTAACGCAAGGAGATTACAAACTCTCCCAGGTTGGCACCAAAGCCCTCGACTATAATCCGATCGCTGGTGAAGTAAGTCTTTCTTCCTTTCTCTCTCTTCTCAAAACTTCTTATACTTCTGCGGCTCCCTTAGCGGCCAAACCCACCGCTGACACCCACGCTACAACATCCAAATCCTCCAAGAAGAGGAAACCATCTGACACCCCCTTGGCACCCATAAGACCAAGAAGATCTCGAAGGAGCAACCCCAACCTTCCCAAGGTTTAGACTCATCGATCGCCTCTTCACAGGCATCGATTGAAACTTTCGTGGTCCACTCCACCAGACTCGTTGAAACCATCCCCCTAACCACTTCAGAGGCTCAGTACTCTGAAATTTTTCTGGTACCATCCCCAACATCTTCAGCGCCTCAAAGCACTGAAGAGGTCTTCATCAGCGATACCAGCGCTGGACCTGCAATGACAACATTCTCAACCCCCGCTTTTCTACTCTTTTGGTCTCTACCACTGCTCCTACGGTTCCAGGATTCTCGCTAACGGATAAAAGCGCTGCCCTACTTCAAAACCTCATGCACCAAAATTCTTCAGGACCTGTAGGCACTTCTACACCTATTCCCACTCATTCGTTCGAAGACGACATGGAATACTATGGAGGAAATAGGACTTCTCTGCTTTCTCGAACCCTATACGTATCCGGACCCTTGTCACTTCTTCTTCTACACCTTTTCCCTTTCTTGAGCTTTCCTTTGCTTATAAGTTGTATTCTTTTACAGGTCCTAACTTGGGCACAATCACCACATCCCTCAAGGATGTCAGTGATAAAGTTGTTTCGCTGACCCCCAACCTCTTCACCAACACAACAACGGTAAATGATGCTGGAGATACGCGGATAGAAATTGTCACCTCTCTCGACAGCAAAGCTTCCAGCGATGCTGTTACTAAGCTGACTGACGAGGTGAAGACTCTTAAAGGGGACTTGAACAACAACTCTACATCTATTCAGTCCTTGACCACTGATAACGCCACTTTTTGGCGTTATTTTCACTCCATAAACCAATGAGATTGGCTTGTGTTGAAGCGAAAAGGCAGAATTTTATGGTGTATCTAGTGAAATATGCAGGTTATCCGAAATAAGACGATCATCGAGAAAAGAACCAGAAAAGAGCTAAAAGAGGGTCCAAAACGAAGCCCAACGTAAGCCCGAGATCCAAGCCCAAGAACCGTACCCAGATCCGCGAACCAAACCTGACCCGGGAACATCAGAAAAGCGCGCGGCTTTCCACGCGGCTTCATCAAGTATAGAAACGAAACAGGCACTTGCGCGGTTTGTCCACGCGGCTTGAAGCCGCGGGACAAACCGCGCAAGTGCCTGTTTCGTTTCTATACTTGATATTTTCCGGAATTTAGGTCATTATCTCGACACGTACGATGGTAGGCAGCGGAGGGGCGATTTTTAGAGCAGTTTGACGTACTTTGGAGCCACGAGAGAGGATTGATTAAGGACAATTCACCACGCGAAGCGGATTAGAGCGAAGAGAAGGGATTTCATCGTACATTCTACACGTTTACCACGATCACCACATTTACACACACCACTTTATACCCTTTTTCTAGTGTTTTTATCCACCCCAACTTGAACTAATCTTTAGATGTTGGGGGTTGGAACAACTATGGATTTTATGATGGATGACGTGTAACCGAATGATTCTTTTTACCTGATTTGATCCTTGAAAGCATTTGAATTCCGTTTTCATTATCAATTGTAGCTTGATCACCTTCAACTGACTTGCATGGTTTTTGATTAAGTTTGAGAAAATTAATTAAGAACTAGATCAAGTAATCAAGTGCCGGAAAGAAGATCCGGGTAGAGATAGCCGAATCACTCTCTGCTCAGAATAGTTTAACCTAATGTATTTCAAACCCCTAGGTCTAGATCGAGAGATAAAACCTACGAGTTTTGAAATAAAACCTGTTATTGCTTGAGATAGAATAACAGTGACTTTTACAAACTAGGGTTCATAGAAATAATCGGTAATAATCATTGTTCGGGTATTCGTTCATCAGTTGTATTTCCATAGGAAGTCCAACCCTCAACCTTTTCTTTATCAAGAGTCTTTCCAAAAACTTTCCGTTTATCGATTGTCGTCCTTATTTAGTTTTTAAAACAAGTTTCATACCAACAACTCAAAATTGCGATCATTCAGTTAATAGATTTTATAGTAATTGTGATACTTAGTTCCTAGTTCCCTGTGTTCGATACTCGTACTTTCAGTACTATTACTTGATTCGACCCGTACACTTGCAGTTAGATTTAGGAGGGTGTAAACCCGCCTATCAAGTTTTTGGCGCCGTTGCCGGGGAACTAGTTGCAACTAATAGCACTACCAGCTATAAGCGCTATTACATTGAACATTTTTATTTTTGTTATTTTATTTCATCACTTTCAGTTTTTGGATTGCTAATTTTGTTTACTTTCCATTTCAGGTACTAACTGGTTTATGCCAAGGAAAAACCGTGGGGAGAAAATCGAACCGATCGATCCGGAGATTGAAAGAACCGCCTGTCGATTACGCAAAGAAACAAAAGAAAAAAACATATCAAGATCGAGATGGGTGACGAGAGACCTCCCCGCAATGACCCACCTCCACCACCTCCAGAAAGACGTCCTATGCGGTCGTTTGCCGATCCGAACGTGGCAGCCGCACGCATAGGCATCCAAGCGCCCACTACTGGGGCGAACTATTTCGAGATTAAACCGAGTACCATCGTGATGGTACAGCAGAATTAGTATGGAGGAGCTCCAACAGAAGATCCTCATGCACATCTTCGTGCATTTGAGAGGATTTGCAACACGTTCAAGATAAATGGGGTGAACGAGGATGCCATCAAGCTGAGACTGTTCAACTTTTCACTCAAAGGAAGAGCCATAACTTGGACGGAAAGTATCCAACCGGACTCGATCACCACCTGGGCACAACTGAAAGCTGCTTTTCTCCAGAAAATTTTCCCACCAAGCAGAATCGCCCAACTCATGGCTGAAATCACCCATTTCGCTCAATGGGATCAAGAAACATTATATGAAGCTTGGGAGAGGTACAAAGACATGATCAAGAAGTGCCCTCACCATGGGTTACAAGGGTGGGTCATTATCCAAACGTTCTTCAGTGGACTTCACCCGCAGTTCAAAAACGACATCACAGCTGCAGCGGGTGGAGCCCTAATGGATAAGTCCTATGAAGACGCATGTGAGCTGATCGATAATCTGGCCGAGCATAGTTTTTCTACTCCGAGATCAGTAGTTAGAAGAGTTGCGAGTATGCAAGAGAATGACGAGCTGAAACCCATAAAGGCTCAACTAAACGCAATCACGAGTCAGATGAAGGGGTCTTCTCTTCAATCCGCGTTTATGATGGACGAGGGTATGCCAGATATGGCACCACCCATGAATGAGCCGGAACAAGTTCAATTTCTGCAAAATCGGAACAACCGTCCAAGGAACGATCCATTCTCGAACACATACAACGAGGGTTGGAAGAAACACCCCCAAACTTCTCATGGAGTCAACCGCAAGGGCAACAAACCATGGCCCAAAAACAACAGCAGTAATACGGTAATAACTCCAATTTTTCTAATTCCTCTAATACTAACAATGTCTACCGTCCTCCAGGTTACAACCAACAGAAATACGATGAAGGACAATCCAGAGAGAAGAAGCCAAGGCTAGAGGACATGATGATGAAGTTCATGTATAAAATGGACATCACGGTTAAGGGAATAACCGGTACGGTTAACACAGTCAAGGTGGCTACTGATCAGAATGCGACTTCTATAAAGCTCCTTGAAAGGCAAATGGGACAAATTTCTGAAGTCCTACAAAACCGAGCTCCCGGAACTTTTTCGAGTCAAACCGAAAGGAAAAACCGGGAAGATTGCAAGGCCATTCATCTGAGGAGTGGCAATGATCTGATTGGAGACCCGACCCGAGAATCATCCAAGGAAACCGAGCCCAAAAGGCAAGAGGTTGAGATTGTTGATATGGATGAGTTAGAGGCTGATGAAGAGGTTGTGATTGAAGAGAACTCAAAGAGTGAAGAGACGAAGAAAGAGCAGCCAACCACGCCAAGGCAATCACCGGTCAAGCCGGTAGTTCCGAAAGTACCATATCTAAACAGGCTTAAAGCTCACAGGGAGGATCTTAATTTTTCTAAATTTCTTGAAGTTTTTAAGAAATTGCATATTAACATCCCTTTTGCAGATGCTTTGGCACAAATGCCCTCATATGTGAAATTCTTGAAGGATATCCTTTCTAACAAAAGGAAGATTGAGGAGCATGCGACAGTTGCACTTACTGAGGAGTGCAGCGCAATCATCCAGCATAAGCTTCCCCCGAAGCTTAAGGATCCAGGGAGTTTTACTATCCCTGTTCATATAGGAAATTCTGAATTTAGTAAGGCTTTGTGTGATCTTGGGGCAAGTATTAATCTAATGCCGTTGTCTATTTTCAGGAAACTCGGACTTGGAGAGGTGAAACCGACCAGTGTGACACTGCAGCTTGCTGCCAGATCCATCAAGTACCCATATGGTGTAATTGAAGACGTGTTGGTCAAGGTGGACAAGTTTTATCTCCCATTCGACTTTGTGATCCTCGACATGGATGAGGATAAAGAGATACCATTGATTATGGGTCGACCGTTCTTAGCCACGGGAGGAGCACTTATCGACGTGAAAGGAGGAAAGCCCACCTTAAGAGTGGGTAACGAAGAAGCTGTCTTCAATGTTTTCCGGGCAGCCAAGCAAAGCATGGGACCGAACGAATGCTACCGGGTAGATGTGATGGATTCCTTGATTATAGAAACATGTGACATGCAAGTTTCCGGCGATCAACTGAATAATGTGTTGATGGGTATCGATGATGATCCGGAAAGCGAGAGTGTGATGCAATTAAATGCATCGCCATCATACAAAGGCCCGAGAATACCGGTCATTGAAGATTTGGGAGAACCAATTCCCAAGTCCGAACCTTCATCGAAGATACCACCAAAGCTTGAGCTCAAACCGCTACCCGATCATCTCGAGTATGCATACTTGGGAGAAAAAGACACGCTTCCGGTAATCATATCATCCAAGCCGAATTCTGAGAATAAAGAGAAGTTACTAAGAGTTTTGAGAGAGCATCAAACTGCTATTGGATGGACGATAGCTGATCTGAAGGGTTTAAGCCCAACTTTTTGCTCACACCGCATCAATCTTGAAGAAGGGCATCGACCGGTAGTTCAACATCAACGTCGGCTCAACCCAAATATGAAAGAAGTGGTCCGAAAGGAGGTTCTAAAACTCCTTGATGCTGGAATTATCTATCCGGTTTCGGATAGTCCGTGGGTGAGCCCGGTCCAAGTAGTGCCAAAGAAGGGGGGTATAACCGTTGTTCGAAACAACAATAACGAGCTGATCCGGTTGGAGGGTGTGTATTGACTACCGAAAGCTGAATGATGCGACAAAGAAAGATCACTTCCCTCTTCCATTCATTGATCAGATGTTGGAACGGTTGTCCAGGCACGAGTACTACTGTTTCCTAGACGGTTATTTTGGGTATAACCAGATTCCTATTGCACCCGAGGACCAAGACAAGACAACCTTCGCTTGTCCGTACAGAACATTTGCATACCGTCGTATGCCATTCGGTTTGTGCAATGCTCCAGCCACCTTCCAACGATGCATGATGGCAATATTCTCGGATATGGTGGAGCGGACCATAGAGATCTTCATGGATGATTTCTCAGTGTTTGGACCATCTTTTGACACATGTTTGGAACACCTAGAAGTCGTATTACAAAGAGACAAGTCTTGTCTTGAATTGGGAGAAGTGTCACTTCATGGTTACCGAAGGGATCGTACTTGGTCATAAGGTGTCAAAGGAGGGTATCGAAGTGGACAAGGCAAAGGTGGCAGTGATCGAGAATCTACCCTATCCGAACTCCGTCAAGGGAGTCCGAAGCTTCTTGGGGCATGCCGGGTTTTACCGGCGGTTTATTAAGGATTTTTCTAAGATTACTAAACCTTTGTCTTCTTTATTGCTTAAAGATGCTAAATTTGATTTCATTGATGATTGTATTTCTGCTTTTGACAGGTTAAAGAAGGAGTTGATTTCAGCACCGATCCTCACGGCTCCGGATTGGAGCCTTCCGTTCATTCTCATGTGTGATGCAAGTGACACCGCTGTTGGAGCGGTGTTGGGCCAAAAGAAAGATAAACGGATGCATGTGATCTACTATGCGAGTAAGACTTTGGATGATGCTCAGCTCAACTACGCAACTACCGAGAAGGAACTGTTAGCTGTTGTCTATGCTTGAGAGAAGTTCCGGTCATATCTAGTGGGGGCCAAGGTAATTGTCTACACCGACCACTCCGCTTTAAGGCATCTAATGGCCAAGAAGGATGCTAAACTGAGACTCATCTGATGGGTATTATTACTCCAAGAGTTTGACATGGAAATTCTGGATAAGAAGGGGTCCGAGAACACTGTAGCGGATCACCTCTCGAGACTGGAGGGAGGTGAGGAGCAAAGGAAGGATAAGACCATCATCAACGATTCGTTTCCGGATGAGCAGCTCTTCAAGGTTAGTCATTCCGAGCCCTGGTTCGCAGACTTGGTAAATTACTTGGTGGGAGGAATAGTACCTTATCAGATGAACTCCCACCAAAAGAAGAGATTTATCTTTGAGGCCAAGAGGTATTACTGGGACGAGCCTTATCTCTACCAGATGTGTGCCGATGGTATGATCCGGAGATGTGTCCCGGAGGAAGAAAAGGCCAACATTCTAAACCACTGTCATACCTTAGAATGTGGAGGCCACTTCAGCACCGACCGAACAGTCGCAAAGGTTCTACAATCGGGTTTATTCTGGCCGTCTATGTTCAAGGAGACTCGAGATTTCATCTCTAAATGTGACCGGTGCCAAAAAACGGGAAACATAACTAAGAGGGATGAGATGCCAGTACAAATCTTCATGGAAGTCGAACTCTTCGACGTGTGGGGCATAGATTTTATGGGACCGTTCCCGAACTCGTACCGGAATGAGTATATCTTAGTAGTGGTGGATTACGTGTCTAAGTGGGTGGAGGCAATCGCGACTCCTACAAATGATTCGAAAGTAGTGATTAATTTTCTACGGAAGAATATCTTTGCGAGGTTTGGAGTTCCGAGAGCGCTGATTAGTGATGGTGGAAGCCACTTCTGCAATCGGTATTTGGAAGCGGTTTTAAAGAAATACTCGGTGAAGCACAAAGTCACGACACCATATCACCCACAAGCCAACGGCCTAGCGGAGGTTTCCAATAGAGAGCTGAAACATATATTGGAAAAGACGGTGAATTCATCTTGGAAGGATTGGTCATTGAAGTTGGATGACGCATTGTTGGCGTACCGGACAGCGTATAAAACCCCTCTTGGCACGACTCCCTACCGTCTAGTGTATGGCAAGTCATGCCATCTACCAGTGGAACTCGAGTATAGAGCGTTCTGGGTGATAAAGAAGTTGAATATGGAGTTGGACGCAGCCGGAAAAAGGAGATTACTACAGCTGTGTGAATTAGAGGAACTCCGGCTGGATGCATTCGAAAACGCCTTAATCTACAAGGAACGGACAAAGAAGTTCCACGATCGCCGGATTCGAGAAAAGGTAATTGTTCCAGGAATGAAAGTCCTTCTATTTAACTCACGTTTGAGGTTGTTTCCAGGTAAACTGAAGTCGAAGTGGTCGGGACCATTCACGGTGACCCAAGTGTACCCATACGGAAAAGTGGAGCTAGAGGGCAAGGATAGACAGAAGTTCAAAGTAAACGGCCAAAGAGTGAAGTCGTACCTGGGCGATGAGGTTGAGACCACGTCATGTGTGTATCTAGACGATCCGAATGAGTAATGAGATGGAAGGTCGAGCCACGACCGAAACCAAGGCGCTGGGTGGGAGGCAACCCACCGAGGTTTGTTTTGTTTAAGTTTTGTTTTAGGGTGTTTTAATTTACAAAAAAAAAATCTGCAACAGGGACATACGCGGTATATCCCGCGGTTTACAAACCGCGCATCAAACCGCGGGTCCCTCTGAGTGCTTTATGAAACAGAGACATGCGCGGGATTTCCCACGGCTTTCATACCGCGCATCAAACCGCGTAAGTCACTGGAGTGGTTTCGAAACAGACGGTTACGCGGGATTTCCCACGGCTTCCATACCGCGTGGAAAACCGTGCGTGTCCCTGATCCGGCTAGGGTTTGTCTTGTGTCGTTTTGTATGCAGTGTTTTGGTTACTTTATGTCATTTCTCTTTTCTTCTTTTCATCTCTTCTTCTTTCTTCTTCAAATTCTTCATTTCTCCATCTTTCTCTTTCACGATCTCTCTCAATACTCTCTCTTTCTCCATCGATTTTTTCAAGGCTTCCATCTCCATTTCCAGATTTTGTGCTTCGATTCTTCAAGACCAAGGTATGTCACTTCTCTCTTATTTCTTTTGGGTCTTCAGATGGGACGATGTGGTGTAAGTTTAAACCTATTTCTTCCATTTCTTGCTTCTAAGTGTTTTGATGTTACTTTCCCATTATCTAGATTTTTCACAAAAATGTTTTGCTTATGATGTTTTATGCTTATATTGTGAATACATGCCTGTTGTATGCTATGAATCTGACATGAGAACATTATATTTGTATGCAACTGGGTATGTATTTGTTTTGTGAGAATCTATGGGCTTAATATATGTGATGGGGAATTTTTGGGAAGTAGAATGGGGATAAATGTTGGTGTGTAGGATCTGAGGTTTTGTGGAATACTCCCATTTTTGTGCATACCTGTTACGTGAGGGATTTCTTGGCAACATGAAGTCCCTACGTTAATTTTGTGGGTTTTGTCTTTTAGTGCTAGTATAGTCAAACCTAAGTTTCACTTAGGTTTGGGGTTCGATTTCCTGTCCAACGGTACAAACTGTTGATGGATTTTTAGATATATGCACTAGGGAAATATGTGGTGAATTTTTAGTCAAGATGCATGAGCTAAACAATATTTTATTGGTAATATGCATGCATGGGATTTGTGAGTTTTAGCTGTATGTACATGTCAAGGAAAGGAGATGCAACAAACCTAAGTTTCACTTAGGTTTGGGGTGCCTTCCTTTTCAACATTCACACACTCACATTTAACTCTTTGCAAACCTCGGTTTTACCGAGGTTTGGGGTGGCTATGAGCGAGATAACTCATTTGAGTTTATTCTTTTATTGTGCATATATGAGGACCCATCCAAGCACCTACCTCTCCTTTCCGGAATACGAACAGATTCATCCAAACAACCGGAGGCAGATGTTCGAACACGAAAACCCCGATAAGAACGAGCGGCACGAGCAAATGAGGGTGAACATATGCAATCCCTTCGGGGAGCGAGGCATCAAGATTGCGGACCTACCGGCCGGTTCCAGGGTGCCGGAGATCATACGGCAACAGTCTTGGGAGGGATTCATCCGAACCCCGCCATGTATTGCATTGGAACGGTTAGAGAATTTTTTGCCTGTATGATCCCAGCTGTTTACCACTATCGTTGTGTGGTAAAGATAGGCGACAGGGAAGTCCGGATCTCTCCGGACGACATAGATGCATACTTCCACGCCCCCCGCCGGACCGAATTGAACGCCACCTATGGCCTATCTCCTCACCCGACATTCCGGGAGCAATTAAGCTCGACCATCACCGCATATCTACGGCAAGATGGACGCACGGGGTGGAACAAACGGGATCAACACATTTTGAAAAGCGAGATGCACTATGATATTGCCTTCCTCATGCTGTTCGTCAAGGCTTCCTTAAAGCCTTCTACTCACAACACCACCGCCGACAGCCAAGTGGAGGAAGTCCTATACTCCCTACACAACAACCTCCCGATGGATATCGGGCGTATCATATGGATAGAGATTTTGGACGTAGGTATGACCCTCGACGGTATCTTACCGTTCCCTTGCTTGATAACTCATTTTTGTAGGGAAGTCGGTGTCCCGATAGGACAGCTTACCGCATCCAAAGGGGACTTCCGGAACACGCAATATTCGCACCAAATCAAGGCAGCGGCGAAGCTTGAGGAGAGAAGGCGAGCGGATCCCGATTACCAAAGGCGGCGTCTTGCCGAACCGGTCCATATTTTGTCCGAGAGTACCTGAGACAGTGATCCTGATTTCGACCCGGAGGCACCACCGGCGGAAGCGACTGTGCATGGCGGCGACACCCCCCCTTATTTGCGCCGATTTATGGATCAGAAGACGATCGGGATGAAGAGATCGGATGAGCGGATGTATCGGGGGTTCCAAAACATGACCCAACACTTTGATGGCTTTGACGCGCGTCTCACCCAAGCTGGCTTTCCACCACCAGCACCACAGGCACTGCCAGCGCAACCCGAAGGCCGGAGGAGAGTGAGAGGCCGGCGAGATGGGGGTGCATCATCATCCTCACGCCAGTAGTTGCGTTTGTTTTCATGCTCTCTTGTTTTTGATTTGTCTTGATGATGTACTGTACTGTTTTATTTGTTTCTGTTGGATGACTGTAATAATGCACAACAATACTATCACACTTTGTACCACTTACTTGCACATTGGGGACAATGGGTGGGTAAGGTTTGGGGTTGCCAATCGGGCCCCCGTTATGCACGTTGATGTCCTACATTTATGAATGGTTAGATCATTGTAGCTAATAATTCTTGTTTTGGATGATTGAGACCGACCATTGTGGGGAGAATCTTGTGATAGTGACGTGACCATTAGGGAAGGATCGGGGAAAGACATGACTAGGGACATTAGTGGAGACCACCCAATAGCGAGATTTGAGCCTAAAAGACGTATTTCATTTGAGCCTAAAACACGAAATTCTTATACACTTTTTCGAATTCCTTGTCATGATTATAGAGTGATCTCGCTATAATATTGCATTGAGTAGTAAAGACAGCCATCGGGATATTGGGTAAGGGTATAGTAGACCATATCGTGTGGACCTTGAGAGATGATTCCAGGCATTGTGTGTATTTTTAACCCATTTTTATCTATCATTCCTTTTGACCCCTTTTATGTGTTTCCATAACCCAGTTTACAGCCAAACACTCACCCTATTCATTTCAAAACCACCATTAAACCCGAACCAAAAGCCTTAGCCAACCCTTATCCGAAAGTGTGTCAATCAGAGGCGGTAACGAACAACGAAAGATAGAACAAAAAAGAAATAGTACAGGCCAGTCATGAAAAATAAATTGGGTCAATTTTTAACCCAAGAGCTAGAAAAGAGGGCCAATGTTGCCCCAATCAAATAAAGAGGGCCAATGATGCCCCAAAAAAAAAATAAAAAAATAAATACAGTTAGTTAGATAGTACAACATCAGCTAAATAAAAGAGTCAAAGCGACTCCAGTGGTGACAAAGAAGGCCAAGTGATAGAATGTGAAGCAAGAAAGTTTAGAATTGCTAATGATTGACACGCCGAGGATGTTTGATCCGCTTACCCTTCATTTCTCAGCCATACCTTTAGCCCTGCTACAACCCTCGTAAAGACTTGTATGATCTTTTGGAAAATGTGATTAGGGTGTACGACCACCTTTACCGATAGTCCCTGTCTTGCTACTTGATTCTCTTCTGAGATCAACCTGTTTGGACATTTGTGCGTCTTTCATTAGAGTTGTCATGTAATTATTGAGTATTCTTGTACATAAATGCCCTACACATGACAACATGCGCGACAACTTAGGTTCGAGTGAAATGAGAGTATCCCGTGAGGTAGGGTCGAGGCGAAATGTTTTCTCTAGTATGTTTGGACCGAGTACGACCTTAATGTAATCGGAGCAGTCACGAGTTCAACTCACAATGGAAGGTCTTAGATCAAACAGAATAAGGACGAGGCGAGGATGAGATAATCATTAACGAGTATGGGAAATCACCAGTGCATTACGTGGTACCGATTGAGTGTTGTGCAGTTATTATTTCACTGATATATGATTTTATTCTATTTTATCGCTAGTTTGCTTGAGGATAAGCAACACTCGGTTTGGGGTTGTTGATAACGCCACTTTTTGGCGTTATTTTCAGTCCATAAACCAATGAGATTGGCTTGTGTTGAAGCGAAAAGACGGAATTTTATGGTGTATATAGTGAAATGTGCAGGTTATCCGAAATAAGACGAGCATCGAGAAAAGAACCAGAAAAGAGCTAAAAGAGAGTCCAAAAAGAAGCCCAACGGAAGCCCGAGATCCAAGCCCAAGAACCGTACCCAGATCCGCGAACCAAACCTGACCCGGGAACATCAGAAAAGCGCGCGGCTTTCCACGCGGCTTGAAGCCGCGGGACAAACCGCGCAAGTGCATGTTTCGTTTCTATACTTGATATTTTCCGGAATTTAGGTCATTATCTTGACACGTGCGATGGTAGGCAGCGGAGGGGCGATTTTCAGAGCAGTTTGACGTACTTTGGAGCCACGATAGAGGATTGATTAAGGACAGTTCACCACGCGAAGCGGATTAGAGCGAAGAGAAGGGATTTCATCGTACATTCTACACGTTTACCACGATCACCATGTTTACACACACCACTTTATACCCTTTTTCTAGTGTTTTTATCCACCCCAACATGAACTAATCTTTAGATGTTGGGGGTTGGAACAACTATGGATTTTATGATGGATGACGTGTAACCGAAGGATTCTTTTTACCTGATTTGATCTATGAAAGCATTTGAATTCCGTTTTCATTATCAATTGTAGCTTGATCACCTTCAATTGACTTGCATGGTTTTTGATTAAGTTTGAGAAAATTAATTAAGAGCTAGATCAAGTAATCAAGTGCCGGAAAGAAGATTCAGGTAGAGATAGCCGAATCACTCTCTGCTCAGAATAGTTTAACCTAATGTATTTCAAACCTCTAGGTCTAGATCGAGAGATAAAACCTACAAGTTTTGAAATAAAACATGTTATTGCTTGATAAAGAATAACAGTGACTTTTACAAACTAGGGTTCATAGAAATAATCGGTAATAATCATTGTTCGGGTATTCGTTCATCAGTAGTATTTCCGTAGGAAGTCCAACCCTCAACCTTTTCTTTATCAAGAGTCTTTTCAAAACCCTTCCGTTTATCGATTATCGTCCTTATTTAGTTTTTAAAACAAGTTCCATACCAACAACTCAAAATTGCGATCGTTCAGTTAATAGATTTTATAGTAATTGTGATACTTAGTTCCTAGTTCCCTGTGTTCGATACTCGTACTTTCAGTACTATTACTTGATTCGACCCGTACACTTGCGGTTAGATTTAGGAGGGTGTAAACCCGCCTATCAACCACCAGCGTTGCTGCTCTCTCCAACAACTTCAACACCCTCTCCTCCAACTTCACTAGTCTCAGCGGTGAAGTAGGAACACTGCAGACCAACCTCTTCGGGCTGCAAGGTGAGGTGAGAAACTTAGACACCAAGGTAAATAATTCTAATTCTCTGCTCACCAAGATCCTTGAGCGCATGGAAGCTCCCACGGTCCCCCTCTCCAACTTCACGCCGGATGACCGCGAGAAGTTAGGACTAGATGTGGATTTCGTTCTTCAGGCCACTTCTACCTTCCCTGGCCTAGAAGACAGGGTTGGTCGAATTGAAAAGAATCAGGCCTCAGGTTCAGGTGCCCCTGTCCACGAAGACAGGACTCTTGAATCCAATGTTGTTGTTGCTGACACCAAGGATCCTCCCTCCCCCCGTTTTGCTGAAGAGGGGGAGAAGAACCAAGAAGACCTTCCCCAAAATGTTGGGGGGAGGTGAATACTGAAGACCCTTTCCTTGCTGAGGGGGAGGGAACCGCTGAAGAACCCTCTCAATCTGAGGGGGAGCAAAGCGAAGACGACAAAGCTCCTACTCCACCCTTCTCTCCTTGTGTGCAAGAATCAGTGGAGATCCTCTCCGATGAGGAAGAAGAAGAAGAGGAAGAAGAGGTGGAGATCCAAAAAAAGAATCGTCATTCCATCCTAAAAATAAGGATGATGAAGATGGATAATTTTGGTTCCAAGCCACTGCCATAAGGGTTCCGGCACCAAAAGGTATCCCAACAAATGAAGCAGGGGAGAAGACCCAAAAGTCTCCTGCAAAGAAGACTTCCCAGGGCAAAAACAAAGGCATTGCTACTTAAGACAACTTGGTCATCCTTCTGAAAAAGCCAACTTGTCAGGTATGTCACTCTATCTTCCCCTACATTGCCTCTATACTTCACCCCTTCACTTCATCTATTCTCCATCATTCAAAACCTCTAAACACTTAGCTTTTTTTCTATCTTCTTTCTACCCTCAAAAGATCTAACTCTTTGATCTTTTGATTTAGCTAGTCCTCTCCCCTGCTTAAAGATATTGCTGAAGCTCCTCCAACACTGCAAATAATCCCAGTTACCAAAGCTGATGATTCTTCAATAATCCCAGTCTCTGTAAATGAGACTGATGAACAAGATGAAGAACAAGAGCTGCTCTCACACCCCAACAGACCTTCTCGATTTCTTCAGCGATCAGAAGACGAGGAGTTAAAGAGAAGAGCAGCTATGATCCAGAGAATAGAAAGTCAACGACTCATCCCTCCAATTGGCTTTACTTGTTTGACTTTTGAAGAAATTGCTGAAAGCCTCAAAGCTGAAAAATTCCTTGTTGAACAATAACGGAACATATTGAAAGATACAGAGTTTGCTCTTAAAGTTGCCCAGAGTTCAATAAGAGACAAAAAGATGAAGAAATTCCCTCTCAAAGTCCAACAAGAACTTCTCAAAAAGGCCGATGAAAAGAAGAAAAAGAAATCAAATGTCAGTGACACCACTCTGGAGTGGTGTTAGGAGAAAGTTGACTACAGGTACCTGGAAAGTCTTCTCCTGAATGTCAACATTAGAGGTAAAACAGTCAAAGGTGCACATGTGATAGATGTGACAGTGACCAGGGAAAATGGAGACACGAAGACCTGCTACTTATCAAAGATCGAAACTTATGGATTTGATGAATGGTTGGAATTCAGGGTAGCTATTTAGCGATCACGATCAAGCTTCAAACCTGTCATTGAAAAATTCATTAACAAGTTGATTGATCAAGTCGCCTTAACAGTCGACCTACCTCTACCTCCTGCACTTCATCAAATCCAACCTCCTAAAAAAAAGAAAGCATCTTTATCTTCAAATACTGCTATACGAAATGAAACAGGGATCAAATTTTCTCGTGAAGCAGTACTCGGCCCAAATCCTGATCTATCAACCCTCAACTTGTCACTGCCACCCGGTGAAGAATTTGAAGCCGGTCAAGTGGTTAGTGAACCTCTGGGAATTTTTGTCTATGACTATCTCGGTCACAAATGCTTTCAAGGATGGTCAGAGTTGCCCATCGCTCCAGTGGAACAACTCAGAGACCTGATATATTGGTGTGATCGATCTAGAATGGGAGTCTTCTTGAAGCCTCATGTCTACCGCAAAGCCAAACTTAGAAGACAACAAGGAGAAAAGGTCCCTGACTGGATGATTCCTAAAACTGATACCTTTGATGAACTTTTCTTCAAGGATGAACCTCCTAAGCTGATAGGATCACTTTTGTATTCTTCTATCTTATTAGTTGTATTATTTTTGTACTTGTAATTTTCATTGTACTTATATTTTTTCAACTTCCCTTGTAAACTGATTACGAAGTTTAATGAAAATAATTCAATGAAGTACTTTACTCCATCAGTACTAGAAAAGATCCCTCAAAACAGTAAATGGGACACGTATTTATGAGTCCTTTTTATCCTTATGTTTTTAACTTAGCAATTTTCTTACGTTGCTTAGTCATCACCAAATAGGGGGAGATTGTTGATCCAAACCCTTCAGTGATTTGCTGATGACCCTTAGAATCACTTAGTGAAAATTGTAAGTAAACATTATGTATCAGTGTTTCACCATCTAAGAAGAATATACTAACTCTGCTTAGTATCGCTGATGTGAAACTGTGTTCTTTAAATATACTTCAGCGATAACTGGACATCAGTGAAACCTGAGCCTGTTCAGTTTTGTTGATGATCGCTGAATGTCCACTTTGTAAATGTTTGCTTATGATCCATGAAGACAAGACTCGTGAAAAAGTGTTCAACGCTGAAATCGAAGACCAAGCTGAAGAACAAGTGACTAAGTCTACTCATGACCTGATGCGGATATCAGCGAAGCCAAGACTTGTCCAAATCACGCGATGTTTCAAGTAGAAGACTTCAGCGAGAGCTGACCTTCATCGTCCAACCTGATGAATATTAACTCAGCGATCGCTGATCGTGAAGCCTGTTCTACAAGAAATATTTGTCTTATCCCCTTGCACGAAATCGTATGATTTGTCAGAAAGACATACCTATGTCCTTGATCGTACAAACCACTCTTCCCACTACACTGTTCTCCAAGCGGCCAACAACATGTTTGCAAAAGTCAGAATCATGCAATCAACCAAGTGATGCCACGTGTAAAGTTATCCTGACATGCATTTAATGCATGCAGTATAAATAGAGGATCAACTTCATTTTTGAAGTGCTCTACTCATCCTTCTGAACTTCTTAGTGCCAAGAAAAACTACCCTTAGCTTTTCTTAACTTCCTTCATTCTTATTCTAGTGCAAGAATTCTGTGTGATTCTCATAGTTTGTTTAGATTAGGTTTTATACTTAGTCTTATTCCGCAACAAACTGTAAATTGTTTGATTATATCATTAAACAATTTAGAAAGATAAAATGTGTGTGTTTGTATTCAACCCCTCCTCTACAAACTTGTATAACCTTTCGGGACCAGCAAGAACTCAGTGTAGCTGCTGATCGTGCGATCCTGCGAGATATCAATCGTTAGCGGTTGGTCGTTGGCTTAGCCAACGACCCTCCAATGCTTAAGTAAGTAAACGTCGTAATGAATAAACCGTAAGAAAAAATAACTTAAAAAAATATTTTTTCAAATGTATTGTGTTCCATCTTCGTGGGATATCCTGGTTGTCGATGGTCTGGAGCCTGTAGGCACCTTTTCCTATGACTTCAGATATGCGATAGGGTCCCTCCCACTTAGTGGATAACTTACATGCGTTCAATTCCTTGGTGTTTTGAAACGATCGCCGAAGGACGAAGTCGCCTTCTTGAAAGACTTTGACCTTAACATTTTTATTGAAATGTCGTTCGACCACTTGCTTTGGGATGCCATTTTGATTAGAGCGGCTTCTCGTAGTTCCTCTACAGCGTCGAGGTCATAACTCAGGTCTACCAAGTTATGGTCGACCGAAGTATGTCTTGACGTCGGTAGTTGGACCTCGATGGGCAAGACCGCTTCACAACCGTAGACTAGGGAGAACGAGGTTTGACCTATGGAAGTACGCGGTGTCGTGCGATTGGCCCATAAGACCGATGGAAGTTCTTAGACCCATCTCCCTTTTGCGGCTTTCAATCTCTTTCTTATCGAGTTGGTTATGACCTTGTTGCTTGATTCAGCGAGTCCATTTGACTGAGGGTATCGTGGCGTTGAAGTTGTGAGTTTGATATTATGAACCTCACAAAACTGTTGAGTGCGATCACTTATGAACTGCGAGCCATTGTCACATACGATCTCGGATGGGATTCTGAACTTGCAGATAATGTTAGTCTGGATAAAAGAGATGACTTCTTTATCCTGAACCTGGGAGAAAGCCGCTGCTTCTAACCATTTTGAGAAATAATCTGTAAGGACTAATAAATATACCTTTTGCCCAGGGGCAACCGACAAGTTTCCGACGATATCCATTCCCCATCTCATGAAGGGCCATGGGATCGAAGTCATGTGCAAAGGTTCTGAGGATTGATGGGACGTACCTGAGTGTCGCTGACAGGCGTCACATCCTTGGACGTACCTGATTGCGTCCTGTCATAGGGTCGACCAATAGTAACCTTGTCGTGAGACTCGGTTCACTAGATTACGACTTCTTGAATGATTGCCACATTCTCCGTCGTGCATTTCTTTTAGAATGGTTTGCACTTGATCTTTGCTGACGATACATTGCAAGTTCAGCCTCGTCGACGATCGTCAATAGAGACTGTCTCCGATCATACGGTACTTGGAAGCTTTGAACCTGATCTTACGTGCTTCCATTCGGTCGTCTGATAATTGGTCGTGTATTAGGTAATTCTTGATATCACGCAACCAATCATTTTCTTAATCGAGGACATGGACGTCCTCATTTCTCTCGATAGATGGAGTTGCTAGGTGTATCATGGGGATATTGTCGAACGACGGTTTACCAAGTACCGACCCAAGATTGCTAGCTTGCACGTTTTGGTCTCTTAGAATTTGCTCGATAGAGAAGGGTTTGAACTCTTCGGATTTTGATCTGGACGCTTTAAGGTATGCTGTCATTTTGGAGTCTTTTGTTGCGAATTCCCCGTTCATTTGATTCACGACGAGGAGGGAATCTCTTTTGACGTGTAGTCCGGTTGCCTCCAAGTCTCGTGCCATGCGCATGCCTACGATCAAAGCTTCGTACTCAGCTTCTTTGTTGGTGGCTTTAAAGTCGCATCGTATGGAGTACACCATTTTTCCGACTTTAAGAAGACGCCTAGTCCTGCCCCCAGACGTTAGATGATCCGTCTACATGAAGTATCCAAGGCGTGTCGTCGAGAGTCGCCACAGTATTTGCCTGCACGTCTGCGTCTAATTCTGGGCTGAAGTCAGCGACGAAATCTGCCAAGACTTGCGATTTTATCGCTATCCTTGGTTTGAAATCTATGTCATAGCTACTAAGGTAGACGCTCCACTTCGCTAGTCGTCTTGTCATCTCTGGTTTTCTTAAGACAGACTTAGGAGGATATTTAGTAACGACAGTTATGCGGTGTGATTCAAAGTAATGTCGAAGCTTTTTAGCAGCAATGATTAATGCTAATAACAAGTACCTGGTTTCGGCGTCTTAGTAGAGACTTACTTATGTAGTAGATCGGGAGTTGACGTTTTTTGTCTTCTCGGGTTAAAACAACACTTACCGAGTTAGAATTTACTGCCAGGTACTGTTAGATCTCATTGTCTTTCATCTTGATCAATGGTTGTGACTTGTCCTCATGTGCACAATTGAAAATGAGTTTTCATTTGAACATTCCTCTCTTTCTCTCTCTCTCTCTCTCTCTCTCTCTCTATATATATATATATATATATATAAAAGGAACAAACAAGAGTATTTGAGGTGACATTGTCAGTATCCCCAAATATTACATTGTGGTGCTGTTTTGAGTCATCATACTGATAACTCTCATTTTAAGTATTATTTACACATTGTTTGTGTGTGTATTTCTTCCATTTTAGTGTGTGTTTCCCTTTATGTGTTCGGATTTCTCCTTTTTATTTTTTATTTTTATTTGGAGTTGTTGAGGATAAAAGTTTATGATTTTATGGTTGAAGGCATCATTTTTGGATTAAATGTTGGACTGCAGAAAGTGGCCACTTTGTTCGCCACTGTGGTGAGTGTCGCAAATCCGAGGACAACTAAGAAATATCATTTTTGGCATGTATTATTCTGACCATTTTAGCTGCATTATGGTATTCTTGAAGGTTAAACTCTAGAGACCAAGAAAGATGAATAAAAGACAAAAGCAAAACCCATATCTTGGTGTAAGGATTTTTTTTACTCAAAATGCCTACCTAAAAGCCTAAAGAAGATAAAGCAAAGGTTGAGCTTTCATGAAAGAGTGGAGGAAGAAACAAACCAACCTTTGGGTTAATTGATGCTTGAGCTCTTTCAAAACACTTATGGGTAAAAACCTTCATCACCTTTTTCATCCTCCCTTATAAATAGAGGTCTTGGATTTTGTTTAGAGGAGAGCTCCAACAATGTAGAACACTTCAACCATTTATTTCTTCTATTTTATTTTCTTAGGTGGTTGTAGTAGTAATTTACTTTCTTGTATTAATTTTCCACTACTGTTGGCCACTGTGGCGACATAAGTGTCCACAGTTTGTAGTTTATTTCTCAATGCAAGTAACCTTTATGTACTCTTCTTCTTCTTCTACAATGTCTTTCACTTTAATTATGAGCTAAAACCCCTTTTAAGTGTGTGTATGAGCCAACTCTAAGACTAGTAGGCAACACTTGGGTGTTGTCGTTGCTAACTCTTAGACTTGGTCACTTGATTGGGACTCCAACTCAATGCGGACAGGATGATCACTTGTAAGTGTTAATATCAAATCTTAGACCCAGAGATGGGCGGATCCGGAAATACGGCTTGAGTGATGCAAGAAGATTTGAGAGAGTCTTTTATAACCACGTAGAGATACGGGTTTTTGCATGATTTCAACTAAGGTTGAAGATGTCGGTCGATATAGGTGTCACAAAGAGATTTGGGTCTAAGACTCTTAGAAGTCTACTTAGTTAAATCGGCAAGTCTTGAGTCGGCGACATGGGCAACTTTGTGGGGACAAGTGGCCACTCTATGTAGAAATTCACTTTCGAGAGAAAGGGGGTTTTATGGGTGTTTTGTACCACTTGTTTCTGACCATGAGGTTACTATAAATGTCTTAGATAAAGCTTACACCCTCACCTTTTCTCTTAAATTGATTGTTTTACTTGGTTGTTAAAAGCACCAATCTCACTCATGATATTTTATTCTTCTCTAATTGAAATCATTCTATTCTTGAACTACTACTCGAAACTCTGAAGTCCGATCCCCGTGGATACGATCTCGGCATTACTACCACTTCATTACTTATAGCGATCATAGTGTCTAGTGTGTACTTGCACCGCCAATGTGGTAACACAGGTGGCCACTTCTATGGACCTATACGATTTTCCACTATCACCTACATTTATTAGGGGATATTAGTTTTAAGATTGAACATGGATGACTTTGGAAATTAAAAGGTTTAGTTGGCTAAAACTATCTTTTAACCAATCCTCAATAAAGAAGTTTTTAACAAAATGGCACAAGTCTTTATATATATATATACATAACTTATTTTTAATATTTTTATCTTTCTTTCTGTATATGTACAAAAGATATAACCAATAGCTTATGAGATGACATTATGAGATTTGATTATTCTCAAATTTTGATTCATGGTGATGTTTTACTCATCACACATTAATGAGAGAATTAGGGTTGCTCAAGGTCCGGTTGGATGGTTTAATCCCACAAAGCACATACCAACCGCAAAGGCTGTTTATAAAATTTCCAAACCAGTTAAACCAGACACAAAATTGCAGTCTGGTCTGACCGGTTTATGCGGTTTTGACCTATTATGAGCATAAAATCTATTTCAAATTGAAATTTCCACCGAAATAACATTATTAAAAATATATTATACCAAATTATAAAACAAACATCTATCTTCAAAATAAAATAAAAAAACACTGAGCAAGTTGAATATGCCAAAAATAGTTACAATTCTGGACAAACATTTATATAGTCGAAAGACGATTTAAAATTTTAGATATTGATTTTTGGCGAAGTTTTGAATTTTGGCGATGTAAGGAAGTCGGACAATTGAAAATTGGAAACTAAAAACTTACGTATTTGACAGACTTTTTTATTTTGGTCATAATAGTTGTGCATACAACATGAAAACTAACTATATTAATATATGTGTATTTTGACAGTTGTTTCGGTACAAACCGCTCAAAAAAGCATTCAAACCGTAGATCGGACCAGACCGAGCGGTTTGGCTATTTTACAGACTGGGTTGTACCGCCAAACCGCTTAAACCACCAAAAACGGTCCGGATTGACTTGATTCGGCGGTTTGAGCGGTCCGACGGTTTTTTTGAACACACATAGAGAGAATGCTAGTTTGAAAAATGAAGGTGGCTATAAGAAATGAGGATTGAAAACTTTATAAAAATATAAAAATGTGGTGAGTTTGGTAATACAATGTTTGAATTTTTTTATGAAATGTTGCAAGTATATATTGACAACACGAGATGATGTCTATTTGTGGCAACTCATAGGGTTCACTTATTTTAGCCGACCCTTTTTTCGGAGAAAAAAATAATATTCGAACTATTAATAACAACAATAATAGTATGGTTGTTAGATATGGGGAGATTAATTAAAATAACCATTTTGACCCCTCTCTACCTAAAATAGCCATTCTTTCTTCCATATTACAAAATATCCCATATCCTTGTGAAACCTATCTCGTTCACGATCCCCTTCATCCGGCAAAAGACATAAATTACACTTTTGGTCTCTGAGTCGTGACCAGACCTCTCGATCGGAGGTTGGGGGTAAAGTGAATTATCCACTTATCCATATACTTCTTAAACCTAAGTTGTAATTATTCACTTTACCCCAACCTCTCGATCTAGAGGTCGTCATGACTCAGGGACCAAAAGTGTAATCACTTATCCATGTACTCCTTCAACCTAAGTTGTAATTATTCATTTTACCCCCAACCTCTCGATCGAGAGGTCTAGTCACGACGCAGGGACCAAAAGTGTAGTTTCCGTCTTTTGCCGGATGAAGGAGAACTCGATCGAGATGGGTTTCACGAGGAAAATGGTTATTTGTGTAATATGGGAGAGAGAATAACCATTTTGGATAGAGAGGGTCAAAATGTTTATTTTAATTAATTTCCCTTAGATGTGTTGTTTGATTTATAAATAACATAATATCATAGTTATTACCGTTGCATCTCAAAGTCTTCGTAACTACAAATCAAACAAATGATTATTAATAAATATAAATTAATCACTATGTATAAATAGATTTGTTATTTTGGATTGTATTTGATTATTGGTTAAATGAAAAATTACATTTTCTTTTTACTAGATAAAGTACTCTTTAAAAAATTATCACTATCATGTAACGCACAAAACCCATACTAATTTGTAGGGAATTTAATTAAAATACCCAAAGTTTGACTTTGACTTACCAAAATACCCATTTCTCTCCTGAATTTGCCGAAATACCCATAATTTCCGCGATTAATCCTGCGATCGCGGGATAGGGCACACGTGGCCCGCGGTTTTGGCCAAAAGGTCCCGCTATACCCCCCAACTATCCCCGCGGTTACAGTTTTGGTCCCTCCCCGCGACTGACCTTGCGATCAGGAAAAAAAATTACATTTTTGGTCCTTTTTGCACGAATCTTTGCCTGCTTTTACTTTTTTTTCCACAATTATTGTACTTTGAGGACGAAATTGTGGTTCAAATTCACTGGCTTTTTTCATCAATATTGAATCATTGTACTTGGGGAAGACCAATTTGTGGTTGCAATTCATGTTCCTCAATGAGATTTCATCCATAAATATCAGTAGAATGCAATCCATAATTCACACCAATTCCATCCTTCATTCTTGCTTTCTTGCTTTCTTTCTTCAGTATTTTGTTTTTGAGATACTACTGAAAAAATGAGTTCATCTGTTGCAAAAGCTAAGTTATTTTTATCTTACGACGGTGAATGGGTGCAAGAACACAATGAGTGGAATTTTCTTTATAAATCTAAGCATAGTGTAAAATTGCCAGTAAACTTGGCTTATCAGAAGTTTGTTGCATACGCCATGCAAAAATGTGAAATCGACCCTTCGGCTGTTTGCAAGTTAGTGTTCAAGAATGGTGATTGGTCATTTGTGGAGTTATGCAACGATGTGGATATCTCTGGTATTATGCGCTTTGCAGCCGAATCAGAAAGACCTCCATTACTTTATGTGTATGCCGAATCCTCGGTGTGCAACGAAGATGATGACGAAGGTGACGACGACGACGAAGGTGATGACGACGCTGATGACGACTGTATTCCTGATTATGTTCCGGAGACGCAACAACAACAACCACAAGAAGGACGCTGTGCTGGGGTTGCTGATGACGAAACCTATGTTTTCAAAACGGGTAATGCTGATATAGACAGATCAGATACCGATAGTGATGATCACGAAGAATATACCCCTAGTAATAAATCATTTAGTCAGTTAAAGGACTATTTTGATATGCCCCCTATTCTTCCAGTCCAGAATACTCATACACAAACCTACGAACCTGCACCTTATAATCGTAGTTTAAGGTTAGAAGTATGTCAAGTATTTGATTCGAAGGATCACTTGGCAAGTCAGGTCGGACTTAAGTTCATGGAAGAGGGTTTCGAAAGTCACATGCCGAGATCCAACAAAGACAGATACGTAATTGAATGTGGGAGAGAAAACTGTAATTGGAGGATGTACGCGAGGCCCGCGGGAGAGAAAGGAGGGGTGTTACTTATTAGAAACTTGCACGACGTACACACTTGTACGAGGATGCAACTGAATCCCAACCACAAACAAGCCACCAAAAGGACTTTGGGTGCGATACTGAAAGACAAATTTCTTGATGCTAGCAGGTCATTGGGTCCAAAGGACATCATGGACGATGTGCACCAGCAGTTCGGCGTCACGATTGGTTACAACCAAGCTTGGCGTGCGCGATGCAGGGCACTGCTATTGGTGAGAGGCACGTTCGAGGAGTCGTTTCCAGCATATTTATATAATTTGCTTCTGCAGAATCCAGGTACTGTCACCCAGCTAAGGACCGATTCACATGGACGGTTTGAGATGTGCTTCGTTGCCCTTGGACCCGCGGTACGTATTTTAACACGTCATATGTTTACACATTATAAACTATAACATTAACAAAGGGAAACACCTACGTTTTTGCAGATCCGCACATTTGTGGCAAATCTGCGTCGTGTCCTGGTAATAGACGCTGCCCATTTAAAGGGCCCTTACTTGGGTATGATGTTCCTGGAGGTTGCCATGGACGGGGATAACTCCATCGTTTCAGTAGCTTTCGGAGTAGGCAAGTCCGAAACCGGGGACGAGTGGACTTGGTTTATGTCCATGTTGAGACAAGCTATCGGAGACCCGCAAGGGTTGGTGTTTATGTCCGACATGGATCCTTCCATAAGCGCCAGAATCTATGCCATGTACCCAAACGCCCCTCACACCTATTGTTGTCGACATTTGGAGATGAACGCCAAAACCCAGGACAAACGTATTACCTCCTACAAGGATGTCTACAAGCAGGCATGCAGAGCATATACGGCTAGGGAGTTTGACCGGTACATGAAACTTCTACGAGTTAGTGCCAAGAAAGCAGCCAAAGTCATGGACGATGTTGGACCGGAGAGGTGGTCTGCGGCCCATTTTCCTGCACAACGGTATGACATTCTGACCTCCAATAGATGTCCGATTGTTACTCTTATGGACTACTTTCGGAGCTTTCAGCAAGAGTGGTACCAACTTCGACGCCGAAAAGGAGCTGAGCTGCAAAATAGACTCACACCAGCGGCGGAGGAGATAGTTCTCTTCAGGGCGCGTCACGCGTCGACATGGAGGGTAAGCGAAAATCGGGTATGGGAGGTACGAGGTTCAGGATAACCATCTTCACGCGACTGTCCATATGACCGACCATGTTTGTTCGTGTTTTCAATGGCAAAAATCTGGGTTACCGTGCGGCCATGCCATCGCTGCGGCAAGATATATGGGTCGTAGATATTGCAGCGACTTGGCTGTAAGTTTCTTCACGTCTGAACAGTACCGGAGAACATACGCAGAGGTAATAAATCCAGCTGGACCCCCTAAAGCATGGGTGTATCCACCCGACCCCCTTCCATCATGCTATCCACCTTTAAACGATAAGAACAGAGCCGGGAGACCAAGAAAGAACAACCGACGTCCATCACGTGGTGAAGGCCCGATACAGCGGAAATGTACCCGATGCCAATGCGTAGGACATACTCGTGGAGAGTGTACAAATCCCGCCCCTTCAACCGTGCCAAGGAGTAGACGCACAAGCAGTCAACTAAGTAACACCGCGGGCCCATCAGAGCTTGAACCACATGGAACTATATCATATGATACCGTTGATCTGAACGTTGATTTCTCGTGATTGGGACGATAAATATTGTATGTTTAGTGCGTTTAGGGGTGCTCACGGGTTGGGTTGATCAGGTTGAAGGCATTTCGACACATCAACCCAATGTTAGCGGTTTGAAAAAATTTCAACCCAACCCAACCCAACCCGTTCGGGTTGATCGGGTTGGTCGGGTTGTGTTTAAACAAGGTAAAATAAATATTACAAACATAATAATAAAGGAAACAAGTCTTAAAATACAACCAACGTCCGACAATTCAAGACAATATATAGTTATTACATATTAAAATGTCTAAACTAAAATGATCAATCAACAACAATCGATCTCGACGCCTCCTACCCCGTTGATTTCACTTTCTTGGCCTTGAGATTGGTCATGCCATCTACAAACCAAAACTAAAGTTAACAATTTATTGAAAATAGATGAAATAATATAAGAATTACTATTATTAAACAAATTAGTGTTTACCTTCTTCCAACAACTCACAAGATTGTGTTTCATCAAAATACTTACAACCATTCCCGTCACAATGAAGAATTCTTTGAGGGATATTAATCGACCTCTTATTTCATTAGCAGGCTAGCAGCTGTCTCAGCAATGTACATTGGAGCAACATGCATTGCCTATATAGAAAAACATCTGGAAGTATAAAACATTCTGCAGCATCTAGCAGATCTGAAGAAGTTTTTACTACATGCTTCATAGTAACATAAGAGGAAACCTTATAAAAAGTAACATAATGGGTGTGTATGATATTGGCCATGCAAATAAACAGTGTTATCAAGGGTCATAATAGTTCAGAAGATAGCCTCAAATCTTACCAGTCCAATTCCTACACCGTATATAAAGTGCCCAATCACCATAATCGGAAAACCAGGTGCGAGTGTCGTTACCAAAGCACCAATTATATATGATGCAGCTGAAACCATCAGCTCCCTCCTTCTACCTTAAATACACACCTGTTAATTATACTTCATCAAGACAGATACAAATTTATTACTATAATTTATTTGTTAGTATTAATATAATTATTTATCATTGTCAGCATCATCATTATTATTACTCTGTTTCTACTACCACTACCACTACCCATTTCCATATATGTATCTCTAAACCAAACAAGAAATCAGAAAGGAATTGAATGAAGGGAATTTTTGGACAGTTGCCATTATTTATATTCCAATTCGAAAGATATATATACAAACTAAACATGAAACCACAAAGAAGTTAATTTGCAATTTCATTCCATGCCAACCAAACATGTGGGTTTGACCACATTCCATTCCATTCCAATGCCCTCCAATTCCAATTCCTTTGACAGTTCCATTCCTTCCAAAAAGAAAATGTGAATACATATTCTAACCTAACAGATTACTGACAACAACAAAGTAGATATACATTAATTACATTTTCTAACTTAACAGATTACTGACAACAACAAAGTAGATATACATTAATTACATTTTCTAACTTAATAGATTACTGAAGAAAGCTGAAGAAAGAAAATGACAAGTTACAAAAAACTGAAGAAAGCAAAATAGAAATCAATACCAGTATCTGTGGTTCGTGTCTTCGTGAAGCCGTGAGGTTCGTGTCTTCGTGAACTGTGAACCTGTGGTTTGTGTCTTCGTGAAGCCGTGAGGCGTGAAGTATCAGAGAAGATAGAGAAAGAGAGGGTCAAAGAGAGAGATCTGAAATGGCGAGGGCACCCTGCATCGACAAAAATGGCATCAAAAAAGGGGCTTGGAGCGAAGAAGAAGATAATAAGTTAAGAGATTACCATTGAGCGATGAGAGTGAGAGGGAAAGGTAGCGGCTGAGGCTGTCGATGAGAGTACGAGGGAAAGGTAGCAGCTTAAATGTGGAGAGATTTCAACTTAACCCTAAAAAAAAAATATCATACGCGCTAAGCTTAAGCTATACATCAGAATTCAGAATTTCAGATGGGCTGATCGGTGTATCGGGTTGGGTCGGGTTCTATTGGGCCTGACCCAATTCCGACCCAAATGCTTCGGGTTGGCTATTTTTTTGATCGATAATGCTTCGGGTTACCTCGGGTTGGGATTTTTCGGGTTTTTTCGGGTTGGGTTGATCGGGTTGGTCGGGTTTTTGAGCACCCCTAAGTGCGTTGTAATTTATCAAACATAACTTATGTACGTTGATCTGAACATTGATTTCCCTTGATTGGGGCCAGTTATCTTTTGAAAGGTACTTGAAACAGAAAATGGGATGATGATCATAATGGTAGTAGTCTAAATGGAGAGAATAGTAATGGTAGTAGTCTAAATGGAGAGAATAGTAATGGTTATATAGAACTATATCATATGATAGCGTTGACAGCGACCTAAGTTGTGTTAGAGCAAAGACAGGGACCTAAGTGCAGTAAAAGCATCCACATTTGCCTATAAATAACCCACGCTAGATTAGTCGTAAAACACATATACGAGAACATATTATTCGTTAACGTATTCTTACATGACATCCCCAAACCTTCATGTTTGGTGCTTTAGGTGTTTATCTGAATCGCTTTCAGACACTGGCAAAGAGTTATATGGTTAGTGTGCATGTTTCATTGAGTTTTGCTTGTTACTATCGTTGTTCTACGAACTAACTATATTAATTAATGTTCATCAACAGATGCATATCCACAATTGTTCACCATGAAAGTCCACCATGGTGGGTACTTCACGGAACCACCTAAAAGACATTATTTCCGTGGTCTAGAAATTTATGTTGACATGTTAGATGTGGAGGATCTTTCTATGCAACTGCTTGAACAGATCATGAAAGAGCTGGACTATGAAGAACCAAAATATAATAGGTTGTATTTTAAGAGGCCGAATGCAGACTTCTTGACTGGACTGGTAGAGTTGAGTACCGACGAAGATGTAGCCAACATACGCCAGTATGTTGACGGCCATACTGTGATTTAAGTGTACATCGAGAAAGTGGAGCTTAACACTTTGAGACTCGTCTCGCCAGAGCATGTAAGAAGTCGACCCGGATTGTCAAAAACCAAACCATCGTCTAGCCGTAGCCTTAAATTTGGATAATTTTGTACTGTATTGATTAGTATGTGTTTGTTATGAAATAATCTTGTATAACATCTATGAGTTGTATTTTTAATATGAACCACTTTTTACACAAATTTCAGACTACTTAAACAATAGTTTTCAGACAAATTAAAGACCTTTATTCATGATAAATTAAACAACAACATAGAAATAGGAAAGGAACGAAACAACAATGTCGAACTGGAAAAGTACAAAACAACAACACATAAACAACAAAGTACTAAAGCAACACCCGTACCACCACCTACTGAAAAATTGCTTTAGTTTGATCAATCCAACTTTGCTTGTCGCTTATCTTCGCTTGAAGAATTGCGAAGTCTTGCGTAATGTGGTGAATGTCTTCTTTTTCTCGACGAATACGAGCCTCCCTATCTTTTATATCCCCTTTCATCCTTTTGATCTCCTTTTCTTCCACTTCGATCCTTGTCAAGTGGACATTCTTCCTGGCGATCATCTGTTTCCACTCTTCTGTCAGTTGGTCTATCTCATTTTCCTTTGCTGCTATCGCCTTCTGGAGTTTAGGTGGCATTCTTTCAGGTGTAGACGATGGGTTAGATGACGATGCCATTTGTTTACTAAAGAAAGAAAGCAAGTGAAAGAAAGCAAGAAAGAAGGATAGAATGGTGTGAATTGTGAATTGCATTTTACTGATATTTATGGATGAAATCTCAAACATGCCAGTGAATTTGAACCACAATTTCGTCTTCAAAGTACAATAATTGTGGAAAAAAACAGTAAAAGCATGCAAAGATTCGTGCAAAAAGGACCAAAAATGTAATTTTTTTCCTGATCGCGGGGTCAGTCGCGGGGAGGGACCAAAACTGTAACCGCGGGGATTGTTGGAGGGGTATAGCGGGGCCTTTTTGGCCAAAACCGGGGGCCACGTGTGCCCTATCCCGCGATCGCGGGATTAATCGCGGAAATTATGGGTATTTCGGCAAATTCAGGAGAGAAATAGGTATTTTGGTAAGTCAAAATCAAACTTTGGATATTTTAATTAAATTCCCTAATTTGTATGTGAAAAGAGAGACCATTATGATCTTAATAAGGAACAAACATGATATTTAAAATATAAGAAATTTTGATAATTATATTATTATTATTATTATTATTATTATTATTATTATTATTATTATTATCACGAAATATTCTTAATTATTGGCGTTGACAAAAAATATATGGTCATTTGCCCATTCACAAGAGGCGTCATTTATACTATCATGAAAGGTTAACTTCGACCATTTCTTTCTTTTTCAACTAATTATTATCTTATAAAATAATAAAATAATAAAATATTAAATATTTGGTTTGATTCTAATATATATTATTTATTTATTTATTTGTAAATGTTTGTTTATCCATACAATGTGACGAATTTTAAATTTTTTGTATAAACAAGTAATAAAAATTAATACAACTGTTCAATGAAAAATATTTCAACATATTACCGTAAACTAAAAGTACTCGAAATAGAAACAGGGGGACACTAAAGGTCTGTTTGTTTTCTTAAAAAAAACACTTGAAAACTTCTGAAATCTTATTCGGTTAGACAATGGGTCATTAAGACCATTTAATTTTTTTTCCAAACAAGAGTTGAAAGCTTTGACTTCCTCTTATTTCACAAGAGATAAACGAAACTCTTAAAGCCTCTTATAATAGGAGCCTCCATTGCCTCCTTGAAGATGTGGTTGGACAGGTTAAGAAGACGAACGTCAGAGATTAACGAGATCTCAGGAGGGATAGGTCCGACGATGTTGTTGGTGGCGACAGTGAAATTGTTGACGGCGACGGTGAAATTCCGGCAACCGCAATGATCCGGCGACGAAGGATTCGGGGAAGAGAAGACAAAAACCCATCTTGGGTTCTCTGCAACTCTCGGTGAAGCGTCTTGAAGAAAGAAATGGAAATGAAGAAAGAAAGCATCCTCGTCTTGGATTTTTTTTATCTTTTTATGCTGATAATGGATTTTGGAGGTAAATAAATGTACAAATAGAAGCAAACAACTTTAAAGTACTTGATGTTTATCAGTTTTCTTCCTTGAAAACTGTGACGACTTTTGGAAAAAAAACGGATAAGAGGCAATTTTTTTACATATGTTTAATATAACCCAATGTGGCAAATTTAATACAATATAATGAAAAATATGGTTTATTTAATACATTATAATGGGTTTATTGTTTCAAACCCATAAACTTTAAAGTTCTGTCAATTTACAAAAACAAATCATCTTATGATTCAGTTTCAGATTCAGACGTTTCAATTTACAAAAACAAACAATATTTTTGATTCAGATTCAGATTTCGGAAACAGTCTTACTGATTCAAATCTGAGATATGTTTGAACTCCGTTTTGGGAATTAATAACCCAAAAACCTTGAAATTGAAGGGAATATTGGTTGATTATAAGGTTGTGGTTATGATTGATCCAGGGGCCACACATAATTTTATTTGATTATACACTATTCATAAATTGGATATTCTTGTAAGCAGCACATGAGATTTCGGTGTCTCGTTAGGGATAGGGGAGGTTGTGAAGGGATATGGGGAGTGTCAAGGAGTTAGACTATGCATCCAGGGAATAGATGTTTGAGAAGATTTTCTCCCTTTAAACTTCGGAAATTTCGACGTGGTTGGAGAAGTTAGGAGCGGTAAAAACCAACTGGAAGATGCAACTGATGAAGTTCATGGTCAACGGGATGCCGATCACCCTTAAAGGGGATCCGTCTCTGGGTCGTTCGAAAGTGACACTAAAAACGCGAGGCCTTTCATAAATCGGGAAGTGGGGGATACATGCTCCAGTTGAATCAGGTGGAACGAGAACCAGTGTTGGGGAATTTGCCGGAATGTTCGGAGTTTTTGAAGGAAGTTATGAGGACTCATCAAAACGTTTTTGAATGGCCGAATGGGCTGCCACCAAAACGAAACAGAGAGCATGTCATAAATCTTAAGGAGGGGGTTGAACCTGTATCGGTACGACCTTACCGATACCCCCATGCCTAGAAAATAGAGATTGAAAAATCGGTACAAGCTATGCTCCGAGTTGGGATTATCAAACCTTCAAGTGGTCATTTCTCTAGTCCGATTCTCCTGGTGAAAAAGAAGGATGGTTCCTAGAGGTTCTGCGTTGATTATCAAGCGCTGGAAAAGGCCACCGTACCGGATAAATACCCTATTCCAGTGAATGGGCTTTTCGGATCACGAGTCTTTTCTAAATTGGACCTCAAGTCGGGCTATCACCAGATTAGAATCAAGGAAGACGATGTGCCTAAGACATCCTTCTGAACCCATGAAGGACATTATGAGTTCTTTGTCATACCGTTCGGGCTAACCAATGCACTTGCGACATTTCAGTCAGTAATGAATTATATTTCTCGCCCATATCTTCGTAATTTCTTTCTTGTATTTTTAGGTGATATTTTGGTCTATATCCCAAGTAAACAACAACACGTCGAGCATTTGGCAGCCGTTATGACGCAGTTGTATCGACATCAGTTTTATGCTAATCCAAACAAATGCGAGTTTTGTAAAACAAAGATGGCCTATTTCAGAAATCGGAGTGTCGGTTGATCCGGAGAAGATCAAAGCAATAACAGAGTGGCCAGTACCAAAGAAGGTATGTGAATTGCGAGGATTTTTAGGCCTGTCCTGTTATTACCGATGGTTCATCGCTAGGTTTGCTAGGATGACCTTTCCTCTAACTGATCAGCATAAGAAAGAGATTTTTGGGTAGACACCGGAGGCTACCGAAGCTTTCCAAATGATCAAAACGGCCTTAACCACAACTCCTATCTTGGCGATGCCAAATTTTTCACAGGTTTTCATAGTGTAGGTTGATGCATCGGGTTACAGCTTAGAGGCAGTTTTGTTACAAAATGACCATCTGTTAATCCAAACCCTCAGTGATTTGATAATGACCCTCTCTTAAATACTTAGTGAAAATTGTAAGTAAACAATATGTATCAGAGTTTCACTATCGCTGATAAGTACTAAGACATTACAGTATCGCTGATAGGAACTCTCGTTCTTTAGATTAAACATTCAGCGAACACTGTTCACCATAATGCTCCGAGTCTGTTCAGTCCTTATGGTAATCGCTGATAAGTTAGTTGTTTACTTATGATCCCTGAAGACAAGTTTCACTTCAACATAGGTTCTACGCTGAAGTCGAAGATCAAGCTCAAGAACCAGCGACAAGTCTCCTAATGAACTGATGCGGATCAGCGAAGACTCAGATTTGTCCACTCAACGTGAAGTATCAAGTACAAGACTTCAGCTATCGCTGAACTTTGTCATTCACTGATATAGAATGATAAAGCGCTGAATCAACGTAAGCTGATCATGAAGTCCTCCGTACAAAGTACTTTTGTCTTAACTACCCTTGCACGACTCCGTATGATATGTCAGAAAAGAACCTCCTTATTGTCTTAAATCGTACAACCACTCTGATACTACACTGTTCAAACATGCGGCTACTAAGGTTGTCTTCAAAGGTCAATGACATACAACAATTGAGTTGCTGCCATGTGTAAAGTATAAACTGCCATGCATTAACTGCATGCAGTGTATAAGAAGGACTCCAGCTTCATTTTTGAAGCACTCGTAAACTCTGGTCGAGTCATCTTTCTTATCTTGAGATAGGTTATTATTAGTAATTTCCTTCTCTTTCTTAGTGCAAGAAACTTAGTGTTCCAACTTGTTTAGATTTAGGTTTATCCTTAATCTTGTTTCGCAACAAGCTATAAATTGTTAATGATTTATCAATAAACAATTTAGAAAAGTAAAATTTGTGTGTTTGTATTCAACCCCCCCCCCCCCCTTCTACAAACTTGTATAGCCCTTCGGGACCAACAAGTGGTTTCAGAGCAGATTTGTTTAATCTCATAAACAAGATCTGATCTATACTAAGATTTCTCTTCCTAGCTATTTCTTAAAATGGCTACCAACACAAATACAAACTATATTGACAACGGTTCTCTTGCAAAACCCCCTAGATTCTCCAGAGATAATTTTAATCTATGGAAAAATAGGACGATTCTCTTCTTAGAAGGTGTAGACCCTACTATGCCTTATTATCTTGAAAACGGCCCATATATTCCTGTAAGAATTGATGTTGCAGTTCCAGCCGCTGAGAATAGACCTGCTATTCCTAAGGAAATTCATATGTGGACTGATGAAGATAAGAAGAAAGTGGCTATCGTCACCAAAGCCAGATCCATACTCTCCATGGCTATTCCTGACGAAGTCTACCATTCTGTCATGAACCTGAATACCTCAAAAGCTATGTAGGACACAATCTGTGTTCAGTATGAAGGTACTTCTGATGTCCAGGACTCTCGAAAGATCAACCTGGTAAGACAATATGAAAGCTTCATTTGTGGTAAGAATGAAACTCTCTCTGAAGTACACCAACGTTTTAACTGTTTAATAATAGATCTAAAAACTGTTGGTAAGGAATATTCTAACTTTGAAGTGCTGACAAAGTTTTTAGAATGTTTACCTGAAAGCTGGGACAGTTATTCTATGTGTCTCAAGCTATCAAAGGATCTAAAATCAATGACCCTTGCTACCTTATATGGCACGATGCTGAATCATGAGCAATCGAGTCATCTTAAGAAAAATCTTGTAAAAGATTCCAAAAGCACCCCTGTTGCTTTAATCTCAGAGGAACCTTCCACTCAGCGACCCTCGGTCACTATCACTGAGTTGGAGAGTAACTCTGAAAGGTCATCAGATTCTGACTCTTCAGATCTTGATGAATCTTTGGCTCTCCTCACTAAAAAGGTCAGGAGATTCGCCAAAAAGAAAATGTTCAGAAAGAATAAACCTCTTTTAATTACTGACAATCCAAGATCATCAGCTCTTATTGATAAGGCTACTGCTACTTGTTTTAACTGTGAAAAGATAGGACATTTCGCTAACGAGTGCAGGTCAAAGAAAGTTTCGAGAAACTCAGCTTTTCCCAAGAAAAACTTTATTCCCAGGAATAGAGATGACAAATACGCCAAGTTGAAAGAAAGGTATGCGAAGCTGAAAAGCTTTAAGAAGAAAGGCAAAGGCCTGATGGCTAACTATGATTGGGCTGACTCTGATGAGGAAGAAACATCCGACACTGAAGATGATGAAGCCAATCTCTGTCTTATGGCCAAACTTGAAGATGAGGAAGACAATTCTGACATTCCCTCTACTTCAACCTCTGCTACTCAGGTATCACCTTCTTTCTTTACCAATATTGCAAATATTGATGAAGCTGATAGTCTTCGAAAGATCGATCTCTTGACTAGAAGTTTATATGAAGCCATGAATGGCAAAACTATAGTTGAAAATCAAAACCTTGATCTCGCTGAACAGCTTAAGAACTGTCACCTTCAAATAGAAAATCTTTCTAAAATTGAAGAAGATTTTAAAGATCAAGTTCACCTAAATTAGCTAGTCAAAATCGAGCGCGAAGAAGCTATCGCTGCATTAAAAGCTGAAAAAGCTACTGTTGATGGATGGTATAATTCCTCAACAAAGATCACTGAGATAATTAAGTCTCAGATTCCCCTGAGTGATAAACATGGTCTTGGTTACAAATCTGATACTCTAGAACCAACCACTGATCGTTCCATGCTATTATTTGGAACTTTCGTATCCTCAGTCGCTGATACTTCATCCTCTCAGTGTTCCTCTTCTAAACTGCCTATCCCTGAGGAAATTTCTACCTCTTCAAAAGGTAAAGAGAAAATGGTTTATCCAAAACCTACCTCTGTCTTTAAAGATAACGGTAAAGGAATTACTTTTAACCAAAATCCTCAGAAGGGTACCTTAGTTCCTAAGCTGAATGCTTCTAAAGCTTCAGTGACCTATCCCTCTGGATCAAGGAATCAGATCTCCGGATCTACTCAGCGTGGATCTATTCAGCGATCTACTCCTAGAATCAGAGTGGATGTCTTTGGTAAGAAATCCGAAGAACTAAATGTTCCTCCCATTTCAAATGACAATAGCTTACTTGGTGCTGGTACTTCTAATTCAAAAACTAAAGCTCAACATTCAAATGGTCCTAGAACTATTTTTAGTAATAGGAAATGTTATCACTGTGGACTTACTGATCATATTGCTAGTAAGTGCCCCACAACCACCAAAGCTGAAAAGATAGATAAGGTGAAGATCATTGCCCCCAAGGCAAAGAAGACCACTGAGGTTAAGAAATTAACCAAAGTGAAGACTGACAAAGCTGAATCTTCAAATGCTGCGAAGACTGCTGAACCTTCCATTCCAACTACCCCCACTGACAAGTGTGTACACATGGTTAAGTGGGTACCCAAGAAAAACTAATCTTCCTTTGTAATGCAGGTTAAGAAGGGTATCTGGTATCTCGATAGCGGATACTCTAGACACGTGACTGGAAAGAAAAGCCTGCTCGCTGAATACAAGGAAGAGAAGGGTTCCTCCGTGACTTTCGGTGGAAATGGAAAAGGACATACCCGAGGGTTTGGTGTACTATCTAATGGTACAACAACCTTAAGAAGAGTCGCATATGTTGAAGGGCTGAAGAATAATCTTCTAAGCATCAGTCAGCTTTGCGACAAGGATAACAAAGTAATCTTTACTAAGGAATCATGCTTTGTCGCTGACAAAAAGGAGAAGATAGCTCTCAGCGGTTATCGTTTGGAAAATGTTTATGTAATAAACATGGACTCAACAACCACTGAGAACTCCTGTTTCTTCTCAAAAGCCTCATCTGATGTCAATTGGCTATGGCATAAGAGGCTCTCTCATCTAAATTTCAAGACACCGAACACTCTTTCTTTAAAAGAGTTAGTCACTGGTCTACCTCAACACTCATACGCCAAAGAGTCCTTATGTTCAGCGTGTGAGAAAGGCAAGCAGACCAAAGCAAGCTTTAAATCAAAGCAAGTCTCCTCAGTGTCATATCCTCTACAACTTCTCCATATGGATTTGTTTGGCCCTGTTAACAAACAATCCATCGCTGGAAAGAAATATACGCTGGTCATAGTTGATGAATTCTCTCGCTATACATGGGTTATGTTTCTCCGTTCTAAGAGTGACACCCCTGAAGAACTCATCACCTTTGTTCGGAAGATGGAAACCCTGAACAACTTGACCGTTCGCTCAATAAGGAGTGATCATGGGACTGAATTCAAAAACAATTCTCTTGATTCCTTCTTTGAGAGTAAGGGTATTTCTCACAACTTTTCATCAGTGAGAACACCGCAACAAAATGGAGTCGCTGAAAGAAGAAATAGAACAATTATTGAAGTTGCACGTTCAATGCTCAGCGATTCCCACCTGCCTACTCAGTTTTGGGCAGAAGCTGTCAACACTGCTTGTTTTACGCAAAACAGGTCGCTGATAGTCAAAAGATTCAATAAGATAGCCTATGAACTTTTTCATGGGAGAAAGCCTTCAATTAGCTTTCTTCACATCTTTGGATGTCAGTGTTTCATACTTAACAACAGAGATGCCCTTGGAAAGTTTGATCCTAAGGCTGATGATGGAATCTTTCTTGGATATTCTTCAATCTCCAAAGCCTTCAGAGTCTTCAATCGAAGAAGACAAACTGTAGAAGAAACTATTCACGTCACGTTTGACGAATCCCGTTCAGCGAACTCTAAACCGTCCGCTGATACTGAAGAACTGAATCAATGGATGTTTTCTCATATTGGTGATTCAGAAGATATTTCCACTCCTCATACTCATACAGTTAAAGATGATAGTCCTACTATCATCCCAAATATGCTGAATAGTGAAGCTGAAACATCATGGGTCTCAGCTGTTCCTTTAAACACTATACCTACTTCTGAACCAAATGTCTCAGACATTCCATCTACTTCTCAGCAATCAGTGAATGAGATGACATCTGCACCTACTCCTCTCTTGGCTGCTATTCCAGAAGTTGCTGAAGCTTCATCTCCAGCTCCTCCAGTTCAATTTGAGTCAGCGACTTATGCTCTTACTCAGCGATGGACTGTAAATCACCCAATTGATCAAATTCTTGGTGATCCAAACGCTGGTGTTCAGACTCGACGGAGTGCAGGTAATATTTGTTTATTTGTTAACTTTATTTCTCTGATTGAACCAAAGAAAATAGATGATGCCCTTAAAGATCCAAACTGGGTCAGCGCTATGCAAGAAGAGCTGACTGAATTCGAAAGAAACAAAGTTTGGAAACTTGTTCGAAGACCAACTGACAAAACAGTGATAGGCACTAAATGGGTCTATCGAAACAAGTTGGACGAACATGGAACTGTAACCCGCAACAAGGCTCGACTTGTTGCTTAGGGATACAGACAAGAGGAAGGCATAGATTACGACGAAACATTTGCTCCAGTAGCAAGACTAGAATCTATTCGTCTATTCTTAGCATACGTTGTACACAAAGACTTCAAAGTATATCAGATGGATGTTAAGTCAGCGTTTCTAAATGGAAAGCTGAATGAAGAAGTCTATGTGGAACAACCTCCAAGATTCTCAGATCCTAAGCGTCCAGGTTATGTTTATAAACTGGATAAGGCACTTTATGGCTTAAAGCAAGCTCCACGTGCATGGTATGACACTATATCTACTTATCTCCATATTGAAAAACTTGAGCGTGGTAAAATCGACAATACTCTACTTATTCAGAATAGTGAAAGGTCATATCATTCTTGTTCAGATATATGTTGATGACATTATATTTGGTTCTACTAACCCTGATCTTTGAACTCGTTTCGCTGATAGAATGAAAGAAGAGTATAAAATGAGCATGATAGGTGAGCTAACATATTTCCTTGGTCTTCAGATAAAGCAAAATGAAAAAGGAACTTTCATTAATCAGGGAAAGTATGTTAAAGATATGCTGAAGAAATTCGATTTAACTTAGAGTTCAGCTATGAAAACCCCTATGGCACCTCCGCTGACACTAAACAAGGATTCAAATGGAATACCTGTTAATGTCACGTTGTACCGTGGGATGATCGGCTCTCTCTTGTATCTTACATCTAGCCGACCCGATATTATGTATGCAACCTGTTTGTGTGCACGATATCAAGCTGAACCTAAGGAATCTCATATGACCGATGTAAAGCGAATTTTTCGATACCTTAAGGGTACTGCGAACCTAGGTCTTTGGTATCCCAAAGACTTAGGGTTCGATCTAATCACCTATTCAGATAGTGATTTTGTAGGTTGCAAATTGGATAGGAAAAGCACCATAGGAGGCTGTCAGCTCCTGGGTGGAAAGCTGGTGAGTTGGACAAGTAAAAAGCAAAACTCAGTGTCCACATCAGCTGCTGAAGCTGAGTATGTAGCCGCTAGAAGCTGTTGTTCTCAGGTCTTGTGGATGAGAAATCAACTACTGGACTATGACCTACAGGTCTCAAAAATTCCAATCTATTGCGATAGCACAAGTGCCATCGCTATAGCCAACAATCCAGTGCTACACTCAAAGACAAAACACATCGAAATTAGGTATCATTTTATCAGAGATCATGTGATGAATGGTGATATAGAACTTCACTTTATCCCAACTGATTATCAGTTAGCTGATCTATTCACCAAACCTATTGATGAGACAAGATTCAACTTTCTCATCAGCGAGCTTGGAATGCTGAACTTTGAAGAGTAAAATCTTCAGCGGTTCACATTTGATCAGCGACAGGATAAAACCAACTTGTATAACCTATTCTATCATTCTCTCTCTGAATAAACTTGATTCGCTGATATCAAGGTATGTTTTTCTCTCGCTGACAATCGCATGTAAATGCAAGATTTCAAGACAAATTGCATCGCTGAATATCTCTTCCTTAATCAGCGATACTTTGAAATTTCTAAAACCAACACTGATATTTCTATTCAGTGCTTCATGTTTTCAAAAGTGTCCCTGAGCTTTCATAACCTCAGAGACATCCTAAAATATGAAAGGACATCCGTGACGTCATAGAAACGGATAAGCCCTGGCACGTTCTCTTTATGACACACGATTGCACGTTTCGTTTACCTTCCAATCAAATGCAAACACGTGTCCGTGTCATGATGAAAATCTTTTCCCGCTCAAGATTTTCTCTCTCTCTCTCTAATCTCACTATATAAACACATTTTGGGTTTATACTTTTCCTTTACGCGAACAACTTCTTTCTCAAGAAAACTACTGTTGCATTTTTGCTCTCAAGTTTTCAAGAACTGTTCATCTTCTTCTTTTCAACGAACCAGGTTAATATTTCTTTTATTTACCTGTTTCTTAAAACTTGTTAATGATCTTCTCATTGTTTTTACAAGATCAAACAAAAGAACTTTTTCAAAAATGAAATCATTTCTTTCATGGTTTTATGAACACAACCTTTCATGGTTGTTCTTCAAGTTTAATCTCAAATATCTTAAACTTGTTCTTCATACGTTTTTTCCAGAATCCTAATCCTCAAAGGAAACTGGAAAACAAGACTTTTTATTGGGTTTGCATTTCTTTTTCAAAAACAAGAAAACCCTAATCTTCAGTAAGACATTTTTGTCTGAATGAAATGGACAAAATTCGAACCATCTTATCGGAAAATCTTTCCACATTAAGATTATTCTTATTTGTTATATCTTTGGTTGAACTGATAATACACCAATGGCATCTACTGATATTCCTACTGCTGAGAACACTGCTGCTGCTGAGGAACTGGAAATCACCAAGGCTCCTCAGGTCAAGTTCACACTTGAGGAACTCGATTGGACAAAAACAAACAATCTCTATGCGCTTTTCGAGTTTCCTCCTCGAAAGCAAGTCACACATCTGAATGATGTTGTGAATTTCCTCAAAACCTGTTGCCTCTCTACAACCCTGACCATAACACCCCATGCTCATCAGTTACTACTATCTTAGTTCTGGTATTCTGCCAGACACACTCAGCTCACATCGACCAAAGACCCCACGAAGAAAATCGATTGCATCCTCTGTGACACTGATTTTGGCACCATAAAAATCACCCCTGCCATTATCCGAAAAGCACTGAGCCTTCCCATCGCCACAAAAGAAAAACCCTTTGTTTCTCTCCCTGACCACAAGAAACATACTGATAGGGAAGCCATCACTGCATTCTTTGATGCAATGGGTTATGTATGGGAAACTGGGAGGGATAAGAAGCCTGAGAAGAAACTGACCCTCATCAAGAAATCCAAAATGCCCAGTGAGATGAACTTCATCTTCGCACACTTAATAAGCTGCATGACTGCAAAGACCGGCTCCTCTGATCAAGCCGCTCAACCTCAGCAAGCAATGGGCTATGCATTGCTGAAAGGTCTTCATGTTGACTGGGCCTCGATAATCTACGATGATCTTATACTCAGAGTAGACTCGGCTGCTGACCGACCATTATAGGTTCCATATCGTAGATTCATCAGCGCCGTCTTCCTCAAAGGACTTGGGGACAACTACCCAAAAGTAGGAGACCTGAAACTCTCTCAGGTTGGCCCTAAGGTACTCGACTTCAAGCCAATGTCAAACGAGGTACGTCTCTCTACTCTCTTATCTATTCTCAATCCTCCTTCTTCTACTTCTGCAGCTCATTCAGTGGAAAAACCCACCGCTGATACCCCAGCTGCAACCTCCACTCCTTCTAGAAAAAGGAAACAATCTACTACCCAACTTGGTTCCAAAAGAACTAAGAAAACCAAGGAGAAACCCCAGCAATCTCATGCTGAAGACTCCTCAGCTCATCTTGAAGAGCTGATGGAAAGTTCAGTGGTACGCTCTGCCACAGCTGAACAATCCACCCTTTCCATCCCAGCTTCAGCGTCTCTAAACGCTGAAGTTATAAACTTGGAATCGACCCAACCTCCTTCAGTCTATCATAGGACTGAAGAAGTGATTCTCAGTAGATCCAACATTGAATCAGCTCCACATCAAACCTTCTCAACCTTCGCTTCTCTCTCTTCTCCATTGGACTCTAATCCAGTTTTCACCACGATCACTAGAGCACCCGTCATTCTTCCAGAAGCTAAAGATGATACTTTTCAAGGAATGATGGATGCAGGAGCTGCAGGAATGTCCATGCGTACACGCACTCTAGCTGACGACATGGAACTTTTTTCAGGACACATAAGTTTTGACGACTTCACCAACCTTCCTGCAGGTATACACCAACCCATATACACTGTAACTAAACCCTAAACTTCTGAGCTTTCCTTTGTTCATAAGTACTTATCTGTTACAGGTCCTAATTTGGGAGACATCAACGCCTCTCTGAAGAACCTGGATACAAAGCTGACAGGTCTCACCACTACTCTCTCAGACAACTCTTCAGCTGTAACAAACGCTGGAGAGAATCTCAACAAGCTGACAAAAGTGGTTGAACAGAAAGCCTCCAAAGCTGATTTGGAGAAGGTTGATGGTACTCTTGGTGACTTTGCCAAAGTTCTTGCTGACATCTACACAGACTACACCTCTCTCAAAACAACAGTTCAAACCATGTCCAGCGAGGTCATAACGCTGAAGACATCGGATGGAAATCTTCAGGGAGAGATGTCCGCTGTAAAGACTGACGTGAGTTCAGTAAAGACTGACGTAAGTTCAGTGAAGACGATGGTATAGAAGATCCTGCATAACATGACCGCTTCTGCCCCTACACCTTCGCATTTTACTCTGGCGGATCATGCTGAACTTTTCAAGATCACTCCTGCTATTACTGGCCTAGAAGACAGAGTAGCAGCGATTGAAAACTATATTGGGATCCCTGGCCAAGAAGACAGGGAACCAACACCATCTGCTGAGTCATCGCATTCCTCCCCCACTAATCATGAGGAAGGGGGGAGAAGAACTCTGAAGACCTTCCCCATGATGAATCTATCGAGGGGGAGAAGACTGAAAACCTTTCCCTTACTGAAGAGGGGGGAGAAGACAAATGAAGAAACAACTACTGGACCTCAGGGAGATGAAAACCCTGAGGGAACCGAGAAGCTTACCTCTGTATCTGAGGGGGAGCAACTCGATGAGCAACTTGAGAAAGCTGCTGCTGATGTAACCGAACCCTACAATGACGAGATAGAATCTGAATCTGAAGCTGAAGATGAAGAAGCCGTCGACTTATCTGGCGATGAACCATCATCCAGTGATAAGGGTGATGATGACGATGATGATGACTCCTTTATCGTCAAGCCTGTTCAGAAGAGTACAGCTCTCAAAGGGATTTCGGTAAACGAACCTTCAGGGGAGCGGACCAAGACAAAGCCTTCAGCGTCTGAAGCTGACAAGGGCAAAGGAAAAGGTGTCGCTGAAGACGATGAAAATCTGATGATCTTACTTCAAAAGCCAGTTCGTCAGGTACACTACATCTTACTTCCTTACACTGCATCCCTCCTCTATATATACACATTATCAGCTCTACTCTCCACAAAAAGCCTATACACTTAAACCCATTTCTTTTCTCTGTTCTACCCAAGTTCTTATTCGTAAGATCGTTGTGTTTCAGCTAGTCCTCTCCCCTGCTTGAGGATTCTGAAGTACAACCAGCTGCTGCTGAAGAAATAATCCCAGTTTTGGATTTAATCATTGAGACTGATGAACCTGAAGAACAGTTGCTCTCTCACAAAAACAGACCTTCCTTGGCTCCTCAAAAGATGAGTGGAGAGGATCAACAAAAGAGAGATGTAATGATCAAGAGATTCGAAGATCAGCGAATCATCCTGAAGCGTGATCAACTTCCTTCTATTCCTCCAAAGTTCAGACTTTCACAAAAGAAATACCAGGATCCCCTCAGAGCTGAAAGGTTAATCGCTGAAAGAAAAAGACAGAGAACTCGCCATCCAGCTTACTCAACAATCGGTGAAAGACCCCTCGCTGAAAAGAACTCCAATCGAAGTTCAACGTCAGCTATGGGAAGACGCCAAGAAGATCGTTGAAGAAAAGAGAACTGTGTCTCAATCTACTTTAATCTGGTGTAAAGAAAAGTTACACTTCAGATATCGACCTGCCAGAATCAACAAGGTACATATCACTGGAAAATCAACCCTCAAAGTTTCAATCGCTGAAATCGAGATATTCAGAGAGAACGGAACAGTACGAAAAATTCTATGATGAAGCCATCACGAAGTACGGTCTCTCTGAATGGTTGGAGATCAGATTAGCCATCCAGAAGTCTCAATCTAAGTACAAGGATCATGTCGAAAAGCTGATAAATCAACAGATCGACTTAGTATCTTCTTGTGTGGATATTCCTCCTCCCCCTCCTCTCGAAAATCAGAAAAGAAGGGCCTCTGCAAAGAAAAAGTCTAAACCTTCAGACTCAGGTCCTCCTATACGGAACGAAACAGGTATTGGTTTTTCTCGTGCTGAAGTTCTTGGTCCAGAACCTGACCTTTCCGCACTTGACACATCTCTTCCTCCTGGTGAGACTTTCATCCCTGGAAAAGTCATAAGCAAACCCTATGGGATATTCTTTATTGACTATGGTGGACGACAACGTTTTCAACGTATCTCTGAACTTCCCATCACTCCCATCGAACAGCTGAAAGATCTCATCTACTGGTGTGATTTCAAACGCGACATTCAGGCACGACATCTTAAACCCTTGATTTTTGAAGAAGCTCTGGACAAAAAGAATCAAGGAGTAACGGTTCCTGGCTGGATGATTCCCACATCAAAGACCCGTGATGAACTTCTCATTAAGGAAGAACCTCTATAAGCTGATAAGATCGCCTTATTCTTCTATTTTATCAGTTATTCTTTTGTACTTGTAATTTATTTCGCTTGTACTTATAATCTTTCCACTTCCCTTTGTAATCTGATACGAAGTTTAAAGAAAGATTTCAGCGAAAGTACTTTACTCCATCAGTACAGAAAAGATCCCAAAAAATAGTAAAATGGACAAATATTTTATGAGTTCTTTTTATCCTTATGTTTTCATTAAATAACAATTTTCTCTGTTGCTATGTCATAATCAAATAGGGGGAGATTGTTGATCCAAACCCTCAGTGATTTGATAATGACCCTCTCTTAAATACTTGGTGAAAATTGTAAGTAAACAATATGTATCAGAGTTTCACTATCGCTGATAAGTACTAAGACTTTACAGTACCGCTGATAGGAACTCTCGTTCTTTAGATTAAACATTCATTGAACACTGTTCCCCATAATGCTCTGAGTCTGTTCAGTCCTTATGGTGATCGCTGATAAGTTAGTTGTTTACTTATGATCCCTGAAGACAAGTTTCACGTCAACATAGGTTCTACGCTGAAGTCGAAGATCAAGCTCAAGAACCAGTGACAAGTCTCCTAATGAACTAATGCGGATCAGCGAAGACTCAGATTTGTCCACTCAACGTGAAGTATCAAGTACAAGACTTCAGCTATCGCTGAACTTTGTCATTCACTGATATAGAATGATAAAGCGCTGAATCAACGTAAGTTGATCATGAAGTCCTCCGTACAAAGTACTTTTGTCTTAACCACCCTTGCACGACTCCGTACGATATGTCAGAAAAGAACCTCCTTATTGTCTGAAATCGTACAACCACTCTGATACTACACAGTTCAAACATGCGGCTACTAAGGTTGTCTACAAAGGTCAATGACATACAACCAATGAGCTGCTGCCACGTGTAAAGTATAAACTGCCATGCATTAAATGCATGCATTATATAAGAAGGACTCCAGCTTCATTTTTGAAGCACTCGTAAACTCTCTTTCTTATTAGTAATTTCTTTCTCTTTCTTAGTGCAAGAAACTTAGTGTTCCAACTTGTTTAGATTTAGGTTTATCCTTAATCTTGTTCCACAACAAGCTGTAAATTGTTAATGATTTATCAATAAACAATTTAGAAAAGTAAAATATGTGTGTTTGTATTCAACCCCCCCCCCCCTCTACAAACTTGTATAGCCATTCAGGACCAACACCATCCAATAGCTTGGGCTGAGGAACCGTTTGAAATCTATTTACGAAAAGGAGCTGATGGAAGTAGTACTCGCGATGCTTCGACGGTGTAACACCCTCAAAATTGGAAAGAGCAACTAACTAAAATTTTCAATAATACAACCAAAAGAATAGAATTTCTTCCTGTAAACCAATACTAGAAATATCTCAAATTAAGTTCTATAATAAACCTCAAACAATTCATTACCCAAGTCTTATTACAAAGTCTAAATCCATAACGGGTGTTACTTAACCCAAGTACAAGTTGCTAATCCCAAAATAAATGCGGAAGACTTCACTAAGCGAATCACTTCTCGAGCACACTACTAGCACTCATCTCTTCACAGTGTCGCTAGAACTATTCCCAACCTGAACCTATTGCACATGCCGACAAATAAAAAGGGTTAGGCTTAACGCCTAGTGAGTTCAAAAGTTTTCACCATGATTATATAAAATTGTAGAAAGAAAGAGTACAACTTTAACCACAATTTCCAAAATGTTTTACTTTAGATATGAAAACGACCCAATTTCCAATAACATGCATTTTAGGTGATGGAGACACCAAAATAAACGATTTCCCAACGTAAGGTAAATTCGACCCAAAATTCACTCAAAACGATGATAGAAATGAATTTCCCAATTTATAAAACGTGCATAAAACGTTGCGTCCCAAAACATCCAAGACACGGATGGGGAATAATACTCAAACCATAAATCATGAATAAAAATCGATTGATATAAAATGTCACATAAAACATGGATAATAAAATTCAATACCTAAGCCAATACCTTTCGATGACGGGGGAGACCCGTATCCATCAAGGTGACGATAACACGTGAGTAGGGTCACCTATGATGTTATTGGATTACACCTCAAGTCCGGTTTTAGTTCCCATGCCATAAAGACATCACAACCTCAAACCATATACATGCCTTTATTGCCTACTCCGTCAAGTTACACCTGAAGGACTTATGGGACCATATTGCCTATCCAATCTAGACGAGTTACACCTCAAGGACTTCAATGTCCCCCATTGCCTACTCGCTAGTGGCTCCAAACGGCCTACCACATATAACCATGTGTTCCAATAGTCCACTCCTCGTGCACAAAGAGATAGACACCAAATAACTCATAATCCCGAAGTACAACCCATAACGGTTCCTCTCCACAAAAGAAACGAGACAACACCAACGCTAGTTCAGGCATAATTCCCAAAGTGATAATATCAAGACTCGTCACTATTAAGTATGACTGACTTACATGCCTATGGATCCAATGCATTACAGTGTAAAGGTACATGACTCCACTTGAATGACACACACACTCAAAACATGTACTCTCCAAATAAAATGCAGTAAATGCAATAAGTTGCAATAAATGCAAACCATAAATAGGACTCCACATTGAGCCATCCAAGTCGGACAAGATGTCCCCAAAGACTCCTTTAAAGTCAAAACCGAGCAAAATGCTCAAAACTCATTAGACCAATAATTAACGGTCCTCAAAATATAAAATGCATATGGACATCGCTTAGGTAAACATATACCACAAAATCATTATTAACCCAAAACTCGTCACGGATTAATACAAATGGTTTCCCCAAAGGGACTCGTACTTTTATAATTCTCTAAACGACTCATGACACGAAAATGTGCATTTTCCCAAACGGTTTATAAAATCAACTATACCAACATGATTAAACCATTGAATAAACTCCATTTGAGCAATAAATCATTTAAGGACATATTTATGATTTCTACACATCAAAATATCCAAAAATCCCAAATATGGGTGCTTTACAATCTTTATAAAGTTGAACACTTAAAAGGATCAAACTCACCAAATAAGTCAACAGTTGATAATTTTAAGTAAAACACACAAATATTTGAAAAATAACATTGTTGGCATGCACAACGTTTTCACAAATCAACTTGAACTCACCTTGCTATATTTAGGCTAAATCTAGATTTTTCCCCAATATGAGCTCCTTTGAAGAAAGTTGAATCCTCAAGCCAAATCTTCCAAAAACCTAGATCCACAAGCTTTAAAACATCAATATCGATATTCAACCATCTAGAATTGTTCCTTCTAACATTTTACATCAATATCTTAACTTATACCAAAACCCTATTTTCCATAGATGAAGAAAAGAGAAGATTACCTTCACCACAACTTGGATCCACCAACCAAACACCTCTATAGTTACCAAAACGAACCACAAACTCTAAATCCTCAAAATGGAGATAAATGGTTGGATGAAACTCTAGAAAACTTTGATGAAGAAGATGAAATAAAAGAATTCTTGCTTTAGCTTCCAAAACCATGATAGATGAAGAAGGGACACTTGAAAACTTGATTCTTGGGGTCTAAAAGGCTCAAAATCGACATTGGGGGGGTGAAGGGTTTCGGTTTTTGGGAGAGAGAAACGAAATGGGTGAAGTTAGAATGAGAAAAGTGCTGAAAATCGCATTTTAAGGGTCCTGGTACCCTGGGCGATAGTAACATGCGATAGTCATAGTGTCTCAATCGTTGGCACAATCGCACGGGTTGTACCGAGAGTTCTTGTGTAACACCCTAAAATCCGGGCCAATTTGAACCTTAAAATTTCACAAGGTATATCAGAATATCATCCACACTTTTATATATATAAGCAGAGAATTAACTATGAGGGTTCATATTTACACATATCGAATTCTCTAAATAACCTATTAATCTAATCATGTCAACTATAATTAGATTAAATGGAATATCTAAGCAATCCATCCAAAGCCTCCCCGTATCAGCTAATTTCTCCCCTTATCATCAAAAGCCGAATACCCAAAGCACTCGTCCCACATCCCAAAACTTCCCTGAGCTCGTACCTGGTAAGAAAATTTAATTTGAACGATTAGGCTTACGCCTAGTGAGAACATCCAAATTCAAATTAAAACATTAACAGCTTTGAAAACTCAGACATCCAAAGCATATAAACAAACCTGGTTTATCACCATTCTTACTATACTCGTACTAGTCTCATAATGACGGGAACATACCCGATCCCATGAATATGACTATCATTCAGAAAGTCATATCATCGTATTCAAGAGCCTACTACGAATCATTGCAGATTCTAGATCATCGCTCATACCCAAGAAATTACAAGTTACTTCATGCCTATTTTTTGGAGTGGAAGTAGAGATTACAATTTACTTTATGCCTATCTCTCACCTTCCCATAGAAATCAGGAATTACAATTTACATTATGCATATTCCTCGATTTCTACACTACGAAATGAGAATTACAATTTACTTTATGCCTATTCTCCATTTCCACGTAAACGGGAATTACAATTTACTTTATGTCTATTCCACGTTTCACGTCACACTATGAAATAGGAATTACAACTTAATTTATGTCTATTCCTCATTTCACAACACATTTACGAAATGGGAATTACGATTAGTGCCCCGCCTATTCCACATTTCAGGTCAATGGGAATTACGATTTGTGCCCCGCCTATTCCACGTTCATCCAATCACAAAACAAAATGGGAATTACCATTCAGTGCCCGGCCTATTCCGCATTTATCAAATCAACGGGAATTACCATTAAGAGCCCGGTCTATTCCACATGATCACATACTACTAGTGCATATGGATCCCTTACACTTACTAGTGTATATGTATAATAACATATCACACTACTTCTCATAACATATTCTTAACTCTAAGAATATTAAACAACGTATCGCTTCTCAATTGTTTAAATGTTATAATCGGAAAAACATTTCGAATCCAAAGTCCAGAACTGTCCAAAACCCAGATCTCTAACTGAATTCTAATGAAACCGGGTCTCATTCCGGACTCCATATCTTCCGGATATAATTCTGAATCCTAACACAATTCGGATCAATTCCGGATCTCACTAATACCGGCCCAAAAGCCCAAGTTCTGGAACTACTCAAATACCGGAACCAAATGCCCAATTCCGGAATTCCATCTACCGGTTCCAAAGGCCCACTTCCGGAATTTCATAACACCGGATCCGGCCCAAGTACCGGAATTAAGACGATACCAGATCCCAAAGCCTATATACCGGAATTATACTATTTCCGGAATTTAACACCTACCAGAACCAAACTAATTCCGGAACCATCCTCTTCCGGATTGTAAACTCAATTCCGGAACTCTCTCCAATACCGGAACTCAACCCAATTTCCGGAACTCACCAGTTCCGGATCAAATACCGGGACTTCGATACTGGTTATTCGATTTCACGTCAAAATTGCTAAAAAGCTTATCTAAATTTCAGTTTGTTGCTCCACTTTAATTCAATACAAATTTACCAAATCATTCAAACAGTTTATATACCTAATATGTTTCAATTTCAACTGGTAATGCTTAAAATGAAGAGATGAACTCACCTGTTGAAGCTTTGACCCAGAAATCCAATTCTTTCCTTCTCTATGATTCAACAATCTCTGTAAGAGTGATTCAAACTTGATATTACTAACATATTAATAATATAAACAAGATGATTCAAACCCTTACCACAAGAATTTTAGTTCCAATTTTCTCTTCTCTTTCTCTTCTCTTCTTTCTCTCCCTGCTTTTCCTCTGGACCGACTCCAACAAGACTGAATTGAGATATCATCTCAATTCAGCTTACCCTCATGTTAAGTATTCTCAACTTCCAATAAATGACCAAACAGACCCTCAAGTTTAATTTTCAACAATCCTATTTAAACTTTGGTCAAAATACAAATTCAACCCTAGAGTTTGTATTTACAAAAAGTCCACAACTTAGACTAAATTACAATTCGATCCCATTTATATTAATTAAAATATCATGGAAATTCGGGGTGTTACATTTTGGCATCCGGAGACTGTGACATGCGATTGTGACAGTGTCACAATCGCGGGGCAGTATGGCACAGAGTGTACCGAAACTTGTTTTGGCCATAACTTCTTCGTTTTAGCTCCGTTTTAGCTTCGGAAAGAACCATTGGACTCGTATTTGAATTCTCCTTCCAACAAGAATATAAAATTTATGACTTAATCCAAAATCCTATTTTTCATATTTTTCTCAAAATGTCGATACCTTCCAAAGGTCGGGGTGTTACAATCGTCCCAACCTTAAAAGAGATTTCATCCTCGAAATCTATATCCCTTACCACCAAAGGTTATCGAACTCAACACCTTCCATGATCCCCCATATTCCAACTGAAATCCAAATTCTTTCATGCAAAACTGGTATAACAAACTTCATGTGAATACTTACCAATAATGTCCACTTATGTGCATTATACTCATGTCCGGGTGAACGCTCCATCTACTAGAGTAACTTCCAACCAGATGCCTTCGGTTGTCTTGCAACCTTAGGTGTTCCATACTTCCCCCAACGGCGGATCCCGACTCTAAATCAGTCCATGTCCACACACGCTTAAACCTTTTCTCCAATTAGCCCAAGGTTTGATCACCACTGAAACCAACAAAACCTCCGAATCTAAATGTTCCCACTGTTGAACTGGCACTTACTCCTAACGAGTTCCACTAGACTCCAAAACGGAAGGTCTCCCCCGACCCATCAATTATACAACTCCAAGAATATGTCCGACCACTAATCATCCAATCGACAGATTCTTTTACCATTCAAGGAAGGTCATCCCACTAAATCCACTTATCGACAATTGCACTTCTTAAGACCACTACGACTGATACCACTATTCTTTAAAATTGGACTACCACCCTCCAAATACACTAACGGTTCTTGACCTCGAAACCCAAAAGTTGACACCTAGTCAAAATACTGCGCTTTGAGTCACAACAGAACTCCACACACACACGAGTTTCATTCCTCGAGCATCCCCACGAAACCAAGGTTATCCCTAGGGTGTCTAAAGGGTCCTATACGTCCTTTAAGCAAAACTGACAAACCAAAGCAAAGTTGCCAAAGTGAACGGTTACCATAAGCATTACCAGAAGATACCGCGAGTCCCACCTTTTAGTTACCAACATGGAATGATTCAACTTCGCAAACGACACCACACGGCTCACGGTAACATCACGCGTTGGAACATCCAACCTTCCCCTGACAAGATTTTACACGCCCTCACCCTTAACCGAGGTTGCTTAACCTTCCCAAGGTTCTAATGAGTTCAAGGTTTTCAAATGAAATACTCAACAAATATGCCAATCGAAACTTTTATAGAAATTTTCAACACCAAGGTTTTCATATCAATTAAATCGTATGCATAAAATCTACTACTACCTACTCGGTAGTTGTGCAAAAATGGACACACTCGTCCCAAATATGAAAATCATCCTGAAAACTATTTCATCATAATTCAAGTTACTAACAAAACGCAAAAGCATGTTCAACAACTTTTGAAATAAACCACTACGGTCCTAGCATGGGTTTATTTATGCCATGCACGTAAAGCAATTTCCTACTTTAAATAGTGTGCAACAATGAGGTTTGTACGAAGCTTCGAAAATAACTTAAACGACGTCAAACTCCAAAAATTCTCTCTTTTAACTACAAATGACGCGAAGTAAAATTTACCAACAAAATTCGCAACGTGTGAGTTTATTTTGCAAAGATGGTGAGACGATCCATATGTACACTTTGGTTAAAATATGGAATGATTTGTGTCGGTTCCAAGTTTAAAGACAAATAACAATACGTTTTCATCATTCGAAGAAAACAACTAAAATATCGTGAAGAAATCTCAAATTGGAATATGCATGCAAACTTATAACACTCTCCTACTGGTTTTCCGGAAGTAAAATTACATGCAACAGGTAGTCCATACTAAAGTTTCAAACGTAACAAATTTCACTAAATCAAATTTCAAAATTTTCTCATTTAGTCCTATAATGACATATGAGTAAAAACTTTTTGACAAGACTCGCATACATTATGTATTTTTTTCGAAACATCGGAAAATAGTAAGTGCTTGTAATTGGTTGACACCTAAAAGGATTTAAATCGACTCCAAATCTCGAATCATAAAACAACGCGCATCAATGTTCCAAAAACATAAATACTCCACACCACTCTAGGTTAAGACAAATAGTTTTATTGAACCCTCATCACGTTGCATTTATATTAAAAGATTTACACTCGTAATACAAATCGTTAAAATATCAATGCTTAAAACTTACTCACCAAAATACTTACTCAATGCTTAAAACTTAAGACAAATAGTTGTATAGAACCCTCATCACGTTGCATTTATATTAAAAGATTTACACTCGTAATACAAATCGTTAAAATATCAATGCTTAAAACTTACTCACCAAAATACTGAAAATACATATTTTCTCCAAAACCAAAAAGGTTTACAATTTCAAAATATTCATCAAGCCCAAAATTGACCAAAGTCCAACGACTCACACATTCGTATTTTCGAAATGTATTGTATCGTAAACCGTGCATAATCCCTACAACACTAAAACATATTTTGACCAAATGACCTCCATTTATGCAATAAATTAATAAAACACTTTCAATCACGATACATTTATTAAAGTGTCGAGGATTCGTGGCTACCAAGTTATGCATACCCCTAGATCAATATAATGCATTTGCGTGGAATGATAATAAAAGAATCAATTAATCAAAAGCACATAAAACAAATTGTTAAGAATAACTATCAGGATGTTCTTTCATGCACTACTCACGCCACATATAAATTAATCCGTACATTGAACAAATCGCAACTAAATGTGTTAACACAAATCTTCAAAAGAGAAATTATGTGACACCAAAGTTCCAAAAACCATTTATTTTAGTTCTCTTACGACATAAAATAACATTTCTCAACAAAACCCACATGAGACAGTATAATCCAAAATTAACACACATAATAACTAAAGTATGCACATTGCAAAATTTCACTCACGCGACCCAAAACGTTGTAAAACGAAACTCCGTAAAACTCTATGGGCCCAATGGCCTCAAATCAACCCAATGGTGCCAAACCTTTCGCTTCCAAAAATCAAATTATATAAAGCAAAATCATGACTAAAATGTCAAAATTCCAAAAATTCCCTTTTTGTTGTAATACAATATAAACAACACTTTTCAGCAAAACTTGCATTAGATAAATTTTCCAATAAAGCTCGACTTAGTCATAATGAAAGATAATTCTTCGTCTAAACCTTAACATATGTGGAGGAGATCCAATGTTAGAGTCATAAGCCGTAGTTACTTGTCCAACATCTTAGACAACATTTAAATATGGATATCACAGTATCCGAAAGTAGCATTGGACACAACAAAGAATAAAGCAACTCTCGAAAAGGTTTGCAATTGCCTGCAATAAATTAATTTCATGCATGTTTAAAATCATGGTTTAAAATCTTGTGTGTGTCAAACGTTTTTTCAAGATTTCGTCATCCAATCCACATGACGATTTGAAACAAAAGAACCAATTAATGCAATTTATTTTAAAAAAATAAAAATAAATTTCTTGCATGTATTTAGTCGCACTCAACGTCTCCAGGTCACACTCCTCCAATTCCTCCGATCACACTATCATCATCCGGATGCTCAAACATCTTAACGCAAAATTGAAAGTTACATTGACTAACCTTACAATTTCTCCTCGAATCAAGGTCGAATCAATAAGCCTATGGTTCCAACCCGACCATCAATTTTGATCCGAAACGATCCACTTAATGCAATCACCATGCTTACTGCCACTCCAAATGGCAATGCTAAAATCATCAACCTCTTCTAACGATTACTCGCTTAGAAACTTCTTCACTACCCCAATGGTCATCACATCAGAGTTGTCCAAGTACTCTTATATAACTTGTAGGTTCACCATAACACTGGCCAGATGCAATTACGAACGTACCACACATGATCATCCTTGCTACTCTTGACGTGACTTCTCGTTTCTAGTGGCGCCAACAACCTCAAAATATCCTATGTTAGAGTGCCTAATGGTGCAAGTTTGCTCTCATATACATAAAAGAACGCTAGTTTGAGTCTACGTACCAAAAAATCAACACCTAATTCTCTCAAACTTATGCTCTGATACCAACTTGTAACACCCTCAAAATTGGAAAGAGCAACTAACTAAAATTTTCAATAATACAACCAAAAGAATAGAATTTCTTCCTATAAACCAATACTAGAAATATCTCAAATTAAGTTCTATAATAAACCTCAAACAATTCATTACCCAAGTCTTATTACAAAGACTAAATCCATAACGGGTGTTACTTAACCCAAGTACAAGTTGCTAATCCCAAAATAAATGCGGAAGACTTCACTAAGCGAATCACTTCTCGAGCACACTACTAGCACTCATCTCTTCACAGTGTCGCTAGAACTATTCCCAACCTGAACCTATTGCACATGCCGACAAATAAAAAGGGTTAGGCTTAACGCCTAGTGAGTTCAAGAGTTTTCACCATGATTATATAAAATTGAAGAAAGAAAGAGTACAACTTTAACCAGATTTCCAAAATGTTTTACTTTAGATATGAAAACGACCCGATTTCCATTAAAATGCATTTTAGGTGATGAAGACACCAAAATAAACGATTTCCCAACGTAAGGTAAATTCGACCTAAAATTCACTCAAAACGATGATAGAAATGAATTTCCCAATTTATAAAACGTTGCGTCCCAAAACATCCAAGACACGGATGGGGAATAATACTAAAACCATAAATCATGAATAAAAATCCATAGATATAAAATGTCACCGAAAACATGGATAATAAAATTCAATACCCAAGCCAATACCTTCCGATGACGAGGGAGACCCGTATCCATCAAGGTGTGGGGTCACCTATGATGTTATTGGATTACACCTCAAGTCCTGGTTTTAGTTCCCATGCCATAAAGACATCACAACCTCAAACCATATACATGCCTTTATTGCCTACTCCGTCGAGTTACACCTGAAGGACTTATGGGACCATATTGCCTATCCAATCTATACGAGTTACACCTCAAGGACTTAAATGTCCCCTATTGCCTACTCGCTAGTGGCTCCGAACGGCCTACCGCATGTAATCATGCGTTCCAATAGTCCACTCCTCGTGCACAAAGAGATAGACACCAAATAACTCATAATCCCAGAGTACAACCCATAACGATTCCTCTCCACAAAAGAAACGAGACAACACCAACGCTAGTTCGGGCATAATTCCCAAAGTGAGAATATCAAGACTCATCACTATTAAGTATGACTGACTTACATGCCTATGGATCCAATGCATTATAGTCTAAAGGTACATGACTCCACTTGAATGACACACACACTCAAAACATGTACTCTCCAAATAAAATGAAGTAAATGAAATAAGTTGCAATAAATGCAAACCATAAATAGGACTCCACATTGAGCCATCCAAGTCGGACAAGATGTCCCCAAAGACTCCTTTAAAGTCAAAACCGAGCAAAATGCTCAAAACTCATTAGACCAATAATTAACGGTCCTCAAAATATAAAATGCATATAGACATCGCTTAGGTAAACATATACACAAAATCATTATTAACCCAAAACTCGTCACGGATTAATACAAATGGTTTCCCCAAAGGGACTCGTACTTTTATAATTCTCAAAACGACTCATGACACGAAAATGTGCATTTTCCCAAACGGTTTATAAAATCAACTATACCAACATGATTAAACCATTGAATAAACTCCATTTGAGCAACAAATCATTTAAGGACATATTTATGATTTCTACACATCAAAATATCCAAAAATCCCAAAAAGGGTGCTTTACAATCTTTATAAACTTGAACACTTAAAAGGATCAAACTCACCAAATAACTCAACAGTTGATAATTTTAAGTAAAACACACAAATACTTGAAAAATAACATTGTTGGCATGCACAACGTTTTCACAAATCAACTTGAACTCACCTTGCTATATGTAGGCTAAATCTAGATTTCCCCCCAATATGAGCTCCTTTGAAGAAACTTGAATCGTCAAGCCAAATCTTCCAAAAACCTAGATCCACAAGTTTCCAACCATCAATATCCATATTCAACCATCTAGAATTGTCCCTCAAACATTTTACATCAATATCTTAACTTATACCAAAACCCTATTTTCCATAGATGAAGAAAAGAGAAGATTACCTTAACCACAACTTGGATCCACCAACCAAACACCTCTATAGTTACCAAAACGAACCACAAACTCCAAATCCTCAAAATGGAGAAAAATGGTTGGATGAAACCGTAAAAAACTTTGATGAAGAAGATGAAATGAAAGAATTCTTGCTATAGCTTCCAAAACCATGATAGATGAAGAAGGGACACTTGAAAACTTTATTCTTGGGGTCTAAAAGGCTCAAAATCGACATTAGGGGTGAAGGGTTTCTGTTATTGGGAGAGAAAAACGAAATGGGTGAAGTTAGAATGATAAAAGTGCTGAAAATCGCGTTTTTAAGGGTCCTGGTACCCCGGGCGATAGTGACATGCGATAGTGATAGTGTGAAAATCGTTGGCACAATCGAACGGGTTGTACCGAGAGTTTTTGGCATCCCGCGATTGTGACATGCGATTGTGACAGTGTCACAATCGCGGGGCACTATAGCACAAAGTGTACCGAAACTTCTTTTGGCCATAACTTCTTCGTTTTAGCTCCGTTTTTGCTCCGAAAAGAACCGTTGGACTCGTATTTGAATTCTCCACACAACAAGAATATAAAATCTATGACTTAATCCAAAATCTTAATTTTCATATTTTTCTCAAAATGTCGATACCTTCCAAAGGTCGGGGTGTTATAGATGGCGTGATTATTTGCTTGACCGACACTTTGTAATCCAGACAAACCACCAAAATCTTAAATACCTCATGGAACAGCGGGAGGTTGGCTCTGACTACCAGAAATGAATGAGCAAACTTTTGGGTTTTGATTTTGAAATTCAAACCGGGACCAACAAACAAGGTGGCAGACGCTTTGTTTCGGGAATTTCTAATAAATATGAAATTGGGGAACATGGTGTCTTCATTGTTAATGAACATGACAGAACTGCTCAAAGAAATTGAAGTTGAGTCTTTTAACAGGAAGGTCTCCAATGAATTATTGGAACAGGGGAATATATATGTTGGATACTACATAGACCAAGGGCGATTGATGTATAGGGGTCGATTAGTGATTCCTATTAATTCTTCCTTCATATCTAAACTATTACAAGAGAACCATGATTAGGTGATCGGTGGTCATCCAGGTAAGTTGAAGACTTACCAACGGTTGGCGTCTGGATGGTTTTGTGTTGGAATGAGAAAGGTTGTCCAACGTTATGTCTGGGGCTATTCGGTATGCCAACAGCAGAAAGCATCCACTGCCCAGTCGACGGGACTACTTCAGCCCCTACCCATACCATCGGAAGTTTGGGAGGATCTGAGTATGGATTTTATAGAAGGGTTGTCATAGGCGGGTTTACACCCCCTAAATCTAACCGCAAGTTTACGGTGTCAAAATCAAGTAATAGTACAAAAGTACGAGTATCGAACACAGGGAACTAGGAACTAAGTATCACAATGACTATAAGATCTATTAACTGAACGGTCGAAATTGGATGATGGTTTGAAAATCGTTTAAAACTAATTAACACTAAAATAAGACTAGAATCGCTTAACGGAAGGTTTTGAAAGAACTTTGATAGAGAAAAAGTTGAGGGTTGGACTTCCTAAGGCTATACTACTGATGAACGAATACCCGAACAATGATTATTACCGATTATCTCTATGAACCCTAGTTTGTAAAGGTCACTGTTATTCTTTCTCAAGCAATAAAGGTTTTATTTCAAGACTCGTAGGTTTTATCTCTCGATCTACACCTAGGGTTTTAAAACACATTAGGTCAAACTATCCCGAGCAGAAAGTGCTTCGGCTATCTCTACCCGAATCTCCTTTCCGGCACTTGATTACTTGATCTAGTTCTTAATTAATTTTCTCAAACTTAATTAAAAACCATGAAAGTCAACTGAAGGTAATCAAACTACAATTGATAATGAAAACTGAATTCAAATGCTTCATAGATCAAATCAAGTAAAACAATCATTCGGTTACACGTCATCCATCATAAAATCCATAGTTGTTCCAACCCCCAACATCTAAAGATTAGTTCATGTTGGGGTGGACAAAAACACAAGAATCAAGGTAGAAAGTGGTGTGTGAAATCATAGTGAACGTAAACGTGAAGAATGTACGATGAAATCCCTTCTCTCTCAACTCTGATCCACTTCGCGTGGTGAACTCTTCTCAATCAATCCTCTATCGTGGCTCCAAAGTATGTGAAATTGCTCTGAAAATCGCCCATTCGTTGCCTACCGTCGCACGTGTCGAGATAATGACCTAATTCCGGAAAACACAAAGTATAGAAATCGATCCAGAGGGTTACACGGTTTGTCCCGCGGCTTCAAGCCGCGTGGAAAACCGTGCGGTTTATGGCTGTCTTCGGGTCAGGTCTGGTTCATGGTTCGGGCGCGGGTCTTGGGCTTGGATCTCGGGCTTCCGTGGGGCTTCGTTTTGGACTCCCTTTTGGCTCTTTTCCGCTTCTTTTTCTCGATGTTCATCTTCTTTCAGATAACCTGCACATTTCACTAGATAACCCATAAAATCCCGCCTTTTTGCTTCAACACAAGCCAATCTCATTGGTTTATGGACTGAAAATAACGCCAAAAATTGGCGTTATCATGTTGCCACGCTCCAACGGGTTTTATAGCATCTTGGTTGTTGTGGACAGACTAACAAAATGCCCATTTCTTAGCGCTAAAACACCCGTTTAATGCAAACATCGGTGGCGACATTGTTTGTGAAAGAGGTGGTTCGACTCCATTGGTCCCGTCTACTATTGTCTCGGATCGGGACAAAGTTTTTATGAGCAATTTTTGGCGTGAATTATTTCGTCTTCAGAGGACTACACTGCTATGTAGTACGACATATCACCTACAAACCGATGGATAATCGGAGATCGTTAACAAGACCATCGAAACTTACCTTCGATGTTTCATTCATGGGGTCCCACGCAAATGGGTCCAATGGCTGCCATAGGCTAAATTTTGGTATAACACTTCATACCACGTCTCTACAAAATGCACACCTTTTAAGGCGCTCTATGGCCGTGATCCCCCTCATCTAGTTAAGGTTCAGCAAGGCAATACCGATGTTCCTTGAAAGAAAGGCTATTGGAACAGGATGCCATACTAGATGAACTGCGTGGCCATCTCTTACTGGCTCAGCAGCATATGAAACTAGTGGCAGACAAGAAACCCATCCCTGTGACCTTTGAAGTGGAAGACTGGGTGTACTTAAAATTGCAGCCCTGTCGACAGAAGTCGATGGCTAACAGACCCTTTCAGAAGTTGGTTGCACGTTATTATGGGCCATTTAAAATCATACAGCGGGTTGGTGAAGTGGCTTACAAGCTTCAGTTGCCCCGAATCAGCTCAGATCCACACGATATTCCACGTATCTCAGCTCAAGAAAGCGATTGAAGAAAGGCAGACTTTTCTATCATTACCTCCACATATTACCAAGGATTTGGAATTAGAAGTCGAGGCAGAGAGCTTATTGGGGGTCCTCTCTAAAGACACGTAAGGAGGGCAACGAGTCGATACATTGATCAAGTGGAAGGGTTTACCCGAACTTGAAGCCACGTGGGAGGAGTTTACAACCATAACAGGTTTTTCCTCATTTCCACCTTATGGACAAGGTGGCTCTCTAGGAGCGGGGTAATGTTTAACATCCTCCAATACGATTCACATATAGGAGAAGTAGGGGTTCAAGTTTAGATGAGGGGACCACACTAAATGAAGATATGTTGTCAATCGGTTAGCAAATCTGTTACATGAGGGCAGTTTGGGCAATCCTCTTGTAATAGAGTTGGGAGTCTAGTATAAATAAGAGAGTGTGCTATTGGTTTAGATAAGCAGAAATTACTCAAGCCTTGTAATAGGAGATCGTAGCTTCTCGAATTGCTAGGTATCTTTCCTTTTTCCTGTTTTTCAATCATTCAGCTGATACAAAGTCCCCAATATCTTTGAATTTCCAGTTTGTAGAATTCAATTCACAACAGGGCCTAATCAAATGAGAGCTAGGTAGTTTGTGATAACCGTGAGATCCAATAAGAGTCACACATTTAAGATAATTAATACAATTTTTAAATAAATAAATAAAAGTATTTTAGTAAATTTGTGTATACATCTAATTAAATTAAAGATTCCTAAAATCTCTCATTTTTCGTGTCATACGTATCCTCTATTTTTTTTCTCTCTCTACCATAAACCAAACTCCCAAACTTTAGGGGTTGGGTGTATCACATGAAAGTGTCACGGGTATCACAGTAGGTATCACAATGATAATCACAGTGTAACGAAATGTATTTTGGGTATCACAATAATAATCGTTTGTAGGTATCTTTTGTTAGCATGTCACTTTCTATATGTATCATAGTGTGTATCGGTCGAAATAAGGTTCACCAGATTTTGGAGAGATGAGAGAGGAGCGAGGAGAGAGGAGAGATAAAAAAGTCAAATACCGTCCTTTAATTAAAAATTACAATCAAAATTATTGAAACTAATAATTTCCTAATTTATCATCGAATATGTGGCTAATATTGGATCTCATAGTTATCACAAATAAACTAGTTCTCCTATGAATGTCCTCCTATATATATATATATATATATATATAGGGGTGGGTTCAAATGAAAATTCATTTTCAATTGTGAACATGAGGACAAGTCACAACCATTGATCAAGATTTGGAAAACTAATCAATGGTTAAAACTTAATTAAACCAATTGAGAAGTGATTAGGGGCAAATCTAGAAATTTGAATAAACGCCTATCATGTTTGACTTTTTATTCTCTTTTTTAATTAAAAAACTTTTACCCCCTTAAAGTTTAAAATAATTTATTTTAAAAATTACTAATATTTTAATCAAACAAATTACATCAAAAAACGAGAATTTCGTGCTCTTCGATATGACATCCATCTCGATATAGTTTTTTCTTCATTTTAACCGTTTTTACGTGAAATGCTATGTATGTGTTATATTCGGTATGAATATGTATGCACGTTTCCTGGTGTGCATATTCAGTATGAATAACAAAGAGGAACGTTCATTCACTATTCATGACGAGTAACACAGTATTCAAAATGAATAATACAACATTCAGGATGAATAATACACGAATTCCTGATTCATGTATTATAAAACATGAATCGTGTATTATTCATTCTGAATAACACATTATTCATGTTGAATAATATATGAATGACCCGTGAAGGTTGAACACATGACGCACTCTCTTTGTTTTCCGATTCACAACCGAAACTTGGTTTTATTCTTTATGAATATGTATGCATTTCTTCAGGTGTCCACATTCAGTATGAATAACAAAGGTGAACGTTCATTCACTATTCATGATGAATAATACAATATTCAGGATGAATAATACATGAATTCATGAATCGTGTATTATTCACCCTGAATGATGTACTGAATGATACATTATTCATGAAGAATAATACATGAGTGACTCGTGAATGTGTGGAGACGTGACGCACTCTCTTTTGTTCATCGGTTCACAATCGAAACTCGATAGGTTCCCGATTCATCTCGTTAGGTGTTGGGTTATGGTAATGAAGAACACGATACCCTAGGACGCTGAAGAAAGTGTTGTAGAAGGTGATGTCGAGTTACGGACTTACGGTGTCGAGATGTTGTACGCACTTGAACATACATAAATATTCATACCGAATATAACACATATATGACATTTCACGTAAAAACGGTTAAAACAACAAAAAAAACTATATCGAGGTGGATGTCATATCGAAGAGCACGAAATTCTCATTTTTTTGATGTAATTTGTTTGATTAAAATGTTAGTAATTTTTAAGTTAATTTATTTTAAACTTTAAGGGGTGTAAAAAAATTTAATTAAAAAAGAAAATAAAAAGTCAAACATGGTAGGCGTGAGCTTTAATTATCTTCCCTTTTTACCCCTAATCACCTTAATTAATAATTTCAATTAAAAACTCTATTTGATATGAATCATTGGATCAATATAGATGGAAGAGCCAAGATCCGTCCTCATGTTCACAAATGAAAATGAGTTTTTATTTGAACTTTCTTATATATATATATATATATATATATATATATATAACACATACATATACGCTGCTTTAAGGCATGCCTTGAAATACGTCACGTCTCGTTGTAACTCGTAAGGCTTGAGGTTTGGTCTCGCTATCATGCCACGTCTAACGGCATCTAGAACCTTGGTTTTATGACAACATTCTAGATGATCATACAGTAAAAAAAACATAAACAAATTTAAGTAGATTTAATTACGTAAAAATTATTAGCATACATTAATATTTTTACAATCATATCGTTTATATTAATTTTGTTTAATTTCAATCATTATAACGTAAATTTGAGAAGTACATAGGGAAAAAACAAGCATATTAAAAAAAAATATTAAAATATCAAAATTTTATTATAATTTGCTTTTGACAAGTTATTAAAGTTTAACAAAATTAATATACAAACTATCGTCTTTATTTTTTATTGGTTCACACATAAATTGATAAGTCATGAATTGATCAATATGCAAATAAAATATCGATATGTGTACAATTCCTGTAGAAGTAAAAAACACTTGCTTTTTATATAATCTGCTTAAATAAACAATTGATTAATACCCCCTCTTCATTGAGGTAGGGGCAATGATCTAAAAAACTCGTGGCACAGTCGTCATGACGTGTCATGACACTAAGGTTTGTGTCTCACGCCACGTTAAGCCTGTGGCACGCCATGGTCTAACGTGCAGTTTTCGTAATGTGATATTTGATTCTTCTTTATGTTTTTAATGTCTTATTTGCAGTTTTTTAATATATAATCTAATTTAACGTGCTTCTTACTATTGACTCATTGAGTAACACTGCAAAGCATATGTTTTTACATGTAATATATATATATGAATTCGAAATTTGACGTCATAAGTCACGTCTTGAAAACGCCATGCCTTCGCCGTGGCTCTTAAGGCTTGAGATTTGTCCTCGTCGTCACGCCACGCCTCACGCTATTTAAAACCTTGGGTAGGAGGTAAGAACATGATGGCATGCGAGTGGGATTGTTTGGCAGTTGCTGAATGGTTCATGTTTAAAGGCATGACTTTTTTGAAACTTCATGTTTAAACTTCATAAACTTAAAAGAGATGACCTTTCTCTCTCTCTAGGAAACCCTCCAACCTCTCTCTAGAAAACCCTAATTTGCTTCTTCATCATCGGCCACCTCTCTCTCTTTTCCTCTTCACCTCAAGCGCTGCCACCACCATCTGCATATCATCTCCACCACCACCTTGCCACCTCCGTTTTTTTCAGGCCTTGTGTGTGACTGTGAAGAGAGAGAGGGAGTGCCGCTGCCGCGCCGTCGGCCTCCGCCCGCTGAAACGAAACCGACGCTGCCCTACCGTCGCTGCCTGCCGCTTCCTGTCGCGCTGCCAGTCGCCGCCGCCTGCCGCCGTCGCCGGGTACTGGTTAGTGCTGCCGTCTTGCGCCGCTTCCGGTTCTTCGTCTCTTTGTGGCTCATAATCCCTTTGTGGCTTTCTATATCCCTGTGTAGATCTTTTCCCTTGTGGCTTTTTAGTCTTTTGTTCCGGTCAAAGCAGATCCCAGGAAAACACAACAAGTAGAGTGGATTTTATCCACTTTCATCAAGGAGAAATTTCAAAGTGGCACCTTCCCACTTTTCTCTTACCTTCAGATCTACTTTTGCGAGAAAACCATGGAATCATATGTTGATTTCCTTCAGTTGGAACGATTGGGGACTTATCCTAGCGGTGGATAGACGAGGTTACGAAGCGGCTTTTGAGTCACTTCCGTTATTGTCTTGTCTTTATCCTTTTGTTGTTTTTAAGTCCTTTCTCTTTGGTGTTCCTTGTTATGTAATGTTTCTTGTTTAATGAATGGTTTGTTCTGTTTAAAAAAAAACTTAAAAGATAACTGATTAACAAATATCTTTAAATACAAAAATAAGTGTTAAACAATGCGAATATGATCAAATACTCCATAAATTTTACATTTTTTAAATAAATAAGTGCATTAATTTTCTATTCTTGATTTACAATTTTTTACACATAGCTTATATTCACGGATATATTAGTTCTCAAAATCCCTCGTATGCATACACACACACACACATCATATGCCCTCATCGTTAGATGTGGATTCAAACGATAACGCTAACTATTTAAGAAAACACGAAAACGCTAACTATTTAAGAAAACATCAGAACGGTCGCCTATGTACAAAATCATACATGATTCATGTACAAAATCATATATGATTCACGCGACTTGCCCGCGTCTAGTTTTTAATTTGCTGTTAGTGTAAAATCACATATGATTTTGTACATGGGCGGTTGTTCTCGTGTTTTCTTAAATAGTTAGCGTTCTAGTTTAAACCTTCATCTTCATCAATATTATATATATATATATATATAGTGTGTGTGTGTGTGTATGTATGTGTGTGAGAGAAGTTGAGGTTACCATGAATTGCAGTTTAGAAGAGAATTGAACTAGTGTATCGTATCTCGATGCATCTCATCCTAATGTGCATCCATTTCTCATCCAATGGCTGATAACCACTTCTCACGTAACCCCAACTTTTCACCAGAACCAAACCCTATAAAAATGGGTTTCAGTGAGAAGTCAAGGTTAATGTGAGAAGCATGAGAAGTGGTTATCAACCATTGGATGGGAAATGGATGCACATTAAGATGAGATGCACCGGATCAATTCCCTTCTAAGCCGCAATTCATGGAGGGCATTCAGTTAAAAGTGATCAACGGTTCAAATATACATCTCACGTTAACTTCAACTTCTCATACGATTCTTCTCATACGATTCTTCGCATATAAGATTCTTCATTGTGCACGTGAGGACCAATTTTAGCCATTGATCAAAATTTAGAAAACTAATCAATGGTTAAAACATAATAAGATTAATTGATAAGTGATTAAGGACAAAACTGGAAATTTGAATCAACGCCTACCAATTTTGACTTTTTATTTTAATTTTTAATTAAAAAACTTTACCCCCTTAAAGTTTAAAATAGAATTTCTTAAAGATTACTAATATTTTAATCAAACAAATTACATCAAAAAAACGAGAATTTCGTACTCTTCGATATGACATCCATCTCGATATAAATTTTTGTTGTTTAAACCGTTTTTATGTAAAATGCTATATATGTGTTATATTCATTATAAATATGTATGCACGTCATCAAGTGTCCATATTCAGTATGAATAACAATATGAACGTTCATTCACTATCCAGGCTAAATAATACAATATTCAGGGTGAATAATACACGATTTATGATGAATAATACAAGAATCATGAATGTTGTAGTATTCATCATGAATGATACATTATTCATGATAAATAATATATGAATGACCCGTGAAGGTGTGACACATGGACCATTCTCTTTTGTTCCCTGATTCACAACCGAAACTTGGTTTTATTCACTATGAATATGTATGCACATCCACGGGTATCCACATTCAGTATGAATACCAAAGATGGACTTCATTCACTATTCTTGATGAATAATACAGTATTCAGAATGAATTATACAACATTCATAATGGCTAATAAACAAATTCATGAATCGTGTATTATTCACCCTGAATGATGTATTATTCATCTTGAATGATACATTATACATGATGAATTACACATGAATGACCCATGAAGGTGTGGAGACGTGGCACACTCTTTTTTGTTCCGTGATTCATGACCGATACTCGATAGGTTCTCAATTCGTCTCGATAGGAGTTCACGTAAATATTCATAATGAATATAACACATATATAGCAGTTCACATAAAAAACGATTGTACACACTTGAACGTACATAAATATTCATAATGAATATAACACATATATAGCAGTTCACGTAAAAATGGTTAAAAACTATATCGAGATGGATGTCATATCGAAGAGCACGAAATTCTCGTTTTTATGATGTAATTTGTTTGATTAAATATTAGTAATTTTCAAGATAGTTTATTTTAAACTTTGAGGATGGTAAAAGTTTTTAATTAAAAAATAAAATAAAAAGTAAAAGATGGTAGGCGTGAGTTTAAATTATCTTTCTTTTTGACCCCTAATCATTTTAATTAATAAATTTAATGAAAAACTTTCTTTAATAGAGATGGAGTGGTCGAGATTCGTCCTCACATGCACAATAAAAATTGAGTTTTCATTTAAACTTTACTCTCTCTCTATATATATAATATACACATATATTTCTCATATTTGTTTTTAAAATTCCGATATGTTATTTTAAGATGACTAGTATAACAATATATAAGAATATATGCAAAAGTATACACATTAAATTTCCATTAACATCACGAGAAAAAATCTTATATCTTGTCTCACTTGATAAAATCTAAAATTTCACTCTAACAAGTTCATTTAACAGATTTTTTTTTTAATTTATCACTTAATAAAAAATGTATTAATTTTTCTCTTTTTATTTACACTAAAATATTACATCACATATTTATATATTGCATTATACAAATACACTTATAATTATATATAAGAGTCAACTACAAATTTGGTTTCTGTGGGTTCTCAACGTACACTTTTTGTCCTTGCAATTTCGAAATTACAGTTTTGCTATTATGGTATGCAAAAATGACCGAATTTGATCGCTACCTCTAACGATTGTTAAAAGCAGTCGTTAAGTCAAGGGTATTTTATTTGCATTTTCTACTTCCATTCATATCCTTTCGTTTTCATCCAGTTTCTAGAGTTTCATCTTCTCCGATATCTCGTTTCTCCTTATTCTCTCAAACATAAACAACTTATTTTCCTCTTCTCTGCCACTACTCCCTACCACCAATCAAGAAGACGTTAGTTCTTTTAGCAAACCTACCTCTGACCTCTCACAATTTTAGATATTCACAAATAAAAACCCACTAGAGGAATTGTGATTAAGGTTAGGAGTTCAAAAGAAAAAGGGTATTTGGGAAGTTTCACAATCCTCGAAGACCTGGAGAGGAGGTTGTAGATGAGGAAGGCAGAATTGGAAGAATCCAACACGACGGAAAAACATAGAAGGCAGGTGGAGAAGAGGGTTAGAGTTGTCACAATGGAGTTTTCCATCTTGGGTTTGCTAGAGTTTTTCATCGGTGTCGGTGAGGGGAGAGTGAACCCTATTGTCTCCCTTAGCCTACACCACATGCAACCCTTTTTCTAGCGTCCATATTTTTTCTTATCTCTTCCCTCCCCTTTCAAGTGTTGTTTTCTTAGAGATTAGAACTTTTAAAGAGAAAATCTTGGTCGATCGTGATGTCCCGGGAGATGGTCTTCCCCGGCGACGAAGAGGGGATGGAGTTATGTTTGTCGACGGCGAAGGTGGGGGAGTTGGTCGTCCTTGTCGGCAACGTGGGTAATAAGTTAAGTTACCCCTTTAAAGTTTAAAATAGAATATCTTAAAGATTACTAATATTATCAAACAAATTACATCAAAAAAACAAGAATTTCGTGCTCTTCGATATGACATCCATCTCGATATAGATTTTTGTTATTTAAACCGTTTTTATGTAAAATGCTATATATGTGTTATATACATTATAAATATGTATGCACATCATCAAGTGTCCACATTCAGTATGAATAACAAATATGAACGCTCATTCACTATTCAGGATAAATAATAAAATATTCAGGATGATTAATACACGATTTATGATGAATAATACATGAATCATGAATGTTGTAGTATTCATCATGAATGATACATTATTCATGATAAATAATATATGAATGACCCGTGAAGGTGTGACACATGGACCATTCTCTTTTGTTCCCCGATTCACAACCGAAACTTGGTTTTATTCACTATGAAAATGTATGCACATCCACGGGTATCCACATTCAGTATGAATACCAAAGGTGGACTTCATTCACTATTCTTGATGAATAATACAATATTCAGGATGAATTATACAACATTCATGATGGCTAATACACAAATTCATGAATCGTGTATTATTCACCATGAATGATGTATTATTCATCTTGAATGATACATTGTTCATGATGAATAACACATGAATGACCCATGAAGGTGTGGAGACGTGGCACACTCTCTTTTGTTCTGTGATTCATGACCGATACTCGATAGGTTCTTAATTCGTCTCGATAGGAGTTGGGTTACGGTGATGAAGAAAGTGATGCCTTACGACGTTGAAAAAAGTGTTGAAGAAGATGATATTGAGTTACGGACTTACGGTGTCGAGGTGTTGTACACACTTGAACGTACATAAATATTCATAATGAATATAACACATATATAACATTTCACGTAAAAATGGTTAAAACAAAAAAAACTATATCGAGATGAATGTCATATCAAAGAGCACGGAATTCTCGTTTTTATGATGTAATTTGTTTGATTAAATATTAGTAATTTTCAAGATAATTTATTTTAAACTTTAAGGATGGGAAAAGTTTTTAATTAAAAATAAAATAAAAAGTCAAAGATGGTAGGCATGAGTTTTAATTATCTTCCTTTTTGACCCATAATCATCTTAATTAATAAATTTAATGAAAAACTTTATTTAATAGAGATGGAGTGGTCGAGATTCGTCCTCACATGCACAATAAAAATTGAGTTTTCATTTAAACTTTACTCTCTCTATATATATAATATACGCATATATTTCTCATATTTGTTATTAAAATTCAAGAGAGGGTATTGAAAGATGACTAGTATGACAATATATAAGAATATATGCAAAAGTATACACATTAGATTTCCATTAACATCACGAGAAACAATCTTATATCTTGTCTCACTTGATAAAATCTAAAATTTCACTCTAACAAGTTCATTTAACAGAATTTTTTTTAATTTATCACTTAATAAAAAATGTATTAATTTTTATCTTTTTATTTACACTAAAATATTACATCACCTATTTATATATTGCATTATAAAAATACACTTATAATTATGTATAAGAGTCAACTACAAATTTGGTTTATGTGGTTTCTCAACGTACACTTTTTCTCCTTGCAATTTTGAAATTACAGTTTTGCTATTATGGTATGCAAAAATGACCGAATTTGATCGCTACCCCTAACGATTGTTAAAAGCAGTCGTTAAGTCAGGGGTATTTTATTTGCAATTTCTGTCACTTCTCTTGACACCCTTTCCAGTCATCTTCTCCGATGAAACCACCGACCATCTTCTCCGGCCAAAATTTAACCCTCCGACCGAAACTCAAATCCAAAAACAAAAATGAAAATAAAAACCCAAATCCAAACATCCATGCCTAACTTACAATCTTGAACCAGTAGCAACTAGCTAAAAAAACAACATCGAGCTTAGAGCAAATGAAAACAACTTGAAACCGCATCTCGGATTTGGGGGGAAGAGAAGGCCATTTGGGCACACAAAGCAAGTCCTTCAAGACACTATGTAATACAAAATCTCTGGCCAAATATAACAACAAACATATATCATACCTTGATGCCCAAAACAGTAGATGTGTTTGTAATTATGATAGCAAACTGACCCAAATTTCATGTACGTCATATCTGGTACGCTTTCTACTTCCATTCATATCCTTTCGTTTGCATCCAATTTCTAGAGTTTCATCTTCTCCGATATCTCGTTTCTCCTTATTCTTTCTAACATAAACAACTTATTTTCCTCTTCTCCGCCACTACTCCCTACCACCAATCAGTAAGATGTGAGTTCTTTTAGCAAACCTACCTCTGACCTCTCCCAATTTTAGATATTCACAAATAAAAACCCACCAGAGGAATTGTGATTAAGGTTAGGAGTTCAAAAGAAAAAGGGTATTTGGGAAGTTTCACAATCCTCGAAGACCTGGAGAGGAGGTTGTAGATGAGGAAGGCAGAATTGGAAGAATCCAACACGACGGAAAAACAGAGAAGGCAGGTGGAGAAGAGGGGTTAGAGTTGTCACAATGGAGTTTTCCATTTTGGGTTTGCCAGAGTTTTTCATCGGTATCGGTGAGGGGAGAGTGAACCTTATTGTCTCCCTTAGCTTACACCACATGCAACCCTTTTTCTAGCCTCCATTTTTTTTCTTTTCTCTTCCCTCCCCTTTCAAGTGTTGTTTTCTTAGGGATTAGAACTTTTAAAGAGAAAATCTTGGTCGATCGTGATGTCCCGGGAGATGGTCTTCCCCGGCGACGAAGAGGGGATGGAGTTATGTTTGTCGACGGCGAAGGTGGGGGAGTTGGTCGTCCTTGTCGGCAACGTGGGTAATAAGTTGGGTTACCCCTTTAAAGTTTAAAATAGAATATCTTAAAGATTACTAATATTTTAATCAAACAAATTACATCAAAAAAACAAGAATTTCGTGCTCTTCGATATGACATCCATCTCGATATAGATTTTTGTTGTTTAAACGTTTTTTATGTAAAATGCTATATATGTGTGATAAACATTATAAATATGTATGCACATCATCAAGTGTCCACATTCAGTATGAATAACATATATGAACGCTCATTCACTATTCAGGATAAATAATACAATATTAAGGGTGAATATACACGATTTATGATGAATAATACATGAATCATGAATGTTGTAGTATTCATCATGAATGATACATTATTCATGATAAATAATATATGAATGACCCGTGAAGGTGTGACACATGGACCATTCTCTTTTGTTCCCCGATTCACAACCGAAACTTGGTTTTATTCACTATGAATATGTATGCACATCCACGGGTATCCACATTCAGTATGAATACCAATGGTGGACTTCATTCACTATTCTTGATGAATAATACAGTATTCAGGATGAATTATACAACATTCATGATGGCTAATACACAAATTCATGAATCGTGTATTATTCACCTTGAATGATGTATTATTCATCTTGAATGATACATTGTTCATGATGAATAACACATGAATGACCCATGAACGTGTGGAGACGTGGCACACTCTCTTTTGTTCTGTGATTCATGACCGATACTCGATAGGTTCTCAATTCGTCTCGATAGGAGTTGGGTTACGGTGATGAAGAACGTGATGCCTTACGACGTTGAAAAAAGTGTTGAAAAAGATGATATTGAGTTAAAGACTTACGGTGTCGAGGTGTTGTACACACTTGAACGTACATAAATATTCATAATGAATATAACGCATATATATCATTTCACGTAAAAATGGCTAAAACAAAAAAAAAACTATATCGAGATGGATGTCATATCGAAGAGCACGAAATTCTCATTTTTATGATGTAATTTGTTTGATTAAATATTAGTAATTTTTAAGATAAATTATTTTAAACTTTAAGGATGGTAAAAGTTTTTAATTAAAAATAAAATAAAAAGTCAACGATGGTAGGCTTGAGTATTAATTATTTTTCTTTTTGACCCCTAATCATCTTAACTAATAAATTTAATGAAAAACTTTATTTAATAGAGATGGAGTGGTCGAGATTCGTCCTCACATGCACAATAAAAATTGAGTTTTCATTTAAACTTTACTCTCTATATATATATATAATATACACATATATTTCTCAAATTTGTTTTTAAAATTCAAGAGAGGTTATTGAAAGATGACTAGTATAAAAATATATAAGAATATATGCAAAAGTATACACATTAGATTTCCATTAACATCACGAGAAAGAATCTTATATCTTGTCTCACTTGATAAAATCTAAAATTTCACTCTAACAAGTTCATTTAACAGAATTTTTTTTCATTTATCACTTAATAAAAAATGTATTAATTTTTCTCATTTTATTTACACTAAAATATTACATCACATATTTATATATTGCATTATACAAATACACTTATAATTATATATAAGAGTCAACTACAAATTTGGTTTATGTGGTTTCTCAACGTACACTTTTTGTCCTTGCAATTTCGAAATTACAGTTTTGCTATTATGGTATGCAAAAATGACCGAATTTGATCGCTACCTCTAACGATTGTTAAAAGCATTCGTTAAGTCAGGGGTATTTTATTTGCATTTTCCGTCACTTCTCTTGGCACCCTTTCCAGTCATCTTCTCCGATGAAACTACGACCATCTTCTCCGGCCAAAACTTAACCCTCCGACCGAAACTCAAATCCAAAAACCAAAATGAAAATAAAAACCCAAATCCAAACATCCATGCCTAACTTCTAATCTTGAACCAGAAGCAACTAGCTAAAAAGCAGCATCGAGCTTAGAGCAAATGAAAACCACTTGAAACCGCATCTCGGATTTGGGGGGAAGAGAAGGCCATTTTGGCACGAAAAGCCAAGTCCTTCAAGACACTATGTAATACAAAATCTCTGGCCAAATATAACAACAAACGGATATCATACCTTGATGCCCAAAACAGTAGATGTGTTTGTAACTATGGTAGCAAACTGACCCAAATTTCATGTACGTCATATCTGGTACGCTTTCTACTTCCATTCATATCCTTTCGTTTTCATCCAGTTTCTAGAGTTTCATCTTCTCCGATATCTCGTTTCTCCTTATTCTCTTAAACATAAACAACTTACTTTCCTCTTCTCCGCCACTACTCTGAGTTCTTTTAGCAAACCTACCTCTGACCTCTCCCAATTTTAGATATTCACAAATAAAAACCCACCAGAGGAATTGTGATTAAGGTTAGGAGTTCAAAAGCAAAAGGGTATTTGGGAAGTTTCACAATCCTCGAATACCTGGAGAGGATGTTGTAGATGAGGAAGGCAGAATTGGAAGAATCCAACACGACGGAAAACAGAGAAGGCAGGTGGAGAAGAGGGGTTAGAGTTGTCACAATGGAGTTTTCCATCTTGGGTTTGCCAGAGTTTTTCATCGGTGTCAGTGAGGGGAGAGTGAACCTTATTGTCTCCCTTAGCTTACACCACATGCAACCCTTTTTCTAGCCTCCATATTTTTTCTTTTTTCTTCCTTCCCCTTTCAAGTGTTGTTTTCTTAGGGATTAGAACTTTTAAAGATAAAATCTTGGCCGATCGTGATGTCCCAGGAGATGGTCTTCCCCGTCGACGAAGAGGGGATGGAGTTATGTTTCTCGACGGCGAAGGTGGGGGAGTTGGTCGTCCTAGTCGGCAACGTGGGTAATAAGTTGGGTTACCCCTTTAAAGTTTAAAATAGTATATCTTAAAGATTACTAATATTTTAATCAAACAAATTACATCAAAAAACAAGGATTTCGTGCTCTTCGATATGACATCCATCTCGATATTGATTTTTGTTGTTTAAACCGTTTTTATGTAAAATGCTATATATGTGTTATATTCAATATAAATATGTATGCACATCATCAAGTGTCCACATTCAGTATGAATAACAAATATGAACGTTCTTTCACTATTCAGGATAAATAATACAATATTCAGGGTGAATAATACACGATTTATGATGAATAATACATGAATCATGAATGTTGTAGTAGTCATCATGAATGATACATTATTCATGATAAATACTATATGAATGACCCGCGAAGGTGTGACATATGGACCATTCTCTTTTGTTCCCCGATTCACAACCTAAACTTGGTTTTATTCACTATGAATATGTATGCACATCCACGGGTATTCACATTCAGTATGAATACCAAAGGTGGACTTCATTCACTATTCTTGATGAATAATACAGTATTCAGGATGAATTATACAACATTCATGATGGCCAATACACAAATTCATGAATCGTGTATTATTCACCCTAAATGATGTATTATTCATCTTGAATGATACATTATTCATGATGAATAACACATGAATGACCCATGAAGGTGTGGAGACGTGGCACACTCTCTTTTGTTCCGTGATTCATGATCGATACTCCAGTTGTCATCCCATCTCCCTCTTCTTCAAGAACACTAAGCTATCTTTATTTAAATAAGCTTCAAGATCTTCATCTTCCTCACCACTTTTCCACCATTGTTGAGCTAACTTGGGGTTTTCTTCAAATACCCATTTGTGAGTTTGTAATAACCCAAAATGAGTATTTTGTTCTAAATGGAAAAATAAGGTATGAAAGAGTTTATTATGAAAAGTTTGGGGGCAAAAATTGAAAATTGGGAAACTAATTCCCCCTATTCATGTGCGCCGCTTTTGCTGGAAATTTAGAAAGAAATTAATTGTTCTAGGGTTAGGTGTGTGTGTGGCTGCTGCTGTCATCGAGAGAGAGAAAGTCAGAATGAAAGAAAAATCCATGGAAGGCCCTGTGTTTGTTTTCGTGAGGAGAAAGAAGAGGAAAGAAATGAAGGTCGTGTGTGTGTACTGCACATCGAGAGAGAAAGAAAGAGAACTAAAGGGAGGGTTGTGTGTGTGCTGCACATCGAGAGAAGAAAGAAAAGAGAGTTAAATGAAAGAATGTTGTGTGTATGTGTGTAACCTGCTGCATATCGAGAGAAAGAGACTGCGAGAGAGAGAGATAGTCGACGAGAGAAAGAGGCAGCGAGAGAGAGACGACGAGAGACAAAGAGAAACAAGGAAGAAGAAGAAGATAGTTTGACAGCGGTTCCCGTTTCATGAGGCTTTAATCTGGTAAGAAACCATTCCCTTGTGTATTTCTCTTTTGCAAGAAATGTTAGATTTGTTAGGTTTCTTGTTGCTCTCAGCTATGTAAGCTGAGAAAATCAAATAACGGTATTAATAGAGTTTTGATTCTAATTCATATTGTCAAAGTTAAATCAAATGTTTATGTGGGTTTATGATCGTAATCGCAATATACCGGTAATGTCCAGCAAGTTCCGATAATGTCCATAATTGGGCCAAGAGTTTGTGAGTGGACCATAATGACCGAATTTATTTCCTAGCCACGTGATGGATATTAGTTTAGTCCACTTTGGCCAGATGATCCATTTTGATTAGTCATTAATAGATTAAGGTCATGAGAGTAGTTTGGTATTTCAAGGAGGGGCCAAGTGAGCAAGCTAGACCATAGATGACCACTCTAAATCCATATTTATCTTAAATGCAAATCCAAATTTAGGTCCCATAATAAATTCATGGAAGTGGAAAGCATTTGTTGTGGGCCTTAGTATTTTAATGAAATCCGAAATATATATATTAATTGGGTTCATATGGTTGTTGGGCCTGACTCCTATTAATTAATTAAGCTTGGGCCTAATTATTGGAATCTGATATTTGATATAGTTATGGGATTCGGAGTGTGGCTAAATTATAAGAATCCATAATTAATATCTTGGGCCAGTAAGGGAAGTTTAGAACGCACGAGTTTGGGTTAGAAATGAAACTTATCAAATAAGATAATTGAGGGTACATTCGGAAGTAAGCTCGAATGTAAATTATTAGTTATTGATGTATATTTCCTAAATAATAGGTGTTCCACCTTGAGATCGGTAGTATAAGTGAGAAACTTTGGAACGAGCAAGCAGGTGAGTTTTTCTAACTAAAATACGTGATTGTGCGTGTTTTTCCAAGGAAAGTTGTTATGTGGAAATACCCTGTTGTTTTACATGATTCTTACGTAAATGAACGTTTATTATTTCACAGATCAGGGTATGTTTATGAACATGATTTATTTACCAGTTTTACGAATGCTTTCCCATGAAAATTATGCCCCACTGAAAAGATTATTCAGCAATGAAACGAATTGTAAAGTGTATTATAAATCTCATGTTTTATGACTATGATGGTTTATGTGAATGCTATGTGGAGTCGGTCTGTACTGTGGGATTAGAGATAGATCCTCGGGTTCTGATGATCCCTTGGATATGTAAGACAGACTGGTAGGTTGGAATTCGTTTCCTCCTATTTCGAGTTAAGGGGAGTCTGCGTAGGCTCCGGGAAGGGGAGTCTGCGTAGGCTCCGGAAGAGGCGAGAAGGGAACCTGCTGGGACCCCGATCGCGGAATGTTTATGTGATCCATTACACATGTGCAGTACCATGAATGATGTTTATGTGAAGAGTGTGAACTGTTTTATAAATGATTTTTATAATGTTGATGTACACTGTTTATGGAGGGAACTCACTAGACCTCATGGTCTAACCCTCGTTTTTCAAAACTAAAACCTTTTCAGGTAAGCATATAGTAGGAGGCTCTGGTAAGTGAGCAAGAAAAAGATGGGGAACATATGCAGCTAGAGACCGTGCTAGATTATTCTCAGTTGTGTATAGGTTGTTTCCGCCAACCTAAGTGTAGATGGATGTAATGAGAAATTTTGGGGACCCAGTTTTGTAAATGTTATGACTCAATGCTATATTTGTCCTGTTATGTTTTTGGGATGTTACAAATGGTATGAGAGCCATAGTTTAAGGGATTTAGGTGACCGGACAGGCCTAAACTTAAACTTGTTGTAGAAATCACAACTGAGAATCAGGAAATGCGTTAGGAGGGCACTAATATAGAAACAAGAAATGCGTTAGGAGAACACTATTATAGAGATAGGACTAATAGGGTACTGAGGACTGTCATGTAAGGTAAGTTTGAGATTTCACCTGGCCAGTGAAATTGCGAACTTACAGGTACATGTATGTGCTTAACCTACCTTATTATTCCAAAGTAGTAGTCAGAAGCTAGCGTTTATGTCGTATGCCAGTACTTTAGAATGTCAGCAAGATCCCAGAGGGGTAGACTAAGACCCCTTGTTGGGGAAGTTTCTTGAGAAGTCATTTATGTAGTGATGTAGGTATACATCGTAGAGAAGAAATGTTGTATAGAGTGTTATGCGTCGTCTAGAGGTAGCTCTTCGTGGATTCGAAGAGGATGAGCGTTTGAGTTTGGGTAGGGCTCCTGTCTCGGGAGAGTCCCAATTCTAGAAATCATGGCATAAATCAGTCAGGATGGTAAGGAAAGACTGTGTCGAAATCTTGAAAGTGTCAATGGAGCTCTGACTTCTTAATCGAGCTTTTCGATGGCAGGGTAAGTGAGATAGTTGATCAGAACGAAAATAGTGTGAAAAGATTGAGTAAGTGAGATGTGGAACGCATGTACAGCAAGTTATTGCATGACCGAGAGGGCGACCATTGGTCGAAGGAAGAGTGTCAAGGATAAGTTGCGTGAGTAAAGCGGTTGACCTTGTTAGGGTGAATAGCCTTCAATTGCAAGTAGAGTTTCATGCATAGCTTTCCTAAATATAACATGAAAATTTTCACGATTTAAGTTAAATGTGTAAATATCAATTTTGATCGAAAAGGAGTCAGAATGTGCAAGCGTATATTTAAAGAAAAGGTGATTTCATTCATATTGCACAATGAAATTTTGAGTTTAACGATTTGCAAAGTATTTCACACTTTCATGATAAGTTAAATTGTTACAAAAAGGTCGAGAAAACGTTTACCGGCAAAACTTTTACAATCAAAATGAGTTTTAACCTGTTGATATCATACGAATGAGTGTGAGAACCGACTGGTTTATTTCGGGTCAGTATTTTCTTTCAAAATTTGTCATATGGAGAATTTTCACTCAATGTGTTACTGTCGTAAACAACGTCATTCTGGTTGAGTAAGGATAAGCTGTACTGAAAGGGTGCGTACGAACGATTCTCGAGATCGTTGAGCAAGGCATTGGAAATATGAGGATGTGGGGTCATGTATATCCAAGTTGTTTTTAAGTACTGTTCTTTAAAATGATAAACTATGCGAGACGATTTATTTAACGTGTTGTCATGCATGAAGGCTATGAACTCACTAGGTCATAGAGTATTAGTTTTTAAGCTAAGGAAGAACTCCGAGAGTGGAGAGGTGTTGGTCAAATCAAGGGAGGACGTTTGTAAATTTTGGTATAGGTGTTCAAGAAGAGAGTTGGACAGTGGAAGAGTCAGAAGTGAATTATAGTGTCGATTGTATGAGGGTCTGTACCCTTCTTCGGTAACTGGAAGTACGGTTGCCGAGGGACGGTAGTGTCCAAGGGAAGAATTAGAAGCCATCGAGGTATTGGTATTAACAGCTCGTTATAAGTAGTATTGTGAAGAAGAAACGAAATGTCCATGGTGTTGGATATGAGTTTGGGGGTGAGCTTGTGATATTGTTATTACAGGAGTAAGTCCAGAAAAGAGGGAGATGTATTATTAAGTGATTATGATATGTTGGAAGGACTAGGTTCCGTGAGGAACCCATGTTAAAGAATAGGTTGAAAGTAGTTCAGGTTGACTATTGATGTTGAAGTCAACAGCTGGGTGAGAAGGATGAGGTACTTAGCAAGAACGAAGTGAGTGGGTAGAGCTTGTCGATCTGTGAGGGATTGTGCCCTATCTATGTAATGAGTTGGAATCGCAAAGGACTAGCAAGAATCCAATATGTTCGAGTATTCGGGAACTTGTGAAATGTTGTTTTAGAATGGGAGGAAGACGAGGTAGTGAAATAATTTCGGTTAATTATATGGGAGAATATAAAGGCAAGTTTGAATTGTGTAGGAATGACCAAATAATCTCTTAGAAATTGAAATAAGTCGATATTCATGTTTGAAACGAATTGGTCATTTTATAGCTGCTTGTGATAAAGAGAATGAATTGTATTGTTTTTTGCGGTAAGGGTCGGTAGTTATAGGTCGCACTATTCGGGAAATGCAATTGAGAGCGGAAACTGTTGTTGTGGTCATGAATCAGTTGAGAGCGGAAACTGTTATTATAAATCTCATGTTTTATGACTATGATGGTTTATGTGAATGTTATGTTGAGTCGGTCTGCACTGTGGGATCAGAGATAGATCCTCGGGTTCTGATGATCCCTTGGATATGTAAGACAGACTTGTAGGTTGGAATTCGTTTCCTCCTATTTTGAGTAGAGGGGAGTCTGTGTAGGCTCCGGGAAGGGGAGTCTGCGTAGGCTCCGGAAGAGGCGAGAAGGGAACCTGCTGGGACCCCGATCGCGGAATGTTTATGTGATCCATTACACATGTGCAGTACCATGAATGATGTTTATGTGAAGAGTGTGAACTGTTTTATAAATGATTTTTATAATGTTGATGTACACTGTTTATGGAGGGAACTCACTAGACCTCATGGTCTAACCCTCGCTTTTCAAAACTAAAACCTTTTCAGGTAAGCATATAGTAGAAGGCTATGGTAAGTGAGCAAGAGAAAGATAGGGAACAAATGCAGCTAGAGACCGTGCACGTGCCACTGGTAAGGGTTGTACTCCGGAATTATGAGTTATTTTTTGTGTCTATCTCTTTGTGCACGAGGAGTGGACTATTGGAACACATGGTTATATGCGATAGGCCATTCGGGGCCACTAGCGAGTAGGCAATAGGGGACATTGGAGTCCTTGAGGTGTAACTCTTCTAGACTGGATAGGCAATGTGGTCCCATAAGTCCTTGAGGTGTAAATCGACGGAGTAGGCAATAAAGGCAATGTATATGGTTTGAGGTTGTGATGTCTTTATGGCATGGGAACTAAAACAGGGACTTGAGATGTAACCCAGTAACATCATAAGTGACCTAACTTTGTGTGCCCATCACTTTCGATGGAATCGGGTCTCCCCCGTCACCGAACGGTGTTGTTTTTGGGTATTTACTTTTATCCATATTTTCGGTGACAAATTTTATTTATATGAAATGTTTTTCATGGTTTATTGGCGGAATTCTATGCCTCATCCTTATTGGATGTTTTAAATATTGGAGTTTTATTCATGTTTATATTACTTGGGATATTTAACGTCAAAACACATTCTGATTGAGTTGTGGAGTCAGTTTATTTTGGAAAATGTTTAATATGAAAGCTTTCGGCTCAACGTTTATGTGTGTTGGGAAAATGAGTTGTTTACATAATCGATATAAATTCATTTTGGGAAATTATGTTTTCAAGTTACATCCTCCTCGATTATTGATTTACGCAATCATGATAAAACTCTTGAACTCACTAGGCGTTAGCCTAACCTTTTTATTTGTCGGCATGTGCAACTGGTTCAGGTTGGGATTAATTCTAGTGACACTGTGAAGAGTTGAGTGCTCGAGGAGTGAAGTGCTTAATTAAGTCTTCCGCATTTATTTTGGGAGTAGCAGCTTGTCATTGTGTTAAGTAATACCCGACTTTATTTGGTCTTATTGTATGACTTAGATTATGGATAATGTTGGAGTTGTGGAGTTTTAAATTTTGAGGTGATTTCAAGGATGGTTCGTAGTGAGAATTTCATCTCCTTTTATCTATTTAATCAAAGTTTTCATTTAGTTGCTCTTCCAGTTTCGAGTGTGTTACAAGTTGATATCAGAGCATAAGTTTGAGAGATTTAGGTGTTGATTGTTAGATACCTAGACTCAAGCTATCGATCTTTTAAGTGATTGAGAGTAAAATTTCACCATTAGGCACTTTAAGATAGGATGTTTTGAATTGATGGGAGTCACTAGAAAACGAGAAATCATGTCTAGTATAGCAAGGATGATCATGTACGGTACGTTCATAATTGCACCTGGACAGTGTTATGGTGAACCTACAAGTTACATGTGTGTACTTGGACTACCTTGATGTGATGATCGTTGGGGCAGTAAAGAAGTTTCTAAGCGGGTAGCCATTAAAAGAGATTAGAGATTTTATCATTCGTCACTTGGGGTGACAGTAAGCATGGTGATTACATTAAGTGAATCGTTGCGAATCGAAATTTGTTGGTTGGGTTAGAACCATAGGCTTATGGAATCAACGTTCTTCGAGGAGATATTATAAGGTGAACGAATAAAATTTTCTAGTATTGCCTTAGGATGTTAGAGTATCCGGATGACGTTAGTGTGGCCGGAGGAGCTTGGAGGAGTGTGGGTTGAGACGTTGAGTGCCGACTAAAATCATGCACAAAATTTATTTTTAAAATAAATTGCATCAGTTATTTCTTGTGTTTCAAATCCCATGTGGATTGTGTTACAAACCTCGGAAAAACGTTTAACACACACAACGTTTTAAATCATGATTTCAAACATGCATGAAGTTATTTATCGCAAATAATTGCAAACCTTATTGGGATTTGTTTTATTTCGATGTTGCCCAATGATATTTTCGGATACCATGTTATCCATATGTTATTGTTGTTTAAGATTTTGGACAAGTAACGACCACATATGACTTTAACATTGGATCTCGTCCACATATGTTAAGGTTGAACGGATAGTTACTTTCCGCTATTCGGTGTTTGAGTTTTATTGAGAATTTTATCCTATGCTAGTTTTCTTTTAGAGTACTACTTTATATTGTATTGCAACAAGTGGGAATTTGTGGAATTATGACATTTTGGTCATAACCTTGTTTATGGAATTTGATATTTGGAAAAGAAAAGTTTGGTACCATTTGATTGATTGGATGCCGTTGAGCTTTATTGAGTTTTATGGAAGTTTTGTTGGGAAATTTGGAGTTTGTTTTACGACGTTATGTGTCGCGTGAGTACAACTTCGAAATATGAATACTTCAATTTTATGTGCGTTTATTTATTGATTTTAGCGGGTATTTTGTCTCATGCGGGTTTTGTCGGAAAATATTGTTTTTATGGCGTAGCAACCAAAAAGAGTAGCTTTTACGGATTTGGTGTCACATGGTCTTCTCTTTTGAAACTTGTGTTAGCACATTACGTTACAACTTGTTTAGCGTCCGGGTTGATTTATACGTGGCGTGAGTAAGGCAGGAAAGAACATCCTGCTAGTTATTCTTAACGATTTGCTTTATGCGCTTTCGATTAATTGATTCTTTTATTATCATTTCACGCAAATGCATTATATTGATCTAGGGGTATGCATGTTTTGGTAGCCACTAATTCTTGATACTTTGATGAATAAATCATGATTGAAAGTATTTTATTGATTTGTCGTATAAATGGAGGTCATTTGGTCAAAATATGTTTTAGTATTATGGGGATTATGCACGACTTACGAGGCGGTACATTTCGAAAATACGAATGGGTGAGTCGTTGAACTTTGGTCAATTTTGCTTTATGAACAGTTTGGAAATTGTAAACCTTTTTGGTTTTGGAAAAAAGTGTATTTTGAGTATTTTGAAGAGTAAATATTAAGCATTGACATTTTAACGATTTATATTACAAGTGTAAACCTTTTGGTGTAAATGCACCGTGATGGGGATTTGGAAAATTATCTGTCTTAACCTAGAGTGTGTGGAATTATTTGTGTTTTGGGACATTAATGCGCGTTGTTTGTATGATTCGAAAGTTGAAGTCGATTTAAACCTTTTTTTTGTGTCAACCAATTACAAGCACTTATTTTCTCCTAAGTTTTGGGATAACACATTTTTTGTGTGTAAGTCTTGTCAAAAATGTTTTGCTCATATGTCATTATATGACTAAATGAGAAAATTTTGAAATTTGATTTAAAGAATTTTATCTGTTGAAATTTTATTATGAACTATCGGATGCATGTTATTTCATTTCAATAAAACTACTAGGAGAGTGTTACCAGTTTGCATACATATTATGATTTGAGATTTTGTCACAATATTTTAGCCGATATCTTCAAAGAATGGAAGCATGTTGTGTTTTTGGCTTTAAACTCGAAACCACCGCAAATCATTTTATGTTTTAACCAAAGTGTATTTACAAATCGTTTCGTCGTTTTGTTAAATAAACGGACGTGTGCAAACTTTGTTGGTGAACTTTGTTCCATGTCATTTTATGGTTAAAAAGAAATTTTTGGAGTCGGATGTCGTTTAAACTTCTTTTGAAGTACGTATGAACCTTTTGTTGCACACTATTTAAAGTAGGAAATTACTTTACGTGCATGACATAAATAAATCCATGCTAGGACCGTAGCGGTTCATTTCAAAGAATTTGTTTATTATGCTTTTGCGTTTTGTTAATAATCTAAACTACGATGAAATGGTTTTCAATATGATTTTCATATGTGGGACGAGCGTGTCCATTCTTGCGCAACTATCGAGTAGATAGTAGTAGATTTTGTGCGTATAACTAAATTGATATGAAAACCTTTGTGTTGAGAATTTCTATAAAAGTTTTCGATTGACATAATTGTTAAGTATTTCACTTGAAAACTTTGAACTCATTAGAACTTTGGAAAGGTTAAGTAACCCCGGTTAGGAGTAAATGTGTATAGAACTTCGACAGTAGAAGGCTGAGTATTTTAACGCGTATTGGTACCGTAGGCCAAGTAGTGCTTTTTGCAGAGTCGGCGTATTTTGTAGCTGGAAGGTTAGACTCGTGGTATTTCCTGTTAATGTTGGTGGTAACCGTCTTGTTGGCGACTTTGTTTTGGGTCTTGGTAAATTTTTGCATAAGAGACGTGTATGACCTTATGGACATCATATTGATAACCTTGGTTTTGTGGGAGTGCTCGGCGAACGGAACTCGTGTGCGGAGTTCTGTTAGAGTTAAAAAGTTGATGGTATGACTAGGTATCAACTTTTGGGTTCGAGGTCAAGAAACCGTTAGCGTATTTAAAGTGTTGTAGTCCAATCTTAAGGGACGATCATATCGCTTGTAGCGATTTTAAGAAGTTCATATTGTAATAAGTGGATTTAGTAGGACGACCTTCCTTGATTGGTAAAAGAATATGCCGATTGGACGATTGGTACTTAGATGTATTTTGGAGTTGTGTAATTGATGGGTCAGTGACGACCGTCGGTGTTAGAGTTTAATGGAATTCGTTAGGAGTAAATTGTAACGTCCCAATTTCAAAATCAAGCAATATCATAGATTAAGCATTCGAATTACATAAATAACTTGTTCATAAACATTCTTTTCACTAAGCTAAGCAAAATTGACAGCGGAAGTCTCTATTCCACAGCCGAGAGCTCTATCTAATCATCAGTCAAAAGACTTGGAGTCGCTCTAAGTTCCAAATCATTCCTGCCATCTCACAGTTCTTACTAGAAGAACCCGTAACACGCTTACCTGAAAATGGTTTAGTTTTGAAAAGCGAGGGTTAGACCAAAAGGTCTAGTGAATTCCCTCCGAAAGCAACATGTAAAACGGTATGATAACATTTATAAAAGATTCATCGAAAACCTTAACATTTCATCAAGCATGGTACTGCACTGTGTATTGGATCACATAAACATTCCGCGATCGGGGCCCTAGTAGAACCCTTCTCGCCTCTTCCGGAGCCTACGCAGACTCCCCTCTACTCGAAATAGGAGGAAACGAATTCCAACCTACCAGTCTGTCATACCTTTCCAAGGGACCATCAGGTCCCGAGGATCACTCTCTGACCCCACAGTGCAGACCGACTCCACCTCGCACATAATTCATTTCATAAGACATGCACTTTACATCTTTGTAAAATCATCATTTCCATTTCATCATATCCAGTAAGCTTTCTCAAGTAAAACGTACAGTTCATGGAAAACGTGCGTAACAGTTATATACATTTCATGTTCGTAAATGAAACCATAATCAGTTAAAACATTTAACACTTTACGTCGTAAAAGGTTTAGAGAACTCACCTTCGGTTATGCAGAACACACTTCTTAAATATCCTCAAGTTACACCAAACGAACACCTAAGGAAATTAGATTGATATCAGTTTGGACGGTCTGAACCTACTGTACAATCGAAACACTTTCCGGACGACAATTCAATCCGGATACCACAACGGTCCGGATACCACAACAGTCCGGATACCTTAACGTTCTCGGATACCCGAACTGTCCGGATATCCCGACTCCCGGATACCCAAACTGTCCGGATCCTAGACCATCCCGGACGCACCCTTTACCGGTTACCAATATCTGGAAACCTCATGCGATTCTACCCGGACACAAGCATCCTATCTGGAAACTACTGAACGTCAAGAATCTCCAACGTCCGGAAACCCCGACTGTCCGAAAACCAAAAGTCTAAAAGTGATCATTTACCCATTTTCAGCCATTAATTTGATTTGACAAACCTAAGGGTTCATCTACTAATCCTAAACAACCACTTAATCCACTTTCTTATCATTAAATCGATTTACAAAGCCAAAACTCTTAAAACCCACTTTTAAGAAGAAAATGGTTGAAAACCCATTGAATCATCATGTTTAGACTTAAGAACCCAAACCAATTAAGAAAGGAACACTATAACAACAAGGAATACGAATTACCTTACTGATTTCTTCTCTGATTCTTCTCTTTCTTTGATTTCTTCCCAAGAACTCTTTTCTTCTCCCTTTTCCTTTCTCTTAGCCGCTGATAGGCGGGTATCACCCCCCTAAATCTTACCGCAAGTGTACGGTGTCGAAATCAAGTAATACGTACGGAAGTACGAGTATCGAATCCACAGGAACTAGGAACTAAGTATCACAATTACTATAATTGCTATTACCTGAACGATCGCAAATTGAGAGGTTGGTTTATAAACTACTTAATTGCAAACAAACGAAATCAAACACGGAACAGTAAACAACTTAAGAACTTCCGATAGAGAAAATAGTTGAGGGTTGGAAATCCTAAGACCTTCACATACAAACGCTTGACTCAAAACAGTTACCAGTTCTTCCCCTTAATGAATACCCAATCACTAAAATCACCGTTGTTTTTTCTCAAGCAACACGGGTTTTACTTTGAAAATACAAGTTTTATCTCTCGATCTCAACTCATGAACTCAAAGCACATTAAACGCAAGATTTAACGGGACTAAAGCTTAATTTGATATCTCTATCCAAATTTCCACCTTAGGCATGCAATTTCTAGTTCTAGATTAACAATTAATTCTCTCGAACTTAATCGTTTACAACAAATCAATTGTAAATTGGCCAAATTCACAAAGGCATTAAGAACAAAATCACATGCTTCATTAAATTAGGAAAAACTGATAAGAATCTCAAGTCATTTGTTCATAAGCTTAAATCAAAATCATTCCAACCCCCAACATCTAGAAATTAGTTCATGTTGGTGGTGGATTCAAACACAAGAGAAAGAAACGCGAAAGTATATGTAAATATACTAATTGTAAACGTGATAGCTATGATGATGAACTCCCCTCTCTCATGATCGTATCTACTTTTTGTAGTGAACGTGCCTCCAATCGATCCTCTATCGTGGCTCCAAAAGCTCCGAAAAGTCTCCAAAGATCGCCCCTAAGTCGCTGTCGTTCGTCCTGTGTGTGTCGTATCGAGAGTGTCCTAAAATCAGAAAAATTGCCAAAGTATAATGCTGAAACAGAGGGTTACGCGGCTTGTTGCGCGACTTGCAAGTCGCGTGGCAAGTCGCGCGTGTTCTTTTTGGCCTCCGGGTCAGGTTTGGTTCATGGTTCGGGCGCGGGTCTTGGGCTTGGATCTCGGGCTTCCGTTGGGCTTCGTTTTGGCTCTCTTTTGGGCTCTTTTTAGCTTCTTTTCTCGAAGATTACTGTCTTTTAAATAACCTGCACATTCCACTAGATAAACCATAAAATTCAGCTTCATTGCTTAAATACAAACCAATCTCATTGGTTTTAGGACCGAAAATAACGCCAAAAAGTGGCGTTATCAACAACCCCAAACCGAGCGTTGCTTGTCCCCAAGCAAATTAGCGATAAAAATAGAATAAAAGCACACTTCAGTGAAATATAATAATTGCATAACTCCCAATCGGTACCATGTAATGCACTGGTGATTTCCCATACCCGTGAATGCTTATCTCACTCTCGCCTCATTCTTATTCCGATTAATCTATGGCCTTCCATTATAAGTCGAACTCGTGACTGCTCCGATTACACTAAGGTTGTTCTAGGTCCAGACATACTAAGGAAAACATTTCGCCTCGACCCTACCTCACGGGATACTCTCGTTTCGCTCGAACCTAGGTTGTCGCACATGTTGTCATGTTTAGGGAATTTATGTACAAGAATACTCAAATATTACATGACAACTCTAATGAAAGACGCACAAATGTCCAAAAAGTTGATCTTGGAAAGGAGTCGAGTAGCAAGACAGGGAATACCAGTAAAGGTGGTCGTATACCCTAATCACATTTTCCAAAAGATCATCCAGGTCTTCACAATGGTTGTAATGGGGTTAGGGTTATGGTTAAGAAACGAAGGGTAAAACGGAACAATGATCCTTGGTGTGTCAAACTTTAGCAATTCCGAACTTCCTAGCTTTATGCTCTATCATTTGGCCCTTTTTGTCACTAATGGAGTCGCTTTGACTCTGTTATTCAGCTGCTGTGAAGCTATCTAAAATCTGTATAATATAAATTTTTTTTTTGGGACTTCATTGGTTCTCTTTATTTGTATTGGGGCTGCATTGGCCCTCTTTTCTATTTATTTTCATAACTGGCCTGTATTCCTTCTTTTCCGCTCTATCTTCTCGTTGTTCATTACCGCTCAGATTGACACACTTTCGGATATGGATGGCTAAGGCTTTTGGCTCGGGTTTAAAGGTGGGTCTGAAATGAAAAAGGTGAGTGTTTGGCTACAACGGGGTTATGGTTACACACAAATGGGTAAAAAGGTACGATAGCTAAAAAAAACAGGTTAAAACAAAACACACATTGCCTGGAATCACATCTTAAGGTCCACACGATAGGGTCTACTACACCCTTACCCAATATCCCGATGGTCGTCTTTGCTACTCAATGCAATAATATAGCGAGATCATTCTATATTCACGACAAGGAACTCGAAAAAGTGTATACGATTTTCGTGTATGAATCCCTCGAAAAGAAAGACGTCTTTTAGGCTCAAAACTCGCTATTGGGTGGCCTCCACTAATGTCCCTAGTCATGTCCTTTCCCGGTCCTTCCCTAATGGTCACGTCAATATCACAAGATTCTTCCTACAATGGTTGGTCTCAATCATTCAAAACAAAAATTTTAGCTAAAGTGATCTAAGCATGCAGAAGTGCGGGAAATCTACGTGCATAACGTGGGACCGATTGGGCAACCCCAAACCTTACCCACACATTGTCCCCAATGTGCAAGTTTCGGCGTAGGCGATACTAAAACAAGTATCGTTGTGCGGTTATTACAGGTATCAGACAGGTAAGGCATAGTATAACATGAAGCAACAAAGAGCTATTCTAGCATTTTCAAAAACATGGCCACCCCAAACCTAGGCCGTGGCCTAGGTTTGTCAAACAAAGCCAACCCCAAACCTCGGTGAAACCGAGGTTTGCACAGGATTAAAAATGAGTGTGTAGATGTTGAAAAGATGACGCACCCTAAACCTAAGTGAAACTTAGGTTTGTTGCATCTCGTTAACTGATCGGGACACAAAACATCATACACCACTAGTTACATACAAAGTTGAGAACATACCTGTTTGCCCGGACGGAGAAAATCCTCTTGAAAGATTGGAGCGACCTCGGACAAGAGACATCGGGGAAGACGGAGAAGGGGAATGCACAAACAAAAGAAACAAAGCAAACAGCGAAAGAGAAAGCAAGGCAACGAAACACACCAGAAGCATCAGGGAAACCGCGCGGTTTTCCACGCGGTTTGGAAGTCGCGCGGTATACCGCGCAACTCCCTGCTTCAAAAAACAAACAGAGGACCCCACGGTTTGGCACGCGGTTTGTCAGCCGCGGCACAAGTCGCGTAAGTCCCTGTTTCAGCTATTTTTGATTTTTTTGATTTTTATTGCTTTTTCGTAACTAAAACACACTCAAAAACGAAAATTTAAAAGAAAACGAACCTCGGTGGGTTGCCTCCCACCCAGCGCCTTGGTTAAAGTCGTGGCACGACTATGTGGATCTCAACTTGGCTCGGTATCCGCGGAATCGAATCGCCCTCACTTGCGGTTCTTCGCGGATTCTTCCACATCTGGCCTTCCATGACCATCGGCCTCCTTACACCTTCTACTCTCGAACATCTTGAAAATGACTTTTTCGCCGCCAACCCTGAAGGTCATCTCACCTTTTTCCATGTCTATCAGCGCTCTGCTCGTGGACAAGAATGATCTACCCAAAATCAGTGGGACTTCTACATATTCATCGATATCTAACACCACGAAGTCCACCGGAAAATAGAGCTTGCCGACTTTGATCAATACGTCATCGACGACTCCATATGGATACACTATCGACCAATCCGCGAGCTGAAGGGTCATGTTTGTCGGCTTCACTTCCCCGAGGCCAAGTTTCCTGAAAGCAGATAAAGGCATTAGGTTAATACTAGCTCCTAAATTGAATAATACCTTATCAAAATTAAAACTCCCAATTTGGATAGGGATCGAAAAACTCCTTGGATCCTTAAGCTTCGGGGGAAGCTTGTTCTGAATTATAGCACTGCACTCCTCAGTATGTGCAATTGTGGCCTGATCCTCAATCTTCCTCTTCTTAGATAATATGTCTTTCATAAATCTCGCATATGAGGGCATTTGTGCCAAAGCATCTGCGAAAGGAATGTTAATATGCATCTTTTTAAATATATCAAGAATCTTAGAAAAATTAACATCATCCTTATGCGATTTAAGTCTGCTCGGATAGGGCACTCGCGGTACCACCGGCTTGACCGGTGATTGCTTTGGCTTCGTCGCTTCACTCTTCTTGCTCTCTTCAATCACAACCTCTTCATCAGCCTCCAACTCATCCACATCTACAATCTCCACATCTTGCCTTTCGGGCTCGACTTCCTTTGATGACGGCTCTCTTGTAAGATCTCCATTCAGCTCCTTGCCACTTCTCAGATAAATGGCATTACATTCTTCCCGGTGTTTCTTTTCGGTCATACTGAGGAATGTTCCGGGAGGTCGGTTTTGTAGGTCTTCCGAAATCTGCCCCACTTGCCTTTCGAGGATCTTGATCGATGCGGTGTTCTGATCAGTTGCCGCCTTGACTGTGCTAACCGTGCTCACTAACTCTCCAACCGTGCTGTCCATCTTGGTCATGAACTTCATCATCATGTCTTCCAGCCCCGGTTTCTTCTCCATATATGGTCCCTCGTTGAGATACCTTTGGTTATAACCTGGAGGACGGTAAACATTGTTAGCATTAGACGAATTGGAAAAGTTAGAAGAATTATCTGGCTGTTGACAGGGTTGACTCCATGAGAAGTTCGGGTGCTTCTTCCACCCCTCATTGTAGGTATTCGAGAACGGGTCGTTCCTCGGCGGGTTGTTCCGGTTCTGTAAGAACTGGACTTGCTCGGGTTCTTGTGGAATACCCCCTTTCAAATGGCTTGTCATCGCAGCTAGTTGAGCCTTTATTTCTTTCAGCTCATCCGACTCTTGAATACTTTCAATTCTTCTAACAGCTGATCGTGGAGTAGAGAAACTGTGTTCGGCCAAGTTCTCGATCAAGGTGACAGCTTCTTCCTATGATTTCTCCATTAATGCTCCACCCGCTGCAGCTGTGATGTCATTCTTGAATTGTGGGTGAAGGCCTCCAAAGAATGTCTGGATGATGACCCAGCCTTGCAATCCATGATGAGGGCACTTCTTGATCATATCCTTGTATCTCTCCCACGCCTCATATAAGGTCTCTTGATCCCATTGCGCAAAATGAGTGATGTCAGCCATTAATTAAGCGGTTCTTCCCGGTGGAAAGAATTTCTGGAGGAAGGCCGCTTTCAGTTGTGCCCAGGTAGTGATCGAGTCCGGTCGGATACTCTCGGTCCATGTTTCGGCTCTACCTTTGAGTGAAAAGCCAAACAGCCTCAGCTTGATGGCATCCTCCTCCATCCCATTAATCTTGAGTGTGTTGCAAATCCTCTCAAACGCCCGGAGGTGTGCATGCGGATCTTCTGTCGGTGTTCCTCCATACTGATTTTGTTGTACCATCACAATGGTACTCGGTTTGAGCTCAAAGGAGTTTGCTGCAGTGGCAGGTGCTTGAATGCCTATGCGTGTCGCTGCCACATTCGAATTGGCAAACGACTTCATAGGGCGTTCCTCAGGAGGAGGAGGTGGATTGTTGACAGGTGGTCTATTGACGGGCATTTCATCACCCATCTTTAGATGTCTCTTGGCTTTGGTCTCTTGGCGTATTCGGCGGACGGTTCTTTCAATCTCCGGATCGATCGGTTTTTTTTCTCCCCTCGGGTTTTTCTTGGCATAAACCAATTAGCACTTGAAATGAAAAGAAAACAAAATTAGCAATCCAAAAATTAAAAGTGATGGAAATAAAATAATAATAAAAAAAATATGTTCAATGTAATAGCGCTTATAGCTGGTAGTGCTATCAGTTGCAACTAGTTCCCCGGCAACGGCGCCAAAAACTTGATAGGCGGGTATCACCCCCCCCCCCCCCCTAAATCTTACCGCAAGTGTATGATGTCGAAATCAAGTAATACGTACGGAAGTACGAGTATCGAATCCACAGGAACTAGGAACTAAGTATCACAATTACTATAATTGCTATTAACTGAACGATCGCAAATTGAGAGGTTGGTTTATAAACTACTTAATTGCAAACAAACGAAATCAAACATGGAACAGTAAACAACTTAAGAACTTCCGATAGAGAAAACAGTTGTGGGTTGGAAATCCTAAGACCGTCACATACAAACGCTTGACTCAAAACAGTTACCAGTTCTTCCCCTTAATGAATACCCAATCACTAAAATCACCGTTGTTCTTTCTCAAGCAACACGGGTTGTACTTTGAAAATACAAGTTTTATCTCTCGATCTCAACTCATGAACTCAAAGCACATTAAACGCAAGATTTAACGGGACTAAATCTTAATTTGATATCTCTATCCAAATTTCCACCTTAGGCATGCAATTTCTAGTTCTCGATTAACAATTAATTCTCTCGAACTTAATCGTTTACAACAAATCAATTGTAAATTGGCCAAATTAACAAAGGCATTAAGAACAAAATCACATGCTTCATTAAATTAGAAAAAACTGATAAGAATCTCAAGTCATTTGTTCATAAGCTTAAATCAAAATCATTCCAACCCCCAACATCTAGAAATTAGTTCATGTTGGTGGTGGATTCAAACACAAGAGAAAGAAACGCGAAAGTGTATGTAAACATGGTAATTGTAAACGTGATAGCTATGATGATGAACTCCCCTCTCTCGTGATCGTATCTACTTTCCATAGTGAACGTGCCTCCAATCGATCCTCTATCGTGGCTCCAAAAGCTCCGAAAAGTCTCCAGAAATCGCCCCTAAGTCGCTGTCGTTCGTCCTGTGTGTGTCGTATCGAGAGTGCCCTAAAATCAGAAAATTCGCCAAAGTATAATGCTGAAACAGAGGGTTACGTGGCTTGCTGCGCTACTTGCAAGTCGCATGGCAAGTCGTGCGTGTTCTTTTTGGCCTCCGGGTCACGTTTGGTTCATGGTTCGGGCGCGGGTCTTGGGCTTGGATCTCGGGCTTCCGTTGGGCTTCGTTTTGGCTCTCTTTTGGGCTCTTTTTTGCTTCTTTTCTTGAAGATTACTGTCTTTTAAATAACCTGCACATTCCACTAGATAAACCGTAAAATTCCGCTTCATTGCTTAAATACAAGCCAATCTCATTGGTTTTAGGACCGAAAATAACGCCAAAAAGTGGCGTTATCAGCCGCCAAACCCCAAAACCCCAACAAATACTGATTTCTAAATAATGAGTTGCCTTAGGGAATTGAGCCTTTAAGTATCTTTACATAAATAACACATTAGCCCCTTAACTTATCTTTTAGATTCTTGCACAATGAACACCAAACTTACAAACTTGCACACGAAACCCGGTTGTTACAACACTCCCCCCTTAGAAGAATTCCGTCCCCGGAATTCCTTATTGGAAAAGACGCGGGTATCATGCCCACACCACAATTTGACACTTCCCCAAGGTAATGCCACTCCTGACTCAGTCTACCACCTCATAAATTCGAAACATGAAACATTGGATGCATTCCCTTTAGTTCTTACGGTACTCTAACTCGTAGGCTACTGTTCCTATTCGATCGGTCTTAACAATAGTAGATTAAATAAGGCTCCTCAAGTTAACTTTCTATAAGGAGGAACTTGGCGGAATCCCCCGATACAACACAAGATTCATTTACTAAGAAACAATCACTCCCTTGACAGCTTGGCACAAGGCCAACCCTGTACATTCCGACAACTCACAACCCCGAGTTCCTTCATCGTATCACAACTCACCACCTTGCACCACCCAACAACCATCTATGCAAATAACATTTCCCTTTTTCTCGGACCACCTAGACCACAGTTCGTCACTCATCCCTCACATTCTCACTACTTCACCACCCCATACTTATACGTAACTATGAGTAGGAACCTCCAACCCATCGTTGAAGTGTTCACCTACTCAACTTAAACTTATCCTGAACACATCAATTCCTCGCTGATTGCCATGTTTGTTCATTCATATAAGACGTAACTCCGGTTATCCTCACTCCACTAGGAGGAGTAACCTAGGTCACACCATACTATTCTCACTAGCTTAATCACTGCACAACCAATACGTTTAAACACTTCTCACAAAGTCACTAACTTAACTCATTCAGTTGTCTTATCCACTCCTTTCCTGCACAAACTCACACACAATTCTCTTCTTCAAAACCCTTTCCAACGGTTCGCACACTTATCAATGACAATCTACACAACACTGCACCTTTCGGCATCACTGTCGGGTTTACTACTTCCAACTTACTCACTTATTCTGACATACTATCTTCACCTCCCCACGTTAGCGTGGAGCACTGCCCACCAAACATTACTTGCCCCTCTCTCTCGACCTTTCCACATGCTGATATCACTTTCTCATTACTCACATAACCAAACAGTTGCACTAAGATCCTAACTTAAGGCATTCAACCAAGTCGTCTTGAAACGACACCAGTGTTCGACGTCACTACACATTCTTTACTCTCCAACTTTTACCTTCTCAGACATTTCTTCCACACATAAGCAACAACTCACATACTTTAAGGATTTCACATCTATCCCACCACATTTTTGACTAACACAACCATCATCCTCTTTAAACTTCCAATGATCCCAAAATGTGCTTACTTAGCGACTCTTACAACCACAAAACAATTGGTTTCTTATTTGAATAACTACTCACCATCACTCCGTCATTCTATCCCGAACTTAGTCATGTTACGACGTCAACTTACACTCTACAACTACGTGCTCCAACAACCTGGTTAACCAGTCGCACACCTCATCCGAAACACTCAAAAGGCTTCTATCTGATGCTTTCTCTCTCTCCCTAACACCACATTACCACGACACTAGCTGGCACCTTTAGCCTGACAAATACTATCACTACACATCCTTACACTCTTTGCCCATAACATCACACTGCAGACCAGATCTCTCATGATCATCCATACACAATTTAAACTCGTCCTCAAAATTATCTGCATAAAATCGAGCCTATCTCGCTACTTAGTCCTTTCTCAACTTGCTGAACTATAATTCACGAGTTCTCAATTAGCTCTAACACAAACATTCTAGCTAGCTCTTTACGATCCGAGCTCTTACGTAAGCTGGACACAGTCCCTCTCTAAGCGATAAAGTCTACACACTCGCTTCGCTCGTGCTACTTACCTCATCATTCTACGAACCCTCCATACTTCGTAAATAGAACGCTTATTCAAAACAATAAATTCTCATCCTCTTAACACCCCTACAAGGTGTTCTATCAACTTTCAACCTTCTGGTTCAAGACTTCGGCCTCGGCCACCTTACACAACTGTCGACTTCTACAACAACAGATAACCTGTAACTACTTTCTTAACTTATTCTTTAACAAGGGTTCCTTACGGAACCTAATCCTACCAACATATCATAATCACTTCATACTACGTCTCCCTCTTTTCTGAACTCACTCCTGTAATATCAATATTACAAGTTCACCTCAAAACTCATAACCAACACCGTGGACATTTCGCTTCTGCCTCTCAACACTACTCAACGAGTTGCAAATACCAACACCTCGATGACTTCTACTCCCTCCCCTGGGCCCAATCCGTTCCTCAACAACCGTATTTCCAGTTACCGAACAAGGGTGCAAACCCTCATTCAACCGATACTATAATCCACTTCTGACTCTTTCTGAACACATATACCAAAACTACAAATGTTCTTCCCTAATTTGACAAACACCTCTCCACTCTCGGAGTTCTTCCTTAGCTTTCATGTAATACTCTATGACCTAGTGAGTTCATAGCCTTCATGCATGACAATACAATAAATAAATCTTTTCGCACATTTCATCATTTTAAAATAAACAACGTTTGGAAAACGATTGGGTACACATGACCCCATCACTTTTATAATTTCAACGCCCTGCACAACGATTCGAGAATCGTTTGCATGCATCTTTCCGTGAACTTTAATCTTATTCAATTCCGAACGATGTTATTACGACAGTAATACGTTGAATGAAAGCCCTTTCATACGACACAATTCCGAAAGAAATTACCGACACCAAGTAAACCAGTCGGTTCTCACACTCTTTTACATGATATTGACAGTCCTTTGAATACACCGATGGACGTGTAATAATTAAACCTTAATGCAAGTATACATTAAAATCTAATGTCGTCTTTCAAGTAATAATATGGTAAGAACCATGTATCGTTCCCACAGAGATTGGAGTAAAAGCGTATTTAAAAGTTTAATAAAAGAAATGGTTTCCAAGGATCAAGTTGAAGATTAATATTTGTTTGTTGGTGTTTGGAATTATCACAGATTATATAACTATTAATAAAGGATAGCAAGGGTGTAAGATGTTGGGGTGAGATTTAAATATAAAGTCCATCAGGCCAATGCTGTAGCATTGCTTCAGCATCCGTTTTTCAACACTTAAGTTCACCATCTACTTTTCAGGATGCCCTCTCGGGTTTTCAACTACTCACTACTGATCTAGCAGCCAATCAATCCATTCCTGGCATTGTTGTCAGAACTATCAATAGCAATGTGAAGCCTTCCAAGTATACGGATAAACAAATTCCTTTGTAAAAATCACTCTTCCGAGCTGATTCCCATATCAGTTAAGTTGACGTGTTCTAAGCGGTCCATTCCTGGCACACACTCTACACTGTTACCACCCACATAGATGATCAACTTATCGGGCAAAATCAACCTAGAAAAGACAAAGACGATAAATTCCTTTATCAATATCTCTTCCGAGCATACTTCCTTTGTCATTTGGATTGATGTGCATATCAATGGTTCATTCCTGACACCATGGCACTTTAACACTTTCAAAGTGATCAACCATCTGGAAGTAACTGGACATTTTATAAAACTTAACATGAAATGGTGAACATCATTATTGAGAAACGATGTCCACTTTTCGTTATATTTAAAATCTCACCCTTTTATCACATACCCAAGCTATTTAGACTTAGCTACTCATACTGAAATGTAAATGACAGGTAATATAAATTGCAGAATTGAAATACATAAAGTAAAGACTTAAATGTAAATGACTTGAATATAAAGTGCAAGAAAATAAAAGGTTATGAGTTATTGTAGCAATGCTGGACCAATGCTGCAGCAACTCATAAATGGTATGAATATCAAGAACAAGATGAAGAACACTATGAAGAACAAGAACTACAATTGCATAAAATTAAGGAGAATTCTGCAGATTAATTGTAAGAACCAATCCACATAAATTGTCTACTGGAAAATGCAAACACACCATTCATATAAATACTAAGAGGAGGTAAGGTGATATTGCCTAACTTACACTATTTATCATACTATTCACTAAGTACTTCCTACTATTGCAAACTATTACACCACATGCCTTAGAGTTTAAAGAGTTTACAAAAGATAACAACATTGGCTTCAGATCTTCTAGAATATGGCTGGAAATGGTGCCGAAAGTCAGCCACAAAATTCTTCTAGAAACCGATTCTTCATTCCATTTCTTCAGTCTTCAATGCTGTAGCATTGGCATGGGCTGCACTATATAAATAATCACAATTAGCCTTCTTAATACAGTAAAAGACAGGTAAATCAAATTCTTAGCTACATGAAACAAAAGGTGAAAATAAGTAAGCAAAATGACTCAAATGTTGGGATAAAATAGCAAATCCTAACTAAAAAGGAAAAGAAAAAGATACAATATGCATTAATAAATAATGCATATCACACCCTCAAATTTAAAGTGTTGTTTGTCCCCAAACAACTAAAAGACCTAAAAAGAAAATGACTCAATTTTTGAAGTTTCTTGCAAGATTATGGCATTAAGTGCCCACATCATGTATATCGTGCCTTATGAACTAAATAGCCTTTAATAAATCCTTTATCATGCATTTTAACCCAAAGTGTGTGTGTGTCATAGGCTAGCACCAATCGTCCCTTTGTTAGATTCAAACACACCTTACATTTAGAATCACTAGGGCTTTATTGGGTCTCTTATTGGCATATCTTTTCTCACAAAGCCTTTTCTCTCAACAAAACTTTTTCAAATTTTTAGCACTTTGTGCACTTTTCTTATTGACTTTTTGTCCTTTGCCCCTATGGGGCATTTGTGGTATCTTTTCATCATGTATATCAGATTAGAGCTTTGCTTTTTTGAGTGATTTTCATGCTTTTAAGGTGTAACCTTCCCACCCTCAAATTTAGGCTTTACAATGTCCTCATTGTAACATTGAAGTTCATTGGTGTATAAAAGGCTACAATTGGCTTGTGAAATATGAAAAGAAGGTCTAGACCATCTTCTAAATGTGTATAAGGTGTGTGAATCAGATTGCTTCCCAAGAAGAAAGTGGCTAGTTCTAACAGGAACACACAACTTTAAGCAAACTCATGATTTTAAAGAATTATTAGGGATATAAAATCAAAAAGCGTAATATAACTAATGTGTTGCCTTGCAAGAGAAAATAAACCTAAAAAGTAATAACATTATCCCAGACTCAATAATAAAAATAAAACAGAAAAATGGAGACTAAGGAAGATGATTTGAACCTGTCCTACTCCTTAAGAGTAGGCTGTGAATCCTTGGATGCTCCTTCCAATGCTGTAGCATCCAACTGTTGCACCCTTTCCTTCAGCAAACAGTTAGTTTCAGCTCTCAGCTTCTCATTCTCAGCTGTCAGCTTCCTGTTCTCAGCCCTAACTTTGTTCAATCTGGCCAGTATCTTTTTCATTTGTGCCCCAGCTCTTGCTCCAGATCCTTTTTGAACAGCCTTTAACCAAGTCTTCACTTCTTTTTTCACCTCCTTCCACTTGTTATCAAAAGAAATACCCTGCTATGTTAAAGTATCAATGATACTGCTGTTTTGGGACAGAATATCCTGCATCATCCCCACCATATCATCCCTGCTAGATTTCCCCTGTCTTAACCTGATTACACTTTTCATATCCAAGGCCCACTTATCCTCTCCTTCCGATTGAATAACATCCTCCTCATACTGAGGGATACCAGCCGCAGTTAAAATTTTAGAAAGTAGGCCAGGAAAGAAAAATTTACCTTGGTTTCTTTTCCTACAGTACACAATCCTATCAAAGGTAATCTTCCCCACATCTAATGTTTTTCCACTCATAAGACAATACAAAAGGATGATTTGTTCACAGCTTAAAGTACTATCATGGGTAGTGGGCCAGAGGGAACTTTTTATAAAGTTCATCCAAACATTAGCATCAGGCAACAGATTTACAGCCTTAAAATTCCTAAGCTTGTAGTTGGCATGATGTTCCTACTTAGATCCAGGCTTGCCCACCACTTTGATCATGTCATCTAGTTCCTTCTGTGTGGCTGTCTTAGTGAAAGCATCATAATCAGTGGTTGATAGTGAAGTGAGGCCCAACATGGTGTTGATGGCGTCAGCACTGATTTGAATGCCCACTCCTCTTATTGTGATCATAGGTGGTGCACAAAAAGGAAATCCAGCATAGAATTCCTTAATGAGAGTCAGGTTATAAGATGTTTTTACCTCACACAGCTTTTCCCAACCCCGACTGTTGATGATGTTTCTTATAAACTCGAATTCCCCCATGCTAGCCTTATCAAATCCCTTGTCTATCAGCCCTACCTTCTTGCTCTGTTTCTCATACAGGTCCCGGGATGCTTGCCTACTGAATCCATCCAATGGCCTTTTGGGCCTAGGAATGATGTGTGACATTGAAGTTCGAGCCTCTGAATGCGTTGTGGATGCTTCAGCATTGCCCTTCTTCTTTCTAGGCTTTCTTTGAGCAATGGCTTTCTTTCTCACTTGTCTTCCCTTCTTCTTCGGTGGTTCAGTACCTGTAAGGTTAGTCTCCTTCACAAATTCAGAGGCTGGTCTCTTTTTGGAGGCAGGATCATCCCTTCCACCAGAGTGGTCAGAACTGCGTATGGTTTGGTCCTCATGTTCAGGATCCTGATGCTGTGTTGATGCTACAACATCAGTTTTTAGTCCCACACTTGCACTCATTCTTTTCAGACTTTCAGCCACATTTTCCATCATATCTAGTTCGTCCAACTCTCGATCATCCAAAACAGGGTTTGGTTGAACAGGTGGAACTCTCTGTGAGTCATCAAAAGGCCAAGTCAGACATAAAAGTGGGGGTGGTTGTGTGAAACTTTGTGTACAGTTAAAAATTAACTCACGTTCCTCATCATCAGAAATAAGGTAATCTGCTAATGTAATGGACTAATCAGAACATACCTCTTCTACCATTTCATTTAAATCAGAGATTTTTGATGGCTCTTTAGTGTGAGTTTCATGACCCTTTTTTGATGTGCTTCCCTTAACCAAAATTTTGGTTATTTTAGGAGTGACCACCGAAGTATCGATAATAGGTTTAGACGAATCAAGGGTTTTTTCTTGGGTTGCACTATTCACGACGGTGGTATGGTCAGATTCTACCATAGGGGATTTTGGAAGGGTATCTTGAAGGTTTGATGGCAAGGGTTTTTTATTAGGGTTTTCGGGTGGATTGGGTTTGATGGTTTCGGCTTGAGGGTCGACTACAGTAGACGACGCAACAGCCCCAGAGGTGTTCGGTGGGGGTTGCAATTGTGGGGGTTCGACCACAGTGGACGACGAAACAGCTCCCGAGGTGTTCGGTGGTGGTTGCGGCACTTCCCTTCTTCGACTGCTTCTTCTCACACTCTCATCACGAATGGCAGGCCTTTTTACCCTAGCCATTGTGATCGATTTTTGCAGGTTGTTTGAAAAAAAGAAAACAGAGGGAAAGAAGAGAGGTTGAAGATGAGGGTTTTTGGAGAAAGAGATGGAAAGTGAAAAGTGGGTCTGTAAGAAAAATAGAAGATGAAAGGGTCTTTTAAGGCAAGTAAAAAAAATCAACACCCATACCCTTTTACTAACTATGGTACGGTTTTGGTAAGAAAAAGAAATAAAACAAAGTCTTTTTAAGAAAAATGGTACACACATGGGAAATAAGGACAATTAGGGACATACCTCTTTTTGCTTGCACCATTATTTTTCTGAAAAATGGCCTAAAAAGATGGTTTGTTGGACAAAGGACAAACAGGGGTGCTCTTGGTTGAAAAAGTCTCAACCACTCTTAGTATTCAAGGTACTTATTTAAAAAAGCTAACAAGCAACCATAAGGGATGGGTCTTTGTTTGTAGCATGTATTTGCAGTCAGTACCTTCCCTCTTGATATACCTTTCCAGACATAGTAACATGGCCCACATTCAGATTTTTCAAAAATTCACTTCTTTTTACACAACCATGTCCTGGATGCTGAAAGGATGCTACAGCATCCAATGCTTCTTTTGTGCACAAAAGGCAAAGTCCTACAAAACAGTAAATTTATGCTAGAAATTTAAACCAAAGAATATTTACACACATTTATGGACTAGAAAGAGTCTATGGCTTTTTATGAAGTTTTTCTCAAAATGTATCCAACACCACAGAGCAATGCTTTGGGAATGCTACAGCATTGTGATACAATTTCACTCTTTGGCCATTAACTTTGAAGATGTTGTTGTTTTCAGGGTTTATCAAGTCTATAGCCCCAAAGGGATAAACTTTATGGATGGTAAAAGGACCAGACCATCTACTCTTGAGTTTTCCTGGAAACAGTTTCAGTCTTGAATTGAATAAAAGGACATGTTGTCCTTCTTTGAATTCTCTGGGTTGGATTCTTTTATCATGCCATTTTTTGGTCTTCTCTTTATAGAGCTTGGCATTTTCATAGGACATGTTCCTATGCTCTTCCATTTCAAAGAGTTGTAACTTTCTTTTGTTTCCAGCTTCATCTAAAGACATATTTAGCTCTTTGATAGCCCAATATGCTTTATACTCAAGTTCCAAAGGCAAGTGACAAGCTTTTCCAAAGATTAGCTTATATGGGGACATACCAATGGGTGTTTTGAAAGCAGTTCTGTATGCCCATAAAGCATCATCCAATTTAAAAGCCCAGTCTTTCCTGGTTGGTTTTACCACTTTTTCTAAAATGCTCTTGATTTCCATGTTTGACAGTTCAGCCAGTCCATTGGTCTGTGGATGGTATGCAGTAGCTATTATGTGCCTAACATTGTACTTTTCAAGAACTCCTTGCAACAATTTATTTACAAAATGGGTACCCTCATCACTAATGAGTGCTCTGGGGGTACCAAATCTTGTAAAAATATGTTTTTGAAGAAATTTAATTACAGTTTTTGCATCACTGTTAGCACAAGCTATTGCCTCCACCCACTTTGAGACATAATCAACAGCCACTAGAATGTACTGGCAATTGTTGGATGGTGGGAAAGGTCCCATAAAATCAATTCCCCACACATCAAACAATTCTACTTCCAAGATTCCATTTAAAGGCATTTCATTTCTTTGAGAAATGGAACTAGTCCTTTGACATTCATTGCATCTTTTGGAAAAATTGTGAGAATCTTGGAAGAGAGTTGGCCAATAGAAACCAGATTGCAGAACTTTGGCTGTTGTCCTTTGACCTCTAAACTGACCTCCATATGCTGAAGTGTGGCAATGGTGTATGATTTCTGCCACATCACTCTCTGGAACACACCTTCTCAAAATTTGATCTGTACCAAGTTTAAACAAAAAGGGATCATCCCAGAGATAGAATTTAGCATCATGGAAAAACTTTTTAAGCATATGACCCGTATAATCAGGAGGTTTGATGCCACAAGCTAAATAATTAGCAATGTCAGCAAACCAAGGGATTTTAGAGGAATGCTGTAGCATCAAGATTTTCTCATCCGGGAAGGTTTCAATGATATCACCTTCCCCTTTTTTTCACTAGGTTCTCTAACCTAGACAAATGGTCTGCTACTTGGTTGTTCACTCCCTTTCTATCCACAATCTCTAGGTCAAATTCTTGCAACAACAAAACCCATCTGATCAACCTAGGTTTGGCATCCTTTTTAGAGATTAAGTATTTAATGGCAGCATGATCTGTATGCACAATGACTTTTGTTCCCACTAAATATGATATAAACCTCTCAAAAGCAAAAACTACAGCCAAGAGTTCTTTTTCTGTTGTTGTGTAATTGATTTGTGCCTCATTCAAAGTCTTGCTTGCATAATAAATTGAATGAAACACTTTTTCCTTTCTTTGACCTAAGACAGCTCCTACAGCCCAGTCACTTACATCACACATGATTTCAAAAGGTTTTTCCCAATCTGGGCCACAACCACTGGAGCAGTTATCAAAGCTTTCTTTAAAGTAATGAATGCATTTCTACATTCATTATTAAAATCAAATTTGTGGTCATTTTGTAAAAGCAAACACAAAGGTTTTGAGATTTTTGAAAAGTCTTTGATAAACCTTCTGTAAATTCCAGCATGACCAAGAAAGCTTCTAATTCCTTTTATAGTGGTTGGTTCAGGTAGTTTTTCAATAACTTCCAATTTGGCTTTGTCTACCTCAACCCCCCCTTTTGAAATCAAGTATCCAAGAACTATCCCTTCTTTGACCATGAAATGACATTTTTCCCAGTTTAGGACTAAATCAGTTTTTTCACACCTTTCAAGACTCTTTTTCAAATTTTCCAAACAATTATCAAAAGATGAGCCATATACAGAAAAATCATCCATAAATATTTCAATGGAATCTTCAAGCATATCAGAAAATATAGACATCATACATCTTTGAAAAGTTGCAGGAGCATTACAGAGACCAAAGGACATTCTCTTAAAGGCAAAAGTACCATAGGGACAAGTGAAGGTGGTCTTTTCTTGATCCTCATGTGAAATGGCTATTTGATTGTAACCGGAGTATCCATCCAAAAAGCAGTAATACTCTTTTTCGGCTAACCTATCTAACATTTGGTCAACAAATGGTAGTGGAAAATGGTCCTTTTGTGTAGCTGTGTTAAGTTTACAGTAGTCCATGCAAATTCTCCATCCTGAAACTACTCTAGTTGGGATGAGTTCATTCTTTTCATTGGCCACTACAGTAAAACCTCCCTTCTTAGGGACACATTGGACAGGACTAACCCAAGAGCTACTGGCTATAGGAAAAATGATTCCTGCATCTAACCATTTTAGCACTTCCTTTTTCACTACTTCTTTCATGACAGGGTTTAGCCTTCTTTGTGGTTCAATGGATGTGAAGTTCTAGTCTTCTAAGATGATCTTATGTTGACAAATGGAGGGACTAATTCCTCTAAGGTCAGTAATGGTCCATACTATGGCTTTTGAGTGTAACTTCAACAAATCCACTAACTTATGTTCCTGATGCAATTCTAAAGAGGATGAAATGATGACAGGCAGTTTGTTCTCATCCTTTAGAAAAGCATATTTTAAATGGGATGGGAGTTGTTTCAACTCCAGGTCAGGTGGTGAAATGAGTGATGGTGTGAAAGTCTTTTGTTCACTAGGCTCCAAAGATTCAAACTTAGCAACAGTCTCATCTATTCTCTCCTCCTCATCATCATCATCATCATATTCCTCATCATCCTCTTCTTCCAACCTACAAATTTCCCTAACTCCCTCTTCAGTACACAGGTTTTCAATCACACTTAGGCTAAAACATTCTTCCATATCATCAGGGTATTTCATGGAATTGAAGACATTGAATGTGACTTTTTGGTCTTGAAGTCTCATGGTAAACTCTCCCTTTTGGACATCTATCAAGGTTCTTCCGGTTGCTAAAAAGGGTCTTCCTAAAAGAATAGGAATATCTCTGTCAGCCTCAAAATCTAAGATGATAAAGTCAGCAGGAAAGATGAATTTGTCGACCTGAACTAAGACATCTTCAATTTTTCCCTTAGGATAGGCAATGGTCTTGTCAGCTAAGATGAGTGTGACAGTGGTTGGTCTAGCTTCTCCTATACCTAAGCTATAGAAAATAGACAAAGGCATAAGGTTGACACTGGCTCCTAAATCACATAAGGCCTTTCCAACTTCTTTTCCACCTATGGAACAAGGAATGGTAAAACTCCCTGGATCTTTGAGCTTAGGTGGAATTTTGTTGGTCAAGAGAGCACTACAACCTTCAGTCATGGCCACAGTTTCATATTCAGTTAACTTCTTTTTCTTGCTTAAAATGTCTTTAAGAAATTTTGCATAACTAGGCATCTGCTCAATTGCTTCAACAAGGGGTATGTTGATATGCAATTGTTTAAACACATCCAAAAATTTCTTGAATTGCAATTCTTCCTTATTATTCTGTAACCTTTGGGGGTACGGAACATAAGGAGGAATTGGTTCAATAATGGCTTTCTTTGTTTGTGTTGAGCTTCTAGGGTGGACTTCCTCCACCCTCAAAATTGTATCTTTGATACCTTTTGTTATGTTTTCTTTGACAGAGCTTGTTGGTTTGTTGACTTTACTTTCTACTGTGCTTCCTTTTGGGATTGGGATTGTTGGCTCTAAATCCTTAAGAGGTTGGGATAGTTCTTCTAGGATGGTGGGCAATGCTGTAGCATTGGTCTTGGACTTTGGATTTTTTTCTATTTCAGCTTGGGTTTTCTCTAAGTCTTTCCCACTCCTAAGTGTCACAACTTTCACATGCTCTTTTCCTGGTGGTCTTGGGATTTCTGTGTTACTTGGCAAGGTCCCATTGGGTCGGGTGTTTTGGTTAAGAGCAATTTGACTGACCTGTGTTCCAAGGTTTCTTATGGAAGTGTTGGTTTGGTGAATAAAACTTTTTAACATTGCCTCCAATGAAGGTTCTGCTTGAGAAGGGGGTTTGTTTTAAAAAGATGGTTTATTGTTTTGAAAAATTTGATTCTGATAAGTTTGATTGTTTTGGTAGTTTTGAGAACTGCTGGCATGGTGTTGATTTTGAAAATTGGAATTTCCTTGTTGCTTATGTTCCGGTGGGTTTAAACTTGGACTGGTCCATGAAAAATTTGGATGTTGTTTCCAACTGGCATTGTAATTGTTAGAGTAAGGACCATTCCTATTATGAACATAGTTAACTGATTCAGAATTTTGAGGACAATGTTCATAAGAATGATTTCCACTGCAACAAACACATTGCACTGAGAGGACAGCTGGAGTGGGTGTAGTGGTAGTCGGCTGTGTTCCCTGACCAGTAATTAGGTTTTTAAGCATATTGGTCATAGAAGCAAGATGAGCTGTCAATGCAGTGTAAGCATCTAAATCATGCATTCCAGCTGTCATCTTTGTAGTTGGTGCCCTTGGATCAGCCCAATGCCCATTGTTTGTGGAAATCTTTTCAAGAATTTCATACCCGGTGTTATAGGTGTTGGAAGTAAAGGCCCCTCCTGATGTCGCATCGAGCATTTGTTTTGCATTGGAATCAAGTCCAGTGTAAAACGTCTCGAGTTGAATACAGTAGGTAATGCCATGGTGAGGGCATTTCCTTAATAATTCCTTAAACCTCTCCCATGCGTCGGGAATTGCTTCATCGTCCATTTTTTTGAACATGCAAATTTCGTTTCGGGACTTAGCATTCTAGGTAGGTGGAAAATATTTTCTCAAAACTTTTTCAGCCATGTCAGCCCATGATGGTATAGAACCTGGTGTCAATAAATTAAACCAAACTTTTGCCCGATCCCTTAACGAAAAAGGAAATAATGTGAGTCTTAGAGCATCAGAAGATACTCCAGTAATCAGAAAAACATCGGTGATCTCTTTAAAAGATTTTAAATGTGAGTGTGGATCTTCCGATGGGAATTCGGCAAATTGACCATTGGCTTGCAACATGTGAAACATAATGGGTTTTGGTTCAAAATGCATTGTATCCATGTGAGGCTTTACAATTCCTGAATTTAATTGCTCAAAGTTAGGAATTGCATAGTCCATGATTCTCCCATTTTTCGAGTTTGCAAGATCAATGATATTTAATGGTTCGTTTTGGTCATTGTTACCATGAGATTCTTCATCATCCTCTTCTCCATTATTATTTGGTTGCTCTTGCCAAACATGACCGGGTGGGTGTCTAAAATCGGGAGGATTACCCAAGACTGGAGGGTTTCTAAAATTTGGTGGTGCTCTAGGATTTCCTAAGTCTGGTGGTCTCATTTGGTTCACTAGAGGTGGTGGTCGTACTTCTATGAATGGTGGTCGTGGTTCTACAACAAGTGGTCGTAGGTGTCTACGCTCAAATCCGGGTGGTGCATCCATATCGGGAGGATCCATAGAACTTGAAGCTCTTTGTAACCTCCGTCTAAGATGAGAGGTTCTTTCTATGTCAGGATCTAACTCAAAAAGTTCCCCACGTTGGATTCGTGGCATATACCACACAAAGTATGATTCGAACGGTGTTAGAAAAACTAAGTCTTTTAAAATACTTTTAAAAACTTTTAGCGTGCCAATCCCCGGCAACGGCGCCAAAAACTTGACAGTCCTTTGAATACACCGATGGACGTGTAATAATTAAACCTTAATGCAAGTATACATTAAAATCTAATGTCGTCTTTCAAGTAATAATATGGTAAGAACCATGTATCGTTCCCACAGAGATTGGAGTAAAAGCGTATTTAAAAGTTTAATAAAAGAAATGATTTCCAAGGATCAAGTCGAAGATTAATATTTGTTTGTTGGTGTTTGGAATTATCACAGATTATATAACAATTAATAAAGGATAGCAAGGATGTAAGATGTTGGGGTGAGATTTAAATATAAAGTCCAACAGGCCAATGCTGTAGCATTGCTTCAGCATCCATTTTTCAACACTTAAGTTCACCATCTACTTTTCAGGATGCCCTATCGGGTTTTCAACTACTCACTACTGATATAGCAGCCAATCAATCCATTCCTGGCATTGTTGTCAGAACTATCAATAGCAATGTGAAGCCTTCCAAGTATACGGATAAACAAATTCCTTTGTAAAAATCACTCTTCCGAGCTGATTCCCATATCATTTAAGTTGACGTGTTCTAAGCGGTCCATTCCTGGCACACACTCTACACTGTTACCACCCACATAGATGATCAACTTATCGGGCAAAATCAACCTAGAAAAGACAGAGACGATAAATTCCTTTATCATCTCTTCCGAGCATACTTCCTTTGTCATTTGGATTGATGTGCATATCAATGGTTCATTCCTGACACCATGGAACTTTAACACTTTCAAAGTGATCAACCATCTGGAAGTAACTGAACATTTTATAAAACTTAACATGAAATGGTGAACATCATTATTGAGAAACGATGTCCACTTTTCGTTATATTTAAAATCTCACCCTTTTATCTCACACCCAAGCTACTTAGACTTAGCTACTCATACTGAAATGTAAATGACAGGTAATATAAATTGCAGAATTGAAATACATAAAGTAAAGACTTAAATGTAAATGACTTGAATATAAAGTGCAATAAAATAAAAGGTTATGAGTTATTGTAGCAATGCTAGACCAATGCTGCAGCAACTCATAAATGGTATGAATATCAAGAACAAGATGAAGAACACTATGAAGAACAAGAACTACAATTGCATAAAATTAAGGAGAATTCTGCAGATTAATTGTAAGAACCAATCCACATAAATTGTCTACTTGAAAATGCAAACACACCATTCCTATAAATACTAAGAGGAGGTAAGGTGATATTGCATAACTTACACTATTTATCATACTATTCACTAAGTACTTCCTACTATTGCAAACTATTACACCACATGCCTTAGAGTTTAAAGAGTTTACAAAAGATAACAACATTGACTTCAGATCTTCTAGAATATGGCTGGAAATGGTGCCAAAAGTCAGCCACAAAATTCTTCTAAAAACCGATTCTTCATTCCATTTCTTCAGTCTTCAATGTTGTAGCATTGGCATGGACTGCACTATATAAATAATCACAATTAGCCTTCTTACTACAGCAAAAGACAGGTAAATCAAATTCTTAGCTCCATGAAACAAAAGGTGAAAATAAGTAAGCAAAATGACTCAAATGTTGGGATAAAATAGCAAATCCTAACTAAAAAGGAAAAGAAAAAGATACAATATGCATTAATAAATAATGCATATCAGATATCAACAGGTTAAAACTCATTTGATTGTAAAAGTTTTGCTGGCAAACGTTTTCTCGACCTTTTGTAACAATTTAACTTATCATGAAAAGTGTTAAATACTTTGCAAATCGTTAGGCTCAAAATTTCATTGTGCAATGTGAATGAAATCACCTATTCAAACATACGCTCGCACATTCTGACTCCCTTTCGATCAAAATTGATATTTACACATTTAACTTAAATCGTGAAAAATTTTCATGTTACATTTAGGAAACTATGCATGAAGCTCTACTTGCAATTGAAGGCTACTCACCCTAACAAGGTCAACCGTCTTACTCACGCAACTTATCCTTGACACTTTACCTTCGACCAAAGGTCGCCCTCTCGGTCATGCAATAACTTGCTGTACATGCGTTCCACGTCTCACTTACTCAATCATTTTATACTATTTTCGTTTTAATCAACTATCTCACGTTCTACTTTTACATGCTTTCAATTCGCTATAGGTATCTTATCTCATTTATCCTGTCATTGAAAAGCTCGACTAAGAAGTCAGGGCTCCATTGACACTTTCAAGATTTCGACACTGTCCTTCCTTATCATCCGAACTGATCTACTTTGCAATCTCTTGAACTGAGACTCTCCTGAAACAGGAGTCTTACTCAAACTCAACACCCATCCCCTTCGAATCCACGAAGAGCTACCTCTAGACGACTCATAACATTCTATACAACATTCCCTCTATTCGGTGCATACATACATCACATCATAAATGATCTTACACGACACCTCCCAAACAAAGGAGCTCGGTCTATCCCTCAGGGATCTTGCTGACCTATTCCTCCACGTTCTCCCAGCCATAGTGCTAAACTGAAAGAAACCCGTAATTATTCCTTGCTAGACATGACACAAAAAGTTTTGCTATAGTAAGGTATTGTAAGCACGCACATGTACCTGTAAGTTCGTAATTACACTGGCCAGGTGTAATCCCAAACTTACCTTACACGTTTGTCCTTGGCACCTTATTCCTAAGCGCATTTATAGTGATCGTTCCTAGAGGCAATCCTATGTCTCGGCTGTGATCCTCATCTTACAGTTTAAGTTTAGGCCCGAATGGTCACCTAAATCCCTTAAACTAAGGCTCTGATACCATTTGTAACGTCCCAATTTCAAAATCAAGCAATATCATAGATTAAGCATTCGAATTACATAAATAACTTGTTCATAAACATTCTTTTCACTAAGCTAAGCAAAATTGACAGCGGAAGTTTCTATTCCACAGCCGAGAGCTCTATCTAATCATTAGTCAAAAGACTTGGAGTCGCTCTAAGTTCCAAATCCTTCCTGCTATCTCACAGTTCTTACTAGAAGAACCCGTAACACGCTTACCTGAAAATGGTTTAGTTTTGAAAAGCGAGGGTTAGACCAAAAGGTCTAGTGAATTCCCTCCGAAAGCAACATGTAAAACGGTATGATAACATTTATAAAAGATTCATCGAAAACCTTAACATTTCATCAAGCATTGTACTGCACTGTGTATTGGATCACATAAACATTCCGCGATCAGGGCCCTAGTAGAATCTTTCTCGCCTCTTCCGGAGCCAACGCAGACTCCCCTTCCCGGAGCCTACGCAGACTCCCCTCTACTCGAAATAGGAGGAAACGAATTCCAACCTACCAGTTTGTCATACCTTTCCAAGGGACCATCAGGTCCCGAGGATCACTCTCTGACCCCACAGTGCAGACCGACTCCACCTAGCACATAATTCATTTCATAAGACATGAACTACACATCTTTGTAAAATCATCATTTCCATTTCATCATATCCAGTAAGCTTTCTCAAGTAAAAACGTACAGTTCATGGAAAACGTGCGTAACAGTTATATACATTTCATGTTCGTAAATGAAACCATAATCAGTTAAAACATTAAACACTTTACGTCGTAAAAGGTTTAGAGAACTCACCTTCGGTTACGCAGAACACACTTCTTAAATATCCTCAAGTTACACCAAACGAACACCTAAGGACATTAGATTCATATCGGTTCGGATGGTCTGACCCTACTGTACAATCGACACACTTTCCGGACGAAAATTCAATCCGGATACCACAACGGTCCGGATACCACAACAGTCCGGATACCTTAACGTTCCCGGATACCCGAACTGTCCGGATATCCCGACTCCCGGATACCCAAACTGTCCGGATCCTAGACCATCCCGGACGCACCCTTTACCGGTTACCAACATCCGACAACCTCATGCGATTCTACCCGGGCACAAGCATCCTATCCGGAAACTACTGAACATCAAGAATCTCCAACGTCCGGAAACCCTGACTGTCCGAAAACCAAAAGTCTAAAAGTGATCATTTACCCATTTTCAGCCATTAATTTGCTTTGACAAACCTAAGGGTTCATCCACTAATCCTAAACAACCACTTAATCCACTTTCTTATCATTAAATCGATTTACAAAGCCAAAACCCTTAAAACCCACTTTTAAGAAGAATATGGTTGAAAACCCATTGAATCATCATGTTTAGACTTAAGAACCCAAACCAATTAAGAAAGGAACACTATAACAAGGAATACGAATTACCTTACTAATTTCTTCTCTGATTCTTCTCTTTCTTTGATTTCTTCCCAAGAACTCTTTTCTTCTCCCTTTTCCTTTCTCTTAGCCGCCAAACCCCAAAACCCCAACAAATACTGATTTCTAAATAATGAGTTGCCCTAGGGAATTGAGCCTTTAAGTATCTTTACATAAATAACACATTAGCCACTTAACTTATCTTTTAGATTCTTTCACAATGAACACCAAACTTACAAACTTGCACACGAAACCCGGTTGTTACATAAATGCCAGTTCAATAGCGGGAACATTTGGGATTCAGAGGTTTTGGTTGATTTCGGTAGTGATTAAACTTGGGCTGGTTTGGAGAGAAAATTTAAGAACATGTGGATGTGGATTGATTAGGATTTCGAATTTGCCGTTGGGGAAGTATGGAACACCTAAGGTTGGGAGACAACCGAAGTCGTCTGGTTGGGAGTTACTCCAGTGGATGGAGAGTTCACTCGGACATAAGTATAATGTACCTGAGAAGGCATCGTTGGTAAGGGTTTGCTTCAGGTTGTGTCTGCGTGGGCGAATTTGGTTTTTAGTTGGGAGCTAATGGGACATGGAAGGTGTTGAGTTGGATAGCCTTTGGTTGTAAGGGATCTAGATTTCGAGGACGAAATCATTCTAAGGTTGGGAGGATTGTAACACCCCAAAAACTGGAAATTTGACTTTTTGGACTTGCGGACGTCCGCATACGATCAAGGCCGGACGTCCGTGTCCAGCAGGACGTCCGCGGGTCGTCCGCGGAAGCAACAGAGAAAATATGGGAATTCGGTCAGGGCAAGGTCGGACGTCCACATAGGCCTCAAGCCGGACGTCCGCGATGGGCCTGATGAGATATTTTTGGTCGCTTTTAAGGCTTTTCCCTCTCTCTTCCCTCATTTCATTTCAAGACCTCAAATCAGATCTCTCTCCCTCCCTCACTCGTTTTTCTTCCCCAAAACCCTAAATCCTCCATTTGTCATCCCATCTCCCTCTTCTTCAAGAACACTAAGCTATCTTTAATGAAATAAGCTTCAAGATCTTCATCTTCCTCACCACTTTTCCACCATTGTTGAGCTATCTTGGGGTTTTCTTCAAATACCCATTTGTGAGTTCATCTTCATTACCCAAACCTTTATTTTGGTAACCTCAGAGAAGTTTTGTTGATGGATTCAAGTTGTGGTAAGGTAATCTTCTCTTCATCTATGGAAATTAGGGTTTTGATATAAGTTGAGATCTTGATGTAAAATGTTTGGGGAATGATTCTTTATGGTTGGAAACTTATGGATCTAGGTTTTTGGAAGATTTGGCTTGAGGATTCAAGTTTCTTCAAAGGAGCTTACGTTTGAGGAAAATCTAGATTTAGCCTAAATCTAGCAAGGTGAGTTGAAGTTGATTTGTGAAAACGTTTGTTAGCTCCAATCTTTCTGTTTGTGAAAGTAGTGAAAATAGTCTAAGTACAGAAGTAACCCACAGAGGCTCTGCAGAAGAACCCAAGAAGACAGAAGGCAAGAATCAGCAGAAGACTCCTCACAGAGGACCGAGCCGCAGAACCTCTGTCACCCTTGACAGAGCCTCTGCGGTTTATACTGAAGACTTAGAAGATTTACAAATATCTTTCTACTGTTCCAGGATCCGGTCATCCACTTGCTTAAGGCGTGCCCTGACATCAACTACACGTGTCAAACTCTGATAGGGCTCTGTCAGAATTGGAACATGCGCATTAAATGAACATCGTACCTGCTACTGTTCATACGATCTTATCTACTGTAGATCAATCCTTATTGTCTAAAGTATATCCCCTTTGTAGTAGTATAAATAGAAGACTCATGTTGAGTTCTTCTATTAACAAGAACAAGAATCAGATAATTAAGCTACCCACAAACACACACACCAGCAGAATTCTTGTTATGTTCTTGGTGTTCTTGATAAATATCAAACAGTAATCTTGGAGATACTCATCTGTTCTTTACATACTGTTTATTTGATATTGTGTGTTCTTCTACCTTTACATTATCTTTCAGTTCTTAAATACGTTTCCGCATCATATCTAAATCTGAACTAACTGAAAGTTAAGATCATTGTTAAGAAAACAGGAACCAACAATTGGTATCAGAGCAAACCTTGATTTTTAATATCAAGTGATCCACTCTACAATGATCTTTGGTAGAAACTTGGATTTTTAACCTATTCTTCATATTAATCAAACAGTTTCTGTTTTTCTGTCATTTTCGATTCATTCGAACTTTGGTAAACTTATAGAATCTGTTATTCTGGCTAAAAACACCATTTTAGTGCTCAGCTTAAAGCTTTTAAGCTTAAAAACTTCATACGAAGCATCCACTTCATACTCTGAAAAGTTTGCTGTTTAAACCCTTTTCTGGATAATTTATCTTTCTCTAAAATGACGAATACAAACAACTTCCTCTCTGCTGGTTCTTTAACCAAACCTCCCACTCTTCTTAGAGAAGAATACCCTCAATGGAAGATTCGAATGATTCACTTCTTTGAGGGTACTGACAAAGAATTGGTTTATTATATCCGTAACCCTCCTTTCGTTCCCATGATAACTGTACCACGTGTTCCTGGCACAGACGACACACCAGAAATCCCAGAACACACGAAACCAAAAACCCAGGATAAATGGTCTGATCCTGATTGGGTTAAATACGAAGTTGCTCAGAAAACTAAGAGAATTCTGATTATGGCCATTCCAAATGACATTTTCCAGTCCATGGATGCATGTGAATCTGCATATGATCTATGGAAAGAACTGGAAAAACAACTAGAAGGAGGAGCCAAAACCCAGAAAAACCGCAGAGCTCAATACATAAATGAATACTATGCCTTTAAAGCTCTGCCAGCCGAATCTCTGCAGACTACGTATGATAGGTTCAACTCTCTAATAAACAAGTGCAAGAAGTTCAGCATCCACAGAACCTCTGAAGAAAACAACGTTATGTTCCTAAAGTCTCTGAATGAAGAATGGGTTCAGTTATCTATGTCTCTGCAAACAAATCAAGACTTAGATTCCTGGACCCTATCAGACCTCTATGGAACATTGGCAGTACAAGAGCCTCAGGTAGCACAAGCAAAAGCCCAGATCATTGCACCTCTTGCATTGGTTGGTAAGACTACAGAGGCTAGAGAGAAACCAAAGAAAGAGAAAGCAGTAGAGGAAAGAAAGGAGAAGAAGAAGAAAAACATGATGGTGGAAAGTGAAAAAGAAGAGGGAGTAGCAGAAGAAGAAGAAACGACCCTGGCCTCGATAGCTAAATCATTAGCTCTCTTGACTAGGGAATTCAGCAGAGGATACCAGAAGAAATCTGGTAATGAACGATATGAAAGAGATAATCGAGAGAGAGAAGGGTCAAACGACAGAAACGACAGAAGTGGTGACCGACAGAGGTTAAGTGACAGAAATGACAGAGGAAATGACCGACAGAGGTCGGAAGACAAAGCTGGCAACACTCAACAGATTCAATAATGTTACAAATGTGGTAAGCCAGGCCACTACGCAAATGAATGCCGAACCGAAAGAAGTGGTGACCGACAGAGATCAGATGACAGAGCTGGAAACTCCACACAGAACCAAGGATGCTACAACTGTGGAAAGTCAGGTCACTTTGCCAACGAGTGCAGGAGCAAGTCAAATCGCCCTCAGAGGGATGCAGCTTTCTACAAAAAGAAAGCTGAATACTATGCTCAGAAGTCACTAATGGTGAACAAAGAAATATGGGAGTCAGACACATCCTCTAACGAAGGCGAAACAAAGAATGCTCTATTCTGTGGCATGGCAGAAGTCAGCTCCGACTTCGACAGTGAGGTATCCACTTCTACCTATAACTCTAATATGGCAGAAGATGATTTGATTAAACTTAACATTGAATACACTGAAATGAAAAAGACATGTGAAAATATTCAGAAAAAATTCACCTTCTATGAGAGAGAAGCTAGACTTCTCACTCAAGAAAAAGCTAAAATCTTTAAAGAAAAAGAAGAAATTGAAATGGACTGGAACAAAAAGTTAAATCCTTTAAAAGAAAAAATTTCTGAACTTAATTCTTCCTTGAAAACAAAGTCTAAAGAACTAATGGACGTTGACTGTGACAGAATGAACATCCTGGCTCTTAAAAATTATTTTCAAAAGGAAAGAGAAGTCCTCTGTCAAGATTTACTCAAAAGAGATCTTCAAATTAAAAAATTTCAAGATGCGCAGAAGGTGTACGAGAAAATTAACACCCAAATAGGGAGACGGGGAATTGGCTTCTGTGATATAGATCCTTATACCGGAAACAAAAGAGACAAATCTCTGTCCTCTCTATTTCATATTGGAGATACAAGAAAACCTGGATTTCCAAATCTTCTCTCTCTGTAAGTAAAAGGATAAAAGTCTCTGGGGAACCTCACAAGAGGAAACCTCTGAAGATGACAAATGTGTGGTTTGAAAACACAGATCTGTCATCTTCAATCTCTGTCAAAAGAGAGTCCAAACCTAAGAAGTATCTGAATACTCAAAATCAGATAGAAATCTTCAAGTTTGGTGACCCCGAGACACAAACTCAAGTTGCATTTGTCTGTATGATGAATTATGAAAAGAAATTATCTGCAGAGGCACCTGAGATCAAGCCAAAACCTACAGAAGAAAAACTTGGTATCTCTGAAGAAAACCTTTGTACACCTACCTATGATCAAAATCTCTCTGAAGAAGACTTAACAGATACCTCTGTTGACTTGGAAAATAGTTCCTTAGAAAAGGAAGAAAGTGATTATGGCACATGTTCTGAAAGTCCAGCCTCTGTCGAAAGAGAACCAAGTGACTCAACCTCTGTATATGAGGACGATTCATCCTCTGACGAATCTGAGACTGACTCTAAGTCAGAGATCGGACCTAGTGACACACAGGATTTTAGACAAACCTCTGAAGTTCTTAACAGAACTATTCCTCCCAATGAGAAAATCACTGGAATTCCTATCTGTCCAGACTTTTTGGATATGTGCATACAAGCCAAAACCTCTCTTGAGTTTGAAAATTTCAAACAACAGAAGTTAATGTCCACTCAAATTCCAACAAGTTCAAAGATTTTAAAACCCTTAAAACTGTTAAAGAAAAACTAACATGGCAACAGAAAAGGTAAATGGACTAAAATTAACAAATCTTTTTCTTCTGTGACAGTGAAACCATCAGAAGTTCACCACAGAAGGGGTACACAGAAGGCCACGCTCAACAAAGGATTTTACAAACAACAATCTAACCTACATAAACCTTCTTGTAATAGAAAGTCTAATGTTAGGATAGACTGTAATGCCTTTGTGCCCCCATTTAATGTATTTAATGAAAAGTTCAAGCAAATCTCTTCGCACATTCAATACTGCCATTGCTTTGATCTAATGTTTAAATTAAACCAACATTTCAAAAGTCCACACTGTCTTCTCTCTGTACCCAAAGCAAAAGATAAATCCAAGGGTAAGAAGAAACAAAATGTTTCTTCAAAAAAAGCTAAAACAAATACCCCTAACAAACCTGGACCCATTTGGATATGGATACCTAAAACTCTTTGATTGTCTTACAGAAGCAGTATGTGCCAATATGGTATCTAGACTCCGGATGCTCGAAGCACATGACTGGCAACAGAGGTCTTCTATCCACATACAAAGAAAAACAAGATGGTGGATCTGTGACCTTTGGAGACAATAAAAAGGGGTACATTAAAGGCTACGGAATCATACAGAAGGAGAATATAACCGTATGCAAAGTTGCATATGTTGATGGCCTTAAACACAATCTTCTCAGTGTAAGCCAACTATGCGATACGGGATTCGACGTAATGTTCAAAAGAACCTTCTGCTCTCTACAGAGTGAGGACACAGGAATTGAACTTCTGCGAGACGAAAGAAGAGGCGACTTGTATCTCATGAACTTCAATGTCAAAAACAAGAAAGACAAAATCTGCCTTGTTGCATGCAAAAGTGAAGAAGCCTGGTTATGGCACAACAGGTTCTGCCATTTAAACTTTCATACTCTTGATAAACTTGTAAAACTTGATCTAGTAAAAGGTCTACCAAACGTCAAATTTAATAAAGATCATCTATGCTCTGCCTGCGAAATGAGAAAACTCAAAAGAGCTTCCCATAAAGGTAAAACTGATGTATCTTGCACTAGGCCTCTGTACATGCTTCATGTTGACCTCTGCGGTCCAATATCTACACAGAGCCTAGGTGGCAAGAAATATCTGCTTGTTTTGATCGATGAATTCTCTAGATTTACATGGGTTGAATTTGTTAGAAAGAAATCAGATGTTCCAAACATTCTGATAAATTTAATGAAGAAAATCCAAGTTCTGTATGAGTGCAGGATTCAGAAACTAAGAAGTGACAATGGCACAGAATTCAAAAACTCTGTCATTGAAGCCTATCTTACAGAAGAAGGAATATCACAGAACTTCTCTGCTGCACGCACCCCATAACAAAATGGCGTGGTTGAACGAAAGAACCGCACGCTTGTGGAGGTCGCCAGAACTATGCTGACCGCATGTGGATTACCAATGACATTTTGGGCAGAAGCAGTATCGACCGCTTGCTATACCCAAAATCGATCAACCATTGTAAAGAGACACATCAAAACTCCATATCATTTGATCAACAAAAGACGACCAAACATCAAGTTCTTCCATGTATTTGGATGCAAGTGCTTCGTCTTAAACGATAGAGAAGCAAGAGGAAAGTTTGAAGTAAAAGCAGATGAAGGCAAGTTCATAGGATACTCTGCAACTTCCAAAGCTTACAGAGTTTATCTTCTGCAGTCACGAACGATTGTAGAAAGCGTAAACGTTTCTTTTGACGATACCTTCCAGAAGACTTCTGAGCAAATCAGTTCAGAACTCGGACTAAAAGGAGAATCCTCTGGCATCTCAAAGACAAGAGAAGAAGACTTAAATCTTCTATTTAACGAGATGTTCCATGATGACATTGATCCCTCTGCTGGAGTCAACAGAGCCTCTGGAGAATCATCTTCTGGCAGCCAGAACGCGATAGGTATATCTCTAACTGGTCCCTTAAATAATTCATCTTCCTCTGTTAATCATACAGATGCAAATGTCGATGGGGGCCAACAGAAGATGATACGACAAGGAAAACACCAACAGAAGCTACTGAAGAACCAACTCCAGAAACCACAAAGGAACCAATAACAGAGGAACAAGAAGACTTAGTCTCTACTTCCTCAGAGGAACAAACTCCGCCACACATTCCAATCATCCCACAATCTGTAGGATCAAGCACGAAAGCAAAATCTACGACAGAGGCTGCACAAGAACCACAGTTAGAAACCTCTGAAGATCAACTTGATGAAATCGATGACCATCTCCCAAGAACAACAAAATGGACAAAAAGCCATCGTCCAAGTCTTATAATCGGCGAACCTTCTGAAAAGGTAAAAACAAGATCTGCCACTGCTAACTTTTGTTTCTTTACAAACTTTATTAGTGTGATCGAGCCAAAAAGGATCTCTGAAGCCCTTGACGACCCAAACTGGGTAGACGCTATGCAAGAAGAGCTTCTACAGTTTGAACGAAACAAAGTCTGGACTTTTGTTCCTTTGCCACGAGGAAAACAAGCCATAGGAACTAAATGGGTCTTCAGAAATAAGAAGGATGAATATGGGATGGTCATAAGAAACAAAGCAAGATTGGTGGCCAAGGGATATCGACAAGAAGAAGGCATAGATTACGATGAAACTTTTGCCCCTGTCGCACGGCTCGAAGCTATAAGAATCTTCTTAGCCTTCGCAGCCCACAGAGGTTTTAAAGTATTTCAAATGGACGTAAAATCCGCTTTTCTAAACGGTGAAATCCAAGAAGAGGTATACGTCCAACAGCCACCAGGGTTTGAAAGCTCCAAGTACCCAAAATACGTGTATTACCTTGATAAAGCTCTGTATGGACTGAAACAGGCTCCAAGAGCATGGTACGAAAGACTTTCTACCTTTCTTCTCGATAATGGTTACGACAGAGGTACAACGGATACAACTTTGTTTTATAAACGAAAAAGTGATGAAATTATGCTTGTACAAATATATGTGGACGACATAATTTTTGGGTCTACAAATGCACAAAAATGCAAATATTTTGAAAAACTTATGCAGAGTGAGTTTGAAATGAGTATGATGGGAGAATTAACTTTCTTCCTCGGACTCCAAGTAAAACAATCATCAGAGGGAATTTTCATAAATCAAGCTAAATATGTCTCTGGCATACTTTCAAAATACAGTCTCTCTGATGCCTCTGCAATGAGAACCCCAATGGCCACTGGAAATAAGTTATTCTCAGATCCAAATGACATACCTGTAGAATGCACACTCTACAGAGGAATGATTGGGTCTCTGTTATACTTAACTGCAAGTAGACCTGACATAATGCATGCCACATGCCTCTGTGCAAGATATCAAGCTAACCCGAAGGAATCCCATTATAATGCTGTAAAGAGGATCTTCAGATACCTCAAAGGGACCAAAAATCTTGGCCTCTGGTATCCGAAGAACTCTGGTTTTGGTCTTAAAGCTTAGACAGATTCAGATTATGGAGGATGCATGCTCGACAGAAAGAGTACCTCTGGGAGTTGTCAATTCCTAGGTGGTAAACTAGTCAGCTGGACCTCTAAAGCAGAACTGCGTATCCACATCTACAGCAGAAGCCGAATACGTTGCTGCTGCTAGTTGTTGCTCCCAAGTTCTGTGGATGAAAACTCAGCTTAAGGACTATGGCCACATCATATTCAAGATTCCCATCTTCTGTGACTCAAAGAGCGCCATAGCAATCTCTGCCAATCCAGTACAGCATTCCAAAACAAAGCATATAGACATCCGTTACCACATTCTGAAACATCATGTTGAGTATGGCACAATCGAAATGCATTTCGTGTCTACAGAATACCAGCTTGCAGACTTATTCACCAAGGCACTAGATGAGAAAATATTCCTTTTCTTGGTGGGTAAGTTGGGAATGATAAACATGAGTTGAAACCTCTGTAAGTATAACTAAATATTCTGTAAATATGTATATACATATATATTTAATTGTTTTGTTTATTTTATTTTTGTCTGTAAATTCTCAATCTTTAAAAGTTCTTTAAATCACAGAGCTTCTGTGGGTCTGCTCAGAACCTCTGACGGACTTCACAGAACCGCTAGTGATCTTGACCTATGTTCTATACACAACTTATCTTATTTTGATCCAAGCATAGGTCAAGGGGGAGTAGAAGGAGACTTTGAAATGATCTACAGAAGTTGACAGTTCAAGGGGGAGCCAAAGAAGAATTGCGATCGACATTATCCACAGAAGTCAGGTACTAAGCCGAGGTCAGAAGAGTCAAAATGTAAGTATCTCATACAAACAGTTTTTGAAAACAGTTTTTGAAAACAGTTTTCTAGGACACAAAATTCCAAATTTGTCCTAAAACAATGTTAAAAACATTTCAAACTTCAAATGATCAAAAAGATGCATAAATTTTGAGTTATGAGAAATTTGAGGTCATAGAGCCTCTGCTGAGCTCAACAGAGGCTCTGCCAGAGAAAATCTCTATGATCAAAAATTTAAACTCTTTCGATCGGTTTAAATGTCATCTCAAAAGACCTCTTTCGCACAAATGCACACTTTGAGATTCTAAAAGGTTGTTGGTCACAGAGCTCATTCCACCAAAGAAACTCTGTTAACCAACATAGGCTTTTAAAAGAATTTCTCGCACAAAACCTTTTAACAAACAATTTTCTAGGACACCAACTTCCAAATAGGTCCTAAAAACATTGTCAAAAACAATTAAAAACTTGGATGATCAAAAAGTTTAATAGATTTTTAGAAATGAGAAATTTCATCTCATAGAGCCTCTGCTGGCTCTAACAGAGCTTCAAAACCTCTGTGAAAGAAATTTCTACTCTGTAAATCTATCGATCCTCTCCAATGAATTTTCAAACGTTTTTGGTAAAGGTGCAAGCATAAGAGGAAAATAAAAGGAAGATTTCAAACCACAGAGCTTCTATCATTACAGAGCTTCTGTCATTTTTCAACTTAGGGAAATTCTGTAACAGTAACGGCTATTTTACTGCGAGTGAAAATTATGTGGAGGAAAAGAAACCCACGCGCCAAGCATTAATGGGCCGCGCACGACGTCAATTCGTGCTCTGACACTGCTGACGTGTCACATTTTCATTGGACGTACACCACACATGTTCTCCTGGAAAGTTGAACCAACCGTAGGTACTCGATTGCGGACCCCAAAATTTTATCCACTTCCATATATTTACCTCTTCAGATTCTACCGTTACCTCTCACTATAAAACCCAAGTTACCATTCCTTCCTAAAACTTTACGAACTTACTATCTTCTCCGGCGAACTTGCAACCTGCAAATCTTCATATCTTCATACAAGAAATGGCCTCCTCTTCTCAAGCTATCTCCCCTGCACACTCACCGGCGAACTCCCCTGAACACTCTGAACATTCAGAAAATCCTGAAATCGCCAGAAACCTGGAGGAAGATAACTCCGGCGATGAAGCAGATTTTGCTCCGACCACCCACCTTCAAAACTTCTTAGAACATGAACATTTTGCAAATGTTCTACCTTTAAAACCCAATAACCACTACCTTGTTCCATCCAAAACTGCTTTTGGAGAAGCACATGCTATACTTCTCCATATTTTGAAACAACATATACTCTACCCTCTCCTTACCAAAACCGTTGATAAAATCCCTGCCAGGTACATAAATCAATTCTGGCAAAGCTGCAGATTTGACCAAAAGGATAGACAGATCAAAGGGTACATCTCCAAACCTGATAAATCTGAACATCTTGAACTCAAGTTCAACAGAACTATGTTCTCTCTTGAGTTCATTCTACCCACCGGAGGTCTTCTAGGCTTAAAGAGATTCGCAGAGGAACCCACAGATGAAGAACTCTGCAAGTTTGTCGAAATGTTGGGGTACAACACAACCCTGAGAAAGAGAAACGATTTCCGCAGAGGCAGATTACCACCTCTGTGGAATACACTCTTTTCAATACTCAACTGGTGCCTAACAGGAAAAATGGGGAGTCCAGATCAATCCTCACACCAAATACTAGCCATCATGTACGGAGTCTACTACGACCGACCTCTGGACTTCGCCACTCTCATGATGCAAGAAATGGTTAACACCATCGACAGAAAGATCACCTTCCAGCAGAAAAGGTTACAGACAACAGGAGCTCTACCTCCTCTGCAGTTTCAAAGAATTCTAGGTGTTCTGCTAGAGCCTCTACTCTTGCTCGAAAAATGGCCAATGGAGGGGCCAACAACCAAGATGTATGCTATGAACAAAAACTCCCTAACAGAACATGTTAATGGATACCCACACTGCAGACCTCTGCCAAAGAAACTTCTGGGATATGTAAGGGACGAAGAACTAGAATTAGAATACATACGCGATCATAGGACTCCAGAACCAAGTCCTATGACACCCCCGCGTCTAGGAGCCCCCATAGGTACAAAAGTATTAGATAGGTTGACAGATGAAGAATGGGCAGCTGCTTTTCAGAAGCATGAAGACAATCAAGCCAGATTCCGTGCTCAGAGAAAATCCATCTCCTCAAAAGAAAACTCATAAGAGGAAAACCACAGAGGACACCTCTATAAGTGTCGCATAAGCTCAACCCTCTCCTCCTCATGCCACAGAAGTTGGATCTTCTGCTCCTCCCTCTCCCCCAAAGGAAAAGAAGAAGAGAAAATCCAAAGCCTCAGAGGAAGGGGCACCTAAACCCAAGAGGAGAAAGAGCAAGAAGATAACTGGGAAACCTCTGTCTCTTATGCAAACAATTGCAGAGGATACAGTGGTAGAAGAGGTGGTAGGAGAAGTAGCACAAGAATCCCCTCTGCAATCCCCCAATCCCCTCAATTATGCGCATCATGGGAATTTCTCTGACTTCCTCCAACGCCCTAAATTTGCCAACACCCTTGACACTGCAGGATGGACTGCAGAAGCTCTGTCACATGAAACCACAAAAGCCACAGAAGATCCAGATTTCACAATCTCTGGAGTTGATTCTGATCTTGATGATGATGATCAAACTCCAAAGGATAATCCGGCTGAGACCCTAGAGGTACTGCATAACCCTTTCCTTCACCCTGGCTATGATGTGCATAGAAGAAGCCTAGAGCAAGTAATCTCTACCTCTGACAGTACACAGGTTATGCACCCCCATGTACAACAACTTTTTGGTACTCATCCTATATACGACTCCCTAGGTCCAAGAGAAGAAGAGGTAACAGAAAAAGAGAAGACAGAGGAAGTGATTAGGTTAGGTAGTGAAAGAAGGGATCACAGAAGATGTGGTTAGAGCAGAAGGAGAAAAAGAAAATGAAAAGGAAAAAGATGTCGAAGAAGAATAAGGCACACATCCACAACCATCTCCCAGTGCAACCCACACTTCTATTACCGCCAGTCTAGTGGCAGAGGGTAATATTGAAAAAGAGCAGCACAGCTCAACCCCACCCCAAACCGACTGGGCAGAGGTAATTCTTTCCACCTCTGTACCAATCATACTCGGGGAAACCATTCCAGGGGAATCCTCTCAAAAGGATTTACCCTTAGTTCGTGATCAGTCGCCCCAGATCACAACAGAAATCCCAACAGAGGAAATTGTTTCCTCTGCCACACGCACACAAATAGGTACAAACATCTCTTCAGAGGAGATTAGAGTGCACAAAGACAAAGAGACTCTAGACAAGTCTCCAAGTCAACAGAAAGATAATCTAGTACCCATCTCTGGAGTGGATCTAGACAATGTCATTCTCAGAACTTCTGTAGAGTATGAAGCACTAGCTGCTTCTGCTCAAGGATCAGAAGGAAATCCTTCCGCCCTAACATCAAAACAAGGGCGAAAGAAGGTGTCTCAGGAACAGAAACTCACTCTGGGGACGAATGTGTTCCTCCAGAGGTTACAACTAGTTCACTTATATCAAGGGATGAGTTCCAAACCCTTGTCACCTCTATGGACAATACATTAAATGGGTTGAAAAGCTCCTTTGATTCTTTTGCAGATACTACATCTAGAGCAATCCTTGATCTGAACACCAAAATGGACACCTTGTCCACAAAGGTGCAAAACGCCTTAACCCAGATGAAGTCCACTACAACACACACTGCTACTACCACTGCTACCTCTGCAGCTCAAGAATTCGGGAAAGCCGCAAGTTCTGCCTTCAAAGAATCTGTCAAGCACTTCCTTCAACAACTAAAACAACAATCCTCTGCTTCTAAGGGCCTTACACCTAAAGAACTAAAGAAGGCCTTAGAAGAGGTCCAAGAGCAAACAATCAGAAACACTCAGGCCATGCAGCCTTCTGACTACATGACCAGAGCTCAGCTGACAGAGCTTGGACAAGGGGTAATCAACCAAGTGACAGAAGTAATCGTCGCCTTCACTGCTGCCAACACATATTATGTTAAAGACTTCCAAAAGAGCGTCGGCAAATTACGCTTCAACACAGAAGCAGAGGTTGAAACACTCCTCGGCCTCTATGATGACTTATGCGCAAAGATGATTGTTGCAGGGGCAGTTCCACCAAAGAAACCTGAAACTTCATGTAGAGTAGAGGGTACGACAGATAAAGGTCATGATGACTCTGATGATGACCATCATGGTCCATCAGATCATCCTGAGGGGGAGAATCGAGGGGAGAAACAAAGGGAAATAGCTGCAAGCAGAGGTCTACCCGCTCCATCGGTATCCGCATAACCAATATCCTCTGCACCCCCAACTCAAACCTAACAAAGAACACAACAGTCCACAGAGGCAACAACCACCTCTGTGGAAATGGTCTCTGAAGAAATCCCTGCTACAACACAAACACCTGAGACCCAAAGCAGAAAACAAACCACAGAGACAACAACCATCTCTGTGGAATCCATTCCTGAAGAAACCCAAATACCAGAAACAACCCAAGTTCAACAACAGAAGACCACAGAGGCAATACCAACCTCTGTGGAATTTCCTTCTGTATTTGGAGAAGATGTCCAAATCCAAGAAGAGCTCCAAATCCTGACATCCTCCGAAGACGAACTACCTTCCCCAACACCCAAAAACAACCCAAGAATCAAAACCATTGCTCAAAAACAGAGGAAATATCTGAGCAAGACACCAGAAGCCTCTCCAACATAAGCAACCCCAATCAAGCCCTCTGAAACTCAAGTGTCAAAACCTGCAGAGGCAACTCCATCTCTACAAGAAGATCAGCCAAAGGCAAAAGACAAGGGCAAAGGAATAATGACAGAGGAACCACAGAAGAAGAAGCCCAAGCATCAACCTCAAACAGAAAAACTGATGAAGAGCTCTTTCGATGCTATTATGACACCAAAGCCAGAAGAAGAAGACTGGGCTTTTGGTACAACTCCTCTGTCAAATATTCATGTTCTGGATCCAAAGGCAAAACCTTCAGAGGATCGAGTAGCAGAAGTCAAGAACCAATTAGATGCTCTGCGCAGAACCTTACCTCAACCACCACCACCACAAATAGAAGAAGTGGTATACAGGTACTTATACAGCAGAATGGGCATAATGGATCAATCAGAACCAACCATTCAAGACCCTGACTTCCGTGCTGACCTCGAAAACCTCTTCACCAGAACAAAACCCAAGCCTAAATACGAAGTCTTCTCAACATCCAAGATCATCAAAGTCATCTATTGTAAGTTCTCCAAAACCAGAACCTGGTCCAAGGTCTCATACAATATATACAAGGTCAAAAGGGATGACAAATCCGAGAACCAATTCTCTGATGCGGATCTTAGAAACCTAAATCCTTATGATCTTCCTGACCTTCTGGACTGGACGAAAGAGAACTTCACAACAGATGAAGTTCGCAGAGCATACAGGGTGATTAGAAAGGCCATACGCGAGAAGCTTCTGCTATACAGCATGGTAGATTTCCAATTGGCTCGAGATCTTGGAGTAAAAAGATTAACCGTTCAACCACCAGAAAACTACTGCCCTCCCTCTACTACACCAAACTCAATCATCACAAATCCAAGGGTCGGGTTAGTATTTCTAGATCCTTCTGGTAAATCAAAGTTGTTCGTAGAGATGGACTATCAGAAGTACGCAACAAGTACTTTGACAGAGTTTAGATCGATCCTAGTGGAGCACAGAGGAACAGAGCTCATGGATCAAAGTCTTGCCGACAGACTGGTAGAGGTTATCGATGCAACAATCAACTTCCGAACTCTCTGCATCAGCTTCTATCACGAGCTCATACAAGAAGGACTCGACCGCAGAAGTTTCAATGACTTCAAGGATGCCAATGTCTGAGTCAGTCAAACAAATCCTCTGTAATATTTTCTTTTCAATACAATCAAATGTAAATGCCTCTGGCATAATCTAATGTAAAAAGAAAATTGTTCTTGTGCTTAGAAAATCCTTGCACTTTCAAATTTTATAATTTTCACTACTTAGGGGGAGATTGTTAGCTCCAATCTTTCTGTTTATGAAAGTAGTGAAAATAGTCTAAGTACAGAAGTAACCCACAGAGGCTCTGCAGAAGAACGCAAGAAGACAGAAGGCAAGAATCAGCAGAAGACTCCTCACAGAGGACCGAGCCGCAGAACCTTTGTCACCCTTGACAGAGCCTATGCGGTTTATACTGAAGACTTAGAAGATTTACAAATATCTTTTTACTGTTCCAGGATCCGTTCATCCACTTGCTTAAGGCGTGCCCTGACATCAACTACACGTGTCAAACTCTGATAGGGCTCTGTCAGAATTGGAACATGCGCATTAAATGAACATCGTACCTGCTACTGTTCATACGATCTTGTCTACTGTAGATCAGTACTTATTGTCTAAAGTATGTCCCCTTTGTAGTAGTATAAATAGAAGACTCATGTTGAGTTCTTCTATTAACAAGAACAAGAATCAGATAATTAAGCTACGCACAAACACACACACCAGCAGAATTCTTGTTATCTTCTTGGTGTTCTTGATAAATATCAAACAGTAATCTTGAAGATACTCATATGTTCTTTACATACTGTTTATTTGATATTGTGTGTTCTTCTACCTTTACATTATCTTTCAGTTCTTAAATACGCTTCCGCATCATATCTAAATCTGAACTAACTGAAAGTTAAGATCATTGTTAAGAAAACAGGAACCAACAACGTTGTACATGCCAAAATGTCATTTTTAAAGCGTTGTGGAGCTATTTGGTGGGTTTTGATTATGAAAGTGTTTAACTTTATGAAATCTTATGAAACGCTCACTTTGGGGCTTATGCCGAACTAGCGTTGTTGACGTCTCGTCCTTTTGTGGAGAGGAACCGTTAAGGGTTGTACTCCGGGATTATGAGTTATTTTTTGTGTCTATCTCTTTGTGCACGAGGAGTGAACTATTGGAACGCATGGTTATATGCGATAGGCCATTCGGGGTCACTAGCGAGTAGGCAATAGGGGACATTGGAGTCCTTGAGGTGTAACTCGTCTAGACTGTATAGGAAATGTGGTCCCATAAGTCCTTGAGGTGTAACTCGACGGAGTAGGCAATAAAGGCAATGTATATGGTTTAAGGTTGTGATGTCTTTATGGCATGGGAACTAAAACCGGGACTTGAGGTGTAATCAAGTAACATCATAAGTGACCTAACTTTGTGTGCCCGTCACTTTCGATGGAATCGGGTCTCCCCCGTCACCGAAAGGTGTTGTTTTTGGGTATTTACTTTTATCCATATTTTCGGTGACGCATTTTATTTATATGAAATGTTTTTCATGGTTTATTGGCGGAATTCCATGCCTCATCCTTATTGGATGTTTTAAATATTGGAGTTTTATTCACGTTTATATTACTTGGGATATTTAACGTCAAAACACATTTTGATTGAGTTGTAGAGTAAATTTATTTTAGAAAATGTTTAATATGAAAGCTTTCGGCTCAAGGTTTATGTGTGTTGGGAAAATGAGTTGTTTAGATAATCGATATAAATTCATTTTGGGAAATTATGTTTTCAAGCTACATCCTCCTCGATTATTGATTTACGCAATCATGATAAAACTCTTAAACTCACTAGGCGTTAGCCTAACCTTTTTATTTGTCGGCATGTGCAATAGGTTCAAGTTGGGATTAATTCTAGTGACACTGTGAAGAGTTGAGTGCTAGTAGGTATGCTCGAGGAGTGAAGTGCTTAATTCACCCTGAATGATGTATTATTCATCTTGAATGATACATTATTCATGATGAATAACACATGAATGACCCGTGAAGATGTGGAGACGTGGCACACTCTCTTTTGTTCCGCGATTCACGACTGATACTCGATAGGTTCTCAATTCGTCTCGATAGGAGTTGGGTTACGGTGATGAAGAACGTGATGCCTTACGACGTTGAAAAAAGTGTTGAAGAAGATGATATTGAGTTACGGACTTACGGTGTCGAGGTGTTGTACATACTTGAACGTACATAAATATTCATAATGAATATAACACATATATAGCATTTCACGTAAAAATGGTTAAAACAACAAAAAAAAAACTATATCGAGATGGATGTCATATCCAAGAGCACGGAATTCTCGTTTTTATGATGTAATTTGTTTGACTAAATATTAGTAATTTTCAAGATAATTTATTTTAAACTTTAAGGATGGTAAAAGTTTTTAATTAAAAAATAAAATAAAATAAAAAGTCAAAGATGGTAGACGTGAGTTTTAATTGTCTTCCTTTTTGACCCCTAATCATCTTAATTAATAAATTTAATGAAAAACTTTATTTAATAGAGATGGAGTGGTCGAGATTCGTCCTCACATGCACAATAAAAATTAAGTTTTCATTTAAACTTTGGGAAAGGTGTAAAAAAACCAATGGACTTTAGTGTTTGGAGTGATTAAGTCCTTGGACAATTTTTTGGAACAAATAAGTTCTTAGACAATCCAAAATTTGTTAAATAAATCACTGGACTTTTTGGAAACCTGTTAAATACATCCTTATTACAATTTTAAGGATGTATTTAACAGGTTTCCAAAAGTCCAATGATTTATTTAACAAATTTTGGAATGTCTAAGGATTTATTTGTTCCAAAAAATTTGTTTAAATTTTTTTTTGTGTAAGAATTGTGTTTGGCAATATAAAGAAATGAATTAGAAAACATTTTATAGAAGAAAATTTACACTTTGGATTCTTATACATAAAAAAAATACGTTTTCTTACAAGTTATACCATTATAATTGTATCGTCAATACGTTCAAAGTGAGCTCAATATTGAATATTTTTTATTAAATCGTATATTATTAAATTTTATAAATAGGTACGAATTATTTGTAATACTTACACTTTATATCTATTAAGGTCATTTATTTAATAATACAAAATTAATCTGTAATTATATAGTATAAAGTGTAAGTATTAAAAACAATCCGTGCGTAATTAGTAATATAAGATTAAATACAAAAATATTTAATGAGCTCATTTTGAACGTATTGACGAGACAATTAATTGTGTAATTTGTATAATAACATATTTTTGATATATTTTAGTTAATATACAATTATGTGTGGTAATATAATAAAGATGTAAAATAAAAAATGAAAAAGGAATGGATAAAAAATAAATTAAATAAGTATTTTTAAGTAATAAGAATGTATTTAACATGTTTCCAAAAGTCCAATAATTTATTTAACAAGTTTTAAAATGTTCAAGAACTTATTTGTTCCAAAAAATTGTCCAATGACTTAATCACTCCAAACACTAAAGTCCGTTGGGTTTTATTGAACTTTTCCCTTAAGCTTTACTCTCTCTATATATATAATATACGCATATATTTCTCATATTTGTTTTTAAAATTCAAGAGAGGTTATTGAAAGATGACTAGTATAAGAGCATCCACAACAATGAAATTTCATCCCAATTGCAAATGGGCCACACCAGCGCCACATCAGCTTTGCAATTATCTTGAAATTATACCCCACAACAATGAAATTCCATCCAATTGCAAATGTGACACCTCATCATAAAACACTATATTTTAATCAAATAACAACAACACTACAATTAAATACTCTTTACTATAATTTAATATGAAATATTTTATTAATTAAATAACAATAATAAATTAAATTAAATTAAATTAATTAAATAAAATATTTAATTTATAAAACATTAAATTAAAATACAAAGTAAAAATATTACATTAATCGTCATTTTCTTCTTCTCTAAATCTTTGCCAAATCTCTTCAATCAAATTTGATTGTAAACAATGATTCGTTGACCGATTACGTACTTGTATGTGATTTTGGAGATAGTTTCCGTACTCGGAAAGTATGGTATGAGAGATTTGAGGCGTAGTTATAGTAAAATTAACATCATCGTTTATATCATCAAATTGACGAATATAAATATGTCGTTCATCTTCGACGATAATATTGTGCATGATTATACATGCTCTCATTATTTCTCCAATTATCTCTTTGCACCACATACGATATGGTCCACATATAATAGCGAAACATGATTTGAGTACCCCAAACGCTCTCTCTACATCTTTCCTAGCAGCCTCTTGTTTCTTTGCAAATAGTCGATGTTTTGGGGATTGGGGTAATGGAATTGACTTCACGAATGTAGCCCAATTAGGATAGATCCCATCAGCAAGATAATATCCTAAATTGTAATTGTTACCATTGACGGAGAAATTAACTTGTGGTGCTTTTCCTTCCAAACCCTCATGGAATACGGGAGAACGGTCTAACACGTTGATATCATTTAAGGTACCCGGAAGACCAAAAAATGCATGTCATATCCATAGATCTTGTGAAGCAACAGCTTCTAAAATAATAGTTGGAGACTTATGATCCCCTCTTGCATGTTGATCATGCCATGCTACGGGACAATTTTTCCATTGCCAATGCATGCAATCAATACTTCCTAACATACCTGGGAATCCGCGTTGTTGTCCATTATAAAGTAATCGTTCAAGGTCTGTAGCGTTAGGCCTTCTCATATACTCGTCCCCAAACATGGCGATAATAGCATGTACGAACTTCTTCACGCATTCTATTGAAGAACTTCTAAAAGAACAATGATGTATTTTTATGTGTTAAGTTTGTATTTTTTTAATATGTAATTTATTTTATTTTACTTTAATATAAATTATATTTTGCATTTAATATTTGTCTTTCAAAATGTAACGCCCCAATTTCATAACATGTTGTTGGTCCCGAAGGCCTATACAAGTTTGTAGAAGGGGGGGTTGAATACAAACATACAGATTTTACTTTTCTAAATTGTTTATTGATAAATCATTAACAATTTACAGCTTGTTGTGGAAACAAGATTAAGGATAAACCTAAATCTAAACAAGTTGGAACACTAAGGTTTCTTGCACTAAGAGAGATAAGGAAATTACTAATAATAACCTATCTTGAGATAAGAGATTGAACTTGTCCAGAGTTAGCAAGTTACTTCAAATGAAGTGGGTTCATCTCTTTATATACTGCATGCATTTAATGCAAGTCAATATACACTTTACACGTGTCATCAGCTGGTTGGTTGCATGTCATTGACCTTAGTTGACAACCTTAGTAGCCGCATGGATGAACAGTGTAGTATTAGAGTGGTTGTACGATTTCAGACAGTCGGAGGTTCTTTTCTGACATTTCGTACGGAGTCGTGCAAGGGAGGTTAAGACAAAAGTACTTTGTACGGAGGACTTCATGATCAGCTTTCGTTGATTCAGCGATCTATCATTTCATATCAGCGAATGATAGAATTCAGCGATAGCTGAAGTCTTGTACTTGATACTTCACGTTGAGTGGACAAATCTGAGTCTTCGCTGATCCGCATCAGTTCATTAGGAGACTTGTCGCTGGTTCTTGAGCTTGATCTTCGACTTCAGCGTAGAACCTTTGTTGACGTGAAACTTGTCTTCAGGGATCATAAGTAAACAACTAACTTATCAGCGATCATCATAATGACTGAACAGACTCAGAGCATTAATGGTGAACAGTTTCGCTGAATGTTTAATTTAAAGAGCGAGAGTTCCTATCAGCGGTACTGTAAGATCTTAGTACTTATCAGCGATAGTGAAACTCTGATACATATTGTTTACTTACAATTTTCACTAAGTATATAAGAGAGGGTCATTATCAAAATACTGAGGGTTTGGATCAACAATCTCCCCCTATTTGATTATGACATAGCAACAAAGAAAATTGCTATTAAATGAAAACATAAGGATAAAAAGAACTCATAAAATATTTGTCCCTTTTACTGTTTTCTGGGATCTTTTTAGTACTGATGGAGTAAAGTACATTCGCTGAAATCTTTCTTTAAAACTTTGAATCAGGTTACAAAGAGAAATGGAAAGATTACAAGTACGAGCGAAATAAATTACAAGTACAGAAGAATAACTGATACAATAGAGAAAAGGCGATCATATCAGCTTATAAAGGTTCTTCCTTAATGAGAAGTTCATCAAGGGTATTTGATGTGGGGATCATCCAGTCAGGGACATCTTCTCCTTGATTCTTTTTCTTCAGAGCTGCTTCAAAAATCAAGGGCTTCAGGTGTCTAGCTTTGATGTTGCGTCTGACTTCACACCAGTATACGAGATCTCTGAGTTGTTCGATGGGAGCGATGTCTAGCTCAGAGATACGTTGAAAGTGATGATTTCCATAGTAGTCTAAAAATAATATACCATAGGGATCACTTACAACTGTGCCAGGAATGAATGTTTCTCCAGGTGGTAGAGAGGTGTCAAGCATTGAGAGATCGGCATCAGGGCCAACAATTTCAGCACGAGAGAAACCAATGCCTGTTTCATTCCGAATATGAGGACCTGAATCAGAGGCTTTCTTTTTCTTATCAGGGACTTTTCTTGGTTGAGGAAGAGTAGGAGGAATATCCACAGCAGATGAAAGCAGGTCGATCTGTTTGTTTAAGATCTTCTCGACATGGCTTTTGAACTTTGAGCGCGATCCCTGAATGGCTAATTTTGTTTCTAACCATTCAGAGAGACCAAACTTTTCTAAGGTAGCAGCATAGAAAGTTTGCTTGGTTTCGTCATCTCTGTAGACGTCCACTTCAACAACAGGAACTTCAGCATACAGTCTTCCTCTGATGTTTGCCTTGACGATTTTGGATGGTCTAGATCGATAGGTCAGCATTTGTTTAGCCCATTCCAAAGTCGTATCAGAGACCTTAGTCTTTTCTCTAACGATCTCTTGAGCATCATCCCATAGCTGACGTTGAACATCAATGGGAACTCTTTTCAGCTTGGGGTCTTTTATTGAACGTTTAGAAAGCTGGATGGCGTATTCTCTGTCTTTTTCTTCAGCTTCCTTTCTTTCAGCGAGTAGGCGTTCAGCTCTGAGGTGTTCCTGGTATTCAGCTTTGGAAATTCTGAACTTTGGAGGAACTGAAGGAAGTTGATCACGCCTCAGTATGATTCGCTGATCCTCGAATCTCTTTATTATCTCCTCTCTTCTTTTCTGATCCTCTTCACTTAGCTTTTGAGGAGCTAAGGAAGGTCTGCCTCTGTGCGAGAGTAGCTGTTCTTCTGGTTCATCAGTCTCAGAGATTAAATCTAAGACTGGGATTATTTCTTCAGCAGCAGCTGGTATTTTTGGTGAAGTCGCAGTTGTGGAGCCTTCAGCGATATCCTCAAACAGGGGAGAGGACTAGCTGAAACACAGCGATCTTACGAGTAAGAACTTGGGTAGAATCAGATAGAGAGAATTGGTTCAAGTGTATAGGCTTGGGTAGTAGAACTGATAGGTATGATAGAGGAAGGATGGAGTGAGATGTTTAGCATACCTGACAAACCGGCTTTTCAAGCAAGATCATCAGATTGTCATCTTCAGCGACGCTTTTGCCTTTGCCTTTCTCAGCTCCAGAGGCTGAGGGCTTTGTCTTTGTCCGCTCCCCTGAAGGTTCATGTATCGAGATTCCCTTAAGAGCTTTGATCTTTTGAGCAGGTTTGACGATAAAGAAGTCATCGTCATCTTCGTCATCATCATCATCATTCTTTGGAGAAGAAGATGGTTCATCATCAGGGATGTCGACGGCTTCATCATCTTCTGCTTCAGATTCAGTTTTCTCAGCTTCTTCTTCGAGTTGCTCCCCCTCAGATACAGAGGCGAGCTTCTCGCTTTCCTCAGGGTTTTCATCTCCCTGAGGTCCAGCGGTGGTTTCTTCAGCATTCGTCTTCTCTCCCCTGATAGATTCATCAAGGGAAAGGTCTTCAGCGCTCTTGGCGAGGTCTTCAGCGCTTTTCTCCCCCTCTTTTTCATGATGACTGGGGGAGGAATGGCTAGATTCAGCAGCGTTGGTAGGTTCTCTGTCTTCTTGGCCAGAAAGACCTACACAAACTTCAATCTTTGCTAATCTGTCTTCAAGGCCAGAAATAGCAGGATTGATCTTCCCGAGCTCAATGCGATCTGTCGTTGTAAAATGTTCAGATTCAGGGACAGGGGCAGGAGCAGGAGTATTCGCCTTGTGCAGCAGCTGTTCGATCATAGTCTTCATCGAACCAACGTCAGTCTTTACAGAGCTTAAATCAGTCGTCAGAGTGTTGACATTTGTCTTCACAGCAGACATATCTCCCTCTAGTGTTCCAACCGATGTCTTCAGCGTTGTTACCTCGCTGGACATGGACGAAACTGAGTTTTTGAGAGAGGTGTAGTCTGTGAAGATATCAGCGAGCACCTTGGCGAAGTCGCTGAGAGTCTTATCAAGTTGCTTCATGTCATCTGTGGAAGCCTTCTTCTCCACCACCGTTGTCAGTTTGTTCAGATTCTCTCCAGCGTTTGTTACAGCTGTAGAGTTATTGGAGAGAGTAGTGGTGAGACCTGTCAGCTTTGTCTCCACGGACTTCAGAGAGGCGTTGATATCTCCCAAATTAGGACCTGTAACATATAAAAACTTGTGAACAGAGGAAAGCTCAGAAGTTTGGGGTTTAGTCACAGTGTTTATGGGTTGTTGTTTACCTGCAGGAGGATTGGTGAATTCATCAAAATCACGGGTTCCTGAGTAAAGTTCCATGTCATCTTCAAAAGTGCCCATGGATTTTTCTGCAGGTCCTGTCTTCATCATTCCTGGAGAATCAGCTTTATGTTCCGAGGAAATGATGGCAGCTCCAGTTAGATCTGGAGTAGAGACCAAATGAGTGGAGGGAGGAGCGAAGGATAAGAATGGGGGTTGGGTTATGAGTTCAGCGTTGGATTCGCTGACAATCACTTCATCAGTCTTTTGAGAGACTGAAGGAGGTTGGGTCGGTTCCAAGTTTGTAACCTCAGCGTTTAGAGACGCTGAAGTTTGGATAAAAGGGATGGCTTGTTCAGGTGTGGCAGAGCGTACCACTGAACGTTCCTTCAGCTCTGCAGAAAGAGCTGAGGAGTCTTCAGCATGAGATTGCTGGGGTTGCTCCTTTGTTTTCTTGATCCTTTTAGAATCAAGTGAGGTAGATGAATGTTTCCTTTTCTTAGAAGGAGAGGATTTTGTGGCCACGGAATCAGCGATGGGTATTGTCGCTGAAGGAGCCACAGAAGTAGAAGAAGAAGGGTTGAGAAGAGTTAAGAGGGTAGAAAGACGTACCTCATTTTCAACAGGTTTGAAGTCGAGTACCTTAGGGCCAATCTGAGAGAGTTTTAGATCGCCCTCTTGCGGGTAGCTGTCCTTCAGGCCATATTGAAAGATAGCGCTGATGAATCGGGGGTAGGGAACCCAAGCAGGCCTGTCAGCGGCAGAGTCTACTCTTTGCAGCAAGTCATCATAGATGAGAGATGCCCAGTCAATGTGTAGACCTTTCAGCAGAGCGTATCCCATAGCTTGCTGAGGTTGAGCGGCTTGATCAGAAGAGCCGGTCTTGGCAGTCATGCAGCTGATAAGGTGAGCGAAGATGAAGTTCATCTCGCTGGGCATTTTCGATTTCGTCAGCAGTGTTAGCTTCTTCTCAGGCTTCTTGTCTCTGCCCATTTCCCATACATAGCCCATTGCATCAAAAAATGCAATAAGCTTCTTTGTCAGCGATCTTCTTATGGTCAGGGAAAGGAACAAAAGGTTTTTCCTTTGTAGCGATGGGAAAGTTCAGAGCTTTGCGAATGATGGCGGGTGTGATCTTTATCGTGCCATATTCAGTATCGCAGAGGATACAATCAACTGTTTTGGAGGGATCTTTGGCGGATGGTAGCTGAGAGTGTCTGGCAGAGTACCAGAACTGAGATAGTAGCAGCTGACTTGCAGGGGGTGAAATGGTCAGGGCTGTTGAAATGCAGCAATTCTTCAGGAAATTCACAGCATCTGTCAGATGTGTGACTTGCTTTCGAGGAGGAAACTCGAGAAGCGCAGAAAGGTTGTTTATCTTAGTCCAGTCTAGTTGATTAAGATTGAACTTAACCTGAGGAGCCTTGATGATGTCCACTTCCTCAGAGTCAGTAGAGAAGTTCTCAGCGGTAGTAGGAATGTTAGATGTTGCCATTTCCTGTATTATCAGTTCAACCAAAGATTAACAAATATGAATAATCTTAATGTGGAAAGATTTTCCATTAAGATGGTTCGAATTTTGTCTATTTCATTCAGACAAAATGTCTTAATGAAGATTAGGGTTTTTCTTGATTTTTGAAACGAAATGTAAAACCCATTTTCTTGTTTTCCAGTTTTCTATGAAGAAATAGATTCTGGAAACGAATGAAGAACAAGTTTAAGATTTTGCATTTAAACTTGAAGAACAACCATGAAATGGTTGTGTTCATAAAACCACGAAAGAAAATGATTTCATTTTACGAAGTTCTTTTGTTTGATCTTGTTAAAACAAAGAGTAGATCAGAAACAAGTTATTTGCATTCGGTAAATAATAAGAACATATTAACCTTGATGTTTGATGAAGAAGATGATGAACAGTTCTTGAAGTTTTTGAAATCACAAATGCAACAGTGAATTCTTTCTTGCGGAGGAAGATTGATCGCGTAAAAGAAAAATATAAACAAATAATTTGTTTATATAGAGATTTTAGAAAGAGAAAATCTTGAGCGGGAAAAGATTTTCATCATGACACGAACACGTGTTTGCATTTGATTGGAAGTTTGAACGAGACGTGCAAACGTGTGTCAGGAAGAGAAAACGTGTCGGGGTTTTATTCGTTGCAATGACGTCACAACTGTCCTTTCATATTCTTGGTTGTCTCTGAGGTTTTGAAAAACTCAGAGATACTTTTGAAAACATGAAGCACTGAATGAAAATATTCAGTGAATGTTTTAAGAAATTTCAAAATATCGCTGTTAAGGAAGAGATATTCAGCGATGTATTTTGTTTTGAAATCTTGCATTTTCATGCGATTGTCAGAGAGAGTAAACATACCTTGATATCAGTGAATCAAGTTTATTCAGAGAGAAAATGATAGAATGGGTTATACAAGTTGATTTTATCCAGTAGTAGTGTCGCTGATCTTAATGTGAATCGCTGAAGATTTTATCCTTCAAAGTTCAGCATTCCAAGCTCGCTGATGAGAAAGTTGAATCTTGTCTCATCAAGAGGTTTTGGTAAATAAGTCAGCTAACTGATAATCAGTTGGGATAAAATGAAGTTCTATATCACCATTCATCACATTATCTCTGATAAAATGATATCTGATTTCTATATGTTTGGTCTTTGAATGTAGTACTGGATTGTTTGCTATAGCGATGGCACTTGTGCTGTCGCAATAGATTGGAATTTTGGAGAGCTGAAGATCATAGTCTAGTAGCTGATTTCTCATCCACAAGACTTGAGAACAACAGCTTCCAGCAGCTACATATTCAGCTTCAGCTGTGGAAGTGGACACTGAATTTTGCTTTTTACTTGTCCAACTTACCAGCTTTCCACCCAGGAGTTGACATCCTCCTGTGGTGCTTTTCCTATCCATTTTGCAACCTGCAAAATCACTATCTGAATAGGCGGTTAGATCGAATCCTGAATCTTTGGGATACCAAAGACCTAGATTCGCTGTACCCTTAAGATATCGAAAGATTCGCTTTACAGCTTTCATATGAGATATCTTAGGTTCAGCTTGATATCGTGCACACAAGCATGTTGCAAACATAATATCGGGTCGGCGAGCTGTTAGATACAATAGTGAGCCGATCATCCCACTGTACAGCGTGACATTGACAGGAACACCCTTATTGTCCTTATCAAGTGTCAGCGGTGGTGCCATAGGGGTTTTCATAGCTGAACTTTCAGTTAAGTCGAATTTCTTCAGCATATCTTTAACATATTTTCCCTGATTTATGAAAGTTCCTTTCTCAGTTTGCTTAATCTGAAGACCAAGGAAATATGTTAGTTCACCCATCATGCTCATTTTATACTCATCTTTCATTCTATCAGCGAAACGAGTACAAAGCTCAGGGTTAGTAGAACCAAATATAATGTCATCAACATATATTTGAACTAAAATGATATGACCTTTCACTTTTCTAAAAAATAGAGTTTTGTCAATCTTACCTCGCTCAAATTTTTCAATATGGAGATAAGTAGAAAGAGTGTCATACCATGCACGAGGAGCTTGCTTCAAACCATAAAGTGCCTTATCCAGTTTATAAACATAACCTGGACGCTTAGAATCTGAGAATCCTGGAGGTTGTTCCACATACACTTCTTCATTCAGCTTTCCATTCAGAAACGCTGACTTAACATCCATCTGATGTACTTTGAAGTTTTTGTGTACAGCATATGCTAAGAATAGACGAATAGATTCAAGTCTTGCTACTGGAGCAAATGTTTCGTCATAATCAATACCTTCCTCTTGTCTGTATCCCTGAGCAACAAGTCGAGCTTTGTTGCGGGTTACAGTACCATGTTCGTCCAACTTGTTTCGATAGACCCATTTAGTGCCTATTACTGTTTTATCAGTTGGTCTCCGAACAAGTTTCCAAACTTTGTTTCTTTCGAATTCAGTCAGCTCTTCTTGCATGGCGCTGACCCAGTTTGGATCTTTGAGGGCATCATCTACTTTCTTTGGTTCAGTTAGTGAAATAAAATTTACAAATAAACAAATATTACCTGCACTTCGTCGAGTCTGAATCCCAGCGTTTGGATCACCAAGAATTTGATCAATTGGGTGATTTATAGTCCATCGCTGATCCGGAGCGTGAGACGGTGACTCAACTTGAACTGGATGAGCTGAAGATGAGGCTTCAGCGACGTCGGGAGTATCAGCCAAGAGAGGAATGGATGCAGTTGTCATTATATTCACTGATTGCTGAGAAGTAGATGGAATGTCTGAGACATTTGGTTCAGCGTTAGGTATAGTGTTTATAGGAACAGCTGAGACCCAAGAAGTTTCAGCTTCACTGTTCTGCATATTTGGAATGATAGGACTATCATCTTCTACTGGATGAGCATAAGTGGGAATATCTTCTGAATCACCAAGATGAGAAAACATCCATTGATTCAGTTCTTCAGTATCAGCGGACGGTTTAGAGTTCGCTGAACGGGATTCGTCAAACGTGACGTGAATAGTTTCTTCTACAGTTTTTCTTCTACGATTGAAGACTCTGAAGGCTTTGGAAACTGAGGAGTATCCAAGAAAGATTCCATCATCAGCCTTAGGATCAAACTTTCCAAGAGCATCTCTGTTGTTCAGTATAAAACACTGACATCCAAAGATGTGAAGAAAGCTGATTGAAGGCTTTCTCCCATGAAAGAGATCATAGGCTGTCTTTTTGAATCTTTTAACTATCAGCGACCTGTTTTGCGTAAAACAAGCAGTGTTGACAGCTTCTGCCCAAAACTGGTTAGGCAGGTGAGAATCGCTGAGCATTGAACGTGCAGCTTCAATAATTGTTCTATTTCTTCTTTCAGCGACTCCATTTTGTTGCGGTGTTCTCACTGAAGAAAAGTTGTGAGAAATACCATTACTCTCAAGGAAGGAATCAAGAGAACTGTTTTTGAACTCAGTCCCATGATCACTCTTTATTGAGCGAACGGTCAGATTGTTCAGGGTTTCCATCTTCCGAACAAAATTGATGAGTTCTTCAGGGGTGTCACTCTTAGAACGGAGAAACATTACCCAAGTGAAGCGAGAGAATTCATCAACTATGACCAGCGTATATTTCTTTCCAGCGATGGATTGTTTGTTAACAGGGCCAAACAAATCCATATGGAGTAGTTGTAGAGGAGATGACACTGAAGAAACTTCCTTTGATTTAAAGCTTGCTTTGGTCTGCTTCCCTTTTTCACACGCTGAACATAACGACTCTTTGGCGTATGAATGCTGAGGTAGACCAGTGACTAACTCTTTTGAAGAAAGAGTGTTCAGTGTCTTGAAATTTAGATGAGATAGCCTCTTATGCCATAGCCAGTTGACATCAGATGAGGCCTTTGAGAAGAAACAAGAGTTCTCAGTGGTTGTAGAGTCCATGTTTATTACATAAACATTTTCCAAACGATAACCGCTGAGAGCTATCTTCTCCTTTTTGTCAGAGACAAAGCAGGATTCCTTAGTAAAGATTACTTTGTTATCCATGTCGCAAAGCTGACTGATGCTTAGAAGATTATGCTTCAGCCCTTCAACATATGCGACTCTTCTGAAGGAGGTTGTACCATTTAAAAGTACACCATACCCTCGGGTATGTCCTTTTCCATTTCCACCGAAAGTCACAGAGGGACCCTTCTCTTCTTTGTATTCAGCGAGCAGGCTTTTCTTTCCAGTCATGTGTCTAGAGCATCCGCTATCAAGATACCAGATACCCTTCTTAACCTGCAATACAAAGGAAGGTTAGTTTTTCTTGGGTACCCACTTAACCATGTATACACGTTAGTCAGTGGAAGTAGTTGGAATGGAAGGTTCAGCAGTCTTCGCAGCATTTGAAGATTCAGCTTTGTCTTTCTTCACTTTGGTTAATTTCTTAACCTCAGTGGTAGAATTCACCTTGACCTGATTTTCACCAGGGTTGGTCTTCTTTTCCATGGGGGCAATCTTCACCTTAGCTATCTTTTCAGCTTTGGTGGCTGTGGGGCACTTACTAGCAATATGATCGGTAAGTCCACAGTGATAACATTTCCTATATCTAAAAGTAGTTCTAGGACCATTTGAATGTTGAACTTTTAATTTCAATGTAGAAGTGCCAGCACCAAGTAAACTATTGGCTTTAGAAATGGGACGAACATTCAGTTCTTCAGATTTCTTACCAAGGACATCCAATCTGAGTCTAGGAGTAGATCGCTGAATAAATCCAGATATCTGCTTCCTTGATCCAGAGGGATGAGCCACTGAAGCTTTAGAAGCAATCAGTTTTGGTACTAAGGTACCCTTCTGAGGATTCTGGTAAATAACAATTCCTTTACCTTTGTCTTTACAGACAGAGGTAGGTTTTGAATAAACCATTTTCTCCTTGCCTTTTGAGGATGTAGGAGTTTCCTCAGGGATTGGTGTAACGGACGAGGAGCACTGAGAAGATGAAGTATCAGCGACTGAGGATACGAACGTTCCAAATTTAAGCATGGAACGCTCAGTGGTTGGTTTTGGAGTTTCATATTTGTAACCCAAACCACGTTTATCACTCAGGGGAATCTGAGACTTTATTATCTCAGTGATCTTTGTTGAGGAATTACACCATCCTTCAACAGTAGCTTTTTCAGCCTTTAATGCAGCGATAGCTTCTGCTCGTTCGATTTTGACTAGCTGATTTAAATATATTTGATCTTTAAAATCTTCTTCAATTTTAGAAAGCTTTTCTATTTGAAGGTGGCAGTTTTTAAGCTTTTCAGCGAGATCAAGATTTTGGTTTTCAACCACAGTTTTGCCGTTCATGGCTTCGTATAAACTTCTAGTCAAGAGGTCGATCTTACGGAGACTATCAGCTTCATCAATATTTGCAATATTGGTAAAGAAAGAAGGTGATACCTGAATAGCAGATGTTGAAGTGGAGGGAATGTCTGAACTTTCTTCCTCTTCTTCAATCTTGGCCATAAGACATAGATTTGCTTCATCATCTTCAGAGTCAGATGATGATGCTTCTTCATCAGAAGCAGCCCAATCATAGTCAGCCATCAGGCCTTTATTCTTCTTCTTAAAGCTTTTCAGCTTTGCATATTTTTCTTTCAGCTTTGAATATTTGTCATCTTTATTTCTTGGAGCAAAGGGTTTCTTTGTAAAAGCTGAGGGTCTAGAAACTTTCTTTGACCTGCACTCGTTAGCGAAATGTCCTGTCTTTTCGTAGTTAAAACAAGTAGCAGTAGCCTTGTCAACAAAAGCTGATGATCTAGGCTTGTCAGTTATGGAAAGAGGTTTGTTCTTTTTAAACATTTTCTTTTTGGCAAATCTCCTGAACTTCTTAGTTAGGAGAGCCAAAGATTCATCATTATCTGAATAATCAGAATCTGATGACCTTTCAGAGTTACTCTCTAACTCAGTGATAGTGACCGAGGGTCGCTGAGTAGAGAGTTCCTCTGAGATTAAAGCAACAGGGGTGCTTTTGGAATCTTTTACAAGATTCTTCTTAAGATGGCTTGATTGCTCATGATTCAGCAACGTGCCATATAAGGTAGCAAGGGTCATTGATTTTAGATCCTTTGACAGCTTGAGACACATAGAATAATTGTCCCAGCTTTCAGGTAAACATTCTAGAAACTTTGTCAGCACTTCAAAGTTAGAATATTCCTTACCAACAGTTTTCAGATCTATAATTAAACAATTAAAACGTTGGTGAACTTCAGAGAGAGTTTCATTCTTACCAGAAATGAAGCTTTCGTATTGTCTTACCAGGTTGATCTTTCTTGAGTCCTGGACTTCAGACGTTCCTTCATACTGAACACATATTGTGTCCCACATGGCTTTTGATGTTTTCAGATTCATGACGGAATGGTAGACTTCGTCAGTCCATTGAAGAGCCATGGATAGTATGGATCTGGCTTTTGTATCTATAGCCACTTTCTTCTTATCTTCGTCAGTCCATTGAAGGATTTCCTTAGGTACCAGCCTTTCTGGAATAGCAGGTCTATTCTCAGCGCCTGGAACTGCAGCATCAATTCTTACAGGGATGAATGGACCATTCTCGAGATAGTAAGGCATAGTAGGGTCTACACCTTCTAAGAAGAGTGTCATCCTATTTTTCCATAAGTTGAAGTTATCTTTGGAAAATCTGGGAGGTTTAGCAAGAGAACCATTGTCTATATAATTTGTGTTTGTGTTGGTGGCCATTTTCAGATAATAGCAAGGAAGAGAAATATCTTAGATTAGATCTTGTTTATGAGATTAAACAAATCCGCTCTGATACCACTTGTTGGTCCCGAAGGCCTTTACAAGTTTGTAGAAGGGGGGGTTGAATACAAACACACAGATTTTACTTTTCTAAATTGTTTATTGATAAATCATTAACAATTTACAGCTTGTTGCGGAAACAAGATTAAGGATAAACCTAAATCTAAACAAGTTGGAACACTAAGGTTTCTTGCACTAAGAGAGATAAGTAAATTACTAATAATAACCTATCTTGAGATAAGAGATTGAACTTGTCCAGAGTTAGCAAGTTACTTCAAATGAAGTGGGTTCATCTCTTTATATACTGCATGCATTTAATGCAAGTCAGTATACACTTTACACGTGTCATCACCTGGTTGGTTGCATGTCATTGACCTTAGTTGACAACCTTAGTAGCCGCATGGATGAATAGTGTAGTATTAGAGTGGTTGTACGATTTCAGACAGTCGGAGGTTCTTTTCTGACATTTCGTACGGAGTCGTGCAAGGGAGGTTAAGACAAAAGTACTTTGTACGGAGGACTTCATGATCAGCTTTCGTTGATTCAGCGATCTATCATTTCATATCAGTGAATGATAGAATTCAGCGATAGCTGAAGTCTTGTACTTGATACTTCACGTTGAGTGGACAAATCTGAGTCTTCGCTGATCCGCATCAGTTCATTAGGAGACTTGTCGCTGGTTCTTGAGCTTGATCTTCGACTTCAGCGTAGAACCTTTGTTGACGTGAAACTTGTCTTCAGGGATCATAAGTAAACAACTAACTTATCAGCGATCATCATAATGACTGAACAGACTCAGAGCATTAATGGTGAACAGTTTCGCTGAATGTTTAATTTAAAGAGCGAGAGTTCCTATCAGCGGTACTGTAAGATCTTAGTACTTATCAGCGATAGTGAAACTCTGATACATATTGTTTACTTACAATTTTCACTAAGTATATAATAGAGGGTCATTATCAAATCACTGAGGGTTTGGATCAACACATGCATTCATCTAGAAAATAAGCATTCACATTACATAAATATCTTGTCAAACATCATTAATAAAGTGATCTAAATAAAATTTGACAGCGGAAGGCTCTACGTCCACAGCCGAGATCCTATCTATAGTCATCATTCAAAATCTTGGAGTCGCTCTAGTCTCCAAATCCTCCTTGAGTCACTCCTAGTTCTTACTAGAAGAACCCATAGCACGCTTACCTGAAAATGGTTTAGTTTTTGAAAAGCGAGGGTTAGACCAAAAGGTCTAGTGAATTCCCTCCATAAAACAGGTAAATAGTAAATTCACTTCATGTATAAAAGAGTTCTTATGCATCACATTTCCATCATGCAAGGTTAACACAGGGTTCAGGGGTTCGCATAAGCTAAACCGATTGGGGCCTGTCGGGCTCCCTCTCGTCTACGCCGAAATCCAAATGGACTCCTCGTTCCTTCAGGTAGGTGAAAACAAATTCCAACCTACAAGCTAATCCTCCATATGCCCCAAGGATTAGAGATCCCAAGGTACCCTGACCCCGCTGTGTAACCGACCTCACATAGCATACAAGTACACTTGAAACCACGTACATGAAAAACCTTAATCATCATTCATTGGTAAATAATCATGCAATTTATGAAAACATGCATAGCTTTTATACATTCAAATCATGCTCGGTAAAGGAACCATTTCAGTAAAAACAGTACGTCATAAAAAGGGTTGAGAGAACTCACCTGACAAAAATTTCCTCCTCTAACCTCGAATCTTGCACCGACCGCTCACCTAATTAATGATTCACAGATTCAATTAGATGAACGCTCTATTTTCATCCTACGTTTCTCTTAATCCGGTCTCAACTACTCAGTTAGGTCCATCTATAAACCAACAGTCCCGGTGCCCCGAACTCCCGGTACCCCGAACTCCCGGTACCCGACCTCCCGGTACCCGAACTGGGACGAACCTTATACGATTCAATACTCGATTTCTTCCTAGGGAGTCCAGTAAGCTGAGATTCTAATACAACATTCTCACCCAAATCGTTCTATTATACTCCTTAGACGACACAAATTTCTAGTCCATTGATTTCATCAGATTACAATCCCAAACGAGAACTAAAATCTCCACAGTGTTCTTATCCAACAAACCCAGCTAAAACATGGAATACAATCTGGAATTTTGCTTATCTACTATTAGATTACATGGAAATTAACAGGGAATGGAAGATTTCTCACCTGATAGAGTCTCTTCCCCAAGAAATCGCAGTCCGAGCCTTCCTTCCACTGCTTCTCCTCTTCCAGTATTCAGCCGCCAACACTAAGAAAATGATTAATAGCCCTAGGGATCTGGTCCTTTATATAGTTCCCACATTTGCAAAACAGCCCCTTGAATAACACTTTCATTTCATACACTTTGGCCACCAAACTATGCACTTGACAGAAACGTGTTGTTACAACACTCCCCCCTTAAAAGAATTTCGTCCCCGGAATTCCTTATTGGAAAAGATGTGGGTAACTTGCTTTCATTTCCGATTCTAACTCCCAGGTCGCCTCTGGACCCTTGTGGTGTCGCCATTGAACCTTAACCAGTTTAGTTTCCTTGTTTCTCGACTTCCTCACCTTGACGTCCGTAATTTCTTCAGGTTCCTCTACAAAGTTCAATTTCTCGTCTACTTTAATGTCATTCAACGGCACAGCTTTGGTCACGTCGGCTAGGCATTTCCTTAGGTTAGACACATGAAACGCATTATGAATACTGCTCAATTCTTCCGGTAAATCCAACCTGTACGCTACTTCTCCAATTCGTTCAGAAATCTCAAACGGTCTGATGTAACGTGGGCTTAACTTCCCACGTTTTCCAAATCGTACCACTCCCTTCCAAGGAGACACCTTTAGAAGAACATGGTCTCCGACTTGGAATTCAATGTCTTTCCGCCTCCAATCCGCATAGCTTTTCTGTCGGTCGCGGGCGACCTTCAGCCTTTCACGCACTTGGACTATCTTGTCGGACGTTAGTTGTACAATTTCGGGCCCCGCTAACTGCCTCTCTCCGACTTCGTTCCAACACAACGGTGTCCGACACTTCCTACCGTAAAGTGCCTCAAACGGCGCTGCCTTAATGCTCGAGTGATAGCTATTATTATAAGCAAACTCAATTAGCGGTAGGTGCTTTTCCCATGAGCCTTGGAAATCCAAAGCACATGCTCTTAACATGTCTTCTAACATCTGGATTGTTCGCTCACTCTGACCGTCGGTCTGAGGATGATAAGCGGTACTCATCTTGATCGCGGTCTGATACAATTGACGAGGGTACCCCATGGCGGGTTACGATCTCGTTGATGTAAAACTTTGCTAGCCGCTCCAATGAGTAAGACTCGCGTATAGGCAGAAAGTGTGCCGACTTCGTTAGCCGATCCACGATCACCCAGATGGCGTCATACCCCTTTGGAGTTCTGGGCAAGTGGGTCACGAAGTCCATCGTGATCTGGTCCCACTTCCACATTGGTATCTCTAGCGACTGGAGTTTCCATATGGTCTTTGATGTTCAATCTTTACACGCGAACACGTCATACAGGTCTCTACAAGATGAGCTACATCCTTTTTCATTCCTGGCCACCAATAGTCACGACGTAGGTCTCCGTACATCTTGTTAGTCCCAGGGTGAATTGTGTACTTCGATTTGTGAGCTTCTTCGAGAATCAGCTTTCGGAGCCCTCCAAGTTTCGGAACCCAGACTCTCCCATTCAGACATTTCACCCCTCGACCATCTTCTACTAACATGGGCGCTTGCCCTACCATTCTCTCTTTCTTAAGATTTCCAGTTTCGAGCGCTTCCACCTGACATTTCTTTATTTCAGCTAACAGATTGAATGTGACCTCGGCCCTCATGGCCACAATCCTGGGGTTTTCACTTCGTTCCTTACGGCTCAAGGCGTCCGCCACCACGTTTGCCTTCCCGGGATGATATTCAATCTTACAGTCGTAGTCAGTCAACAATTCAATCCATCTCCTTTGGCACATATTCAACTCCTTTTGATCCAAGAGATGACATAAACTCTTGTGGTCCGTGAAGATCTGGCACTTCGTCCCATACAGGTAATGTCGCCAAATCTTCAGGGCAAAAACCACCGCCGCCAATTCTAAATCGTGGGTAGGATAACGAGTCTCGTGATCCTTTAACTGCCGGGAGGCATAAGCGATCACCTTACCTCGTTGCATGAGTACGCAACCCAAGCCGAGCTTCGATGCGTCACTGAAAACCACAAAATCGTCTGAACCGTCCGGTAACGACAAAACAGGAGCGCTACTCAGCATATCCTTCAATTTCTGAAATGCTTCTTCTTGTTTCTCTACCCAGACGAACTTGACATTCTTCTTTGTTAAAGAGGTCAGTGGCGTAGCAATACGCGAAAAGTCTTTGATGAACTTCCAGTAGTACCCCGCCAGTCCGAGGAAACTTCGAACTTCTGACGGATTCCTAGGTTGCTCCCAGTCTCGAATGGCTTCAATCTTAGCCGGATCAACCATGATCCCCGCCTCAGACACCACGTGCCCGAGGAACTGCACTTCCCTCAGCCAAAACTCGCACTTGGAAAACTTTGCATACAACTTCTCTTGCTTCAATAGCTCGATAATTGTACGAAGGTGGCTTTCATGCTCCCCTTCCGATCTTGAATATATCAGGATGTCATCTATGAACACTATCACGAACTGATCCAAATAAGGTTGGCATACCCTATTCATTAAGTCCATGAATGCTGTCGGGGCGTTGGTTAACCCGAACGGCATCACCAAGAATTCGTAGTGTCCATACCTGGTCCGAAACGCAGTCTTCGGCACATCCTCCTCCCTCACCTTGAGTTGGTGATACCCTGACCTCGGATCAATCTTGGAGAAGTAACTGGCTCCCTACAACTGATCGAACAGGTCGTCAATCCTAGGTATCGGGTACTTGTTCTTGATCGGGACCTTGTTGAGTTCTCGGTAATCAATACACATCCGCATAGTACCGTCCTTCTTCTTCACGAAGAGCACAGGTGCTCCCCATAGTGATGTACTTGGCCGGACGAATCCCTTGTCTAACAGTTCTTGCAACTGGGTCATCATTTCTTTCATTTCGGAAGGTGCCAATCTATAAGGTGCGCGGGCAATCGGTGCAGCTTCGGGCATCAAATCGATTCTGAATTCGATCTGACGATCCGGAGGTAGACTTGTCAAGTCGTTCGGAAATACTTCCGAGTACTCATTTACCACCCGCACATCACCCATCATACGCTTCTCTTTCTTGACGTCCAATACGTACGCCAAGAACCCTTGACACCCCTTCCTCAAACACTTAGTATCCCTAATCATGGATATAAGACTAGTGGTTCTATTACGGCGATTCCCGTAGATCACTACGGTATCTCCATCAGGTAACCGAACCCTGATCAGCTTTTTATTGCAAACGATATTCGCATCATTCGCGGCCAACCAGTCCATGCCCAACACCACATCGAACTCTCCCATTTCCATGGGATATAATTTCATAGGCACTAACCTCCCTTCTACCTCTATAACACAACCCTCTACCACCTCCTTAACGTACACCAGACTATCATTGGCGGTTTCCACCTCTAGTGCCCTCTCCAAGCGTCTAGGCCTTACCCCCAAACATTTCATAAACACATGCGATACAAAAGAGCGATTCGCTCCCGAATCAAACAACACTTTAGCACATAGAGAGTTCACTAGAAACGTACATGCAACAACATCCGGTACATCCTCCGCCTCTTCAGCGGTCATGCGGAACGCACGTCCCTTTGGGCGCACCGGCTCTGCCCCCTTGTCATTACCTTTTCCACCCTGATGTTCACCATACGGAATTGATCCTCCTTTCTTCACGCGTGGACAGTCATTACGCATGTGGCCAGTAGCTCCACATTCGTAACAAGTTTTTCCCCCACTGCGACAATCCTTTGACAGGTGACCCGGCAAGCCACACCGGTAGCATGAGTTTGAGCCTGCCATGCATTCTCCCCGATGTACCCTGCTACATTTCGTACATGGTTTCCCAACGGTGTCCCTATTAACACGGTTGTCTGTTCGAAACACTTTCCCTTTCCCGAGGTCCTTGCCCGGTCCATCCCATTTGCGCTTTTCACCACTCTTCTCGGTCATCTGACGAACCTTTTCTTTTTCAATCATCTCGGCCGTGTTAATGGCCGCTTGAAAGGTAGTGGGGTTCCTTGTCAGAACTAGCTCTCGGATGTTGCCCTTCAGTCCGTGAATGAAATGCTCCACTCGGCGTTCCTCCGTTGGTACGTACAAATCTGCAAAGCGAGACTTCTCAATAAACTTCGTGGTATACTCCCGCACTGTCATACCTCCCTGTTCCAACCCTAAGAACTCTTCTTCCAATCTTTTTACTGCCGCGAGTGGGCAGAACTGAGCTTTGAATCTGTCTACAAACGCTTCCCATAACATTCCCTTTGCCACTGCCGATCCTTTTCCCCCAGTCTCCGCATCCCACCAATACACGGCCTCAGATTTCAACATTGATAAGGCATACATCACCCTATCCCCATCAGCACACTTACACGTATCGAACACCAGCTCCATCTCTTTCACCCATTTCATTGCCATAACCGGATCACACTCACCCTTGAAAGTAGGGGGCTTGCATGAGGCAAAGGCCTTGTAACTGCACCCTTTAGCTGCTAACTCATTCACCACTAGAGAAACTTCTTTTGAGTGACTCCCATTACCAGTCTCTACTGGGCTTGACAATTCTACACTCTCCTTGTTCTCACTTGCTTCTTTACTTCCCGAGGCTGACTCATTCTGTTTGGTCAGGAGAGCTTGCAGAGTTTCCTGAATTTTACCCAGTTCAGCAGCTAGGTTCTCTCGAGTGACGAAAGTAGATCCGCGGCCTCGACCCCATCCCCTTGGCTGTGTTACCCTCCTTGCCGAAGCTGAACTCCCCTGAAGAGAGTCTTCTTGATGAACGGGGGCTTCTACACTCCTCGTCCTTCTAGTTGCACGAGTCGTTCTCAGATTCGGGTCTCCCCCATCCCCGGCCACTTGGGTGGCGGCCCGGCGGGGTGTTCTTCCCCGACCCCTTCCACGACCCCTACCTCTTCCCCTTCCGCGGGTAACAGTCGCCCTTGCCGGCTCCACCGGTCCGTTCTCTAGTACCTCTTCATCTTGATTCCTTGGCACAGCAGGTGCCGACCTACTCCTCAGGGTTCTTCCAGCCATTTCGCTAACGCTGAAAGAAGACAATAATTAACTTTTGCTAGACATGACACAGTAATCTTGCTATATAAGGTAGGTTTAAGCACGCACGCGTACCTGTAAGTTCGCAATTACACTGGCCGGGTGTAATCCCAAACTTACCTTACACGTTTGTCCTTGGCACCTTATTTCCTGTCGCATTTATAGTGATCGTTCCTAGAGGCAATCCTATGTCTCGGCTGTGTTCCTCATCTTACAGTTTAAGTTTAGGCCCTAATGGTCACCTAAATCCCTTAAACTAAGGCTCTGATACCATTTGTAACGCCCCAATTTCATAACATGCATTCATCTAGAAAATAAGCATTCACATTACATAAATATCTTGTCTTTACATCATTAATAAAGTGATCTAAATAAAATTTGACAGCGGAAGGCTCTACGTCCACAGCCGAGATCCTATCTATAGTCATCATTCAAAATCTTGGAGTCGCTCTAGTCTCCAAATCCTCCTTGAGTCACTCCTAGTTCTTACTAGAAGAACCCATAGCGCGCTTACCTGAAAATGGTTTAGTTTTTGAAAAGCGAGGGTTAGACCAAAAGGTCTAGTGAATTCCCTCCATAAAACAGGTAAATAGTAAATTCACTTCATGTATAAAAGAGCTCTTATGCATCACATTTCCATCATGCAAGGTTAACACAGGGTTCAGGGGTTCGCATAAGCTAAACCGATTGGGGCCTGTCGGGCTCCCTCTCGTCTACGCCGAAATCCAAATGGACTCCTCGTTCCTTCAGGTAGGTGAAAACAAATTCCAACCTACAAGCTAATCCTCCATATGCCCCAAGGATCAGAGATCCCAAGGTACCCTGACCCCGCTGTGTAACCGACCTCACATAGCATACAAGTACACTTGAAACCACGTACATGAAAAACCTTAATCATCATTCATTGGTAAATAATCATGCAATTTATGAAAACATGCATAGCTTTTATACATTCAAATCATGCTCGGTAAAGGAACCATTTCAGTAAAAACAGTACGTCATAAAAAGGGTTGAGAGAACTCACCTGACAGAAATTTCCTCCTCTAACCTCGAATCTTGCACCGACCGCTCACCTAATTAATGATTCACAGATTCAATTAGATGAACGCTCTATTTTCATCCTACGTTTCTCTTAATCCGGTCTCAACTACTCAGTTAGGTCCATCTATAAACCAACAGTCCCGGTACCCCGAACTCCCGGTACCCCGAACTCCCGGTACCCCTAACTCCCGGTACCCGAACTCCCGGTACCCGAACTCCCGGTACCCGAACTGGGACGAACCTTATACGATTCAATACTCGATTTCTTCCTAGGGAGTCCAATAAGCTGATATTCTAATACAGCATTCTCACCCAAATCGTTCTATTATACTCCTTAGACGACACAAATTTCTAGTCCATTGATTTCATCATATTACAATCCCAAACGAGAACTAAAATCTCCACAGTGTTCTTATCCAACAAACCCAGCTAAAACATGGAATACAGTCTGGAATTTGGCTTATCTACTATTAGATTACATGGAAATTAACAGGGAATGGAAGATTTCTCACCTAATAGAGTCTCTTCCCCAAGAAATCACAGTCCGAGACTTCCTTCCACTGCTTCTCCTCTTCCAGTATTCAGCCACCAACACTAAGAAAATGATTAATAGCCCTAGGGATCTGGTCCTTTATATAGTTCCCACATTTGCAAAACAGCCCCTTGAATAACACTTTCATTTCATACACTTTGGCCACCAAACTATGCACTTGACAGAAACGGGTTGTTACACAAAAAAAAATATTTTTAATAACAAATAAAATTATTCATACATTTTTTCATAAACATTCTCTACAAAACATCACAAAACATGATTTGACATAAAGCAATTTCTAATTTAGAAATTATTCCCTACAATTTCATATACTATTCACTGTCACGTCAGCAAAAAGTACTGATTTGACATTTGCAAATTACCAAAACCAATTTCTAATTTTGCAATCATACTCACAACCACTACAATTTCTAATTTTGCAATCATGCGTGTCACATTTGCAATCCAAATGAAATTGCTATGAAATCCTTGTTGTAGATGCTCTAACAATATATAAGAATATATGCAAAAGTATACACATTAGATTTTCATTAACATCACGAGAAAGAATCTTATATCTTGTCTCACTTGATAAAATCTAAAATTTCACTCTAACAAGTTCATTTAAAAGGAATTTTTGAATTTATCACTTAATAAAAAATGTATTAATTTTTCTCTTTTGATTTACACTAAAATATTACATCACATATTTATATATTGCATTATATAAATACACTTATCTATACTATCTTATAATACACTTAACCCCCAAACTCTTAAACACAACCTCTCAAGCTACATGTACAACACTCTAATGCATGATTACTTAAATTTTTAGAGTGAGAAACTTCTCTCTCATCCATTCTCATTTTGAAGCCATGTGACATATGTAATCATTTGGGAAATTGCTCTCACCGATTATTTGCAAATCTGCAAAACGACTCACCAAATTCTCTCACCATCCTCTTTTTGAAACCAGGAAAACGACTCCTCGGTTCCATCAACCTCCCTCCAAAATCCACCGATTATAAGCCATGGATTCAGAATCATTTTGGTTTCAAATCCTCCAAAACTCACTGGTACGATTTAGGTTTCTTCATCTGGTACGATTTAGGTTTCTTCATCTGGTACGATTTAGGTTTCAAACTCACTGGTAATCGATTTTGGTTTCAACTTTTCAAAATCGTGGGAGATGATTGTTGATAATTGTTGATAATCGATAACCTCACCACTGTCCCTGCAAAAAAGCCCTTTCTGCGATTTTCACTCTACAAAACCAAAATCCAGTGGAATAAGACGATAACCAAAATCAACACCGAGGTTATCGATTATCAACCCTGGTTGACCACAAATCAATTTGGAATAAGACGAATATTGGCGAGGTTATCGATTATCAACCCTGGTTGACCACAAATTATGGGATTTTTCTGGGTTTTTCTGGGATTATTCTTCATCTTCTTAGATTCTTGAAATTTTTTGTTTTTGTGTTTATATGTGAATCTGCAGGCTTTTACAGAGGAGAGAGGAGCAAGGGTCTCCATTTCACTCCAGTTACTGTAAGTTTGATTTTAATTTCGTATGTTCTTGATAAGCCTGGTTGACCACAAATAGACATACATCAACTTAGGCTTTCATTTCATCCTGTGAATACACTTAACCACACAAACACAGTAAATGTGAATCTGCACACTACTTCATCCTGTGATAAGCTGGTTGACCACAAAAAATTACAGTTTATATGTGAATCTGCACACTACTTCACTACCACAGTCTTTGGCCAGCAGCTTAATCCAACAGCTTAATCTGGACAGGGTTAATAATGTGGGTTAATAATGTGGCTTAATCCAACAGCTTAATCCAACAGCTTAGTTTGTCCACATGCTTCTACTTTTGTTCTTGGGTTCATTACGATGATGTGGATTTTTTTTATTAGCCTATAGAGGAATACTTGGAAGTCTGATGGGAAAGGGTTAATAATGTGGGTTAGATTTACAAGTTCACACACATATTTTTTGCTATTGGCTTTTTGTTGTTCATTTTAAAACGGTTGAAGTGGGTGGTTCTTGTTTTCTTTTCTGTAGATAGTTAAAGCTCCCATTTTTGTTGATTTAACAACTTAGGCTTTCATTTCATCCTGTGAATACACTTAACCACACAAACACAGTAAATGTGAATCTGCACACTACTTCATCCTGTGATAAGCTGGTTGACCACAAAAAATTACAGTTTATATGTGAATCTGCACACTACTTCACTACCACAGTCTTTGGCCATCAGCTTAATCCAACAGCTTAATCTGGACAGGGTTAATAATGTGGGTTAATAATGTGGCTTAATCCAACAGCTTAATCCAACAGCTTAGTTTGTCCACATGCTTCTACTTTTGTTCTTGGGTTCATTACGATGATGTGGATTTTTTTTTATTAGCCTATAGAGGAATACTTGGAAGTCTGATGGGAAAGGGTTAATAATGTGGGTTAGATTTACAAGTTCACACACATATTTTTTGCTATTGGCTTTTTGTTGTTCATTTTAAAACGGTTGAAGTGGGTGGTTCTTGTTTTCTTTTCTGTAGATAGTTAAAGCTCCCATTTTTGTTGATTTAAAACCAAAATTTATGCATTTGTTGGTCATTTTTGGTCAACTGGGATCTGGTTTTTGTGGGGTTTACTTAAATTTCTTTAAATCTTAGGCATCATTTCATGAGGATCCTAAAAACGTGCTCTTGATTTTGGTGTTAATTTGCAAATTTTAAGTGTTGTTTAGACTTAAAATCTTTTGGCTGATTTGAATCTTGAGTTTTTACGAACTGAAAATTGGAACGATATGTGTCTGGGATATGAGTTTTCTTATGCGAATCATGTGTTTGGGATATTGGTTTTCATAACATCTCTGTTGGAATTCTAGGTTCAGATTTTCAGGATTGATTCAACCTCTCGGTTTGGCTGTGCATCTCTCGCTCTTAATCTCTCGATTTTCAGTCCTACAATTTTTCCCATACGACACGTAAGGTATATCGATCGTTTCCTATTGAATCTCTTTTTGATTTATTATTAGCTGTATGGATTTTTGCTTCTTAAAGGAATTGGATGTGAACTTAGTTGTTACTTGCAAATGATTGGAAATTGATCACCTGAATATGTAAACTTAGCCGTAAGACACAAATGCTACCTTGCAACTTTAAATGTTACTGATTTCTTCTAAAGCTCCCCATAAAAGCATACTAAATAAGTAACTTTTTAGTATTACTAATTCACTACGAAATCCAGCAGAACAGCTCAAAAGTTAGTGGATGTTCGTTAAGCTGCTAACAAAGCAAATAAGCCACAAACAAAATCCATAATAGCTGCTAACAAAGAAAATAAGCAAACAAGCCACAAACAAAATCCATAATAGCTGCTAACAAAGCAAATAAGCTTCTAACAAAGCAAATAAGCCACAAACAAAGCAGCAAAAGTTAGTGGCTGTTCGTTAAGCTGCTAACAAAGTTAAGTGCCTTGAGCAGTTGAGACTACACATTATCTTTTTATATTTGTGATAGATAACTTTTATTGGTTTGTTAGTAGAATAATTATAAACTGGAGACAATTTTATTTGCAGGTATTTTTTTAGTTATGGAGATGAGCATACACAGTGGTCTTGCTTAATGCTTACACATAACCTTTTTGTGTTTGTGATTGATAACTTTTATTGATTTGTTGGTAGAGTAATTATAAACGAGGGACGGTTTTATTTGCCGGTAATTTTTTAGTTCTAGAGATGAGCATATATGGTGTTGTTTCTTACACGTTACCTTGTCAATTATTAGTAAAAGGCCTTCGTTAGTTTATTTGGCTTAAACATGATCTGTGAATTCTTTTTCTATTGATTTTTCCATTGTTGTCTACTATAAGTGACCAAACAATATGCTTGTGTCTCTGTTCTCACATCAGAAACCATAACTAACACCACGAAACACCCAAAAACATCCAAAATTGATATATAAACTGTCTACAAGTTTAAGTGGATTTACAATCAACGAACAACAGGTTGCTTATATGCCCTTCTAATAAAGATAGTCATGTTTCCACGAAAACACATCTTTAGTTTTTTTTTTGCCAGTTTTTATGGCAAAAGGCCAGTTTATGCTACAAACAAAAGGTCTTTCTCCAAGTTAAGGGTTTTCAACTAATTTTCCTTTCACTGTTTTCAGATCACGGTTTCAAGAGATGTGCGTATGATAGAGTAGACCCATTGAAATCAAATGAAGGTTTCTAGGCTTTGCTCATTGTGACCGATTATTATGAACTTGGTTGGTGCTTATTTTAAAATTTCTGGTCCTCTGGTTTATAAGACGAGACCATTTTATTTATATATATATATATATTTCTTATTATTCCTGTGTACATATCTACCTTTGAAGTTTTCCAGACTTGTGGAGACCTAATGAAGAGGAAATTTTGAAATGTTTTTAGTTCTATACTTTGCTTAAAGTTTGCTTATTCCATATGGTGTGTTTAGGGCATAACATCTTCCTGCATGAATATGTGATGTGGGAGTATTTAATATTACATCCTCGTAGTTCTTTATTACTAGATCATGAACTGCTGCTTTAATCTTACATTAATGTATATCTTATTCACTAAGACGTTGATTTAAGTGAGATGAGCCAAGATGTTTAATCATGTTTTCCGTATCTCGATAAAGTTGACATCCCGCCGCATTGCGCGGGCATTCAACTAGTAATTATATATAAGAGTCAACTACAAATTTGGTTTCTATGGTTTCTCAACATACACTTTTTGTCCTTGCAATTTCGAAATTACAGTTTTGCTATTATGGTATGCAAAAATGACCGAATTTGATCGCTACCTCTAACGATTGTTAAAAGCATTCGTTAAGTCAGGGGTATTTTATTTGCATTTTCTGTCACTTCTCTTGACACCCTTTCCAGTCATCTTCTCCGATGAAACCACCGACCATCTTCTCCGGCCAAAATTTAACCCTCCGACCGAAACTCAAATCCAAAAACCAAAATGAAAATAAAAAAACCCAAATCCAAACATCCATGCCAAACTTCTAATCTTGAACTAGAAGCAACTAGCTAAAAAGCAGCATCGGGCTTAGAGCAAATGAAAACCACTTGAAACCGCATCTCGGATTTGGGGGGAAGAGAAGGCCATTTTAGCACGTAAAGACAAGTCCTTCAAGACACTATGTAATACAAAATCTCTGGCCAAATATAACAACGAACAGATATCATACCTTGATGCCCAAACAGTAGATGTGTTTGTAACTATGGTAGCAAACTAACCCAAATTTCATGTACATCATATCTGGTACGCTTTCTACTTCCATCCATATCCTTTCATTTTCATCCAGTTTCTAGAGTTTCATCGTCTCCGATATCTCGTTTCTCCTTATTCTCTCAAACATAAACAACTTATTTTCCTCTTCTCCGCCACTACTCCCTACCACCAATCAGGAAGACGTGAGTTCTTTTAGCAAACCTACCTCCGATCTCTCCCAATTTTAGATATTCACAAATAAAAACCCACCAGAGGAATTGTGATTAAGGTTAGGAGTTCAAAAGCAAAAGGGTATTTGGGAAGTTTCACAATCCTCGAAGACCTGGAGAGGAGGTTGTAGATGAGGAAGGCAGAATTGGAAGAATCCAACATGACGGAAAAACAGAGAAGGCAGGTGGAGAAGAGGGGTTAGAGTTGTCACAGTGGAGTTTTCCATCCTGGGTTTGCCAGAGTTTTTCATCGGTGACGGTGAGGGGAGAGTGAACCTTATTGTCTTCCTCAGCTTACACCACCATATGCAACCCTTTTCTAGCCTCCATATTTGTTCTTTTCTCTTCCCTCCTCTTTCAAGTGTTGTTTTCTTAGAGATTAGAACTTTTAAAGAGAAAATCTTGCTCGATCGTGATGTCCCGGGAGATGGTATTCCCCGGCGACGAAGAGGGGATGGAGTTATGTTTGTCGACGGCGAAGGTGGGGGAGTTGGTCGTCCTTGTCGGCAACGTGGGTAATAAGTTGGGTTACCATGTGTATATTTAGTTACATTTTTGGTCCACGTAATTTACATATTTATTAAAGACTAAAATACCCCTAACGTAATAGATTACTTTAACGGCTGTTAGAGGAAGGGACCAAATCTTGTCGCTTTTGCATACCATAATGGCAAAACTATAATTTTTAAACTGTAGGGACGAAAAGTGTTAATTATTAGAAATCACGTGGGACCAAAGTTGTAGTTTACTCTATATATAAATAATAAACTTGGTCCATCGGGTTTGCAAAAATAACACTTTCGTCCTTGAAATTTTAAAATTACAAACTGACCTTCAGGTTTACAAAAGCGTTAGTATTTGCTCCCTCCCCTTAATAATTGTTAAAAAAATCGTTAAGTGAGGGGTATTTTTGTCATTTTGTCGTTAATTTTTACCCAATCAAAATTTATTTTATGATTTTGGTCCATGCGGTTTTTGATTAGGTAAGTCTATGAATCGATAAAATGACGAAAATGTCTCTTAGTTAACAATTATTTATTTACAATTGTTAGAAGGGTGAACTAAAGTTGGATGTTTTTGCAAATCAGAATTACCATCTTGTAATTTTTAAATAACAAGGATGAAAAGTGCTATATTCAAGAAACCACAAGGACCAAATCTGTAGTTTACTCAAAATTTTATATTGGCACAACGTCCAAATAAATAATGGTCATGATTATTAGGAGATGAAAAAATGGAAAAGAGAATCTTGAATGAATCTTTAGTGGTCTCACTCATTCGTTGGAAACCATCCATAAGTGGGTTTGGTACGTTAGATAGGACAGAACAGAACAGAGATCACTGTCCCATGTTTGGCAGGAGTTTTATATGGAACAGACATGAACAGAGTGGAACAAGCTGGAACAGGTCTATTCCACCCCTACCCCATGGAACAAGATGGAACAAGGTGGAACAGACTTATGTTTTACCAATATAACCGCAAAATAAAATCTAATTCTCTTCTAAAACATCAAATACACATTCTATTTTATATTTTATTCATTCTTTAAATTTTATTTCTTTGTATTGTATCTAATGTTATCTGTTCTATTCTGTCCAGTTTTGTCTACCAAAGGTAGAACAGCTGTCATGTCCTGTTCTGTCTTGTCCTGTCCCATCCTGTTCTGTTCTGTTCTATCATGTCTGCATACCAAACGCACCCTAAACCCTAAACCCTAAAAGAATGAACATTATTGTCTTCCTCAGCTTACACCACCACATGCAACCCTTTTTCTAGCCTCCATATTTGTTCTTTTCTCTTCCCTCCCCTTTCAAGTGTGGTTTTCTTAGATATTAGAACTTTTAAAGAGAAAATCTGGGTCGATCGTGATGTCCCGAGAGATGGTCTTCCCTGGCGACGAAGAGGGGATGGAGTTATGTTTGTTGACGGCGAAGGTGGGGGAGTTGGTCGTCCTTGTCGGCAACGTGGGTAATAAGTTGGGTTACCATGTGTATATTTAGTTACATTTTTGGTCCACGTAATTTACATATTTATTAAAGACTAAAATACCCCTGACGTAATAGATTACTTTAACGGCTGTTAGAGGCAGGGACCAAATCTTGTCGCTATTGCATACCATAATGGCAAAACTATAATTTTTAAACTGTAGGGACGAAAAGTGTTAATTATGAGAAATCACCAGGGACCAAAGTTGTAGTTTACTCTATATATAAATAATAAATTTGGTCCCTCGGGTTTGCAAAAATAACACTTTCGTTCTTGAAATTTTAAAATTACAAACTGACCTTCAGGTTTACAAAAGCGTTAGTATTTGCTCCCCCCCCCCCCTTAATAATTGTTAAAAATCGTTAAGTGAGGGGTATTTTTGTCATTTTATCGTTAATTTTTACACGATCAAAATTTATTTTATGATTTTGGTCCATGCGGTTTTTGATTAGGTAAGTCTATGAATCGATAAAATGACGAAAATATCTCTTAATTAACAATTATTTATTTACAATTGTTAGAAGGGTGAACTAAAGTTGGATGTTTTTGCAAACCAGAATTACCATCTTGTAATTTTTAAATAACAAGGATGAAAAGTGCTATATTCAAGAAACCACAAAGACCAAATTTGTAGTTTACTCAAAAAATTATATTGGCACAATGTCCAAATAAATAATGGTCATGATTATTATGAGATGAACAAATGGAAAAGAGAACCTTGAATGAATCTTTAGTGGTCTCACTCATTCATTGGCATCCATCCATAAGTGCGTTTGGTACACTAGATATGACAGAACAGAACAGAACAGAGATCACTGTCCCATTTTGGCAAAACTTTTATGTGGAACAGACAGGAACATAGTGGAACAAGCTGGAACAGGCTTGTTCCACCCCTACCTCATGGAACAAGTTGGAACAAGGTGGAACAGACTTATGTTTTACCAATATAACCTCAAAATAAAATCTAATTCTCTTATAAAACATCAAATACACATTCTATTTTATATTTTATTCATTCTTTAAATTTTATTTCTTTGTATTTTATCTAATGTTATATGTTCTGTTCTGTCCAGTTCTGTCTACCAAACGTAGAACAGTTGTCATGTCTTGTTTTGTCCTGCCCTGAAAAGAAGGAATAATAAACAAAAATCATGTTCTTGAATATGAGAAAAATGAAAGAAAAAATATATTTTTTTTATAAATATACCATTATCTATTAGACCATCCGTACCCGTTTGCAAAAAACCCAAAAGCCCACAGCGCCACATCAGCTTTTCTATAAACCCACTCCAAACCCAAAAGTGAAGTACCCGTTTGCAAAAAGCCCAAAAACCCTAAATGTCACCTCATTTTTTTTAATTCTTTTATTTATACATTTAATTATTTAACAAAATAAAAATATTTATATATTTTTTAATAAATAAAAATAAGATAAATAATAAAAATTAAAATTCATATCATTCATTAAAAAATTAAAAATTACAAAATACAAAAATCTAAAAAATTAAAAATTACAAAATACAAAATTACCCAAAATTATGATATTTTCTAATTCTCTCTTTCTTCGCCAAAGTTGCCTTCAAAACGTCTCCCGTAAGGTGATCATGCGGGGTTATGAAAAACTCGAAGTCTTTCTCAAATCGATTTTCTCGTGAAAAATTTGAGAGAGTTTGAGAGAGTTTGAGAGTTGTGAAAAATATAAGGGTTGAGGGTTAATATATATAGTGTGATTAAATTGAAAAAAAAATAAAAAAAATTAAATATGCAAAATAGCCGTTAATGACCGTTGGCAATTTAAATTTTTCAAAAAAAAATTAAAAAAAATAAAAGAGGAAAGCTCGAGCGGGTTTGGGAACCCGAATGGGGAAGCCCGCACCCAAGCCCGGCCCCCTGTACCGGTTGGCTCAAAAGCCCGTATGGAGCCCGCATGGAACCCGACCACCGCTACGGGTGGCCTTACGGTATTACTTTACGAATTATAATTGATGGATTGATATATAATTTTTTAAATATTTTTAAACGTTATTATTTCTTTCCTTTCTTTCTTCCACGAATACGAGGACAATTTTAGAAAGAAAAAACATTATTATTTCTTTTTCATTATCTTCCAAAAAGGGTACTTTTCTTATTTCCTTTACGTTTCTTCCTTTTTCATCCATTTTATTCGTAAATAATACTCCAAAACACAACGTAAATGCACTATCGCTGATTTTATATCAATATTATTAATTTACGAGGGATTTTCAACGAATTTTGTAACACCCGTAAAACCCCAACCTCGTAATATGCACCTTTAGATTCACTTCATCCCCAAATTTCACCGTTATGCTTTTTAATAATTCCATACATGCTTATATTTATGTGAATGCATGCTCGTGACCCAAATGACTCGCTTTTCATGAAAATCGGATGTTGGGATTGAGGGTGCGATAGTGACCGCGATAGTGCCCTCGGGCACAATCGCGTGTCATAATCGCTAGCCGTGTACCAACTCTCGGTACACTTGGCGCGATAGTCATCAGCGAGAGTCTCTTGGGCACAATCGCACATCATTATCGCCGAGAAAGGTTTGGTGGTCGCGGTACATTCTCCGCGAGAGTGCCATGTGGCACAATTGCGGGGCATACTCACCCGTCGGGTGCTGGCCCTTTAATAATGCGATTTTTGGCATTTTACTCCTCACTTTCCATCTCGAACTTTTCCAGCCGATTTTTCTCAAGACCAAGGGCGATTTTCACTTCCTTTCCTCCCTCTCTCTTTATTAAATCACCCTTAGGATTAGAATCTCATTTATTGGGGATCCTTGCACTCTTGGAAGCATTTATTGAAGATTCTACTCAAGAACCTAAAGCATCTACAACTTCAAATCATCACTTCCATTTTCTCAAATTCTAGGGTTTCTTCCATTTTCTAGGTTTTGGTTCTAAAAACCTAGATGGTGAGTTTTCTAACCGTTCTCAAACTAGATACGTCCTATCTACTTGTTATTCTACCCTCACTCTATTTTTATAAAAAAACCCTAATTTCTCAAGGAAAGGTTACTTGGTTTATTTGAAGTATTTGTGGTATTGGGGATGGAAAATACCTTCCCAATACTTCTATGGTTGTTGCTATGAGATGCTACATATGATGTTATATTGTGGTTGAATTCCATAAAGTGTAAGTTAGGGTTTTAGACCCGATAACTATATGTTTGTTCAAATGTTGGTGTAATGTCTTATTGGTTAAGCATGGCTTGTTCTACTTGACTTATTGGGTATGATGATTCTATATGAGATTTTATGTATTTACAAGTGTTAAGCATGTGTGTCAATGGTTATGAGTTCCAAGGTAGGTTGTGAGGGAACCTCTCATGTAAATGCTCGTTTATATTCATGTGTTGCTTAAGATGACAATGGTATTGGATTATATCTACCCATGTGCCTTATGGCCAACATGAGCTTTTGAATGAATCAAGTTAAGTGTTCACTAGGAGGACATAGTCTTGGGCACCACCATGCGAGTATGTTCCTAGACCCCCGACATTTTGGGCAATGCCTTCGTTGCACCCCCGAATGTGTCGGGCCTTTGGTGTTGCTTTTATGCGTTTGACACTAAGGTATCTCGACTCTTTGGGTGGAACTGCTTGGTATTATGTGTCTCCCCCATTGACTTCAAATAAAATTGTGGAAATTGGACAACTTTGTTCCTTTATATGTATCTTTCTTGTATATTATGAATTGTCCAGGCTCACAAGGTTTTTGGCCTAACACTTGGTTGGTAATGACATGTATCTAAAGTTCTAGCGGAGCCGTCAATAAGAAAGCTTAGGCGGGAGCGTGTGAGCTTGGGGAAATACTTTTGGGATGCCAATATTAGAAGACTTAGGGCCTATTCGTTTGTGGTTTAATGGTCTGTATAGAAGATATGGCTGATTCGCACAGCCATATCTATATGTTCGGTACCAGCTGAATCGCCCAGATGTTGGCTGATTCGGTCAGCTACAAATTCTATGTCCTTTGGGCTCAGCCATGTATTTTCCCTATGTACCCTTCCCAACTACCCACTGTTGAAAAGAAAAAAAAAACCTAAGCTGCTCATCGATCCTTCTTCATTTCACCTTCTTCTCTTTAATGCATTCATTGGAGAATCAAAAAGACCTTTACCAGGTGGAGAAGATATGGATTCCATGTGGAGAGAATTTTGTGGGCTCCATTTCACCTTCTCTTCTCTTTAATCCATTTCACTTCTTTTCTCCTTTGCGTCTTCTTCCTTTTTTCTCTTCTGTATCTTCTTCTTTCTCCTTTGATCTTTGTAGATCTGGGTTTTGTGTTGGGTAATCTTGATGGGTCAAATCGGGTTGTGGGTCACGGATCAATATGTGGGTCGCGGATCAGCGGGTCATGGAGTGGGTCAGCAGTCATGGGTCAGTTTATTTACAGGTGGACTAAATATTCAGTTAGAGGAAGTGGGTTTACTAGTTCTGTGATTGACCGAGTATTTAGGAGTAGAATAGGGTTTTGTGAAGTACATGAACAGCCACGTTTTCTTGCTTTTCAGTTAGGTTATTTGCTTTGTTTATTCTAGTCTATAAATAGGTTAGGTAGTCTTCTTTGTAAAGAACACAAGTGATTCAGTTTTTCTTCCAGTTTAATATACAAAGCTCTGAAAACCCATATTACTGTTTTGATTGGTGTTCAGGGTGTGAGTTCAGGGGTGGGGAAGGGACTGATTTCCAACAATTGGTATCAGAGCCCAAGGCTCGGTTGGGGCTGTGGGTTCGTTTTCTTGAGCGGGGTTTGTTCCAGAAATGGCGAGAGACTAACCGGAGATGCGTGACAAACAGACACGAAGAAACCAAAGCAGGTGGCTTTGATTCGGTTCGTTTTGCGGATGACGGAAGACGGTAAAGGCGGGTGTGACCTTGTCTTCTTGATCGGTGGAAAAGGCTCTAGGAACAAGCTTGAGTGAAGACGTTAGGAGCTTTCAAAAAGGGGTTGAAAAAAGACTTTGGATGTGACCGAGGTGAAGGTCGTGAGTCCGGGAAAAGTCGGGAACAATGGAGAATCAACACGGTGTAAACATTGTGGCGTTGGAAGTTCAAACCGAGATGACGTTGGATGTGACCGAGGAAGAGGTCGTGGATCCGTGAAAAGGTCGAGATGGTAATGAACGTCTCCAACGGGATGCCATGTTACATGTTACAAGTGTTATGAACGAGAAAGAACCGTGTAAGAGGCTCGGGTCATGATCATCAATATTACGGGGGTGAATGTTGGGTAATCTTGATGGGTCAAATCAGGTTGTGGGTCACGGATCAATATGTGGGTCGCGGATCAGCGGGTCATGGAGCGGGTCAGCAGTCATGGGTCAGTTTATTCACAGGTGGACTAAATATTCAATTAGAGGAAGTGGGTTTACTAGTTCTGTGATTGACCGAGTATTTAGGAGTAGAATAGGGTTTTGTGAAGTACATGCTCAGCCACGTTTTCTTGCTTTTCAGTTAGGTTATTTGCTTTGTTTATTCTAGTCTATAAATAGGTTAGGTAGTCTTCTTTGTAAAGAACACAAGTGATTCAGTTTTCTTCCAGTTTAATATACAAAGCTCTGAAAACCCATATTACTGTTTTGATTGGTGTTCGGGGTGTGAGTTCAGGGGTGGGGAAGGGACTGATTTCCAACATTTTGTAAACTCTACAAAGATTTTCGTAGCTAGAAATTGATTTCCATTTAGAGTTTTAGATCTGTGCCTTGAAACCTCAAAGATGAAGCTGAGACTTAAAAACCCACAGTGGAGGATATGATGATGATGATGATGGCGAGATACACGGAGATAAGGAGATTCCAAAAAAATTATATATAATAATATAATATATAATGGTTCTAAATAATATTCAATTCATATTCTTATCTTATGATACATCTGTTTCTCTGTTTAGATTTGACCATTCTTGTATAATCAGATTTTACCATTTTCTTATCCAAATTGATGGAAACTTTTCTTATTTGTTCCGAATAAATCAATGTATAAATCAAGTTGTTTTAATTTAAAAACGTTTAAATTGGTATTTTTTTAATAATTATAAGTCATTTATTCAAATTTTTATCAAACAGTTGTTTTAGTTTTATTCAGACAAAAATAAAGGCTAGGGTTAAAATGGTCATTTCAGACATTCAGACTGTTTATTCAGCACAACAACCGAACACCAACTTATCTGTTAACACTCAGACAACCATATTCACCCAGACGGCTATATCCATACAGGTCTTAACAGAAAACGAACCGAAAAGCACCTTAATCGGACTAGTGATGACACCCCTTTTGTAATCTTATTTCTACTTTAGAAAAAAGATTAGTTGGTTGTCATTTAGTTTCCGTAAAAATACAATTGTAATTATACAGGCATTTGTATATTCCCTTTTTGGGAGGCTCATGCTATGGCATTATATACCGCTCTTCCCGTTTTATGGAAGTTTTTGTTTACCCTTGTTTTTTTGGGGTGTTACAGATTTATGTTTCGAATTTTTTCCATATATTTACTTTTGACAGATTTAGGACAACTCTATTTTTTGACAGATTTGCGATGGTTTTAATTTTGACGGCTTTAATTTTCGTAAATTTTTGATGGAAATGGGTCATCGTATGTGATTTTTTTCGACGGATATTTTTTCCTGGATATGTGATGGATTTCCCGTCGAAAATGTCAATCATTTTTAGAAAAAGTTGAGTTTCCCCTACATAGATTAATCTGACTATGCCCAAACACGAGTAATATAAAAGTACAAATAGAGTAACGTAAATTATCCACACATAACTACAAAATTTAGTAAATAGAGTAATGTCTTCATAATCCAGGAGGGGGGGTGGGGTGGGGTAATGCCGATTGGAGCATAGTGAACCTACCAACATGCTCCATCAATTTTCTCATTTGTTTTTCAGTCTATTGTTGTACTTTCTGCTCTATCCGTCTTTCAAACTTCCGTTGTTTCTCCGTAATCTGCTCATTTCTTTTCTTAAGCTCCTCCTCAGGCATTCGACCTTCATTTATTCAACATATACAATTAGTATCAATTAAATATAATGTAAATTTGTTAAAGAATAAATGTATCAATATTTATCCCATCAGAAGTCCACTCAGGGATTGTATGTTGGTGCTGGAACTGGGGGTACCGATCATCAGGTATTGTGGATCGTGTGGCACCCAGAACCTGTAGATCGTCCCTTTCTTTACTCCTCCGACAACCTTCGTCCACAGATCAACGTCCCTTAATTGTGAGTGAGAAGCTGTGTGTCCTCCCATTACTTTTGGACGACCAAGCGACAAAAATCAACAACATAGCTTCTGTAAATTGAAACATATCCACCGTAAACCAAGCGAACTTTTACCTAACAATTGACAACCCAAACTATGTTAAAGATTTTATAACCACCTTATGACCCGTTAAGGTCCATTATGACTCAATTATGTCTAGTATGACCCGTTAAGGTCCATTATGACTCAATTATGTCTAGTATGACCCGTTAAATTCCAACAAGACCCATTAAGGTCCATTATGACAAATATGAACTGTTAAGGTCCAACAAGACCCATTAAGGTCCATTATGACTCAATTATGCCAAATAATACCCATTAAGGTTCATTACAACTCAATTAGGCTTCATATGATCCATTAAGGTACGACACCGTTAAGCTACATTATGACTCACTTTGGCCTAATATGATGCATTAAGGTCTAACAAAACCTGTTAAGATACATTGTGACTCAGTTAGGCCTAATATGATCCATTAAGGTTCGACATGACTAGTTAAGGTACATTATGATTCACATAGGCCTATTATGATACATTAAGACCGACAAGACCCGTTGTACATAATCACTCACTTAGGTCTAATATGATCCATTAAGGTCTGATAAAGCCCATTAAGGTACATTATGATCCACTTAGGCCTAATATAATCCATTAAGGTCTGACAAGATCCGTTAAGGTGCATTATGACTCAGTTAAGCCTAATATTAAAGAATCTTAATGTTTGCCCAACAATTGGCAACACAAAGTAGATTAAATTAACATTATGTTTGCCTAAAAATTAAATACGTAACTTACTAGCGCCTGAGTCGCCTTGAGAGTAACCAATTTCTCCAACATACTGACCGATCCTTTTTTCGTATGAGTCACATAAAACAACTCCAGCGCAAACAACTGACGGTTTGTCCCTTTTCCTACAACGGACAATAGGGTTGTTAGTTCATAAAGAATTGCAATAAATTTTGAAAACATTATATATATATATATATATATATATATATATATATATATATATGTGTGTGTGTGTGTGTGTGTTACTATTCTGTGTCTATGTTGTGCAATGTTAATAGAGCCACCGATATGCTTGGATATAGAACCCCTCGTGTTGAGTGTTTCTATTGCATTAGCCAGATAATGATCGGGTCTTGCAAGTAGGTGTGTCCCAAGACTTGTCAATGAATACAACATGAATGAGTTAGTAACTAATTTGGATAATATATTAGTAAAGCAACGTGCATATAATGTTGTAAGTAAATGATATCCAGTGCTCCTCCCGAATCCATGAACGACCGTATGCCCTAAACACACCAAGGTTTGTACCATTAAACAGGGGTGTCCTCTTTTCTGTCGCGCCCTTCGCTGCCTTTCGGACCATACACACGACATCCAGAAACCGCTTCTTTAAGAAATTCTCCCAAGCGGACCGGATTGCCTCGTCGATAGTAGGGTCCCATTGATATGGGTAGAAATATATCATCCAAATGCGTTAGTTTCAACAACACAACATGTATTTGATTTAAGAAGTTATATACAAAAGTAAGTACAAACAGTAAAGCGAGCTCACATCGCATCGCGGGCCTCAAGAGGAAATCTCTCTTCCAACTCGTCCATGACCCATTGATCATGTTTTTCAATGCCCCAATGATGTCGTTTCCGACCGAAACATCCTCAATCCTACTATGAGACCAATATAAAATATTTTATCAAATTCTTGTAGATTTTTTTTTCTAGATACACTTTTGATAATACTTTTTTTTCACAATTTTCATCATATACCACATGTGATATCCACAATCAATTTTATTATATTTTTCACCATTTTTTCTCTATTTTCTAGGTCCATCTTTTAAATCACATGTGATTAGTTTCGTTTAACATATGATCTATTACATATCACATATGACCCACTCTGTGAATTATTGTACATATCATATATAATAATATATGCGTGAATATAAGTTACATATTATCACATGTAATAGTATTTGTATCACAAAAAGAGTAAACATACATAATCACATATGATTAACAAAAATATCTACAATTATCACATATGACTAATATGATCATTGAACAAATTATCATATGTGATAACAAAACTTATAATCAAACAGTTACAGATTTATCTTTGTGATAAAATCGGTTTATTGAGGATTATAAAAAATCGGTTTATTGAGGATTATAAAAAATCGGTTTAAAACACAAACTCAATCCTGATTTATTAGGGATTATTCCCACGGCTACATATATTGTCATCCTTTTTAGTTTAGTTAGATAATATTTTATTTAATTCATTTATTAGATAAGATAAGTGGCATGTTTAACCTTCTAACAAATTATCGCATGATCCTCTTTATATACTCTATATATATGAGTGAATTACACTAGTAGTCCCTGTGGTTTACCTAAAACTTGGATTTGGTCTCCAAAGTACACTATCTACGGTGGTGGTCACTAATTTTTTGATTTATTTTCACTCATGGTCCTTCTATGTTAAATATAGGAGGACCATGAGTGATAGTAAATTAAACATAGGAGGATCATGAGTGAAAGTAAAGTAAACATAGGAGGACCATGAGTGAAAGTAAATTAAAAAGTTAGGGACCACCACGGTAGAAAGTGTACTTTAGGGACCAAATCCAAAATTTGAGTAAACCACATGATCACCGGTGTAATTGACTATATATATATAGCCTTACGTTCATTTGAGAAGTGCTAAATATATGAGAAATAAAGAAGTAATTTTGGCCATTTATTCGATCAAGATCGGCTTTAATTGGTCAAAAGTTACGGCTTTGACTGGTCAAAAGGTGCGGCTATTCCAAAAATAGAAGGGCAGTTTTGTAACTTTTACAAAAACACAGGACGAGTTCATATATGAACCTGTGTGATTCACATATGACTATCTGTTCATATGTGAACCCATGTAATTCACATATGAACTCTTTTTAACTAATTCATATATGAGCATTTGTGATTCATATATGAACCCTTGTGGTTCATATATGAACATTTGTGTTTCATATATAAACTAATTAACTGTAGGTTCATACATGAACCAGTTGAACCAATTAACTGATTCATATATGAACCTTTGTGATTCATATATGGACTCTTCTTTAACTAATTCTCATATGAACTAATTAACTGATTCATATATGAATTAGTTAAAAAGAGTTCATATGTGAATTACAAAGGTTCATATATGAACGTATAGTTCATATGTGAATCATACAAATTCATATATGAACTCGCCCCGCGTATTTTACGAAACTACCTCTCTATCTTGTGCAGACCACGCGCAAACAATGCGAGGAATTATCTGCTGCTTCTCGGTCAAAGCCGCAAATGTTGACCGAATGAATGACCAAGATTACTTCTCTATTTTTCATTGGTTAAGTTAATGAAATTATTTCATAAAAATGATTAATTTAATAAAAATGTTTCATATAATTCCTTTTTAATGAAATAGTTTCATATATGTGTGTGTAGATATGGCCAAATGGGCCTGGTCCCGGCTTAGCCCGATAGGGGTCTGACGCCAGCCCGCACCAAGCCCGGTCTCAAGCCCTTCAGGCCGTAACAGGCCGAGATTTTAGAATTTTTGCCGGCCCGGCTCGATAGGATTAAAAAAACTAGCCATTTTCATGATTTTTTGACCGCTTTTTTGTATTTTTTTGCCTCCTTAACACTATAAATAGGATAGTTAGTGTATGGGGTTAGATACCAAGTTACCAAACGCAATTCTCGATTTCTCGCTTTCTCGTGTTCATTTTTCGCAACTTCTTAATCTCTCAATTCTTCCATCCTTCAGTCAAAATGGCCTGCGGTAATGCATCAAACGAACAAATTAGATAAACTCTTGTCGAGCACGGACGAAAATCTGAAGTTTAGAATGGTTACACTATGGTGGTTCTCAACGATGGGAAAAAAGCACAATGCAAAAGGTGTGGAGCTCTCCTTGCGACCTCGGAAACTCGACCTTAAAGAGCACACCGATACCACGTGCAAGGCGTTGAAGTCCGGAGGTGATTCAAGTCAACCCATACTTGACAACCAAAGTCAAATATGGTCGTACGATACCATGTTGACCTAGGAAATGACAACTAAATGTGTCATTCAAATGGGGTTGTCGTTTGGACATTTCCACAATCCGTACATGACGAAGATGATCCAAAAATGTCTACAACCTCGCTACACTCCGGTAAGCCGTCAAACTCTTAAACGTGAGGCATTACAAATGTGGAAAAATGCTAAAAATGAAATGCAAAACATGTTTGAACAAATGTCTAACAACGTTTCTTTAACTTGTGATGTGTGGAGCGCGCAACACGGATTGCAAAATTCTTATATATGTATACATTGGATAGAGTCATGGCAATTTGTCAAACGTATAATCACGTTTGAAACATTTGGTGCGCCACATTCGTGTGAACGTCAATATTCAATTATAAAAAAGCACTTCTTTTTTTATAATTTAACAAATAAAATCGTTAGCAATTCATTTGATAACGCTAGTAATAATAGTGCATGTGTGGAAAAACTAAAATGTGCTTTAAGCCCTATGTTAGGCGGTGAAATATTTCATACACGTTGTGTTGCCCACATTATCAATTTAACTGTTCAAGACGGTTTAGAAACTTGCAAACGCACACTAAATAAATTTTGACTTGTTACGGAGAATTTTTTCAAAAGGTAAATCAATGCATGCGGCTTATAGAAAATATTTCCGTGAATGTGAATTTAAAGCTTTGGGACCGAACTTTGATATGGTCGTTCGATGGAATTCGACATATTATACGATCGAAAATTTGCGTGCACAAACAGTTTATATACATGCATTTTATAATATTCATTACGAAAATAATAGTATCCAAGATTGGGATTGGGTCGTGCTTGATGGATTATACGATCTTTTGAGTCATTTTAAAAACGCAACAACTTGGTTATCTGTTGTTTATTATCCAACAAGCCCTCTAGTTTTAAATCAATTATATATTTTAGCAATGAAAATTGAAGAGTACGAGGAGAAAGACGGCCATTGGGAGTTTATGATTTCTTCAATGAAATCAAAACTTGTTAAAATACTATAGAGATATCCCCTTTTCTTTTATTTGTGCCCCGGCGTTAAACCCGTGGCTAAAGGTTACCGGTGTTGAGGTTTTATTTACGCAAATAAGTCAAGCTTTTGGTTTAGATACGTTAACAAATTCTACTTTTTCAACGAGAAGAAAAACTACATTTAATCGCAAATTTTTAGAGTTATTTGAAATTTATAAAGTCCGACAAAGGGGAGGACGCCAACAAACCTCGCAACAACCAGTATTTACGTCGGGTGCTTCTAGTAGTGGTCATCGCCAAAGCCGGAAAGACTTAATAACCTTTTAGTAAATGAGTGCAAAATGAATCAAGTAAAAAATCCCGATATGATGATCTCAATGAACTACAAATTTACATGAATGATAATTTCTCTTGGAATCAAGTCGAGAATTTTGAAGATTTAAACATATTAGCATTTTGGCAAGAAAGATAACAAGCATTTCCGGTTTTGGCATCTATGGCATGTGATAGACTAACAATCCAAGCTAGTACCGTAGCTTCGGAGTCCGTTTTTTCTCTTAGTGGCGGAATCCTTTCGGCCTGTCCGACAAGATTAACCCCAGAGTCGGTAGAATGTTGCGTTTGTTTGAAGGACTACTTGGATAGTCTTGATGATAGAACGACTCTTGACATAGAATTGAATCGACCGGAACTCTTCAAGAAAATCCACAATGGGCCGATTAAGAGTATTTTCTTTATAATTCAATAAATGTAGTTATTTAACATGTATTGTTCAATCGAAATTCTAATAAAACGTATTTTTAAGTATGTTTGAGTGACTCAATTACGTATTTTATAGTGTATTCGAATAATATTTATTAAAAAAGTGTATATATATATATATTTAAAGTCCGGTTTAGGCCCCGTCCTCGGCCCGGTTTATAAGACCGGTTTTTAAAAAGCATAAACAGGCCGGACCCTCAACCATCAAGCCCGGCCCGACCTGGTCCAAAAAAAGCCCAGGCCCTTGAATAGTGTCTCGGCCTGGTTCGGCCCGGCCCGGCCATTTGGCCACCTCTATGTGTGTGTGTAACATCTTAAAATTTTGTATATAAAATAAAAATATTTGTGCTAGTTTGTTAGTTGGGCTGGAGCTGGATATTAAGCCCAGTTTTAATTTAAATAATTTGGTTTTGGCCTGGTTATTGAGCCCTGTTTTAATTTGAAGAAATTCTTTTTGATGATTCTATTTAAGTTTAATCTGTATAAAATGTATTAGAATATATAAGACAAATATTGAAATGGTATTTATAAGGGTATTATTGGAAAAATCTCGATGATAGAAATTCATCGATACCAAAGTCGAACTCTAGTTCATGGTATAAATTGATTCAGATTCACATACTTTTAGTCGATCCTATGTCAATGTGCGGAAGCTATCTTCGTCTACCGCTCCGGAGACATGTTTTAGTGAACTGTTTGTATCATCGAAAAGGTTTCGAAACAAGAATTTTGAATAGATGTATTTTTGTTGATGGGCTCGAAAGATAAATGAACCAAGATGTTTAAATGGATATGGGCCTTATACCAGTTATTATTATTAGAGTGAATTACACCGGTGGTCCCTGTGGTTTACCCAATTTTTGGATTTGATCCCTAAAGTACATTATCTACGGTGGTGGTCCCTAACTTTTTGATTTACTTTCACTCATGATTCTTCTATGTTAAATATAGGACCATGAATGAAAGTAAATTAAAAATAGGAGGACCATGAGTGAAAATAAATTAAATATAGGAGAACCATGAGTAAAAGTAAATTAGAAAGTTAGGAATCACCACCGTTGATAGTGTACTTTAAGGACCGCATCCAAAATTTGGGTAAACTACATGAACACCAGTGTAATTCACTCTTATTATTATTATTACTATTATTATTGTTGTTATTTTTTTTTTATTCTGAGTTTAATAGTTTCGAGTAATTGATTACCTAAGATCCACTAGAATTATACTGGACAAAGTAACCAGGTTAGGACCGGTTCTCAATTGAATTGGACTGAACTAAGCTCGATCAAATTTCCATGTAAAGCCCAAAAAGGACCGACCATAATCGCTATATGGTGTGTTAATTTTTTTTGTCTTTAAGCTAGAGAAATCATGTGGCTACCTATAGGCGAAAGAATTGTACTTTTCTCGACGGACTATTCATAGACGAACGAATTAGGCTTTTTAGAAGGACTAAGCAGCAATCAGTGGCGGATCCAGAAATTCTAATGATGGGGGGTCGAAGTTGTAGAGTTAGGTTGGAAATATTTCGGAAAACATTACCACCATTATCAATTCTGGATGTTAGAGCATCTCCAACAGCTTCCTCAAAATTTCTCCAACATGGAGAATCAAAAGCCAAAATCTCCAAAAAAAATTACATTCATCTCCAACAGATTCCCCATTTTAGAGAAAAAAACATTGATTATAATATTAAAATATTCCATTTATCTATTAAAATATTATTTCTCTCTCTACATATTTATTTTCAAAGTTTTCTATTGGTCCTCTCACTTGGTAATCATTTTTGGAGTGATCTCCATATTTGGAGAAAAACCCATTCTCTCTCCTACTTTCTCCATTTTGGAGATAGTTTTGGGGAAGCTGTTGGAGCAAAAGTAGAGCTCAAAATCCCCATATTCTCCATTTTCTCCAAAATGGGGATGTTGTTGGAGATGCTCTTAGTACTTTTCTTGTAAAACCCTTTTCATTTATCCGATGAACTAACAAAGCAATTAACAATTAGTCGCCAAAAAGTTAACAATCAAAAAATAAACAATTAGCCATCAACTAATAGACAAAATTTCGTGTGAGAATAAAAGTTAAGATAAAAAGTGTAAGAAATTTGAACCTTTAATCGGTATTAATTGGTGTTGACATTAGATTCAAATTAAGTCCAACCTTGGATTAACTTAGAAGTTGATCTTCAGTTTTGATTGATTCTAGGTGGAGACCTCTTATTATTCTTCTAACGATAACTACTATTCTCACCATTCTCACTGGAAACTAACTCTCAACTAACAAACCTTAGCCCTAACAATTAAAAATTAACAAAAAGTTAACTATTTTTGTATCAACTAACAACTCCTAACCATAACAATTAACAAAAAGTTTACTATTTAACCTCAACTAAGAACTACCGTGAGAATTAACATAAAATGCACTATTTTGCCTCAATTAGCAAACCCTAACAATTAATAATTAACATTAGATAATAAATTAAAAAAATTAATCACAAAAACAAGGAAAGGAAAAAAAATATATATTTAGAATGATACGTTGTGTGTAACGACCGTGACCGAATCGGTTTAGTTTTAACACTTGTAAGGAAAGTTTAATAAGAGCAAAAGTTGAGGGGCTATTTGGTAAGTTTGGGATAGGGTATTTAAAGGCACAAAACCCTAGAAAGAACATTCTAATACTGAAATTGATTGTTGACGGCTGAATTTGAGGAGAGAAAAGAGAATAGGGTTCTTAAGTGTTTTGTGTGCTTTTGGAAGAAAGGAATCATCAAGTTCAATTTCAGAAGGAAGGGAAGGATTGGAATTCGTGATCTGCAAGTAATCTCTAAGGTAATCTCTAATCCATAACTCCGTTCAAGTTTAATCTGCTGATTTCTGAGTTTTGGTGGGTTTTAGCTTTTCTAAGTCATTTGAGGCCTATAGAGAGCTTTAATCTTCGTTAAATGCGTTTTGATAATGAAACTGATGGGAAATCGATTACAGATCATTTAGTGATAGTTTATTGGCTTATCTTGGGGTTTAAGAGCTTGTATTAGGATTTCCAACCATTAAACTCGTCCAGCGTTCGTCCGGAAACCTTCAAGTATGAAGGTGTCCGGGTGAGTGTCCGGATAGTTCTTGGTCGGTTTGTAGAAGGTGTCCGGATATTGTGTTGTCCGGATAAGTTTAGTCGTCCGGATAAGTATGCCATCCGGATAGGTTAATCGTCCGGAGACTATAAGTTTTCCGGTAACCTCAGTGTGTCCGGAAAGCGTGGTTATCCGGAAAAGTGTGGTTGTCCGGAAAAGTAGTGATGTCCGGAAAAGAGTAGGATGGCAAGTGAGAAGTGTCCGGATAGTTCTAGTCAGCTTATAAATCTGTCCCTTCGTTCAGGTAGACAATTTGGAAGTAAAGAGCAGAGTAGGGAAGAGCAAACAAGCGTACCAGGTGAGCTTTTCTAACTAAAATACATGTCTTTTAACGTGCTTTTCTAAAGTGAATACATGATGAGAAATACCATGTTTTGTTCTTATGCTTTTATTTCATGAAAGTTGTTTAAAGTTTTTATGTGAGATGTATGCATACATTGTGTAGACGTAAATTGTCTAAGTCGGGGGGAGGTTCCGCCAGTACTCACGTCGGGGGGAGGTTCCGTTTATGCCATGGGAATAAGTCCCAGTAAGGCAGCGTGATACTGACTCGTTGTCACCCTCGGGTGGCTTCAGGGTGCCATTTACGGGAGCGGATCTATCCGTGAAAGATTTTGCTGTTCAGCTATGTGAAAGTTTATTATTGAAAGTCTTGTATACATTTGAAAGTTATGAAAAGTTTTTAAATGATTTTGAGGACTGTCAGGAGGGACTCACTAGACCTCATGGTCTAACCCTCGCTCTTTTCAAATTAAAACCCTTTTCAGGAAAGCAGGTAGCGAAAGGCTCTAGCAGGTGAACAGAGCAGTTAGAAGATAGAAGCAGTAGAACCAGTGACACTATTATCTTTTAGTTCTAGCAAATTCTCAGTTGTATAATAGGTTGATTCCGCCAACCTGAATTTTGAGACTTATGTAAGAATTTTGGGACCCGTTTATGGGATTGTTTCAGTGATTATGTTTTTCATGCTTTATTTTTGTCTGGGTTGTTACAATTGGTATCAGAGCCATAGTTTAAGGGATTTAGGTGACCGGATGGGCCTAGACTTAAACTTTGGGGGAGTAAAAATCACAACTGAGAATCCGGAATGCGTTAGGAGGGCACTGTCTTAGAATTTGGGGCAGATAGGGTACCGAGGACGGTCATGTGAGGTAAGTTTGAAGTTACACCTGGCCAGTGTAATTGTGAACTTACAGGTACATGTGCGTGCTTGAATTTCCTTATCATCCCATTGTTGTAGTACTAAGCGAGCCATTAGTATTAAACGAGCTTGTGGTAGTGAATGAGTCTTTTGTTGTTGTACCAGAATGTCTGCAAGAGCTTTGAGGAGTAGGTCAATTCCGCTAGTGGAAGAAGCGCAAACAAAGAGTACTACACTGCGCGGGGAGACAATGAGAGTTGAGGAAATTGCTGAGGATGAACTAGTGAATCAGCCAAGAGTTGCGGCCACTCGTGGGCGAGGTAGAGGCCGTGGGAGACCCAAAGGGGCGATACCGAGGAAGGCCGTTACTGAGGTGGGGGCGGCAACCACCAAGGGCAATGGTAAGAAAAAGAAAGCGCCGGTTAGGCGCAAGGCAAAGAGTGTAGAAGAGCCTGAGGTTCGGGAGCTGTCCGAACAAGAAAGTTCAGCACCGGTGAAGAAAACAAAGACTAAGAAAGGGGTAAACCTGAGACTGCACCGGCTTTCGTGACGGAGGATAAGTTCACAGCTGAAATGGATAAACTGCAAAAGACCTTGAAAGCAGTGTTGGATAATCAGAATAAGACTACATCTGGAGAACCAAGTAAAAGTGGTACTGAAAAGAAGACTGAGGAAGGTAGTGAACCCCGGACTGAGATCGGCAACAACTCGATGACAACTCCAATTGTTGTCTCTGAACTGAAAGCAGTGAAAGGGTGTTCGTTTAAAACTTTCGTGTCGTGCAAACCTCCAACGTTCAACGGAGAACGCAACCCCGTTCTGGCTGTGAAGTGGGTTCGCGAGATGGAGTTGGCGTTTGATACTAGTAAGTGCGCCGAGGAGGATAAGGTGTTGTTTGCAAGATCGATGTTGAAATATGAGGCGATCTTTTGGTGGGATGTCGAAACCGGAGGAAGGGGATCAGAGGTAGCTAAGGGCATGTCGTGGGAAACGTTTGTTAGAAGATTCAATGCACAGTTTTGCCCTTTGGCAGCGGTTAAGAAATTGGAGGAAGAGTTTATGGGTTTGGAGTAAGGGTCCATGTCGGTTCAGGAATACACGTCAAGGTTTATGGAGAAGGCCCGGTTTGCTGAGTTGTACGTACCTACTGAAGAAAGACGGATCGAGAGGTACATTTACGGGCTGAAAGGCAGTATTAGAGAGTTGGTACAAGTGAAAGGTCCGTCTACTTTCCAGGCAGCGGTGGATACCGCGGAACTCACTGAGAAGGAAAAAGCTAGACAGTTAACCGAGAGGGTCGGAGACAAGCGAAAGTGGGAAGGACCAACCAGAGACGGAAAAAGGTCAGGTGCGCCTAGACCCGAGCTGCGGGTGGGGCTCAGATCAGGGGAGAAGTCTTGTGGTAAGTGCAACCGAATGCACAAGGGGGAGTGTTTGGCTGACAAAGACGGTTGTTAAAAGTGCGGAAAATCAGGACATATGGCTCGGGATTGTCGCAGTTCCAGGTCATATTTTCAGTGTGGATCCTCAGATCATGTCAAGTGGGATTGCCCGCAATTGAAGAAAGGTTATGCTGGGAGTGGAGGCGGTGTTAGCGGAGGAAGGAATGAGGAGAGGAAGGTGGAGCCGACTCGCGCGAGGGCGAGGGCTTTCCGCATGTCTGCGGAGGAGGCGGTGAACACGCCTGATGTGGTAACAGGTACCTTTCCTATAGACTCGTTTCTCGCTAAAGTATTGTTTGATTCGGGGGCCAACCGTTCGTTAGTGTCGCCCAAGTTTATTCAAAAATTGCAAGTGAAACCCAAGAGGTTGAATTTTGGGTTTGAAGTAGAGATAGCAGATGATAGTCGAGTCTGGGTGAAGGAGGTCTATGAGGGTTGTAGCATAGACGTGGATGGTCATCTATTTCCATTACGGTTGTATCCTATGGGAATGGGGGAATTTGATGTAGTCCTAGGAATGGACTGGTTAGCGGAGAATGACACTAACATAGTTTGTAATAAGAAGATGATCCGTATTCTCTTGCCCGATAAGAAAGAAGTGGTAATTTACGGAGATCGCCGGGATAGGAAGTCATGTTTGATTTCATTGTTGAAAGCTAGGCGGTGTTTGGGAAAGGGATGCCTGGGATATTTAGCTTTTGTGCTAGATGCTAAGAAGGAAAAGAAGGGTGTGGGGGAGGTGCCAGTAGTGAGTGAGTATCCGGAAGTATTTCCGGATGACTTGACGAGTCTGCCTCCGGATCGTCAAGTGGAGTTCAGAATAGAACTGTTGCCTGGAGCGGCACCGATTGCCCGTGCGCCCTACCGCTTAGCACCAGCGGAGATGAAGGAAATGATGAACCAGTTGCGGTAGTTACTCGACAAAGGCTTTATTCGTCCGAGCTCATCGCCCTGGGGAGCACCAGTACTTTTCGTTAAGAAGAAGGACGGATCTATGCGAATGTGCATAGATTACCGTGAACTTAATAAGGTAACCGTGAAGAACAAGTACCCGCTCCCGAGGATCGATGACCTTTTCGACCAGCTCCAAGGTGCGAGTTACTTCTCAAAGATAGACTTGAGGTCGGGTTATCATCAGTTGAGGGTGAAGGAGGACGATGTGCCGAATACGGCTTTCCGTACGAGATATGGACATTACGAGTTCTTAGTCATGCCCTTTGGGTTGACTAATGAGCCCACGGTGTTCATGGACTTGATGAATCGGGTGTGTAGCTCGTTGCTGGATAAGTGTGTGATCGTCTTCATTGACGATATCTTAATCTATTCTCGTACCCGAGAGGACCACGAGAGGCACCTTCGAGCAGCGCTGGAATTGCTTAAGCGTGAGAAGTTATATGCGAAATTCTCAAAGTGCGAGTTTTGGTTAAGGGAAGTTCAGTTTTTGGGTCATGTAGTGTCGGCGGACGGCATCAAGGTAGATCCTGCTAAGATTGAAGCCATTAAAGACTGGGAAGCGCCAAGAACCCCATCGGAGGTGAGAAGCTTCCTCGGTCTAGCGGGTTATTATCGGAAATTTATCCAAGATTTCTCTCGGATAGCTTCACCGCTGACCTCGTTGACAAGGAAGAACGCTAAATTCGTGTGGGATGAAGCACAAGAATCGGCGTTCGAGAAGCTGAAAGAAAGTTTAAGCAGTGCTCCGATCTTGTCGTTGCCTAACGGATCGGAGGGTTTTGTGATATACAACGACGCTTCTAAGCTTGGGCTGGGGTGCGTGTTAATGCAGAACGGGAAGGTAATTGCATACGCTTCTCGGCAGTTGAAGGAGCACGAGAAGAACTACCCCACTCATGACATGGAGTTAGCGGCGGTGGTGTTCGCGCTGAAAATCTGGCGACATTACTTATATGGAGTAAAGTGTCAGATTTACACCGATCACAAAAGCCTGAGACACCTGTTTGATCAAAAGGAGTTGAATATGAGACAGAGGAGATGGATGGAGCTGTTGAACGACTATGACTGCGAAATTTTGTATCATCCAGGCAAGGCTAATGTAGTGGCCGACGCGCTGAGTCGGAAGGAACGAGGAGATCAGATCAAGGTCGTGGCTTTCAGAGTCGATGCAACCTCGAATCTACTTGAAGAAACTAAGAGATTTCAAGAAGAAGCACTGTTAGAGGAGAACTTAAAGAGCGAAAGAATAGTCGGAGTTGCATCATTGCTCGAAGTCAGCAATGGTGGGCTGAGGTGCATGAAAGACCGAGTGTGGGTTCCTAAACTGGGCAATCTGAGAGCAAGCCTCTTAGAAGAAGCACACCGGTCGCGGTATTCCATACACCCGGGAACGAATAAGATGTATCGAGACTTGAGACAATCTTACTGGTGGCCGGGAATAAAGAAGGATATTGCTCATTTTGTAGAGCGGTGTGTGACATGTTTGAAGGTTAAGGCGGAACATCAGCGACTGCAAGGGGAACTCCAGTCCACAGTGATACCAGTGTGGAAGTGGGATAATATCACCATGGATTTCGTCACAAAGTTACCGAGGACCCCGAAGGGTAATGATGCAATTTGGGTGATTGTAGATATACTCACCAAATCCGCGCATTTCTTACCTATTAAAGAGTCAGATTCTTTAGAGAAGTTAGCCCGTTTATACATTAACGAGATAGTGTCTAGGCACGGAGTGCCGCAATCCATAGTGTCTGACCGTGATAGTCAGTTCACGTCAGCCTTTTGGAGAAGTTTGCAACGGGAGTTGGGGTCGCAATTGAAGTTGAGCACGGCCTATCATCCTCAAACGGATGGTCAGAGCGAGAGAACCATTCAAACGTTAGAGGATATGCTTCGGGCGTGCATTATCGACTTTAAGGGATCGTGGGAAGTGCACTTACCATTGATAGAGTTCTCTTACAATAATAGTTACCACGCAAGCATTCAGGCGGCACCGTTTGAAGCCTTGTATGGACGAAAGTGCCGTACATCGTTGTGCTGGAATGAAGTAGGAGAAAGGCAGTTGGCCGGACCGGAAATTGTGCAACTAACGGCGGATAAGATTGAAGTGATCCGCGAAAGGTTGAGAATCGCACAAGACCGGCAGAGGAAGTATGCAAATAGAAGAAGGAAGCCGATTGAATTCCAAGTAGGTGACAAGGTAATGCTTAAAGTGTCACCTTGGAAGGGTGTGGTACGTTTTGGGAAGAAAGGAAAGTTGAGGCCAAGATATGTTGGACCTTTCGTTATCATTGAGCGAATCGGTGCGGTGGCTTATAAGCTGGAACTGCCAGAAGAATTAAGAAGGATTCATCCGACCTTCCACGTGTCCAACATAAAGAAGTGTTTGGCCGAGGCCGATGTGGCTATTCCGTTAGAAGATGTCAGCATTGACGAAAAATTGATGTATGAGGAAGAACCAATCGAGATCGTAGACAGTAAAGTACGAAAGACGAGAAACAAGGAAGTTCGTTTAGTTAAAGTTCAGTGGAGGTATCACAAAGGAAGGGAAGCGACGTGGGAAGTGGAATTTGATATGAGGATCAGATATCCTCACCTGTTTGAAAATGGAATTCCGGGGACGGAATTCTTTTGAGGGGGGAGTGTTGTAACGACCGTGACCAAATCGGTTTAGTTTTAACACTTGTAAGGAAAGTTTAATAAGAGCAAAAGTTGAGGGGCTATTTGGTAAGTTTGGGATAGGGTATTTAAAGGCACAAAACCCTAGAAAGAACATTCTAATACTGAAATTGATTGTTGACGGCTGAATTTGAGGAGAGAAAGGAGAATAGGGTTCTTAAGTGTTTTGTGTGCTTTTGGAAGAAAGGAATCATCAAGTTCAATTTCAGAAGGAAGGGAAGGATTGGAATTCGTGATCTGCAAGTAATCTCTAAGGTAATCTCTAATCCATAACTCCGTTCAAGTTTAATCTGCTGATTTCTGAGTTTTGGTGGGTTTTAGCTTTTCTAAGTCATTTGAGGCCTATAGAGAGCTTTAATCTTCGTTAAATGCGTTTTGATAATGAAACTGATGGGAAATCGATTACAGATCATTTAGTGATAGTTTATTGGCTTATCTTGGGGTTTAAGAGGCTTGTATTAGGATTTCCAACCATTAAACTCGTCCATCGTTCGTCCGGAAACCTTCAAGTATGAAGGTGTCCGGGTGAGTGTCCGGATAGTTCTTGGTCGGGTTGTAGAAGGTGTCCGGATATTGTGTTGTCCGGATAAGTTTAGTCGTCCGGATAAGTATGCCATCCGGATAGGTTAATCGTCCGGAGACTATAAGTTTTCCGGTAACCTCAGTGTGTCCGGAAAGCGTGGTTATCCGAAAAAGTGTGGTTGTCCGGAAAAGTAGTGATGTCCGGAAAACAGTAGGATGGCAAGTGAGAAGTGTCCGGATAGTTCTAGTCAGCTTATAAATATGTCCCTTCGTTCAGGTAGACAATTTGGAAGTAAAGAGCAGAGTAGGGAAGAGCAAACAAGCGTACCAGATGAGCTTTTCTAACTAAAATACGTGTCTTTTAACGTGCTTTTCTAAAGTGAATACATGATGAGAAATACCATGTTTTGTTCTTATGCTTTTATTTCATGAAAGTTGTTTAAAGTTTTTATGTGAGATGTATGCATACATTGTGTAGACGTAAATTGGCTAAGTCGGGGGGAGGTTCCGCCAGTACTCACGTCGGGGGGAGGTTCCGTTTATGCCATGGGAATAAGTCCCAGTAAGGCAGCGTGATACTGACTCGTTGTCACCCTCGGGTGGCTTCAGGGTGCCATTTACGGGAGCGGATCTATCCGTGAAAGATTTTGCTGTTCAGCTATGTGAAAGTTTATTATTGAAAGTCTTGTATACATTTGAAAGTTATGAAAAGTTTTTAAATGATTTTGAGGACTGTCAGGAGGGACTCACTAGACCTCATGGTCTAACCCTCGCTCTTTTCAAATTAAAACCCTTTTCAGGAAAGCAGGTAGCAAAAGGCTCTAGCAGGTGAACAGAGCAGTTAGAAGATAGAAGCAGTAGAACCAGTGACACTATTATCTTTTAGTTCTAGCAAATTCTCAGTTGTGTAATAGGTTGATTCCGCCAACCTAAATTTTGAGACTTATGTAAGAATTTTGAGACCCGTTTATGAGATTGTTTCAGTGATTATGTTTTGCATGCTTTATTTTTGTCTGGGTTGTTACATTGTGTGAAGGGTGAGAAACCGTTTTTCTATGGAAGCATGTAGGAGAGTGACAATGTGAAAGAAAAGTTTTAGATTATTTATTGGGCTAAAAGAATTATGGACCAAATTCCTAAAGGGCTTTAAACTAATTAACTGGAAACTTATTATAAACAAGATTAAATATATACCAATTAACTATATCTTTTTGAAACTTTATGGGGGTCGACTTGTACATCCGCCCCTGGCAGCAATCTCAGTGAAACGTGAGAGGCTCATTGCGTACAAGCTTCAATAGTGAGAGCTAAGCTAGGAACGGGGAAGGATGAGCAGAGAGGGAAGGACTTTCTAACTGAACTTGACTTACCCATAGAAGGAACGACTTAACGGGTTCAGGTTTCTGGTTGAATACTTATCCCTGCCTTCTAGCATTCATGCCTCATCTTTCAGATTGATCTATCATTTCATACCGGGTTTCTGATAACTATCTTTTTGATCCATATTCCGTGGTCCTTAGTAGCGTTGACAAAGAAGAACGGCCGGTTAAAAGACAACGAATCTTTTTATTTATATCTTAATTATATATATTTTTATATATAATAATTAAAGTTTTAGGCCATCTTGACAAGCTACCCTTCCTCTTGATCTGAGGTGCGAAGATCAAGATATATTTTTACGACTTCCATTCCACTTATCGATCAAGAATCGTGTAGTTATAGAATGGAAGATTTGACTTATAGTTAGTAGTTCTCTTTTTGGATCTAAAAAATTTTATATTCTCTTTACCGTCCATTTTGATTGATCATAGAAATTGCACTTATGAAGAAATCTTGCATGGAAAACAAATCAAGAACTTGTAGTATGTTCATAAATAGACCGATTTGATCAAGGAGCTATCGTTAGGCATATGAGTTTACCGGTATTGGTTTCAGTAAAAAAAAAGCCACATAACGTGGGAGGGGTTGCAACAGGTAGAAATATGGAGAGAGGTTGAAGACGGGATGGGGGAGTTGTAGGCGACTTGACGGAGGAGAAGAAGAAGATGGAAGGGATACCACCAGAGGGAATATGGGGTTAGTTTAAAAAAATTCTTCTAGTTGTTAACTGCTTTAATACTTTTTACTTTTGTTTAACACACTTGTACACAAATGATTTTTTAATAAAGAGGTGATAAGACTAAAATGACAGGGGCAAGTGACCCTACTTAACGGAAACTTTTGACAACCATTAGGGCATCCACAATCATCAAGTCTTTCCTAAAGACTTGAGAAAACTAAAAAAATAAAAAAATATGTGGGGCCCACCAAAAACTTGAAAGACTTGAACTTGGCTTTCACATGCATTACTTGAAAGACTTGAGCTTTCTCAACCCTTTGAGAAGTAAAGTCTTTCTCAAGTCATGTTTCCAATGATAAACTCATTTTCAAGTCATATTCAAGTCTTTTATCAAGTCTTTATCAAATGCCATTGGAGATGCTCTTAGATCCACGAATGAAAACCATAACAAAATGCAAACGACAAGGTTACTTGTGCAATTATTGAAATCGGTTAACAAAAAAGCAAAATTTTAGTAAATCATAGGGACCTTTTTGTAATTTACTTTAAAATTTAAGTCTACTAGAACAAACCGTTGAAAAGTAGTTGAGAATAAATTTAATAAAAAATGAAATAAAAAAGATCGCAATAATACACAAAAATATCAAAATAATAAAGGAAATAATTGGGATTATTTTTAAATTGAATGACTTTTATTTCATTGGGATTCTCTGGGATTTGATTGTTGAATTAATATACAATTAAATATTTTTATTTATGTTCAATTTAATTATTAATTGATTACTTTTTAGTAATTAATTATTTTAAGTCGCCGGTTGAGGTTGCTGATAATCAATTTTTTGCCCAATTAGTTATTTTAAGTCATTTGTAGCTTGCTAGATAAATATCGACCTAATGCCTAATTAATTTTAGTCGATTGAAATTATCAAATCTGTTGGTGAAATTACTAAATAAAAAATGCATTAAAATAGAATCAACTTTAAATAAAAGGAAAATTAATTAAAATGGACCAAGTTTGTAATTGTGTTACAAAAATACCCCATCTCTCTCCTGGTTTACAAAAATACTCATTTCTCCCGCAATTTGACCCTCGATCATGGATTAAATACTCATTATATATCCCAATACCCATTTGTTTCCTCGATCGCAGATTTGTTCCCATTATATATCCAAATACCCATTTATTATTATTATTACTATTATTGCTATTGCTATTGCTATAAATTATTTTAAAAATAAAAATTAAAAACTATCCACTTGATTCATCCTAATCTTTCGCGAAAACCAAGCCAGGTAAACTGCAGGCCCAATCAGTCTTTAACATTTTAATTATATTATTATATGTCAGGATTTGATGAAAAAGCATAGTGTATTTGATTCATCCTAACCTTTCGCGGAAACCAAACCAGGTAAATCCAAATACCCACTTATTCCCTCGATCGCAGATTTGTTCCCATTATATATCCAAATACCCACCATTTTTGTACAAATTTAGATATAATCCGCGATCAAAGGAACAAATCGCGGATTTTTTTGAAGTTTTTATTTTAATCCGCGATCGAGGGTCAAATCGCCGGAGAAATGGGTATTTTTATAAACCGGGAAAGAGATAGGGTATTTTTGTAACACAATTACGAACTTAGTCTATTTTAATTAATTTTCCTGAATAAAATCCTATTTTAGAATACCCAAAATTATTATTATTTTAAAATATGGATCAAAGTTTTCATATATTTAAAAGTCTAATTAACTAATTATTCATTAATGATGAACTCAAATAAATGTCAACTTCAATTACACGTTATATTTAAAATAAGTGAATTATGGATTTGGTTCCTGTGTTTTGATGATTTTTTTTACTAAGATTTCTGTAGTATGATTATTGTGGATTTGATCTTTGTGGTATCCAATTTGTTTTAGCTATGGTCCCTTTGACTAACGCCTCCATTAACTCCGTTAAATCAAGGGTTATTTTAGCCATTTGCTTATTCTTTTGTCTTTTTTCTATAAAAAATGAAACAATATTTCTATATATCCAAATATATATACATATATATATAGAGAGGTACCTTCTTTTGTTAACTTAATTATTAGTGTTAACTTTGTTAACCATATGTAACCAATCAGATTCATTCATCTTTTCTAGTTGCATCACACATTCCTTGTTTAATGGGAGGGTAGAATTGGAAAATATAATAACACTAAGCGTGAGGTGGCAAGTAGTTAATGTTTCCTTAAATTACTCAATGATAAACATGGTAGTTTATTTTAATTGATTTTTGTTTTTATTATTTTATTGTTTATATTTTTTATCAAATGCGATCTTGTATTTTGTATATTTTATATTTTATTGTTTATTGTTTATATTTTTTATATTTTATATTTTATTATTTTATTGTTTTATTGTTTATATTTTTTATCAAGATTTTGTTTAATTGATTTTTGTTTTTATTATTTTATTGTTTATATTTCAAAAAACATTCTAATGTTCATAAGTGTTATACATACACTTATGTTTATTTATTTAGAACACATATGAACTTCATTCATTTTTATTCAATAATCCGTAATATTAAATGTTCATATGTGTTACATTATAGCAAAAAATACCAAATATACAATGTTCATAAGTGTTACAGTAGTATTAAATGTTCATATGTGTTACATTATAGCAAAAAATACCAACTATACAATGTTCACAAGTGTTATACGTTCAGATTATGTTAATTTATGTTCATAAACAAATATACGTTCATTTATGTTTATTTGTTTAGAACACATATAAACTTCATTCATTTTTATTCAACAATACGTAATACGTAATATTAAATGTTCATATGTGTTATGTATAGCAAAAAATACCAAATATACAATGTAAAATATAAAAAATATAAAATATAAAAAATATAAACAACAAAATAATAAAAACAAAAATCAATTAAACAAAATCTTGATAAAAAATTCTTTCAATTGCCGTGAAAAGTGGGTTTTTCAAACCCTTTCCATATTAGATATTTTCCTTATTATATTTTAATCATGGTTTGACAAATTTACCCTTCTTCACATGTGTTATGAACTAAGTGCGTGTTATTTTTGAAGGGTTATATTAATTATTTATGATTAAATGACATCCATAGATTAAATAGATAAACGGATGAGATCAGTTAACACTAATGACTTGGTTAACACAAGAAGGGGACCCTATATATATATATATATATATATATATATATATATATATATATATATATAGGGGTAGTTTCAATTGCAAACCGTCCTAACTTTGCAAACTGTACAAACCATCGATTTCATTGGTTAAGTTGATGAAATTGTTTAATTTGATGAAATTGTTCCATATAATTCTTTTCTTGATGAAATTGTTTCATATATTTGTATTTTTAAGTAAAAATAAAAAAGTTGCATCATAAAACAATTTCACCATAATAGAAAAATACTGGAACTACATAATAACACAAATATTTGAAACAATTTTATAAAAAAAGAGTTATATGAAACAATTTCATCAAGCTAAACAACTTCATGAACAAATTTTATTAACTTAACCAATGAAATCGACGGTTTGTACAGTTTGCAAAATTATGGTGGTTTGCATTTGATTGCTCCACTATATATATATATATATATATATATATATATATATATAATGATATCAAAATAGATAAAAATAAGATATTATTTTATGATTTAATTTTTTTAGATCAAAAAAATTAATTCTATAAATATTGTTTTAGTATTCTTGTCTTTTTCGATATGAAAACATGGTTGAAGTCTATATAGGGCTTGTTTAATTTTAAGTTACAAAGATGATAGTATGTATGAATCTTTCATTTGATTAGGATGATAAAATTGGAGTTCATATCTTAGTGGTTTCAATGATTTTAGTATTAAAATATCGATAATAAGCTTGTTTATTGTAATGATAGAAAAATAATTATTAAAATTAAATCGTCTTTAACGTATTTAAAAGTTTAATTCACATAAATTAAATCATAATATCATATATTATTTTATTTTATTCACTCTACACAAAATAAGATATGGTTTTATGATTTAATTTGTTTAAATTAAAATTTTAATTACATTAAAAAACAATAAAAGCATATATTTTGCATCATTGTAATAAAACAGTAAACTAAATCATATTTAATATAATCTATTTTTTTTAAATTAATCAAATCAAATCATACACTAGTTTTTTTGATATTGTTATATATATATATACTTAGTGTATAAGAGTATTGTTTTTTATTTTTATAAGAAAAAGACAAACGAATATGTAAAATGGCTAAAATAACCCTTGATTTAACGGAGTTAACGGAGGCGTTAGTCAGAGGGACCATAGCTAAAACAAATTGAACAACACAAGGACCAAATTCACAATAAACATACCATAGAGAGCATAGTCAAAAAATCATCAAAACACAGGGACAATCTATACAATTCACTCTATATTATATGGAGTCTGAACATTATTTTGTTACATGGTCTTCTGTTATAATTAATCATTTGATTTTTATTATTTAATAACATACATATAATTTTGAAACACACACTAAACTCTCACCAAACTTGAAAAATCGATGGATGTATAGAATATTTTATTTTATTTATTTTGATATCATTATATATATATATAGGGGTTAAATCATGTGCGAACCAAAAAAAGATTGAAAACCATGAGAACCGATCTAAGCCATAATTTGGTTTTGATCCCATGGTTATAATTAAACTTTTGATCACATGGTTATAATTAAAAGATTGAGAACCGTGAGAACCCATCTAAGCCGTAATAGATTAAATCAATTAATGGTTTAGATCGGTTTTTATTGTTCTCAACCTTTTTACGGTTCTCATTTGATTACCGTCCTATATATATATATATATATATACATATATATTTGTGTGCATTAAAATATTGTTTTACTTTTTATAGGCAAAACACAAAAGAATATGCAAAATGGCTAATATGACCCTTGACTTAACGGAGTTAACGGAGACATTAGTAAGAGGGACTATAGGTCTATAGCAAAACAAATTGAATATCACAAGGACCAATCCACAATAAACATACCATAGGGACCATGGTAAAAAAATTATCAAAACACAGGGACCAAATCCACAATTCACTCCATATAATAATTGATAAATTTATAGAATAACTATTAAGTCATAGTAATATAGTACAATAATTCTTAAATCTTGGAATTTTATAAAAGTGGCATTATTAGTCTCTTTAAAACTATTGTGGATAGTTATAGCCATTTATTAGTAACATGCACTTTTAACTCTAAATTGTTCCGAAACAAAATGGCATGCTTAAAATGTTAAACGCATATAATGGTAACATAGTTTTGACCCGTTTTCATTTTTATCAACGTATTTCCCCTATTTTAAGCAAAATACTTGATTTTTTGCGATGATGTAATTTTAATTATGGTTTTATTTTACATAAAATAATAATAATAATATATTGTTTAATAGAGAAGAAAATTATAAATGTTACTATTATATGTAAGGTTTTTTGTAAATTGTAATTTAGTCTGATTTCTATTTTATATAAAATATTATCTAAATCTTGTTTTAAGGCATCGTTTGGCAAAAAAAAATTAGCTTTTTTCTTGGGTACATGTTTGGATTATTATAAGTTAGCTTTTTGAAACGCTGCTTGAAGTAGCTTTTCAGTAGCTTTTTGTAAATATTCCAATATTGCCCTCATTAATATTATTTATTAACTATTATTATAAATAAATATTAATTTTTTAAGTTTAATTATTTTTAATTAATAAAAATTAATTAATATTAACTGAAAATTATTAAATTAAATTTTAATTATATATTGATATTAATTTTTAATTATTAAAAGTTATTGTTAATCATATAAATTATTTTATATATTCTTTAATATTAGTTAATATATTTTTAATTATCAATTACTATTATTTTTGTAATTATTATTTAATTATTTTTTCATATTATATGTAACGATTATTTAAAATCATAAGTTAATATATATTTTTTTCTAAAACTTGTTTTAACAAATTCAAAATTTATGGTATATATGTAATAATAAATTTTAAATTATTTTAATTAACATGTTATATTATTTAGTTTTTCTTTACTACATTGGTTGTCTTAACTAACATATTATATTTTTATAAATTTGTTTTAATTATATAATTAAATATTGTAATTGATAATTTTTTTAAAAATGTCTTTTTGGTTATTTTATATGTTTATAAGCTAGTTTTGCTAAACGTGATTTTTTCATCAGCTAGCTTATCAGCTACCAACTAGCTTATGAGTCAACAACTAGCTTATTAGTTTTCCAGCTAACTTATCTGCTAGTTTGTCAAATATAGCCTAATACCTTCAAGGTGATATCTTAAACAAATAGACAAAAGGTACATATAACACAAAATGATTTTATGAAAATATTTTAAATCTTCATACATTTTTTTTCATAAAGAAATACATTTTCTTAAATTAAAAACTAAATAAAAATACATTTATTATGAAAACATGGACAAAGTCCATATTAGTAATGCTGACAAATCACCGACTTGTTGAGAATCAGAAACCAATTGGAAGTTGAAATTCTCCAAATATTCTGATTCTTTTTTTATTTTTAAACACTCCACAACAACACTCTTTGAACATTTCTTACGTTTTCAATTTTCCAACTTATTTCAATTTTTCTAAAGGCATTTATTTATAGTTTTACACAAATTATAATAGAATAAAACAGAAAAAACATATTTGTTTATTAATAAAAAGTAGAAATTAAACTGGAGCATTTTATAAATTGGTTCTCTAAAATCAAATCGAAACAAAAAATTGCACAAGAACAATCTAAGGTTTGGATTACGGAGCCTAATCAACTATAATTACCCTTCAAAATAAACAACACAAATGACAAAGAAAATATAAATGAGACTGATGATTTTGGTGACGCGAAAAACCCCGTCGAGGGTAAAAAGCCGCGGATTATTGTAGGTATCGTCAACGCAATATGGACGTCGGCCTTAATAATAACAAATGTTATTATAAGACATGGATAATATAAAATAAATATAAATAAATTGATGTATTGTCAATGATCGTGAGCGATTGTCGTGTGAACGGTTACGAGTACTTCAGAGTAATTCCGACAGTAACTTTCGTGTTCTTCTTGTGTCCTTTCGAATACCTTGAGGCCTTTTATTAGGAGGGTCTTTGTATCTGCTCCTTAAAAGGTAATAGCTCTAGTAACCGCCGTTTTTATTGGATGAGTCATGGTGAAACGATCATGTTTTAATGTAGGTCGTAGATTATGACTTGAGCTATTGATTGATCATAACTCTCTAATAAAGAGATACATGCAATAAATGTATTATAAAAAGAAAATTTTGTTGTCATAAATTAGTTGTTAGTTACCGATGACCATTGGTCGGGGATATAGGTGTCATGGGAATACGTAAGTTTGATCGTCGATAATATATGTAACAACCCAAATTCTAGTGGGTTTTAGAGTTTGGTGGTCAAAGTGGAATAAAAGAAAGTATTCTTGAGGGGCTTAATTGTCAATTGGTGAAAGAGGTGTAGGGCACAAATCCCTAGGACATCCTTCACTTCACAAAATCAGTAATTGGTGTTGGTGTTGGCGGCTAAGAGAGAGAGCAAGAGAAAGAAAGAAGGGTTTGAGAAGAAATCAAGAGAAAAGGAGGAATCAAGGAAGAATCTGCAAGGTAATACATTCTGAATCCGTTCTCCTGATCATTGTAGTACTTTTCTTTCTTGTTGGTATGGATTCCTAAGATTTTTCTGGATTCTTTGAGTTTTCACCATCTTTCCTTTAAAATGGGTTTTATGGGTTTTTGGCTTGGTAATGGATTTAAGGGAGTAAAAGATGGATTAAGTGGATGTTTAGATTGGTGAATGAACCCTTATGGTTGTCTAATCGAACTTATGGTAGAAATTGGAGTTATCGATCACTTTTAATTTGCTAATTTCGAACAGCAGCCGCATCCGGACACCATCAGTTCGTGATGATCATGGTAGTTTCCGGATACGGATGCTAGTTTCCGGGTGAAGTTTTATGGTAGTTCCCGGGTGGGTGATTTTTCCGGGTAGATTGAGTTACCGGGAGCAGTATCCGAAAAGAAGGTGTATCCGGACAGTCTGGGTATCCAGAAAGAAGGTGCATCCGGACAGTCTTGGTATCCGGATAGTATGGGTATCCGGACAGTCTTGGTGTCCGGACAGGTTGGTACCCGGAAAATGTGTGTTGGACAGTAGGTTTGAGCCGTTTAATCTGATCCGAATCTAATGCCCTTAGGTGTTCGACTGGTTTAGCTGGGAGGTATATAAGAAGTACGTTCTACGATAATCAAAGGTGAGTTCTCTCACTCCTTTTTATGACGTACCATTTTTACTGAATATGGTTCCTTTATCGAGCATGAATTGATTTATAAAAGTTATGCATGCTTTCATGATTTACATGTTTACACACAAATGAAAGATGTTTAATGTTTTCATGCATATGGTTCAAATGTATGTGTATGCTATGTGGAGTCGGTTGCACGGTGGGGCCAGGGTACCTTGGGATCTCTGATCCCTTGGGCATATGGAGGTTAGCTTGTAGGTTGGAATTCGTTTTCTCCTACATGAAGGAACGGGGAGTCCATTTGGATTCCGGCGTAGACGAGAGGGTGTCCGTTAGGCCCCGATCGGAGTAGCTTATGCAATTCCCTGAACCCCGTGTTTAACCTTGGTTGATGTTATGAGCAAGATGTGAAAGTATTTTCTTTATGAAATGATCTTTTTACTGTGATAAATGTTTATGGAGGGAATTCACTAGACCTTTTGGTCTAACCCTCGCTTTTCAAAAACTAAACCATTTTCAGGTAAGCGTACAGTGGGAAATTCTTGTAAGATTTAGATGGAGACAAGAAAGGTGTGGAGCTTATAGCGACTCCAAGATTTTGAATGATGACTACAGATAGAATCTCGGCTGTGGACGTAGAGTCTTCCGCTGTCAATTTTACTTAGATCACTCTTTTGATGATGTAAAGACAAGATATTTATGTAATGTGAATGCTTATTTTTCTAGATGAATGCATGTTATGAAGTTGGGACGTTACAAATGGTATCAGAGCCTTAGTTTAAGGGATTTAGGTGACCAATAGGGCCTAAACTTAAACTGTAAGATGAGAAACACAGTCGAGACATAGGATTGCCTCTAGGAACGATCACTATAAATGCGCTAGGAAATAAGGTGCCAAGGACAAACGTGTAAGGTAAGTTTGTGACTACACCTGGCCAGTGTAATTACGAACTTACAGGTACACGTGCGTGCTTAAACTTACCTGATATTGCAAAATTGTTGTGTCATATCTAGCAAAGGTTAATTGTTGTTTTCTTTCAGCATTAGTGAAATGGCTGGGAGAACTTTGAGGAGTAGGTCGGCACCTGCTGTGCCAAGGAATCTAGATGAAGAGGTACTAGAGAATGGACCGGTGGAACCGACGAGGGCTACTGTTACCCGTGGAAGGGGAAGAGGTAGGGGTCGTGGAAGGGGTCGGTGAAGAACACCCCGTCGGGCCGCCACCCAAGTGGCCGGGGATGGAGGAAACCGGAACCTGAGAATGACTCGTGCAACTAGAAGAACGAGGAGTGTGGAAGCCCCTGTTCATCAAGAAGACTCTCTTCAGGAGAGTTCAGCTTCTGCAAGGAGGGTAACTCAGCCAAGGGGACGGGGTCGAGGCCGCGGATCTACGTTTGTCACTCGAGAGAACCTAGCTGCTGAATTGGGTAAGATTTAAGAGACCTTGTAGGCTCTCCTCACTATGCAGAATGAGTCAGCTTCGGGAAGCAAAGAAGCGAGTGAGAACCGAGAAAGCGTGGAACTGTCTAGTCCGCTAGCGACCGGTACTGGGAGTCACTTGAATTCAAACCCTCAAGTGATGAATGAGTTAGCAGCTAAGGGATGCAATTTCAAGGCCTTTGCCTCATGCAAGCCCCCTACTTTTAAGGGCGAATATGACCCTATCTTGGCAATGAAATGGGTGAAGGAAATGGAACTGGTCTTCGATACATGCAAGTGTGCTGATGGGGACAGAGTAATGTTTGCTTTGTCCATGTTGAAATCTGATGCAGTTTACTGGTGGGAGGCTGAGACTGGGGGAAAGGGTTCGGCAATGGCTAAGGGAATGTTGTGGGAATCGTTTGTAGACAGGTTCAAAGCTCAGTTCTGCCCGCTCGCGGCAGTAAAAAGATTGGAAGAAGAGTTCTTGGGGTTGGATCAGGGAGGTATGACAGTGCGGGAGTACACTACAAAGTTTATTGAGAAGTCTCGCTTTGCAGATTTGTATGTGCCAACGGAGGAACGCCGGGTGGAGCGTTTCGTTCATGGACTGCAAAGCAGTATCCGAGAACTAGTTCTGACAATGAACCCCACCACCTTTCAGGCGGCCATTAACACGGCTGAGATGATTGAAAAGGAAAAGGTTCGTCAGATGACTGAGAAGGGTGGTGAAAAACGCAAATGGGATGGGCCGGGTAAGGACTTCAGAAAAGGGAAGGTGTTGCGGCCAGACAACCGTGTTAGTAAGGATACCGTTGGAAAACCATGGACGAAGTGTAACAGGGTGCATCGGGGAGAATGCATGGCAGGTTCAAACTCATGCTACCGGTGTGGCTTGCCCGGTCACCTGTCAAAGGATTGTCGCAGTGGGGGAAAATCTTGTTACGAATGTGGGGCTACTGGCCACATGCGTAATGATTTCCCACATTTGAAGAAAGGGGGATCAGTTCCGTATGGTGAACGTCCGGGTGGAAAAGGAAATGACAAGGGAGCAGAACCAGTGCGTCCGAAAGGACGTGCATTCCGCATGACTGCGGAAGAGGCAGAGGAAGTTTCAGATGTGGTGGCAGGTACGTTTCTAGTGAACTCTCTATGTGCCAAGGTGTTATTTGATTCAGAAGCAAATCGCTCCTTTGTATCGCATGCTTTTATGAAATGTTTGGGGGTGAGGCCTAGACGTTTGGAGAGAGCACTAGAGGTGGAAACAGCAAATGATAGTTGGGTATATGTTAAGGAAGTAGTAGAAGACTGTGTCATAGATATAGAAGGGAGGTTGGTGCCTACGAAGTTATATCCCATGGCAATGGGAGAGTTTGACGTAGTGTTGGGTATGGATTGGTTAGCCGCGAACGATGCGAATATCGTTGGCAACAAAAAGCTGATCAGGATCCGGTCACCTGATGGGGATACCGTAGTGATCTATGGAAACCGCCGTGAAAGAAAGACCAGCCTTATCTCCATGATTAGGGCTACTAAGTGTTTGAGAAAGGGGTGTCAAGGGTTCTTGGCGTACGTGTTGGACGCCAAGAAAGAGAAGCATGGGGTGAGCGATGTGCGAGTGGTAAATGAGTACCCGGAGGTATTTCCGGATGACTTGACAAGTCTACCCCCGGATCGCCAGATCGAGTTCAGAATTGATCTGATGCCGGGATCTGTACCGATTGCCCGCGCACCGTATAGATTGGCGCCGTCCAAAATGAAGGAAATGATGACTCAATTGCAGGAGTTATTAGACAAGGGTTTCGTTAGACCGAGTACATCTCTGTGGGGAGCACCTGTGCTCTTCGTGAAGAAGAAGGACGGTACTATGCGAATATGCATAGACTACCGAGAACTCAACAAGGTCACGATCAAGAATAAGTATCCGATCCCGAGAATCGACGACCTGTTTGATCAGTTACAAGGAGACAGTTACTTCTCCAAGATTGATCTGAGGTCAGGATATCATCAACTCAAGGTGAGGGAGGAGGATGTGCCGAAGACTGCATTTCGGACCAGGTATGGACACTACGAATTCCTGGTGATGCCGTTCGAGCTAACCAACGCCCCGGCAGCATTCATGGACTTAATGAATAGGGTATGCCAACCTTATTTGGATCAGTTCGTGATAGTGTTCATAGATGACATCCTGATATTTTCAAGATCGGAAGGGGAGCACGAAAGCCACCTTCGTACAATTCTCGAGCTATTGAAGCAAGAGAAGTTGTATGCGAAGTTTTCCAAGTGCGAGTTTTGGCTGAGGGAAGTGCAGTTCCTCGGGCACGTGGTGTCTGAGAAGGGGATCATGGTTGACCCGACTAAGATTGAAGCCATCCGAGACAGGGAGCAACCTAAGAATCCGTCAGAAGTTCGAAGTTTCCTCGGGCTGGCGGGGTACTACCGGAAGTTCATCAAAGACTTTTCGCGTATTGCCACGCCACTGACCTCTTTAACGAAGAAGAATGCCAAGTTCATTTGGTCGGAGAAGCAAGAGGAAGCATTTCAAAGGCTTAAGGATATGTTGAGCAGTGCTCCGGTGTTGTCACTACCAGATGGTTCAGACGATTTTGTGGTTTTCAGCGATGCCTCGAAGCTTGGTTTGGGTTGCGTACTCATGCAACGAGGTAAGGTAATCGCTTATGCCTCCCGGCAGTTAAAGGATCACGAGGCTCGTTATCCTACGCATGATTTAGAATTGGCGGCAGTGGTTTTTGCCCTGAGATTTGGCGACATTACCTGTATGGGACGAAGTGCCAGATCTTCACGGACCACAAGAGTTTATGTCATCTCTTTGATCAAAAAGAGTTGAATATGCACCAAAGGAGATGGATTGAATTGTTGACCGACTACGACTGTAAGATCGAATACCATCCGGGGAAGGCAAACGTGGTGGCGGACGCTTTGAGCCATAAGGAACGAAGTGAAACCCCCAGGATTGTGGCCATGAGGGCCGAGGTCACATTCAATCTGTTAGCTGAAATAAAGAAATGTCAGGTTGAAGCGCTCGAAACTGAAAATCTTAAGAAGGAGAGAATGGTAGGGCAAGCGTCCATGTTAGTGGAAGATAGTCGAGGGGTGAAATGTCTGAATGGGAGAATCTGGCTTCTGAAACTCGGAGAGCTCCGAAAGCTGATTCTCGAAGAAGCTCACAAATTGAAGTACACGATCCACCCCGGAACTAACAAGATGTACGGAGACCTACGACGAGACTACTGGTGGCCCGGATTGAAGAAAGACGTGGCTCACTTTGTAGAGACCTGTATGACGTGTTCGCGTGTAAAGATCGAACATCAAAGACCGTACGGGAAGCTCCAGTCGTTAGAGATACCGATGTGGAAGTGGGACCAGATCGCGATGGACTTCGTGACCCATTTGCCTAGAACCCCAAAGGGTTATGACGCCATTTGGGTGGTCGTGGATCGACTCACGAAGTCGGCGCACTTCCTACCTATACGATAGTATTACTCATTGGAGCAGTTAGCAAGGTTGTACATCGATGAGATCGTAACCCGCCATGGGGTACCCTCATCAATTGTATCAGACCGTGATAGAAGGTTTACCTCTACGTTTTGGAAGAGCTTACAAAGAGAAATGGGTTCGCAGATCAAGATGAGTACCGCTTATCATCCTCAGACCGACGGTCAGAGTGAGCGAACGATCCAGACGTTAGAAGACATGTTAAGAGCGTGTGCTTTGGATTTCCAAGGCTCATGGGAAAAGAACTTACTGCTGATCGAGTTTGCTTATAACAATAGCTATCACTCGAGTATCAAGGCAGCGCCGTTTGAGGCACTTTACCGTAGAAAGTGTCGGACACCGTTGTGTTGAAACGAAGTCGGAGAGATGTCGTTAGCGGGACAAAAAATTGTACAACTGACTTCGGACAAGATAGTCCAAGTGCGTGAAAGACTGAAGGTCGCCCGCGACCGGCAGAAAAGCTATGCGGATAAGATGCGGAAAGACATTGAATTCCAAGTCGGAGATCATGTTATGCTAAAGGTGTCTCCTTGGAAGGGAGTGGTACGATTTGGAAAACGTGGGAAGTTAAGCCCACGTTACATCGGACCGTTTGAGATTACTGAACGAATCGGAGAAGTGGCGTATAGGTTGGATCTGCTGGAAGAGCTGCGCAGTATCCACAATACTTTTCACGTGTCTAATCTAAGAAAATGTCTAGCCGACGCGGCAAAAGCGGTTCCGTTAAATGATTTTAAGGTGGACGAAAAGTTGAATTTTGTAGAGGAACCCGAAGCAATCACGGATGTTAAGGTAAGGAAGTCGCGGAGCAAGGAGACTAAGCTGGTTAAGGTACATTGGCGGCACCACAAGGGTCCGGAGGCGACCTGGGAGTTGGAGTCAGAGATGAAAGCTAGATACCCGCATCTTTTCCAATGAGGAATTCCGGGGACGGAATTCTTTTAAGGGGGGAGTGTTGTAACAACCCAAATTCTAGTGGGTTTTAGAGTTTGGTGGTCAAAGTGGAATAAAAGAAAGTATTCTTGAGGGGCTTAATTGTCAATTGGTGAAAGAGGTGTAGGGCACAAATCCCTAGGACAACCTTCACTTCACAAAATCAGTAATTGGTGTTGGTGTTGGCGGCTAAGAGAGAGAGCAAGAGAAAGAAAGAAGGGTTTGAGAAGAAATCAAGAGAAAAGGAGGAATCAAGGAAGAATCTGCAAGGTAATACATTCTGAATCCGTTCTCCTGATCATTGTAGTACTTTTCTTTCTTGTTGGTATGGATTCCTAAGATTTTTCTGGATGATTCTTTGAGTTTTCACCATCTTTCCTTTAAAATGGGTATTATGGGTTTTTGGCTTGGTAATGGATTTAAGGGAGTAAAAGATGGATTAAGTGGATGTTTAGATTGGTGAATGAACCCTTATGGTTGTCTAATCGAACTTATGGTAGAAATTGGAGTTATCGATCACTTTTAATTTGCTAATTTCGAACAGCAGCCGCATCCGGACACCATCAGTTCGTGATGATCATGGTAGTTTCCGGATACGGATGCTAGTTTCCGGGTGAAGTTTTATGGTAGTTTCCGGATAAGGATGGTAGTTCCCGGGTGGGTGATTTTTCCGGGTAGATTGAGTTACCGAGTGCAGTATCCGGAAAGAAGGTGTATCCGGACAGTCTGGGTATCCGGAAAGAAGGTGCATCCGGACTGTCTTGGTATCCGGATAGTATGGGTATCCGGACAGTCTTGGTGTCCGGACAGGTTGTGTAACGACCCAAATCCCATAACATACATCATAATACATAACATTCATACATAACATTGATTTACAACAAAAGTTACATAACAAACCAAGTACGGTCTCATTAGTCTTGACATTACAAAATATATAAAAGCTTCCTAATCAACATCCAACAAAAGCTTCCTATACTTCATCCTCTCCTGCCGATCCTTAACCTGGAAAACATATTTTTGAAAACAAAATGAGGGTTAGACCAAACGGGTCTAGTGAGTTAATCCCGGTCCTTTCCAAAATCATTATCAAACCTTTTATGTAAATCCTTTGTATCAAAATAGTTTAGATAAACCTTTCGTAAAATATAAACATACCACACGTATTTAAATACCAATCCAGACTCGTGCATCATGTACATCTCATTCACCTTATTCCTCCACAAATGGCCATATTAGTTGGTAGCAAGCCAACTAATAAATCAACAACCGGTCCACTCACCGGAACCCGGCTACCTGTCGGTCCGCACACCGGAACCCGACTACTCACCGGTCCGCACACCGGAACCCGACTACACACCGGTCCGCACACCGGAACCCGGCAACAAGTGCACTCGTGTAGTGCAAAGCTTATATAAATACAATACATATCTCATTACATCATATTGTCATTTATATACACATAATCATATTCCTACCACATAATCATCTCATATATATATTTATACACATATGTATTCCAGTTCAAAACGTTTTACATCAAAACTCACCTTGAATGCTTAAAATACGCTTCCAAGCCTTTCTCCGAGCTATCCGATCCTTTATCCAAATACCTCAGAATCTGAAACCATTTACATACAAATATCTCCTTACCAACTTATGTATACGACTTACTAGCAGGTTATGGACTCTAGATACATCTACATAACTTTTATCCTCAAAATTTACCCAAACAGCCAAGTTATCCGGAAACCTCAAAGTATCCGGACAACTTTCCGGACAACACAAAGAATCCGGACAACACGAGGAATCCGGACACCACAGACTAATCCGGACAACAAAGGAATCCGGATGCCATCCGGACTCTAGATCATCCGGAAACCATCAATCCAATCGTCCGGACTCTATCAATAACTTACCCGGACACTACCCAAGAATCTACCCGGACACATTCAACAAAACTATCCGGACACCTTCATACTGCGTCCGGACACCTCTGTCGGTTTCATCATTTTCGACCCAGAATTAACAGAGATCACTACTGGAAGTGTAATCGGTTATTCTACTCCGATAGAAACTATCTAAACACATTTACAAACACAAAATACAAAGCAACATACCTCAAATTCACTTCCAAAAGTACCAAGTTGAATCCCTAGCTTTACTTCTTCTCTTTTCTTCTTTTGCTCTCAATACACACACTCACACACTGAAATTCTGGATATTTAGCTGATATGAAAATATCAGAAAACTAAAAGGGTATTATCTACATATATTTACCATTTCCACCCCTAAACTCCTCACTAATAACTAATACACCTTTAATTTATCCTTTGGTCAAACTTTTACCCTTTAAACTTATAAACCCTCCTAAACTTACCCTAACATCAATTATAAAGAAAATAAACTTAACGGAACTAGAATTTAAATTAACGGATTTACCCGGGGTATTACAGGTTGGTACCCGGAAAATGTGTGTTGGACAGTAGGTTTGAGCCGTTTAATCTTATCTGAATCTAATGCCCTTAGGTGTTCGACTGGTTTAGCTGGGAGGTATATAAGAAGTACGTTCTACGATAATCAAAGGTGAGTTCTCTCACTCCTTTTTATGACGTACCATTTTTACTGAATATGGTTCCTTTATCGAGCATGAATTGATTTATAAAAGTTATGCATGCTTTCATGATTTACATGTTTACACACAAATGAAAGATGTTTAATGTTTTCATGCATATGGTTTCAAATGTATGTGTATGCTATGTGGAGTCGGTTGCACGATGGGGCCAGGGTACCTTGGGATCTCTGATCCCTTGGGCATATGGAAGTTAGCTTGTAGGTTAGAATTCGTTTTCTCCTACATGAAGGAACGGGGAGTCCATTTGGATTCCGGCGTAGACGAGACGGTGTCCGTTAGGCCCCGATCGGAGTAGCTTATGCAATTCCCTGAACCCCGTGTTTAACCTTGGTTGATGTAATGAGAAAGATGTGAAAGTATTTTCTTTATGAAATGATCTTTTTACTGTGATAAATGTTTATGGAGGGAATTCACTAGACCTTTTGGTCTAACCCTCGCTTTTCAAAAACTAAACCATTTTCAGGTAAGCGTACAGTGGGAAATTCTTGTAAGATTTAGATGGAGACAAGAAAGGTGTGGAGCTCATAGCGACTCCAAGATTTTGAATGATGACTATATATAGAATCTCGGCTATGGACGTAGAGTCTTCCGCTGTCAATTTTACTTAGATCACTCTTTTGATTATGTAAAGACAAGATATTAATGTACTGTGAATGCTTATTTTTCTAGATGAATGCATGTTATGAAGTTGGGACGTTACAATATATTTGCTCGAGGATAATATCTTCGCCAATCGCCAGTCGGACATATGAATTTTTACCCATACAGTTTGCCCTTGAGATTTGAGTTTTAAATTTCGCTCTAAATTCGGTTTTCGTGGATAACATGATGCGTATGAACTCTTTACAACTGATTCCATTAGGAACAAAGTCTTTTATATGCTCCATGTTAAGCATTCAGCCAAAAACGTAGAAAGCATCAGGACATTAGGAATCTATATATTGCTTCTGTCACCTTACCGAATTGTAGAGAGATGAAAGACTCTGCAAGTGTAATCGAAGAAAAGGGGATCTTGATGCTTTCCAAATCATATCTCGGATACCCTCAGATATTGAGCTTTTTTGTCTGCTAAACATGCGTCCAGATGAGTTCCCTGATGGGTGGTTCATTTTATACGAATACCCTTTCAAGATTGGTTTTACTTGGCCTTTTTCGACCTTTTCAAGGACATTCTTGGATGCATTTAATCTTTCTCTAGGGTAGATGAGGCCCCAGTTTTGGATAATTAACAGCATTGTCGAAAGGCTGAGGAGTGGATGAGAATCCCTTTTTTCCATTCACGATCTTACTGGGGCTTATTATGTTAAGCCTAAGAGTAACCCCCGTTACAGCCTTTACCCCAAGGCTAGTGGTAACTAGATGCTTGTTCTGGGTACTTTTATGAATGACTGGAAGTGGAAGTGCCACTAGGTTTTTGAACGAGTGTCATTGTTGAAGGACAGATTAATTGTTGGCATATGAATGAAAGCAATAGTAAGTGTCTTATTTATCTTTTTCTTTTATCGTAAATATTTTCCATGACAACTAATGTTTTTTTTGTGAAAGTAGAAATCAATTTCTCTTGAGTGTCGCCTTTGGAGGATACTCAAGAGAAACCTGAGAAGTTCCTTTGTCTGCCCAACCGGGAGTTTGCTCATATGACGAAGAGCAGGTCATTGAGATGAAGATGCGGGAGAGGAAGAGGTCATGTTTTTAGGCTCGACGCGTCCTTCTGATCTAAGGGAGGATGGAAAGGAAGAGCAAGAGGAAAAAATGGTGGGTAAGTCCTTAATCGAAGATAATATCTTCGTTATCTAATCCCTTTGTGTCTTTGATTGCAGGAGAGACCTGTGGGATTCTTTCGACCCCCAAGAATCCTGCGATCACTACTCTCTCCAAAAAGGAGAGAAATGTTATACTTTCCCCCCAAGGGTAAGTCATTGAAAAGGAAGACCCATGCGTCGGGGGTAGACGCCAAAAAAGCTGAAGACAAAGACAATAGGGAAGAAACCATCTTCAACAATCGATGATCAATCGAAGGTTGTCAATGTGGAGAAGGCCTCTTCTTCTTCTTAGAAGAGGAAGGAGACTAGGGTCAAAAAGGGCCCTAAAACGATGTTGATGACGATTAAGGTTCGTGTCGTATTTATGTAGGGGAATGAGATGAATCCTGATATATTCATTTACATAAACTGTTTTCCTGTCTCCTCAGAATAAATAGAAATATGTCGACGCCCCCATCGAGGAAGTGGATATGCATTCGGGCGTACTTTCCTTCATGGTAAGCTTCTTTTTTGCTTTAAAAGGAATTATTTCTTCAAACTTGTGATATTGATTTTATTCTTTGTCTTGTAGGCATTTCGGTCATTTAGGCATGCATTAGAGGATCGAAATGGTTCGCTGTCTGTTTGCGACTTCTGTGAAGGATGAGGAAGCTAAGGCGGTCAAGAATGCGGCTGAGGTAAAGAAGACTAATATCGCCCTAACTGAGAATGAAAAAGAGGCTAAGGATCTTAATACGGGGTTATTGGAGGCAAAGGATGAGGTTGAAAGTTTGAAGAAGGAGCTTGAGGCTTTGGAAGTCTTTAATTGTCTGAAGGCAAGGTCATCGATCATGCGCCAATACCTAGTGGGGAAAACCCGCTTAAAGATGTCGAAGAAGTACTTGACTACTTCTTGAAGAACATCGGTTTGGGTGAGGATCTAAAATTCGACGATGAAGAGTAAGTGGTCGAGGATATCCTTGAGAACGTCTCCGTCATGGAGGAGGTGACAGAGAAGGCGACTGCGGAAGTCTACCCTCCATCTCAAGCTTAGATAAAGTTTCCCCTTTTTGTTTCTTTCCTTTGCGCGACCATTGGTGGTCATGCCAACACTTGTAAGTTTTTTTCTGGATAATTTTAATACTAGTATTGAAAATTTGTTTCTTATAACTGTTTTCTATGTCTTAGCAAACTACGAGTGTCCAACTCAAATATCATGGTTAATAACGATTTTAATTCAGGGAAATTGAGCTATACGTGGTGAACTATTATATTCGAACTTATTGAGGAGTTTTGTTCAAGGATTAAATATTTAATAATCATTTATGCATATTGCCTTTTGTTATGAAGATCATGCGATAAAGAGTTTAGGTCGAAGATATATCCGATCTAAAACATTGCTTCAAAGGAAAATTATGCGTCCTATCGTCTGTTTTGGCGATTATGCAAAAAAGTATGATAATCAAGGATATTCTCGATATTCTTGTGTAACAATGCCTAACAAATTTGCATGACATGGATTTTGAGGTGAAGTTACTTTTAGGCATACCTTTTGCGTTGTACTGAACGTGGTAATCGTGCATATCTGTAGGGAAAATTGTTAGGGGTGATCATTGGTTTGACCAATGAACCTTCGATGCCTAAGTTAGTAATGTCGTCAATAAATATATAAGAAACACTCGAAAAAACTATCTTTTTATATGTATCACATTCCAACTTTGTAGGATGTCGCATTATGCATGGTCTTCAATCGATAAGATCCTTTTCCTATGACACTAGAGATTCTATAGGGTCCCTCCCAGCTGGTGGAAAGTTTCATTAGTGTTAGGAAAAACAAATCATAATACATAGTCGTCAATATGAAAGACTTTTATTTTGACATTTTTATTAAAAAAAACAAATGACCATTTGTTGTTGAGATGCCATTCTGATTAATGGTGATTCCCACATTTCTTCGAGAGCATGTACGTCATAACTCAAATCAACCAAGTTATGATCTACTAATTGATGACGTGTGAGCGGTAATTGCAACGACCCAAAACTCAAGCCAAACATAATATAAATAAATTCCAAATTGGAGCACAACATCAAGTCAAACACTGAATTACATCCCATAGTCTACTGCAGGTAAACAACTCCACAACTAAGAATCACAACTAAGTCAAGGAATCTAAACAATAAATAATAAAGCTTTACTATGTCCACTATCTCCAAGCTCTCATATCGTACCCTTTCTGTTGCCCGAGCTCACACTAATCTACTTTCCTAAAAATAGTTTTCAGTTTTACAAAAGCAAGGGTTAAACCGAAGGTCTAGTGAGTTCCGTAAAACAACAACATCGCACCTCAAGTATCATTTAGAAAGAGCTATAATACATTTATAACGGTTCACACCTTTAAAGAAAAACCTTCCTGCACACACAAGCACATGTGGATGGCACACGCTTAAAGTCACACACACCTGTGACCGTCGTGTTCAGGCTCATACCTTCAAAATGATCAATTCAAATATTACCATGCACGTTCAAAGATTGCTTGCAAAAAGGGTTAAATAAGAAAACTCACCTGTTGTCCAAGCTTGAATTTTTATGAATGAACTTAGTAGGCCCAAACCAAACATCTAAATTGCATGACACACGAGGGGTGTTAAACCACCTAATTCTTCCCCAAAACCATTTATAACAATCCTTAAGACAAACCCATAATTGGCGCCTTAATCCTAACCCAAAAGAAGAAGCGAAACAAAACGAAGAAGAACCCAAATAGCACTTTGTGCGGCCTGACTCGCACCTTTAGGTTGCGCCAGAACCCGTGCAAGTCGCTGGGATCAGGTCCTAGACCTGTACGACTTTTCAGCCAAAAACCCCTCAAGCCTCACATGCCCAAACCTTCCCAATTTGATTTTAAGCCCTTAAATCGAGGGAATCAATGTCCTAAACTATTTAATAAATATTGAATCATCAAAACATCATTTGGTCTATTGAATTCCATCCATTGCAGATCGCATTTGACCAAAACATCAAAATGATGAAGAACACTTGAAGAAAGCACCAACAATGAAGATTCTTATTAAAAAATTCAATGGAGAAAATCAATACTCAAACAAAAACACAACTCCATTGAATCTTAAATCTATAAACCCTTAAATAAGGAAACTCCCAAAAACCTCAACCATAAACCTCACCAAAACATAGAAGACAATAAAGGGGATGATTACCTTGATGAAGAAGAGGAAATCCACCTAAATCAGCTTATTTCTTTAATGTCCTTAAGAACACACACACACACACACACACACACACACACACACACACACACACACATACACACACTATTTCTCTTCCAATTCCTCTCTAGCCTCCAATACGTGTTTTGAACAAATGGGAAGGGTATTGAGGGTCTTACCCTCATTATCTCTTAATTTCACTCTAGTCCCTATAGATTGAGAGTTTCACAAATTTATCCCCGAACTCCCAAAACCTTAAAATCAAGGATTTTGGTTTATTACAATACCTCTCCCTCAAAAGAGTTTCGTACCTAGAATTCCATCATCGAATAAATGTGGGACCGTGGAGCTCATGTTCGTCTCGACTTCCCAAGTTTCCTTTTGTCCTTTATGGTAACGCCATTGTACCCTCACAAGGTCAATATCTTTGGTTCTTAATTTTCTAACTTTACGATCCAAAATGGCCACCGGTTCTTCGACATAGGTCAACTTCTCATCCACACGAATATCTTCTAACGGTACGACCATATTCGCGTTGGCTAAACAGTTTCTCAAATTAGACACATGAAACATAGGATGGATGCCCAAAGCTCCTCGTGTAATTCTAATTTATACACCACCTCCCCTACACGCTCGGTAATAGAAAAAGATCCAATACACTTAGGACTTAATTTCCCCCTCTTTCCAAAGCATACCACACCCTTCCAACGCGAGAACTTTAGCATCACATTCTCTCCCACTTGGAATTCAATCGATTTTCTTTGCTTGTTTGCATACATCTTTTGACGATCTTGAGCTGCCCTCATCTTCTCGCAAATCTGATTGATCTTATCGACGTCATTTGCACAATCTTCAGACCCGCCAATTGTCTCTCTTCTACTTCATTCCAACACAAAGGAGTTCTACACTTGCGTCCATACAACGCTTCAAAAGGTGCCGCTTGAATACTAGCATGGAAGATATTGTTGTATGAGAACTCTAGCAACGACAAATGAGCTTCCCAAGAGCCTTAAAGTCGATTGCACATGCTTGAAGCATATCCTCCAAGGTCTGGATAGTTCTCTCACTTTGACCATCCGTTTGAGGATGATAAGGGCTACTCAACTTGAGTTGTGAACCCAACTCCCTTTAAAGACTCATCCAAAATGATGACATGAAATGACTATCGTGGTTGAATACTATAGACAATGGCACACCATCCCTCGACACAATCTCATCGATGTATAATCTTATAATAACCGAGATCTTATTTTAAAAAGATTAAGTTTCGTGGGAATGGTTGTAAAGTTGAAAGTCCAGGGACTAAATTGTAAATTTAGAGAAGGTATAAAAAACTCTTAAATTGGGCTAAAAACCCTAGGAACTTTTCATCTGTGTGTGTGGCGGCTTAGAGAAGGAGGAGCAGAGAAGGAGGATTGCTCAATTTCAAATTGGAAGAGAAAGCTTCATCGTTCTACAAATCTGAAAGAGGAAAGGGGATTGGAATCTGGTTCTACATCGATTCTAGCAGGTAATCGCTATTCCAACCCTTAATTTTAGAGATTCTACTGAATTATTGTTTTGTTCTTGAAGTTTTATTAAAAGTTGGGAATGGTGTTCTAAGGGAAGGATTAAGCATTATGTTGGGTGCTAATTAGCAACGGATTGTAAGGAAAGAATCTAAGTTATATTTGTGATGTTTGTTTATCGCGAGATCGCGTTGTTTAAATAATATTTAGCAAGTTTTCGTTCCACTATTGTCACATACCTCGTCTTCCGGAACGAGTCTATATCAAAAATAAAATAGGATCCGGAATCCAATTTTTGGGATCCGGAAAGTAGTAGTTAGAATTTATGGGATCCGGAGTTATGTAGCGGATCCGGAATTTAATTGACGTTGGGGCTAATTAAATAAGAACCGGTATTAAACTGTTGGAAGATCCGGAATTGTTTTATTTGTGATCCGGTATTGGGCCTTGATTTGGAAGATCCAGAATTGTTAATTTAATAAACCGGAATTCGGTCCAAATTTTGAGAATCGGAATGCAAATATATAGAGTTCCGGAAATAAATTAATGGACCGGAAATTTGGTTTTGGGCCGTGAGTCCGGATCTCGTTTGTGGATCCGGTGTGTATTGTTTAAAGTAAATTTCCGGTAGTGGGTTAAATTACAATATGGATCCGGTGTTTTGTTTTTAAATAAAATCCGATAATATTTTATAGAGCAGATCCGGTGTTGTCATCACAGACCCGGAACCTTGCATTCAATGTTGGGCTTAGTGTTTCGCACGTGATCCGGAAAGTTTTTAACAAAATATCCGGAGTTGTCTTCAAGTGGAATCCGGAGGGTAAACCACGTGGGCCGAAATGTTAAATGGGCCGATCCGGAATTCTTTTGTAAGATCCGGAATGGCGTGTGGGCTTAAGAATAAAATGGAATACGAAATGCAAAATTAAAGTAAGAACCTGAATTAATTTATAATTGGGCTGGAAAGTAGGATCCGGTATTTAAATCATGATCCGGAGTCTTTTTGTAAGGATCCGGTATGGTGGGTAAACTAATTAAGGACCCGGAGTTAATTTATGTGGACCGGTAAGCAGAGTCTAGAACCCGGATCATGATTTAAAAGTGTAACTTACCCAAACTTAGATAATCTTGGGTTAAGATTCGGAAACAAGCTCGAGTAATAAATTAAAGATTTATGATGTACGTTTCCTGAATATTATAGTGTCCCATCTAGAGATCGGAAGGCTAAGTAAGAGGTCGTGAAGCGAGAATGACTGGTGAGTTTCCTTAATCCTTTTTACGTGGAATGAAAGTTAAATGTTTACTGATTATGGCATGTTTTACGAGTATAACCTGTTTTCACGTTTTATAAGTTATCACATGAAAGAACGTTTTGAAAGGCTTATTTGCATGAATGAATGATGTTTAAAGATTTCACATTTCCGTGATTTATTATGAGCTATGTGTATGCTATGTGGGGTCGGTCTGCACAGTGGGATCAGAGTACCTCGGGATCCGGTAATCCCTTGGGCAGTTGTGATGAGCAAATAGGATGGAATTCGTTTCCTTCCTACTCAGATAGAGGGGAGTCTGCTTGGGCCCCGATATGAGGCGATAGAGGAGTCAGCTTGGGCCCCGATCGTGGTTAGATGTACGATCCTGGAACTCTGTGCAGTTACCATGTTTGATGCTTTATGTGGAGATGAATAATGTATTTATGAAATGATTTTATTACTGTTGTTTAAAGTCGTTTTCAGAGGGAATTCACTAGACCGTTTGGTCTAACCCCCGCTTTTCAAAAACTAAACCATTTTCATATAAAAGAGATGAATAATGTATTTATGAAATGATTTTATTACTGTTGTTTAAAGTCGTTTTCGGAGGGAATTCACTAGACCGTTTGGTCTAACCCTCGCTTTTCAAAAACTAAACCATTTTCAGGTGAGCGAATAGTAGGAGGCTCTGGCAAGTGAGCAGGGCAGGACTTGAGATTAATGCAGATAGAAGCAGTGCCACTCATGCTTTTAGTAGTTAGTCATTCTCAATTGTGTATAGGTTGTTTCCGCCAACCTAAGCTTTGAGACAGATGTAATGAAATTTTGGGACCCAGTTTTGTAATTCTTTAAATTTAAATGCTATGCATGCTTTATTTAGACAGGGTTGTTACAAATGGTATTAGAGCCATAGTTTTAAGGGATTTAGGTGACCGGACGGGCCTAAACTTAAACTTTGGAAGTAGAAATCACAACTGAGAAGCAGGAAATGCGTTAGTAAGGCACTATTGTATAGATAGGACTAATAGGGTACCGAGGACAGTCATGTAAGGTAAGTTTGGGATTACACCTGGCTAGTGTAATCGCAAACTTACAGGTACATGTATGTGCTTAATCTGCCTTATTATTCCGAAGCTGTAGTCTTAAGCTAGTTTATATGTCGTGTTCCAATAATCTAGAATGTCAGCAAGATCCCTGAGGGGTAGAGTGAGACCCATTATTGGGAAAGTATCGTGAAAGATCATTTATGATGTGATGTATGTATACATCGTAGAGAAGAAATGTTGTTTGGAATGTTATGAGTCGTCTAGAGGTAGATCTTCGTGGGTTCGACGAGGATGAGCGATTTCTTCTGAGTAAGACTCTTGGTTCTGGAGAGTCCCAGTTGTAGAAATCGTGAGGTAGATCAGTTGGGATGGTAAGAAGGACAGTGTCGAGATCTTGAAAGTGTCAATTCCAGAGCGAGTGGAGGATTAGAAGTCCTGACTCTTTAGTCGAGCTTTTCAATGTCGGATTGAAAACGTGTAGAGGTAGAATGTGATATAATTGATCAACGAAAATAGTATGAAATGGTTGAGTAAGTGGGTCGTGGAACGCATGTACAACAAGTTATTGCAAGGCTGAGAGAACGACCATTGGTCGAAGGTAGAGTGTCAATGATAATTTGCGTGAGTAAAATGGTTGACCTTGTTTGAGTGAGTAGCCTTCAATTGCGAGTAGAGTTTCATGCATTGCGTTCTTGTGTGTGTTACATGAGTTTTCGTGATTAAAAGCAAATGCGTAAATAGCAAATTTTGGTCGGGATTGAGTCAACATGTGCAAGCGTGTATTAAAAGAAAAGGGCAATTCCATTTACGTCGCACAATGAAATTTTAAGCTTAGCAATTTGCTAAATACTTCACACTTTTCATGATAAGTTACATTGTTGCAAAAAGTCAAGGAAAATGTTTGCCAGCAAAACTTTTATAACCAAAATGAGTATTGACATGTTGAAATTATATAAATGGGTGTGAGATCCGACTGGTCTATTTCGTGTCGGTAATTTCTTTCAGGATTTTGTTGCATGGAAGATTTTCATTCCATATGTAACAGTCGTAACAACGTCGTTTTGGTAGAATAAGATTGAGTTTTACTAAAAGGGTACGTGCGAACGATTCTCGAGATCGCTGTGTAGGGCATTGGAGTTATGAGAATGTTGGGGTCATGTGTACCCAAGTAGTTCCAAGTGTTATTTACTAAAATGATAAAATGTGCGAAATGATTTATTTATCGCGTTGTCATGCATGAAGGCTATGAACTCACTAGGTCGTAGAGTATTACATTTTAAGATAAGGAAGGATTCCGAGAGTGGAGAGGTGTTGGACAAACCATGGGAGAATGTTTATAGTTTGGCATTTGTGTTAAAAAAGAAAGGTGAACAGTGGGGGAGTCGGAAGTGGACCTTGGTGTCGGATGTATGAGAGTTTGTACCCCTGTTCGGTAACTGGAAATACGGTTGCCGAGGGACAGTTGTGTCTGGAAGAAGGACTTGTAGTCATCAAGGTGTTAGTATTAGCAACTCGTCATGAGTAGTGTTGTGAGATAGGAAGGAAATGTCTTTGGCGTCGAATATGAGTTGTGAGTAGTGTTGTATGGATGTAAGATGGTGAAAGACCACTGTTTTGGATAAGCGTTTTACTTACAAGGTTGGACGATTCGTAAAGGATGAGGTATTTAGCACAAGCGAAGTGAGAGTATAGATTATTTTTATCTGTGAGGGAATGTGACCTGTCTATGTAATGGCTTGGATCGTAAAGAACTAGCAAGAGACAATTATGTTTGAGTTAATTGGGAGCTCGTGAGTTGTGGTTCAACTAGATTGGGACAAGGCAAAGTAGCGAGACAGACTCGGTTATCTATGCGGGAGAGCATGAAGGCAAGTTTGAATGGTGTACGAATGGCCATGAGAGATCTTGTTTGCAGTGTGATGTTATGGGTGAAGAATATACAGATGTGTAGGGGCAGCAATTGCCAAGATAAATGTGCCAGCCAACGTTGTAGTAATGAGATGTTAGAAAGAGGAAGTACCAGATGGAAGTCTTTTCGGGATTTCAGATGAGGTATGTGATTTGTTAATCAAGTAGTTGGAGCATGTAACACCCGGAATTTTACTAAAGTGAAGGTTTAAAGTTGGGAAGAAGTGTGCGAAGGAAGCTCAGCAATCGGGTTCATTCGCGACGAAAATCGAGCTTGGTACCATCTCAACGAAAGTGACATGGCGAGAGTGCCATGTCACAATCGCTTGGTCACTTTCGCATGGAAGGAATTGGCTGGACAAGAGGGGAGTCTCGGTACATTCTCAGCGAGAGTGACATGGCGAGAGTGCCATGTCACAATCGCATGGTCACTTTCGCCGCGGGTGTTCAGATCACTTAAATGCCCGATTTTGTTAGCCTTTTCTCATTTCTCTCATTCCCTTTCTTCACAAACCCTCTCAACCGAACCTCTTTGTTTCCATGGTCGATTTTGGAACTGTTCTCTTAGAAATCAACCATTTCTTCACCATCTAAGTTGTAATCAAACCCCTTCCTCCATTGTTGAGCATATTTGGAGAGCTTGGAGCTTTTGTGGAGATTAGGAGTTCGTCTTGGAGGATTCAAGTGGTTTAAGGTAATCTCTTCCCATCTAAAGATGTTATTGTTATTAATTTCATCTTTCTTTCCATCTTGTGGTGATGTTGGACGATTTTGGTGATGATGGGTTAAGAAAATATGGTTTACCTCATATTTAAGAACTAGGGTTTGTTTATTTGGGGGTTTTGATGTGTTATGGTTAGGGAATGATACCTTATGGTAGGATTGTGATATTGATGGTTGGGGTTTCATAAATCTAGGTTTTGGAAGTTTTGGCTTGAGGGTGCAAACTTCATCAAAGGAGCTTACGTTGGAGAAACTCTAGATTTAGCTAAATCTAGCAAGGTGAGTTCAAGTTACTTTGCGAAAACATTGTACATGCCAAAATGAGTATTTTACAAATATGTGTGTGTTTTACTTGAAAATGTATATGGTTGAGTTATTTGAATGGTTTAACTCTTTTGAAGTGTTTATCTTCATAAATGTGTAAAACACCCATATTTGAGACTTTTAGATATTTGGATGGTTAGAAACCATGATTTGTCTTTAAAAGATTAATTGCTCAAAATGAGGTTTAAAGTGATGGTTTAATCATATATGTCTAAATGATTTCATAAACCATTTGAGAAAATGCATCTTTAGTGTTATGGGTCATTTTGAGAATTATAAGGGTGCGAGTCCTTTGGGAAAACCCTTTTTGTTTAACCGTGTTGAGTTTTGGGGTTAATGATGATTTTGTGGTATTGCTTGCCTAAAAAATGTTTAAACGTGTTTTTGACCGACATTATGGGTCTAGTTTGCTCGGTTTTGACTGTGAGAAAGTCTTGGGGTTAATTGTCCGGTTTAAATGGCTCAATATGGAGTCTTGTTGATGGGTTGCTTTTATTGCACTGTTTTGCATTTAATGCACGTTTGAGTATTTACATGCTTGGGTGAGTGAGTCATTCCGGGATAGTCATGATGTTTGTAGACTGTGTTGCATTGGATCCATAGGCATGTTGTTCAGTCATTGGTAATGGTCGATTGGGTATCTTGAGGACGAACCTCGGAACTCATGTTTTATGACCTGGACTTTACGAGTAGGCATTAGGAGGATATAGTCTTGGGCACTTACCTTGGAGGTCTGTGTAGCGATCCACGCCTTCGGGATGTATACCTTGGAGGTAGTCCCGATGTGCCGGGCCTTGAGGCGTTACCGAGTGGGTAGACGTCAAGGTGTATCCTCAATTATGGTGTAACTCGGTTTCGTAAAGCAGAGTCGTGGAATAGGCCAGACGTATGTGGTAATTCCCGATTTCGTTGGGAGGATAGAGATAGGCATAACGTAACTTGTAATCTCTACTCCCAGTTGTGCGATGAACGTTGTACGGGTGGTATACTTATGTGTTACCTCCACCTTCAACGGATACGTGTCTCCCCCGTTTATGGTATTTGATCTTTATTACATTTTACAGTTGCGTGCGTATTGCTTCGTATTATGTTTTAATAAAGAGTTATATTTAATGGACGATTTCCATGTTTTATGGGTTGAGTATGTTTGTTAACCGTATGTGAAGGTTTTGCCTAATTTAGATTTATTCGCGTATTTGGGTGAATTGGGATTGTAACTCATTTTTGGGAAAACGCTTTACACTTTTGGGAAGGATTCCCATGGATTTTGAGTGCGTTGGAAAATGAGTCGCTTATGCCGTTTGGGAAACTTTTTTTGGGAAATGATAGTCTTTGTCGCAAGCTTTCATTTAAAGATTTATTTAAATCATGACTATAATTATTAACTGACGATTTATGATTTGATATAGTCATGATAAAATGCTTGAACTCACTAGGCGTAAGCCTAACCCTTTTCATTTGTCGGCATGTGCAACAGGCTCATGTTGGGGTAGCTCTAGCTACACTGTGAAGTGGCGAGTGCTAGTAAAGTGCACGAGAGGTGAATAGCTTAAGTTATGTTTTCCGCATTTACCCTTGGGAAGTAGCACTTGTATTTGGATTAAGTGATGTCTGAAGTGGGTTTAGTCTTGGTAATGAGACTTATGTAGTATGTATTGCTTGGAGATAACCATTGTTTGTAATTGGAGGTATTTTACTTATTGTTTCAGATGTAATATCAAAATTTTTAAATTAGTTGCTCGTTCCAAATTTGAGGGTGTTACAAGTTGGTATCAGAGCATAAGTTTGAGAAATTTAGGTGTTAATTTTGGATACCTAGACTCAAACTAGCGTTTGTTTAAGTAAATAAGAGTGAGATTCACCTTTAGGCACATTAAGATAGGATGTTTTGGGATCAATGGATGTTGTTAGAAACGAGAATCACATTGAGAGTAACAAGGATAATCATGTATGGTTCGTTCATAGTGACACCTGGCCAGTGTCATGGTGAACCTACTAGTACATGTGCATGCTTGAATTGCTTTCATGTAATGATTGTTGGGGTAGTAAAGGAAGTTCTAAACTAGTAGCCGTTGGAATAGATGGACAATTGTAGTATTAGTCACTTGGAGTGACGATAAGCATGATAATTGCTTTAAGTAGACCATTTCGGGTCGAGGTTGATGGTTGGATTAGAACCATAGGCTTATTGAGCCGACTATGAATTGAGGAAAAACCGTAAAGTTAATGGATGTAATTTCCAACTTGCCTTAAGAGGTTTGATTATCGGGATGACAATAGTGGACCGGAGGGATTTGGAGGAGTATGCGTGAGACGTTGAATGCCGACTAAGTCATTCACAAAATTTATTTTGAAAATAAATTACATCAGCTATTTCTTGTGTTTCCAATCCTTATGCGGATTACGTTTTGAATTTTTGAGAAATGGTTAGCACACACACAAGATTTCAAATCATGGTTTTGAAGGTGCATGAAACCCTTTTATTTCGGGAGTTGCAAACTCCGTCGGAACTTGTTTTGTTTATTTCATTGTTGTTCAACATTGTTTTGGATATAATGATAATCGTATTTTGTGATGTTTAAGATGTTAGGCAAGTAACTACGGCTTATAACTTTAACATTGGATCTCCTCCACATATGTTAAAGTTTGGACGGAAAGTTATCTTCTACGATGTCTGTGTATGATTATTTTGGAGAATTTGTTTAATGTGAGTTGTTAAACAATGTTGTTTATGCGGTATTGCCATAGAAGAGATTTTGGAATTTGGCATTTTGCCGTGATTTTGCTTATAACAATTTGGCTTGGGAGCATGATGTTTAGCGTCGTTTATTGACTTGGAGTCATTGAATCCATTGAGTTTCATGAAATTTCGTTTTACGACATGTCGGGTCGTGTGAGTGCAAGGTTTATAAGGTGCACACCTTAGTTATAACGTATGTTGATTTTGGAGTTTATTTGGGCATTTTGACTCAACTGGGTTTTGTCGAGAAGTGTTATTTGAGCCGGAAGGCAACCAAACGGGACGCTTGAGAATTTTGATGTCGCGTTGTTCCTCTTTTAAAGAATTGTGTCAGCACGTTTTGGTTGCTATTTACCTAATTGTACAAATTGACTCATATGTGGCGTGAGTAGTGCATGAAAGAATATGCAGATTGTATTTCTTAATGATTTGCTTATGTGAAAAGTTTACGAGATATGCTGGACATTTAGTCCCGCTCATGTTTTGTTGAGAAAAGTTAATTTTATGCCGTAAGGCGACTAAGAAGAGATGAGTTTGGAACTCTAGCGTCGCGTAACTTTTCCTTAAAGAGTTGGTGTTATTAAGCATTTTTTTGCAAATAGTTCAATGTATGGATTGATTTATACATGACTTAAGTGTTGCATGAAAGAACATTTTGGTGACATTTCATAATGATTTACTCAGTGCGCCTTTGGTCAGTTAAATGCTTATTATCATTTTATGTAAAATGTGTTATATCGACTTCGGGGTATGCATAGCTTGGTAACCATTGTCTCGCAACACTTTGTTAAAAGAATCGTGAGTGACTACTAACTCATTGTATAAATGATGACCATTTGGTCAAAGGGTGTTTTGGTGTTGTAGAAATCATGCATAGTTCGCAGTATTTTACATTCTGAAACCACAAAGGTATGAGTCGTTCACATCGGTCAATTTTGATTTACCGAGTATTTTGGAAAATTGAAAATCTTATTGGTTTGGAAGAAATGTGTAATTTGAGTATTTGGACAAATACATTTTAAGCAATTACGTTTTGACGTTTTGTGTCCCAAGTACGAAACCTTGAGAAAATGCTTCGTGAGGAAGATTTTAGAAATTTTTTGTATAAAATTATAGTACGCGGGATTTCTTATGTTTTGGACATTGATATGCACCGTTGGTGCAATTTGGGATTTGAAAATAGGTTGGAACCCTTTTTTTTGGTGCCAACAATTATTAACACTTAATTCCTTGTATGTTTTGGAAAACGCACTGTTGAGTGCAAGTTTGCCGAGAACGTCTTATTCAAATGGCATTATAGGACCGGACGGGAAATTTTGAGAAATTGATTTAAATAGTTTCCTCTTTTGGGAAAATTGGTCGCGAACTGTTTGAAGCATGTAATTTCGTTTCAAAGAAATTTGTAATAGTAATGTTACAAACTTGCATGTCTACCCCAATGGGAAGTTGTACAATGTTTTAGTCGATATTTTCGAGTGATGGAAACGTATGGGTTTTTGTATTAACTATGGAATTTGCACAAGTCATTTTGTGTTTTGGCTAAGAGTATTGTTAAACCGTTCCATCGTTTTGTGTAATAAACTGACGCACGCAAAATTTTGTTGATGAACCTTGCCTCATGCCGTTTTATGGTTGGCAAGGAAATGTTGGGGTCGAATGTCGTTTGGAACGCTTCTGAAATACGTACACATTTTGTGTTGCGCCCCGTTTAAGGTCGAGCAATCGCTTTACATGCATGTCATTAGTCAATCCATACTAGAACTGTAGCGGTTCCTTCTAGAAAATTTGTTTGTTACCCTTTTGCGTTTTGTGGGTAAACGGAACTGCAATGAAATGATTTTTCAACATGATTTTCACAGGTGGGACGAGTGTGTCCAGTTTTACGTTACTACCTGATAGTAGTAGTTTTGTGCGTACGGGTATTTGAGATGAAAATCTTGGTGTTGAAAATGATTTACAAATGATTTTGATTATTGGCATATTTATTGAGTAACGCACATGAAAATCTTGAACTCGTTAGGACCTTGGAAAGGGTATGTAACCTAGTTAAAGGTAAGTGCGTGTAGCACTTCGACGGTGGAAGGCTGAGTATTCCACGCATGTCGGTATTATAGGTCGGATGATATCGGTAGCGAAGTAAATGTGTTTGTGGTAATTGAAGAGTTAGACTTGCGGTAAAGTATTTCGAGGTTGGTATAGCCACTTTGTTGACGACCTTAGTTTTGTGGAAACCATCGGTAAACGGAACTCGTGTGTGGAGTCCTGTTAGAGTTCAGAGTTTGGTGGTAAAACTAGGTGTCAACCTTTGTGGTCTTGATGTCGGAAACTGTTAGTGTAAACGGGGGTTTGTAGCCGATTTAAAAGAATATTGGTAGTGGTAACCTTAAGAGGCTCAATTGGGACGAGCGGTTTTGGTGGAATAACCTTCGTGCGTGGTTGATGAACCTGTCAGTTGATGATTCATGTGAGATGAATTTTGGAGTCTATTAGAACTTGTTGGAGTTAATCGGCAGTTAATGGTAGGGATGATTGGAGTTGATGATTTTGTTGGGTTCATTAATGAACAAACCTTGGGGTGATTTAGAATCCGAAACTGAAACGAGATGTATGGAACATCTAAGGTTGGGAGACGACCGGAGTCGTCTAACTAGGAGTTATCCCAGTGATTAGAACGTTGTTACGGACAAGTAACGTGTACTTGAAGGACTTTTGTTGGTAAGAAATTATTCGAGGAATTGTCTTTATAAGACTGTGTGGGGGAAATTAGATTCCAGTTAGGAATTGATTAATTATAGCCGGCATTGAATCGGTTAGTCGTGGGTTGTAAAGGATGTAGATTTCGAGGACGAAATCATTCTAAGGTTGGGAGGATTGTAACACCCGGAATTTTACTAAAGTGAAGGTTTAACGTTGGGAAGAAGTGTTCGAAGGAAGCTCAGCAATCGGGTTCATTCGGGACGAAAATCGAGCTTGGTACCATCTCAGCGAAAGTGACATGGCGAGAGTGTCATGTCACAATCGCTTGGTCACTTTCGCATGGAAGGAATTGGCTGGACAAGAGGGGAGTCTCGGTACATTCTCAACGAGAGTGACATGGCAAGAGTGCCATGTCACAATCGCATGGTCACTTTCGCCGCGGGTGTTCAGATCACTTAAATGCCCGATTTTGTTAGCCTTTTCTCATTTCTCTCATTCCCTTTCTTCACAAACCCTCTCAACCGAACCTCTTTGTTTCCATGGTCGATTTTGGAACTGTTCTCTTAGAAATCAACCATTTCTTCACCATCTAAGTTGTAATCAAACCCCTTCCTCCATTGTTGAGCATATTTGGAGAGCTTGGAGCTTTTGTGGAGATTAGGAGTTCGTCTTGGAGGATTCAAGTGGTTTAAGGTAATCTCTTCCCATATAAAGATGTTATTATTATTAATTTCATCTTTCTTTCCATCTTGTGGTGATGTTGGACGATTTTGGTGATGATGGGTTAAGGAAATATGGTTTGCCTCATATTTAAGAACTAGGGTTTGTTTATTTGGGGGTTTTGATGTGTTATGGTTAGGGAATGATACCTTATGGTAGGATTGTGATATTGATGGTTGGGGTTTCATAAATCTAGGTTTTGGAAGTTTTGGATTGAGGATGCAAACTTCATCAAAGGAGCTTATGTTGGAGAAACTCTAGATTTAGCTAAATCTAGCAAGGTGAGTTCAAGTTACTTTGCGAAAACGTTGTACATGCCAAAATGAGTATTTTACAAATATGTGTGTGTTTTACTTGAAAATGTATATGCTTAAGTTATTTGAATGGTTTAACTCTTTTGAAGTGTTTATCTTCATAAATGTGTATAACACCCATATTTGAGACTTTTAGATATTTGGATGGTTAGAAACCATGATTTGTCTTTAAATGATTAATTGCTCAAAATGAGGTTTAAAGTGATGGTTTAATCATATATGTGTAAATGATTTCATAAACCATTTGAGAAAATGCATCTTTAGTGTTATGGGTCATTTTGAGAATTATAAGGGTGCGAGTCCTTTGGGAAAATCCTTTTTGTTTAACCGTGTTGAGTTTTGGGGTTAATGATGATTTTGTGGTATTGCTTGCCTAAACAATGTTTAAACGTGTTTTTGACCGACGTTATGGGTCTAGCAAGCTTAGAGCACTTTGCTCGGTTTTGACTGTGAGAAAGTCTTGGGGTTAATTGTCCGGTTTAAATGGCTCAATATGGAGTCTTGTTGATGGGTTGCTTTTACTGCACTGTTTTGCATTTAATGCACGTTTGAGTATTTACATGCTTGGGTGAGTGAGTCATTCCGGGATAGTCATGATGTTTGTAGACTGTGTTGCATTGGATCCATAGGCATGTTGTTCAGTCATTGGTAATGGTCGATTGGGTATCTTGAGGACGAACCTTGGAACTTATGTTTTATGACCTGGACTTTACGAGTAGGCATTAGAAGGATATAGTCTTGGGCACTTACCTTGGAGGTCTGTGTAGCGATCCACGCCTTCGGGATGTATACCTTGGAGGTAGTCCCGATGTGCCGGGCCTTGAGGCGTTACCGAGTGGGTAGACGTCAAGGTGTATCCTCAATTATGGTGTAACTCGGTTTCGTAAAGCAGAGTCGTGGAATAGGCCAGACGTATGTGGTAATTCCCGATTTTGTTGGGAGGATAGAGATAGGCATAACGTAACTTGTAATCTCTACTCCCAGTTGTGTGATGAACGTTGTACGAGTGGTATACTTATGTGTTACCTCCACCTTCAACGGATACGTGTCTCCCCCGTTTATGGTATTTAATCTTTATTACATTTTACGGTTGCGTGCGTATTGCTTCGTATTATGTTTTAATAAAGAGTTATATTTAATGGACGATTTCCATGTTTTATGGGTTGAGTATGTTTGTTAACCGTATGTGAAGGTTTTGCCTAATTTAGATTTATTCGCGTATTTGGGTGAATTGGGATTGTAACTCATTTTTGGGAAAACGCTTTACACTTTTGGGAAGGATTCCCATGGATTTTGAGTGCGTTGGAAAATGAGTCGCTTATGCCGTTTGGGAAACTTTTTTTGGGAAATGATAGTCTTTGTCGCAAGCTTTCATTTAAAGATTTATTTAAATCATGACTATAATTATTAACTGACGATTTATGATTTGATATAGTCATGATAAAATGCTTGAACTCACTAGGCGTAAGCCTAACCCTTTTCATTTGTCGGCATGTGCAACAGGCTCAGGTTGGGGTAGCTCTAGCTACACTGTGAAGTGGCGAGTGCTAGTTAAATGCACGCGAGGTGAATAGCTTAAGTTATGTTTTCCGCATTTACCCTTGGGAAGTAGCACTTGTATTTGGATTAAGTGATGTCTGAAGTGGGTTTAGTCTTGGTAATGAGACTTATGTAGTATGTATTGCTTGGAGATAACCATTGTTTGTAATTGGAGGTATTTTACTTATTGTTTCAGATGTAATATCAAAAAATTTAAATTAGTTGCTCTTTCCAAATTTGAGGGTGTTACAGAGCACGTAGTTGTAAGATGGCGTTGTGAGAAATGTACAAAGAATGTGCAGTAACATCGAGCACTGGTGTCATTTCGAGATGATTTGGTTGGATGCCTTAAGGTAGAATTTTGGTGCAACCGTTTGGTTATGAATAGTAATGAGAAAGTATTTTCAGCATGTGGAAAATGTCGGAAGAGAGGGGCAAGTAATGTTTGGTGGGCGATGCTCCACGCTAATGTGGGGAGGTGAAGATCGTATGTCGGAATAAGTGAGTGGGTTGGAAGTAGTAAGATTGGCAGTAACACCGAAAGGTGGAGTAGTGTGTGTAGATTGACATCGGTAAGTGTGCGAACTCCTGGAAAGAGTATGGAAGGGGAGTTGTGTATGTTTTGTGCGGGAAAGAAGTGGAAAAAGGCAGTTGAATGAGTTGAGTTGGTGACGTTGTGAGAAATGTACAAACGAGCTGGTCGTTAAGTGATAAGTTATTGAGAATAGTTTTGTGTGACCATGGTTACTCCTCCTAGTTGAGTGAGGATAACCGAAGTTATGTTATATGACTGGACGCTTGTGGCAAGCAGTGAGAAATTGATGTGTCTTCAGGATAAGTTCAATTCGGATAGGTGAACACTTCAATAAGGGATTATGGAAGTTTCCTGCTGTTAGTCACGTTAAGTGTGAAGTGATGAAGTGGTGAGAACGTACGAATTAGTTGTCGAGCTGTAGCCGATGTGATTCGGGAAGGGAGTATAATCTGCATAGCCGTATGTCGGTTAGAAGAAGTAATCTAGAATCACATGTAACCCGAGGAGGGAACTCTTAGGTGTGAGTTCGTCGGGATGTGTAAGGGTGGCCTTGTGCCAAGTTGTCAAGTGAGTGATTATTCCTGGTCTAAGATTCTTGTTGTTGTGGCGGGGAATTTCCACCAAGTTCCTGCTTTTAAGGAAGTAAAGATGTATGAGATACCTTAATTATACGTGTTTTAAAACCGTGAGTCCCGGTGTATGGACGGAAACGAGCAAACTGAGGTGCGACTGGCCTTGGATTAATCAAGTAGTTTTTAAGTGAGTATAGTGATCAGAGCAGTTACAAGTATGTAGTACAAGATAGCCCTATATAGCAAAGTGGTGACTCACCGAGGGCGGTTCCGAAGTATGGAGTATGGTTTTGTTTTCCAGCTGAACCGCGATTTTAAGAAAGGGGCAGTCTGATGCGAAAGACGTCGTAGTTGGAGTAGTACATTCAGGAGAAAAGTAAAGTAGGCTATGTTTTAGGGAACCGTCGAAAATTTTGAAGGTTGGATAGATAGGGTACGAACTTAAGGTGCCCGATGAGAGTTTGGAAGGATTCCTAGTGTGATGCACGTCTACATTTTGGAGAGCAAATGTTGGAAGTTGAGTTGATGGCGACCTTGCAAAGAGTACAGACGACAAGGAGTTGACTTCGTCATCATGGAAAGAGTAAGAGCAGTAGTCTACAAGTTGGAGTTACCGAATAATTTAAGGGAGTTCATCCAACGTTTCATGTCTTGAACTTAAATAAGTGTTTGGCAGAAACAGAGATGGTTGTTCCTTTAAAATCAGCGTTGAGGAGAAGTTGACTTACAAAGGGGAACAAGAAGAAATCAGAGACAGTAAGGTTCAAATACCCCATCTCTTCGATAATGGAATTCCGGGGACGGAATTCTTTTGAGGGGGGAGTGTTGTAATAACCGAGATCTTATTTTAAAAAGATTAAGTTTCGTGGGAATGGTTGTAAAGTTGAAAGTCCAGGGACTAATTTGTAAATTTAGAGAAGGTATAAAAAACTCTTAAATTGGGCAAAAAACCCTAGGAATGTTTCATCTGTGTGTGTGTGGCGGCTTAGAGAAGGAGGAGCAGAGAAGGAGGATTGCTCAATTTCAAATTGGAAGAGAAAGCTTCATCGTTCTACAAATCTGAAAGAGGAAAGGGGATTGGAATCTGATTCTACATCGATTCTAGCAGGTAATCGCTATTCCAACCCTTAATTTTAGAGATTCTGCTGAAATATTGTTTTGTTCTTGAAGTTTTGTTAAAAGTTGGAAATGGTGTTCTAAGGGGAGGATTAAGCGTTCTGTTGGGTGCTAATTAGCAAAGGATTGTAAGGAAAGAATCTAAGTTATATTTGTGATGTTTGTTTATCGCGAGATCGCGTTGTTTAAAGAATATTTAGCAAGTTTTTGTTCCACTATTGTCACATACCTCGTCTTCCGGAACGAGTCTATATCAAAAATAAAATAGGATCCGGAATCCAATTTTTGGGATCCGGAAAGTAGTAGTTCGAATTTATGGGATCCGGAGTTATGTAGCGGATCCGGAATTTAATTGACGTTGGGGCTAATTAAATGAGAACCGGTATTAAACTGTTGCAAGATCCAGAATTGTTTTATTTGTGATCCGATATTGGGCCTTGATTTGGAAGATCCGGAATTGTTAATTTAATGAACCGGAATTCGGTCCAAATTTTGAGAACCAGAATGCAAATATATAGAGTTCCGGAAATAAATTAATGGACCGGAAATTTGGTTTTGGGCCGTGAGTCCGGATCTCGTTTGTGGATCCGGTGTGTATTGTTTAAAGTAAATTTCCGGTAGTGGGTTAAATTACAATATGGATCCGGTGTTTTGTTTTTAAATAAAATCCAGTAATATTTTATAGAGCAGATCCGGTGTTGTCATCACAGACCCGGAACCTTGCATTCAATGTTGGGCTTAGTGTTTAGCACGTGATCCGGAAAGTTTTTAACAAAAGATCCGGAGTTGTCTTCAAGTGGAATCTGGAGGGTAAACCACGTGGGCCGAAATGTTAAATGGGCCGATCCGGAATTCTTTTGTAAGATCCGGAATGGTGTGTGGGCTTAAGAATAAAATGGTATACGAAATGCAAAATTAAAGTAAGAACCAGAATTAATTTATAATTGGGCTGGAAAGTAGGATCCGGTATTTAAATCTTGATCCGGAGTCTTTTTGTAAGGATCCGGTATGGTGGGTAAATTAATTAAGGACCCAGAGTTAATTTATGTGGACCGGTAAGCAGAGTCTAGAACCTGGTGTTTAGTCTAAAAGTGTAACTTACCCAAACTTATATAATCTTGGGTTAAGATTCGGAAACAAGCTCGAGTAATAAATTAAAGATTTATGATGTACGTTTATAGGTGTCCCATCTAGAGATCGGAAGCCTAAGTAAGAGGTCGTGAAGCGAGAAGGGCAGGTGAGTTTCCTTAATCATTTTTACGTGGATTGAAAGTTAAATGTTTACTGATTATGGCATGTTTTACGAGTGTAACCTGTTTGCACATTTTATTAGTTATCACATGAAAGAACGTTTTGAAAGGCTTGTTTGCATGAATGAACGATGTTTAAAGATTTCACATTTCTGTGATTTATTATGAGCTATGTGTATGCTATGTGGGGTCGGTCTGCACAGTGGGATCAGAGTACCTCGGGATCTGATAATCCTTTGGGCAGTTATGATGAGCCAGTAGGATGGAATTCATTTCCTTCCTACTCGGATAGAGAGGAGTCTGCTTGAGCCCCGATATGAGGAGAGAGGGAGTCTGCTTGGGCCCCGATCGTGGTAAGATGTACGATCCTGGAACACTGTGCAGTTACCATGTTTAATGCTTTATGTGGAGATGAATAATGTATTAATGAAATGATTTTATTACTGTTATTTAAAGTCATTTTCGGAGGGAATTCACTAGACCGTTTGGTCTAACCCTCGCTTTTCAAAAACTAAACCATTTTCATATAAAAGAGATGAATAATGTATTTATGAAATGATTTTATTACTATTGTTTAAAGTCGTTTTCGGAGGGAATTCACTAGACCGTTTGGTCTAACCCTCGCTTTTCAAAAACTAAACCATTTTCAGGTGAGCGAATAGTAGGAGGCTCTGGCAAGTGAGCAGGGCAGGACTTGAGATTAATGCAGATAGAAGCAGTGCCACTCATGCTTTTAGTAGTTAGTCATTCTCAGTTGTGTATATGTTGTTTCCGCCAACCTAAGCTTTGAGACAGATGTAATGAAATTTGGGACCCAATTTTGTAATTCTTTAAATTTAAATGCTATGTATGCTTTATTTAGAGTGAGTTGTTACAAATGGTATCAGAGCCTTAGTTTAAGGGATTTAGGTGACCGGACGGGCCTAAACTTAAACTTTGGAAGTAGAAATCACAACTGAGAATCAGGAAATGCATTAGTAGGGCACTATTGTAGAGATAGGACTAATAGGGTACCGAGGACAATCATGTAAGGTAAGTTTGGGATTACACCTGGCTAGTGTAATCGCGAACTTACAGGTACATGTATGTGCTTAATCTACCTTATTATTCCGAAGCTGTAGTCTTAAGCTAGTTTATATGTCGTGTTCCAATAATCTAGAATGTCAGCAAGATCCCTGAGGGGTAGAGTGAGACCCATTATTGGGAAAGTATCGTGAAAGATCATTTATGATGTGATGTATGTATACATCGTAGAGAAGAAATGTTGTTTGGAATGTTAATATTCGTCTAGAGGTAGATCTTCGTGGGTTCGACGAGGATGAGTGATTGCTTCTGAGTAAGACTCCTGGTTCTGGAGAGTCATAGTTGTAGAAATCGCGAGGTAGATCAGTTGGGATGGTAAGAAGGACAATGTCGAGATCTTGAAAGTGTCAATTCAAGAGCGAGTGGAGGATTAGAAGTCCTGACTCTTTAGTCGAGCTTTTAAATGTCGGATTGAAAACGTGTAGAGGTAGAATGTGAGATAATTGATCAACGAAAATAGTATGAAATGGTTGAGTAAGTTGGGATGGTAAGAAGGACAATGTCGAGATCTTGAAAGTGTCAATTCAAGAGCGAGTGGAGGATTAGAAGTCCTGACTCTTTAGTCGAGCTTTTAAATGTCGGATTGAAAACGTGTAGAGGTAGAATGTGAGATAATTGATCAACGAAAATAGTATGAAATGGTTGAGTAAGTGGGTCGTGGAACGCATGTACAACAAGTTATTGCAAGGCTGAGAGAACGACATTGGTCGAAGGTAGAGTGTCAATGATAAGTTGCGTGAGTAAAACGGTTGACCTTGTTTGAGTGAGTAGCCTTCAATTGCGAGTAGAGTTTCATGCATTGCGTTCTTGTGTGTGTTACATGAGTTTTCGTGATTAAAAGCAAATGCGTAAATAGCAAATTTTGGTCGGGATTGAGTCAACATGTGCAAGCGTGTATTAAAAGAAAAAGGCAATTCCATTTACGTCGCACAATGAAATTTTAAGCTTAGCAATTTGCAAAATACTTCACACTTTTCATGATAAGTTACATTGTTGCAAAAAGTCAAGGAAAACGTTTGCCAGCAAAACTTTTTTAACCAAAATGAGTATTGACATGTTGAAATTATATAAATGGGTGTGAGAGCCAACTGGTCTATTTCGTGTCGGTAATTTCTTTCAGGATTTTGTTGCATGGAAGATTTTCATTCCATATGTTACTATCGTAACAACGTCGTTTTGGTAGAATAAGATTGAGTTTTACTAAAAGGGTGCGTGCAAACGATTTTCGAGATCGTTGTGCAGGGCATTGGAGTTATGAGAATGTTGGGGTCATGTGTACCCAAGTAGTTCCAAGTGTTATTTACTAAAATGATAAATTTGCGAAATGATTTATTTATCGTGTTGTCATGCATGAAGGCTATGAACTCACTTGGTTGTAGAGTATTACATTTTAAGATAAGGAAGGATTCCGAGAGTGGAGAGGTGTTGGACAAACCATGGGAGAATATTTATAGTTTGGCATTTGTGTTCAAAAAGAAAGGTGAACAGTGGGGGAGTCGGAAGTGGACTTTGGTGTCGGATGTATGAGGGTCTGTACCCCTGTTCGGTAACTGGAAATACGGTTGCCGAGGGACAATTGTGTCTAGAAGAAGGACTAGTAGTCATCAAGGTGTTAGTATTAGCAACTCGTCATGAGTAGTGTTGTGAGACAGGAAGGAAATGTCTTCGGCGTCGAATATGAGTTGTGAGTAGTGTTGTATGGATGTAAGATGGTGAAAGACCACTGTTTTGGATAAGCGTTTTACTTACAAGGTTGGACAGTTCGTAAAGGATGAGGTATTTAGCACAAGCGAAGTGAGAGTATAGATTATTTTGATCAAGTGATACTGAGAATAAAATCAAGTGATACATAATTTATAATTACACACAAATCAATAGAGTGTTGGAGTATAAGAAAAATCACAGCACGCATATGGAGTTACACCAAACGATCGATGACCCTATAATCAATGATTATTAATCACCAACAACACATGTCAACAACACATGCAGTACAAGAAAAACACACCCTCAAATCTGAAACACTAACCGATGGCTGTAAACCCTGGATTAAAAGCAAAACCCAACAATAGTGGAGTACTGGAGTATAAGTACATTGGATTAAAAGCAAAACACTAAACGATGGTCGTGAACACTAGAGTAAAAGCAAAACACTAAACGATGGTCGTGAACACTAGAGTAAAAGCAAAACACACCAACAGTGGATTGTCGTGAACACTAAACGATCGTCGTGAAAGGACGTCGCCACATCGGGAAGCCAGTGGCCATGGAGCGTGGAAGGGCGTCAATTGTCGGCTAGGGTTTTGATGTATAGTGACTAGGGAGTCTTGTGATTGTGAACGAAAGAACTTGAATTTGGAAGCATAATTTGTTTTCTATTATTTTTTTAATTATTATACAGCTATTAAATTATTAATTATAAATAAATAATGATAATTACTTAAAAATAAAATAAAATTATGTAGTATTATAAATGGGTTGAAAACAAGTTGCAAATGAGTTGAAAACAGGTTTACAATGAGTTGGGAATCAGGTCGGAAAATTAAACCGAACCTAACCCATTTACATAAATGGGTTTGGTGGGTTGACCCATTAACTTAAATGGGTTGAAAATCTCAACCCTATCTGCTAATTTTGGGTTGGGTTGGTGGGTTGGGTCATTTTTTGCCACCTCTAATTTTTCTTCTTAACAAAGAGTATCGGTGCTCCCCACATTGATGAACTAGGGCGTATAAAACCCTTATCAAGTAACTCTTACAATTGTAGTAATCATGTCCTTCATTCCTGTTGTGCTAAGCGATATGGTGCATGTGTTATATGTGCTGATCTGGGCACCAAATCAATTCTAAATTTGTCTTATCGGTCCGGGGGTAAACCCGTTAAGTCATATGAATAGAGTTCTAGTTACTCGCTCACTATTGGAACATTTTCCACTCCTCTCTTCTCTTTCTTAGTGTCAATCACATACACTAAGAACCCATGACACCCCTTCCCTAAACATTGTCTTGCTTCATGGAGATTAGACTTATGGGAGGTGTGACCCAACTAGAATGCATAGATTTGTTTCATGTCATTCATCTAAGGGCAAGTGTAAGATCGAACATGTTTTCATAGGTGTGCGTGACCAAAAGCGTGTGCCATCTACGTGTGTTGAAAGTGTGCGCAATTGTTTATCGTGTTAACGATCACTATTCCTATTATACATTGCTTATGATGATATTTTGTAGCGTGAACTTTATTGCTCGAGGGAGTCACTGGACCTCAAGTCTAACCATCTCTTTTATAAAACTGAAAAGCATTTTCAGGTAAACATGTTAGTGAGAACTCTAGCAAAGGGAATGGTAAGATGTAAGCCCGGAGCCTAGAAGATAGGAGTGGTGACTAGTAGCTCCTTGTTTAGACCTTTACAGACTTGGGGGTGTTTGGTTGGGGATATTGAAGGTTTAGGAATGAGAATGATAATGCAAATTGCGATTTGGTTTGATATAAGGTAATGGGCCCTTTAACCTAAACCCATTAATTTTCATTCCTGACCAAATTGGGTGAATGAAAATCTTATTCCCGCTCAATCATCTTTTCTCATGTGTCCCTTCATTTCTCGATGTTGAATGAAAAATATTTTTATCTTCATGTTGGACATCACATATGTGTATTAAAAATATTATATAAACATCTTTTTATTAGTTATATTTGTTTAACCAGACAACATCAATGCAATGCTCATTCCTATTCCCATTCGTCTGCATTCCCATTTTCATTTTCATTCCCATTCTTTAAAATGAACCAAACGCCCCCTTAGTTTATTTTTTAATTCTCAGTTGTAGAGGTGTTTATCCATAGTAAACTATTGGGATGTATCGGATATTTGATTTGTGGAGGTTGGGGCGGTTTTGGCATCAATTTATATATTATGACTGATTTAAATTTTCGGTTGTTACACATGAGAAGATCGAACATATTATGACTAACATTTAGAATAGTATTTTGTCTATAATGTCTATAAATAGGCAATAATGGTTTCCTGAATAAAATTTATACAAAATAAAAAAAGTTAAAAGGTTTATTATATTATGTATCAAACATTTACTCTTATTGTTGACACTAACATGAAGTCTTAAAATATGTAACATATGATCAATGCATGGTAAGTTGATATAATATAAACCATATACAAAACACAGAATGAAACCTTGAACCTAAGAAAACAAAGTTTGACTAGGTCAAAGTTGGTGTTTCAAACAATATTTTGGTACTATAAAACTAAAATTGGTCAAAATGCTTGTGTGGTTGACTTCTTGATGGTCAACTCTACATGTATACAAATATTTATTGGTTAGATAGGGGAAGGTTCCATAGCCAACAACCAAGTTGGAAATCACAATTTCTAAAGTGAAAATAAATATTGATCACAAAAAGTGTTAATTAGTCTTTTATGACTTGGATTATTTTTAATACGATTATTAAATTTTACATTAAAATATTAAATTTAATGTAAATGACACTATTTACATCTTTAACGTAGTGGTCAAGCCACATAGAAGTCAGAGAGGGCATATTTCCCTCATTTCAAACATGACAAAAATATACATCTCTCAAAAAATTAAATAAAAGAAAACACTTTCCTTCAATATTAGTAATTTAGTACTTAAAAGTTTACCAAAATCCTTCTTCTATTTTCTTTAAAAATGCACCAATAAAGCAAAAAAAGTTAAAAGTTCTAAATCAAACATATATTATTTTGGTGGATAAAAAAAGTTTTACGGTTATTCTTATGTATTTTCAAAAGTTTATATGTTTATCTACATATATAGACACATCTTTGTTTGTGTAACTATAAATATAGTTGTTCTAAGGAATCATCGAAATCCAGTAAAATCGAGTCCGTGGCAGTGTTTTTGAAGCGTGAAAAAGAGTATTTCATTATGATTCTGTCACTTTTTCTTCTTTTCCCTCTTTATGTCGACGAGTATAACAACAAAAACCTAGTTAGTGAAAATTTCTCGATCTTATAATGTGTAAAAAAATCCCAATAATGATCTTGTAAACAAACCTCGAAACCTGTCTCCCATTTTTGAATTTTTAGGGTTGCAAGAACGGTTATCGTATGGATTTACACTGTGAAACGGAAACTGAATCAAGAAAATGGAGTGATTTTCGCGATTTTGATTCTGATGAATGTTACTTACCATCATTATCCGATTTTCTAAACTAATCCAATTGACCAAATTACCCTTTGCCGCCTTATTTATGGAAATATAAATAAAATAAATTCACTTTTATTGTTAAATATGTAGGAACTAATCTAGACCATCCATGATATTATTAGTGGTTAGATCATGGGTTTCAAGGGTTGCAATTTTTTTAAGGGTTTCAAAATATACCACCCCTATATAGGGGCCGATAATTTGCAACCCTTAAAAATGTGGCAACTAGGGGTGTTCAAAAAACCGTGAACCCACGAAACCCGACCAACCCAACCCGCTAACCCAATTAAACCCAACCCGCCGAGCCGCCAAACCGCTAATTATAAGGGTTTAAATTGGGTTGGGAAAACTCAACCCAACCCAACCCGCAGCTAATAATTTTTATTTTAATAAAAATAATATATATATATATATATATATATATATATATATATATATATATATATATATATATATACACACGATACTTGAAGGTGCAGCCCAAATAAAAAAAATTAATAATTGTTAACTAGTATAATTCATGAAGCCCAAATTACTTTATAATAACAATCCAAAATACTTACCATTGAACAAGGGTTGCATCTTAGGACCATAATTGTTATATAGTAAAAGAATTGGTACAAGTTTTTGTAGAATCACTTAATAAACCAATGTAAGAAGTATTTGGATAGTATGTGCGATAAGAAACAAAAATTGCTTAGCTTTCGGTGTCGTTTAATAAAGAGAGATACCGAAAAGTCGTGGCTAGCTTTGTGGTTAAGGACGAACAACTTACGCTTTGAATTGGATGCTACAATTTAGGCTTTTGAAGTTTAAGACTAAAGAATTTTAATATCTATTTGGATGCCTGTAATAACTAATAACTTTGTTGTGTATATTTTTAGTTTAATTTGTCGTATTTCAATCGCGAACTTTATGTATATTATCAAACCGCTCAACCCGCCCAACCCGCCTCAACCCGCAAGGGTTGGGTTGGGTTGGGTTATACTTTTGAATGGGTTGGGTTGAGATTTTCCAAACCGCCATAATTGGGTTGGGTTGTAAAAATGTCAAAAACCGCCCAACACAACCCGCATACACCCTAGTGGCAACCCTTACAACCACCTTAATCACCGTTGGATTAACTTTAAGATTTAATTCTATTTTATTATTGAATGAAGGGTAATATCGTCCTTATGCATTTAATTTAATATTAATGAATCAAACTAACCATACGGTTTATTCTAGGGAATTTAATTAAAATACCCAAAGTTTGACTTTGACTTATCAAAATACCCATTTTCTCGTCCATTTTGCCGAAATACCCATTTTTTCCGCGACGGATCCCGCGATCGCGGGATAGGGCACACGTGGCCCGCTATTGTGGCCAAAAAGTCCCGCGACACCCCCAAGTTTCCCCGCGTTTACACTTTCGGTCCCTCCCCGTGACTAACCCCGCGACCATCCCACGATCGGCCAAAAAATGTCATTTTTGGTCCTTTTTGCACGAATCTTTGCATGCTTTCTACTGTTTTTTCCACAATTATTGTACTTTGAAGACCAATTTGTGGTTCAAATTCACTGGCATGTTTGAGATTTCATCCATAAATACCAGTAAAATACAATTCACAATTCACACCATTCTATCCTTCTTTCTTGCTTTCTTTCACTTGCTTTCTTTCTTCAGTAAACAAATGGAATCGTCATCTAACCCATCGTCTACACCTGAAAGAATGCCACCTAAACTCCAGAAGGCGATAGCAGCAAAGGAAAAGGAGATAGACCAACTGACAGAAGAGTGGAAACAGATGATCGCTAGGAAGAATGTCCACTTGATAAGGATCGAAGTGGAAGAAAAGGAGATCAAAAGGATGAAAGGGGATATAAAAGATAGGGAGGCTCGTATTCGTCGAGAAAAAGAAGAAATTCACCACATTACGCAAGACTTCGCAATTCTTCAAGCGAAGGTAAGCGAGAAGCAAAGTTGGATTGATCAAACTAAAGCAATTTTTGAGTAGGTGGTGGTACGGGTGTTGCTTTAGTACTTTGTTGTTTATGTGTTGTTGTTTTGTACTTTTCCAGTTCGACATTGTTGTTTCGTTCCTTTCCTGTTTGTATGTTGTTGTTTAATTTGTCATGAATAAAGGTCTTTAATTTGTCTGAAAAGTAGTGTTTAAGTAGTTTGAAATTTGTCTAAAAAGTGGTTCATATTAAAAATACAACTCATAGATGTTATACAAGATTATTTCATAACAAACACATACTAATCAATACAGTACAAAATTATCCAAATTTGAGGCTACGGCTAGATGATGGTTTGGTTTTTGACAATCCGGGTCGACTTCTTACATGCTCTGGCGAGACGAGTCTCAAAGTGTTAAACTCCACTTTCTCGATGTACACTTCAATCACAGTATGGCCGTCAACATACTGGCGTATGTTGGCTACATCTTCGTCGGTACTTAATTCTACCAGTCCATTTAAGAAGTCTGCATTCGGCCTCTTAAAATACAACCTATTATATTTTGGTTCTTCATAGTCCAGCTCTTTCATGATTTGTTCAAGAAGTTGCATAGAAAGATCCTCCACATCTAACATGTCAACATAAATTTCTAGACCATAGAAATAATATCTTTTGGGTGGTTCCGTGAAGTACCCACCATGGTGGACTTTCATGGTGAACAACTGTGGATATGCATCAGTTGATGAACATTAATTAATATAGTTAGTTCGTAGAACAACGGTAGTAACAAGCAAAACTCAATGAAACAAGCACACTAACCATATAACTCTTTGCCAGTGTCTGAAAGCGATTCAGATAAACGCCTAAAGCATCAAACATGAAGGTTTGGGGATGCCATGTAAGAATACGTTAACGAATAATATGTTCTCGTATATATGTTTTACGACTAATCTATCGTGGGTTATTTATAGGCAAATGTGGATGCTTTTACTGCACTTAGGTCCCTATCTTTGCTCTAATACAACTTAGGTCCCTGTCTTTGCTCTAACACAACTTAGGTCCCTGTCTTTCTATATAACCATTACTATTCTCTCCATTTAGACTAATACCATTATGATCATCATCCCATGTTCTGTTTCAAGTACCTTTCAAAAGATAACTGGTCCCAATCAAGGGAAATCAATGTTCAGATCAACGTACATAAGTTATGTTTGATAAATTACAACGGGCCGATAAAGTAGATAAAATCATTTTATATATCAAAACAAGCGCACTAAACAAACAATATTTATCGTCCCAATCAAGGGAAATCAACGTTCATATCAACGGTATCATATGATATAGTTTCATGTGGCTCAAGCTCCGATGGGCCCTGCGTGTTACTTACTTGGCTGACTAAACGTCTACTCCTTGGCACGGTTGAAGGAGCGGGATTTGGACACTCTCCACGAGTATGTCCTACGCATTGGCACCGAGTACATTTTTGTTGTATCGAACCTTCACCACGTGATGGACGTCGGTTGTTCTTTCTCGGTCTCCCGGCTCTATTCTTATCGTTTAAAGGTGGATAGCATGGCGGAAGGGGGTCGGGTGGATACACCCATGCTTTAGGGGGTCCAACTGGATTTATTACCTCTGCGTATGTTCTTCGGTAAGTTTCGGACGTGAAAAAACTTACAGCCAAGTTGCCGCAATCTCTACGACCAATATGTCTTGTCGCAGCGATGGCATGGCCGCACGGTAACCCAGATTTTTGCCATTGGAAACACTAACAAACATGGCCAGTCATATGGACAGTCACGTGAAGATGGTTATCCTGAACCTCGTACCTCCCATACCCGATTTCGCTTACCCTCCATGTCGACGCGTGACATGCCCTGAAGAGAACTATCTCCCGCCTTTGGTGTGAGTCTATTTTGCAGCTCAGCTCCTTTTCGGCGTCGAAGTTGGTACCACTCTTGTTGAAAGCTCCGAAAGTAGTCCATAAGATTAACTATCGGACATCTACGCGCAAAACGGGAGAGTGCATTCACCGACTCTGCACTATTGGAGGTTAGAATGTCATACCGTTGTGCAGGAAAATGGGCTGCGGACCACCTCTCCGGTCCAACATTGTCCATGACTTTGGCTGCTTTATCTGCACTAACTCGTAGATGATTCATATACCGGTTAAACTCCCGATCCGTATATGCTCTGCATGTCGCCCAGTAGACATCCTTGTAGGTGGTAATACGTTTGTCCTGGGTTTTGGCGTTCATCTCCAAATGTCGACAACAATAGGCGCGAGGGGCATTTGGGTACATGGCAGAGATTGCGGCGCTTATGGAAGGAGCCCTGTCGGACATAAACACCAACCCTTGCGGGTCTCCGATAGCTTGTCTCAACATGGACAGAAACCAAGTCCACTCGTCCCCGGTTTCGGACTTGCCTACTCCGAAAGCTACTGGAACGATGGAGTTATCCCCGTCCATGGCAACCGCCAGGAACATCATACCCAAGTAAGGGCCCTTTAAATGGGCAGCGTCTATTACCAGGACACGATGCAGATTTCCATTTGTAAATGTGCGGATCTGCAAAAACTTAGGTGGTTTCCATTTGTAAATGTTATAGTTTATAATGTGTAAACATATGACGTGTTAAAATACGTACCGCGGGTCCAAAGGCAGCGAAGCACATCTCAAACCGTCCATGTGAATCGGTCCTTAGCTAGGTGACAGTAACTGGATTCTGCAGCTGCAAATTATATAAATATGCTGGGAGTCGTTCATACGACTCCTCGAACGTGCCTCTCACCAATAGCAGTGCCCTGCATCGCGCACGCCAAGCTTAGTGGTAACCAATCGTGACGCCGAACTGCTGGTGTACATCGTCCATGATGTCCTTTGGACGCAATGACCTGCTAGCATCAAGAAATTTGTTTTTCAGTATCGCACCCAAAGTCCTTTTGGTGGCTTGTTTGTGTTTGGGATTCAGTTACGTCCTCGTACAAGTGTGTACGTCGTGCAACTTTTTAATAAGTAACGCCCCTCCTTTCTCTCCCGCGCGCCTCGCGTACATCCTCCAATTATAGTTTTCTCTCGCACATTGAACTACGTATCTGTCTTTGTCGGATCTCGGCGTGACACTTTCGAAACCCTCTTCCATGAACTTAAGTCCGACCTGACTTGCCAAGCGATCCTTCGAATCAAATATCTGACCTTCTTCTAACCTTAAACTGCGATTATAAGGTACATGTTCGTAGGTTTGTGTATGGGTATTCTGGTCTGGAAGAATAGGGGGCATATCAAAATAGTCATTTAACTGACTAAATGATTTATTAATAGGGGTATATTCTTCGTGATCATCGCTATCGGTATCTGATCTGTCTATATCAGCATTACCCGTTTTGAAAACATAGGTTTCGTCATCAGCAACTCCAGCACAGCGTCCTTCTTGTGGTTGTTGTTGTTGCGTCTCCGGAACATAATCAGGAATACAGTCGTTAAGACCATATGCATGATCCAAATGAACTTTTGGACCGTAGGACGGCTGAAATTGAGAATCAGATTGCTCTATTTGGAGGTCTTCGTCATCAGCGTCGTCATCACCTTCGTCGTCACCTTCGTCATCGTCTTCGTTGCACACCGAGGATTCAACATACACATAAAGTAATGGAGGTCTTTCTGATTCGGCTGCAAAGTGCATAAAACCAGAGATATCCCCATCGTTGCATAACTCCACAAATGACCCATCACCATTCTTGAACGCTAACTTGCAAACAGCAGAAGGGTCGATTTCACATTTTTGCATGGCGTATGCAACAAACTTCTGATAAGCAAAGTTTACTGGCAATTTTACACCATGCTTAGATTTATAAGCAACATTCCACTCATTGTTGTCTTTCACCCATTCACCATCGTAACAGAAATATAGCCTAGCTTTTGCAACAGATGAACTCATTTTTTCAATGGTATCTCAAAAACAAAATACTGAAGAAAAAAGCAAGAAAGCAACAAATAAGGATGGAATGGGTGTTAGTTATGGATTGCATTCTACTGATATTTATGGATGAAATCTCATTGAGGAAGATGAATTGCAACCACAAATTGGTCTTTCAAGTACAATAATTCAACATTGATGAAACATGCCAATGAATTTGAACCACAAATTGGTCTTCAAAGTACAATAATTGTGGAAAAAAACAGTAAACAAAATGCAAAGATTCGTGCAAAAAGGACCAAAAATGATATTTTTTTGGCCGATCGCGGGATGGTCGCGGGGTTAGTCGCGGGGAGGGACCGAAAGTGTAAATGCAGGGAAAGTTGGGGGGTGTCGCGAGACTTTTTGGCCACAATAGCGGGCCACATGTGCCTTATCCCGCGATCGCGGGATCCGTCGCGGAAAAAATGGGTATTTCGGCAAATTGGACGAGAAAATGGGTGTTTTGGTAAGTCAAAGTCAAAGTCAAACTTTGGGTATTTTAATTAAATTCCCTTTATTCTAAAAATACCTATTTTTGTCCCGATTCCTTATAATGATAGAGGAAATTAATTTTGGTAGTTATTTGGATAATTACAATCTCCATTATTCCTGCGTGAACCATCGTAAGAAACCATCCCAGCCTCTCCACCATTCCTGTCGCAAATCTCCGGTATCGTAATATTGTCGGAGCAGAAGCAGAAGCTCGCCGGAGCAGAAACCAACCACCATCTCCATCTTTTTTTTTGGCGTCACACTTTCCACCCACCAGCTTTCTCTCTTATATATATATATACCCTCACCGTTTCCTGCGTGAACCACCGTCCCCAACTGGCCAACCTCTCATTATTCACCATGATGATTGAACCCAAATAGAAGCACTGCGAGCCAATGTCGACTGAGTTTCAAATTCCAGGAACACCATCATTCACGTTGAGCCACCAACGTTGTTTTCAGATTCACCGGAGGGTTTAGACGATGAAGATAAAGTCGGAGCAGATTTACTGGTGGTTTTTTGATGATGAAGATGAAGCCGGAGCAGATTCACTAGCGAGTTTTAGACGATGAAGATGAAGTCGAAGCATATTCACCGGTGGTTTTTAGACGATGAAGATGAAGCCAGAGCAGATTCACCGGAAGGTTTAGACGGTGAAGATGAAGCTTAAGCAGATTCACCGGCGGGTTTTAGACGTTGAAGATGAAGCTGGAGCAAATTCTCCATTTTGGTCGTTTTCATCACATAAATGCAATGAAGATGATGAACAAATGATGAAAATTGGATGAAGATGATGAACAAATGAAGGTGAATGCATGAAGTTGAAACACAGATGAAGATGATGAACAGTTGAAGATGATGCACAGTTGAACAGATGATGAAGAATCTCTGTTACCATGATTACATGGAGTGTATTTCAGAATAGGATTGTATTGAAACTTTATGCACCAACAACTATTACAATTCAAACTTTTTTCTAAACTAAAATCACTTCAAGAGATTTAAAGATGATGTACAAACCCTAATTCAAGATAGAGAGAAGAAACCCTAATTCTAGAGAGAGAGAGACGAGAGAGAAATGATGTAAGCTAAAAATGAGAAATGAGAAAATGAAATCGTTCAAAGAAGAAATGAACGGAGAGCAACGTTTATATATGATCTTCCATAATTGCATTTTAGTCCCTCGAACTTCGATTAATTGCTCCGCTAACCCTGCACTATTCTTGAAAGTGAGGCACAATCCGTCTAGCCCTCAACAATCAACCACGTTTAATTCTACCCCTTGAACTCCTGAAAATGACACACACACACACCATAATAAGTTATAAGATGACAAGATTGGTACAAACTTACTTACCTTTTAACACCCTCTCTCAATCTTGACATCAGAACAAATCCAACATGTTTAATTTAGCACAAAGATAGTTATGTTGATTCACAACAAGTGATTTTGTAAAGATATTAGTTGGTTTTTCAGACGAAGCAACTTTAACAGTTTTTAACATTCCAACAACTATTTTGTTTCTCACTTGATGAACATCTATCTTAATATGTTTAGTTCTTTCATGAAATACAGGATTATTAGCAATCTGAATGGCAGATTTTTTGTCACAATTCAAACTTACAGGAAGAAAGTTTTCTACCTTTAAATCTGAAAGAATACTAAGAACCCATATTATTTCACAAAGAGCCGAGGCCATAGCCATGTATTTTGATTCTGCAGAGGAGCGTGAAACACTGGTATGTTTCTTACTTCTCCACGATATCATACAGTTTCCCAGAAATAGACAGTAATCGGTAACTGAGCGCCTTGTTGATAAGCATTTGCAGAGCCGTTAAGTTTGAATTCAGAAGGAGAAGAAGAAAAGTTTACACCTTTACCTGGTGAAGACTTCAAGTATCTCAGGACTCTAAGAGCTAATTTTAAATGCAACTGCCGAGGAGAATGCATAAACTGAATTAAACAATGAACAGCAAAAGCAATGTTTGGACGAGTTGCCAATAGGTAATTTAACCCACCAATCAACTTTTGATAACAAGTTAAATATTTTAGAAGAGGGTCTTTAGAAGCTGAACCAACCGAGGAGAATGCATAAACTGAATTAAACAATGAACAACCAATTGGTTTTCGTCCAAGAGGTAGATCAGTTAAGACCCACGTTCCATTTCGATATAAGGCCTCCATCTCATCATTCATAGACGTAACCCAATTTTGATCTTCACTTGCCTCAAAAAAGTTATTGGGTTCAACAGACTTATTTAAAGTAGAAACAAAACAGAAATTTTCAGAATTGAGGAAAAAATAGTTAACAACTTTTTCTAAACCATATTTGACCTTTCCTTATACAATATAATCGTCAAATCTATGAGGTAAATTTGAAGTGCGACTGGACTTTCTAAGAGAAGAAGTACTAGGGTCAGAAGAATTACCCTCAGGAGGGGAACTCAAATGATCATCATGATGTTGAACATTTAAATGACGAAACTCGGCAGCACGTTGACCACTGGCAGCCACTTCAGTACTACCTAGATCCTCAGATCCGACAAATCTTCTTGGATAATTAGCCTAGATCTTTAGTACTACCAGAATTAGATCTGGCAGCTCTATCTGGGCTACCTAGATGGTCACGGTTACTATTGTTCTCAGAATTAACAAAATTATTTTCACTTTGAGTTTTCTCCCTATTTTCATCTTCGAGTATTCCAAAAGTGAACTCATTAGTTTGAACAAAGACATAATCAAAGAAATTTAAAGAATTTATGCCACTAGAGTCAAGATCTTGTTTATTTGCACTCATTTTAAAAGGAAATATAGTTTCATAAAATTTTACATCTCGTGAAATGATTATTTGTGTGGAATCTAAACTATATAGTCTATATCTCTTTTTTGAATTTGAATAACCAAGAAAAACACATTTTTTAGCACGAGAAGAAAACTTATCAAAGATGTTAGGTTTAACAGCAAAACAAAGACATCTAAAATTTCTAAGATGTGAAAGAACAGGTGCAAACCCATAAACAAGTTCATAAAGAAATTTTCCATTTAATACCGAGGAGGGAGTTCTATTAATAAGATAAGTAGCAGTAAGAATACACTCACTCCACATATATAATGGAATTTCCCCTTGAAACATCAAGGCTCTAGCTACATTTAATAAATGTCTATGCTTACGTTCTACAATCCTATTTTGTTGGGGTGTATAGACGCAAGACATTTGATGAATAATTCCTTTGGATTTAAAAAACTCACCTATGCTGTTGTTTACAAACTCAGTTCCATTATCACTTCTGAAAATTTTCACATGTTTGCCAAATTGGGTGTGTAACAAACTGTGAAAAGCAATGACATTATCACAAACTTCATCTTTATGTTTTAACAAATTGTAATAACACTGGTAAGTTAGTTATATATTTATCTTTATTTTAGGGTGAATTGGATCGATTTATAAGTTCAAGGGTGCAATTGTCGTTTTAGTAAAGTTTGGACCCTCTTTCGCAATTTTGGTTTATTATATAAACCATCACCTCCTCCTGATATTTCTTTAAGTCGGTTCTTTCAAAGAGTGTGTGTGTGTGTGTGTGTGTGTGTTTCGAGTCCATAGAGAAGAAGAAAGAGGTTATCGGCCGAATCAGGTTGTGGAAGAAGTGCGTAATCAAAATTGAGGCAATTATCTTTTACAATTGTGTTTGTATCTAGTAGTAATTGATTCATATCGGTTTAGATTTGTCAATTTCATTATTCTTAGTACTCTCGATCGAATCTGGGTTACGAATAGTTATCCGGATGTTGCATAAAGTCCGGATGTATGTATCCGGATTCCTCATGTTTTTCGGATAGGATGATACCGGATTTCAAAGGTTTTCCGGAATAGTTTCCGAATTGGTTTCCGGATTCTCATGTTTTCCAGATTTATTTTCCTGAATGGATTCCGAATACTAGTTTTCGGATGCGGTTTCCGGGAAAGTTTTCGGAATGGGTTTTCCGGATAGTTCTGAATTTGGCTTTTTCCGGATACGTTTTCCGGACCCCTGTGCTAAGTCATCGAAGAGGGACATTTGTGGATAAGAGTATGATAGGTTTATCTAGAATTCTTAGGCTGCTAGAGAGTCTTATGTGTTCGATTGGTAAATAGATATTGGTATTCAATTTATTTCAGATTCTGTGACTTTTGGTGAAAGATTGAATCATCGGTTTATTTAAGGAAAGCTTGGAAGTATTTTCATAGCAATCAGGTGAGTTTTACTTTAAACGTTTTCAAACTAGAATACATATATATATATTTATATATATATATATGGAATAAATATGTGGTAGGTAGTGTGATAATGTGCTTATGATTGAAATATGATATATTGAGATATATGTTGTATTTATATAAGCATTACACTATACGAGTGCACCTTGGCCGGATTGAGGGCCGACGAAGTATTGGTTGTACGGAGGGGGAGCGGAGTTGGCTGTAAGTTAGTGCAACGGAGTAAACTGATTAGTTGGTTTAGCGCAACCAACTAATATGGCCATGTGAAGGAGGAGTTGTACACAGTGCACACGAGTCATGCTTGGTATTCATATATGTGTGGTATATCTGTGTTTTACAAAATTATTACTCAACTGACAGGGATTTTCTCACTTAGACCAATTGGTCTAACCCTCATTTTGTTTTCAACAATATGTATTCCAGGTCGAGGAAGCGAGTAAGAGCAAAAGAAAGGTTTTGAAGTTTTCATGAAGCGTTTTTGTATCAGTAGTTGTTGGATGTAATGTAAATTATATACAAGGAAAGTTAATACTGAATATTTATTGTGTAGTTTTGGGACTAAGGGACCGTATGTGTTATAATATGTATCTTTTGTTATATATATATTTGGCTTGTAATTTCTGTTATATGGTGTATGTTTGGGATGGGTCGTTACACAAATAGACCCACACAGACCTAGGAAAATCATCAATAATAGTCAAAAAAATATCTATATCCTTCCTTACTGGTCACATGATAGGTACCCACAAATCAAGATGAATTAAGTCTCCAAGATTCTTGGAAGTACGATCACTAAGATGAAATTTGTCTCTAGTTTGTTTGGCCTTATGACATACATCACAGGGAGTAGACACATTCTCATTTCCTAGATTCAATTTATTCTTTAAAACTCCTGAAACTTGATCTGCAGGGTATCCCAAGCGACTATGCCAAAGTTGGCGAGACACATAACAAAAGATGGACATATTAGACTTATTCACATAATTATTTGAAAATTTTGTAACAAAGGGCTCAACCTTTGTAACCTATCAAAGAAGTATAGACCTCCTTGTTCACTACCAGTCCCCACAATTCTCATTGGAAGAGAATCCTGAAGAAGATAACATTTATATTCATTAAAACCAACAAAAATCTTATTGTCCCTAGCTATTTTATGAACAGATAACAAATTCACATGAAAATCAGGAATAACAAGGACATCAGATAAGGTAACATTATTATTCAGTTTCAAATTCCCAATTTTATTTATTGTAGCTTCAGCTCCATTTGGTTGAGTGACTTTCAACTTTAAGTCAGAAATGTCAACAACATTGTCCAAACAAGAAACAGAGAATGTCATATGCCGATTCGCTCCAGAATCAATGATCCAACCAGAACGATTTAGATTTGAAGAAACATTGGAAATACCTGCCATATTAGCTGAGAACGTACCTCCATATTGACAGAGATGCCCTCAGCTTGTTTCTGGTCAATGAGAGTCAACAATTTGTTGATCTGCTCTTTAGTGAGAGAAGTAGCACAACCAGAATCATCTACAGTGCAGGCATTACTCGAAGGAGGTTTAAAGGGTTGATTAGACTTGTTTTTCATGAATTGGAAATGAAACTTCCAAAAACCAGGACAAATTTAAACCTTAAAATTCCACAAAGTTAACCATAATTTCATCCAACTTTTATACATATATGGAGAATTAGTAATGAGGGTTCACATACGCAGATTGAACTTATCAAAATAACTTTCTAATCTAATCCTAGACATTAAGATCATATTATACTAGTTGTTTAGACCATTCACCAAAACAATCCTCGTATATGCTAACTTCTCCATTCATCACCAAAAGTTGAGTAACAGAAATCACTCGTCCCTCATCCCGCTATTACTTCCCTGAGCTCTTACCTGGTAAGAAATTTTAATTTGAAACAATTAGGCTTACGCCTAGTGAGAACATCTAATTTCAAATTAAAACTTTATAAGCTTTGGAAACCAATGTAAACAAAGCGTATAAACAAACCTGGTTTGCCATCATTTTTACCGTACATATAAACATCTTGCGATGACGTGAACATACCCGATTCCATGAATATTACTAACACTCAGTAAGTCATATCATCACGTTCGAGAGCCTACTACGAATCATTACGGATTATAGATCATTGCTCATGTCCAAGAAATTACAATTTACTTTATGCCTATTTCTTGGAGTGGAAGTAGAGATTACAATTTACTTTATGCCTATCTCTTACCTTCCCATAGAAATCAGGAATTACGATTAACTCACGCTTATTCTTAGATTTCTCATCACAATACGAAATGGGAATTACAATTTACTTTATGCTATTCCTCATTTCAAGTCAACGGGAATTACAATTTACTTTATGCCTATTCCACGTTTCACATCACCTTACGAAATGGGAATTACAATTTACTTTATGCCTATTCCTCATTTCAGGTCAACGGGAATTACAATTTACTTTATGCCTATTCCACGTTTCACTTAAAGCCAGTGCCTATGGATCCATTACACTTACTAGCATACGTGCATATTTACTCGAATGCACAAACATTTCATATCATATTCTCAAAGCTAAGAATCCCAAATAATATATCATACCCTTATTCTCGATTGTCCCTCTTCGACGACTTAGCACGGGGGTTCCCTTAACCAGATAACACATCCGGAAATCAATCCGAAACTATATCCTTAAAATCCTTTATCCGAAACCCAAAGCCGGAACTATCCGGAAAACTCATCCGGAAAGGCCAAATCCGGACTATCATCCGGAATCCGGTATATTCCGGTTTCCGGTACATTCCGGTACTTTTATCCGGAAACCATCAGAATCCGGGAACACATACAATCCAGATGGCGTCCGGAAACCAAGGTAATCCGGATACCATCCGATAAACCAGTTGTCCGGAAACCATATGCTTACAAGACGATTCCACCCTTAATATTTTACCGGACACTACTAAAATAAGAATTTACCGGACACCAAAGACTTACCCGGATACTAGCGGCCTGCACATCAAATTTTCAACCCAGATCGATATCTATTGCAACCATCTTATTATACAATTAGCCATTCATTTCCAATATCCTTAACAACACCAATTTATTGCTTAATTTGATAAAAGATATCAAATTAAAGGAAAGAATGAACTCACTTGGATTTGAAATCGATAGTAGAGTCTGCAAAGCAATTAACTCCAATTTTCAATCCAAATCACCAATAGTTCAGCGACCCACTAGAAACAGATCAATCTATGAATACTACTTAAGGAAATCTAATTGTAAAAGCCCCTTCAATAGTTTTCTTACCAAATCGATTTGATGCCCTCTCCTGCTTGGAACCGACTTCAGAGATGAAAGCGAGATATTTACCACAACACTTTCATCAATTGTCAAAACTCACCCCAAAGTAACATAATTTCACTACTCGCTTGACACTTATGTCAATTACACTTAGGCCCTTCAACATTAATTTATAACACAACCTTTAAAATAATATCTTCCATTATTTTAAACATCTTCCAAAATAAAAGTACATTGACTTTGGAAATTTCGAGGTGTTATAGGAAATCTTTTGGAAATCCAATAAGTTTGAAACATCTTTCAATGGTTTGCTCTGTTATGCCACAATCTTTACAAAGAATAGGAGGTTTTCCAGTTTTCTTCTTAGTGTCAGCAGCTTTTCCAAAGAAAGCTGAGTTTTGAGCTTTGGTATCTGATGAGGAATGAGACACACCACGGTGTGACTCTTCTCTAGATACCAAGGAAAAGGAAGTTTTAACAGAGGGTAAAGGATCTGTGGTTAAAATGTTACTTCTTATATGTATATACACATCGTCCAATGCCATTAAAATTGCATTAATTTCAAAAGTTGATTATGTTTGGAAAACTCATGGGCAGCATTACAGGAGCATGAGGGCAATTTAACTAAAGCATCAAACTATTCCATAAGGTGTTTAGTTTGTGATAGTAGTCAGAAACAGGGGCACCGTTTTGACTAGGGGAATTTATTTTTTTGATGCAAATTAAACGTGACAGAACCATCAATTTTATCATAAGTTTCTTTGAGCTCTTGCCAAACTTTAGAAAACACTTGACTGACAAATAAATCCCCAGAAATTGAACCGAGGATCCAAGATAACACCACAGAATTACATACGTCCCACTGTTTACCTAGAATTTCATTATCAGTGGAACAAACAACAGAACCATCCTCAAAACCAAGTTTGTTTTTGGTTTCTAAAGCAAGAACCATGACACACGACCACACTTTATAATTTTCAGTACCACTTAACTTCATACTCAACACCAGAGGTATCACTCGGGTGGAGATATAGAGGATCTCCAAAGTCCAGTTTAGCAATCAGAGACCGATGTCTTGGCTCTTTAGGGGATTCTCTATCGGTCATCATAACAACAAGAAAAAAATACGCAACGTAGACTAAGTGACTATAAGACATGATTCCTTGCCACTCAGAGGTAGTAGGTCAAGTCAATCACTTAGACACCAAAAGAAGAACAGAGGAGGAAGAACAGAAGCACACAAGGAAGACAAGAAAACCTTACCAGGGCGCCTGCAATAACCTGGGAGTGAGAGGAACGATACTTAGACAATATTCCTCAAACGATTAGCACAACGGAAACAAGGTTACAAATCTCTGATATACCAGAGATAGGAATGGTCACCCGAACATACCATAAAGAACAACCACCAGACCAGAAGTGGTCAAGATCTGAAACACAAGTGGAGCATATAATCCAAAACCACCACAGAACCAGAGGCTTGACTAGATCTAGATATACACAAGGACTGTGGTACAAAAGGGACATATCTATAGAAAAGGTCTACAAGGAGCAGATATGTGTTTAAGTTGTGTAACCATAGTGAAACAAGGAAACAGGGGAAGATAAAATGGTGCAACGGGAGATATAATAGACTAATGCATGCAAAGCCATGAAAAAGAAACTAGAGGAAACAAGACTTGTGAACTCACACTGACAAATCTACGGACCAAGAGGTCTGCATTTAAGCCACAAGAGTCACAAAAGTCCAGATTCAACCAGCAATGATTTAAAACAAAGTTGTGTGATACAACTCTAAGAATAATCAAAACCAACACAACTAAATAAAAGACGATACAACAACTTATCGGGTCCAGATCTAAACCAGATGGAACTAAGTACAAGAAATAAAATGGTGAGTCTCACACTTGCATGATCCAGATCCAAAAAGATAAGGACAAGTACACAGAGAAAAACTGAAAAGACATACAGGTCTAGTACTTGTACGGTCCAGATCTAAGAAGACAATAAGTCGTACGCGTAGAAGAGAAGCCAACAATCCACAACAACCTTACACGGTTCAAATCTAAAGAGATAAGAATTAATCGTGAAAGAGTTTAACAAAAAAATAAAGCGACTCAAGGATCGGTCCAGATCTAAACAAGAAAGAACCAAAACTTCGAGCAAAAATGAAACGACTCAAAGGATCGGTCCAGATCTAAAAGGAAAAGAACCAAAAACTTCAAGAAACAACAGAAAAACAACAAACAACTCGAGGATAAAGAATCACTCGAGATAACAGTTTGAAAACGCAAAAACGTTTCAAAACAGAAGATGAAGGAACGATGATGAAAGCTTACCAGTAGTGTTGATGTATGGAACAGAGAAGATCGGAATCAAAGCTCTGATACCATATTGAAATTCTATACACCAACAACTATTACAATACAAATGTTTCTCTAAACTAAAATCACTTTCAAGAGATTTGAAGATGATGTACAAGCCCTAATTCTAGAAAGAGAGAAGAAACCCTAATTCTAGAGAGAGAGAGAGAGAGAGAGAAATGATATAAGCTAAAAATGAGAAATGAGAAAATGAAATCGTTCAAAGAAGAAATGAACGGAATGCAACGTTTATATATGATCTTCCATAATTGTACTTTAGTCCCTTGAACTTTGATTAATTGCTCCGCTAACCCTGCTATTCTTGAAAATGAGGTGCAATCCTTCTAGCCCTCAACAATCAACCACGTTTAATTCTACACACACCATAATAAGTTATAAAATGACAAGATTGGTACAAACTTACTTACCTTTTAACAGATTGCTATGAACCTCGATTTCTATGATTACACTGATTTGTTTTTTAGTGTTATTCCATTTTTACCTTTTATCGCCTAATTAGGTGATGAAAAAAATAATTAGTAATTAAAAATAATGATTAAAGCACGTAATTGTTATGGGCTGTCCGATTAAAAATCAATGGAGATGAAGGTGGTTGCAAGGGTTGCCACCTTTTTTTGGGTTGCAAATTAAAAGGACCGTGTATATATATATAATAAACTATTTTTATATCAATTTCTTATTTATATCCATTTTGTATTTATGTTTTAACTAAGTAAATAATATACATGATAAAATTAAAGGTTTTTAGGTTTATTGGAGGGTTAATTTTATGATCAATAATGAATATGTCAAGGTGTGTGCATGCTTCTGCACACCCACTAATAAAGAAAATCAATCCATGTATTTATCAATCATCCACTCTAACAAAACTTGGTTTTTAGAACGTTTTTGTAGAGATTTTTTCAAAAAGTGTCGTAAGGTCAAAACAATTTTTGAGACATATAAGGTTGTTAACAAGGTATTGTTTTGGTAAGGATAAAACTTGTTAGGTAGTTAAAAAAAATTAATAACTTTATGGTAATGCATGTAGGTATGACGTATAGTTGTTGGTTTTATAACTTTAACTATCACTAATTAGTCTATTACGATGGTTATGGGTTAAAATGATATTTTTATCAACCACAAACATATCTCTGGTTTTATAGAGCGGGTAATTGATAAGGAATCGATTTACGAATACAAAATGAAGTGAATGGAAATGGATCTTGAGTAATATTATATATATATATATACACACTAGTTGTGTACCTGCGCAATGCGGCGGGAGCCGTAAATGTAAACGATTTTGAAGCTTTAATAGTTTTATTTGACGAGATTTTAACAACGATATGATTTACACTCAGTCTTTACGTATAATACATTTTAAATAAATAATTGTTATGAATATAAATTACAAAAAGTCAACACTTTTCATGTCTAAGTGGTGCCAATTTACAATGTTAAGAAGAAATGAATGAGATAAACCATAATAAAGAAGAGATGCATCAATCAAATAAGTGATGCAGAAAAATTAGTGTTGTTCTTTTATATAAAAAATTGGTCCAGCTATGTGATGGCAACGAACTAAGATGATGTAAGGGTTCATTCACTAAGGATAGGCGTTTGGTTTGATGGAATAATTTTGAGGGATTTGGATTTCGTGGAAGGATTTGGAATCTTTGGTTTATTTGGTTTGTAGGATTTGGAATGAAACTGAATTTCATTCTTTATAAGTAATTTACAAAAACATTATAAATAATATAAAAATAACTAAATTATCTTTTTATTAATTGATTATTACAAAACAAATGTTTTTTTAATTATTTTAAAACATTAATACATACAAATCCTACGAAATCCCATGGGATTTCAAGTATTTCATATCTAGGAAATCCTTCAAACCTAACATGGGTTGGAACGGAATTCAATTCCAAATCCGTCCAAATCCAGTCCAAACCTGCAAACCAAACGGGACCTAAATTTTATACAAAAACTTGATATGCACCTATATTACCCATTATATGCGGCCAATTATTTTTTATGACAGGAAGAAATATTTAGATCAAGTGAGTTTATGCTCCTTGAAGCATACAACCATTGTGAAAGTTCATTTCCATTGAAAAACACTTATCAAGAAACAACTTTGGTTTTTAAGATTTTTCTAGTAAACTCCTAAAGGCTACAAGATTGTATAAAAAAATTCTATTCTAAATCAATCTAATGATTTGTCAAACATACTTCAACTTGTAAGGGGGAACCCTCTTTATAGAAATCTGCAAATCAATCATGAACAAACAAGTTGCTTCCATGGCTTTCCCAGTCACTGTGCATTTATGCGTCTCCTTTAATAGCAACAACAATCTTCAACTTCAGCTGCCAAAACCCAAATGTTCCGGCAGCACTGGAAGAGCCACTATGCATTTATGCATATGTAGCAATTCATTGCTTTGAAGACCCCACTCTGCATTTGTGCACATAACAAAAATTAAAATGTTGACACTTCACATATTGAAGAAATAAAAGCTACAAAGCCCATGTACCTAAACAAATTTTGCTTCAAATAGATAAATTTGCATGAGTGGATGTAAAGCTAGTAAATGACAATCAATTTTGCCGCATTCTACCACCATGAAATTGAAAAAGGCGTTAACGATAATTTGCAATATATATTCCACTTAGAGATATGAAAGATAATAGTTCTTAGAGCCAAGGACTTGTTCGTCAATTCCAACAAGATGAACAAAACTAACGTTCAATAATATTATCGATATTCAATACTGTAGGAGAACGCAAGTGCAATGATATTATCGATATTGCAAAGCAAATTAGCTGTCATATTATAGGGAATATCATAAGCCTTGAGCTAAATATTCTTTCGAATGTCTTAGTCATTGCAATATAATAAACATTAAGGGCACGAAACAATCAAATTGAGAAAAGAAAAGGTACGGAACTATCAAGTACCTTAGTCAATGCAATAACATTTGCTTGCTGCACAGATGATGCCACCCGTACATTACCAGGTTGCATTATAACATTTAGTTTAAGAAGTCAACGTTTTGGAGAAACAAGTGTTACGAAATATTGTTATACTCATAAAGCTTCAAGGATTTCCATCTACAGAGCAAAACATTAAGAAATATTGATAAATGAATATAAACTAAATCTGAGCGCCCATCCGATGTTAATGCAGTTTATATACCATACACCCACCAAAAGGTACGAAAACTTCACTGATAAGAACTAAAACAGTTAAAAGCATTAGCAACATCACCGACTAACAATTAAGAACTATAATATTAACCATTATAAATTTCCATATCCACTTCACAAGAGACCGTTTAAAGCACCTGTATTTCAACTTTAGCCACACCAAACAAAAAGGAAAAACTAAATAAGCAAATGTAGATACAGATGCAGAAACATTTTTTAGTTTATTTAAGAAAAACTAAATAAGCATAGATGCAAAACTAAATAAGCAAATGTTTAAGCAAATGTTCCTAATCAAAACTAAATAAGCACAGATGCAAAACTAAATAAGCAAATGTTTCTGCATATTTCAACCATACTGAATTTAGTCCCTAAATAAGCAAATGATTAAGCAAATGTTCCTAATCAAAACTAAATAAGCACAGATGCAGAAACATTTTTTAGTTTATTTAAGCAAATGTTCCTAATCAAAACTAAATAAGCACAGATGCAAAAAAAAATTAGTTTATTTAAGCAAATGTTCCTAATCAAAACTAAATAAGCACATATGCAAAACTAAATAAGCAAATGTTTCTGCATATTTCAACCATACTGAATTTAGTCCCTAAATAAGCAAATGATTAAGCAAATGTTCCTAATCAAAACTAAATAAGCACAGATGCAGAAACATTTTTTAGTTTATTTAAGAAAATGCTCCTAATCAAAACTAAATAAGCACAAATGCAAAACTAAATAAGAAAATGTTTCTACATATTTCAACCATACTGAATTTAGTTTCAAAAATCGATTTCAAAACCAAAATTTTGAAACCAAAATCGATTTCAAAACCACGATTTTGAAAAGCAGACATCTTATAAAGAAAAAAAAGTAACCACGTTATCAAATCTGTGATGTTCATCCTCAACCAACAATTCTCATTTTATAAAGAATTGGAACAATAAATATGAGACTCTAAAGACTCTGTAATACGAGACAGACCCAGAACGAAAATTGTTTTCAAAACCAACATTTTGAAAAGTTGAAACCAAAATCGATTTGAAAACTAGAGGTTGAAACCAAAATCGATTTGAAAACCACAGGTTGAAACCAAAATCGATTTGAAAACCAGAGTTTGAAATCGTACCATGAAGAAATCGTACAATAAAGAAACCTAAATCGTACCTGAGAAATCGTAGCGGCAGTGATTCGGTGAAATTTGGAGGATTTGAAACCAAAAGTGACTGAATCCATGGCTTAAAATCGGAGGATTTTGGAGGGAGGGGGATGGAGCCGAGTAGTCGTTTTGCAATTCCCCAAACTCAAAATGATTACATCTAGTTTCAAAAAGAGAATTGGTGAGGAGAATGATTACATCCTTGTTTAGAAAAGAGGAATGGTGAGATTCAAAATGATTACATACGGCAGAATTGGTGAGAGAGAGTTTCTCACTCTTAAATTTTAAGAACTCATGCTTGAAATGGTGGTACATATAGCTTTAGAGGTTGTTTTTAAGAGTTTGGGGGTTAGATGTATTATAAGATAGTATAGATATAGAGGGGATCAAAGGAGAACAGTAACTATTTAAAAGAACACAAGAACGAACAAAATCATTAGTGATTTTACATTAACGCGCAAAAAAGCCACGCAGGCATGAAGTCGCGGTAACAGTCCTTTTTTCGTGCGTTAATGTAAAATCACTAACGATTTTGTTGATTCTCGTGTCCTTTTAAATAGATATTGTTCTCGTTTGAACCCGGTTCTATATATGTATTCACATTTATTGTTAAAATATGAAGAAAAAGTCGACTATCTTCGAGGTGGAATGTGATTTTGTTGAGATACACATCTCTTCCTTATTTTATGCATTTATTTTTGGTCTATTGATGACCATTATATTTTCCTTATTGATAGGTCCTTTGTTAGTTCCTATATATTTCGGTTCTTGTTTTCTCCAAAATCAATCAATCAATAAACTTATTTCTCTATACTTATCATGGTATCAAAGCAAAATCTAGGAACCCTAACCCTAGATTAATCCCTCTCTACCAAAAGAATGACAGGCAACACTGGCAAGAATGATCAATCGGTAGGTGACAAATCCATCATGGATATTTCATCGCCGTATTTTCTTACTCCTGCCGATCACCCGGGACAGAACTTCGTCGGCGAAAATCTTGTTAGGGATGGGAATTACAACGAATGGCAAAGTGAGATGACGATGCATTATTCGCCAAAAACAAAATCGACTTTGTCGATGGCACCATCCCATGCCGAAAGAAGGTTCTAACGATCTTATGAGTTGGAAACGTTGCAAAGCAATGGTGCGAGGATGGCTGGTTAGCGCAATGGAAAAGGAGATCAAAAGCAGCGTGAAATACGCCATCACTGCCCGAGACATATGGCTTGATGTTGAAGAGTGATTCCGCAAAGAAAACGCACCTCGGGCGTACGAGTTGCGAAGAACAATCACTGCAATACGTCAATAAAATATGACGATCTCAGCCTACTACACCAAACTGAGAGGGGTGTGGGATGAGATCCAATCCATAAGTCCAACCCCAACGTGTATGTAACATCCCAAATTTCATAACATGCAAACAACCATAAATAAGCATTCGAATTACATAAAACCTTGTCCTTACATCATCAATAATTCATACTAAACAAAATTGACAGCGGAAGTCTCTAAATCCACAGCCGAGAGCTATTCTATAGTCATCATAGCCAAAACTTGAAGTTACTCTAAGCTTCAAGTCCTTCTTATCGCCTCCTAGTTCTTACTAGAAGAACCCTTAACATGCTTATCTGAAAATGGTTTAGTTTTGAAAGCGAGGGTTAGACCAAAAGGTCTAGTGAATTCCCTCCGAAAACAACATGTACACAGTATAAAATCGTTTATAAAAAAATATCATCGTAAACCTTAACATAACATCAGGCATGGTACTACACTGTATATAGGATCACATAAACATTCCGCGATCGGGGCCCAGTGGGCTACCCTCTCGCCCTCAACCGGATCCTACGCAAACTCCCCTTCCCGGAGCTTACGCAGACCCCCTTTTCTACTCGAAATAGGAGGAAACGAATTGTAACACCCGTAATTTTCGGATAAGCATAATTTCGAATCAATGATAAACCGGTCTTTTAAGAAAAATATGAAAGGTAAGATTTTGGGTTAAATCTTAGATTTTATGGTCTTGTTGGATGAGTAATTCGAATACGAGTCCATCGGTTCTTTCCGGAGCGAAAACGGAGCTATAACGAAGAAGTTATGGTCAAAACAGTTACGATACACTTTTGCGACAATGACCAGCGACAATGACCGTGTCCATGTCGCGTGTCAATTTCGCGCCAAGGGTACAGCCTACGGTACACCACCAGCGACAATGACCGTGTCATTGTCGCGGTCGGGTACCTGGTTGCTGTCAAATACGAATTTCGCACCCCAAACTTCATTTCTTCATATCTCTCTCGTTTCACCTCCGATTTTGGCGATTCAAGTGGCCATGGTTCCGATTTTGAGAGCTCTTCAAGGATCTAGAAAGAGTTTTGAAGTTCATAGGAAGATTCAAGGGTGTTTGGTGGTGGTAAGTCTCTCAAATCTCTTCTCTTCTCTCCAAATCGTTTTCCCTCCTTCTCTCACAAACCCTAACTGATTTTGGGGCTTTTTCATGGAGATTAATGTATTCCTTCTCCATTTTATGCTAGTGGTTTCATTCATTGATGCAAGAACAAGTTTCATCCACATCACTAAAGATTTTGGGGTTTTTCTAGGTTTTCATCAAAACCTAAGTGGTGAGTTCATCCTCCTAGCTTCTATACTTTTATACGAGTTATAAATGTTCCATTGATGATCTCCTAGCGTTTTGTTTATTCAATTTTGGTTTGGATGTTTTTGGAGAAGTTAGGTTAATATTGGGATTTTGGTTAAAATGGAGATTTTGATATAAGACGTTTGAGGAATGGTTTTAAGTGGTTGAATATGAGTATTAATGGTTGGAAGTTATGAAATTAGGATTTTGGAAGTTTTGGCTAGCGGATGCAAACTTCATCAAAGGAGCTTATGTTGGAGAAAACTCTAGATTTAGCTTAATCTAGCTAAGGTGAGTTCAAGTTACTTTGCGAAAACTTTGTACATGCCAAAATGAGTATTTTCCAAATATTTGTGTGTTTTACTTGAAAATATATGTGGTTGAGTTATTGGAATGGTTTAACTCTATTTGAAGTGTTTATCAACATAAATGTGTAAAACACCCATATTTGGTGGGTTTTTCCAAGGTAAAGACCTAGTATGGTTGAACTTGAGGGCTTGGACTAAAGACCTAGTATGGTTGATGTCTAAGAGGGGCTAAAGACCTAGTTTGGTTGATGCCGAAGACGGACTAAAGACCTAGTATGGTTGATGTCTGAGATGGACTAAAGACCTAGTATGGTTGATGTCTAAGATGGGCTAAAGATCTAGTATGATTGATGCCAATGATTGACTAAAGACCTAGTATGGTTGATGTCATCCGTTTTCCACATCCAAGAAGCTTACCTACATTTATTTAATCGTGGTTTAATTTATGTGTTTGCCACATTCGATGAAATCGGGTCTCCCCCGTCACCAAAGGGTGTTGATTTCGGGTATTTTATCTAATTACATTGTTGAGGTTATATTACATGCATATGGATTGTTTCCCATGATTGATGGACAGATTTATGTACATTCTTATTGGATGTTTTAACTGCTGGAGTTTTATTCGCAGTGGCGATTATTTGAGAAATTATTATTAATTAACTCTTGATGTGAGTTTTGGATTTGAGTCCTTTACAGAGAAACGATTTTCATTGGAAACTTTCCTCTCAGAAACTGTATGCGTTTGGAAAATGGGTTGTCGATGTCTTTTATACAAACCCTTTTAAAAAATCATTTGTTTAAGTTGTAGCTGTCTATTTATCAAATGATTTGCTCATGATAATCTTTGTCGCAAAATCTCGTTTAAATATTTATTCAGATCATGACTAAAACTACTATCTCCCGATTTATGATTTTATATAGTCATGATAAAATGCTTGAACTCACTAGGCGTAAGCCTAACCCTTTTATTTGTCGGCATGTGCAACAGGCTCAGGTTGGGGTAGCTCTAGCTACATTGTGAAGTGGCGAGTGCTAGTAGAGTGCACGAGAGGTGACTTGTTTAGTGAAGTATTCCGCACGTATTTGGATTTAGCAACTTGTGTTGTGTTAAGTAACACCCGTTTAAGTTATTTTATTGGGGAAATTATAATGCTTTAAATTCCGAGGTATTTTAATGAATGAATTGTAGAGATGATTTATCTACTTTTGGATGTATTATCGAAATTTTAAATTAGTTGCTCGTTCCAAATTCGAGGGTGTTACAAGTTGGTATCAGATCATAAGTTTGAGAGATTTAGGTGTTGATTTTGGATACCTAGACTCAAACTAGCGTTTGTTTAAGTAAATGAGAGTGAAATTCACCTTTAGGCACTTTAAGATAGGATGTTTTGAAGTTGATGGAGCTTTTAGAAATGAGAATCATGTTGAGAGTAGCAAGGATAAGCATGTACGGTGCGTTCATAGTGAATCCTGGCCAGTGTCATGGTGAACCTACTAGTACATGTGCATACTTGAATTACTTTAATATGATGATTGTTGGGGTAGTAAAGGAGGTACTAAGCTAGTAGTCGTTGGAATAGATGAACGATTCTAGTATTAGTCACTTAGAGTGACGATAAGCATGATGTTTGCTTTAAGTAGACCGTTTCGGGTCAAGATTGATGGTTGGACTAGAACCATAGGCTGATTGAGCCGACTTTGATTTGAGGAAAAACCGTAAAGTTAATTGATGTAATTCCCAACTTGCCTTAAGAGGTTAAAGCATCCGGATGACAATAGTGGACCGGAGGGATTTGGAAGGGTATGAGTTGAGATGTTGAATGCCGACTAAGTCATGCACAAAGTTTATTTTGAAAATAAATTTCATCAACTATTTCTTGTGTTTCCAATCCTTATATGGATTGTGTTATGAATTTTGAGAAATGTTTGGCACACACACAAGATTTTGAATCATGGTTTTAACGTACATGAAACCATGTTATTGCGAGAGTCGCAAACTCCGCCGGGATTTGTTTTGCCTTATTTCATTGTTGTTCAACATCTGTTTTGGATATAATGATAATCATATTTTATGATGTTTAAGATGTTGGGCAATAACTACGGCTTGTGACTTTAACATTGGATCTCCTCCACATATGTTAGAGTTTGGACGAAAAGTTATTTTCCATTATGTCTATGTAAAGTTATTTTGGGAATTTGTTTAATGTGAGTTGTTAAACAATGTTGTTTATATGATATTACCCTAGAAAGGGATTTTTGGGATGTTGGTGTCGCATTCATGATTTTGCTTATAGCGATTTGGCTTTGGAAGCATGATGTTTAGTGCCGTTTTATTGACTTGAGGTCATTGAGTCCATTGAAGTTCATGGAGTTTTATTGTACGACATTTTGTGTCGTGTGGGTACAATTTTACTATGTGCATACTCTATTTACTATTGTGAAAAGTTTACGAGTTATGTTGGGTATTTGGTCCCACTCGAGTTTTGTTGAGAAAAGTTAATTTTATGCCATAAGGCGACTAAGAAGAGATGAGTTTGGAACTCTAGTGTCGCGTAACTTTTCTTTCAAGAGTTTGTGTTATTAAATATTTCGTTGCAAATAGTTCAGTGTATGGATTGACTTATACGTGACTTAAGTAATGCATGAAAGAACATTTTGGTAACATTCATAATAATTTGTTTGGTGCGCTTTCGGTCAGTTAAGTGTTTTAGTATTATTTCCATGTAAATGCGTATATCGACTTAGGGGTATGCATAGCTTGGCAACCATTGTTTTCTCGACACTTTGCCAAACGAGACGTGCATGAAAATGTTTTATTAACTCCTTGTTTAAATGAGAGACCATTTGGTCAAAGCATGTTTTAGAGGTGTGAGGATCATAGATGGTTTACAATACGTGATATTTGAAAAAACACAAATGTATGAGTCGTTGACGTTGGTCAATTTTGAATTGCCGAATATTTTTGGAAAATTGAAAACCTTTTGGTTTGGAGGAAATGTGTATTTTGAGTAGTTTGACAAATACATTTTAAGCAATGACGTTTCGACGTTTTATGTTCCAAGAACGAAATTTTGAGGAAAGTGCTTCGTGATAAAGATTTTAGAAAACTTGTTTGTATAAAATTATGATGCGTGGAATTCTTATGTTTTGAACATTGATGCGCACCGTTGGTGCAATTTGGAATTTGAAAATAGGTTTGAACCCTTTTTGGTGTCAATAAATTATTAACACTTATCTCCTCGTATGTTTTGGAAAAACGCATTGTTGTGTGCAAGTTTGCCAAAAACGTTTTATTCAAATGTCATTATAGGACCGGATGAGAAATCTTGGGAAATCAATTTAAAGGATTTCATCTCTTGAAATTTTGGCGTGAGTTATTTTGTGCATGTGTGTCATTACAAGAAATTTCTAAGAAGTGTTACAAGTTTGCATGCGTACCCCAATGTGAGGTTTTATGATGTTTTAGTCGATATTTTCAAGTGATGGAAACGTATGGGTTTTGTTTTAAATATGGGAATTGCACAAGTCATTTTGTGTTTGGCTAAGGTGTATTTGTAAACCGTTTCATCGTTTTGTATAATGAACTGACGCGCACAAAATTTTGTTGGTGAACCTTGTTCCATGCCATTTTATGGTTAGAAGGGAAATTTTGGGAGTCAAATGTCGTTTGGACTTCTTTTGAAATACGTGCACGCCTTTTTGCATCCTGTCTAAAGTCGGGCAGTTACCTTACGTGCATGTCATGAGTCAATCCATACTAGGACCGTGGCGGTTAATTTTAAAGAAGTTGTTTATTACACTTTTGCGTTTTGTGAACAATCTGAACTGCAATGAAATAATTTTCAGCATGATTTTCATATGTGGGACGAGCGTGTACGTTTTTACGTAACTACCAATTTGACGATAGTAGTTTTATTTGCGTACAGTGTATTTGGTATGAAAATCCTTGCATTGAAAATATTGTGAAAAGTCTGATTAATTGGCATATTTATTGAATAACGCACTTGAAAACCTTGAACTCCTTAGGACCTTGGAAAGGTTAAGTAACCCAGTTAAGAGCGAGTGTGTGTGACACGCCGACGGTGGAAGGTTGGGTATTCCACGCGTGTTGGTGTTGTAGGCCGAATGGTATCGGTTAAGGGGATGATGCCCTTTGTAATTAAGAGAATAAATGCGCAGTAACCTATTTGAGGTATGTGGTATATTTAGGTGTCAACTTTTGGGCTTGAGGCCAAGCACCTTTAGTGTAATCGGGGAAGTGTAGTCCGATTTGAGATGAAATAATGGTAACGGTTGTAACAACCCTAAGATACTCAAGTGTGATGAGTAGATTTTTTAGGAATAATTTCCTTGTGTGATTAAAGAACATGTCAGTTTGATGATTAATGTTGAAATGGATTTTGGAGTTTACTAGAACTCGTTGGAATTGATCGACAGTTAATGATGAGGACAATTGGAATTAGAGATTCGGTCGGTCTCGATATTATTTAGGCCTTGGATTGACTTAGAGTCTGAAAATGAAATTAGGAGGTATGGAACATTTAAGGTTGGGAGACAACCGAAGTCGTCTGACTAGGAATTATTCCAGTTGTCGGAGTGTTCTCCCAGACATAAGTACAATGTACTTTAATGGGCTTTGTTGGTAAGAATTTGTTCGAGGACTTGTCTTAATAGACTGTATAAGGGAAATTTAGATTCCAGTCAAGAGTTGATGGATCATGGTCAGCGTTGAGTCGGCTAGCCTTTGGTTGTAAATGATTTTAGATTTCGAGGACGAAATCATCCTAAGGTTGGGAGGATTGTAACACCCGTAATATTCGGATAAGCATAATTTTGAATCAGTGATAAACCGGTCTTTTAAGAAAAATATGAAAGGTAAGATTTTGGGTTAAATCTTAGATTTTATGGTCTTGTTGGATGAGGAATTCGAATACGAGTCCATCGGTTCTTTCCGGAGCGAAAACGGAGCTATAACGAAGAAGCTATGGCCAAAACAGTTACGGTACACTTTGTGCGACAATGACCAGCGACAATGACCGTGTCAATGTCACGCCAAGGGTACAGCCTACGGTACACCACCAGCGACAATGACCGTGTCATTGTCGCGGTCGGGTACCTGGTTGCTGTCAAATACGAATTTCGCACCCCAAACTTCATTTCTTCATATCTCTCTCGTTTCACCTCCGATTTTGGCGATTCAAGTGGCCATGGTTCCGATTTTGAGAGCTCTTCAAGGATCTAGAAAGAGTTTTGAAGTTCATAGGAAGATTCAAGGATGTTTGGTGGTGGTAAGTCTCTCAAATCTCTTCTCTTCTCTCCAAATCGTTTTCCCTCCTTCTCTCACAAACCCTAACTGATTTTGGGGCTTTTCATGGAGATTAATGTGTTCCTTCTCCATTTTATGCTAGTGGTTTCATTCATTGATGCAAGAACAAGTTTCATCCACATCACTAAAGATTTTGGGGTTTTTCTAGGTTTTCATCAAAACCTAAGTGGTGAGTTCATCCTCCTAGCTTCTATACTTTTATATGAGTTATAAATGTTCCATTGATGATATCCTAGCGTTTTGTTTATTCAATTTTGGTTTGGATGATTTTGGAGAAGTTAGGTTAATATTGAGATTTTGGTTAAAATGGAGATTTTGATATAAGACGTTTGAGGAATGGTTTTAAGTGGTTGAATATGAGTATTAATGGTTGGAAGTTATGAAATTAGGTTTTTGGAAGTTTTGGCTTGAGGATGCAAACTTCATCAAAGGAGCTTATGTTGGAGAAAACTCTAGATTTAGCTTAATCTAGCTAAGGTGAGTTCAAGTTACTTTGCGAAAACTTTGTACATGCCAAAATGAGTATTTTCCAAATATTTGTGTGTTTTACTTGAAAATATATGTGGTTGAGTTATTGGAATGGTTTAACTCTATTTGAAGTGTTTATCATCATAAATGTGTAAAACACCCATATTTGGGGCTTTTGGATATTTGGATGGTTAGAAGTCAAAATTGTCTTTAAAAGATTAATTACTCAAAATGAGGTTTATTTGATGGTTTAATCATGTTAGTGTAAATGATTTTAATAAACCATTTGGGAAAATGCACTTTTAGCGTTATGAGTCATTTTGGGAATATTAAGGGTGTGGGTCCTTTAGGAAAACCCTTTTGTTTAACCAGTGTTGAGTTTTGGGGTTAATGATGATTTTGGGATACGTGTTTTCTTAAACAATGTTTAAACGCGTTTATACGATGATGACCGACATTATGGGTCTAGCGAGTTTGGAGCACTTTGCTCGGTTTTGACTTTGAGATAGTCTTGGGACATTTGTCCGGTTTAAATGGCTCGATGTGTAGTCTTATTTACGGGTTGCTTTTATTGCACCGTGTTGCATATTATTGCACGTTGTTGACATTTACATGCTCGGGGTGGAGTCTAGGATGTGTTATATTCTTAATTTGCATTTCATTTGCATGATTTGACGTTGATTAATGATCATTAGATCTTTGAGCAGAGGGCTCAGTTTTGGACTCGATTGAGTCTTGAGGGCATTCGCCCGGTTTTAATAAGCTCGACGTGGGCTTGGGGTTTGCATTGCATGAGTTGCATCATATTTGAAGTTTACATGATTTGAATGCATTAGTTATTCTTTTGAGTCATGTATGAATTTTTAAGTTAAGTAAGCTTGTTTTGGATGGTGGGTTTTTCCAAGGTAAAGACCTAGTATGGTTGAACTTGAGGGCTTGGACTAAAGACCTAGTATGGTTGATGTCTAAGAGGGGCTAAAGACCTAGTATGGTTGATGCCGAAGACGGACTAAAGACCTAGTATGGTTGATGTCTGAGATGGACTAAAGACCTAGTATGGTTGATGTCTAAGATGGGCTAAAGATCTAGTATGATTGATGCCAAGGATTGACTAAAGACCTAGTATGGTTGATGTCATCCGTTTTCCACATCCAAGAAGCTTACCTACATTTATTTAATCGTGGTTTAATTTATGTGTTTGCCACATTCGATGAAATCGGGTCTCCCCCGTCACCGAAGGGTGTTGATTTCGGGTATTTTATCTAATTACATTGTTGAGGTTATATTACATGCATATGGATTGTTTCCCATGATTGATGGACAGATTTATGTACATTCTTATTGGATGTTTTAACTGCTGGAGTTTTATTCGCAGTGGCGATTATTTGAGAAATTATTATTAATTAACTCTTGATGTGAGTTTTGGATTTGAGTCCTTTACAGAGAAACGATTTTCATTGGAAGCTTTCCTCTCAGAAACTGTATGCGTTTGGAAAATGGGTTGTCGATGTCTTTTATACAAACCCTTTTAAAAAATCATTTGTTTAAGTTGTAGCTGTCCATTTATCAAATGATTTGCTCATGATAATCTTTGTCGCAAAATCTCGTTTAAATATTTATTCAGATCATGATTAAACTACTATCTCCCGATTTATGATTTTATATAGTCATGATAAAATGCTTGAACTCACTAGGCGTAAGCCTAACCCTTTTATTTGTCGGCATGTGCAACAGGCTCAGGTTGGGGTAGCTCTAGCTACATTGTGAAGTGGCGAGTGCTAGTAGACTGCACGAGAGGTGACTTGTTTAGTGAAGTATTCCGCACGTATTTGGATTTAACAACTTGTGTTGTGTTAAGTAACACCCGTTTAAGTTATTTTATTGGGGAAATTATAATGCTTTAAATTTCGAGGTATTTTAATGAATGAATTGTAGAGATGATTTATCTACTTTTGGATGTATTATCGAAATTTTAAATTAGTTGCCCGTTCCAAATTCGAGGGTGTTACATGAATTCCAACCTACCAGTCTGTCATACATATCCAAGGGATCGTCAGGTCCCGAGGATCTATCTCTGATCCCACAGTGTAGTCCGACTCCACATAGCACATCATGCATTTCATAAAAGCATACATCTTTCAACCTTTGTAAATCATCATTCTCAATTCCTCAAGTAACATACATTTTCTCAAGTAAAACAGGTATTTCATGGAAAATCATGCGTAACGGTTATAAACATTTCATGCTCGTAAGTGAAACCATAATCAGTTAAAATGTTCAACACGTTAATTCGTAAAAGGTTTAGGGAACTCACCTTGCTTGACGTACAACGCACTTCTTAAATACCTCCAAGCTAAACCACACGAACACCTAAGGTAACAGTTTCGCATCAGAAAACAGTTCACCCTTCTGTCCGGAGAACTCAATCCGGACACATCTATTTTCCGGATACAGCTATTTTCCTTATACAGCATTGTCCGGACGTAACTTCTTTCCAGACGAGAAATCCGTACACTAGACCTATCCGGGCAAACCACCCGGACACTAAACCTATCCGGAGACCTCAGCCAAAAAAACACCCGGACACTCTCAAGGGATACTCACTCAGACACTTGCAACCACGTCCGGACACTACTGAACATTAGTGTCCGGACACTACGGCTGTTCGAACCCAGACCTAAAAAAAGTGATCATTAACCCGATTTTTGCCATTAGTTTGATTAGATAACTACAAGGGTTCATCCACTAACTCCAAATACCCAATTTAAACCATAATTACTCCCTTAAATCGGTTTATAGGGACAAAAGCCCATAAGACTCATTTTCAAGAAAATATGGTGAAAACTCAAGAATCATTAACATCTGTCTTAAGAATCCAAAACAATAAGAAGGAGAAGCACCACACTAAACATAAGAACGAATTAGGAAGTATTACCTTGCAGATTCTAGCTTGATTTCTCTTTCCTCTTGATTTCTTCTCAAACCCTTCTTTCTCTCTTTCTTTCTTTTGCTCCCTCTCTTAGCTGCCAAACACCAACACCAAAATACTGAATTGCAGCAAATAGAGGCTGCCCTAGGGATTGGAGCCTTTATATACATTTCACTAATTTCTAAATAGTCCCTCAACTTAACTTTCATTTCTTTCACAATAGACACAAATCTTATGCATACTTGCAAACGAAACCCGGTTGTTACAACACTCCCTCCTTAAAAGAATTCTGTCCCCGGAATTCCTTATTGGAAAAGATGTGGGTATCATTCCCACACCACAATTGACACTTCCCCAAGGTAAAGCCACTTCTGACTCAGTCAACCACCTCAATAGATTCGAAACATGGAACATTGGATGCATTCCCTTCAGATCTTACGGTACTCTAACTCGCAGACTATTGTTCCTATTCGATCGGTCTTAACCATAGAAGAATAAATAAGGCTTCTCAAGCACCTTTACTTCCCAAAAGGAGGAACCTGGGGGAATCCTCCACTACCACACGAGGTTCATCTACTAAGAAACGGTCACTCACTTGACAGTTTGGCACAGGGCCAACCCTGCACATCCCGACAGCTCACAACCCTGAGTTCCTTCATCGTATCACAACTCACTACCTTGCACCACCCAACAATAGTCTATGCAGATACATTTCCTTTATCTCGGACCACATAGACCGCAGTTCGACAATCACCTCTCCCATCCTCACCACTTCACCACCTCATACTTAAACATAACTAAGAGTAGGAACCTCCAACCCATCGTTGAAGTGTTCACCTACTCAATTTAAGCTTATCCTGAAACATATCAATTCCTCCCGGATTGCCACGTTCGTTCATTCTTATAAAACGTAACTCCGGTTATCCTCACTCCACTGGGAGGAGTAACCATGGTCACACCATACTATTCTCACTAGTTTAATCACTGCACGACCAATTCGTTTAAACATTTCTCACAAAGTCACTAACTTAACTCATTTGACTGTCTTATCCACTCCTTTTTTTTGCACAACCTCGTACCCAAATCCCCTCCTCAATACTCTTTCCAACGGTCCGCACACTTATCAATGACAATCTACACAACACTGCACCTTTCGGCGTTACTGACAAGTTTACTACTTCCAATTTACTCACTTATTCCGACATGCTATCTTCACCTCCCCACGTTAGCGTGGAGCATTGCCCACCGAACATTACTTGCCCCTCTCTCCCGACCTTTCCACATGCTGGTATCGCTTTCTCATTACTCACATAACCAAGCAGTTGCACCAAGATCTTATCTTAAGGCATTCAACCAAGCCGTCTTGAAACAAGACCATTGTTCGACGTCACTACACATTCTTTAATCTCCAACTTTTACCTTCTCAGACATTTCTTTCACACATAAGCAACAATTCACATTCTTTAAGGATTTCACATCTATCCCACCACATTTTGACTAATACAACCCTCGTCCTCTTTAAACTTCCAATGACCCCAAAGTGTTTCTTAGTAACGTCCCCTATTCACTCTAATAATCCACCCCCTTGGATTCCCTATTACAAACGGATCTATTAACTCAGGAACACCCCGAAACTCGGGTTCCACAATTCTTTCGATTAACCACCATGATCATAAAATCAGACAGATGAATATATACCGTCATCCCGGCTTTCTTACTTAGATTTACCTTAAATAATTCTTTAATAAACAGTGTGTTAATCTCAATAACACTTTCCCAGAATTGTAACACATCCTGTAAGAACAAATGAACGTCATTACTTAACAAATCTATAAAATTTTAATCAACCAACCAAAGGCTTATACCTCTATCATGACATTTCAAATCAACTAATGATCATACTACCACTCGGACCCACAATCATCATCATGTCATTCCTTAAACATAACCAAAATTTCCAACTATTTCCTTCCAGGACCATTCCCTCACGCATAAGGAACAATTTTCATTCTTTAACGATTTCTCATCTACTATACTAAAACTTGACTAATCTATTCATCATCTTCTTTAAACTTACTCTGCCTTCAAGAATATACTTAACAACATACATAACCACAAAGCTTGGTCTCACCGCTGGGCAATCACCCAATTCTGCCCCGACATTCCATTCCGATAACAGTCAAAATAACACCAACTTACAAACCACGTACTTCAACAACTGGGATTGCAAAACGTACACTCTACCCGAAATCCCAAAAGGACTTCCTTCTAATCCTTCATCTTTCTAACATCGCCTTACTACATCACCGACTGACACAGATATCTTGGCAATTGAAGCTACTATTCGCTCGTACATCCACCACTCCTATCATCACACTACCGACCAAGTCTCTCATGGTCATTCGTACACAATTCACCCTTTCCTTCATATTCTCCCGTATACTACAAACGAGTCTGTCTCGCTACTTAGTTCTCTCCCAACTTGTTGAACTATGACTCACGAGTTCACACTTAGCTCAAACACAAACATCCTAGCTAGCTCTTTATGATCCGAGTCCTTTCTTAGACACGACACATTTTCTTACTGACTGGTATAGTCTACACTCACTCCGCTTGTGTTACACACCTTGTCCTTCTACGGACCCTCCTCACCTCGTAAATAGAACGCCCATTCAACAACAACAGTCTCTTACTAATTTAACACCTCTACAAGATATTCTATCAACTTACACTCATCTGATTTGAGTCTTCGGCTTCGGCCAACATACACCGTTGCCGACTTCAACAACAAAAGACACTCTTAACTACTTCCTTATCCTATCCTTTAACATGAGTTCCTTACGGGACCTATTCCTTCCTACACATCATAGTTAACTTTATAATCCGTCGCCCCTATTTCGAAACTTACTCATGTAACATCGATATTACAAGCTCCCTTCGAAACTCATGGCCCACACCGTGGACCCTTCATTCCTGCCTCACAACACTACTCATAAAGAGTTGCTAAAACCAATACCTTGATGACTCCTAGTCCTTCCTCCGGACACCATCACCCCTCGGCAACTGTGTTCTCAGTCACTGAGCAAGGGTACAGACCCTCATACACCTGACACTAAAATCCATTCCCGACTCTTCCAAGGTCCAACTCTCCCCTTAAACGCAAATACCAAAACTCCATACGTTCTCCCTTGACTTGACCAACGCCTCTCCGCTCTCGGAGTTCTTCCTTAGCTTAAGACGTAATACTCTACGACCTAGTGGGTTCATAGCCTTTATGCATGACAATACAATAAATAATTCCTTTTACCCATTTTATCATTTTAAATAAACAACATTTAGAAACAACTCGGGTACCCGTGACCCCATCACTCTTATAACTTCAAAACCCTGCACAACGATTCGAGAATCGTTGGCATGCATCTTCCCGTGAACCTCAATCTTGCTCAATCCGAACAATGTTATTACGAGAATACTGTATTGCATGAAAATCTTTTCGTATGAGACAATTTTGAAAGAATTACCGACACCAAGTAAACCAGTCGGTTCTCACACTCAATTGTATGATATCGAAAGGTCAATAAGCATTTTGGTTATAAGTGAAATGCGGGTAACCATTTTCTTGACCATTTTTGTAACAATTTAACTTATCATTAAAAATGTGGAATACTTTGCAAATCGTTAACCTCAAAATTTCAATGTGCGACGTACTGAAATCGCTTTTTTTTTAAACGTGCACTCGTACAAGCTGACTCATTTTGTCCAAAGTTGACATTTACATTTTTATTTTCAATCGTGAAAACTTCATGTTACATAAAAAAACGCCATGCATGAGACTCTATTTGCAATAGAAGGCTACTCACTCAACGAGGTCAACCGCTTTACTCACGCAGCTTATCCTTGATACTCCACTTACGACCAAGGGTCGCCCTCTCGGTCAAGCACTAACTTGATGTACATGCGTTCCACATCTCACTTACTCAACCATTTCACACTATTTTCGCTTTGATCGACTACCTCACTTTCTACTTCTACATGCTTTCAATTCACTATAAGTATCTTATTCCATTTGTCCTGCCAATGAAAAGCTCAACTAAAAGTCAGGGCTCCATTGATGCTTTCAAGGTTTTGACACTGTTCTATCTTACCATCCCAACTGATCTATCCCATGATTCCATAACTAGGACTCTCCCGAAATTGGAGTCTTACTCAAACTCAAACATTCATCCTCTCCGAATCCACGAAGAGCTACCTCTAGACGACTCATAACATTCTTTACAACGTTTCTTATCTATGATGTCTACATACATCACATCATAATGACTCTTACACGACACTTCCCCAAGCAATGGAGCTCGGTCTATCCCTAGAGATCTTGCTGACCTATTCCTCCACGTTCTCCTAGCCATAGCGCTAAACTGAAAGAAACCGATAGTTAATCCTTGCTAGACGTGACATAACAAATTTGCTATAAGTAAGGTATTGTAAGCACGCACATGTACCTGTAAGTTCGTAATTACACTGGTCAGGTGTAATCCCAAACTTACCTTACACGTTCGTCCTTGGCACCTTATTCCTAAGCGCATTTATATTGATCGTTCCTAGAGGCAATCCTATGTCTCAGCTGTGTTTCTCATCTTATAGTTTAAGTTTAGGCCCGAATGGTCACCTAAATCCCTTAAACTAAGGCTCTGATACCATTTGTAACATCCCAAATTTCATAACAGGCAAACAACCATAAATAAGCATTCGAATTACATAAAACCTTGTCCTTACATCATCAATAATTCATACTAAACAAAATTGACAGCGAAAGTCTCTAAATCCACAGCCGAGAGCTATTCTATAGTCATCATAGCCAAAACTTGAAGTTACTCTAAGCTTCAAGTCCTTCTTATCGCCTCCTACTTCTTACTGGAAGAACCCTTAACATGCTTATCTGAAAATGGTTTTGTTTTGAAAGCGAGGGTTAGACCAAAAGGTCTAGTGAATTCCCTCCGAAAACAACATGTACACAGTATAAAATCGTTTATAAAAAATATCATCATAAACCTTAACATAATATCAGGCATGGTACTACACTGTATATAGGATCACATAAACATTCCGCGATCGGGGCCCAGTGGGCTACCCTCTCGCCCTCAACCGGAGCCTACGCAAACTCCCCTTCCTGGAGCTTACGCAGACCCCCCTTTCTACTCGAAATAGGAGGAAACGAATTCCAATCTACCAGTCTGTCATACATATCCAAGGGATCGTCAGGTCCCAAGGATCTATCTCTGATCCCACAGTGTAGACCGACTCCACATAGCACATCATGCATTTCATAAAAGCATACATCTTTCAACCTTTGTAAATCATCATTCTCAATTCCTCAAGTAACATACATTTTCTCAAGTAAAACAGGTATTTCATGGAAAATCATGCGTAACGGTTATAAACATTTCATGATTGTAAGTGAAACCATAATCAGTTAAAATGTTCAACACGTTAAGTCGTAAAAGGTTTAGGGAACTCACCTTGCTTGACGTACAATGCACTTCTTAAACACCTCCAAGCTAAACCACACGAACACCTAAGGTAACAGTTTCGCATCAGAAAACAGTTCACCCTTCTGTCCGGAGAACTCAATCCGGACACAGCTATTTTCCGGATACAGCATTGTCCTGACGTAACATCTTTCCGGACGAGAAATCCGGACACTAGACCTATCCGGGAAAACCACCCGGACACTAAACCTATCCGGAGACCTCAGCCACCCGGATACCCAAAGAAACACCCGGACACTCTCAAGGGATACTCACCCGGACACTTGCAACCACGTCCGGACACTACTGAACATTAGTGTCCGGACACTTCGGCTCTTCGAACCCAGACTTAAAAAAAGTGATCATTAACCCGATTTTTGCCATTAGTTTGATTAGATAACTACAAGGGTTCATCCACTAACTCCAAATACCCAATTTAAACCATAATTACTCCCTTAAATCGGTTTATAGGGACAAAAGCCCATAAGACTCATTTTCAAGAAAATATGGTGAAAACTCAAGAATCATTAACATCTGTCTTAAGAATCCAAAACAATAAGAAGGAGAAGCACCACACTAAACAGAAGAACGAATTAGGAAGTATTACCTTGCAGATTCTAGCTTGATTTATCTTTCCTCTTGATTTCTTCTCAAACCCTTCTTTCTCTCTTTCTTTTTTTGCTCCCTCTCTTAGCCGCCAAACACCAACACCAAAATACTGAATTGTAGCAAATAGAGGCTGCCCTAGGGATTGGAGTCTTTATATACATTTCACTAATTGCTAAATAGTCCCTCAACTTAACTTTCATTTCTTTCACAATAGACACAAATCTTATGCATACTTGCAAACGAAACCCGGTTGTTACAGTGTACTTGTAACAGGTGCACTTGTGGGTTAGCAAAGAAGATCGCAAAGATGCGCGATAAAGAACGCTTATACAATTTCTTAATGGGCTTAAACGAAGAATATGGAGCCGTCAAAACTCAGATTCTGAGTAGCAATCCTCTTCCCACACTAGGAGCAGCTTATAACCTAGTTAGCCAAGATGAACAACAAAGACAGATAGGCATTGCACACAATGCCACCACCGACGCAACAACATTCCAAGAAATCAAGAAAGGTGTTTCTCGACCGACCGGTAAGAACAATTCCCAAATCGTGAACAAGAGAGATGAACATGGAAAACCGGACGACCGATGGTGTAGTCATTGTCACAAATCGGGCCACACGATCGATGGGTGTTTCGAACTAGTGGGTTATCCAGAATGGTGGACGACGAAAACCACCACTTCCAAAACTCAACCTAACAAGTCTATAACTCAACCTAACAAGTCGTAAGGTCAAAACAATTTTTGAGACATATAAGGTTGTTCAATTTTGTTAACAAGGTATTGTTTTGGTAAGGATAAAACTTGTTAGGTAGTTAAATTTTTTTTTTTATAACTTTATGGTAATGCATGTAAGTAAGACGTATAGTTGTTGGTCTTATAACTTTAACTATCACTAATTAGTCTATTACGATGGTTATGGGTATCATAACAAATCAAAATGATATTTTTATCAACCACATACATATCTCTGGTTTTATAGAGCGGGTAATTGATAAGGAATCGATTTACGAATACAAAATGAAGTGAATGGAAATGGATCTTGAGTAATATTATATATATATATATATATAGAGGGGATCAAACGAGAACAATAACAATTTAAAAGAACACGAGAACGGATAAAATCATTAGTGATTTTACATTAACGCGCAAAAAAGCCACGCAGACCTGAAGCCGCGGTCAAAGTCAATTTTTCGTGCGTTAATGTAAAATCACTAATGATTTTGTCGGTTCTCGTGTCCTTTTAAATAGGTATTGTTCTCGTTTGAACCCGACTCTATATATGTATTCACATTTATTGTTAAAATATGAAGAAAGAGTCGACTATCTTTGAGGTGGAATGTGATTTTGTTGAGATACATATCTCTTTCTTACTTTATGCATTTATTTTTGGTCTATTGATGACCATTATATTTTCCTTATTGATAGGTCCTTTTTTAGTTCCTATATATTTCGGTTCTTGTTTTCTTCAAAATCAATCAATCAATAAACTTATTTCTCTAAACTTATAATGGTGTCAGAGCAAAATCTGGGAACCTAACCCTAGATGTAACACTCATATTTCTTTTTCTTTTCATTTTTATGAAGTTAAAAATCCATGAGTTTAATACACAAACATATATATATATATATATATATATATATATATATATATAAACTTGATTATTTAAATATATAGCTTAAATACTATTTAGTGGTATTTATATGAAGCTTTGGAAAATAAATAAATAAAAAGTTGGATTTATCAAATATCTTTGGAAAATATGGAGTTAGGTAACAATTGGTGTAGACTAAGAGAGCAAAAAAGAAAATAACTATATTATATATACGTATTTGAGGGTTGCACCCTTAACTGATGGATACCTCCCCCCCTTCTCATATCCCACTTTGCTGCACATACCATCATATCTCTATCTCTTACACCTTCTCTCTCTCTCTCACATCTCTCACTTTCTCACGGCTCTCTAACCTATAAACCTTTCTCCATTTTTCCCCTCTTCTTCAAAATACCATGGAGGATCTCATTTAGAATATTACAAGAGGAATACTCAAGACTTGATACACTCTTCCTATGGGTCAAACTCCATACTCCTAATCTTCATCTTCAAGAGATTTTGGAGTTTTCTAGGTTTCCATCAAGATCTAAGTGGTGAGATCATCCTACTCTCTTCTAAACTTTTGTATGAGGTAATAATGCTCCATATATGACTTCTAAGTATTCCTATTTCTCAAAATGTGGTTTAGATGATTGTGGGAAAATTAGGTCAAAATTAAGATTTTTCGGTCAAATGGAGATTTTGATATAAGATGTTTAGAGAACGATTCTAAGCACTTGAATATGTATATTTATGTTTGGGAACTCATGGATCTAGGTTTTTGAAAGTTTTGACTTGAGGATTCAAGTTTCTTCAAGGAAGCTCAAGATTGGGGTAAAATCTAGATTTAGCCTAAATCTAGCAAGGTGAGTTCAAGTTGCTTTGTGAAAACTATGTACATGCCAAAATGTGTTTTTTAAAGTAATAATGTGTTTACTTGGTATTTACCAATGTGTTGAGTATTTGTCAAAATTTTCATAATTGGTAATTTTAGGTTGATAAATATTATGAAAGGCTCATATTTGGATTTTCAGATATTTGACACATAAACCTCATAAATATGTTTTTGATGATTTATTGTACAATTGGAGTCCATTGATGATTCATGCATTTTTAGTATATTTGGTTTTATAAACTATTTGGAAAAATGCACGTTATTGTGTCATGAAACATTTTTAGAAATATAAAGGTATGAGTTTATTTAGAAACTGATTTGGCTCAACTAACGATGAGATTTTGGGTTCACCGTATCCTTGATGTATGTGTTTGCATAAATACAAGTTAAATGCATTTTATTATTTGGGGACTGTTATCCGATGGTCAATTGAGTTTTTGAGCAATTTGGCTCGGTTTGGACATAAAAGAGTCTTATGGACATTTGTCCGGTTTTAATAGCTCAATATGGAGCTCCTTTTTATGAATTGCATTTTATTGCATATTATTGATAATTACATCCCCGAGTGCTTTAGTCATTCCTGTGTAGTCATGTAATTTTAGATTGTGTTGCATTGGATCCATAGGCACGTAAGTCAGTCTTGATTTGATGGTCTACTGGGTGTTGCGGTATTTGACCAGGCCCCATAGTTTATGACGTTTACTTGTAAGGGTACACTAGGAAGGCTGAGTCCGGTTGTGCTATCATGAGTGATGGGCGTTTATGACCTCCGCCTTGTCGGGCAATGCCATAGTTGTAACCCCGCTTGTGTCGGGCCTTTGGTGGTGTTCATGGTAACACTTACTAAGGTCAGCTAGCTCTTGAGGTGTAACTTGTAAGGAGTCGTAGGGACACTTGGCCTTTCATGTCGTGAAGTGTCATACTATTAACGTTGTATGAGTGACATACTTTTGTGTTCCTCCACTCTCAATGGATACGGGTCTCCCCCGTTGTCGTCCAATACTATTTTGGATGTTACTGTCCTTACTTTATTATCGTTGGTCTTGTGCGATTGACTGCAATTGATGACTTTAATATTGGAATTCCCTCCACGTATATTAAAGTTTGAATGAGGCACGTCACTGCCATATTGTGGTATTTGAGTTTCATACTATTTTATGCTCGTGTGAGTGTTGGGCTTCGTACCATGTTTTCGGTGATGTATTAAACTTATATAGATTATTCTTCTATGATTTAAGGGTTGAGTATTATGTCATCATCCGTATTTGAAGGTTTTGCATAATATAGATTTATTCACGTTTGAGTGAGTTTGGATTGGAATCCATTTTGGAAAACGCTATGTACATTTTGGGAACTCTACTCGTAGATTTTGTGTGCGTTGGAAACTGAGTCGTTTACATACTTATCATAAACTCCTTTGGAAATCATGGTTTAAGTTGCAATCTTCCACTCAACAAATTATTTAATCATTATGTAAACTCTTGAACTCACTAGGCGTTAGCCTAACCCTTTTATTTTTCGACATGTGCATCAGGTTTCGGTTGGGGAATAGTGTTAGCGAGATTGTGAAGAGTTTGAGTGCTAGTTGTGTGCTTGAGGAACGTTTAGCTTGGTGAAGTCTTCCGCATTCATGTTTGGGAATAGCAATTGGTAGTTGGGTTAAGTAACACCCGACCTATTTATTTAGTCTTTGTATAAGACTTAAAGTTATTAATTGTTGAGGTTAATTATAGAATAATCTGAAGTAATTTCAAGTATTGATTAGTAGAAAGGGATATTATCCTTTATTTGATGTATTGTTGAAAATTTTAAATTAGTTGCTCTTTCCAAAATTGAGGATGTTACAAGTTGGTATCAGAGCATAAGCTTGAGAGATTTAGGTGTTGATTTTGGATACCTAGACTCAAACTAGGGTTCTTTTAAGTGGGTGAGAGCGAATTTGCACCATTAAGCACTTTAAGATAGGATGTTTTGAGGTTGATGGAGTCACTAGAAATGGGAATCTCGTCTAGAGTAGCAAGGATGATCATGTACGGTACGCTCATAATTGCACCTGACCAGTGTTATGGTCAACCTACAAGTTACATGTGAGTACTTGGACTACTTTGATATGATGACTGTTGGGGTAGCGAAGAAGTTTCTAAGCGAGTAACTGTTAGAAGAGGTTACTGATTTTAGCATTTGTCATTTGGAGCGACAATAGGCATGATGACTACATTAAGTGGACCATTTCGGGTCGAAATTGTTGATTGGCTTATGGAATCGACCATATTCGAGGAAAATTGTAAGGTGAACCGATGAAATCTTTGATGATTGCCTTAAGATGTTTGAACATCCGGATGACGATAGTGTGACTGTAGGAATATGAGGAATGTGCTTTTGATACGTTGAGTGCCGACTAAATTCATGCACGAAATTTATTTTAAAAATAAAAATAAATTGCATCAATTGTCTCTCGTATTTCAAATCTTCATGTTGGTTGTCTTACGAAATCTTGGAAAAACGTTTAGCACACACAAGATTTTAAACCATGATTTTAAACATGCAAGAAACTATTTTATTGCAGGTGATTGCAAACTTTGTCAAGACATTCTTTGTTCTCGTTGTTGGCCAACGCTACTTTCGGATACTGTGATATCCATGTTTTAAAGTTGTTTAGGGTCTTGGACAAGTAACTGCGATTTATGGCCTTAACGTTGGATCTCCTCCACATATGTTAAGGTTTTGGATGAAGGGTTACCTTCCATCATTTTGGTGTTTGAGTTTTATTGATACTTTTTTTCCATGCAACTTTTATTGAGAAATGTTACTTTATGTCGTATTGCAACAAAAAGGGAAATTTTTGAAATTTTGATATTGTATGATTTCTCTATTGAGTTTTGTGTTAATACATTTCATCACACATTATTTGGCGTACGAATCAATTTATACTTTTGGCGTGAGTAAGCGTATAAGAGTACCACGATAGTTTATCTTAATGCTTTGTTTTGTGCATTTTCGGTTGTAGTTACCATCGCTATTGGTTCATACATATGCAATATATTGATTATTGGTATGCATGGCATTATAGCCACCATTTTTAGAACAAAGATGCATATTGTATGTACAGCTGGAAATATGAAATCAATCTAAATTATTTCATTTTACGACTAAATCGCATGCACATATCGTTTTGCTGACTTTTGAGAAGATAAACTGATGCATGCAAGTCTTGTTGGGAAATTTTATCCCACGTCATTTTATAGTTAAATGGGAAAATTTTGGAACTCGATTACGTGAAGTTTCTCTTTGAAGTTTTGTATAAACAACCTGTTACACACTATTTTAATGCAGGAAAAGTACTCGGCGTGCATGACATAAGTAGATGCATGTTAGAACCATAACCGTTCATTTTAAAAGTTCACCGAGCATATTTTTGCTTCATCATGATTAGCTTGATTTGTGATCAAGTAGTTTTCAAAATTATTTTTATATGTGTGACAAATGTGTATACTTTACACAACTACGGAGTAAACGGTAGTAGATTTTTACACGTAAGAGTAATTATTATAAAATTTGTGCGTTGAGAATTCCTATAAAAATCTTGGATTGGCATATTTGTTGAGTCCTGCACTTGAAACCTTGAACTCGTTAGGGCCTAAAAAGTTAAGAAACTCTCGTTAAGAATGGGGACTCAAAGGGGCTTGGAAGTGGAAGTGTTGGATAGTCCAACTTGTGATGGTACCGTAATCCGAGTGGTACAGCTTGTTAAGTCAATGTACTTTTGATTTTGAGGTATTAGACTTATGAGTTATCCGGCTATTTAAGTAGTGATCTTTCCATTTCCGTAAATCTTCGGGCTAGAGCTTTGTGTGGTTGTTTGCACATAATTGGACTTGAATTGAAGGATTATTTTATAGACATCATATTAAGTGTTAGTATTACTTCCTCTTGCTTGGTCTTCGGTAATTAAGAAAGTATTGGAATTCGTCATTGAGTTATATAGTTTAGGATTCTAGTTCCAGTATCAGTATGGTCCATATCTGTCAGTATGGTCCAAATCTGATTTCTACTCGTTGTTGCTTCTTCCTTACTCCTACATATGCTATTGTTAAGGGGTGGCTCCTAGTATTATTTAATCGCTTTAATATCCCTTATAATCTTTTGAAGTTATTAGTTGTTTTTCCTTCTTTGTATTATGACTACGAAAGTCATGGTTTGTTCCGATTGAACGTAAAGAATATTAACTTCTTGTAATGAATATTAACATTCTGTAATGAATATTAACTTCTTGTAATGAATATTAACATTCTTTAATGAATATTAACATCCTGCAAAGAATATTAACTTTTTGTAAGGTACATTATTCATCTTCTCATATATCTCTTCAGCTTTTGAGGTCGATGACTCATTTGGGGTTTAGGGTGTCATCCGTGTTGAATTCCTTGAGAAGTTTGGAAAGCAAACAATGACTCTGCGGATATTTGATTTTGGTAATTAGTGATCGATGATTGAAATCATTCTGCCCTGCTAAGGATTTAAGTTTTAGATGGACAATGTTGAGGTGTGCCTTGATACGCGTTAGAGTACTTGTGTGTACTTCCCGTGAATTCTAAGAAACATTGCAATATAAGTGGTATATCTAAGTAGTCAAGATTTTTGGTAATTAGCAGTTGATTATTGATATCTTTCGACGTGCTAGCGATTTTATTTTGAATGATCAATGTTGGGAGGAGCTTAGAGAATTGTGAAAGGATTGAATTTTGGATAACTTACTTCCTGAAAAATATTATGATACGCTCTTGAATAGAACGTTGGGCCAACATCAAGATTTATTGATTCAGAAACTTTGAGATCTCGTAATTGACATGCATAGCATCAGTTTGGGGTTGTTAGAAGTTTTAAGAGTGAATTCCCGGCTTGGAACACTTAGGAAGTGATTAACTGATGTCATAAACCATTCTTAAAGTAGCACGAGCACTTAAGGTTGGGAGACAACCGAGACAGTATTATTGGAGATTGCTCAAGCAAGGTTCGATGTCCACACCAGCGCTTAGATATTGGAGGAACTTTTGGCTCGAATTTGTTTAAGTCAAAGAATAATCGAACTGTTGAGAGTTGAGCAATCCATTGTGAGAGACATTCGAGTCATGGATTAGCACTAGATTTCGAGGACGGAATCATTCTAAGGTTGGGAGGATTGTAACACCCGTATTTCTTTTCCTTCTCATTTTTATGAAGTTAAAAATCCATGAGTTTAATACACAAACGTATGTATATATATATATATATAAATTTGATTATTTAAATATATAGGTTAAATACTATTTAGTGGTATTTATATGAAGCTCTAGAAAATAAATAAATAAAAAGTTGGATTTATCAAATATCTTTGGAAAATATGGAGTTAGGTAACAATTGATATAGACTAAGAGAGCAAAAAAGAAAATAACTATATTATATATATATATATGTATTTGAGGGTTGCACCCTTGACTGATGGATACCCCCCCCCCCCTCTCATATCCCACTTTGCTGCACATACCATCATATCTCTATCTCTTACACCTTCTCTCTCTCACACATCTCTCACTTTCTAACGGCTCACTAACCTAGAAACCTTTCTCCATTTTTTCTCCTCTTCTTCAAATAACCATGGAGGATCTCCTCTAGATTATTTCAAGAGGAATACTCAAGACTTGATACAATTTTCCTATGGGTCAAACTCCACACTCCCAATCTTCATCTTCAAGAGATTTTGGAGTTTTCTAGGTTTCCATCAACATCTAAGTGGTAAGATCATCCTACTCTCTTCTAAACTTTTGTATGAGGTAATAATGCTCCATCTATGACTTATAAGTATTCCAATTTCTCAAAATGTGGTTTAGATGATTTTGGGAAAATTAGGTCAAAATTAAGATTTTCGATCAAAATGGAGATTTTGATATAAGATGTTTGGAGAACGATTCTAAGCACTTGAATATGTATATTTATGTTTGAGAACTCATTGATCTAGGTTTTTGGATGTTTTGACTTGAGGACTCAAGTTTCTCCAAGGAAGCTCAAGATTGGGGTAAAATCTAGATTTAGCCTAAATCTAGCAAGGTGAGTTCAAGTTGCTTTGGGAAAACTATGTACATGCCAAAATGTGTATTTTTAATGTAATAATGTGTTTACTTGGTATTTACCAATGTGTTGAGTATTTGTCAAAATTTTCATAACTGGTAATTTTAGGTTGATAAATATTATGAAAGGCTCATATTTGGATTTTCAGATATTTGACACATAAACCTCATAAATATGTTTTGATGATTTATTGTAAAATTGGAGTCCTTTGATGATTCATGCATTTTTAGTATATTTGGTTTTATAAACTATTTGGAAAAATGCACGTTATTGTGTCATGAAGCATTTTTAGAAATATAAGGGTATGAGTTTATTTGGAAATTGATTTGGCTCAACTAACGATGAGATTTTGGGTTCACCATATCCTTGATGTATGTGTTTGCATAAACACAGGTTAAATGCATTTTATTAAGGACTGTTATTCGATGGTCAATTGAGTTTTTGAGCAATGTGGCTCAGTTTGGACTTAAAAGAGTCTTATGGACATTTGTCGAGTTATTTTGCAAAAATATGGGTGTTTAAAAAAGCTTGGTAGAAATAGGGGTGTTTTAAAAGTCTTTGTAGAAATAAAGGTGTTTTAAGGGGGACCCACTATTTTTAATTCCTGATTTTATATATTTTCAATTTAAACCTTATATATTTAGAGATCTGACCCTCTCACTTACATCTTACTTTTTTTTTGTCTCTGTTATTTAAAAAAAATATTTTTAACCCTTATTATATATTATATATGAATTCATTTATTTAAAATATATAATTAAATTTTATATATTATTTTTAGCAAATTATATCATTAAATATATCTCATTAATACCAATATTTAATATATTACAATTTTAGGAACAACAATTAAATTTATTAATACTTTAAATTTTGTAAAAATCATGAACAATAATATTGTAAACGGGTCTCATTAATACTTTTAATTTTTTATTTTTAATTTTTATTATATATTGTAAAAATCATGAACAACAATTAAATTTACAAATGCTAACGGTCACTAAATAAATAAATTAACGAGTCTTATAAAAACTATTCTATTTTATGGAATAAACCAAGTAACTACACCTACTTATATTTTTATTAGTTAGGTGGGGAGAGTATGAACAATGCGTTGAGAGGAGCAAGTCAATTACCGATTAAGGCGTGTATTACATTCAATAGAACAGTGCAACCTTTTAGAAAGCATAATGATATTGCAATGAACTGCAATACACCTCTACCATCACGCATGTGGTGTCTCTTTGTTAAACGAGAAATTCATGCACAAAGCCATAACTTGACCGAGTTTGACTCAAATGAAGGCGTCTACAGAATTGTCACAAAGTTACGGATAAATGATACGGGAGGAAATACACATACTGTCCACCATTTTCAACATACATGCACATGTGGTAAGTGGCAAATGAAAAGATTTCCATGTTCACATGCTCTTGCAGTTTGTCGACATAGAGGGGATTACCCTCTTTCCATTGTGAGTACTGTGTACACTACTATGACGTATAGAGAACAATATCGTTCTGATTTTATGCCACTTTCTCACGTTGATTGTTGGTTGGAGTCGGATTGGAAAATTGAAGCAGATTACTTTAAACTTTATATGCATCGAGGTCGGAGGCGTTTGTAACAGCCCAAAAATAAAACAGGACATGCATAGTATTAATTCATAAACATTTACAAAACTGGGTCCCAAAATTTCATTACATCAGTCTCCAAACATAGGTTGGCGTAAACAACCAATACGCAACTGAGAACAACTACTACTAAAAGTATGAGTGGCACAGCTTCTAACTACATCTATGCTCTAGTCCTGCTTTGCTCGCTCGCAAGAGCCTCCTACAACATGCTTACCTGAAAATGGTTTGGTTTTGAAAAGGCGAGGGTTAGACCAAAAGGTCTAGTGAATTCCCTCCAATTGCAACATACATCAACAGTATAAAATCATTTTATACAAAACATTAGCATTCTCCACATAAGCATCAATCATGGTACTCACAGTGTTTAAGGATCACATAAGCTAGCCGCGATCGGGGCCCAAGCAGACTCCCCTCTCGCCTCATACCGGGGCCCAAGCAGACTCCCCTCTATCCGAGTAGGAAGGAAACGAATTCCCTCCTACAAGCTCGTCACAAATCCGAGTAGGAAGGAAACGAGTTTCCTTCTACAAGCTCGTCACATATGTCCAAGGGATCATCGGATCCCGAGGTATTCTGATCCCACTGTGCAGACCGAGCCCACATAACATACACATAGCTTATCATAAATCACGGCACGTGAAAGCTTATTAAATCATTCCTTTTGTGCTAAATCATCTTTCAAACAAAACATACTTTTCATGGAGCAGTTCGTAAAAGCTTGTAAACAAATAATGATTTTAAACACACCATAATCAGTCAAACATTAACTTTTCATTCAAGTAAAAATCATGTAAAGTAACATGGCATTTCTACACAATCACTTCCTTTGGAAAACATGTATAAAATCACGTATTTTAGTTAGAAAAACTCACCTGGCTTGCTCGCTTCCAAGCTTCTCCCTTACACTTCCGATCTCTAGGTGGAACACCTATTATTTAGGAAATGTATATCAAAATCTAATAATTTATATTCGAGCTTACTTCCGAAGGTACTCTCAATTATCTTATAATTTCGAACCTTACCGTAACTTAATATGGCCCAAAATAACTAAAAGATATTCCAATTAACTAAAATAAATTTCACGGCCCAATTGACTAAGCACTTCCGGTCCATTTCTATTAAAATACCGATTCATTAGTTAAGTATCGGATTACTTATTTAAATTATGGATCATGGCCTAAATGAAATAACATTGCTAGGCCCACGTGTAATTCATTCCGGATGTCCATATTAAAGACACTCCGGATCTGCTCTTTATAATATACCGGATCCCAAGTGCTTAGCCAGCCCAACAAAAACCAAAATGCATTCCAGATCCACCACGTGTCAGGCCCAACAGAAACCAAAATAATTCGGATCATTAATAGGACAGGCCCACCTCCGGTTTACAAACAAATTTAATAATGGACCTGATTTGCTTAACCCACTACCTAGGAATTCACTTTAGTTACAAAATATTCCAGATCCACATTATCCTACCTCTTCCGGATCCACATAAAGGTATATTCCGGTTCCAAAAACTAAAACTTCGGATCCCAAATAATTTGTTCCGGATCCTTAATTTATTTGAAAGAGTTCCGGATCCTAGCTAACATTAATTCCGGATCTGGACTTTAACCCAAACTCTGGGACCGTTTTATTTACCCGACTCCGGAACTATTTTATTTACCCAACTCCGGAACTGTTGGGTAAATAAATCGATAGTACTGAGGTTTAATCCATTTTAAATCGATTTGATTAGTCTCTTTCCAACAACTGATTGTTCTAACATATTTATGATCATCTACTTTCTTTTTAACATTCTTATAAATCTCATAACAGGGAACCCTCAAACAATCCTATCCAACCTACAGAACTCTTAAAACAAGGATTGAGATTAAGGATTACCTGATAAATCAATGCAGAATTAGATTTTCACTCCTCTTCCTCTTCCAACTTTGATGATCAAAGAGCTTTCTTCTCCAATTATTTTGAGACCACACTCTCTCTTTCTCTGTTATTTTCTCTTGAGCCGCCACTCATAATCATCAAATGATTGATCCTAGGGTTTAACACCCATTTTATACTCTTCTAAAAATACACCAAACTTTTCTATTATCACACTTTTCACCCCAAAACTCGTGTTTAGTCATAAAAAGAACACGTTTATTACATCATCCTCCCCTCAAAAGAATTCCGTCCCGGAATTCCATCTTCGAACAAATGAGGAGAAACGGTTCCTAAACTCTCTAATCCTTGCGACCTACAATCGCCAACGATACCTTTACCTAAGCCAACATTTCGTCCATACGAATGACTTCTAACAATCAGACTATGCCTTCCTCGGCCAAGCACTTCCTAGGCTTCGACATCGAAACTATTGAATGAACTCCTCGAAGTTTTTCAGATTTTCACTCCTCTTCCTCTTCCAACTTTGATGATCAAAGAGCTTTCTTCTCCAATTATTTTGAAACCACACTCTCTCTTTCTCTGTTATTTTCTCCTGAGCCGCCACTCATAATCATCAAATGATTGATCCTAGGGTTTAACACCCATTTTATACTCTTCTAAAAATACACCAAACTTTAATATTATCACACTTTTCACCCCAAAACTCGTGTTTAGTCATAAAAAGAACACGGTTATTACATCATCCTCCCCTCAAAAGAATTCCGTCCCGGGATTCCATCTTCGAACAAATGAGGAGAAACGGTTCCTCAACTCTCTAATCCTAGCGACCTACAATCGCCAACGATACCTTTACCTAAACCAACATTTCGTCCATACGAATGACTTCTAACAATCAGACTATGCCTTCCTCGACCAAGCACTTCCTAGGCTTCGACATCGAAACTATTGAATGAACTCCCCGAAGCCCTCAGTGATTTGATAATGACCCTCTCTTATATACTTAGTGAAAATTGTAAGTAAACAATATGTATCAGAGTTTCACTATCGCTGATAAGTACTAAGATCTTACAGTACCGCTGATAGGAACTCTCGCTCTTTAAAATAAACATTCAGCGAACACTGTTCACCATTAATGCTCTGAGTCTGTTCAGTCATTATGATAATCGCTGATAAGTTAGTTGTTTACTTATGATCCCTGAAGACAAGTTTCACGTCAACAAAGGTTCTACGCTAAAGTCGAAGATCAAGCTCAAGAACCAGCGACAAGTCTCCGAATGAACTGATGCAGATCAGCGAAGACTCAGATTTGTCCACTCAACGTGAAGTATCAAGTACGAGACTTCAGCTATCGCTGAACTTTATCATTCGCTGAATAGAAAATGATAATGCTCTGAATCAACGAAAGCTGATCATGAAGTCCTCCATACAAAGTACTTTTGTCTTAACCCCCCTTACACGACTCCGTACGAAATGTGAGAAAATAACCTCCGACTGTCTGAAATCGTACAACCACTCTGATACTACACTGTTCATCCATGTGGCTACTAAGGTTGTCAACCAAGGTCAATGACATCCAACCAACCAGCTGATGACACGTGTAAAGTGTATACTGACTTGCATTAAATGCATGCAGTATATAAAGAGATGAACCCACTTCATTTGAAGTAACTTGCTAACTCTGGACAAGTTCAATCTCTTATCTCAAGATAGGTTATTATTAGTAATTTCCTTATCTCTCTTAGTGCAAGAAACCTTAGTGTTCCAACTTGTTTAGATTTAGGTTTATCCTTAATCTTGTTTCCGCAACAAGCTGTAATTGTTAATGATTTATCAATAAACAATTTAGAAAAGTAAAATATGTGTGTTTGTATTCAACCCCCCCCCCCCCCCCCCCCCGCCTTCTACAAACTTGTATAGGCCTTCGGGACCAACAAGTGGTATCAGAGCGGATTTGTTTTATCTCATAAACAAGATCTAATCTAAGATATTTCTCTTCCTTGCTATTATCTGAAAATGGCCACCAACACAAACACAAATTATATAGACAATGGTTCTCTTGCTAAACCCCCTAAATTTTCCAAAGATAACTTCAACTTATGGAAAAATAGGATGACACTCTTCTTAGAAGGTGTAGACCCTACTATGCCTTACTATCTCGAGAATGGTCCATTCATCCCTGTAAGAATTGATGCTGCTGTTCCAGCCGCTGAGAATAGACCTGCTATTCCAGAAAGGCTGGTACCTAAGGAAATCTTTCAATGGACTGACGAAGATAAGAAGAAAGTGGTTATAGATACAAAAGCCAGATCCATACTATCCATGGCTCTTCCTGACGAAGTCTACCATTCGGTCATGAATCTGAAAACATCAAAAGCCATGTGGGACACAATATGTGTTCAGTATGAAGGAACGTCTGAAGTCCAGGACTTAAGAAAGATCAACCTGGTAAGACAATACGAAAGCTTCATTTCTGGTAAGAATGAATCTGTCTCTGAAGTTCACCAACGTTTTAATTGTTTAATTATAGATCTGAAAACTGTTGGTAAGGAATATTCTAACTTTGAAGTACTGACAAAGTTTCTATAATGTTTACCTGAAAGCTGGGACAATTATGCTATGTGTCTCAAGCTGTCAAAGGATCTAAAATCAATGACCCTTTCAACCTTATATGGCACGTTGCTGAATCATGAGCAATCGAGCCATCTTAAGAAGAATCTTGTAAAAGATTCCAAAATCACCCCTGTTGATTTAATCTCAGAGGAACCTTCTACTCAGCGACCCTCGGTCACTATCACTGAGTTAGATAGTAACTCTGAAAGGTCATCAGATTCTGATTATTCAGATAATGATGAATCTTTGGCTCTCCTAACTAAGAAGTTCAGGAGATTTGCCAAAAAGAAAATGTTTAGAAAGAACAAACCTCTTTCCATAACTGACAAACCTAGATCATCAGCTTTTGTTGATAAGGCTACTGCTACTTGTTTTAACTGCGAAAAGACAGGACATTTCGCTAACGAGTGCAGGTCTAAGAAAGTTTCTAGACCCTCAGCTTTTACAAAGAAACCCTTTGTTCCAAGGAATAAAGATGACAAGTATTCAAAGCTGAAAGAAAAATATGCTAAGCTGAAAAGCTTTAAGAAGAAGAATAAAGGCCTGATGGCTGACTATGATTGGGCTGCTTCTGATGAAGAAGCATCATCATCTGACTCTAAAGATGATGAAGAAAATCTATGTCTCATGGCCAAGATTGAAGAAGAGGAAGAAAGCTCAGACATTCCCTCCACTTCAACCTCTGCTATTCAGGTATCACCTTCTTTCTTTACCAATATTGCAAATATTGATGAAGTTGATAGTCTCCGTAAGATCGATCTCTTGACTAGAAGTTTATACGAAGCCATGAACGGCAAAACTGTGGTTGAAATCCAAAACCTTGATCTCGCTGAAAAGCTTAAAAACTGCCACCTTCAAATAGAAAAGCTTTCTAAAATTGAAGAAGATTTTAAAGATCAAGTATATTTAAATCAGCTAGTCAAAATCGAACGAGCGGAAGCTATCGCTGCATTAAAAGCTGAAAAAACTACTGTTAAAGGATGGTGTAATTCTTCAACAAAGATTACTGAGATAATAAAGTCTCATATTCCCCTGAGTGATAAACGTGGTTTGGGTTACAAATATGATACTCCAAAACCAACCACTGAGCGTTCAATGCTTAAATTTGGAACGTTCGTATCCTCAGTCGCTGATACTTTATCTTCTCAGTGCTCCTCGTCCATTACACCAATCCCTGAGGAAACTCCTACCTCCTCAAAAGGCAAGGAGAAAATGGTTTATTCAAAACCTACCTCTGTCTCTAAAGGCAAAGGTAAAGGAATTGTTATTTACCAGAATCCTCAGAAGGGTACCTTAGTACCAAAGCTGAATGCTTCTAAAGCTTCAGTGGCTCATCCCTCTGGATCAAGGAAGCAGATCTCTGGATCTATTCAGCGATCTACTCCTAGACTCAGATTGGATGTCCTTGGTAAGAAATCTGAAGAACTGAATGTTCGTCCCATTTCTAAAACCAATAGTTTACTTGGTGCTGGCACTTCTAATTCGAAATTAAAAGCTCAACTTTCAAATGGTCCTAGAACTACTTTTAGTTATAGGAAATGTTATCACTGTGGACTTACCGATCATATTGCTAGTAAGTATCCCACAGCCACCAAAGCTGAAAAGATAGATAAGGTGAAGATTTCCCCCAAGGCAAAGAAGACCAACCCTGGTGCAAATCAGGTCAAGGTGAATCCTACCACTGAGGTTAAGAAATTAACCAAAGTGAAGAAAGACAAAGCTGAATCTTCAAATGCTGCGAAGACTGCTGAATCTTCCATTCCAACTACTTCCACTGACAAATGTGTATACATGGTCAAGTGGGTTCCCAAGAAAAACTAATCTTCCTTTGTATTGCAGGTTAAGAAGGGTATCTGGTATCTTGATAGCGGATGCTCTAGACACATGACTGGAAAGAAAAGCATGCTCGCTGAATACAAGGAAGAGAAGGGTCCCTCTGTAACTTTCGGTGGAAATGGAAAAGCACATACCCGAGGGTATGGTGTACTTTCAAATGGTACAACCTCCTTCAGAAGAGTCGCATATGTTGAAGGGCTGAAGCATAATCTTCTAAGCATCAGTCAGCTTTGCGACTTGGATAACAAAGTAATCTTTACTAAGGAATCCTGCTTTGTCGCTGACAAAAAGGAGAAGATAGCTCTCAGCGGTTATCGTTTGGAAAATGTTTATGTAATAAACATGGACTCAACAACCACTGAGAACTCCTGTTTCTTCTCAAAGGCCTCATCTGATGTCAACTAGCTATGGCATAAGAGGCTATCTCATCTAAATTTCAAGACACTGAACACTCTTTCTTCAAAAGAGTTAGTCACTGGTCTACCTCAGCATTCATACGCCAAAGAGTCTTTATGTTCAGCGTGTGAAAAAGGGAAGCAGACCAAAGCAAGCTTTAAATCTAAGCAAGTTTCTTCAGTGTCATCTCCTCTACAACTACTCCATATGGATTTGTTTGGCCCTGTTAACAAACAATCCATCGCTGGAAAGAAATATACGTTGGTCATAGTTGATGAATTCTCTCGCTTCACTTGGGTAATGTTTCTCCGTTCTAAAAGTGACACCCCTGAAGAACTCATCACCTTTGTTCGGAAGATGGAAACCCTGAACAATCTGACCGTTCGCTCAATAAGGAGTGATCATGGGACTGAATTCAAAAACAATTCTCTTGATTCCTTCCTTGAGAGTAAGGGAATTTCTCACAACTTATCTTCAGTGAGAACACCGCAACAAAATGGAGTCGCTGAAAGAAGAAATAGAACAATTATTGAAGCTGCACGTTCAATGCTCAGCGATTCTCACCTACCTACTCAGTTTTGGGCAGAAGCTGTCAACACTGCTTGTTTTACGCAAAACAGGTCGCTGATAGTTAAAAGATTCAAAAAGACAGCCTATGAACACTTTCATGGGAGAAAGCCTTCAACCAGCTTTCTTCACATCTTTGGATGTCAGTGTTTCATACTGAACAACATAGATGCTCTTGGAAAGTTTGATCCTAAGGCTGATGATGGAATCTTTCTTGGATACTCCTCAGTTTCCAAAGCCTTCAGAGTCTTCAATCGTAGAAGACAAACTGTAGAAGAAACTATTCACGTCACGTTTGACGAATCCCGTTCAGCGAACTCTAAACCATCCGCTGATACTGAAGAACTGAATCAATGGATGTTTTCTCATCTTGGTGATTCAGAAGATATTCCCACTCCTCATGCTCATCCAGTAGAAGATGATAGTTCTATCATTCCAAACATGCAGAATAGTGAAGCTGAAACATCATGGGTCTCAGCTGTTCCAATAAACACTATACCTACCGCTGAACCAAATGCCTCAGACATTCCATCTATCTCTCAGCAACCAGTAAATGAAATGACAAATGCAAGTATTCCTCTCTTAACTGAAACTCCAGAAGTAGCTGAAGCCTCATCTTCAGCTCCTCCAGTTCAAGATGAGTCAGCGACTTATGCTCCGGCTCAGCGATGGACCGTAAATCACCCAATTGATCAAATTCTTGGTGATCCAAACGCTGGTGTTCAGACTCGACGAAGTGCATGTAATATTTGTTTATTTGTTAACTTTATTTCTCTAACTGAACCAAAGAAAATAGATGATGCCCTCAAAGATCCAAACTGGGTCAGCACAATGCAAGAAGAGCTGACTGAATTCGAAAGAAACAAAGTTTGGAAACTTGTTCGGAGACCAACTGATAAAACAGTAATAGGCACTAAATGGGTCTATCGAAACAAGTTGGACGAACATGGTACTGTAACCCGCAACAAAGCTCGTCTTGTTGCTCAGGGATACAGACAAGAGGAAGGTATAGATTATGACGAAACATTTGCTCTAGTAGCAAGACTTGAATCTATTCGTCTATTCTTAGCATATGCTGTACACAAAAACTTCAAAGTACATCAGATGGATGTTAAGTCAGCGTTTCTAAATGGAAAGCTGAATGAAGAAGTGTATGTGGAACAACCTCCAGGATTCTCAGATTCTAAGCGTCCAGGTTATGTTTATAAACTGGATAAGGCACTTTATGGCTTGAAGCAAGCTCCTCGTGCATGGTATGACACTCTTTCTACTTATCTCCATATTGAAAAATTTGAGCGAGGTAAGATTGACAAAACTCTATTTTTTAGAAAAGTGAAAGGTCATATCATTCTAGTTCAAATATATGTTGATGACATTATATTTGGTTCTACTAACCCTGAGCTTTGTACTCGTTTCGCTGATAGAATGAAAGATGAGTATAAAATGAGCATGATGGGTGAACTAACATATTTCCTTGGTCTTCAGATTAAGCAAACTGAAAAAGGAACTTTTATCAATCTGGGAAAGTATGTTAAAGATATGCTGAAGAAATTTGATTTAACTCATAGTTCAGCTATGAAAACCCCTATGGCACCACCGTTGACACTTGACAAGGATTCAAAGGGAATACCTGTTAATGTCACGATGTACCGTGGGATGATCGGCTCTCTCTTGTATCTTACAGCTAACCGACCCGATATTATGTATGCAACATGTTTGTGTGCACGATATCAAGCTGAACCTATGCTATCTCATATGAAAGCTGTAAAGCGAATCTTTCGATACCTTAAGGGTACAGCGAACCTAGGTCTTTGGTATCCCAAAGATTCAGGATTCGATCTAACCGCCTATTCAGATAGTGATTTTGCAGGTTGCAAAATGGATAGGAAAAGCACCACAGGAGGATGTCAGCTCCTGGGTGGAAAGCTGGTAAGTTGGACAAGTAAAAAGAAAAATTCAGTGTCCACTTCCACAGCTGAAGCTGAATATGTAGCTGCTGGAAGCTGTTGTTCTCAAGTCTTGTGGATGAGAAATCAGCTACTAGACTATGATCTTCAGCTCTCCAAAATTCCAATCTATTGCGACAGCACAAGTGCCATCGCTATAGCAAACAATCCAGTACTACATTCAAAGACCAAACATATAGAAATCAGATATCATTTTATCAGAGATCATGTGATGAATGGTGATATAGAACTTCATTTTATCCCAACTGATTATCAGTTAGCTGATTTATTTACCAAACCTCTTGATGAGACAAGATTCAACTTTCTCATCAGCGAGCTTGGAATGCTGAACTTTGAAGGGTAAAATCCTCAACGGTTCACATTGATCAACGATAGGATAAAATCAACTCGTATAACCTATTCAATCATCTTCTCTCTGAATAAAACTTGGTTAAAGCTGATATCAAGGTATGTTTTCTCTCTCTGACAATCGCATGAAAATGCAAGATTTCAAAACAAAATGCATCACTGAATATCTCTTCTCTAACAGCGATATTTTGAAATTTCTTAAAACCATCACTGATATTTTCATTCAGTGCTTCATGTTTATAAAAGACTCCCTGAGTTTTTCAAAACCTCAGAGACATCCTAAAAGAATATGAAAGGACAGTTGTGACGTCATTATAACGGATAAACCCCGACATGTTTTCTCTTCCTGACACACGTTTGCACGTCTCGTTCAAACTTCCAATCAAATGCAAACACGTGTCCGTGTCATGATGAAAATCTTTTCCCGCTCAAGATTTTCTCTCTCTAATCTCTCTATATAAACAAACTCGTAGTTTATATTTTTCTTTTACGCGATCAATCTTCCTCCGCAAGAAAGAATTCACTATTGCATTTGTGCTTTCAAAAACTTCAAGAACTGTTCATCATCTTCTTCATCAAAAATCAAGGTTAATATGTTCTTATTTATTACCAAATGCGTATAACTTGTTTCTGATCTTTTCCTTGTTTTAACAAGATCAAACAAAAGAACTTCTTAAAATGAAATCATTTTCTTTCATGGTTTTATGAACACAACCATTTCATGGTTGTTCTTCAAGTTTAAATGCGAAAATCTTAAACTTGTTCTTCATTCGTTTCCAGAATCTAATTCTTCATAGAAAACTGGATAACAAGAATAAATGGGTTTACATTTCGTTTCTTAAAATCAAGAAAAACCCTAATCTTCATTAAGACATTTGTGTCTGAATGAAATGAATAAAATTTGAACCATCTTAATGGAAAATCTTTCCACATTAAGATAATTCTTATTTGTTAACATCTTTGGTTGAACTGATAATACAGAGAAATGGCTTCGTCTGACATTCCTGCTACCGCTGAGAACATCTCCGCTGATTCTGAGGAAGTGGACATCCTCAAGGCTCCTCAAGTCAAGTTTGCCCTTGACAAACTGGATTGGACTAAGGTGAACAACCTCTATGCGCTTCTCGAGTTTCCTCCTCGAAAGCAAGTCACACATCTAGATGATGCTGTGAAATTCCTAAAGAATTGCTGCATCTTCACAGCCCTGACCATAACACCTCCTGCTCATCATCTTTTGCTCTCACAATTCTGGTACTCAGCCAGACACTCTCAACTACCTTCAGCCAAAGACCCCTCCAAAACAATCGATTGCATCCTCTGCGATATCGAATATGGCACTATGAAGATCACCCCTGCCATTATTCGCAAAGCTCTCAGCCTTCCCATCGCTACCAAGGAAAAACCATTTGTTCCCCTCCTTGACCCCAAGAAAAACTCAGACAGGGAAGCCATCATTGCATTTTTCGATGCAATGGGCTATGTATGGGAAATCGGCAGAGACATGAAGGCCGAGAAGAAGCTGACAATTATCAAGAAATCAAAAATGCCCAGCGAGATGAATTTCATCTTCGCTCATCTAATCAGCTGCATGACTACAAAGAGCGGCTCCTCTGACCAAGCCGCTAAACCTCAGCAAGCAATGGGGTATGCACTGCTGAAAGGTCTCAACATAGACTGGGCATCGATTATCTATGATGACCTAGTTCTAAGAGTGGACACCGTCGCTGACAGACCTCTATGGGTTCCTTACCCCCGATTCATCAGGGCCATCTTCCAATATGGCCTGAAGGAGAGCTACCCAACTGAAGGTGACTTGAAACTCTCTCAGGTCGGCCCAAAGATACTCGACTTCAAACCAATGGTGAATGAGGTACGTCTTTCTACACTCCTGACTCTTCTCAACCCTTCTTCTTCTCATTCTGTGGCTCCTTCACCGACAATACCCATCGCTGATACCCTGGCCACAAAATCCTCTCCTTCTAAGAAAAGGAAACATTCATCTACCCCACTTGGTTCTAAAAGGATCAAGAAAACAAAGGAGCAACCCCAGCAATCTCATGCTGAAGACTCCTCAGCTCTTCCTGCAGAGCTGAAGGAACGTTCAGTGGTACGCTCTGCCACACCTGAACAACCCATCCATTCCATCCCAACTTCAGCGTCTCTAAACGCTGAGGTTACAAACTTGGAACCTATCCAACCTCCTTCAGTCTCTCAAAAGACTGATGAAGTGATTGTCAGCGAATCCAATGCTGAACTCAGAACCCAACCCCCATTCTTATCCTTCGCTCCTCCCTCTACTCATTTGGTCTCTACTCCAGATCTCACTGGAGCTGCCATCATTTCTACGGAACCTAAAGCTGATTCTCCAGGAATGATGAAGACAGGACCTGCAGGACAATCCATGGGCACTTTTGAAGATGACATGGAACACTTTTCAGGAACCCGTAATTTTGACGAGTTCATCAATCCTCCTGCAGGTACACACCAACCCATAAACACTGGGACTAAACCCCAAACTTCTGAGCTTTCCTATGTTCACAAGTTTTTATATGTTACAGGTCCTAATTTGGGAGACATCAACGCCTCTTTGAAAGCTGTGGAGACAACGCTGACAGATCTCACCACCACTCTTTCTAATAACTCTACAGCTGTAACAAACGCTGGAGAGAATCTGAACAAGCTGACAACGGTGGTGGAGAAGAAGGCTTCCACAGATGACTTGAAGCAAGTTGATAACACTCTCAGCGACTTCGCCAAGGTGCTCGCTGACATCTACACAGACTACACCTCTCTCAAAAATTCAGATTCATCCATGTCCAGCGAGGTCACAACGCTGAAGACATCGGTTGGATAACTAGAGGGAGATATGTCTACTGTAAAGACTGACTTAGGCTCTGTAAAGACCGACGTTAGTTCGATGAGATCGATGATCGAGCAGCTACTACAGAAAGCGAATACTCCTGCTCCTGCTCCTGCCCCTGTCCCTGCATCTGACAATTTCACAGCGGCGGATCGCACTGAGCTGGAAAAGATCAATCCTGCTATCTCTGGACTTCAAGACAGAATAGCAAAGATTGAAGATTTGATAGGTATCTCTGGCCAAGAAGACAGAGAACCTACCAACGCTGTTGAATCAACCCATTCCTCCCCCAGTCATCATGAAAAAGAGGGGGAAAAGAGCGCTGAAGATCTCTCCAAGAGCGCTGAAGACCTTTCCCATGATGAATCTATCAGGGGAGAGAAGGATGCTGAAGAAACCACCGCTGGACCTCAGGGAGATGAAAACCCTGAGGAAACCGAGAAGCTCGCCTCTGTATCTGAGGGGGAGAAACTCGAAGAAGAAGCTGATAAAACCGAATTCGAAGCAGAAGATGATGAAGCCGTCGACATCCCTGATGATGAACCATCCTCTTCTCCAAAGAATGATGATGATGATGACGAAGATGACGATGACTTATTTATCGTCAAACCTGCTCCGAAGATCAAAGTTCTTAAGGGAATCTCGATAAATGAACCTTCAGGGGAGCGGACAAGGACAAAGCCCTCAGCCTCTGGAGCTGAGAAAGGCAAAGGCAAAAGCATCGCTGAAGATGACAATCTGACGATCTTGCTTGAAAAGCCGGTTTGTCAGGTACACTAAACATCTCTCACTCCATCCCTCCTCTATCATACACTATCAGTTCTACTACCCAAGCCTATACACTTGAACCAATTCTCTCTATCTGATTCTACCCAAGTTCTTACTCGTAAGATCGCTGTGTTTCAGCTAGTCCTCTCCCTTGTTTGAGGATATCGCTGAAGGCTCCACAACTGCGACTTCACCAATAATACCAGTTGCTGCTGAAGAAATAATCCCAGTCTTAGATTTAATCTCTGAGACTGATGAACCAGAAGAACAGCTACTCTCGCACAGAGGCAGACCTTCCTTAGCTCCTCAAAAGCTAAGTGAAGAGGATCAGAAAAGAATAGAGGAGATAATAAAGCGATTCGAGGATCAGCGAATCATTCTGAGGCGTGATCAACTTCCTTCAGTTCCTCCAAAGTTCAGGATTTCCAAAAAGGAATACAAGGAATACCTCAGAGCTAAACGCCTAATCGCTGAAAGAAAGGAAGCTGAAGAAAAAGACAGAGAATACGCCATCCAGCTTTCTAAACGAGCAATAAAAGACCCCAAGCTGAAAAGAGTTCCCATTGATGTTCAACGTCAGCTATGGGATGATGCTCAAGAGATCGTTAGAGAAAAGACTAAGGTCTCTGATACGACTTTGGAATGGGCTAAACAAATGCTGACCTATCGATCTAGACCATCCAAAATCATCAAGGCAAACATCAGAGGAAGAATGTACGCTGAAGTTCCTGTTGTTGAAGTGGATGTCTACAGAGATGACAAAACCAAGAAAACCTTCTATGCTGCTACCTTAGAAAAGTTTGGTCTCTCTGAATGGTTAGAAACAAAATTAGCCATTCAGGGATCGCGCTCAAAGTTCAAAAGCCATGTCGAGAAGATCTTAAACAAACAGATCGACCTGCTTTCATCTGTTGTGGATATTCCTCCTACTCTTCCTCAACCAAGAAAAGTCTCTGATAAGAAAAAGAAAGCCTCTGGTTCAGGTCCTCATATTCGGAATGAAACGGGCATTGGTTTCTCTCGTGCTGAAATTGTTGGCCCTGATGCCGATCTCTCAATGCTTGACACCTCCCTACCACCTGGAGAAATATTCATTCCTGGCACAGTTGTAAGTGATCCCTATGGTATATTCTTTTTAGACTACTATGGAAATCATCACTTTCAACGTATCTCTGAGCTCGACATCGCTCCCATCGAACAACTCAGAGATCTCGTATACTGGTGTGAAGTCAGACGCGACATCAAAGCTAGACACCTGAAGCCCTTCATTTTTGAAGCAACTCTGAAGAAAAAGAATCAAGGAGTAGATGTCCCTGACTGGATGATCCCCACATCAAAGACCCTTGATGAACTTCTCATCAAGGAAGAACCCTTTACAAGCTGATATGATCGCCATTTTCTCTATTGTATCAGTTATTCTTCTGTACTTGTAATTTATTTCGCTCGTACTTGTAATCTTTCCATTTCTCTTTGTAACCTGATTCAAAGTTTTAAAGAAAGATTTCAGCGAATGTACTTTACTCCATAAGTACTGAAAAGATCCCAGTAAACAGTAAAAGGGACAAATATTTTATGAGTTCTTTTTATCCTTATGTTTTCATTAAATAGCAATTTTCTTTGTTGCTATGTCATAATCAAATAGGGGGAGATTGTTGATCCAAACCCTCAGTGATTTGATAATGACCCTCTCTTATATACTTAGTGAAAATTGTAAGTAAACAATATGTATCAGAGTTTCACTATCGCTGATAAGTACTAAGATCTTACAGTACCGCTGATAGGAACTCTCGCTCTTTAAAATAAACATTCAGCGAACACTGTTCACCATTAATGCTCTGAGTCTGTTCAGTCATTATGATAATCGCTGATAAGTTAGTTGTTTACTTATGATCCCTGAAGACAAGTTTCACGTCAACAAAGGTTCTACGCTGAAGTCGAAGATCAAGCTCAAGAACCAGCGAGAAGTCTCCTAATGAACAGATGCGGATCAGCGAAGACTCAGATTTGTCCACTCAACGTGAAGTATCAAGTACAAGACTTCAGCTATCGCTGAACTTTATCATTCGCTGAATAGAAAATGATAATGCTCTGAATCAACGAAAGCTGATCATGAAGTCCTCCGTACAAAGTACTTTTGTCTTAACCCCCCTTGCACGACTCCGTACGAAATGTCAGAAAAGAACCTCCGACTGTCTGAAATCGTACAACCACTCTGATACTACACTGTTCATCCATGCGGCTACTAAGGTTGTCAACCAAGGTCAATGACATGCAACCAACCAGCTGATGACATGTGTAAAGTGTATACTGACTTGCATTAAATGCATGCAGTATATAAAGAGATGAACCCACTTCATTTGAAGTAACTTGCTAACTCTGGACAAGTTCAATCTCTTATCTCAAGATAGGTTATTATTAGTAATTTCCTTATCTCTCTTAGTGCAAGAAACCTTAGTGTTCCAACTTGTTTAGATTTAGGTTTATCCTTAATCTTGTTTTCGCAACAAGCTGTAAATTGTTAATGATTTATCAATAAACAATTTAGAAAAGTAAAATATGTGTGTTTGTATTCAACCCCCCCCCCCCCCCTTCTACAAACTTTTATAGGCCTTCGGGACCAACAATTTTATTTACCCAACTCCGGAACTGTTGGGTAAATAAATCGATAGTACTGAGGTTTAATCCATTTTAAATCGATTTGATTAGTCTCTTTCCAACAACTGATTGTTCTAACATATTTATGATCATCTACTTTCTTTTTAACATTCATATAAATCTCATAACAGGGAACCCTCAAACAATCCTATCCAACCTACAGAACTCTTAAAACAAGGATTGAGATTAAGGATTACCTGATAAATCAATGCAGAATCAGATTTTCACTCCTCTTCCTCTTCCAACTTTGATGATCAAAGAGCTTTCTTCTCCAATTATTTTGAGACCACACTCTCTCTTTCTCTGTTATTTTCTCCTGAGCCGCCACTCATAATCATCAAATGATTGATCCTAGGGTTTAACACCCATTTTTTACTCTTCTAAAAATACACCAAACTTTTCTATTATCACACTTTTCACCCCAAAACTCGTGTTTATTCATAAAAAGAACACGGTTATTACATCATCCTCCCCTCAAAAGAATTCCGTCCCGGAATTCCATCTTCGAACAAATGAGGAGAAACGGTTCCTCAACTCTCTAATCCTTGCGACCTACAATCGCCAACGATACCTTTACCTAAACCAACATTTCGTCCATACGAATGACTTCTAACAATCAGACTATGCCTTCCTCGGCCAAGCACTTCCTAGGCTTCGACATCGAAACTATTGAATGAACTCCCCGAAGTTTTTCGGGCATCTTCAGCTTATTCGCCATCTCATTTTCACGCTCGGTGTCATACCCGGGTCTTAGTTCCCCTTTCTTCTCAAACACACGCCTTTCCCACGACGAAACTTTGAACATCACACTTCCGGTTTATTACAACTCCTACCCCAGAAAGTTCGCGTAATATACAATGAACGTCTCAGGTCAACCGTACCAATATCATCCCCACAGCTAGACTCACGATTTTAAAACGCGTCAGGCCAAGAGTTCACATATAATTTCACCTTCTTAAAAGAACGGATTCTACCGAAATTAACGTCATAACAACATGAATCCCAAAATATCGACGCTCAAATCGCCAAATGATCACAAGATCAACCTTGAATATCCCTTTAACCCGCGGATAAGATTCTCTTCAACAGATTACATACAATTCTACCGTTACATTCCAAACACCGGATACGTCTAAGGCGGGTAGCATTCTCTCACACAATTAAACTGACCACAATTCGTTGATAACAATTGATTCACACACTTTCACCCCAACACCACTCCCAGGCTTCTACCAAGTTCCCTCCAATGGTTCTTCACCCCGAGCATTACATTCGACTAATTTTCTCACTCTCAAGCCAATCACATACACACGAATCCTCTTTCTCATACTCTTTTCAGGAGTTCGCACACTTACTGTTGACAATCTACGCGCTACTCCACTTTTTGGTGTCGCTACCAAGCTTACTACATCCAACCTACTCACTTATTCCGACATGAGATCTTCACCTTCCTACGTTAGCGTGGAGCACCGCCCACCAAACATTACTTGCCCCTAACTTTCGACCTTTTTCCATGCTGACAACACTTTCTCATTACAATGCATAACCAAACGGTTGCATCAAAGTTCTAACTTAAGGCATTCAATCAAGTCATCTTGAAATGACACCAGTGTTCGAAGTCATTACCCATTCTCTGATCTCCAAATATTACCTTCTCGGAAAATTCTTTCACTCACGAGAAACAAATTGCAATCTATAAAGAATTTGCAACTACTACACCACATTTTGACTAAACCATCTATCATTTCCTTTAAACTTCCAATGATTCCAAGGATTTACCTACTTAACGACTCACACAAACAAAAACACTTGGCTTCTCCTTCGGTAATCGTCCACTACCGCTCCGACATTCCACTCCGATAATAGCCATATCACACTACTACAACACTGGCTGGCACATTTATTCTGGCAATCTCTAACACTACTCATCTGTACATTTTCCACCCAAAAACCTCACTTCAGACCAGGTCTCTCATGGTCATTTGTACACAACTCAACCTTGCCCTCATATTCTCCCGCATAAATAAGCGAGCCTATCTCGCTACTTTGTCTTTCCCCAACTCTAGTTGAACTACCACTCATGGGTTTCCAATTAACTAAAACATACTCGTTTTTTGCTAGATCTTTGTGATTCTAACCATTACATAGACAGGGCACATTTCCTCACTGATCGATATAATTTACACACTCACTTCGTTTGTGCTACATACCTTATCCTTCTACGAACCCTCCATACCTCGTGAGTAGAACGCTTATTCAAAACAGCAATCTCTCACCGCCTTAACACCCCTACAAGGTGCTCTATCAACTTTCAACCTTCTGGTTCAAGTCTTCGGCCTCAGCCACCTTACACAGCTGCCGACTTCAACATCAATAGTCAACCTATTCCTTAACATGGGTTCCTTACTGAACGTAATCCTTCCAACATATCATAATCAATTTCATAATCCGTCTCCCTCATTTCAAAACCTACTTATGTAACATCAATATTACAAGCTCACCTCAAAACTCATAGTCCACGCCGTGGACATTTCATTTTTGTTGCCTCACAACACTACTCATAACGAGTTGCTAAAACCAACACCTTGATGACTCCTAGTCTTTCCTTTGGACACCATCGTCCCTCGACAACCGTATTTCCGGTCACCGAACAAGGGTACGGACCCTCATACAACAAAAACCAAGGTCCACCCCCGACTCTACCACTGTTCACCTCTCTTGAACACAAATACTAGAACTACAAACATTCTCCCCTGATTTGTCCAACACCTTTCCACTCTTGGAGTTCTTTCTTGGCTTACAATGTAATACTCTACGGCCTAGTGAGTTCATAGCCTTCATGCATGACAACGCGATAAATAAATCATTTCGTACATTCTCTCATTTTAAAGAACCACACTTGGAAACTACTTGGGTATACATGACCTCAACATTCTCACAATCTTTGATGCCCGACACAACGACCTCGAGGATCGTTCGCACACACCCTTTCAGTAAAAAAAACTCAATCTTACTCAATCAAAACGACGTTGTTACGACAGTGACACATTGAATGAAATTTTTTGTACAACAAAATTCTAAAAGGAATTACCGACACGGAATAAACCAGTCGGTTCTCACACTCATTTCTATGACATCAACATGTCAGTACCCCTTTTTGTTTATAAAAGTTTTGTTGGCAAACATTTTCTTGACTTTTTGCATCCATTTAACTTATCAGGAGAAAGGGTGAAATATTTTGCAAAACGTTAAGCTCAAAATTTCATTGTGCGACGTAAATGAAATCGCCTTTTCTTTAAAATACGCTTGTACACGCTGACTCATTTTCGCTCAAAATTGATATTTACACATTTACCTTAAATCATCAAAATTTTGTGTTACATATAAGAACGCCATGCATGAAACTCTACTTGCAATTGAAGGCTACTCCCTCAGACAAGGCCAACCGTTTTACCCACACAACTTATCCTTGACATTCTATCTTCGACCAATGGTCGCCCTCTCGGTCATGCAATGACTTGCTGTACATACGATCCACCGCCCACTTACTCAACCATTTCATACTATTTTCGTTTTGAACAAACCTCTCACATTCTACCTCTACATGCTTTAAATTCACTACCGATACCTCCCTTCATTGATCCTGCCACTGAAAAGCTCAACTAAGAAGTCAGGGCTCTATGGATACTTTCAAGATTTCGACACTATCCTTCCTTACCATCCCGACTGATCTATCCCACGATTTCTAGAACTGGGACTCTCCCGAAATAGGAGTCTTACTCAAAATCAATCATTCATCCTCTTCGGATCCACGAACATCTACCTCTAGACGACTCATAACATTCTATACAACATTCCTTCTCTACTATGTATACATACATCACATCATAAATGATCTCTCATGATACTTCCCAAACAGGGGTCTTAGTCTATCCCTCGGGGATCTGGCTGACCTTCTAGATTACTGGAACACGACATATAAACTAGCTTAAGAGTACAACTTCGGAAAAATAAGGAAGGCTAAGCACATACATGTACCAGTAAGTTCGCAATTGCACTGGCCAGGTGTAATCCCAAACTTACCTTACATGACTGTCCTCGGTACCCTATTAGTCCTATCTCTACAATAGTGCCCTCCTAACGTATTTCCTGATTCTCAGTTGTGATTTCTACTCCCAAAGTTTAAGTTTAGGCCTGTTTGGTCACCTAAATCCCTTAAACTATGGATCTGATACCATTTGTAACAGCCCAAAAATAAAACAGGACATGCATAGTATTAATTCATAAACATTTACAAAACTGGGTCCCAAAAATTCATTACATCAGTCTCCAAACTTAGGTTGGCGGAAACAACCTATACACAACTGAGAACAACTACTACTAAAAGTATGAGTGGCACAACTTCTAACTGCATCTATGCTCTAGTCGTGCTATGCTTGCTCGCAAGAGCCTCCTACAACATGCTTACCTGAAAATGGTTTGGTTTTAAAAAAGCGAGGGTTAGACCAAAAGGTCTAGTGAATTCCCTCCGATTGCAACATACATCAATAGTATAAAATCATTTTATACAAAACATTAGCATTATCCACATAAGCATCAATCATGGTATTGCACAGTGTTTAAGGATCACATAAGCTAACCGCGATCGGGGCCCAAGCAGACTCCCCTCTCGCCTCATATTGGGGCCCAAGCAGACTCCCCTCTATCCGAGTAGGAAGGAAACGAATTCCCTCCTACAAGCTCGTCACAAATCCGAGTAGGAAGGAAACGAGTTTCCTCCTACAAGCTCGTCACATATGCCCAACGGATCATCGGGTCCCGAGGTATTCTGATCCCACTATGCAGACCGACCCCACATAACATACACATAGCTCATCATAAATCACGGAACGTGAAAGCTTATTAAATCATTCCTTTTGTGCTAAATCATCTTTCAAACAAAACATACTTTTCATGGAGCAGTTCGTAAAAGCTTGTAAACAAATAATGATTTTAAACACACCATAATCAGTCAAACATTAACTTTTCATTCAAGTAAAAATCATGTAAAGTAACATGGCATTTCTACACAATCACTTTCTTTGGAAAACATGTATAAAATCACGTATTTTAGTTAGAAAAACTCACCTGGCTTGCTCGTTTCAAAGCTTCTCACATACACTTCCGATCTCTAGGTGGAACACCTATTATTTAGGAAATGTATATCAAAATCTAATAATTTATATTCGAGCTTACTTCCGAAGGTACTCTCAATTATCTTATAATTTTGAACCTTACCGTAACTTAATATGGCCCAAAATAACTAAAAGATATTCCAATTAACTAAAATAAATTTCACGGCCCAATTGACTAAGCACTTCCGGTCCATTTCTATTAAAATACCGATTCATTAGTTAAGTATCGGATTACTTATTTAAATTCTGGATCATGGCCCAAATGAAATAACATTGCTACGCCCACGTGTAATTCATTCCGGAAGTCCATATTAAAGACACTCCGGATCTGCTCTTTATAATATTCCGGATCCCATGTGCTTAGTCAGCCCAACAGAAACCAAAATGGATTCCAGATCCACCACGTGTCAGGCCCAACAGAAACCAAAATAATTCGGATCATTAATAGGACAGGCCCACCTCCGGCTTACAAACAAATTTAATACCGGACCTGATTTGCTTAGCCCACTACCTAGGAATTCACTTTAGTTACAAAATATTCCAGATCCACATTATCCTACCTCTTCCGGATCCACATAAAGGTATATTCCGGTTCCAAAAACTAAAACTCCAGATCCCAAATAATTTGTTCTGGATCCATAATTTATTTGAAAGAGTTCCGGATCCTAGCTAACATTAATTCCGGATCTGGACTTTAACCCAAACTCCGGGACCGTTTTATTTACCCGACTCTGGAACTATTTTATTTACCCAACTCCGGAACTGTTTAAACATAACTCCAGATCTATAAATCCGATGCGATACAGATTATCGATAGTACTGAGGTTTAATCCATTTTAAATCGATTTGATGAGTCTCTTTCCAACAACTGATTGTTCTAACATATTTATGATCATCTACTTTCTTTTTAACATTCTTATTAATCTCATAACAGGGAACCCTCAAACAATCCTATCCAACCTACAGAACTCTTAAAACAAGGATTGAGGTTAAGGATTACCTGATAAATCAATGCAGAATCAGATTTTCACTCCTCTTCCTCTTCCAACTTTGATGATCGAAGAGCTTTCTTCTCCAATTATTTTGAGACCACACTCTCTCTTTCTCTGTTATTTTCTCCTGAGCCGCCACCCATAATCGTCAAATGATTGATCCTAGGGTTTAACACCCATTTTATACTCTTTTAAAAATACACCAAACTTTTCCATCATCACACTTTTTACCCCAAAACTCGTGTTTAGTCATAAAAAGAACACGGTTATTACACGTGCAAACCGATTTCTTAATGAGATGAACATTCGTCATCCTGACGAACCTCGCAATTGTGGACTGTGCCACCAACCTGGGCATAATAGGAGAAATTGTCCAAATTCTCAACCAAGATTCAATGAGATGTGAACTATATAATCTCTATAATTGATGTTTTAATTTAATTAGTGTTTAATTCGTATTGTAATAATGTTTTAATTTAGTGTTTAATTCGTATTGTACTGTTTTAATTTAGCGTTTTAAAACCTTAAATATTGGTATTAATGCGTATTCTAATTTACCGTTTAGTTCATATTATATTTTTCTAAAATTGTAATATATTAAATATTGGTATTATTTTGAAGGTATTAATGAAATTCATTTAATGATATAATTTGCTAAAAATAATATATAATTTTAATTATATATTTTAAATAAATGAATTCATATATAAAATATAATAATAAGGGTTAAAAATAATTTTTTTAAAAATAGTAGAAACAAATAAAAAGTAAGATGTAAGTGAGAGGGTTAAATCTGTAAATATATAGGGTTTAAAATAAAAAAATATATAAATTAGGAATTAAAAATAGTGGGCCCCTCAAAACACCCCTATTTCTACCAAGCTTTTTTTAAACACCCATATTTTTGGAAAAACAATTCGACATTTGACCGGTTTTAATAGCTCAATATGGAGCTCCTTTTTATGAATTGCATTTTATTGCATATTATTGATAATTACATGCTCGAATGCTTTAGTCATTCCTGTGTAGTCATGTAAGTTTAGACTGTGTTGTATTCGATCCATAGGCATGTAAGTCAGTCTTGATTTGATGGTCTACTGGGTGTTGCGGGATTTGACTGGGCGCCATGTTTTATGACCTTTACTTGCAAGGGTACCTTAGGAGGGTTGAGTCCGGTTGTGCTATCATGAGTGATGGGCGTTTATGACCTCTGCCTTGTCGGGCAATGCCATAGTTGTAACCCCGCTTGTGTCGGGCCTTTGGTGGTGTTCATGGTAATACTTACTAAGGTCAGCTGTCTCTTAAGGTGTAACTTGTAAGGAGTCGTAGGCACACTTGGGCTTTCATGTCGTTAAGTGTCATACGATTAACATTGTATGTGTGACATACTTTTGTGTTCCTTCACTCTCAATGGATACGGGTCTCCCCCTTTGTCGGCCAATACTATTTTGGATGTTAATGTCCTTACTTTATTATCGTTGGTCTTATGCGATTGACTGCAATTGATGACTTTAATATTGGAATTCCCTCCACGTATATTAAAGTTTGAATGAGGCACGTCACTGCCATATTGTGGTATTTGAATTTCATACTATTTTATGCTCGTGTGAGTGTTGGGTTTCGTACCATGTTTTCGGTGATGTATTAAACTTATATAGATTATTCTTCCATGATTTAAGGGTTGAGTATTATGTCATCACCTGTATTTGAAGGTTTTGCATAATATAGATTTATTCACGTTTGAGTGAGTTTGGATTGGAATCCATTTTGGAAAACGCTATGTACATTTTTGGGAACTCTCCTCGTAGATTTTGTGTGCGTTGGAAAATGAGTCATTTACATACTTATCATAAACTCCTTTGGAAATCATGGTTTAAGTTGCAATCTTCCACTCAACAAATTATTTAATCATGATGTAAACTTATGAACTCGCTAGGCGTTAGCCTAACTCTTTTATTTTTCGGCATGTGCATCAGGTTTCAGTTGGGGAATAGTGTTAGCGACACTGTGAAGAGTTTGAGTGCTAGTTGTGTGCTCGAGGAACGTTTAGCTTGGTGAAGTCTTCCGCATTTATGTTTGGGAATAGCAATTGGTAGTTGGGTTAAGTAACATCCGACCTATTTATTTAGTCTTTGTATAAGACTTAAAGTTATTAATTGTTGAGGTTAATTATAGAATAATCTGAAGCAATTTCAAGTATTGATTAGTAGAAAGGGATATTATCCTTTATCCGATTTATTATTGAAAATTTTAAATTAGTTGCTCTTTCCAAAATTGAGGGTGGACACTTGATTAATCCCTCTCTACCAAAAGAATGACCGGCAACGATAGCAAGAGTGATCAATCGGTGGGTGACAAATCCATCATGGATATTTCATCGCCGTATTTTCTTACTCATGCCGATCACCCGGGACCGGACTTCGTCGGCAAAAATCTTCTTTGGGATGGGAATTACAGCGATTGGCAAAGTGAGATGACGAATGCATTTTTCGCCAAAAACAAAATCGGCTTTGTCGATGGCACCATTCCCATGCCGAAAGAAGGTTCTAACGATCTTATTAGCGCAATGGAAAAGGAGATCAAAAGCCGCGTGAAATACGCCATCACTGCCCGAGACATATGGCTTGATCATGAAGAGAGATTCGGCAAACAAAACGCACCTCGGGCGTACGAGTTGCGAAGAACCATCAATGCAATACATCAAGAAAATATAACAATCTCAGCCTACTACACCAAACTGAGAGAGGTGTGGGATGAGATCCAATCCATAAGTCCAACCCCAACGTGTACTTGTAACGGGTGCACTTGTGGTTTAGCAAAGGAGATCGCAAAGCTGCGCGATAAAGAACGCTTATACGATTTCTTAATGGGCTTAAACGAAGAATATGGAGTCGTCAAAACTCAGATTCTGAGTAGCAATCCTCTTCCCACACTAGGAGCAGCTTATCACCTAGTTAGCCAAGATGAACAACAAAGACAGATAGGCATTGCACGCAATGCCACCACAGACGCAGCAACATTCCAAGCGATCAAGAAAGGTGTTTCTCGGCTGACCGGTAAAAACAATTCCCAATTTGTGAACAAGAGAGATGAACATGTAAAATCGGACGACCGATGGTGCAGTCATTGTCACAAATCGGGCCACATGATCGATGGGTGTTTTGAACTAGAGGGTTATCTGGAATGGTGGACGACGAAAACCACCACTTGAAAAACTCAACCTAACAAGTCTAGAACTCAACCTCAAGCAGTCGCGGTTAAAGAAGACGACTGTACTCCTAGCTTGACTAAGGAGGACTATGATCGGCTACTAGATATGCTACGAGGAATGAAAGTAAACGAACAACCATCAATGGCAAACATGACTGGTAAGGCATATTCACACAAGTCTTGGGTCATTGATTCTGGTGCTAGTGAACATATCACACACCACAAGGAATGGTTGAAAACAACCAACAAGTAACAACCATGAAGACCTTTCAGACGTAATGATACCCAACGAGGATTCCATACCCGTAAAGGGAATCGGTAACATCCATTTATCGGTTGATTTAAAACGTGTATTAAATGTGCCAGATTTTAAGTCCAACTTGATATCCATAAATAAATTGACTCGGGATCTGAAATGTTCACTAACTTTCTTTCCGGACAAGTGTTTAATACAGGACTTACATTCGAGGAACCTGATTGGGACGGGTAAGGAACACAATGGCTTGTACTACCTAGAGCCATTCAAGCATGGAGGAGTGGCAATGTCAGTTTTTAGTCAGCAAGAAGTTTGGCATAGAAGATTAGGACATGCTTCAGAGACGGTGGTTAGAAAAATTCAGCAAATAAAGAGCGTCGGTAATAGCAATCATTTTTGTGATTCGTGTATCCATGCAAAACAAAGCAAACTTCCTTTTCCTATCAGTTTTTCCAAGACGCTTGATTGTTTTGATTTAATACATGTTGATATTTGAGGTCGTTACCAACATGCTTCTATGAATGGTGCTCATTATTTCTTATCCATTGTTGACGATTATAATCGTGGTGTTTGGGTGTATTTGATGAAAAACAAATCTGAAGCTGCTCATTTTCTGACATCATTTTATAATATGATAGAAACACAATTTAACAAAAGGATAAAGAGGCTACGAACCGACAATGGTTCGGAATTTAGATCCCGATTCATGCTTGAGTTCTACAAAGAAAAGGGAATTTTGTTGGAAACTTCATGTCCATGCACGCCACAACAAAATGGCGTTGTTGAGCGGAAACATAGATACTTATTAGAGAAAAGTCGAGCACTGCGCTTTCAAGCATCTTTGCCGATTAAGTTTTGGGGAGATTGTGTGCTCACGACTGCATATATCATAAATAAACTACCCACTCGAATTCTCGATAATAATACGCCTCATGAAGTTCTACTTGGCAAAACGCCAACATACGACCATCTTTGGGTCTTCGGATGTCTTGCATATGCATACGACAACTTGTGCAAACAAGATAAGTTCAGAGAAAAGGGGAGGCCGTGCGTGTTCTTAGGATATCCAATGGGACAAATAGGGTATACACTCTATTACTTGAAGGATGATAGGATATACACTAGCCGCAATGTCACTTTTGTCGAAAACAAGTTTCCCTTTGGTGAAACTTATGAAGGTCACTGTAGATCCCATTTTAGACAAACAATAAAAGAACTCCATAGAAATATAGATTTAAGATAGAAATGAAGAACAATAATCATCAAAATCATATCTCATAATCATTGATTGATGAACATGGAGGGGAAATGGAAGAACACCACACTTTTACAATAAGTTGACTCCCATATGGAATTCACCTAGTCTATGTCTGGTTTTTGTGTGCTCTCTCCAAAACCCTAATAAAAAAATGAAACCCTATACACCTTTATAAAGGGTCCATTTACAAGATAGAAAATGGTTAAGCGCATACAATTAGCTAAAAGCCCATAAGCTAATTAAAAAGGCTATACAATAATTTATAAAACATTCTATTAAATTAAGGGCTAATTTAATCTAACAATCTCCCCCTAATGTTTTATAAAGAAAGCATCATCTTATAGTCTCCCCCTTGCTTTCTTTAGAAACTTTGATCTGTCGTTCTTCGAGTCTTCAAATCATCACAAGCTCCCCCTCAAATGTAGGCTCATCTTCTTGAAAGACCAAGACAATTAACCCCATTTTGTCCAGCTTTCATAACTTAACTTCACCGTTGTTTAAGACCATCAAGGAGCCTTTCTGAGAGAAAACATGAAAGATACACATTAAACTCCAGCATCTTAGCTTTCTAACGAGTTTTGATTCATCCATTTTGGATGAAAAATGAGTGAGTTGTGCAAGTTTTCTCTCAGCTGAGCAGAACGGTCGTCAAAACAGAAAATTTGACTCTTAAGATCCCGTTGAGTAAGAATTCATCGCCGAGATTTAAACATGAATAACAGAGGAGGGAGTGACAATTAATGTGTCACAATAGCATCATGAAACCATGAAGAACCGTCGAGAGAACACCTTTCTTGAAAGCGGAAAGAGCACGAGTGAAAAACAATGCTTTCGGTCCAACACCTTACAGCAGACTTTGAAGTTGTTTTTAGCATATCAGCTCACATAATTTGAGAAAAACTCAAAACATCAAAGTCCTGTGTCTGTGAATTATATTTCCAATGCAACTGGACTCGTGTCAATTGGAGCACCGAGTAAAAGGTTGTACGCGTGTTTCTGAAACAGCGTAAAGTTGTCAGAAAATTCAAAAATTTCGGGCTTCGGACTTTTGGCTCAACGTGAACACTGGACCAACAACCTCTAATGTACATGTTCGGGTATACCTATGGTCCCTTCTGGTCATTGCTCTTAAAATGAAGATGTTGGTCCACAGAGGTCTGGATGTGGCTTCTATGCTTTTCTTGGCCAGAGCCTCTGTGGTTACCCTTAAGAGCATCTCTGCGGATACTTCTACACGTGCTTATAGAAGCTCTACATATTGCTCTTCATGGAAGCTTCTATGGTCTTGAAAACTTCTATGATATTCCTTAACTTCTGTCCATACACAGAGGCTCTGAGAACAACTTATGTGCATCTTTGTGCATCACATCTCTGCACATATCTCTATAGCCTGATCTGATTAAACTCGGCAAAAAAATTTCACTTTAACATCTCTTTGAACAGCAGAATCTCTGCAAATCCCAGCTTATTCAGATCTGCAGCGGCATAGTTTGTTGCAGTGGCTTAATGAGCAGCTTTCTGCTGAATTGGACAACTTCTGTGTTGATCTGCTTCTGATCAGTACCTCTATTACAGCAAGCAGCTGTTTCTTGCTCTGTAGAGCATCTTTGAAGTTAAGCTCTGCAAGATATCCATAGCCTTTTACATTCTTTGATGTACACACAAAAAATGTGCAGTAGCAGTAGCTTAATGAGAAGCTCGGGCTTAATCAGCAGCTTAACAGCTCACAACGGCTCTGTAGAGTCTCGTAGAGACCCCGTGAAGCTTTACAAAGGCTCTGCACACATAATCATGGCTCGGTTCCAAGAGTTATCTGTACAATGAACTTTTTACTATAAGATGATGCTTTCTTTATAAAACATTAGGGGGAGATTGTAGATTAATTAGCTCCTAATTTAATAGAATGTTTTATAAAGAATTATTGTATAGCCTTTTTAATTAGCTTATAGGCTTTTATCTTATTATATAGGCTTAGCCCTTTTTTATCTTGTAAATGGACCCTTTATAAAGATGTCTAAGGTTTCATTCTTCATTAGGTCATTTGGAAAGAACACACATTTTCACACATTGACTAAGTGAGCCTCTCATTAGAGTCAATTAAATTCCTAGTGTTGTGTTCTTCCATTTTTCACCTCCATATTATTAATCAACGAATATGAGATGAGTTCTTTAATTATTGTTCTTCATGTTTTTCTTATCTCTACATTTATATATGGAGCTTTTATCTTCTATTGTTTGCTTGAATGGGATCTACAGTCACAAAACCATCGAGCATGAAAATCTTGATGATCTGTTGCCCATGGTCCAACCAGATACGAATGTTGAACGGGGAGAATCAAATAGCTCACAAGGAAAAAATTCTCCAACAGATCAATCCGAACAGGATACCAATGAACCAAATGTTGTAGAAATGGCTCCCCAAGGGGAGACATCGCAACAAGAAAGAACGGCAGCAAGACAAAGTACCCGTGCAAAGGTGAGACCGAAACACCGTGAAGAGTACATAACTGACTTGCCACCCTCACTTAAACATGCGCAACCCGAGCCGACTTCAGGTTCCTCCATGGTACATCCTCTCTCTCTATATGTGTCATATAATATATTTTCAAAAACTCACCGTTCTTTCTTAGCAGCCATCACATCTCAAGATGAGCCCAAAAGTATTTCACAGGCAGTAAAGGATGCAAAATGGCGTGAAGCTATGAGCAAAGAGATTCAAGCACTTAAGAAAAATGGAACTTGGACTCTAACCGAGCTTCCTCCCAGAAAGAAGGCGATTGAGTCAAAGTGGGTTTATAAGATAAAATATAAACCCAATGGAGAAGTGGAGTGGTATAAGGCACGTTTGGTAGCAAAAGGCTACACCCAAATTGAAGGCGTAGACTTTCACGAAACCTTTGCCCCAGTAGCAAAGTTGGTCACGGTTAGATGCGCTTTAGCAGTAGCAGCCAAGAAGCAATGGGAAGTTCACCAACTAGATGTAAACAATGCACTCTTGCATGGTGACCTCGATGAAAAAGTGTACATGAAAGTCCCCAAGGTTTCATTAAAGCTGCTGGAAATTATGCGTGCAGACTACAAAAGTCCATCTACGGGTTACGACAGGCATCACGAAATTGGTATCAAAAGTTCACCAAAGCACTTGTCGAAACCGGGTTCCGACATTCCAAAGCAGACCACTCAATGTTTGTCTTTGGGAAAGGTGCCACTCATATCGTCGCCATCGTTTATGTGGATGATTTTTTACTAACGGGAAACGACAATAAAAAGATCGAAGATGTCAAAGAACATCTACATGCACGCTTTAGCATCAAAGAGTTGGGTCACTTAAATATTTTTTGGGAATCGAAGTTGCACGATTTGCTGAAGGTTTTGTGATCAGTCAACGAAAATACACTCTGGATATATTGAAGGATTCTGGAGTTCAAGCACGTCGTCCCAATACTTTTCCTATGGAGCAAAATCCTCGTCTTCGAAAGGATGACGATAGCTCTGAAGTTGATGCCTCATGATACTGACGACTAGTAGGACGGTTGCTTTATCTAACCGTCACAAGGTCCGATAGCGCTTATTCTATGAACCAACTCAGTCAATTTTTTAGCAACCCGTGACAAACCCACATGGATGTTGCGTTTCGTCTCCTTCGATACCTAAAAGCCACGTCGACACAAGGTCTATTTTTTCCTTCAAAAGAAAATTTAGAACTTGTGGCTTATTGTGATGCAAGTTGGCTTAGCTGCCTATCTACCAAAAGTTCGAACACGGGATACTTTATCTTGGTGGTACCCCGATCTCGCGGAGAACGAAGAAACAAAGTGTGGTCGCCCGCTCATCGGCCGAAGCCGAGTACCGAGCCATGGCAACCACTATTTGTGAAGTTCTATGGTTGCGATGTCTTCTTCGTGATCTCAATGCTGCACAAACAAGTGCAACTCGAATAATGTGTGACAATCAGGCAGCACGCCACATTGTCGTAAATCCGGTCTATCACGAGCGCACAAAACATGTAGAAAAGGATTGTTACTTTGTCCGAGAACGCGTAGACAGTGGAGAAATAACACTGTGTGCCATTCGCTCTGTGGCCCAGACGGCAGACATTTTCACTTAAGCTCTTGGGTCTGATCGTTTCTGTAACATCTCGATTTTTGTATAAAGTATTAATATGGGTTTTATTGATAAATTATGATTTTTTATGTGATAGATTAATTTTAGAGTGTAACCCCGATTAAGTTAAGTTAATTGTTTTGTGGAATAATAAGTTAAGGGGAAAACTTTAATTCTAATTTATAAGTTAGAGGGTTATTATTGCCAAGTGATGAAAGTGTGAGGGTCTATTTGGTTAAGGTGATTAAAAATAATCACCATCACCGCCCTAATTGTTTAAAAGGAATGAGGTGTCATCATATTAGCATTTTGAGATATCTTAAGTGTGTGCGTGGGTGGGTTTTTTACAAAAAGAGAAAGAGAGAGAGTCGAGAGAGAAAGACAAAGAAGAAGAAGAAGAAAACTGAATTCTTTCAGCTGGGATTTTAGAAGCAAACTGAAGAAACAAAGGTAACCATCTTATACAAATTCTTCATTCTATGTTTATATAGTTTTCTAATGGTTTAGAAATCGGTCTTGATGATTTTGGAAGAATATGAGAAATCTGAGTATATGATTATGTTCTGGTAGTAGTCTTAAGCATATCTGCATATTTACAGAATCATTCATAGCTTAAAACATAGATTTATGGGTTAAATACGCTTTTTAGTTAGTTCAGACAGTTATGAATATCGCAGCAGTTAGTTGCGATAGTTATGAGGAGTTGCGATAGTTATGAAGGTCGCAACCTTGGGTTGCGACAAGTAGATTGTATCGCAACAGTTGGGTGCGATGAGATGTGTGCGATAAGATGTTTGTTGCAACAGTTGGTTGCGATAAGAAGAGGATGTCGCAACAGTGGGTTGCGACAAGTACTGTGTGATGCGACAAGGGTTATCGCAACTAGTGGGTTGCGATAAGAGTCGAGAATTTTGGTTATTTAAGATTCTTAGTCTTTAAGGGTTCGCTACAGTAACTTAATACTAGTACAATATGTATTTGGGTATTTCAGATCTTTGTGAAGTTGGTGACAGAATTCCTTACGATATTAAGAAAGTAAAGTAAGAGTGACGCGACTACTATCAGGTGAGTTCATTCTTACCTTACCCTTTTATAACGTTTTTAAATTATGGTAAGGTGTATTTTTATAATGAATTGTTTGGAATGGATTTTGGAAGGATGATTTTATTAAGTAAAATCGATTATCTTAAATTGAGAGTTTTGCTTAAATTCATTAATGTTATTTGAAAATGAATTAGATTAAGCAATAACCTACACGAGTACAAATAAGTGTAATAGATTCATAGGCACTAGTTGTTATGAACACATGGAATAGGCGTGGATTAATCGTAATTCCAGTGTGTGTGAGAAATCGTGAAATAGGCGTGGATTAATCGTAATTTCCGATTTCTAAGGAAAAGAAGGGATTGGCATGTGTAATTGTAATCTCTATTTCCTTTCCAAGAAATGGGCATGTGTAATTGCGATTTCTTTGATATGAGCATTAATCTAGAATTCATAGAGATTCGTAGTGTGGGCTCTGGAACATGATACGATGACTGACTTGGTGTCGGTCATGTTCATGGATTTGGGTATAACCCCGTCATCAAAAGATGTATACCCGTGTGGTAAGAAAAGGGTAAACCAGGTTTGTTACGCCTTGTTTACATTGATTTTAAAAGTATTATTTTGAAACCGAATGTTCTCACTAGGCATTAGCCTAATCGTTTCAAATGATATTTCTTACTAGGTACTAGCTCGGGAAATTAAAGGGATGTGGGACGAGAGCTTTTGGATTAGCGGAGAAGTTAATGGACGCTGAGGTTTTGATAGATTGCTTAGATAACCTAGTTAATCTGATTATAGTGACATGATTAGATTAATAGGTTATTTGAAGACTTCTATATTTGTAAATATGACCCTCATAGTTAATTCTCTGCTTATGTTTAAAGTTTAGAAAGTTTACGTTTAAATCTTGTTATAAAGTAAGGTTTAAATTAGTCCTAATTTTAGGATGTTACAATATGGTATCAGAGCACTAGTTTAAGTGAACTAGGTATGATAAGTGATATACCTAGACTTAAGCTGAGATGAATTAAGTTATGATATGTGAGAAATGGGTAGAAGTATTAAAACGGGATAGTCTTAGAGTTAACGGAAATACGAGAAATTAGTACTGTAACGATGGTAACGAGGTCTCTCATGTATAGTATGTTCGCAATTTCAATTAGCTACTGTCATTATGGATATATTGTTACATAAGCATACTTGTATCTAAATTGTTACAGTGACTAATGATCGGTAAAGTACGTTTCGTATGTCTAGTTATGTATAACCATTTCTGATGGTTATTTCTTTGTGTTATATCGGAATGATGGTGAATACGCCACCAAGGTCCTCTAATTATTCGGAGGACAGAGCAGTAACTGATTGGGGGTTGGAGGGACAACCTGGAACGGGCGGAACTCATGAAAGTCCGCTGAGGTTACATTTTACGGGAGGAGCGGATTGTCAAGTACACAAAACAAGTACCAATACTGTTAACATTGAGACGACGGAGTCTACGATAGAGTCTCGCATGATGGAGAACATGACGCGAATGATGAATACAGCGATGGAAAAACAAGCCGAAATGTTTATGAAAGCGTTGAACGATCGAAGTACGGAGCTACGTCGAACAGAAACTGATACTAGGGTAATAAATCCAATTCGTAACCCTGTGATAGAGGCAGAAAGGAGGGTGGAAAGAGTCTGCTCGTATAAAACATTTCTAAGTTGTAAACCGACAGAGTTTATCGGAGCAGATAATCCAGTAACCTGCATGAATTGGTTACGAGAAATGGAACAAGTTTTCAAAGCTTGTGAATGTGATGAGAAGTTAAAGGTCAGATTTGCGTCTCAAATGTTAAGAGGTAATGCGCTGACTTGGTGGAATGTAGTGACGGCTACAATCACTGCTCCAATCTTGACTGCTATGACTTGGGAGTCCTTCAAGAAAAAGATTCTGGAAGAATACTGCAATGAAAACGAGATGGATAAGATTGAAGAAGAGTTTCAGACTCTTAAGAAAGGTACTTTAACTGTTAGAAAGTATATTGAACTATTTATGGAGAAGTTGAACTTGGTGGGGCATGTGGCTCCGACTGAGAAAGAAAAGATTAAAGCGTATTTGAAAGGTTTGCCAGCGGACATGATGTCCCGAGTACGAAACGCTAAAGCTACTACGTTGAGGGAGGCAATTGAGGAAGCTAAAGTCATGGAGGAAGTCTATGCTAAAGACAAGGAAGAAAAGACTGAAGTGGGAGAGAAACGAAAATGGGAGGGCCGGTCAGAGTCTTCTCAGAAATCAAAAACATCTGGTAAAAGTGCTCATTATGAATCTCGTCGTGAGCCGAATTGGTGTCCGAAGTGTAGGAGTAAGCACTATGGACCGTGTTGGGTGACAACGTTGGAATGTTTTATGTGTGGCAAAAGTGGGCATATTATGAATAATTGTCTTGTACAAGGATCAACATGTTACAAGTGTAAACAACCAGGTCACTTCCGTCGGGATTGCCCAAAGCAAAAAAAGGATGGAGACCAAAGCAAGAAATCAAATGTTCCAAAGCCAACGGGTCGGGCATTCCATATGACAGCTGATGAGGCCAAAGAATCGAAAGACGTCGTTTCGGGTACATTCCTCGTTAATTCCTTTCCTGTGCGCATTTTATTTGACTGTGGTGCAAATTTGTCGTTCGTGTTCAAGTCGTTCTTTCTCAAGTTAGCTATGCCTGTCACTACCTTGGAAGATGCCTTAGTAGTTGAGGCAGCTAACGGGGGTCAAGTCTTGGTTCGTGAAAGACTTGAGGGTTGTTTAATTTTAGTAGGGGAAATGAAGTTTCCGATTGACTTGTTGTTGATGGAAATTGGGGGATTCGATGTGATTGTGGGTATGGACTGGCTGACAGTCAATCAGGCAGAGATACTTTGTGCAAAGAAATTACTCCGGATTCCGATGTCTGATAAGGATGATGTACTCATCTTTGGGGAAAAGCAAAAAGGGGAAGCTCCGTTAATTTCTGTTGTAAAAGCGCGTAAATGCTTGATGAAACGATGTTCATCCTATCTAGCGTATGCTTTAGATGTCAAATCAGAAAAGAAACAAGTGTAAGATATTAAGGTGGTACGTGAATTCCCGGACGTATTTCCCGATGATCTTCCAGGCCTACCAACTGAACGGCACGGAGAGTTTCGTATTGATCGTATCCCTGGATCGGCACCTATAGCGCGTGCACCATATCGCCTAGCGCCGGCCGAAATGAAAAAGATCATGACTCAACTTCAGGAGTTGTTGGATAAAGGTTTTGTTAGACCAAGTTCTTTACCTTGGGGAGCTCCGGTATTGTTTGTTAAAAAAAAAGGATGGCACTATGAGAATGTGCATCGATTACCGCGAGCTGAATAAGGTGACAATTAAGAACAAGTATCCGCTTCCTAGGATTGATGACCTATTTGATCAACTCCAAGATGCGGGATGCTTTTCCAAGATTGATTTGAGGTCGGGGTACCATCAAGTTCGAGTAAGAGATGATGATATCCCGAAGACAGCGTTCAGAATGAGGTACGGGCATTATGAATTCCTTGTAATGCCATTTGGGTTGACTAACGCTCCATCCGTGTTTATGGATCTGATGAACAGAGTATGTCGACCATTCTTAGACAAGTCTGTCATTGTATTCATTGATGACATACTTATTTATTCAAAGAATGAAGACGATCATGAACGCCATCTTCGTGAAGTATTAGAAGTGTTAAGAAAAGAGAAATTGTACGCAAAGTTCTCGAAATGTGAATTCTGGTTAAAAGTGGTACAATTTCTAGGGCATGTAATTACTTCGGAAGGAGTCAAAGTAGATCCAGCAAAGATTGAAGCGATGACGAATTAGGAGACACCAAAGAGCGCTTCTGAGATAAGAGGTTTCTTGGGTCTAGCAGGTTGCTACCGGAGATTTATCAAAGACTTCTCAAAGATTGCTTCTGCTTTGACCTTGTTGACTCGGAAGAATGTAAAGTTTGTTTGGACTGAAAAGCAAGAGTCAGCTTTCAGAACTTTACGTCAAAAGTTGTGTGAAGCTCATATTCTTGCCTTACCAGAAGGAACAGAAGATTTGGTTGTATATAGTGACGCGTCAAAGATGGGTCTAGGATGTGTATTGATGCAACGAGGCAAAGTGATTGCTTACGCATCAAGACAACTTAAAGAGCACAAGAAGAATTATCCTACTCATGATTTGGATTTAGCAGCGGTCGTGTTTGCATTAAAACTATGGCGTCATTATCTGTATGGAACCAAGTGTACTCTCTTCACTGATCATAAGAGTGTACAGCATGTCTTTGATCAGAAATAATTGAACATGAGGCAAAGGCGTTGGTTAGAACTACTTAAGGACTATGATTGTGAATTGCATTACCATCCTGGTAAGGCAAATGTTGTAGCCGATGCTTTAAGTAGAAAAGAGTACAGTGGGTGCTTGAAAACGACTAACGCTAGAATTGTCGTGACGTCAAGTTTGATTGAAAGAATAAAGGAGGCACAAGCGGAAGATTTAATGGCAGAAAATCTGAAAGATGAAGTTATGAGCAAACAGCATCTTCAATTGATTGAAGATAGCCGTGGAATTAAAGTATTTCAAGGTCGTGTTTGGGTGCCAAAGATTAGAGGAAATCAAGAGTTAATTCTCGAAGACGCTCATAAATCTAAGTATTCTTTACATCCTGGGAGTACTAAGATGTATAGAGATTTGAAGTTACACTATTGGTGGCCAGCTATGAAAGTAGATGTGGCACAAATAGTTGAGAAGTGTAGAACATGTTCATTAGTAAAAGCGGAACATCAAAAGCCTTACAGAAGTTTCCAATATTTGGAGATTCCAGAATGGAAGTGGGAAAAGATTACCATGGATTTCGTGATGAAGTTACCAAGGACGCAAAAGGGTAACGACACTATATGGGTAATCGTGGATCGATTGACTAAGAGTGCTCATTTTTTGGCTATGAAAGAAGTGCCTCCAATAGATAAATTGGCGAAGCTATATATTGATGAAGTGGTGTCAAGGCATGGTATACCGGTGTCTATAGTGTCGGATCGTGATAGTCGGTTTACCTCGAGGTTTTGGCAGTCACTACAAGAAGAATTGGGTACGAAAGTTAATTGGAGCACTGCTTATCATCCACAAACTGACGGGCAAAGCGAAAGAACCATTCAAACTTTGGAAAATATGCTCAGGTCATGTGTATTAGATTTTGGAGGTAACTGGGATGCGCATTTACCTTTAGTGGAATTTGCGTATAACAATAGTTATCATTCCAGTATTGGAAGAGCACCTTTCGAAGCCTTGTATGGTCGGAAATGTAGAACTCCGATATGTTGGTTAGAAGCTGGAGAAAAGCAGTTTGCTGGTCCGGAACTGGTGCAACAAACAGCCGACAAAGTGAAAGAAATTCGGAAGCATATGAAAGCAGCTCAAGATTGACAAAAGAGTTATGCTGATCCGAAAAGAAGACCAAAAGAATTCCAAGTTAGGGAGCGCGTGATGCTTAAAGTATCCCCATGGAAAGGTGTGATAAGGTTTGGTAAACGTGGGAAGTTGAGCCCTCGTTTTCTAGGACCATTCACCATCACTAAGAGAATTGGATTGCAAGCATATCAGTTGGATCTTCCACCTGAATTAGAAGGAATCCACAATACTTTTCATGTTTGTTATCTTCGGAAATGTTTAGCCGAAGAGGACGATGTGATTCCACTTACTGATGTAAGAGTGGATGAAAAGAGTCGTTGTATGGAAGAACCGGAGGCAATTTTGGAAAGATCGGTTAGAAAGTTACCTAATAATAAGGAAGTAATTATGTTGAAGGTACAATGGAAACATCATCGAGGTGCTAATGTAACTTTAGAGTCGGAAGAGGATATGAAGATTAGATATCCTCATTTGTTTACCTAGCTTTGATTTCGAGGACGAAATCATTTTCAAGTTGGGGAGTATTGTAACATCTCGATTTTTGTATAAAGTATTAATATTGGTTTTATTGATAAATTATGATTTATTATGTGATAGATTAATTTTAGAGTTTAACCCCGATTAAGTTAAGTTAATTGTTTCGTGGAATAATAAGTTAAGGGGTAAACTTTAATTCTAATTTATAAGTTGGAGGGTTATTATTGCCAAGTGATGAAAGTGTGAGGGGCTGTTTGGTTAAGGTGATTAATAATAATCACCATCACCGCCCTAATTGTTTAAAATGAATGAGGTGTCATCATATTAGCATTTTGAGATATCTTGTGTGTGTGTGTGGGTTTTTTACGAAAAGAGAAAGAGAGAGAATCGAGAGAGAAAGACAAAGAAGAAGAAGAAAACTGAATTCTTTCAGCTGGTATTTTAAAAGCAAACTGAAGAAACAAAGGTAACCATCTTATACAAATTCTTCATTCTATGTTTATAAAGTTTTTTAATGGTTTAGAAATGGGTCTTGATGATTTTGGAAGAATATGAGAAATCTGAGTATATGATTATGTTCAGGTAGTAGTCTTAAGCATATCTGCATATTTACATAATCATTCATAGCTTAAAACATAGATTTCTGGGTTAAATACGCTTTTTAGTTAGTTGAGACAGTTATGAATATCGCAGCAGTTAGTTTCGATAGTTATGAAGAGTTGCGATAGTTATGAATGTCGCAACCTTGGGTTGCGACAAGTAGATTGTATCGCAACAGTTGGGTGCGATGAGATGTGTATCGCAACAGTTGGTTGCGATAAGATGCTTGTCGCAACAGTTGGTTGCGATAAGAAGAGGATGTCGCAACAGTGGGTTGCGACAAGTACTGTGTGATGCGACAAGGGTTATCGCAACTAGTGGGTTGCGATAAGAGTCGAGAATTTTGGTTATTTAAGATTCTTAGTCTTTAAGGGTTTGGTACAGTAATTTAATACTAGTACAATATGTATTTGGGTATTTCAGATCTTTGTGAAGTTGGTGACAGAATTCCTTACGATATTAAGAAAGTAAAGTAAGAGTGACGCGACTACTATCAGGTGAGTTCATTCTTACCTTACCCTTTTATAACATTTTTAAATTATGGTAAGGTGTATTTTTATAATGAATTGTTTGGAATGGATTTTGGAAGGATGATTTTATTAAGTAAAATCGATTATCTTAAATTAAGAGTTTTGCTTAAATTCATTAATGTTATTTGAAAATGAATTAGATTAAGCAATAACCTGCACGAGTACAAATAAGTGTAATAGATTCATAGGCACTAGTTGTTATGAACACATGGAATAGGCGTGGATTAATCGTAATTCCAGTGTGTGTGAGAAATCGTGAAATAGGCGTGGATTAATCGTAATTTCCGATTTCTAAGGAAAAGAAGGGATTGGCATGTGTAATTGTAATCTCTATTTCCTTTCCAAGAAATGGGCATGTGTAATTGCGATTTCTTTGATATGAGCATTAATCTAGAATTCATAGAGATTCGTAGTGTGGGCTCTGGAACATGATACGATGACTGACTTGGTGTCGGTCATGTTCATGGATTTGGGTATAACCCCGTCATCGAAAGATGTATACCCGTGTTGTAAGAAAAGGGTAAACCAGGTTTGTTACGCCTTGTTTACATTGATTTTAAAAGTATTATTTTGAAATCGAATGTTCTCACTAGGCATTAGCCTAATCGTTTCAAATGATATTTCTTACCAGGTACTAGCTCGGGAAAATAAAGGGATGTGGGACGAGAGTTTTTGGATTAGCGGAGAAGTTAATGAACGCTGAGGTTTTGATAGATTGCTTAGATAACCTAGTTAATCCGATTATAGTGACATGATTAGATTAATATGTTATTTAAAGAATTCTATATTTGTAAATATGACCCTCATAGTTAATTCTCTGCTTATGTTTAAAGTTTAGAAAGTTTACGTTTAAATCTTGTTATAAATTAAGGTTTAAATTAGTCCTGATTTTAGGATGTTACAGTTACAAATCTTTATGCGACAAGTTGGGTGTTCGTAACCTTCACAACCCAACTTGAAAGGGAGTGTTGAGATACATATCTCTTCCTTATTTTATGCATTTATTTTTTTGTCCTTATTGATGACCATTATCTTTTCCTTATTGATAGGTCCTTTTGTTAGTTCTTATATATTTCGGTTCTTGTTTTCTCCAAAATCAATCAATCAATCAATAAACTTATTTCTCTAAACTTATGAGATTTGCATGCAAGTCAAGTATTTGTACCCTTTTTTTCTTTTGTTTTGGATGTTTTTAAATAAGAATTGAAGCATAAAAAGTTTTGTCTTAATTTGAAGAATTTCTTTAAAAATTAATCAGTATAGTTTTTTTTTAAAACCTAGAGGATGGAATGGGAAACAGATTTCAGTCCATTGTTTCCATTCTCAAGACTAATCAAATATGAGAATCGTTTTTCATTCCTATTAAAAAAAATTCATACTTTGATCAAAATTTGAAAATTTGTCGTTTGTATACCATATTTGATTATAGCATTTAGGAACAATATTTAGCAAATAAAAGACAAAAAAAGGTAACCTTAAGGGGCTGTTTTTTTCTTTTCTAAAACCTCTTAATACCTCTAAAGTCTGAATCGATCAGACATTTTTACGTTCAGACCGGTTTTTTTTCATATTTCGGAAGCTCTTAAGTCTAAATTACGTTTGAAATTAGAAGAGGTAACATAATGTCTTATAACCTCTTAAAGCACCACCTCTTACTAATCAGAAGTGAAATAAGACTTTAGACTTTAGAGCTCTTAAAAAACAAACGCCACCTAAATGACTTGAAATTATCAATATCAAACAAATAATTATTAGTAGAATGTGAATTTATTATAAATTAGAAGTGTAATTTGATAGATAATGAATATATGTTTGTTTTTACACTTGGTATATTTTGGTTTAAAGACGTTGGATAATTAGTTTAGTCTTAAAAATGAGGATCTTTTTAATTAGTAAAGTATTTGCACATCATATTTGAGAATTTAACCCTTAAAATCCTTAAATAAGGAAGTAGCATCCATCGTTGTGGGGTTTGTAGATCAATTTTGATAAATTAATGTTAGGATCAATGCTTACACGTCTTACCATTTCACTTTTTTCTCATATGATTTCACCTCTCTCTCTCTCTCTCTATATATATATATATATATATAGAGAGAGAGAGAGAGACTCACTATTTTGTAAACTTTTTTTCGTGTAAACGGATTTCATATGCTTTCTTGATGGAATTGTTTCATGAAATTGTTTATTTTGATGAAATTGTTTCATATCATTCATTTCATGATGAAATTGTTTCATATATTTGTGTTTTTATGTAGTTTCGTATATTTTTTCTCATTCCTATAAAACTGTTTCATATAGTTTCTCAGTTTGATGAAACTTTGTTGTTTTTACATAAACAACACAAATATATGAAACAATTGCATCAAGAAATGAATGATATGAAACACTTTCATCAAAATAAACAATTTCATGAAACAATTTATTCAAGAAAACCTATGAAATTCAAAGTTTACAAAGTTTACACACATTTAGAGGTTTACAATTTATTATCCCTCTCTCTCTCTATATATATAATATATATATATATATATATATATATATATGAACCTAATCAAATGAGAACTATATAGTTTGTGATAACCGTGAGATCTAATATAGACCACTCGTTTAAGAAATTTACTTTTACTATTAGTTAAACACTAAAGGGTAATTTAGTGATTTTACATGTTTTGACAACTCATAAATCTCTCTCTATATCTTTCCATATCTCACGGCATCAAGTATTATCTCTATTATCTCACCAACAATCAACCCTAAAAAAGAGTTTATCTCTTTGTGTTAGTCTCAGATGGCTAATAAGAATAAGAACATGTATTGTAGAAGGGGGGGGGGTGAATACAATACACAAATTTTTCACTTAATTTAATTCTTTATTGATTTATAAAATCAAGAATTATACATAGAACACTTAGATTTTTGCGGAAAGAACAGATGAAATCTATTTTAACAATCTTCACAAAGTAAAACTGAAAACTACACAACTTCTAAAAACAGAAAGATTAAAAGCTATTTAGTTTAATGGAGGAGAAAGACTAAATGTCTTGTGCACTGAGAAATCTTCAAGAGTAAGTCCTTTGCATGGAGAAGTCTTCATCTTTAAATAGTAGCATGAGCATTTAATGCATGAGACACTTGTCACTTTGTCATTTGAAGGTCAGGTTTGACTCTCAAAAGTTGAAGTGTCTTTTCTTATTTTTCATGGTGCTAAAAAGCTTTGATGGTGACAATATCTAAGAATGGGAAAAAGGACACATGAACATTTTCCCCCATACCAGATATTACCTCTTTGATGAAAATCTTCTTAGCAAGGAGACAATGAAGGATCCTCCTATTTTGAGGATCCTCCTATTTTGAGGATCCCACCAATTTGTCATGGAGAAAATCGGTGAGATAACAAATATTACCTCTTTTGATGAAAATCTTCTTAGCAAGGAGATAAGGGGGATTCTTCTATTTTGAGGATCTCACCGATTTGTCATGGAGAAAATCGGTGAGATAACTTAGTTTGGGTTGAGAAGTCCATCTTCAATCTGCATTGGTAGATTACTTCTTCTTGATTTCGGCTGATCTTTGACTTCACCGAACTTTGAAAACATGACTTAAGCTATTACAAATAACCTAAATTTTATTTAAGTATAAAGGATGTTATCAAGGAATGTAAGGAGATCAGGAGGTCATCTTCAAATCTTTGATGACCTAACAATCTCCCCCTATTTGAGAATGACATCCATACTTAGAAAAACATGAGTAAGGCAATGAATAATACATGTTGACCCTGTTTTACTCTTTTGGGTTCTTTTTTACATAGTCATTTTTTTTGGTATATCTGATATTTACAAATGAATGAAAGAATAAAGAAAGAACAATATGAATGAAATAGAATGTACTTTCATCATAGAAGAAACTGATCTGTCCGAACCCAAATCAGTGACAATCTTTAAGGGAGGTTTAAGTTTGAGTGAATCAGCCTCAGGATGCCTCTGCCCATATCTTGCAGTTGTTAGATATAGTGTCCAGAGTCATTAACTATTGGTAATATTTCTAATAATAGCAGGGTCCTTTAGGGTTGCCCTTAAGACCCAAATAACAATCAGAAGAATGAAAGGGAGTTAAAGTAGTTAGTTTATTAATTTGTCATTTGATGATAAATTAATTATAAGCTACAATATAATTAATTGGATTAATTATAGGGACTAAATGATAATTGGTTAAAAGAGTTTTTTAACAAGTTTATCGTTTCAATGGGGCTAGGTGTAAATAAGGGGATTATAAATAAACTACTAGGGATCAAACCCTGATGAGTTTTTTTGATCAATCTCTCTCTCTTTATTGAGGCCGTAACCTCCCCTCTCCTCCCTCCTAAAATCGTGAACCCTAAATAAGGGTTTAGGGTTTAAAGCTTCAATCTTGATTGTTGGTTTGGTGTTCTTAAGTGTGAGCCACTAGAGGGATTCACACTATTGATCCTTGACATCCAAGAAGCAAGAATAAGGTTAATTCATCTTTGTGTTTTCGACAATCACAAGAAACAAGTAAGTGTTCTTGATTCTTTCTATTGTAGTTAATCATCTAGAACGTATGCATCTTTATAAGTTGTTTGTTTGTATTGCCATGGATGATTCAATTCTAAATATGCTTCCGTTGCCTATATCATGTGGTAGTACGGTTTAACAAAACCTTTCAGTGGTATCAGAGCCAAAGTTCTTAGATTTTAGCTCAATAGCATAAAATTCGTATTGAATTTTCTAGAAACCGCAACGAGCCGTTTTACCTATTCCCGGAGTTTGAACCGTCGGATCGTCGTGTTTTTTGGACAGTAGTTTCACGATATTCTGTTTTACCTTCTGGACGGTTGGATTAATCGTTCGAGGTCCAGAAGGCACCTATTTTATTTTCGACATAGTGCAGTAAGTTTGTGGCCATTGAATTGCTTAATCCCTAAGTTAGGGTTTCATGGTCATAACCTCAAAAGCTATTTTTTGGAAACTAAATTTTTTGCTTGCATGAAAAGTTTCTATTTTTAGCGATTAAAGTTTTATCGGTATCCCTAAAGGGTATAGGGTGGTGGTCTTTTTTATGCAATGTCGTATCTTAATTGCTTGCATGAAAAAGTTTCTATTTTTAGCGATTATAGTTTTATTGGTATCCCTAAAGGGTATAGGGTAGTAGTCGTTTTTATGCATGTTATATCATAATTGTGTATGGCGTAGTAGTCGTTTTTTTTGCATGTTATACCATAATTGTGTATGGCTAGTTTCCTAACTTGCCTAGGGAAAAACACATCAATAATAAGCTTTGGCAAATATCGAATGGATAATCTTGAATTGAATAAGATAAGCTTAAATACCTTCTTACAATAAACAAATATATTCAAGTTTGAATAATATTGTAAGATAAACATTGACATTATTTATATAGTGAATATAATTTATATGTCAAATATTCACATTAATTATTAGCATGTGTCCTCACATGTTTAATTGGAATCAAATATGGAAACAATTATATTAATTGTTAAATATGTGCTCACATGGTTAATTAGAATTAATTGGATAATCATAATTTTAAATTGTTTAAAATTCCATTCAATTTTATATATATATATTAGACCTCAATTATATATATATATATATATATAATTAAATAATATATTGATAGTCAAACCGAGACTAGGCGTACTCACTATAAACACTCTAAGGAGGTTTAAGGAGGTTACCTATAATATGGTTACCGAAGGAGTCAAGGGTTTTTAAAACGCCATGCGTTACCAAACTCACCGCCTCTTGTGTGGACTAGTGGAATTACCGAAAAGGTTTGATAGGTCAATATGACAAGTTAAAAGTATTAACTATGAAGTATAAAACGAAAATCCCGTTTTAGATATACTAAGAAATGTAAAAGTCGTATGCTACCCATGATGAAGAACACACATAATCTTATAGTTTGTTAACGGAGCGTGTGCGGTTTGCCGCCACGTTAATGTGAAACTATAGTTGAAAATGATGTGGCGCTCGTGATTCTCAAGCGTACTTGAGCCGAGGGGTCCATGTGTTTTTCCATGGTCGATTCACTATCTTGTTTGTGATCCTCGGCATCCCAGTCACAAATAGAAGATAAGCATAATCGAGATTAACATGCCATTGACATAAGTCAATGAATCTCAAAAGACCTAGGAGTTTCATAGTGAATGAAATTAACAAATAGCATTTGTTTACCTAAAATAACCTTGTGATGTGATTACGACATCCCTTTTCACATCATAAGATAAAATATGGATCCTAGCCTTGTTAAATATTTTGGATAATTATTTTTAAGGGTTGAATATCAAACTAACAAAAATTAAAACTATATCCACAGATGGCTGAAAATATTCCTCCTCCTCCTCCTACTCACTCAACATCCAACCTTACGTTACTCTCTATCCTAAGTAAAGATAAGCTGACTGGGCCAAATTACTTGGATTGGATTCGTGCCTTGAGAATTGCCTTGAGGTACGAAAACAAAGAGTATTTGCTCGACGAGGATCTTCCTATACTTAATGATGATGCAAGCCCTGAAGCAGTAACTGAATACAATAAGCAATTCGCGGAATCCACAAAAGTCGCGTGTCTCATGTTGATGTCCATGTCCCCGGAACTTCAAAAGAGTTTCGAGAACATGGGGGCGTTTGAACTAAATGAGCAGCTTCGTGAAATGTTTCAGGAGCAAGCGAGGCAAGAAAGGTTCCAAGTCGTAAAATCGCTTATGGAATGTAAGCAACAGGACGGTGCCCCTGTATGTGCACATGTGCAAAAAATGAAAGCGTACATTGACAGGTTAGGCAATCTAGGTGTCGATTTCCTAAGAGAGCTTGCCATTGACATGGTGCTAAACTCTCTTAGTGGGGCATATAAACAGTTCATAGTGAACTTCAATATGAACAATATGGACAAGACCTTGATGGAGCTCCATGGCATGTTGAGATCTTCTAAAGCAAGTATGGGTAAGACCCAAAGTGCTCACTCAACTGCTCCCGTCCTGGCCGTTAGGGAAGGTGGCTGTAAGAAGAAGAAAGTTTCCCATCCCAAAGGGAAGGGAAAGGCTAAAGTTGTTCCTCGCAACCAAGGCCATAAGAGAGAAGCTGATTTATCTGACATACCACCAATAAGTGACCCTAAAGAGGCCATATGCTTTTACTGTCAAGAAAAGGGCCATTGGAAGAGAAGCTGCCCAAAATATCTGGAGGACTTGAAAATGAACAAGGTCAAAGGGTGTGACACCTTAGGTATTTTTACAATTGAACTCCATAGTACTTCGATTTCTAACTCTTGGGTCCTTGATACGGGATGTGGTACTCACATTTGCTCTAATTTCCAGGGACTAAAGGGAAGTAGGACATTGAAGTATGGGGAGCTGAATCTGATCATGGGAAACAGGATGACTGCCGCTGTTACCAAGATTGGAGATTTTGAGCTCGTGCTTAGTAGTGGTTTTTCAATAAAGTTATTAGATTGTTGCTACTCGCCAGAAATGGCTTGAAACATTATTTCTTTTCATGCATTGTACAAGGATGGTTTTGAATTTCAATTTGATAATAATGATGGTTGCATTTTGGTTTATAAACATGGTTGTTTTTATTTTAAAGCCTCACCTTGTAATGGTGTGTATGAAAGGGTGATTTATGTTGGTAGAAATAATAATAACTTAACTCTAAATGTTGGTTCCTCCAATAGTGAATTGGATAAATCATCGTTATGGCATCATCGTCTTGGCCACATAAACAAGAAACGCATCACCAAGCTCCAATCGGACGGGGTCTTGGAACCATTTGACTCAAAGTCTGATGAAGAATGCGAGTCTTGCTTACTCGGAAAGATGACGAAAGCACCTTTCAAAGGAAAAATTGAAAGGGGTAAGGATCTGTTGGACTTAATCCACACAGATGTATGTGGATCGTTCAGATCTGCCATGAGAAACGGTGAGAGATACTTTGTTACCTTTACGGACGATTTCAGTAGATATGGATTTATCTATCTAATGAAAAACAAATCGGACACCTTTGAAGTGTTCAAAGGATTCAAAAACGAAGTAGAAAACCAACTGGGCAAGAAGATCAAGATGCTCCGATCCGACAGGGGTGGAGAATACTTGAGTCATGAATTCTACGACTATCTAAGGGATTGTGGAATAGTTTCGCAATTATCTCCTCCCAGAACACCACAACTCAATGGTGTTGCTGAGAGAAGAAATCGAACGCTACTTGATATGGTTCGGTCCATGATGAGTCGTGCTACACTTCCAACATCGTTTTGGGGCTATGCCTTAGAAACTGCAGCTCATATCTTAAACCTCGTTCCAACTAAGAAGGTTGCAAAGACACCCTCTAAAATGTGGACTGGGACTCGTCCCTCGTTGGCACATATAAAGGTTTGGGGTTGTGAAGTCTTCGTTCGGCGCGAAACTAACGACAAGCTAGAACCTAGAGCAGAGAAGTGTCAGTTCATTGGTTATCCCTACAAATCCTTTGGATATATATTTTACAAACCTTCGGAGAACAAAGTGTTTGTAGCTAGAAGGGGAGTCTTCCAAGAAAGGGAGCTCATTTCCAAAAGGGATAGTGGGAGCAACATTGATCTTGAAGAAATTCAAGAAACAACCAATGATGAACCTATAGTTGACACTAGCCCTCAACATGAGGTTGAACCACCTGTTGAGGAAACTAACATACCTCCACCACCTCTTCGCAGAACTAGTAGAGTAAGTCAACCTCCTGAGTTTTTATTATGGTTTTCATATTACAAAGGAAGGAGACACACTAGTCAATGATAAAACATTTGATAGTGCGGATGAGCCATCCAACTACGAGGAAGCGATGGCAGGCCCTGAGGCTGCCAAATGGAAAGAGACCATGGAAAGCGAGATTCAATCTATGTTCGATAACCAAGTTTGGAAATTGGTTGATCACACACCAGGTCGCAAGACAATTGGGTGTAAGTGGATCTTCAAAAAGAAGACCGACATGGATGGGAATGTGCACACATTCAAGGCTAGACTGGTTGCAAAAGGTTACACTCAAACTCAAGGAATTGATAATGATGAAACCTTCTCACCAGTGGCAAAGATTAAGTCTATCAGGATATTGCTTGCCATAGCTGCATTTCATGACTATGAAGTATGGCAAATGGATGGAAAAAACCCACTTTCCTCACTGGGAAACTTGATGAAGATGTGTATATGGCACAACCTGAAGGTTTTGTACATACCGAGTATCCAGATAAAGTGTGTAAGCTTGAAAGATCCCTTTATGGACTTAAACAAGCGTCTCGTAGCTGGAATCTTTGTTTTCGTGAAAAGGTCAAGGAATTTGGATTTTCTCGAAGCGAAGATGAGTCCTTCTTATATGTTAAGGCTAGTGGGAGTAATGTTGTATTTCTAGTCTTGTATGTTGATGACATACTACTCATAGGAAACAATATTCCGATGTTGCAAGATGTAAAGGTCTGGCTCGGGAAATGTTTCGCTATGAAAGATTTGGGAAATGCAGCATACATAGTTGGAATAAGAATTTATCGAGATAGAACCAAGCGTTTAATTAGACTTAGCCAAAGTACATACTTGGATAAGATATTGAAGAAATTCAATATGAGTGAATCCAAGAAAGGGTATTTGCCCATGCAACATGGCATAAGATTGAGAAAAGATCAATGTCCCAGCACTAGTAAAGAACTGGACATAATGAGTCGAATTCCATATGCATCTGCTATAGGATCGATCATGTATGCCATGACATGTACTAGACCTGATGTCTCATTTGCTTTAAGCATGGTGAGTAGAGTGCCGACTGAAGAGAATCCGGCGGATCCTTTCACGAAAGCATTAACTCGACCCAAACATGAGTATCATACTGAAGCCATGGGTGTTAGAATTATCAATATACCTTGAATGTTCTAGTTGTTAGTTTGATGTATTAAAAACGTAATAAAATTGTATTTGATTTGGAGATTATTATATGGAGATTATAATATATGCTGGATTGCGTCCATTTACATTTAATTTATTATTGTTTCGTTTTGCATGTTTAGAACCAACTTCCTGAGTATTAATTTACTTAAACCTCCACAGTCAGTCACACTCCTGGAAGTAAGTAGTGATTCAAGACTGTCATGGAGTGTTGGAAGCATAGAGAATGCAACTAACACTCATGAGTACCTAATGGTGATTTGGGTATTGGAACGACCCGCACTCAAAAGTTTACTTCATGGATTAAGTCAGAGTAATTTTGAGATGATAATATTTTATGTTCTCCAAACAGAGATGCATAGAGTTTTGCTCTAGGATTCTGTTATGCTTTAGTGTGCTCCAACGTTGACCGTGACTGGCAGTTATACAGGGTATGTCCATGTATAATATGATGAATAGAAATGAACTGTGTAGTCAAAGTTTATTTGTTCCTTCTGCCTAAATAGGAGAAGCGATATCCATGGGCCCCTCGATGATTTTGTGTTGACACTAAGTGTTTGGCCAAACCCTGACTAGAATTGATGTGTTCAATTGAGTAGTCTGATGAATTCAACACATATTGGAAATCGGGAAACATAATCTTGATCCATGAGATAGACATTTATCCATGTCTTAGGTTCATATGATATCTTGTAGAACAAAGGAACATTAAATCACTTATCTTAGGACCGAATCTTTATCAGAGTTCGGCAGCTGCATTGGATGGCTTGCTCTCTGCTGATTATTTGAAAACGTTAAACCAAATAGAGTTAATAACTTGTCCAAGTGGGAGACTATTGGATATAATGTCCAGAGTCATTAACTATTGGTAATATTTCTAATAATAGCATGGTCCTTTTGGGTTGCCCTTAATACCCAAATAACAATCAGAAGAATGAAAGGGAGTTAAAGTAGTTAGTTTATTAATTTGTCATTTGATGATAAATTAATTATAAGCTACAATAGAATTAATTGGATTAATTATAGGGACTAAATCATAATTGGTTAAAAGAGTTTTTTAACAAGCTTATCGTTTCAAGGGGGCTAGGTGTAAATAAGGGGATTATAAATAAACTACTAGGGATCAAACCCTAATGAGTTTTTTTGATCAATCTCTCTCTCTTTATTGAGGCCGTAACCTCCCCTCTCCTCCCTCCTAAAATCGTGAACCCTAAATAAGGGTTTAGGGTTTAAAGCTTCAATCTTGATTGTTGGTTTGGTGTTCTTAAGTGTGAGCCACTAGAGGGATTCACACTATTGATCCTTGACATCCAAGAAGCAAGAACAAGGTTAATTCATCTTTGTGTTTTCGACAATCACAAGAAACAAGTAAGTGTTCTTGATTCTTTCTATTGTAGTTAATCATCTAGAACGTATTCATCTTTATAAGTTGTTTGTTTGTATTGCCATGGATGATTCAATTCTAAATATGCTTCTGTTGCCTATATCATGTGGTAGTACGGTTTAACAAAACCTTTCAGCAGCTTCTGTATTTCTCTTAGCATCTTCAGCTTCCTATTCGACAGTCATCACCCTTTTACCTTTGTCTTTGTTTGCCTCCCCCTTAGTTACATTGGCCGAACTGATTTGCTCCCCCTGGGTTGGTTCGCCGGTTCCCTTACCTTTGACCAAAGTTTGAGTTTGACGTTGAATATGAGTACTGAGGGTTGGTGTTGTTCGAGTTGGACATTGTTATTGCTCCCCCTCAGATGATTTCTCCCCCTCAGCGGCCGACGGAGAAAAACATCATGAAAAATGGGAAATTTAGGCAACTTTTCTTTTTTGGAAACCCACCGAAATTAAGAGTACCCACCGATTTTTAAGATGAATTTTGAAGAAAATTGGTAGGAATTTTCGGTAGAATTTCGGTAGGGTTTTTATTTTTTTATTTTTTGAAACCCACCGATTTTTAAGATGAATTTTGAAGAAAATTGGTAGGAATTTGTTTTTTAAACCCACCAAAATTTAAGGAGTAACCACCGATTTTTAGGCTATGTTTGCTAAAAGATCGGTAGAAAAATCGGAGGAAATTTCGGAGAATTTTTTTTTTAAAGATCTTCAGCAATGATCTTCGGCAAGATTTTCCAAGCATCTTCAAAAGTAAAGTCTTCAAGATAATTTCAAGAGGAAATATTCAAGGTGAAGAGAAGATTGGAATTGCATCTTCCATTCTTTGATGACCCAAGAAAGATTAAGTTCAGAGGATTTTAAGAAGAGAGGTTTAAATTGGATTGATGATCAAGTGGAAGGTTTGGTGAAGTAGGAGGAATATTGTGAGGAGAAGAATCTGGGATAGTATCTTCAGGAGAGTTTGGAAAAGGAGATAGGTGAGTGATCTTTGTAGTTTGGGTCGACCTTGAATCTTGCAACATGGTTGCATGAGTTGAAGATTAGATCGTCATGAGATGTAGGATGAGGAATGGTGGTGCCTTTGTGGGGTTTTGACGCTTTTACTTGTGTGGATGAAGGAGCCATTATAGAGAGAATTGGTCAAGAAAAATAGTTGCAGGTGTATAGTTGAAAGATAAGTGTGAGAGGTTGAAGGTGAAGAAATGAGAGGGAAACATGTGTGAGGTATTTATATATGTTTATGAGGGTGAGAGGGTTTGAACTTACAGGTAATAATGGGAAGGGTGTTAAAAAAATGGAGGTAGAGTGTTGGTTGGGTATAAGGAAGTGAGAAAAGTTAATGGGGAAGATAGAAAGGCGAGAGAGGAAGGGAGAGAGAGCTAACCTTAAAGAAATTTGTGGTGTTGGAGTGTAGTTCGACCGAGAGGTGGCCGATCGGTGCTTTGCAAAGTGGCAGCCGAGCGGTCGTGGGAGCAAATCGACAGAAACGCCGAATGGAGGTCTTCGGCGGGGCTGAAGATCGGCGGTAAGGGAGGTCGGCGGCTGGAGATCGGCAATCGGAAGTAGAGACGATGGTCTTCGGCAGCAGCTTCGGGGAGGGTATTTTCGGCGGCGGCGGCAACTATGGTGATCGGCAAGGACGGAACAGCCGACAAGGCTGTTCTCCTAGATGCTGTCGGCGGTGTCTGTGTCGGTGGGAGCAGCCGATGAGGCTTAGGCGGAGGCTGCTTTTAGTTCGGCTATCGGCAGGAGGTTGGAATCGGGAGCAAAGGGGGCCGATTTAGGTTTTCTTCGGATCGGCGGTATTGATGGTCGATTGGGTATTATCGGCGGTTCCGATTTTAAATGAGGAGAGAGAGAGAGAGAGAGAGAGAGGGATCTAGATCGGTGGTGAATAGAGAAGAGATGGATTTGTTTTTAGATGTGTTTTTAGAGAGATAGGGAGCCGATTTATATAGAAGGTAAGGAGAAATTGTGTTTGTTTGAGTGAAAGATGGTTTTGTTGAGATTTCCTTTTTCACATGTTGCACATAGCTTACAAGATAATAACCACTGTCTAGATAACAGATATGTTGGTGTCCGTAGACCTGCAGTCACAGATAAATTAGCTCCTTGGTACCAATTTGAAGACTGGTCCTTCTGGGTTAGTAGAATGAGAAGAAAAATCTTTAGCATTAATTATGTCAATTCTTTCTTCATGGACAGTCTTTCGCAAGATGATGAGTATCTCCACAATTATAACATTTTTTATAAATAAAGTTCTTTTTGAAGCTTTGACCAAATTCTACAATTATATCATTTTCTATAAAGCGTCGATCTCTCATTTAACAAGAATTTTATTTAGAGAGAAGTTTGTAGTATCCCGTCTCTTTTATTTTTATTGTTTTTAAAAAGTATGGAACTTTTAGAATCTAAAAGTTAAGGGGGTGTTTGGAAATTTTGAGAACTTGTGACAACATTTAAAAAAAAGAGGAATACTCTAGCAATATTATTATGAAAAAAAAAGATACAAGCGTGAAAGCAAAAACCACAACCAAAACCAAACAACAAAGCAAAAGAGCTTGGTTACCACATCCTACCAAACAACAATCAACCAAAAATATTCATGTTTGGTTGATTCATAAACGCTTGAAAGTATTAAAGTTGAAAAATATGTGAAAGGTTGACGTTTTAGAATTTTCTCAAATAAAAGATCAATCGAATTATTATAAATATGCATGTAAATAACTTGTAACGATGTGTTATGGTGTCGAGCCCTATATGGTCTAGCTTGCATGGTAACACGTTATGACGTGTTATCCCATATTATTTTGTAGTGTGATTTTATTACTCTTCTTGATATTTGACTTGGGTATAAGTTAACAATGATTATGTATGAGACATACGATTTATATAAACAAAAAAATGAAACTCAAAATTAAAACCTTAAACAGGTAAACCGTTGGTCCAATTTCGGTACACTAGGAGTCGAACACGAATTTCTTGAAGAATTGAATAAAAAAAAAGGGTCATACCAAACACTTATCGGGTAAACATTTACCGGCAATAGAAATTACCTATATTTATCGTATTATGTAATATTTTAGCCATCAAAACGGATTGTTGGTAAGCGTTTTAAACCAATAAATACTTACCGTGTAAGAGTTTTTTTTTCTCATTTACTGGGTAAGAGTCTATGTCCTAGTTATGCCTATTACCGGGTAAGAGTCTAGCCTTGTCATGTTTAATTGGTAACGTAAGTGATATTGGCCAGTGCCGTCCCGGGGGGGGGGGGGGGGGGGGGGGCGGACATGCGTCCAGGGTCCAAATGAAATAGGGGGCAAATTTTTTTAAGTGTAATATATATATATATATATAGAGAGAGAGAGAGAGGGAGGTTCACGAGAAAACCAAGAACACCCTTACACACGTAGGATGTAATAATCTAATAGTTATTGTCTCACTGGAAATTTTGTAATTAAAACGAAGTTGAGGGTATATTAAAAAGAAGTTGAGGATAAAATTGGAATAGAATTGTCATTTAATTTGAGGTTTGACCGTCTCTTAAAAAACCAAATTGACGATTCAGTTTAGGGTTCCCATACATCATCTCCTCCCCAAATTGAGTTATCCAAGACATGCTTATCACCGACTTAAATGAAGGCCATTCCGGATTCCGATGATGTATGATGTATCACCGACTCAGATGAAGGCGGTCCTCCACCACCACTCATATATATCTATTATCGACTTAGATCTTCGTAGCTTCGCCCATCAATGAGTTGCAGGGTACAGATCCTGCTAATAAGCTTGCTTAACCCTATGTTCATCCCCACTACTCTTAAGAAGAAGAAGAAAAAGACGAGTTGCAGGTTATAGATCTGTACGCCATCGTTGCACTCTTCAGATGGGGATTTGCTTTCTGATTTTGTAATATCAATCTTGTTGGTGTTGTTGATTTGTAGAACTTTCATTTTTGTTGTTAGTTTTGAAAAACATGTTTTTTGTTTTTGATTTTGTAGAGTAGAAATTGGCCATTCGTTGGTTTCTTGCAACTTTGCACAAAATCACCCATTTTACTGTTGGTTTTGTCAATAGATCTGAAAACCCACTTATAGTGTTATCATGTTTAAAACTTAATTACAATCACCTTCTTCTTCCTCCTTGGAAACAACCATCCACAAATGGATATGTCTTCTCCACATTCTTCTTCCTCTTTGGAAACAACAATCCACAAATGCTATGCACAAGTGCATGCTATGCACAAGTGCATGATATGCACAAATGCATATCTATGCATTTGTGCATATCGACCTGTAACCATCCACATATCATGCATTTGTGCATATCGTCCTGCAACCATCCACATAGCATGCACTTGTGCATATATATATGCATTTGTGAATATCGACCTGCAACCATTGAAGACGATCATGTTCATACGAGATCTCTGCTCAGATGGTTTCCTCCATTAATAGATTCTCCAATTTCTTTTTCTACAACTGATTCCAGTTCGATCCAATTTAAAATTTATGAAGCTGCCAATCGATTTGTCTGATTATTGTGGCTTCTTCGATTTCTTGTCTGGTTTTCTAATGGGTTATGGAATCGATTTCGATTTCATATGAGGAATTTGCTTTTTTGATCAATTTCGATTTCGATTGTGTTCTGATTGACGAAGATGAGAGATTTGGGCGCTGGATTTGCATTGGATGGAAAGAGATGGAATCAAAGAGAGGGGTGGAACCGTGGAAGTAGTTCAATAGTGTCAAATTCCTTTAATACCCTTTTCATTAATTTTTATTATTGTAGGTGTTGATTATTAATGTCCTTTAGATTATGTTTAATCAATGACCATGAGGGTGTTATTTAGTTTTTCGATTATTTGAGGTTTTCCCCTATATAGTAGTTAAAAAATGTAAATAAAAAGACAAAAATTTAGTATATAAATAGAACCTAAAAATGAAATTAACATTATATTATGGGCTCAAACATGTATTAATTAATTAAATTAGACAATAAAATTTATTAAAAATTAATCGGTCTTTCATTTTATAGTATTGCTTATTATTTCTCTAAGTTTTTTTAATTTAGTATTAATATTTAAAAACTATTTTTGCCTGAAACCTTGATATATACTCCATTACTCATATTTCACATACTCTTTTGATTATTCCATCGGCATTAATATTATTTTTTGTATTAGAATATAGTATATTTCTTGTTATTAACTAAGAAAACTCTTATTTTTTGTAAACAATTACCAACTATATGAGACGACCCAATTTATATCTATATTTAGGACTTCAAAACTATCCTACTTCAAAACATGTGGAAACTCAACTGATTTATGTTGGTTTACTTAAAGTGTTACTCTGAATGATCAAATAGTGACCTCAATTGATTTCAATCTATATATTAAAGGTATAACATAAGATGCCTATAATGATGGAACAGACTTACAATGTTATGTAAAAATGATATGATTATATAATATTAATTTATAAATAATTCTTGATTAATGCTTATAAGTTAGTTTTTGGCAAACATGTTTTTTCATTATGCTAGTTTATCAACTACCAGCTAACTTATCAGTCAACACTTAGTTTATCATCTAACAACTAATTTAACAACTAGTTTGCTAAACATACTCCCGTGATTATTAAAGGGTGGTGCTAAGCCCACCCCCTGCACACACAAAAACACACATATAGT